>CM038011.1:14595863-15991869 GCA_021234005.1 Nephelium lappaceum | reverse complement strand
AATCAGACGGCTACCACTTAGTAGCTAGGCGGTTGACTTGGCTAATTTTTAGAACATTGTTAAATATACATGATGGAACTTAAACTTCTATTATAAATATTAAAGATAATTTTGCTAACTACTTGAACTATAAATGGAGATGCAATTCATATTTAGCTAAATATATTTTTTATTTTAAAAATTTGATCATAATAATATCTATTATCTTAATTGACAATGACTTTCTCTATCGATTCAAACAGACTATATTCATCTTTTAATCATATATTAATTTGATTATATAATCGAAACTATTTCTATTTGTCCAAAGCATAAAATCGATTATAAACCAAAGAAATGACATTTAGTGTTAAAAGAAGTCATACAATATATTTGTTTTTGAAAAAATAAATTGTTACATTGGAAGTAACATATTTGTAAAAGACAAAATAATTTTACTTGATAGTAATGCATATTTATTGTTTATTGAGTTTTGGAACAATATATTTAGATGATAGATAGACAATTTTGATACAACAAATTGATTTAGAATATGTTAGAAAATGGAATAGAAATATCCATTTTTATAAACTATTTTGATTGGGTTTTATTTTGAGTATGATAAATCAAAATAGATTTATGTTTTTTTTTTTTTCCACGAGGACATTGAACTGGTGTGATTATAAATTCAAAATGATACTTGGGTGAATGAGAACTTGAAACTCAAAGATCACCCCTTGGAATTTAAATTAATTTGAATTTGAATTAGTTGTCATTAAGTGTTTCATGTAATTGAAATAATGATAGAATAATTGTAATTGATTTCATTTGAATTATTTCGTTTAAGTTTTTGAATTAAACCAATATAATTGCAATTGTGAAATTAGTTACAATTGTCATTCAAAATTGAAATGAAAGAATTAAGTCATTAATCCAATTCATTATTTCATGAAATTGCAATTATTTGTTTACTTCAAAAAACTTAAATGAAATAATTCAAATGAAATCAATAGCAATTATTCTATCATTATTTCAATTACATGAACTACTCAATGGCAACTAATTCAAATTCAAATGAATTTAAATTCCAACAGGTGATCTTTGAGCTTCAATTTTTTATTCACTCAAGCACCATTTTGGATTTATAATCACACCAATTCGATATCCTCACAAAGAAGAACATGAATATATTTTGATCTATCAATATCAAAATAAAACCCAATCAAAATGATTTATGAAAATAAATATTTCTATTCTATTTTCTAATAGAATATTTGGATTCATTAATTAAACCTACGTTAAACTAATCATTTTATAAATGATAAATTTTTTAATTACAAAATTGGAAATCAATAAAAGTACAAAAAATAACTAAATATTTATTGCGAAAATTCGAACAACTAAGAAGACAAAAAAATAAAACCGATAATGATAAAGAAAATATATAAAAATAGGTATATAGAGAGAGAGAGAGATAGAGAGAGAGAGAGAGAGTAATATTTTTTGTTACCATAATTGAGTTGGTTTGATATAATATTTTTTGATACGGAGCTCCTAGGCCAAGCTAGGGAAAAAAATTTTAGGGTTCTAATGCCTCTAATATATATATATATATATATTTGAAAACGCCTCTAATATTTTTTGATACCATAATTGAGTTGGTTTGATATATAAAGTTCCATATTGATTTCGTTGATGAAAGGGTGTTCTATACACCAATATCTACAATTGAATAAAAAATGAGTAAACCTTAATCAATACAAAATAAGAAGCTTATAAAGCTTAAGAAACAAAGAAACCTAGCTATTAGCATAACAATTACAATAAGAAAGATCTGATCGGCCAAATTAAATACAGTATATATAAGAATCTGTCATGTTCAAACAACAGTTCCTAAATATGTAGAGGTCACAAAAATAATATTCTTGTCACAAAAATAATAATTTTTACACAAGCATAATTATAATCTGATCTATAATGACATTCATAATATAAAATTATGAATTGCATTTGAATGCTTCGATACATGCATCTTTAATATATATATATATATATATATATGCATTTGCTTTCTAAATAATTATCTTTTTGTTTCTCTTTTCAAATTTTTTTAAAAGAAAGTCAATTATGTGCTTTTCACTTTACATGACTCTACTCATGCATGATGAGAAAGTTGTATAGCACAAAGATTACTTAATTTAGTAGTCAATTCATAGGCAATGATAATACGTGGAAAGTAAGTAAGCTTATATAAGCAGAAGAAAAGGCGTTAACAGCCGTGAAAATAACAAATTTTAATACTAGCTGTATAAAGGAAGACAGATCGAAATCATATTCTTAATGTTGACCTGTGGAGAATATGTTGTGAAAATTTTTAAGATGCTAAAAAATTAAGGTGCCTTCCAACTGTATCCTAAAGATTGGTGTAATTTTTTTTTGGTCCATAATTGTTCGGGAAAGTTTAAAGATGCCATAATTTTTTATTTTTTATTTTTTATATCTTCAAAGTTTTCATAATTTTCCCTAAAACAGAATTGAACTCTTTATATGTTTTTTACCTTGTCTTGTTCTATATAGGTGCTTTACACTTTGCTTTTCTATTAACATATTTTAGTGTTCTGAGCTTGATGTAATTGTAAAGACTTTCTAATTATATATTTCCAAATTTCAAAACCGCGTTACATTACCTTTCCTTTTGTTAAATTAGTTTATATAACGAACTGCAATCCAGTATAAGGAAATTTAAAATGCACCAGTAGATGACACAAGCAATCAAGTAAAGGAATTACCTTTTATTACAAAAACTAAATTGGTGTCTATGACCCACAAGAAAGCGTAAGGAAATAATTACACTTGAAAATTATTGTTCCAAATGGCACATATGTCCTTCCCCAGTATAATTTAATGAGTTCTTTAGTGTTGCCTTTAAGGTAGGTTTGGTGAGCAAAATTAAATTGAACTATTTTCATGGTACAATATTAGATAAGAATGGAATCAGATAAAATTGATTCCATAATGTGTTTGATACGATTGGGATTGAATAGAAATAATACCGTCTCTTATTTGGTATAATTTAGATCTAGACAAAAAGATAATAACATTTTGAGTTTCATACCATAAAATTAATTAATATAATATTATGAATTAATTGATGCGTAAAAATAATAAAATTATTTTAAAGATTATTTATGATTAATTTAAAAAGTTAATACTTATTTATCAATCAATTTTAAAAATAATTATTTTGTTACATATTTTTGTAATATTATTTTTGATAAAATTAATATATTTTATAAAAATAATAATATATAAAAATAAGTTTTAAATGATATTATAATTTTATATTATTTTAAAATACAAGCAAATATCATTTGAATTTTATAATATAAATATTATTAAAATAAATAATAAACTTATAATTTATAATATATGCTAGTAGTCCAACAATGCAGGATTATTAATTTAAACACATCAAGATTGATGGCTCTATAAAGTACCACATACACAGGACTTCTGAATTGGCAGGATTGGATCATCCAATCCTGATAAGTGGCAAACAAGGGACTGGGCTCCTTGTCCGGTGCATCAAATGGTGTCTTAGTCTTTTTTTTTTTTTTTTTTTAATTTCTTTTCTTTCTTGACTTAGGACCTCCACACAAAGCAAAGAGGTGTAACTACTTACACAATAAGCCCACCACCACCATTTATTCGCGTAAATGAGGTGAAAGAGCACTACTCTTACTTTTTTTTTATTTTTTTTCCTCTAACACTTAATTAATAGTTGTAATTTAATAGCATATATCTAAAATTATATGCTTTCTATTATGCTCTTAATGAAAGATAACAAAAACTTCTCTTTTTTTTCCCCCCAAAATTTTCTTGTTCAACATGAATCATGCATCCAGTTTGGAAAATCGAAAAATCAAGTTTCTCTCTCTTTCTTCTCTTTCTATTTATCTTTCTTGCAATATTGTGCAATGATTTAAGAAATTGTTTTTGAAGGTTTTGAAGTATTTGATTGAGGAACTGATGGTCTCTTTGTGTACTCCTTAATTTTAAATTTATGATTAGACCATGCACCTATTACAGTATAATGGATGTAGGATCATTCCACAGAGAGATAAGATACTTTAGCGTTAAAATTAAAAATGCGATTTAAGTGCAAATAAATTAAAATCAGGATTTTAGAATGCTTAAAATGAAAATTAAAAATGCAAGACACTAGTAAACCACTAGTCACAATAACTCAACAAGAGACCAAGGAGCAATGGATAAGTTAGGGTCACCAATGTTATGCCTATTTGATTAATAAAAACATATGCTATTTGGTTAAATCACCAAGCCCCTAATTAGTGGATGTAACTAATCAGCAATGTTGAATATCACAACTTCACATCTCTTTCCAATCAAGATTCGGCTACTTAATTAATAGTGTGTACTAATTACGTGTTAAATAATTTTCCCCTACATCCTCACTAGCCCATGGATTAGCTGAGTGACAATACTCACTTCTATCCTATGGTGCTAAAAATGGAAAAGCTATCAATTAAATGTAACTTAACCTCAATGGTCATGCGAAAGTCAAGAAAGTATAATTTAACCAAACTAGCAATGGTCATGCGATAGTTTGATTGAATCTGTTCATTCAAAATCTAATCAATAATATTAAGATGTCTCCTAATACTATCAATCATCCAATATTTGACAAACATGCAATTGATTAAGCTAATATTATAATATCAAATAAGAATTAAGCATTGAATAAATGGTAACCAAAATTGCAATTAAAAATAATATCAAATAGTCATAACATTGGATCTCTAACACATAGTTTAGTTACATATCAAACCAGTACAAAAACCATAAAAATAACAATAAAGACTAAACCAAAATGATGTCATGATGTCCTTGAAATCTCCTTGAATATTTGTTGCTCTGCACTAGGTTTGATTTGATATGGAAGCTATAAAGATAAATGGTGCTTCTTGAGAGACAATTGAAGAACTAGGGCTACTGTGTGTGAATGGCTACCGCCTCTGCCTAATGAAGGCCAGAGCTTATAAAATTCACTAGTTAATGAAATATTTATAGGGTGACTTAACCTTAATTTGCAAAACAGCATGAAAAACTCGTGTTCTTGGTCTCGAATTATTGTGTGGTGATGGTGAAGCAAGGTCGCCACATGCGTCCTTTTTCCTTGGAATTGGAGAGTGGTGATGGAGGCACCATCGCCATAGCCTTCGTTTCTCCACCATCACCAAGTTGGTGATGATGGTTAGCGATAGTGATTACTATTGCCACTTGCTTGAGATTAGGGTCCTTGATCGTGTTGACTCCACTGTGACCTCCCATTGACTTCTTGACTTCTCTCGAAGATGGTTGACCATGACACTTCTCGGATTCTGAAATTTGCCCTTTTCCAATCCAAATATGCTTGAATTTGCCATTTCCAATCTCGAACACCTAGTAACCAAAATTAACATGAAACACTCAATTACACTATTAAATTGATCAAGAAACTAATAAGAGTGTAAGAATTAGGGGCCTAAATTATAGTTAAAAATGTGTTCATTGGGAACTCATAGTATTTTTGGGTTTTGAACATTAAAATATATAAATCTGTATTATAAAAGTTTAGGTATTGAAATTGAATAGAAATGGAGGGTGAGGAAGCCTATGAAGAAGAAGTTATCGGTTTTGTAGTAGAAACTGAGAATTTTTGTGTTTTGTTTGTAGTTTGTTTTGGATCAATTTTTCACTTTCCAAGATTTTTTTCTTTGTTTGGGATCTAGGTTTTACTCTCTTTTTTCTTTTTTCGGTTCGAGATTTTTTTTTTTTTTCGAATTCTCTCTGTTCGGAAAGTATTTTTCTCTATTTTTTATTATTCAGGATCTATTTTTTCTGTAATATTTCATATCATTGGCATCAGCTCGATAAGGAAAACAATGTTTTTATTATATTTCCAAATTTTTCAGCCTCCATTTTGTTTTCTTTTTAACTGTTTTTTTCCTTCTATTGATGGTTTTTGCTTCTTTGAAACCTACTCAAAATGGACTACTTCATTGTCATCAGAATCATCGTTCTCTCTCATCAATCGTGCTCTCTCTCTCTCTCTCTCTTACATGGGTGTTTTTTGTCTAAGACCCATAATAAATGCTATTAGAGCTGTATTTCAAGTGAAAAACAATGAGGTACAACATACATTCATTTTTGTCGAATCTCTCTCTCTCTCTTTCTCAAATTATGTACAATATGAGTACTTTTGTCTAAGTCCCATAATAAATACTATTAGAGCTGTATTTCAAGCGAAGACAATGAGATACAACATAGATTCATTTTTGTTTAAAGAAAAAAAAACGTATATTCATTTTTGTTGAATCTCTCTGTCTCAAATTATGTACATGGGTATTTTTGTCTAAGACCCATAATAAATGCTATTAGAACTGTATTTCAAGTAAAAAAAAAAATGAAATACAACATATATTTACTTTTGTTGAAGCAAAATAGAAACAAATTGGAAACATTTTTTTGTTGTTTTCAAAGTTTCACACTTTTATTTTTTATTTTTATCAGTTGGATTAGTAATATATGGGACTATTATATTAATATGTTCTATAAATATTATAAAACCAAATTATCAAAGTTTGTAGAGATCAAAATTATTATATTATATATATAATAATTCTTAAATATGGGATTCCATCTGATTTTGTAACATTACAAATTAACTTTGCAATGTGTTAGAGTCGGATCCTACATATAAAAAATGTGCAAAATCCCATGTCTTTACAGTTGGGGACTTTGAATAGAATAAAGTTATTTTTTTCTTGACTATATAATTGCATTATAAAATGGTCTTATTTTATTAGATTCAGCAAAAGTTATATATAGATCAACTAAGCTTTATTGTTCAAACTAGAAGACTTGATTTAGTATTTCACCAAAAGCGGGAGGGTTTTTACATCTCTTTCTATCTCTTTCTCTATATATATATATGGTAGCTAAAATGAGTTCAAGTCAATTTAATTATACACAAACACAATATTATTTTTTCTTTTACAATCTATTGAAAATATAATTTCAATTATGCTAAATGCTTACACAAAACAGAAAACATATGTTTTAGTTTTGCACTGATGAAACTATTTTTGTACATTTCAGATGAGCACAAGAAATTGCATGTATAAGTAATATTATTTATACTTTCTATGGTGTGTTTGGATGCAATTTATCTTTTTCTATTTTGCAGATTTTCTTACTTTGTTGTTGGATTAAAGTTTGCTAATGAAAAAGAACCAACAGATAAATGCCATCTTCGAGAATCCATGAGAGAAATATGTAGCTTGGGCAAATATAACGACAGGGGACAAATACCTACACTTGCAAAATTGGTCCCTAGGAAAGGGGACATATGGGCACCCTAGTTCTATGAACTAGTTTCTTCCTCTTGAGAAAGGTAAAGCGATTCCTGGTTTTAAAATTCCTCCAGACATCTTTGGTTATAATTTCTGTTGTTCATATTGACTAATTTGAACATTGAAATTCCTTCAAACATTTTTGCTTATACTTTCTATTGTTTATATTTGACTGATTTGCACATTGGATTATTTTTTGTTGGCATGCCTGCCACCAACCCCTCACCGATGGCAGACCGCAATTGCTGCCACCCACCCCTCACCGGTGGTAGACCGCAATGGCTCCAAGTAGGGCACATGCCCCACCTTAAATATTAAAAAATAAATTCATATTTATTGCTTCATATTTAAAAGTTTTTTATATTTATTTTTAAAATTAAGCACTCAGTATTTCTTTATATTTATTTAACGACCTTTCTTTTTTTTTTTTCTATATATAAAATTTTTTATAAAATTTTTTAATCTTTACTTATCTCTATACAGTGACATATATGTGTCTCTATCATTTTTTTAATTATAATTATTAAATTATTACAATCTTCGAACTTTTTTATTTTAAATGATAATGTTTTCTTGATTAACTTCTAATACCCATAAAACCTCATATTCATATCTATAGCATCAAAACTGCCAATAGATTCGTATGTTTCTTTTATTTATCGTTTATTTTTTAATTTTTAAGAATTTACTTTTCTTAAAATAAATAGAAAAACAATTTAACATAGTAATTAGAACATAAAATGTAAAGAAAAGCTTAAGAAATATATATTCTTCATGACATGTAATATTTAGTAAGATATAAAACCTTGCTGAGAAAATTTTTAGCCCACCTTGTTTTTATTGTTCCATTATTTATTTTTAAGGATATTTTAATAAGGATTTCATGTAATAATATCTAAGTCCATTAATTAGGTATGCAACTAGCTTGTTTTGACTTGATGTAAGCTTTCCCTCGTAGGTTTTTTTTTTTTTTTTTTCTTCTTAAATAACAAAAATCAGTCTACCATGCTATGTAATATGCTTTTAACATTATAATTGTTATTAGTAATGCTATAACCCAACTTCATACATAACAATTTCATTCAAGTTATTTGAGAAATAAGACTACTAGTTCTTCGTATATCAATTAAAAATATTTATTCAACTAATTGGATCTTAGCACTATTGTATTATAGATTACTATAATGTCTTCTCTTGTTTATGACCCTTTCTTGTTTTTTAGAGGGAAGCTGAGGCAGACGTAGCATAGGCCTGGGTGGGGTACATGCCCTACCTAAAATTCTTTTAAAATTTTTAAATTTTCATGTTTGTATATTTAATTTTATAAATAAATTTGATATTATCTATTTTTCTTCATTCTTTCCTAAATTTTATGATTTTTTTTTCTTCTACTTATTAACATTTTTGCAATACTTATTTTTAATTATGATTGTAGGCATAACTTGATTAGTCATCACACCACTCAGCAAAACTCAGGTTTCAAGTTTAAATCTCCCCTTCCCTAATTTAATAAAAAAAATATAGTAAGTTAAATATCTCATACTATTATAACATATGTAACAAAAATCAGAGATAAATGAGAGAGAGGGGGTTTAAACCAAGAACCTCAAAGCTTTGATACCATTAATTACCATCAAACTCAAAGCTTAAGCTGATAGAAAATGACCAAATTATAGTACTTAAAATTTGAGGTTGACACATGATATACATTCTTAATTAGTGTTTTCTTTATTAATTACCATTATTCTTTTGTATATTTTTTACTTATAATATTTTTAGCTTGACCAAGTCTTAATCTCAAAATTTTAAATTGAATTTGTAGTATTTATATTGTACACTTATAATGTAAACTTGTTGCATCAAAACTGAAAGAATATGTTGTATTATTATAAGTTGAGTTATTTTATACTATAAAACTTCAAAAACTAAATCATCATTTTCTTAATAACAAGATATGTTATGCGTGAATTCCTTAACTTTGAGTCGCATGTTTTAGTTAAGTAATTAATTTTTTTCTATATATAAATATAAATAGTTTGTCTAGAAAATCAAATACGAGATTAGGAAATGAATCGAATAAGAGATTAGTGACTGAAAAAATGATAGATGTGGTATTTTTTATTAGACATTAATTGTTCTTGTACAATATAAACTCTTTAGAAAATAAAATTTATAAATTAAAAATATATATCGTATCAATTATAATTATGCTTAGATATTATTTTTCTTAAAATTTCCCATCTCAAATCAATATTTGGATTCACCATTGGATGG
The DNA here is from genome assembly GCA_021234005.1 of Nephelium lappaceum. Classification (NCBI taxonomy): domain Eukaryota; kingdom Viridiplantae; phylum Streptophyta; class Magnoliopsida; order Sapindales; family Sapindaceae; genus Nephelium; species Nephelium lappaceum. The sequence continues at coordinate 15,982,201 of CM038011.1, read as the reverse complement.
AAGGAGGTTGTTTCTTCTCCTAAAAATGTTTCCAACCTAATGCTTAAGACCACAGGAACCTCAATCCTCCCCCTTTGAGCCAATATCAATACATAAAAATAAGTCACCTTTTGCTGCAGAGGAAAAACTGTAATCCAAACAAAAGGGTGGTAAAAATACTATTGTGATAACAAGGTTTACCCATGAATTACATTCATCGTAAAAGCTCCTTTACCGCAGGGGTTCCACCATGAAAAACTTGTATTTTTTTTTTTTTAAAAGAAGCCAATATATTAGCAAGAAGAGAGCAGAAGGGATAAAGATACATTCTGCCAGGACTTAACCAAGCCCAGACTACCAGCCCTTGAGGCTAACCGATGGGCGACTACATTGCCCGTCCTAGGAGTGTGACTGAAGGAACAGCCTCCCACGTCTTGACTAAGACTCCTGATATCTTCAATAATGGTTACAACATCATCATTAAAATCAAAACAATCCACCACAGGGAGGACAGCAGCAGAGGAACATCTGGAAGCCACATTAACAGCGTCCACTTCAGCCTCCCAAATTTTCAGGCCTAAGGATTTTGCAAAAAGGAGGCCTTCTCTCAATGCCAGGAACTCCCCCATCTCAGTTGAAAAATTACCTGGAAGAGGTTTGGACAGGGCACCCACGATCGCACCTGAATCGTTTCTGATTACAGCTCCGACTCCCAATAAAGGGGCACCTGATCTGACCGCTGCGTCTGTGTTCAGCTTGAGGCAGTTACGCGGAGGAGGGAACCAAGAGCTGGCCTGCCTTGCGAGGGGGGGCACACTAGGGGTCGAGATACACCCCTGAGAGCTTTGGAACTCAATTAAGAAAGAAAGAGCGAATTCCAGGACGTCCCCAGGAGCCTTCACTCTGCCCTCATGGATTGCAGCATTGCGGTTCCACCAAGAACTCCACATTAGGACGCAAAAGAGCCCCAGGCCATCCCATCCGTAATTTTGGGAGACCAGCCTGAGCATGTCCAGGAAAGAGGCTTGCGGAAGGCTTCTGAGAAGGGAAGCAAATGGAGATGTGGCCCAGGATTCCGAGGCCGACTTACACCCAAAAATGGCATGGCGAGCAAATTCTATGGAAGCCTTACAACTCGGACATCTATCCGATGGGACGATATTCCTACGAAACAAATTTTGACAGGTAGGAAGAGCATTAACGCAACATCTCCAGGAGAAGATTTTCACTTTGGGTAGGATGCGCATGTTCCAGAATCTACGCCACCAGAGTTGAGAGGAAGAGGGGCAGGAATGGAGAACTGGGGTGGGAGAGCTGAAAGGCTAGACGATATCCGCTTTTGACCAGGTAGGTGCCCCTCGTATCGAAATGCCAAACCCATTCATCCGGTTGAGCTCGGAAGGGGATTGGGATAGAGGTAATGAGATTGATGTCCATTGGGCAAAACGCTTGCTTCAGTTTATCCAGGTCCTAGCTATGCACCGACCTGTCAATGAACTCCGCCACCCTGACCTCATTGTCTCTCCTATTGGAGATCGGTTTGAAGGAGAATGGGCGCGGTATCCAGGGGTCTGCGAAGGCGCGGATGGTAGAGCCATCCCCCACTCTCTTTCTTATCCCGTTTATCAAAAGTTCTCTTCCCCAAAGAATGCTTCTCCAGATATGGGACTCCCCCGGTTTGTGTTTAGCTGCCAGGAACTCACCATCTTTGTAATACTTTGCTTTCAGGATCGCTGTAACCAGGCTGTTCCGGGAACGCAAGATACGCCAGGCTTGTTTTGCAAGTAAGGCTTGATTGAAGAAGGATAGATTCTTGAAGCCGAGACCTCCAGCGTCCTTTGGGGTGCAGAGGAGCCTCCAGCTTGTCCAACTCGTCTTTCTGTTAGTGCCCTTTGTACCCCACCAGAACCTCGCAAAAAGGGAGCTCGGTTTCTTGCAGAGCAGCTTTGGGATCCTGAAAAGGCTCATAGAGTATGTGGGGATGGCTTGCGCCACCGCTTTGAGAAGGACTTCCTTGTCCCCTGCAGAGAATAGATGGTTCTTCCACGAGCAGAGCTTTCGCCAAACTCGCCCTCTGATGTTATTAAATGTGCTCCTCTTGTTTCTGCCAATCATTGAAGGGAGACCTAGGTATCTATCATGGGTGGTGTTGGAAGCAAGTCCCAAGTGGTGTTCGATTACCTTCCTCGCACTTCGAGAGACATTAAGACTAAACGAAATGCAGGATTTTTGGATGTTGATTTGTTGGCCCGATCCCCTTTCATAGGTGTTGAGAATGCTGAGGATTTCTTGACAGCTCTTGCTGGAAGCTCTTCCAAACACAATGCTGTCATCCGCAAAAAACAGGTGGCTGATGGAGGGACCACCTCTAGAGCACCTGAACTCCAACGAATGCCCCCCCGACTCTGCCGCCGTTAGCAGGCTGGAAAAAGCTTCAGCGTAGAGGATAAAGATGTATGGGGATAGGGGACACCCTTGCCTCAGACCTCTGGTAAGGGTAATCGAGCCCATATGGCTCCCATTCACCATAAGCGAAAGAGTGGAAGTTGAGATACAGTCCATTACGAGGTCGATCCAGTGTTGTGGGAACTCCATTTTGGTGAGGGTTGTGAGGACAAAGGACCATTCCACCCTGTCATATGCTTTGCTCATATCCAGCTTAAGGGCCATGAAACCATCCTTGTCGTGCCGCTTTTTTGCGATTGAGTGGAGAGTTTCAAAAGCCAAAATCACATTGTCATGGATGTGTCTACCAGGCACGAAAGCTGATTGGTTTTCGGACACGAGTTCTGGGATCGCTCCTTTGATTCTGTTGGCTAAGCTTTCGCGATGATTTTGTAGACTGTATTGCAAAGGCTTATCGGCAGAAAGTCTTTGGGGGTTTCGGGGATCCGTATCTTCGGGATGAGAACCACATTGGTGGAGTTGAACTCTTTGATGGAGGCTCGGCCATTCAAAACCTCCAAGCAAACTGCAGTGATGTCGCTCTGGAGAGTTGGCCAGAATTTCTGAAAAAATATCGGTTGGAACCCATCCGGTCCTGGAGCCTTGGTGGGATTCAGATCGAAGAGAGCCTTCTTCACCTCCTCTGCTGTAAATTTCCTTGAGAAGGCCACTTTTGAACGAGCACTTAGCTTCCTTGTAATGGCTCCTGCAGCTCTGGTGAGGTCATGGGGAGCTGGGTTAGAAGATCGAAACAGATTGGAGTAATACTTACCCAGGATAGAGGCAATTCCTCGTTCGGACGTGTGGGTTGTTGATATGTCTTCAGTGGATAGTTGGGTGATATAATTTGTCTTTCTCCTTGCCGAAGCACGTGCATGGAAGTATCTCGAGTTTTTGTCGCCCGCTCCCAGCCAGTCCGCTCGAGCTCTCTGTCTCCAGTAGATCTCTTCGTTCACTAATAGATTCGTGATCTCAGCTTCGATCGTTTGGATTTCAGTCATCACCCCTTTATCCCCACTGTTTTGGTATAGCTTGTCAAGGGTCTTCTGTTTCTGGTTGATCTTTTGTCTCAAAGAACCGAATGTCGATTTGCTCCAGCGTGTGAGGCTAGAGGCGCAGAGTCTGAGTTTATGGCTGAGCTCGTTGGATAATCTGGCAGGATCCCTGGTTCTCCAGCTTTCCCGTACAATAGAGGTACAGTCTTCGTTTTTAATCCAGAATGGTTCGAAACGAAAGCCTCTCCCTCGGGTCTTTCTTGGACGCCCGTTTCTAGCTGCTACCAGGGTCAGGAGGAGAGGTCTGTGGTCTGACATCAAGAAGGGCATGTGGTCTACTCTAGCATGGCGGAATGTTTCCATCCATGTCGGATTGCCGAAGAAGCGATCGAGGCGCTCCTGGATATTCTGGTTGCCTTATCTCTTATTGTTCCAGGTGAAAAGTGGTCCAGTAAATCCCATATCAACCAAGTTGCACCCATCAACCGTTTCCTTGAAGTCCATGATCCCTTGGATAATTTTGTCTGAGCCTCCTTGTTTCTCCGTGGGGCTCAGGATCTCGTTAAAATCTCCCCCACAAACCCAGGGAAGATCATCTACAGCGCTCAACTTTTTCAGAAGGCTCCAGGAATGTTTCCGCTGACCAGCAACTGGGTTACCATAAAAGCCTGTGAACCGCCAAACTATGCCAGTATCTGTCTTTATTCGAGCGTCAATGTGGCCTGAGGAGTATGAGAGGATCGAAACTGTCTGGTCATCCTTCCAGAGTAGAATGAGGCCCCCACTTCGCCCTACACTATTAACATGGAAGCTACCATTCCAACCCAACTTGTATTTCACGTTTTCCGCCTGGTTGCCAAATAACTTTGTTTCACTCAAAAATACCAGGCTAGGGGAATGAGCTTTGATAGCCCTTTTTAGGGCTAGGAATGTTCGAGGGTTCCCCAAGCCCCGAACATTCCAGCATAGGCAACTCATTGGGCTCGGCGGGCCTGTGTCACAGGCTCCGCCGCTGGTCCGTTGAACATTTGAGTGTCGCTTTCTTTGAGCTTCTTAAAAGACTGGATCTCTTCTTGCACCAGTAACTATTTTTTCCTTTTAAGGGCGCCTTTACTCTTGGGAACTAGGCAGGGATCTGTTTCCATGGGGTTCACTGAGGGGGAGTTTCTTCTGTTATTCTCTTCGTTTCTCAGAACAGGAGAGTGGTGCGTTGAGGGGTTTTCTTTGACTCGGAGGCGATCCTGTTTAAGGGCACTCGAGGATTTCTTTTGTAGAGTGGGAGTGCACCTTGGTGGGGTAATACTCATTGATCTTCTGGCAGCTTGTTTCCACTTTCTAGATGCAGGAGGTTCGGAAGCGATGGCTTTTCCTTTTCCTTTAATGGGTGAGGAAATTGATTGTGGGGTTCTGATGGGTTGTTGGGAGTCCTGAGATAGATTTATAACGAGGGTGTCTACTATGACGGTGGACTGTGGTGAAGGGGGGGCTTCCATCATGCATGACTTGTTTCCTTGGGTTGTACAATCCTCTTTGGCTGGGTGGCAATCTGTATTGATTGGAAAGAGTACTAGCGACAGGTTGGTAGATGCTTTCCTGGGTTCCTCAGTGAGTGTCGTTTTCTCCTTCGGGGGGGTGACCTTTGGTGGGAGGTTGTTCAGTAGGGGGAGGGGGGGGAGAGTGATAGTTGAGGGTAAATTGTGAGGTCTCAAATCTTCTTGGGGAGATGGGTTTTCATGCCCTGTCTCTTGACTTCTGGTTCCAGTTGTCTGTGGGGACCTAGTGGGCGATTGCCTTTTTGTTCTTTCTGGGGGAACAGCCCTAAGCCAGGAGCCGTAGGGAGCTACAGTCCCTTTGAGGATAGTAGTCTTCGCTTGCTCGTCTGTGCATTCGAAGTAGTTATGTCCTATTCTGCCACAAGCATAGCAGAACTCTGGGAGGCCTTCGTATCTGAACTCTATCACTTTGCATGTTCCTTCATCGTTTAGCTGTATGGTTTTTTGGCGAATCAGTGGTTTTGAGACGTCGATCTGTACTTTAACCAGGATGAAACTTCCCCAGCAGTCTTTGGATTCTAGGGGAAGTTCCACTACTTTGCCTAGTTGTTCTCCTATGAGCTTGGCTGCTTGTTTGTTCATACACATTAGGGGAAGTTTATGTATTTGAATCCACATGCTTGTTTGGTTGAACTTCATTCTTTGAATATCACCAACCTCATCTGGTTTTCCAGAATTATCAAGTTCTGGTTGAAGTGCCACGGTTCCTTGGCAAGAATCTTCTCTCTAGCCTCTGCTTTGTCGAAGTGGAACACGAAGATATTTTCTCCGACCGTCTCAATCTGTACTTGACCGAAATGGCTCCAAAGTTGCTGGATGACCTCTTTAAAGGCATTACGGTTTACTTTTTTATTTGCTAAGATTTTTCCCACTAGGCTCTGAGCGACTTCTCTACATCTTACTTTCCGTGCTTCACCTGTAATGTTACAAACTAGGCTTTCCTCCTCTGTTAGTTTAAGAGACTGATATAAGGTGGCAATGTCCTCCATTGAAACTGGTCAGAGCCGGAAACAGAGGCGGATCGGCTTACAGTCTGGGAGGTGAGTGGTCGAGCAGACAAGGGATTGGGGGGATTAATTATTGGGGAGGCCGGAGGCTAAAGGCGGCTGAGGGGAGGAGCAGTTGTGCAGTCGAGGGTGGTAAGGACAGGCAGGATAGAAGCAGGTAGAGGGGATGGGAGGGGGTACTGGCGGAGATGGGTCTGGATGGCAGTGACAGTGGGATGAAGGGAGAGGGGATGGGAGGGAGGTCGGCGGAGATGGGTCTGGACAGCAGTGACAGTTGACTTGAGCTACCTGCCCTGTCTTCTCACACTGGTGAGACACACTTCCTGGAGGATAGTCTGCTTCATCTCTAGTCTCGAGGGAGATAGAGAGAAGAATTGAAAAACTTGTATTTGCTGTAAACAAAAAAAGAAAAAAGGATTCTTTTAAAAAATTTTCATAAATTTAAATTCACGGGGAAAAGATGTGGCAACTATTTCCTCCTCAGAGGACCACCTACACATTTCAAAAATTATTACAGTTGATGTAAAGGGAATTTTTTGTGTGAAAAAATTATTATCATAAACATTATATGAAGCTATGCCATCAGTTAAAAAGTAAATAAAACTGGTACTCACCTGAATTGAAGCTAGAATGGTTCCTGAATCCTCCACTTCGAACGCTATCATGGCCATCTACTGGGCTATTGCTTTTCTGCAAAACTGCAGTTTCAAATGAACTAGAATGAGAAGTTCTACTTAATAGCACTTGGCAGGACAGCATCGCAGCCTACTACATTTCAAATCATTGGAAGTGGGATCGTATCTCTTGCAATTCTGCTGGAAGCATCACTATGATAAACTTTGGCAGTATGGGCTTAAAAGGTGAACTTGACCAATTAAACTCCTCTTTGCTTCGCAAATATAGAAGTTCTCAATGTTTGGAACAATAGTCTCTCTGGAACCATTCCATCAAATATTGCTCTTCTTTCCAAACTTAAAATCCTTGATCTTGCTTCAAATAACTTTACAGGTGAGCCAAAAATTACATATATATATATATATATAATTGTATACATGCACACTCACACTACTAGTGTGTATTAATTGATGTCTCTTCATTTTTGTTTTTTGTTTTGTTTTTGTCTTTGATTTTGGTTTTTTGTTTTTCGTTTTTTTTAATCATCATGTCAGGTTATATTCCTCTGGAAATTGGGAATCTCAAGAATCTGACTAATTTGTATTTGAATTATAGCAAGCTTTCTGGGCCGATCCCTTCAACACTTGGTCTGTCATCAAAGTTAACACACATAGACCTACAAATGAATAGCATAAATGGCACCATTCCAGGTAAGTTTACCCAGTTAAATCAGCTGATTTATCTTGATCTTTCCTCAAACCTTCTTTCGGGCGAAATACCGATTACCATTGGAGAAGTTTTGAACATTGAAAATCTAGATATGTGTAATAATTTACTTAGCAGTCCAATTCCAACTTTTTCTTGAATTGCTCAAAACTGGAGAGCTTGACACTGAGAGAACATTATGTTAGCGGAAGCATCCCACTGGAGATTGCAAAACTTCCACAACTAAGACTTCTGGATTTGAGAAATAACTTCATTAATGGGACAATACCTTCCCAGCTACGAATGATGCCTTTCTTACTATACCTGTACCTTTCGCACAATAATCTTTTTGCCCTAATCCTGCATTCTCTCAGTAACATGACTGACTTGGATTTATCCTACAATAACTTGAAAGGTGAAATCCCGATTTCATTTTTATGTAAATACCAACCAGAGCAAATCACTTGAAGGCAACAAAGGCCTACACAGTAAGATTAGGGGTTGGCATTCTTGCCCCTCCCATTCTACATCGAAAACAAATGACTCGGATGCCATCCACTTTATTAAAACTTTTATCCCCATCATTCTTTGTTTACCTTTTGCAAATTTTTTAATATTGTGCTTCCTTAAACGCATCTTCACAGCACCTAAACTCCATACAAGGGTAACAAGGGATGGAGATTTGTTCTCAATATGGAATTTTGGTGGTAGATTTGTATATGAAGACATAATTGAAGCAACAGAGGATTTTGACATCAAATATTGTATTGGAACTAGAGGCTATAATAGTGTTTAAAAAGCACAACTTTCAGATGGCAAAACAATTGCTTTGAAGAAGCTTCATCGTTGGGAAAGTGACAATCCAACATTTATTGAGAGTTTTCAAAATGAAATTCTTGTACTATCAAAAATAAGACATAGAAATATTGTGAAACTTTATGAGTTTTGTTTGCATAAAAGATGCATGTTTTTGGTTTAAGAGTATTTAGGGGGGAGAAGCTTTTTTCATGTTCTAAACAGTGATGAAGAAGTTCCTTACTTGGATTGTAGTAAGACAGTGGACATTGTCAAGGATGTATCAAATGCATTGTCTTACTTGCACCATCATTGTACACCATCAATTGTTCACTGCGATATATCAATTAATAACATTCTATTAAACTCTAAATTGGAGGCTTTTGTTGGTGACTTTGGCATAGCTAGACTTCTTCATTCAAACTCTAATGGACTGTATTAGAAGAGACTCTTGGATACATTGCTCTAGGTGATCAAGACTTTTCTTATGCTTCCAACATCTCATTTTCATAAACAATGAATCTATTGATTTATCTAATTGCCTCTATTATTATTATTATTAATGTTCCACAACTTCCTTATACTACGGTTGTGACAAAAAAAAATAATGTTTATAGCTTTGGCATGGTGGCACTAGAAACATTAATGGGAAACCATCCATGAGAATTTCTCTCATTGGTAGCATCTTCATTAGGTCAAACTATAATGCTAATTGATATATTAGACCCATGCCTCTCACCTCTCGTAGATCAAAAGGATGTGGAAGATATTGTCTTGTTTTAGGTATTGCTTTTGCATGCTTGCATGCCGAACCCAAGTCTTGACCTTCAATGCAATGCATGTCTCAAGAATTTCTTGCTTGTAAAACACCAACACCAAAAGCTTTACATGAAATTTCTATCGCACAACTTACGAACCAAGGAATATGTTTGTTTGATGGATGTGATATATAACAATCATTGACATCATTGTACTCAACTGTGTTGTTTCGGTTGTGAAACTATGGTCCAAAAGTTTCACTTGTACTTGACATATATCTATTTTGTTTCATATCTTGTTTAAATAGTTTATGATAAACTAATATTTGATGAGATTATAATTTTTATTAGCCAAGTATCCCCTCTCTCCACCCCTGCTTACTCGAGAATTGCCAACTCGTGAAACTCATTTAAATGCAACAAAAACCGAAAGAGACTGATGTTGTTGTTGTTTTTATTTATTTCGGAGCATAAATCGTTGTACTTTTCAGCTATGATGTTGAAAAACTATTGCAGCACTTTAACTTACACTAAATACAAATACAATGCATTACATACAAAACTCACAGTCTACACTGTGCACTCATGCATACACTTAATTAACATTTAACACCAACTGACTTGCACACTTTCTTATAAGATTGTCAGCCACTCGCAATTTACACTCGATTGTTTGCTGCTCTTACAACCACAAACTAATCACTTGGTCTTTATATATATATATATATATATATATAGACTCCTAAAGTGAGTTAGTTTGCTGACTTTGTCTTCTCTAGACAATCCTAGGTAGCCTTCCTAATTATATTATTTTAATATGTTTCTGGACTTCTCTCATCATCACCGATGCAAGTTGCTAGAGTTCCAAGACATTTGGAAATGAATATTTGTCCAGAACACTTGCAAGTGAGCGTTATTTCAACGTTTCAGTGAGTTGGAGAACGCCAAGATTCCATGTTATGTTTTCCTGTCTAGGGTCCGTTAGATCTCAGGTATGGTGGGGCTTTAAAGGTTCTTAATTAGTGTGGTTTGGCATGCACCTCATAATTCTTGGGTTAAGGTGAACACAGATGGTCTTTCGAAAAACAATGCGAGTGTTTCCCCCCTGTGGGGGTTTCTTCGGAAATAGTAACAATGTTTCCTAGGGGGTTTTAGAAAGGGTGAGCTGCTGGTGTTTCTTGGTATTGTGAGCGTGACTTTTTAATGAAATTCGGGTTGGAGAACTTAGAAACCAAGAAATATATTTGGTTGATGAAACTGACAATTAATACCAGATGTGTGATTCATGTATGAGCTAGCTAATAATGTTATTCATAATTTGAAGGTGAGTGTTACTTTGTTTCCAAATTGTGGTTGAAATATGCTATCTTTCATTAGTTAGATAAACAGTCCAAAGAAATGGAGAGGCATTGAAAACCAGAACATGAAAGCACGTCTTTATTAGCCTAACAAGTAAACATCCCCTGCATCCTCCCCTGTTTACATAGGAAGGCCTCATTTTGTATATGAATCTAACCAACACCATCTCCTTTTATTTGTTTTTTTTTTTTTTTTTTTTGATAACAAAATAATTATCCAAACCTTCTTGTTGAAATTCACCGTGCTGGTACTTGGTGTGTGCTAGTTACAAAAGATAGCCATTTTTGTTCATCACAATTCACAACAGGGTTTTTGCTGCGGGCAAATTATCTGATTGGGTCTAAAGTTATCACTAGTCTCTCCTTCCTTTAAGACTCTAACTTTAGTTGGTCAAAGTCTGAGAAGATACAAAACCTTTTATTGTTGAAAAGTGAAAGTATCTTCATGCACTAAATTTTTTCTGAACAGGAATCTATCCTGGATAGGGCTTTTGCCTGCTAAAGTTTTGCTTTGAGAAAAAAAAAGGAAAAAACATTTTGTCTTGCTGGGAAGTGACCTTTTATGTAACAAAAAACATGCAACTTACAACTATGGGATCCTACATGTTTATTTATATAAGATGGCGATTGACATAACTGTAAATTATGTTTTGCACCAGTATAAACTGGGATGAGTTCAATTTATTGCAAATTGGAATTCTGTACGAAAAAATACGTGGGAATCCCAGGTTTGATAACTTTCATTACTTAAAATTTCATGAGTTTTTTGTTCATGTATAGAAAAAGAAATAATGAATAAGGCTGAAATAATAAATGGTAAATAGGTTGCTTCATGGATTGATCTCTCATGCAAAATGTCAATGAAGCAAATTAGTCTTGAGGAAGGAATCAGAAGACCTTCGACGTAATTTCTGCGCACAAGTATACTCGTTTTTGAGAATTACATATAGATTAGTCATAACACATTTGTGACGTGTCGTGTAAGTCAATGCATATGGGTTCTTTTCAATCTATTGATACAATTGTAAAATTTGGAAGATTGCGAATAGACCTTGGACCCGTGAGAATCACGCCAGATAATTTTCTGGGTGATCACATGGCATGCTTTTTTCGATCTGTTGGTTTACTAAACGTCGCGACAAACGCAGTTAATTTATAGTTCAACAATTCAGAGTTGACCAGTCAGCCTTAATGAGATTGAAATGACATGACATGACATGTGCTATTACCTCTTAGAACCGTACTGCAAAGACCTTGACTCCGATATCTTTAGGTGAGAGGTCTATTTTGGCTGGCAAATGGCGAGCCGATATTGAGCCCGAAAACGTAATTGATCACCAATAGATTTAGGAATTTTCCAAGATAGTCTAATTACGCGTTTGGCTAATTATACATAAGCGTTTGTCTGCGACAGGTTCTGCGCCAATCCTTGATATCAGCTCACGGCTAACACTTCGCAGAATTACGTAACCAAAACAACTTCAACATATTCCTTCTGGCTCTATGGAATTTGAAGATGATACCCCTGTACCTCCCACAAAACCCCCACACTTCAACTTTAACTTCAAAATATTCATCACCTTTGTAATAATATTTCTTGTCACCGTTTTCCTCACCTTATTCGTGATTTTTGGATTGGTGCTTCTCTTTAAGCATAGAAGGAAGAAGCTTAAACTCAATACAACAACAGATAAGAATGGAGATCTATTCTCAATATGGAATTTTGATGGCACAATTGCTTATGAAGATATTATTAAAGCAACAGAGAATTTTGACATCAAATATTGCATCGGAACCGAAGGTTATGGTAGTATTTACAAAGCACGACTACCTAGTGGAAAAATAGTTGCTTTGAAGAAGATTCACCGTTCTGAGGTCGAGGAGCCAGCTTTCATCAAGAGTTTCCGAAATGAGGCCCATGTGCTGTCCAAAATACGACATCGAAACATTATAAAACTTCATGGTTTTTGTATGCATAACAAATGCATGTTTTTGATATATGAATACATGAAGAGGGGAAGCTTGTTTTATGTTTTATGCAATGATAACCAAGCCATTGAGCTTGATTGGAACAAAAGGGTGAACATTGTCAAAGGTGTGGCACACGCGTTATGTTATTTGCATCATGATTGCACACCACCTATTGTACATCGAGACATATCAAGCAACAATATCTTACTTGACATAAACTCAGAAGCAGTTGTTGCTGACTTTGGCACAGCTAGGTTCTTGCAATTTGACTCATCTAATATAACTTTACAAGCTGGAACTTATGGATATATTGCTCCAGGTAACTACTCTGATATTCTTTATGATTATACTTTGTTATTATATTTTCTTTCCTATAGCTAGCTAGCTAGCATTTTTTTCTAGGTGTCCAAAAAAGCACAAGCTCCCAAGTAGGATGACGTAGTGGCAATAACCTTAGCTCTCTAGCTTTTTAGAAAGCAAAGGGTAAGGTTCGAGCATCATAACCCATAAAATGTGGACAATTTTCTTAATTAGTGTGGATATATCTCTCTTGCCTTTTTAAAACAGCATTTCAGACCGTCTGTTAAAGTTCTATTTCAGTTAGGTTTCGACAGTTGTCTAATCTAATGTTAAGATATCAAAATAATAATAATAATAATAATAATAATAATAATACACAAACAATTATTTAATATTTATTTTTTTTATATGAAACAAAAGATTAATTTTTCCCTTGCTATTTCTGAAAGCACGGGATCTCTTTGTTTTATTTGATAACTTTTTTTTTTTACAGAACTTGCGTACACTATGGTTGTCACAGAAAAATGTGATGTTTATAGCTTTGGAATACTGGCACTGGAAATATTAATGGGAAGGCATCCGAGAGACCTTCTTTCTGCATCATCATCTCTTTTATATGATCAAAATATAATGTTAGTTGATATATTAGACCAACGCCTATTGCCTCCAATGGATCAAATGGTCATGGAAGACATTTTTCTTGTTTCCACAATAGCATTTGCATGCTTGAGCTTCGAACCAAGGTCTCGACCTTCAATGCATTCTGTGTCACAAGAACTTCGCACTCGCAAGACACGGTTGCCACAATCATTTCAAGAAATTTCCTTCGCAGAACTTAGAAAACGATGAATTATATTTGGTTGACGAATGTGTTAATTCAAAAATGGATTTCCTATTGTCCATTAAGGTTACTGTCATGTGCATCACTACTGAAATTAAACAAATTAATTATATGGACTATATCCCGCTTTGCATTAAAAAAATTTATGTGTGTGTATATATATAGTCCCTTCTAAGACTAAACAACCCTTGACCTAATAAGAATATTACCAGGTGCTATTACTTTGAAAAAAGAGTAACTGAATTTCTTTTTTATTTTTATTTTTTTACAAAAATTCTATAAGCGGTGGATTCATGTATAAGATCGATAAAAATATTTACTCCAAAGTATTGTTGGTTATTATTTTAAAAGTGAGTTTTTTATTTTTCAAAATATAAAACAATGAGAAATATATTAATTGTAAACACAAACATATTTTGTGCGTCTATTGAACAAGAAGTGAAAATGTTATTTTGAAATCACCGTTTGTGTTTTAGTTTAATTAATCAAATCAGTGACATGTGACCTGTTAAATGAATATGTTCTATTTATCTTTTAAAAAACTTAATGAAGCTACTAGAGTTTAAAGTTGAGAGCACCCATCCCGACTTCCCTCTTGAGTTCAGGAGAATCTCGTGAAAACTGTGGTTTTTCTTATTGAAATATAGATTTCCTAAAATAAAAACATAAACATAAATTTGCACATTTCTCATGTTGGACCCATGTATAAAATATTCATAAAATACCTGAAAAGTTATTCTTGAAACATATTTAAGAAAACTGATTAATTAAAATAATTTACTCAAATGCAAAATTATTTATTATCATAGGACTCTTTTCATGACATGTAATAATATGCACAAACATGTATTGGATTCCTAGAAAAATAAGTTTTATAAAAGAGTGAACATTAATACCCGATGAGTGGATATAACTTTTAAAAATTAAATAAAATCATTTCCTTTCGATAATAACTTACATAGTATAATACAAGTAATAAAAATAAAATCTTAATGATCAATATTCAATCATATCTAAAAAAAAAAAAAATACTGAAATTATATCTGTATCATTTCGTATTATAATAAACTGAGAATATTTATACAGATCATTTCTGCACATTTATAAAACTCAATCTATATCAATCTAGTATCCAAAGAACTTGGTCATATGCGGTGGAGATACTTAACACACACGCATAATAAGGGATAACATCTGACCATATATGTGCTGAGCGACTCTTTAGGATTTACACACGTGAAACCTAATAACCATTAAAGGGAAGGGTACTGGCCTAGCATTCTAAAAGTTTCATTTCAATCATTTCCAAATCTCAAGTCATCTTCATATGCATATTATATAATTCTATTTCTAAATATAAATATAATCTCAATAAATCGCTTTTTTTCATAATATAAATAACTATGCTATTATCAAATCATAGAACATAATCAACAAACAATAGACTAATTAAATAATTTTCTTCAAATAACAATTAAATAATTAAAATATGAAATTTAAACAATTATAATAAATCAATTTACTTAAAATAAACTATCCACTCACATAACTTCTTTACTTATTTCTAGGTATAATATGAATTCACATTTGAATTTTCCTTATAAATCTGGATTCATACTAAAATCATATAAAATTTCATATAAAATTTATAAAAAATTAACTAATCTTTTAGATTTCAAATTTCATTGAAATAAAATTATTTATCTGAATAAATCAGTACTCAGATATTTTATTCAAGCATTCTGAAAGTTTCTCATCTTCCTATCTTTTATTTTTCTTTTATTTTTTTTTCTTTTGTTGCTTTGTTCTGCCGCTCTCTCTCTTCCTTCATTTATGTTGGTCAACCCATCTGTGTTTGTTGGTTTTCATATAAAAAAGCTTTATATTTGTACATAAAATTGCACCGCCTAACCAGTCTCTCTCTTTCATTTATAAACATTTATTTTTATTTTTATTTTTATTTTTCTATTCTATGCCGACTGCCTCTCTCCACATTTTTTTTTTTACTACAAAACAAGTGGAGGACATCAAACAATTAAAAGGTTGTATTAAAGCCACACAATTAAAAACACTTGGACCACTAAAACAACACCCTCCCTCGGCCCACCTCAATTGTTTGTCTTATTCCAACTTCAATTATTGAGCGGTGATATTTTCACCCCTCAAATATTCTACACACCCTCCAAATTAACAATTTTTTTTTTTTTAATTTACTATTATCTTTGAATAAAATTATCAAAGAATAAATATTTTATAAATACACCCATCAATTATTAATTAAAAATATCATTGATTACTTTCTTAAACCCTAATTTTTTTGTTACTCTTTTAAACTTTAATTTTTTTTCATTAGTTGATAAAGAATTATAGGCCACCTCAAAATTCTTAATCAGCTCTAAAAACTGAAACCTTGAAGAATCATCTAAATAGAAATCAAGGTCTTAACTTTTTCTTTATATTTTTTTTTTTACTTATATTTATGATCAAGATAATATAAACGAGCTCGACTTTATTTAGTTGATAAAAAATGTTAGTTCAATCAAATCCCCATCACACGTTTGGCATAAGTAATCAATGACCATCTTGGTTCTAGTACATCAACTTGTGTTAAATACACAAAACTCCCCATAAGATTTAGTCTAATATAGGCATGTGAACAATTTGTTTTTTATAACACCATGACCCCTAAATAACAATCAACAACTGTTGTTAAATGAAATGATTGATCGACTTTTTTGGTGAAATGATCAAAATGTCCTTAACTTTTCATGTACCATGTGTCAAAAAATTAAAAAATTAGATAAAAATAAAAAAAAATAGGAAAAATCTAAAAAGCCTTGAAATTAAAAATAATCTCAGTTTACCCTAACTTTTAAATATTAGCCAAAAACCTTTTATTGTCAATCCAAAAACAGTTTCGTCCAAAAGCCGTTTCATCCAAAAGTTGAGTTGTTTTGTGATATATCCATGAAAAGATGAAAATACCTTTGCTATATTGAAAAATTAAAAAATAAAATTTAAATATAATTATTTATCATTTAATAATTAAAATAAAAAAAAATTAATTAAAACCAAAAGAATGAAAGTTTGAAGATTTGGCTCAAATCTTCATTAAAGCCCAGAAAAATAATAATAAATAAATAAATGGAAGATCTTCAAGAAAAAAAATAAAAAACCAAAAACAATGCAGATCTTCTTTTTTTTTTTTTTTTTTTTGAACCACCATAAACAATGCAGATCTTCCATTTTGAATCCAGACTTCCATTAAGCAAAACAATAATTAAATCATCATACCTACAAAACAAAACCCACAAATTAAACCAAAATCCAAAAATCAATAAATACATTAAAAAAAAAAAAAACAAGAGTTGAAGCACAAGATCCCTCCATCTCTTACCATCTATGCTCTTGACCATCTTTAAACCATCATAAAAAAAAAATAAAAACCCCTCCTTTGCCTCCACCGTTGACAACGCCGACATGTATATTCAGATCCAATGGTGAGAAATCGATCATTAAAGCTAGCTCCCAACTCGACGAACACACATCAACCAAAGTACAAGAAATCTGGGTTTGCTTCAATTGAAAATAATAATAATAATAATAAAACAAAAACAGACCCTCAATCTGGGTTTGCTTTGTTTGGGTTCAAATCTAGGTTCGACAAACCTAGACTAAACAAATTTCGAAAGTCTGGGTTCGAACCTAGATTTTCGAACCCCAAATGAATCTGGTTAGTTCGAAGAAGAAAATAAGAAAAAGAGAGAGAGTGTATGTCATCTAGGTTCGAAAAAGAGAATAATAAGAAGAAGAAGAACAGAGAGAGAGAGAGAGATAGTGGATGATTTTTTTTTTTTTTGTAGTAGTATTTTAATTTTTTATGATTTTTTTTTTATTTTTTAAATTTTTAATTTTTTTATGCCACATGTGGCACATTTTGAATGGTCCAGTTGGAATATATTTCTAGATTCAATCCTCAATGACCTTTTTACACTCCAAATTGACAGATCCAATAGTTCATTGATGAAATTACTATATCATTTAACAATTGAATCGTTTTAGCTATTATTTTCAATATCATGGGTGGTTTGATATTATTTTCAATTTCAGAAGCTAAAATAATAATAACCCAAAAAATTTTCATAAAAAAATAAAATACCAGATAAGAAAAAAATTCCATTAGCACAACCATCGTCTCTCTCTCTCTCTCTCTTTCTCTCTTTCTTCTTCTTCTTCGAACCCATCACTTTCTCTCTCTCTCTCTCTTCTTCTTATTCTTCTTCTTTTTCTCTTCTTCGTCACTCCACTCAAATCCTCCCAACCCCACCAAATCTCTCCACCATTGAAGCCATCATTGATCCTCTCCCATCCCCTTCTCTATGGCATCATCATCCTTTCCTTCTCCTCTACTTTTGTCGAGATCTCCAGCTTGGCCAACTTTGACTTCACCGTCGTCGACATAGAGCATAACCACGATGGCATCTTTGATGCCCTCACTATCGTGTGGATCTCGACCATTTCATCTCTCTAGGGTTGGTTGATTGTGGGTTTTTTCAATTGTTTTTGGTTGATTGGGTTTTGATATTTTTTAAGTCAAGATAGAGAGTGTAAATATGAAGTTTTGATTTTTTGATTTGATTGTTTTTGGTGTTTTTACTGCTAGTTTTGATCTAGAGTTGGTTGGATTTTATTGTTATTTTAGTACAAGATGATGTTTTATTTTTTTTTAAGGGTTGATGTTCATTGAAGATTTTTGTTTGAAGTTTAATTTTGGTTTGTTGTTCACTTAAGATTTGGGCCTATGTTTAATGTTGGTTTTATTTTAATTTTCTAGTGTTTGAAGATAAAGATGAAGTTCTTCATCATCTTTTTTTTGTCGAGGATGGTGGATAGAAAGAGAGAATGCCTTGTGTGAAGGAATGGAGTTTGAATACCGAGAAAATTAAAGAGACATAATTTTTTTTTTTTTTTTTTGGAAGATTTGGGTTTGAATCTCAAATCTTCAATCTGGGTTTCAAACCCAGATCTTCAAACAATTTTTCTCTTTTTTCCCATATTTTTTTATATTCTTTAATTGGAGATCTTTTTTTTTTATTTTTTATTTTTAAGAAAATTTTAAAAATTACTTTTCTGAAAAAAAATTATAAATATATATTAATAATTTTTTTTAATTTTAAATTTTTCATATTAACAAAAAATTTTAATATAAACAAATTTTTTCTTGACCATCCATCTCAAAAAATGGACAATAGAGATTTATTTTTTTAATTTATCTTTTTATTAAATTAATTTGTATTATTTTAAATTTTAAAAGAAAATTAATTTAAAATTAAGGGCATTTTCATCTTTGTCACTCAAACAGTAGTTGTCCGTCAAACTTAACACCCTTTGACCATCAAATTGGAGGTAATCTGTTACAAAAACTAAACTTCGTTTCTGTTTGTATTAAGCTTAATCTCATGAGAGTTTTTTGTATTAATTATCTGCATCAACTTTTATTCAGTTTAACCACTTGGGTTCTATTTTTAATGACTAATTGATGTTGTTTTTGGTCTTGTTTTTGTTAAGTATCTAGTGATCACGATGATGCAGCAAGAAGCTGGAAAAATAGGAATTCCATTGATGAATATTTTGAGATTAAACGGGACACTCATTCTGCAGTAGTTGTCCGTCAAACTTAACACCCTTTGACCATCAAATTGGAGGTAATCTGTTACAAAAACTAAACTTCGTTTCTGTTTGTATTAAGCTTAATCTCATGAGAGTTTTTTGTATTAATTATCTGCATCAACTTTTATTCAGTTTAACCACTTGGGTTCTATTTTTAATGACTAATTGATGTTGTTTTTGGTCTTGTTTTTGTTAAGTATCTAGTGATGACGATGATGCAGCAAGAAGCTGGAAAAATAGGAATTCCATTGATGAATATTTTGAGATTAAACGGGACACTCATTCTGCAGTAGTTGCATTTGTGCCCAAACATGTCATTTAAATGTAAAAAATTAAATAATTTAAAAAATAGATATTATGGGGTGTATTTATAGAAACATATACAATAAAATTAAGAGTGTATTTACAAAAATATATACAATAAAATTAAGAGAAATTGGTTGTGTTGATATTACATGGAGTTTACAAATAAATTTAAAAAAAATTTAAATTTTTTATGGAATGTGTAAACAAAAACGGGGTGCATACTATTTTCGAGCAGTGAAAATATTGCCACTCTCAATTATTTGTTTTCGCTTTCATTTCAAATCTCTCTTCAATTCATTTTGACTATTCCATTTGTTTGTATTATTCTCCGATTAACTAATTCAACATACCATATTTCATTTTGCACGGCCACCATGTTCCACAAATTATGGATTTTTGTCCAATTGCCTGAGTTATCATCATGATTATTTAGACTTGGGCTAGGCCAGATCGAATACAATAAATTGGACTTCCATAATTCCAGCAGTTAGACAATTGGGCTATAATTGGGCTTCCTTGTATTCCTTCAAAATTAATGGGGGTGCATTGAAACCAATATAGATGACTAATAATACTTGGGTTTGCACTTAAATTAGGATCATTTATTGATTTCATTTTGGGCTCAATTTATTCTCTAGGTTCCATTCCGATTCGAGCATTACAAATTATCCCCTCTTATAAAATTTCGTTTTCGGAATTTCCGAAGCATCTCAATTTGAAATATCTGACTTTAAACTCTTGCTTTTTATCTCCTCATCAGTGACCTTAATAATTCTATTCTCAATCATCCTCCAAATTTTCTCATTTATAGTATAGTAAATTCAACACTACAACAATTCACACCTACATTGATCACCATTAAATAAAACTCTTCAATAATCATAATTGTGCCCTGATAGAATATTCTATATATTTCCTCATATACTAGATCCAAAACCATAACAATTAAGACCTACATCGACAACCATTAAACAAACGTATTCAATTAGAATTCTCAACAATAATCATACTTGTATACTTTTGAATAATTGCACCTACAACTATTTTGAATAATAATTATTTTCCTTTTTACCACTTCTAATAATAGAGAAAACTCAATAAATTATTTCATATAACTCTTACACCTCATTTAGTCTTCTTAACTTTCAAATAACGAATCAATATCCACCAATGAACAATTAATTACATTATTATTATTATTATTTTCTATCCATACTCTTTGGAAACAAATAAATTATTCAAGGTCATATCTATAACAAGAATGTCATATCACATTCACATAAATCTCATTCAATTATCTCAAAATTCAAGTTTATTATTTCCTAACTCAATTTCAAACCTAATAAACATGAATTTTCTCAAACAAAAACTTAAACATCATACTTCTGCTACGCAACTCTAATACTCAACAAAACTATCTTTATTCACACTATTAATAACACCATAAAACAATTTCATAATTCCACACACATTTCCAAAAGTCAATCTAGAACCTTATTCGATACTCCAGAATTTCAATCAACTAAAAACTCCAAGTCATAAAATTTCAAAGATATCATATATAATTCATATCATCATTCAAAATTATAAATAATAAATATCCACAAGTAATAGTTTCAAATTCAAATATATTGAAAACAATCCTTATTGAAAGCTACTTTAGTCCCAATTCAATATAGGAGACTAACAATAATTCGCGTTTTCAGCTTTGTTAATATGACAGTGCTTCATAATGATATAAAAATTCTTCATTAAAATTTCCTTGGAATTCAACCATTCCTTTCATCCAAATGAATATAAATAATCAATCAAATTTAAACCACAAGTAATATGAAGAAACAAATATTCAATAATTAAAATCAATTATTAACACTAGTACAAATGAAAATCTATATCAAATTCGTCACCAATAGGACTAAAATTTCATCAAAAATATTTTTAACCACTAATCTTAATTAAAATTCAGCAAAATCATGTCCAGGTCATAACCTTGTATGAATCCATAATTTACCTTATAATCATAAATAGATTCGAAATTAAAACTTAAAAGCAAAACATTATATGAAGATTAACATTTAACTATCAAAACCTTTACAAGAAAGGCTTAAACCCTTATCCAATACTCCACAAATTTCTTCATAAATCCATCACATCATAAATCCCAACGATAAAACAATTTGGTCTTATTTACATTCGAAATTTCAACTCCTTAATAGCATTCACATTTTCACATTAATCCAAATCTCATCACTAATATATATACTCTAATAATTGCCATCCAAACATTTAGAATGTTAGACAATATGATAACCCTCTTATAACAATCATATCATGGATATATCTCATATTCATGTCGAAATCAATTCAATTTAATCTACTAACACTAAACTATAGATGCTAACCTAGATCTTCTACAGGCTTCATGCGAGATTGACTACAATGATGTATAATAAAACTATAATGTTATCTTTAACTAAATGAAAAATGAATGTTCTATCCTTTGAACCTGAATCCACTTCTCTGATACCAAACTGAGAGGACCTATCTTGACTTCTCTCTCAAGTTCAAGAGAATCCTATGAAAATTATCATCTTGCTGATTGAAATTTGAATTTTCTAAAAAAAATACATTTAAAAATAATTCTTGTTGACTCATAACTTCCTTATAAAATTCAATCTCAACAAAACAGAAATATATACGTTTCTTATGATGTACCTATGTATAAAATATTCATAAAATATCTAAAAAAGTTATTTCATCTGAAAAAGTATTTCTGAAACATATTTAAAAAATCTGATTAATTGAAATAATCTACCTAAATGCAAAATTATTCATCATCATATGACCCTTCTCACGATATGCAATAATCTATATGCAGGTGTAGCAGATTCCTAAAAAAATGAGTTTTATAAAAGAGTGAGTGTGCTAACACATATTTGAGTGGATATAACTTTTAAAAACTAAATAAAATCATTTACTTTTAATAATAACTGGCATAATATAATACAAGTAATAGAAATAAAATCTCAATGATCCATATTTAATCATATCTTGGATAATTCTAGAAGCTTTAGAGCAGAATTAGAAAACTTTACGCGCAAGAAAATTATCCAATCGGTTTAAGAAAATAATCTGGAAGAAAATAAGTAAAAAATAGTGCAATAAATGGAGAGCTTCCAGAAGCAAATTGACAGATGCCTATCCAAATCGTATCATATCATACTGATATCCGGAGAGCCCTGTCTGGCACCCCAATGGAATCCTCCTAACCTCATGAATTGGGTAAAAGAAACCTCGCGGAGCGAACCCTTAAAATCTTTCCTTTCTTATAAACAAGATTGGGTTGGTTTTTTTTTTTTTTTTTTTTTTTTCAAATGAAAATTCGGCGCATAATAGCTATATTTTCGATATTTCCAAAATACCTGCAATATAAATTACACTCCCAATTGATTTCATCTTCCAACCCAACTACTTCCACAAACATATTTTCAAAGTTTCATTTCCATTTTCATATAAATGAAATCATAGAAAATCATAAGCCATAAGTACAAAATATCATCAAAACTTAATAAGAAATCATCATAAAAACATTCATATTTTTCATAGCTTTAATAAAATTTTCATAACTTTATACACATCAAAATATAAGCACAAATAAATTTTCTTTTCCTTAATGCTATACACACTCAAACCTACTCATACAATTCATTTCAACACACAAAAAAGTGTCATTCCATGACAACCACTAATGCTCTTCATAGGTGCATTACAATGTAAGTTATTCCAATTCAATTCTAACATTTTCATAGGTTTGTTTGTCACTTAACCAACATGAAATAATGCCTAAAACACCTTAATTCCATTAGGTTCCCATATCTCCCATTATAACCTTACACACCCTATTACATGCCAAGTTCATTTCCTTCAAAATTTTTGTAACACCCCCTACCCGCCCTTTCACCAGACGACTCCAAGGGGCGCTACAGTCATATCTCTTTTTACAAAATCTTTAATTATAAAACCATATATTCATTTATATATATATCAAAATACGAATTTCAAAAATCGATTTACAAAACAATACAAAAATACTTTTATTTCAAACGAAAAAACTGACAAAGTTTCCTCTGAAATTCGAACTTTCCAAACCTGTTACAAATCAACATATGCATATTCAAAACACTTATTTCCACAAACATATTCTATAACTGAAACCAAACTCCGTTTGGTTCATCATTTTCCATATCTATCACATATACCAATATATTTACACAACTTGCCTTTTATTTAGCAAAAACAACATTCTAAAATCCAAATACATATATATATATATATATACAAATACAAAATGAAACTTTCATATACAAACCAAAGATAATATATATACCCAAAAATACGTATGGAATGATAGATGTGACTATCTCAGTTCACTGCAGATGCTCTCTCCTCAATCTTCGCCCTCCTTATGCAATCTACTACTTACGCGCGGAAAATCCAACGCGCTAAATATATTTGCTTAGTGGGTGTACACAAAACTCAATATTTATATTTTTACACGATCAGTTTATAAAATCAATAACAAATATATATAATCAATAACAATTATCACAATTTATCAATAACTCAATTCAATATCCAAAGGAAATTTAAAAACGATACATTGATTAAAATACTTCTCATAATAACTTTTCATGCCCTTAGTAAACACAAGCACGATACCATGGACTAGTAATCGGGTTTTCCGGCATCGGACACTAGGTGCCTCACACAACCTCCGAATTCACTGTAACTTTTCACTATAGTCGGTATAGAATCAAACGGCGCAGTACTGCTATTGTGACCCATTAATGGCATGCCACTCCAATCCCCACCTATTTGTGTCAAAGTTTACTAGGGCTTGAATAATAATTTATTTTCAAAATTCATTGGGTTGGTTTCATTTAAACTATCAGTTTCTAATCATTTTTAAATAAAATCCGTCAACATAACAGCTGCATTTAAGAGGTTTCCAGAAAACTTGCAAATGTGCAATAACACTTCTAAATATCTCGTCAATCTAACCCAACTTCGTTTTCCACAATCATACAAATCAATTTTCAAATTTATCATTTCATTTTTATCACAACAATATAAATTCCATCAATTATCATAATTCAAAAACATGTATTAAATCAAATACGTATCCTAATACTCGTAAACAATATTTCAAGTATCATGGTATTCAAAAATCAATCATATTCCATTTATAAAAAAAAAAAAATGAATTGAATAAAGTGTACACCAACCTTTATACCCAACGGAAGCTCACACTTTCTCATTTCTTTTTCTCTGGCTTCCCTGAGCTATCTCCTCTCCTGGATTTTCAAAACCACAATAATTACTCAATAAAAGCTCATTTCATAGTTTTAAAATGCATGCTTTACTAATCTCAAAGGATCCAACTATTTTCCCAATCTCACCAACCAAAAATCATCAATCCCAAACCCCAAACAACTCACCCATATTCCTTATCAAAACAACGTCGTTTGGACTGGTTTTGGGGTGATTTTGGACTGATTTTTGGGGCTGTTTTGATGACAAATCTGAGCTGGTTCCACGCTACTTTTCTTCCTCTTTCTCCTCCTCTCTTCCTCTCTCTCTTTCCCTCTCGGCTTCGCCGCGGATGGTGGCTGGTTTCGCCGCTGTTCTGTCGCCGTTTCTCACGCGTGGAAAAGCTGGTTTGGTCACCGTTTCAGCTTGGTTCTGGTCCGTTTTGGGTCGAATTGGCGTCGGGTTTGCAAGGCGGTTGGACGGTGTCTTCTTCTTCTCTAATCGGAGCTGTTGGCGAGGCGGTTCTGCTCGTTTTCGTCGTCACGTGTGCGGTCGGCTTCAGCTCCGTTTCAGTCGTGGATCAACTCTGCGTCGGGCTGGTTCACGGCGAGCTGGCGCAGTCTGCGGTTAGCGGTCGGCGAGCTCTCTCTCTCTTCTTCTTCTTCTTCTTTCTTCTTTCTTCTTCTTTCTTCTTTCTTTTCTTCTCTCTTTTCTTTCTCTTCTGGTTCGAGACACTGTCTTTAGTTTCATTTGACTTTTATGAGTCAACTTTTTGGCTTCTGTTTTCCTCCCCAACAATTCCTATAATATTAATTTCATCCCTTAACAAAATTATTCTCATACCTTAACTTTTAACTATATTTTACTTGACCACAAAATCAAATATTAACTTCAATTTAATCCCTCATTTAATTAATCTTAATAATAATAATGATGATACTATTCATGCATGTGAAAATAGGGATGTTATAATTTTGATATTGATTCTTTTGGACATTTCATCAAACATCTAGCCTACATCTCATCCTATTGGTTTCTAATCCAAAACCAACTCAAAACCTCTTCCAAGCCTACCCTAGTTCATCAATCTTAGTAGATTTCCATGTCATCTACACATGCTTTCAAGTCTCCAATGAATCATCTCTTAACTTAGATAAAAACCTCTCATCCAAACCCACTCAAACATTATCAAAATAACCAACACAAACATCAATATTTACTACCAAAAACAACTTCAAAAGATGAGAAACTAACCTTATTTAGCTTAGGTCTTGTTCCAAGCTTGTTGTTCTATCTTAGGGAAGCTTGATTGATTGATTAGAAGCCCAAAAATTTCTTGAACAAACCTTGATCACTCCTCCCTTGACTTGGCCGAATATACTTCCTTCTCTTCCTCACGTTTCTCTCTTATTTTGGTCTCTCAATTTTGTGTTTGAGTTGGTGGTGTGAACTCTCTCAATTTTCCACTAAGTGTTGCTGATATAGTTATAACAATTCCATAAATGACCATTGTATCCCTTAATTAATTGCTTCTTGGTCCTTAACTATTGTTTATTCTATTTTGACCCTTAATTACTTGTTTTATCATCCTTAAACTCTTGTTTATTCTACCTTGACCCCTAACTTGTACACTTATTTCAATTTAGTCCATAGGTCATACTAGCTTTTACAATTCCAATGACAATGACCACTTTACCCTTATATTAACTTAATCTACAAGTGAGGCTCAATCAATCTCTACACTCTTATAACACTTTTATTCAATCTCTTAGGGTCTCAAAACATCTCTTACTAATTATTTAGGATTTAATACATCACTCAAAGATTGTCATTAGAGAAATCATACATAAACATTGAGGGCTTACAAAACTCGTTGAGGAAATTGACAAAAGCGATTCTGATTCCTAATAATTTTGGATCCATCTTAAAAGTACATAAAACTCAATTTTAAACTTATGAAAAACTAAACTAATTTCCTAGAATCCGAATTCTATTAAATATAAATCACTTATCTGAATAAATCAGATACCTAAATATTTTGTTCACCTATCCGTAATTTTTTTATTTTTCTTCTTTTTCTTGAGCTCACAATTTTCTCTCTTAGTGTTCTGCTGCGCTACCCGGATTCAGATTCTGTGTTTGTGTGCTTAATTTGCTTTGAACTGAAAATGAAAAAAATATATAAATCTCATGCTTTTTTTTTTTTTTACTTTACTTATCATGACACTTGTCCCTAACTCAGCCACTAACCTTTTCGGCCGACACAAATTCCATCTCTTTTCTACTATTATTTTTTTTTTTTTGAAATATCTTTTCTACTAAATTTTGCTTTTGCTTATCAATGTCCCATTTAACATTTTACTTGTTTGATAATCGGCCCATTTAAATTGGGCATGCTTAGTTCGGCCCATTAACTACTTCCCTTTTTTAAATTTCCAATTGGATTTACTTAGGTTAATTTCGATCCACTTAAAATTTGAGTTTTAACTAATCTTTTAGTCTAATAGGATTCAGGCCTTACAGTCAAACTAAAACTCTGAAGTGAACCTATACTAAACCTCCTACACCAGAATGACACGTGTAATTAATCACAAATGATTTTTTCAAATTCACCGTATCTCTGAGATTTGCTTTTAAAAAAAATAGTACAAAACCAAAAAACTAAATCTCTATAGACTTAATTGAAGATCTTAAATGATGAAACTTGAAGGATGAGAAATGAACTTTAGTCGACATTATTAAATTAGTTGGTGATTGATCCAATCATGCACCCCTGCCGGTGCCCCTGTTAGTCATGGATAGTTAGAACATTTATGCTTTGCACCTCAACAAAAATGAAGCCTTCCCGCAAATATTGAGAAATTCGGCTGCAAAAATGCTGAAGCCTTCTCAAATCACGGTGAAAATGCAGACAACTGTCAAGAAGACGTGAAAATACAAATAAACAAGGAAAACAACAAAATTGAGTAGCTTTATTTATTTATTTATTTTAATTTTCATGATCATGCATGGAAAGTCAATGTTTTTGGGCGCTTTTCAATGCTGTAATAGAAGGCCAACCAAGTCCATATGACGATGACGAGACTTATACCTATCACTTGGGTATTATGAATTTTTTGTCAATATTAATATAATATTAATTTTTTTATAAGATAAATTTAAACTTGATTAATATAAAAGAGAAAAAAAATATAACAATCTTAATTATCTATTATTTTTTATATTGGTATATCAATAGATTATCAAAAACTTAAAAAAATAAAAAAAAAGATGATAGAGAATCCTTGCTTGGATCGAAAGAAAATTAAGCATAACAATAATTTATAAAAAAAAAAAAAATCCCCCTAAACCTACTTGACTGGCATCGCAAAACAACAATCAATTTAGTAGCAGCATGGAGACCACCAAGTCAACCTTCGTGTTTGTGAAATAACTACCTATCTAGATAAGGTGACTTTCTAGTCAGGATTTCTTTATTTTTATTTATTTATTTTTTTAAATCAGAAACATTTATTTATTTTTTTATTTCAACTTTTTTTTTTTTTTTTAATCAGAAGCATTTATAATTGGTTCAAAAACCCATTTTGTATCATTCAGCATCGTTATAGAATATTTGATCTTTTAAAGGAAATTTTAAGAGGTCCAAACTAGAGAGTTATTATCTATATATACATCCAATTCATGGCAGAACTAACCAAAAGATCATCCACTTCCAAAACATGGTGTTTGAGTTCTCCACTTCCAAAGTTTTCGCCATCGTATGGGCTATCATTTTTCTATGCAAAGCTGCTGCAGCTGCTTATTTAGAACGAGAAGCTCTACTTACCAGCACTTGGTGGAACCAAAGTGTTGCCTACGATAATTCAGATCATTGCAAGTGGGATGGTATCACTTGCAATTCAGCGGGAAGTATCACTGTCATAGAGTTGAACGGTGTGGGCTTAAAAGGGGAACTTGGTCAATTCAACTTCTACTGCTTCTCAAATCTGGAAGTTTTCAATGTTTGGAACAATAGTCTCTCTGGATTGATTCCATCACTTATTGGTGTGCTTTCAAACCTCAACTACCTTGATCTTGCTGGCAACAATTTTTTAGGTGAGCTAAAACTTGTATCGTTATATATATATGCGCTCACACAACCATACTTGTCATACATAGCTGCTACATATCCCTTTAGAAATTAACTTGTCTTTATATATATATTTTAATTATGTTATAGGTGTTATCCCCCAAGAAATTGGTAACCTGAAGAATCTGGCTAATCTGTTTCTGGAGAATAATAAGCTCACCGGACCTATTCCTTCAACTATTGGTCTTTTATCCAAGTTGAAAGTATTCGATCTACGAAAGAATAGAATAAATGGTACCATTCCAGGTGAGCTGACCCGATTAAAACAGCTTATTCATCTTGATTTTTCCTCAAATCTCTTTTTTGGCAACATTCCAATTACTGTTGGAGAACTATCCAGTCTTAAACATCTAGACCTTGCTGATAATTCACTTAGTGGTAGCATTCCAACTGGTTTCAGCAGCTGCTCAAAGTTGGAGAGCTTGACATTGAGCAGAAATAGATTAAGTGGAATGTTTCCACTACAGATTGCCAAACTCCCACTACTAAAACTTCTTGATTTGAGATACAACTTTGTCAATGGGCCAATACCTTCCCAACTAGGAAACATTCCTTTTTTACGATACTTGCATCTTTCACACAATAATCTTTCTGGCATGATCCCTGGATCTCTCAGTATAATGACTGACTTGGACCTATCATATAATAACTTGGAGGGTGAAATACCAATTTCAATACAATGTAAATACCCACCGGAACAAATCATTATGGGCAACAAAGGCTTACACAGTAAGGTTACTAGTTTGCCTTCTTGCTTCGAGTATCCTGCTTCCAGGACCACAGACTGGGAATATGTCATTCGCATTATTAAAATTGTTGTCCCTGTCACAGTATGTCTAGCTTTTGCAATTTTTGCACTTTTGTGTCTCCATAAACTTAAGGTCAATGCACTTGAACTCGATGCAAGAGTAATCAAGAGTGGAGATTTGTTCTCAATATGGAATTATGATGGTAGGATCACATATGAAGACATTATTACAGCAACAGAGGATTTTGAAATTAAATATTGCATTGGGACAGGAGGTTATGGCAGTGTTTACAAAGCACAACTTTCTGATGGCAAAATAGTTGCTTTGAAGAAGCTTCATAGTTGGGAAAGTGAGGATCCATCGTTTACCGAAAGTTTTCAAAATGAGGTTCTTGTATTATCTAGAATACGACATCGGAACATTTGAAACTTTATGGATTTTGTTTGCACCACCAAAGCATGTTTTTGGTTTATGAGTATATGGAAAGGGGGAGCTTATTTCATGTTTTGTGTAATAATGATGAAGCTTCTGAGTTGGATTGGAGTAAGAGAGTGGAAATTGTGAGGGTGTATCACATGCTTTAGCTTATTTGCATCATGACTGTATACCATCAATTGTTCACCGTGACATATCAAGCAACAACATTTTACTAAACTCCAAATGTGAAGCATTTGTTGCTGATTTTGGCACGGCAGGACTTTTACATTCACACTCATCAAATAGGACTGTACTAGCAGGAACTTATGGATATATTGCTCAAGGTGAACCAGTGCAATACTCTTGTCATACTTCTTGCACTTTCATTTTCAAAATTCAATGAACTATTGACTTAATCTAATTGCTTCATTTTTTCCTACAGAACTTGCCTATACCATGGTGTTAACAAACAAAAGTGATGTTTATAATTTCGAAGTGGTAGCACTAGAAATATTAATGGGAAGACATCCAGGAAAAGTTCAATCATCGCTAGCATCAACATTTCATCAAATTATAATGCTAGTTGATATATTGGACCCACGTCTACCACCTTCTAGGGATCAAAAAGTTATGAAGGATATAGCTCTCATTTCAACAGTAGCAGTTGCACGCTTGCATCCCAATCCTAAGTCTTGACCTTCAATGCAACGTGTGTCTCAAGAATTTCTTACTCACAAAACACCAACGTCCAAAGCCTTTCATGAAATCTCCATCTGGCAGCTTAGAAACCAAGCCATGTGTTTGTTTGAAGGATATGATAGTTAGTGATCATGGGTTTCATATTTGTATTTGACCCGAGTCATGTTTCATGTGTTGCTTCTGTTGTTAAATAAGGACAATAAATGTTACTTGTGCTCGACATATAGCTTCAATTTCCTTAATAATTTAAATGAACAGAGCAATTTCTTTCATAATATTTACAACCTCCTTATCGTCCAAGTAACCCTGGCTGCCCTATGTGTACACATAATTGCCTCAGTTTTTTACAATAGCTCATCGTTAAATAAGAATGCAACAATCTTTAGCCAATAAAAATATCTCAATTAGTAGAATGAACTGAATCAAACCATAATTTTTATTTTTCTTTGTTTCTACTTGATCATGATTTGATCAAATGAAACTTTCGTTTTACAAGGACGCTAAGCGGCCAACGAAATCAACAATTTACTCCCCAAGATTTTCTGAATTCATGTTAGTAAAAACCACAAGTTTACAAATCTTATCCAATCTAATTATACGTATTGAGTTAGACTGTTGAAAGTTTGATTTGTAAATGTGCAACAGGCATGGGCTTTGTGAAAAGGAAGAAAGTGCAAAAAATTGTAAAAAGTGTGAGGTTTCAAATTTTTTAAAATGTAATTTTAGCTAGTGTTATATTTTATACTTGTAACTTTTTATGTATATTTGAGAAGTTACAAATACACTGTAGCTAACTTCACAATCAAAAAGACTAATTTTATTGGGTTGTCTCATCCATGGGTATATATATCATTATCTTGATTTTTATGGCTTTTATGCTTTTAATGTCGAATTCATCCCATCTTCTTCATTCACACGCTGAACTCTCTAACTCCCCTCATATATGGTCTCGAATGGACTTTTTAATTGGCCACCCATTTAATTTCAGTTCTTATTCTGGAGCTGCCGATTTTGGCAAAAAGCTTGGCCTTGATCCATCACAACATCTGTAAAAGGCTTTGATACAATGAAGAATATTCAAACTTGTTACCATCATATTTGTTTTTTTCTAAGTGTTTGTGAGCCGGTGTTGGCTTTTTAATTTACCACCCATTATCAAATTTTGTTGGTCAAGTTGCCGTTTTTGGTTGAGCTCGACCCAAGCTTATCACTATGCTTGTCAAAAACTTTGATTTTATGTTAACTTTTCATACCTGTTATTTTTTATGTATTTGTGAGTTTGGTTTTGCTATTGACCGCCCATTTTCAATTTTTCTTTTCTTGAGTTACCGTTTTTGGTGAAGCTCAGCCAAAACCCGTTACAACTTTTGTCATTTTGATTACCTATTTTCTTTTTTTGTTTGTTAACGCTTTGATATCATATTAAATTCTCATACTTGTTATTTTTAATATTAAATGTATACTTGTAACTATCATACTTATTACTTTTTATGTTAAATTTTTATACATGTTTCTATCATACTAATTACCTTTTATTTGTATTTGAGAAGTAACGTATATTATAGAAAACTTTACAACCCAAAAGATTAATCTAGCTATTACATCCATTAATATATATATGTGTGTATGTGCCAGTCTCTTGATACCCATGTTTTAATATGGAAGTCATTTTATCTTCTTACTTCGCAAGTAGTACACTATAATAACTAGCATTTTCAAAGAGTTGTCAAGTCATGTCATTGTCTCCTATTATTAATAAATGTTACACTACATGTGTCGAGACCCACACCGAATCCCCTATGGAACCCGATGAGAGTCTCGAAGCACCCCAACTTAACTCAATTGAACCCTCACTCTGGCTTATCAACTAACCATCATACAATTATATCAAAGCATCAAAATCACTTTAAACACATATAAACCCCAATCTAACCAAATATATTAGTATGCATCCATCAATCATTCATTTTATTTTCTGTCATTTCCAGGATCATCAACTACTTCCAAATCACTCAAATAATCATCTAATATCTTAAAATCAAACCAAATAAATTTTATTAGAAAAGTAACACAAAACCCTAACTCTTATCTTACTAATAACCTTGACCAACTCTTGTTCCAACTTCCTTCCACTTTCAAGCTTGATTTGAAGATAATTAACCTTTATTCATGTAAAAAATTCTATCAATAACTCAAGATATCATCAAACCATAAAAACCCATTAAAACTACCATCAACTAACCATGAAAATCATTCAATTTTTCTTACCTAATTAACTTCACTTTTTCTTGGATAATCCTTGATGAAAGCAAGGTGAAAAGATTGATAGAAACACCCTCGAGCTTGGTCTCTTCTTCTTCTTCTTCTTCTTCTTCTTCCTTCTTCTTTCTTCCTTTTCCTTTCCTCCTCACGGGTTCCGTTCTTTCTCTTTTTCTTTTTCTTTTTTTTCTCACAGTTTCTCTCTTCTTTGGCCGAATCCTCTCTTCTTTCGTTCTCTCGTGCATTTCACTTATATATAGGCCACTTTTTACTTGACACAATTGCCTTTAATCAAAGCCTATAATGTCAATCACACTCTTATGTTACACTTAGTTCAATTTCATTGGTTAATCACTTGATATTCAACTTAAAAATTTTCTTAACCACACATTTATTCATCACATTAACCCTAACGTGTCATTCCCTCATGGGTCCATTCATAGTCACATGGATTGTGCTTCTTTAGTCATTAATCTCTTCATATAATTTCATTTAATCATTTACCTCATACATTTAATCCATTCACCTCTAATAAATTCCAAAAATATTCCATGGTCATCTAATCATCAAATTGACCATACAATACTCTAATTGGGTGCCTTAACTCTCAAATCCAAGCTTTGAAAAAAAATCAATTGGATTTAAAATCATCCATAACCATTATTCTTTCAACAAGGGTATTTTCGTCCGACTATCTTTGAAACTCTTAAAATCTACTCAATCGAACTCATTTTTACTTCGTTTCGGTTTCATTAGACTTCATTACTCATTCTACAGATTTTCGATTCTCCGGGGTCTATTTCATAAAATCACTATTTATACCGTTACTATTTATCTGGAATTACTATTCATCGAAAAAAATTTATTTTTTCTAGAAAAAGGAAATTATGGGTTCTACAACATGTCTTAACTTATAGTTGTTATTAGTTACAAATATGAGAAGATGAAGGAGTTTCTAGCTAGTACTGTTGTGAGGATACATATTTGTCTAGTCAATGGAAAACATTTTACAAAATAATTTTGATAGACATACTACTATTTAAAAAATATATACATTCTATAAGTAATTAAAAATCAGAAAAAAGAAAGAAATAAAGAAACATACGCTAGTGGACAGTGGACACTGCTGTGTTGCCTACAAAGGCCATGTCAAACACCACCTATACCAGAATATTAACCTATTAATAAAAAATTTATAAATTCTTTAATTTAAAAAAAATTAATTCATTTCATTTACTGAATAAATTATTAATTTTAATTTATTTTGATTAATACCTTAACCTTATTCAGTTATAGTTTATTTTAATATTTTTAGAAATAATTTTGAACAAAAGGTTAAATTGATATTATCTCTAGTGTTTGGCACATCCTCCTCATCCTTAAATTAAAATAAATGTGACTAGTTGCTCGAAAGGCAATCCTTACTTAAGTTCTCATGCAAGTGTTCTAAGTTCTAACAGTTGGGGTGTTCTCCTTTTTGTATGTTGAGATAAAGGCTGCCCTTCTTGCTACTCAAATAGCTTTCGGGGTGGTTGGAAACGACTCCCTGGGCGTCTATTTGTGCTTTTCTAATGCTTAATAAAAATTTCTTGAGTAGATTTTCCTACTTTAAAGAAAATGAAATAAAACATAAAATAAATTATAAAACAGGAAATTAAGACATTAGACAATAAAGTAATTACCCTAATCCTAATGGTGGAAACAAGATTTCGAATCAAGGAATTCTTATCTTTTTTTTCCTTTTTACTGTTGTAAGCAAACAATGATGATGATTACTCTTTCCGTTGCAACATTGACTTCACGTTTCCACCAAACAAATCAACGTGAAGTTTCTGGGCATATACTGGAAGACACTAGTTTATGTTTGTGAGTTGCATCACCATTCATTAGTGCTCACTATCAAATGCCATTATAATGAGCACTGAAGTGTGGTGGTGCATGTATTTTGATTGTTTTATTTCAAATTCAACTTGACACTCATTATGATCATAGACGATATGCCATTCTAAATTCCATTAATGTTTTGATTTTCGAATGATGTATATAATCCAGAGTTTATTAAAATTTAAAAGATTTTTAGGGTCTATATAGTAACATTTACTATTTTTTTTTTTTTAATTTTCATTTAAACTCAGGAAATTGATTCTTTTATTTTTTGAATTCAAAAACTCGTCCATTAGAATTTATTAAAAACGATATTTCAAGAATAGAAACATTAAAATGTGTCCAGTAGTAATAACATAAACTGAAAAATTATAACAAAATTATATTTTTATGGTAAATTAAATTTTATAGACAATTAAATATTTTGGCACCATCATCCAAAAAAGAAATTTGACGCCATGCTCAGCTTCAATTTTCACCTCCACTTCTCCACTGTCAACAACTAGTGGAGGACCAGGGATTCTTACGAGAAGAGGCACTTATACAAAATAATAACAATAATAATAAAAATTAAAAATCTTGTTGAAATATTTTTTTAAAAAAAATGAAAAATAAAAAATTGATAACAAGAGGAAATTGAGATAAAATACAAAAAATAATGCACTTAATTTAGATGAATCAAGTAGTCTAACACTCAAAATGTTTTAACCAAGGCATTAAGAAAATAAAAACAACGTAAATTATATATTATTAATTATAATTTTTCTCAACTAGACTTCTTATTTTGGATCATTATAATCTCCTTATCAATTTTATTGAAAATATATATCTCAACATAAGTAATCAAGCTACCATTCAACCATTTATTCTCTTAATCAATTAAATAAGTAAAACTAAAACTATAAAAATCTACGAAAATAAAAAGAGAAGAGATTTAGGGTTTATTGATTAAATGTAGGAAATTAATTGATTAGATGTATGTTAATATAAAATTATTAAATATAAAAAATTAAAAAGAATAAGAACTAATTTCAAATACTATAAAACTATTATTAATTTAGAACTTAAAAATGGTTGTCAAGATTTTTATCATATAAAGAAATAATCAGTATTGATTGAAGATAAATTACAAAGAAAATTTAATATTGATTACTAGAAAACAACAAAATTGAAAATAAAATAAACAGTATAAAGTCAAAAACTCACAAAAAAAAAATCTAAAAAGACATTATATATAAAAATATTCTAAAAATTAATCTAAAATTTTAATTAAATATATATATTTTAAAGAATTTGAGGCGAGGCGGAGCCATATTGGGTCCACCACTGTCAGTATGCCTATCTTTAGCCTCCACAACTCTAAACAAAATTAACCAAACAACCTTTAGAAGTTCTAATGTACTAAATTCATAATTTTAAATAGTAAAAAAACACTTAAATTTATTCAATCCAGAATTTTAAACTTCTATTAAAATCTAGTTACATTCAATTTTTGGACTTTTAAAATGTTGAAATAAATTAATTTATATATAAAAAAGTAATGTATGGTTGAAAAAATTTATAATAAGATAGAGGATATTAATTTTATTTTTAAACCTATATTTTGATGAAATGTCATTTTTCTAAACACAAATTCGCTTTTAGATCTATCATTTCTAACTCTTGCAAAAACTCACCAATTTGGTCTCTCTTACTAGAATTTTAAAGGTCACCAATAATAAAAAAAGATAAAAAGTCCATTTTACCCTCATCATTATTTAAACATCATAAAATTATCATCTAGCTCTCTAACAATTCAAAATTTATCAATTTATCCTTCCAATAAGAAATTGACATAGTCACATATATTTAAAATTAAAAAGAAAAAAAAACAATTTACAACCAATTATAATCCAACACGTATCACCGATTCATAAATTAAAGTATATAATTAGTAAATAAGTAAATTTATTTTACAAATATTTAGTAAAAAAGTATTCCTAATGTTAGTCTCAAAAATAATTTTACATAGTATTTAATAAATTAAAATTATTTAAAAGGAAAAATGAATGGACAAGATTTGATCTCTTCTATTTATCATACAACCCCTACCACTGGTTGTTTAATTTTCAATAACAAAGTTGGAGCAATCTACTCCACTGTACATGCTTACTCCATTTGAGATGGAGCAATCACCCTAACTTATATGAAACGTCCATCTGAGATGGATCCACTTTCAATGGATGGAGAATCTCTTTGTCCATTTAAGATGGAGCGATTGCATTTAGATGCACTACAAAAAGAAGGTACATTACCGAGGGCCAAATGTCGTTGCAAATGATAGAATGGCGTTGGAAATACTCTATTTCAATGGTAAATGGCCATCGAACGTCGTTGCAAAAAGCATTATTCAAAATGTCAATTTATCAACTGATCGTCGAAATTATATTATTTGCGATAATCATAGGCCGTTGATTATATTTTCAATTTCATGGAAAACAACCTTTTGAAATTTTAACTATAGAACATCTTCGATGACAATTGGTCATCGAAAATATGTGTTTCACCAAGGGAAGAGCAGTAGAAAATATTATTTTTAGTCATTGAAAGAAAGTTGTTCAAGGACTTTCAACCGTAAAAAAAGCTGAATTTTACAACAACAAATGGCTACTGATATTCTCTCAATGCATATACGGTTTTTTTTTTTTTTTCTTTTTACCTGACCATGTGAAGGCCATTGAAAGTAATATTTAAGGTTTGAATTCATTTATTCATATTAATTCATTTTATTACACCCTTTTTAATAATCATGTTGTAGTTCAAATGTTTCTTAATATTGTCATTAGTAAAACTAAAAATAAATCAAACTAATTAATAAATTTAGCAAAATATTAGTGTAAAACCCCGAATTCTTCATTTTCGTAACAGATAATACTGTAGGGTGAATAGTGATTTCAGGTGAATAATAATCCAATGAATAGTAAAATTTTCAAATGAGACCTTAGGAAGC
Organism: Nephelium lappaceum; assembly: GCA_021234005.1. Classification (NCBI taxonomy): domain Eukaryota; kingdom Viridiplantae; phylum Streptophyta; class Magnoliopsida; order Sapindales; family Sapindaceae; genus Nephelium; species Nephelium lappaceum. Next base: position 15,944,467 of record CM038011.1, on the reverse strand, counting down.
CGAAAATCTTCAGAATGATAAATAGAGTTTAGGGAAACTAAAACGGAGCTAGAATGAGTCCATTTGAGTAGAACTGGAAGCATTATTGGATTTGACTTGAAATTTTGGAAAGATTTCCGAAAAATTCTAAAAATTTAGTGAAGTGTCAAAATGAATGTTAAAATGCTCAAGAAGTACTTTAGAGACCTAAATGACCTTTTCAAAAGTAATTCAGATTGAAAAGAAATCGCTAGTGATGCGACCCGATCCGGATACCTCTAGCTCTGATCTGGTAGATCACGCTAGGCACCCCAACGGATCTCTCTTAGACCCGACTCGTCGGGTTAAATGAAACCTGTGGAGTAAACCCTAAACTTTTTGATACTTTATAAAATACCGCTGTGTTGGTTTTCTTTAAAAACTGAAAATGCGTAGGAATTTTTTTTTTCGATTTTTAAACTCATTTTCTAACAAAATTTTGGCAGCATAACGACTGCATTTTTTATATTCCGGAAAAACCTATTTATAAAAAAATTACACTTCGACTATTTTTCAACACCAACCCAACTTTTGATTGCCCGTAGGCCTCAATCATGCATTTAATTCTCAAACCAACTTAATAAAATTCAAAATGCAATTTAATAACCCACATTTAAATCAAAATGACTTAAAAACAATTATGAACAATTAAATTCAAAATATAACTTTTTTATAGAATTTAAAAGGAATTTACATGAAAATATGACGGATGTAAAAGTGAACGGCTCAAGATGTCATCGTGTCGCGCTGCCTCGCCCGTTGGAGGCAATGGTCGCCGCTCGGCTACCTACGGAGAGTACTTGAGGAGAATTTTATATAAAACAGAAAAATAATGAGCTAAAAGCTCAGTGAGTGATAATTTTCTTTTCTTTGAAATCTGATTTCAAAACGTTCTCCTCGGAAAACATTTGAAAACGATTTTTTATTTATTAAACATTTCAAACTTAAATCTCTTAACTATCAATTTACACAAGAGAATTTATATATAAACTCAAGCATGCATTTAAATTCAAAATTTGTAATTGAAAATCATTAATAGCTCAAATAAATAATCATGAAGTTTCTTTTCTTTCCACTTCACTGTTTTTTTTAAGCTATTTCTGAATATCTTTCAAAATTACCATAGTACCCCTAACTCTCAGGTCATGTGGCCTCTGTACGAGAAAAAATCCAACGTAAAGGACCAATCGTGATAGCTCTGCTCTGAGACATCTCACGACTATATGCGGAATTTCCCAGCGCTAACCATAGCACGCGAAACACCACCCCACATCAGCAATGGCGACACAACTGACAAACTCTGACACTTGTCCCCCCAGGTTAATGACTTATTGACGCGACCCGACCCGGATACCTCTAACTCTAATCCAGTAGGTCACGCCGGGCACCCCAACGGATCCCTCTCAGACCCGACTCGTCGGGCTAAGCAAAACTCGTGGAGCGAACCCTAAACTCTCTGATACTTTCTGAAACATCGTTGGGTTAGTTTTCTTTAAAAACTGAAAACGCGTATGAAATTTTTTTATTTTATTTTATTTTATTTTATTTTATTTTATTTTATTTTACATTCATTTTCGAAACTCATTTTTCTAACAAAGTTCCAGCAACATAACGGCTGCATTTTTAATGTTCCAGAAAAACCTATTTACAAAAATCACACTTCGACTAAAATTTATCATCAACCCAACTTCTGATTGCCCGTAGGCCTCAATCATGCATTTGATTTTCAAATCAACTTAAGAAAATTCAAATCTCATTTAATAAACCGCATTTAATCAAAAGAAATTCAAAAACATTTACGAGCAAATAATTACAAATCATTTATACACTTTTAAAAGATATTTACTTGAAAATATAATTGATGAAACAAAATAGGCTGCTCAAATGATGTCGTGTCGCGCTAGCTCACCCGTTGGAGGTGATGCTGCTTCTCGGCTAACTGCTGAGAGTACCTGAGGAGGTTTTTATATAAAACAGAAAAATATAATGAGCTAGAAGCTCAATGAGTGATAATTTATCTTATCTTTGAAAATCTGATTTTCAAAACTTCCTCCTCTGAAAACATTTGAAAACTATTCTTTGTTTCTAAAGCGTTTCAAACTTAATTCTCTTAAAACTCAATTTAAACAAGAGAATTTATATATAAACATAGGCTTGCTTTTAAATTCAAAACATGTAACTGTAAATCATAAATAACTAGAATAACAATTTTAAAACTTCTTTTCTCTCAAATCTGTTTTTCTTTTTAAAGCTGTTTCTTGATATCTATGAAAATTACCATAGTACCCCTAAGTCTGTGCTCTTGTGGCTATGTGCGGAATTGCCCAGTGCTAACCATAGCTCGTCTACTCTAAGACATCTCGCAACTATATGCAGAATTGCCCAACGCTAACCATAGCTCACGAAATACTACCCCACATCAGTAATGGCGACTCGACTGACAGACTCAGACACTTATCCCCCCAGGTTAGTGACTTATCCCTACCCAGGACTATGCCAACTGATGTAGGATAGACCGGCCGGGTCTAATCTGATCTAGAATCTCTGAAAATCTCTGAGGGTATACTTATAGTTTTGAAAACACTTTTCTTTTTACTTTAACTTTTTGGTGTAAAAGCACAAATCTCTTTTCTGGGTGCATAAAGCACAAAAATCTGATTTTTGAATGCAATAAGCACTAAAACTCATTTTCTGAGTACATTAAACACTAAATATCTTTAGTAAGTACAAAAGCACAAAATAGCATCATTTCAAGCTCTAAATTCATGTTCATATCCATGCATTTAAAATAACTCACGTAAGCAATTAATTTATCAAATCAAACTTGATAATTTGAAATACTCTTAAAATCTTTAAATAAAACTCACTCACAAAACTGATGATTGAAAATGAAGCGTGTGGAGCCCTTACTCCTCTCACCTCGATCCTCGAGCACCCTCAACACCTACACAACATATGGACATGTAAATTTACGTTCGCGTCAACTTCTAGAAACTCGAAATAGATAAATTACGCAATTGCCCCTATATGACCCTTTTTACTCGCAACCCTTCATTTTGGTTTCTAATCTTAATATTTCGCTTTTAATAGCTTCAATACTCATAATTTAACTTATTAGGGTCATCCGAACACTTAACAAACGCCCTAAGGGTCAATTTATGAAATCGCCCTTCAAACTAGTTTAGCGTCCGATTTGGTTTCTCTCTAACTCTTTGATATTTTCTTGGATTTCTAAACTCCCAATATGCATAAATCCACTCATTTTTCAACTTATTTTTACCCAAAACCAACCAACAATTAAATCAAATTAAAATCCATTTCAAACTCAACTTAAACACTAATAAAATCACCAACATCAAGAGTAAACAACTCACCCCTTATCTTCCTCATGAAATCACTCTATTTCTCTTTGCTTAGGCTTCATTCTGGGCTCTTTTGGTGATAGATCTGGGCTGGGTTTAAGCTACTTTTCTTCCTCCTTTCTTCCCTCACACGATCCCTCTCTCTTACGGCTGATTTCTTTTTTTTTTTTCCCCATCTACCTTCTCTATTCTGGTTTCAGTTTCAGCTGTGTTCTTCATTGGTTTCGAGCTGAAATCGAGCCCAGTTGAAGCTGAAAATGGTATGGATCGAGTGGGTTTCGCGCGCGGGTCTAAAGGTGGTCGGACGGCAGCTCATCGTCACCGGTTTCGTTCCGATCTGGTCTGATTTCGTGGCAACGAGCTCGGGTTCTGGTCCTTCCTCGGTTCTGTTCTGTTTCGAGTTTGATTTGCATCGGCTTTGCGGTTGGATTTTGGTCGGTCTTGGTCTGGTGCACGTCGGTAGCTCTTCCTCGTCGTCGTTGGTCATCGATCTCGCACGATCGAGTCTGGTCTGTAAGTCGGCGATTCAACTCAATTCCAGTTCTGGTTTGCAACGAGTTCGACTTCGATTCAGCTTAAGCTCGGCGGCTGGATGACATGCTTCTGTCGTCAGTCGTGTCTGGTAGGCGCCGACATCGTCACGGCAGCCTCTTCCTCTTTTCTCTTCTTCATCTTTCTTTTTCTCTTCTGCTTCTTTCTTCTTCTGGATCACGCGACAACTTTCTCTCTTTTATTTTCTGTTTTGACTTGAAAGTCAACAAACAATGTTTTGGCTTCATGATTTCCTCCCCAAACAACTCTAAAAATGACGGTCACGTCCCTTAAAAATTTCAGTCTCCTCCCTTGACTTTTAGCTTAATTTCACTTTAACCACAATTATTAAATCTTATCTTTAATTTAGTCCCTTATCACCTTAAATTATTACTCGATTTCATTCACCATTTTACCCTTCCGTTTAATCTCCAATCGAATTTAAATCGATTTCTAAGGGTTCCCTATACCCTTAGGCGCTTCCATGGACCATTTAGGGCCTTCAATAATTATTTAAGGACTGCTTCTGGGGAGATCCGTAAAATTACATTTGAGGGCTTACACTTATCCCTCCCCAGCACTATGCCAACTGATGTGGGATAGACCGACTGGGTCTAATCTGATCTGAAAATCTCTGAGAGTATACTAATGATTTTGAAAATACTTTTATTTTCTTTTCTCAATTTAAACTTGAAAACTTTAGTTCTGAAACTTCATTTCAACAACTATACATATGCAGATAAATCAAATTCTCATCTCAAGCAAAACTCATGCTCATATCAATGCATTTAAAATAAATTCAAGGAATTATTTATCAAATCAAATTTAATAATTTTGAAATACTTTTAAAATCTATAAATAAAATTCACTCACAAAATGGGTAGCTGTAAATGGCGCGTATGGAGCCTCTACTCCTCTCACCTCTATCCTCAAGTGCCTTCATCACCTACACGATAAATGGATATGTAAATTTTCGTTCGTGTCAACTTCTGGAAACTCAAAATAACTAAAATTATATAATCGTCCCTAAATGACCATTTTTTACGCGCAACCCTTCGTTTTTGGTTTCTTTATTGATTCTAGGGTTCCAAACTCCATTTTCTTTACCCAAAACCTATTTACTATCACCTAGGGATGTTCTGGCACTAACAGAATCATGTTCGGAGGTCCGAGATGAAAATCGTCCATTTTCGACCCATTTAGGCTGAACACTATTCACATATCTATTCAGGGCTTTTCTTTTTTCCGTTTTCGCTCCAAACACCTTCCTAACTTGCCATCTAGTCTGTCCAAGTATCGGCACGGAAAGAAACAGTCATCAGGTAAGCGTTTTAAGCTAAAAACACGTTGTTTTCGCTACTAATTTTTGAGCGTTTTCTTGGTTTTGATTTTTAATTTTAATCTTTCACTTTTAATAGCTTCAACACATGAAATTCAACTCGTTAGGGTCATCCGAACACTCAACAGACGAGATATGGGTTGATTTACGAAATCGCCCTTCAAACTAGTTTATCGCGCAATTTGATTTCTCTTTAAATTTTTGATATTTTCTTGGGTTCCTAAGCTCCCAATAAGCATTAATTTACTTATTTATCAACTCATTTTTACTCAAAACCAACCAACAACGAATTGTAATAACATCCACTTCGAAATCAACTTAATCACCAACAAAATCATCAACTTCAAACTTAAACAACTTACCTGTTTTTATCCCCTTGAAATCACTTTCTTCCTTCTCGCATTGACTTCATTTTGGATTTGTTTTGGGTGCGAAAATGGACTGGTTTGGGTTGGATCTCCTCCATCCTCCTTCTCCTTCGCACAAGCCTCTCTTCACCCGGTTGGATCTCCATTTTTCCTCTCCGATTTGCGGCCCCTGTTCCAGCTCCATTCAGTCGCGCGCCGTATTGGTTTTGAGTTGAAAATGGCATCAGTTGCTGCTGAAAATGGCATTAGTTGCTGCTGAAAATGGCCTCGGTTAGCTATGCTCAACGTCGGGTTCTGTAGGGTGGTCAAGATGGCAGCGCGTCGTCACCAGTTTTTACTATAATCGAGTCTGGTTTGCAGCGACAAGTTCGGGTTCTGGTCTGCTCAGTTTGTGGCGAGATTGTGGCTGGTGGTCGGTGAGCTTGGCGTTGGGTTGATTGGTCGGAGTTGCTCGGTCTCAGTCGGCGTTTGCAACTCCCTCTTCTTCTTATTCTTCTTCTTCCTCATCTTCTTCTTCTTTCTCTTCTTCTTTTTCTCCTTATTCTTTCTCTCGGTTCACGACAGCTCTCCCTTTGTTTTTTTTTTTTTTTTTTTTTTTTGTGATTTAAAAATAACTTTTTGGCTTCATATTTTCCTCCACAATTAATTTCAATAATTCTGATTATGTCCTGAGAAAATTTTATTCTCAACCTTAGCTCCTAACTAAATTTTACTTTAATCACAATTATTAAATCTTATCTTCGATTTAGTCCATTGTCACCTTAAATAGTTACTCGATTTCGTTTACAATTTTGTCCTTCCGATAAATCTTCGATCAAGTTTAAATCAATCTCTATGGGTTCCCTAAAACTTTAGGCGCTTCCTTGAACTATTTAGGGTCTCTAATTGTTATTTAGGGACTATTTCTAGGAAAATCCGTAAAATTAAAATGGAGGGTTTACAATTTCTCCCCTCATTATAAAAATTTCGTCCTCGAAATTAAATTACATACCTGACTCAAAGAGGTGAGAATACTGTGCACGCATTTGCTCCTCATGCTCCTATGTAGCTTCCTCAGATCTGTGATTCCTCCAAAAGATTTTAACCAATGGTATCGCTCTGTAGCACAATACCTATTCCCTACAATCCAAGATCTCTACAGACTGCTCTTCGTAGGTCAGATTCTCTTTTAGTTGCACTGGTTGCTCTTTAAGAATATGTAAAAGGTCTGCTACATACTTTCGTAACATGGAAACATGGAATACGTCGTGGATATTTGTTAACTATGATGGTAGCTTCAGATGATACACCACCTCTCAAATCCTCTCTACAACCTCGTACGACCCTATCTACCTTGGACTCAGCTTGCCACGCTTTCCGAATCTGAGCACTTCTTTCCATGGCGAGATCTACAGGAACACTTTGTCACCCATCTGAAATTCCAAATCTCTTCTTCGATTGTCCATATAGCTCTTCTGTCTGTAACTGACTATATTAAGCTTTTCTCTAATCACATTTATCTTTTCTGTGGTGATCTGGACAATCTCTGGGCCGATCAATCTCCTCTCACCTACCTCATCCCAACAAACTAGGGTCTTACACTTTTTGCCATACAACACTTCATATGGTGCCATCTCTATGCTCTACTAGTAGCTGTTGTTGTAGGCAAACTCTATCCATGGTAGGTGAGTGTCCCAACTCCCCCTGAATTTCATAACACAAGCTCTCAGCATATCCTCAAGGGTCTGGATAGTCCTCTCAGATTGGCCGTTTGTCTATAAGTGAAATGTCATACTGAAATGCAGTCTGGTGCCTAAAGCTTCCTATAGCTTAGGCCAGAATCTGGATGTGAATTAAGGATCTCTATCTGATACGATGGACACTAGTGCACCATGCAGCCTCACTATCTCATCCACATACAATTGAGCTAATCTCTCCAGAGAGTATGTATTCTTGATTGCTAAAAAGTGAGCGGACTTCATCAACCGATCAACAACCACCTATATAGCGTCATGCCCACTCTGCATCCTCGGTAGCCCTGCCACAAAATCCATAGTAATTCTTTCCCATTTCCACTCAGGGATCGATAGGGGCTGTAGTAAACCTGCCAGTTTCTAGTGCTCTGCTTTAATCTGCTGACAGGTCAAGCATTTAGAAATGAACTTTGCTATCTCTTTCTTCATTCCTTTTCGCCAATAGTGATATCTTAGAGTCCGATCCATTTTCTTGCTCCCTAGATGCATGACATAAGCTGATGAGTGTGCCTCTTCCATAATCTCTTTCTTCAAATCTCCCACATCTGGCACACACAATCTCTGTCCCATAACTAGTGTCCCATCTTCTTTGATTGAGAACGTACTCTGTTGCCCAGCCTCTATCTCCCCTCTAATCTTCATTAGATATGGATTCTGGGTCTGAAGCTCTCTAATCTGATATACTAAAACTGGACGAACCTAAGATATGGCTAATAGAGCTCCTGAGTCGTCTCCAATCTAACACCCATGGACCGCAACTCTATAAGCAGTGGGAGGTACTATACTCTCAGCTGGGCTAATGAACAGGTAGGCTTCCGACTAAGAGCATCTGCTACTACATTTTCCTTGCCAAGGTGATACTCTATGGTGTAGTCATAATCTTTAATAAGCTCAATCCATCGTCTCTGCCTCATATTGAGCTCTTTTTGAGTAAACAGGTACTGCAAACTCTTGTGATCCGTGAAGATCCTGCAGGGGACTCCATAGAGATAATGCATCCATATCCTCAAAGCAAACACCGTTGCTGCTAACTTTAGGTTGTGTATGAGATAATTCTGCTCATATTTCCTCAACTGGGCAATGCATAAGCAATCACTCTATCATTCGACATCAGCACATAACCTAATCCCTGTCTGGAGGCATCATAATAAATTGTAAATCCGTCGCTCCCTGACGGTAGCGTAAGTACAGGTGCTGAGGTCAATTTGTGCTTCAACTCATCCAAATTACGCTGGCATGCCTCTGACCATACAAACTTTTCTTCTTTTCTGGTCAACCTCAATAAAGGAGCAGCAATCTTAAAAAATCCCTCAACGAACTTCTTGTAATATCCAGCCAACCCTGGAAAGCTTCTCACTTCTGTTACATTTGTGGGTGGCTGCCAGTTCATTATCGCTTCAATCTTCTAGGGTTCTACTGATATCTCATCTGCTGATACTATATGCCCTAGAAATGCTACCATGTCTAACCAGAACTGGCACTTGTTGAACTTCGCGTACAACTGATGCTCCTTTAATGTCTGTAACATTATCTTGAGGTGCTCAACGTGCTCCTCCCGGCTACCTGAATACACTAATGTCATCAATGAAAACGATGACGAATCTGTCCAAATACGACCTGAATACCTTGTTCATCAAATCCATGAAAGCGGCTGGGGCATTTGTCAATCCAAACGGCATCACCATAAACTCATAATGCTGGTACTGTGTCCTAAAGGCCATCTTAGGGACATCCTCCCCGCGAATCCTCAACTGGTAGTATCATGACCTCATATTAATCTTCGAAAATACCCTTGCACCTTGTAGCTGATCAAAGAGGTCATTAATCCTTGGTAGCGGATACTGATTCCGAATAGTGACTTGGTTCAGCTGTCTGTAATCTATGCATAATCGAAGGCTCCCATCTTTCTTCTTCACAAACAACATTAAAGCTCCCCAAGGTGACACACTCGGCCTGATGATCCCTTTACTCACTAACTCTTCCATCTGGACCTTTAATTCTTTCAACTCTGTTGGGGCCATCTTGTATGGCACTATAGATATAGGCTCCATCCCCGGCGCTAGGTCTATCTCAAACTCTATCTCCCTATGCAATGGTAGCCCTAGAAGGTCCTCCAGAAAGACGTCTAAATACTCTCTGACCATTGGAACCTTTTCCAACCTTATCTCTATACTCTCCGGCTTCGCTACATAGGCCAAGTAACCATAACCCTCTTTTCTTAACATTTTGTTCGCCTTCCACACACTAATCAGACTCATGGGGAGTGTCTTCCTTACACCACTAAAAATCACATCTGGCTCCCCTGGTCGACTGAATCGTACTTCCTTCCTGTAACAATCCACTGTTGTCCTGTGTTTCGATAGCCAGTCCATGCCTAGGATGACGTCAAAATCCTAAATATCTAGCAGGATCAAGTCCACCTTGAACTCCTGACCTGCTATCATAACCTTACTTCCCAGGTATACTTTATCTGTTATCATAGACTCTCTTATAGGAAGCGATATAATCATGCTGCAATTTGACAACTCTATCTCTATATTCACTCTAGCGGCAAACTCCACAAATACAAAAGAATGGGTGGCCCCTGGATTTATCAACACCTGTGTACTCGAGTTAGATAAAGATATAATACCTATGACTACATCTAGGGTTGTGTCCACATCCGCATTCTGTTGGGCAATTGCAAATACTCTAGCTTGGGTCCGCGTTCTGCCAAGCTGTCCCCTGGATGGCGCTGTTCTACTGGGCCTGCCACTGGAAGTCTTTGAACTAGCAGCTGCTCTGATCTGGGGGCCTCTCTTCTCAGGTCCACGACACCCCTTGGTTTGTCCAGGTGCAGTGTTCCTGCCCTCCGATTTATTTGATGCTGCAATACTGGGACAGTTCTTCATGAAATGGCCCTTCGACCACACCTGTAGCATCCAATGCTACCAGCAAAACACTCGTCCGGATGACTCCTACCGCACCTGCTGTAAGGAGGCCATGATCTGAATCCGCCTCTAAAACTCGGAGATCCGGCTGAAGACCTCACTGAACTATGATTGCTCTAAGACCCCTGACTCTGCCTCCTACTCTGGGATCCGGAGGATCGATAACCACTCTTCGCCACTTTACTAGATCCTCCTTGGTGGCTAGTACTCTCAGTCCAGGTGCGCTTCTGGCAGAACTTCGATGGTTGGGGAATGGTCTCCATGCTCTTTTCAACTAGTATAGTTGCTTCCACCACATTCCCGTACCTCGTATAGACATTTGAGGCCATATATGTTCTGATTCTGGAACTCAGGTCAGATCTGAACTTGCTGATCTTCTGCACTTCATCATCTGTGACTAAGGAAACAAGGCGGCCCAACTCTAAAAATTTCTTCTCATAATCTGCTATTAACAGGCTGCCCTGCTCCAACCTGTAGAACTCCTCGATCTTGACCTCTTTGTAATGGCTAGGGTAGAACTTCTCAAGGAACTCCCGTTTGAATATTGCCCAGGCTACCACGTCTGGGTGTCTCCACTGTAATGCCTTCTACTAGTCTTTAGGTATATCCTTTATCAGGAAGGCGAAGAAGATGACCATTTGATCATCTGTACAACCCATAACCTAAAATATCTCCTCACTAGCCTCCAGTCAGGACAAGGCGCGTTCTGACTCTCCCGTGCCATTATACGGTCTCGCGCCTAATTTTCACGTGCGTTCAATAGATGCCCTCGACTAACAGGGTTGATGTAAAGCCACTGCTAACATCTAGGCCATCTGCTCTACATCCACCTGTAGGGTTTTAATGAGGTCTACTATAGGGTTTGATATGCTTTGGTTTGGTTTTGGCTGAATCTTTTGCTATTATTCCTTTCCTATGGCCTGGTTTTAATTTTCTATAGATTGTTCTTTATTTTGCTTTGGCTTTTACATTGTTTTTCCTTGTATGTTTCTTTTCACTTTTTAATAAAGGTTGGTTTTGACCAACAATTTTATATAGCTAAAAAACAAAAAAAACATGGAGAAAGAAACTAAAATACCTTTATAGATATATAATTTTATAGTACAACATAATTTCTATAATATTTTTAAGTTATAAAATTAGTGAAAATAATTATTACTACTAAACCTCAATAATTTCCAACATTTCAATTTCAATTCATATTATTTTAATAAACAGTTTGTAAAAGTAAAGAAAATTGAATATTAAATTGTCAATTTTTTGGGCTTTAAGAAGTAAAAATCACCAACATTCCCCCGGTTGGATCTCCCTTCTTTCTCTTCGATTTGCCGCCCCTGTTCCTACTTCGTTCGGTCGCGCCGCACTAGTTTTGAGCTGAAAAGGGCATCGGTTGCAGTTGAAAATTACGTCGGTCAGCTATGCTTGACGTCGGGTTCCGCAGGGTGGTCAAGACAGCAGCTCGTCGTCTCCAGTTTTTACTCCAATCGGGTGTGGTTTCGCGGTGACAAGGTCGGGTTTTGGTCTGCTCGGTTTGTGGCGAGATCATGGCTGGTGGTTGGTGAGCTTGGCGTAAGGTTAACTGGTCGAAGTTGCTCGATCTCGGTTGGCATCTGCAACTCTTTCTTCTTCTTCTTCTTCTTCTTCTTCTTCTTCCTCTTCTTCTTCTTCCTCTTCTTCTTTCTCTCCTTTTTTCTCTCCTTCTTTCTCTCGGTTCAAGACAACTCTCCCTTCTTTTTTTTATTTTTTTGGTTGTGATTTAAAAACAACTTTTTGGCTTCATGGTTTCCTCTAAAACTAATTTCAATAATTTTGGTTGTCCTGATAAAATTTCATTCTCAACCTTAGCTTTTAACTAAATTTTACTTTAGTCACAATTATTAAATCTTATTTTCGATTTAGTCCCTTGTCACCTTAAATAGTTACTCGATTTCGTTTACCATTTTGCTCTTCCAATAAATCTCTAATCGAGTTTAAATCGATCTTTATGGGTTCCCCAAAACTTTAGGTACTTTCGTGAACCATTTAAGGTCTCTAATAGTTATTTAGGGACTATTTTCAGGAAAATCCATAAAACTAAAAAGGAGGGTTTACAGCTAGAGGCGATTAAGTGAATTTACGAAGAGCCGTTAACAGGCATAGAATAACTTTTAAGGGTCATCAAAGTTACCAAGAGTATGTAGAGCGTCTAAATGTAGGCCCTGGTGAATTTCGAAAGGATTTCAAAAAAGCGCTGAAAAAGCTGAATTCGGACATTGCAGAAAAGTCACATTAAAAGAGATAAAGAAAAGATAAACCTATGGGGCAAGCAAGTCATTGAAAAGTGACATGTGGCTTAAAGGATAGACTTGAGTGAGTTTGTGGTGGATAAAATGACAAACGAGCCGCTTAAAAGTTGACAAATGAAAAGCAAATGGGTTAAATTGATATTTTGACATTTTTAAGGGACAAATTGATAATTTTGAAGGCCATATATATATGAGAAGTCATGAAATAGCTTAGAGCAAATGTGTGGTCGGTCAAGAGGCAAAAAGCTGAAGGAAGAATAGAAAAAGAAAGAAAAACCATGAGAAAGAAAAGGAGAAAAAGAAAGAAGAAGAAGAAGAAAAGAAGACCAAGAGTTTCAAGTAAATTCATTCTTGCTCTCATCATCATCAACCCATAGCCAAGAAGAATTAAAGCTATTAGCTGAGTGAAATTTAATAGAATTTATGGTTAGTTGTTGAGGAAATTTATGGGTTTTTACAAGTTTATTGATTGAATGATATTTTGATGAAAGTTTTGAGATGTTTAAAAGCTAATTACATCCAAATTGAGTTTAGAAATGAAAGGGAGCTTTAACAAGTTTAAGTCATGAAAGTTAATGTGTTAATGACAGGACCCAATCTAAAACCCTCCATACGTATGTTCAAAGGGCCTTGCCTGGCACCCCAACGGATCCCTTCTAACCCTACTTAATGGGCTAAGAGAAATTCGCGGAGCGAACCCTTAAAACTTTTTTCTTACTTTGTAAAAACTAGAATGGGTTGGATTTTTTTTTTTTTTCAAATGGAAAATTCGACAACATAACGACTGCATTTTTAAGTTAGCCAAAATAACCTGCAAAGGAAAATACATTTCTATATACTTTTATTTTCCAACCCAACTTCGTCCATAACCACACATTTCAATCATAAATCCATTTCTTAAAAATCAAAAGCATAAAATTGTAATTCAAATACTTTGTAACTTACGAAAATTTCTTTAATGCAACTAAAACTTTTCAAAGTCATGCATAATTAATTTACCACTCATTTACAACTTAAACATGTATTTACATATGGATTTTTTTTTTTCAAATACAACATATGCAAAAATATATTTATACAGAAGTAATGTCGTGTCTTTGCCTACCTACCCTTCTAGAGGAGCCCTCTGTTCTTGCCCACTTCTATACCTGATGAGGGTTTTTATCATAAAAATAGAAAACAATGAGCTTTGAGAGCTCAGTGAGTGCTTAATTTCTTTTTAACTTAAAATATTTTGTTTCTTAAAAATACCCCTTTAAAACGTTTTTCAAAATACATTTCCACTTCTTGAAATTCCTTATAGGCTTCAAAACTTATATCATTATAAATTGTGAGTGCTAATTCATAGAATACATGTGTATAAAATCTCACATAAGCTTATAAATCTATAAAACTCACAAGGGCATCAAATTGCGTATAAAGTTTATATACACATAAAATTCCATATAACTTAAAATTAATTTATAAAACGTAAATTTTCTTCAAATTGCAAAACATACATATAGAACTATAGACGCATAAGGGTATAAAATTCCAATAATCTTATAATTTGTATATCCTTTTGAACTTATATTCACATAAAACTCCCTATATATATACTTAAAACTTTATTTAAATTGAAAACTTAAAATTACAAATCTTATTCAAATCACAAAGCATACATATGAAAAATACAACTCGTATATACATAAAATTTATATAAAACTCGTACATTTAGTAGTATTTCGAGTTCGCATACACAAAGTTTCTTCTAGAAATTGTAATTTACAAAACATATTAAAATTTAAATCTCAATTCGATGCATAGCATTGAAGTAGAAAATTCGTAGAACTCATATATTCATAGAAATTCATAGGAAACTTATAAATTATAAAACAAGTAAATGGATTTTCCATTTTGTAAACTTTCTTAAAATTCAAATTTCATTTAATCATAAAACATGCTTAAAGCTTACAAAATATTTTCCTTTGTTTTTAACACATAAATACTTAATTTTCAAAAAGCACGACAGACTTAAACTCCCCCTAAGTTAGTGACGCATCTCCCCTGGACTTGCCATACTATTGTGGGATATACCGACCGGGTCTAAAACTTACTTATAAAGGTGTGTATACTTATGGTCTTTGAAAATTTATTTTATTTTCTTACTTAGTGCAAAAGCACAATATCATAATTCAGAGTGCATTAAGCACAAAACTCATACTTAGAAATACATAAAACTTCAAGTTCTATTTTCTTAGTGCATAAGGCATAAAATATCTTTTTTCTAAGTGTAAGAGCATAAAATGACTTATCCTTTAAAAGCCATAAATCTCATTTGTTTTATTTGCATAATCATAAAATGCACTTTAGTGGCTAAAAACTTAAAACATAATCTTTAAATATCATTTTCTAAATAAAATTTATACTTAGGAAATCATAAACATCCTTACAAAATCACAAAACATAACTCATTCGAAAATCAAACGTAAAACTTAAATTTCTCTTCAAAATAAAATTCATACTTACGAAATCATAGAAACTAAACTTTTTCTTACAAAACACGATATTCATAATATTGCTTATTTTAATACTTAAAATGGCAAATACATCATAGAATACATAAACACTTAAAACAAGCATAAAATATATCTATAATTGCTTTAACCTTCACCATAAAAATTATTCTTGTAATATTTCAAAACCAATTGCAATCACTTAAAAATAAAGCATAATATACACAATAAAACTTTCTTATATCCATCAAAATAATTGCAAATACTTCAAAACACAATGAAGCACTCACATGTCATTCACACATAAACTTTGATATAAAAAATATTCAAATACTTCAATTAGACATAACCTTTGATAAAACTAATTTAGCACTCACCTAGTTCAAGCTTCCTTAAGTGAGCTCCCATGGCCTTCCCCGGTTCCGCTTACTTCCTCTTCACCTACACATTTCATATTCACTTAGAATGCACTAATTTTAGCTTCATAAAACTCATCATAATGCTCTTAACTCAATTACTTCCATTAAAGCTATTTTGCCTACAAACTTCCTTTCTCGTTTTTAACTTAACCGAAGATTTAAAATTCCATTTTCTTTGCATGAGTCCTACTTATTCTTACCTAGGAACACCCCCATACACTCGAAACCATCATTCGAAGCTTGAAACAAAAAGTCACTAAATTACACCTCTCTTGGCCGAATAGTATACAACCCGCTATCCATTGTTTTTCTTTGCTCAATTCTTGCTCCATTCATCTCTTTAACTCATATTTAGATCACTCATAAAACAGTTTTGAAAAATTCTAACGAACGGGTGACAAAACCTGGGAAAAACCCCTTTTTTCCATCACTTTTTCTTTGCATTTTCCATCTTAAATCTTAATTCTTCTTTCCCTAATGTCATACATACTTAGATATACTCACTTAATGCATTAAAACACATTCATGGAGTGATATTTCATAATTTCCATCAATGCCCATCACTTAAAGTCATAAATGGGCAAATTATCCAAATGAATTTCTAACATTGACATTAGTTTATCCTAGGTTTCCTTATCAAAATTCCAACATGAAACCATACTTAATGACATCAAATAACATTAGTTTCATACTTCCCTCATTAGTGTCTTACATGATCTAACAAATAAACAACTCATTTCATTCAATTTTTGCATTTTTCTTCACTTAGACATTTTATCAAACACTTGGTGGGCACTTATTTCATTTAAACAATCACCATTCAATTTTATGGTTTCTCCCACCAAAACCTAACTCATCAAAACTTAATGATTTCCATGTGGTTTATACTTAGCTTTTGTCTCACAAAGCTCAACTTAAATCACACATAAAAACTCATATCAAAGCCCAACCAAATCATCATACAAACATCATCACTAACATCATTGAAACAACTTAAAAAGTGATGGAACTTACCTATTTTTGCTTGATTTCTTGCCTCCAAATGGTCCCTCTAGCTTAGGAGGGCTTAAATTCTTGGTTTGGAACTCAAAAATGCGTGAAAATCACTTATTTTCCCCTTGGTTCTTCACTTGGCCAAACCTCACCCTTCTTTTCCACCACTCTCTCTCGGTTCTTCTTTTATTTGTGATGTTTTGTGCTTCAAATTTCACCAAGTGTCATATTTATACTTATAACAATTCTATAATGACCATCATGTCCCTTAATTAATTAGACTTTGACCCTTAACTCTTGCTTATTCTATCTTAGCCCATGTCATGTAAACTTATTTCAAATTGATCTATAAACTTCCATAATTATCCATTCCATTTTCTTTAATTAATTTTAATTAATCTCAACCATAATTTTAGTCAAAAAATGACTATTAGGTGTTAATCCACCATTGGTCCATCAATAATCACATGGATTGTGCTTTTAGAAATGGTTTAATATTATAAAATCTCATTTATACCCTTAACGTTAAAAATTAATACAATTTATTCAGAAATAAAGTCCAAATTAATTCTATGATCACCCATTCATCAAATTGACTTTTCAATACTCTAATTAGATCTCTTAGGACTCAATCCATAGCTTTGAAAAAAATTCAAACGGAGTTTAGGTCAACAGTATTTACAATCCTGTCCAATGGGGCGTTTTCGTTGAGTAACTTTCGGAACCTTCATAAATTACCCAAACGGACTCATTTTTACTTCGTTTCAGTTTTATTGGATCCGACTAATCATTTTAAATATTTTCGATTTTTCAGAGTCCGTCTCAAAATTTTACTATTCATCAGGTACTATTCATCCGGAGACACTATTCGTCCGAAAATATTCCTATTCATCAGTAAATTCACTGTTAATCATAAAATGAAAGTTTAGGATCCTACAGTTAAAGTTAGGGTTTCCATAAGCTTTCTTGATGAGAACTTAAGTTGGAAAATGTTAGGGTATTATTGGTATAGGGATGTGCTTATGATGTTAATTATGTTAAGAAATGGAAAGAAACTAGTGGAATGAATGCGTGTGTATTTTCGGCCAACCTAGAGTAATGAGGAACCATTTGATATTTGATGCATTTGAGTGGATACCATGCATGATAAGAATGTGGAAACATCAAGGAAATTATTGTGTAAATGAAAAATGAAATGAAGTGACAGCATGATGTTAGGTTCGACCATGTGAGAGTTTTGACATGAAGATGTGATTCAATTGCCTTGAGGTATTTTCATAGAAGCATGGATGTAATTAAGTATGTGTGAGTATAAGAACTTTAAGGATAAGAAATGTGAAGGTGAAATGTGAAAAATTTGAAAATTTCACTAAGTTAGTATTTGAAATTTAAGGATACTGGCTAGAGTTTATTATCAAATCACTATAACTAGTCAATCTAACACTTGGGATGAGTTAATGGAGAGTTAGGCGGATGTTAGAATAAAAAATGATTGCAAGAAAATCAAAGGATTGTTGACTAGATACCATTTGGCCAAAGGGGGTCATTTTTGACCCAAAAATCCAATTCAATCATTCTAAAATACTTACATGATGTCAGAAGTGTTTCTAGGTAGGATTAACTAAGAATGATGGAAAGAAGAAGGAATTCTAGGGCCATTATCAAGTTGGAACCAAGATATGAAGTTAGTAGTTAGAATAATGTCAAATTGAGTTAGATGAGCTAAAGCCGATGAAATAAATTTTATATAGTTAGAATTGGTAAATTCTAACTTAGAATGTCTCTTGTAGGTGGAGAAGAAGTGAGGAAAGCAAGGGAGAACCTTTGAAAATCTTCCTAGCAAAGAACAAAACAAAGACTGAATATAAAAATTATATTTTTATCAAATCCTACTTTCAATTTGCTTTAAACATCAATTTAAACAATTAAGAAATTTATTTCACTTATTAGTATGTATATTTTTAGAGATTGAAAAGAAATGAATGCATTTGATGTATTATTGAATTATGAATTAAAAGTTGTAGCGTTATTAAATTTTATGATTTATAAAAGAAATAGATTGCAAGTTATTATAGTTTTATGTTAAACAGATTTCACGTCTTTAGCAAAAGTATTTTAGTTTAGTTTTCTAAAATATATCAAGTAAATTTTCAAAAGCTAATGACATACCCAAAACCAACAAGATTGTAGAATTAGATCTGGCCAGAATACCCTGTACATGTAGCGAAAGACGCAGGTGTAAAGGGGCATATCACTAACAGTGGTAGATTAAGTCTAGCGAGTGAGTTGTGTCACCCTTTACACTTATAGGGTGTTATCTCGCTATGTATGGTGATATAGAATTCGACAGCAAAACTAATGAGATGTCTTTAGAGTCACGATGAGCGGCGTTAGTCTAGTAGCCACGTGACGTCACATTGAGCAGCACTAGTTTAGTCATCTTGTGACCCCACTCACATCGTACGACGCTAGTTAGTCATCATGGGAGTTATAGCTTTCTTGGGTTTTCGTTGGTGCATTTAGAAAAGAGACCAAGCAATAGAAATGATAGATTTTGAGTTTAAATCATTTCCGAAAGAAAAACGCCATTTAGTGAGTTATATACTCTAAATGCCCATTTAGTGATTTTTAATGAAAGACTTATACTTTATGTTTGTTATTAATTTTAGAAAATTTATTTTATTGTTAGCAGATTTATATATCTTATGCTTGTTATGAAATAAAATGTTTATAAGCATGAGAGAGTGATTTTTATGAAAGGTAAAATTTTTATAGTAAAAAAAAAAATTAATGTACTCACTGAGCTTCTTTAGCTTATCTCCGCTTTGCTTTTATGTTTTTGTAAAAACCTCTCTAGGTGCAGGCCCTAGTACCCCGACAGCCAGATCTTCTGCTACGGATTAGGTGGGTCCCGAGTGGCGATGACATCTGTGATCATACTTTGCATATTGACATGTTTTGCAAATTCATGTTATATAATCAAGTTTATGTATCTATGTTTTAATTCAAATGTTTGGTGTAAATTTTGTTTTACAAAATCTCTAGTATGCTTTGAAAGTAAAGTTTATGTTGCTGATTTTGCCAATGGAGATGTTTGGGTTGTGGATGGATTGAAGTGGACCGGAGGTCCATTTGGTAGTTGAGAAAATGAAATTTTAGAAATGCATAAACTCTTATGCAGGTTTTGAGTTTGGTAGATTTTGAATAAAACAGGGGAAACTTTGTTTGTTTTTATAAAAATTTTTACCATCCGTGTTTCAATATATAAACGAGATTTAGGAAATTAGAAAAGTTAAAAAGGGTTCGCTCCACGGAATCTTTCAGATTTTCTAGCGTGAGTTAGAAAGGATTTCGTTGGAGTGCCAAACGGGGCCGCTAGAGTCTAAGTTAGATGACCTAAGGCGGGTCCCGTCAATTAGTTTGTCATAACCAATTTAAACAAAAGTAACACAACAACGTACATATTTATAGTAGTTCTAACATTCAGTAGCTATGAAATTTTCAAAATACAAAAGAAATATCGCTAAAAGAAAGTTGTAGTTCTAATATATAAACTTTATGAAGTGATTAATAAGAAAAGGGCAAACTGCACAAGCCTCCCCTAAGGTTTGGTGAAATTGCATAAAAATGATGATGTTTGGGTAACCTACACTGACATCCCCTAAGGTTAAAAAAACTCAACACAAACCTCTCCTACTGTCAGTCAACCATTAGTCAACCGATGTTAAATCCAAACAATGAAAGGTAAAAGGGTCATTTCACAGCTAACAAATATTTTAATTAAAAAATAATATTTTTAATTACTAAAATAATCATATAATATTAAAAAAAAGAAAATCTCTTTATCTTTTACCTCCCATCCTCTTCCTCATCTCCAATTTCATCTTTTACATTCATTAAAATCATCATCTCCATCATTTTTATCAAACTAACATCACCCAAATTAAACATAAAAATCAAACCAAACATCTCCCAAATAAAAAAACAAAAATTAAAGTTTATACAAATTAAAAAAAAAAATGTTGGAGATGGATCAATAGTCTCCACCGTCGGAGATTGCTCTTCGACGATGGAGACTAGATCTGGTCTCTGGACGATGGAGACCAGTTGATCTCCCGCAATGGAGACCAACCAGTCTCCATCACCGGAGATGCGACATCGCGTCTCCAGTGATAGAGACCACTATTGGTTTCCATCTGGAGACCAACTCTCTGGCGATGGAGACCAATTGATCTCCATTGCCGGAGACGAGATAGAGATGCGATCTCCATCGTGTCTCCGATGATGGACTGGTCTCCATCGCCGGAGATCTGGTCTCCAGTGTGGAGACCAATTTTGGTCTCCTAGTCTTGGTCTCCATAGGAGACCAGGTATATTATTATTATTTTTTTAAATTTTATTTTTGTTTTTTAATTAAATTAAAAACATTTTCTTACATGTTAAATTAAAAATACATAAATATATATTATATTAATTTTTTTTTATTTTTTTAATTAAATTAAAAAAAATATTATATTAATTTTAAATTTATAAAAAACAAAATATTGATTTTAAATTGGATTTGAAGGGTATTTTAGTCTTTTTGCAATTTTGACCGTTGACTGTGAAAATTTAACCATAGTTGACTCATGGTAGGGGAGGTTTGTATTGAGTTTTTGGAATCTAAAGGGAGATCAGTGCGAGTTACCTAAATATTGTCATATTTGTGCAATTTCATCAAACCTCTAGGGAGGTTTATGCAATTTGCCCATAAGAGAAAGACCTATCTTCTAACTTTGGATTCCAGTACTCTATAGTTGATTAATCATTATGTATTGTGCTCGTCATCTATGGTTGATAAAACATTATCCTGTATAAAACTTAATAATAGTAAGTAACCTAAGAAAAATATCTCAATTATCTTTAGATATTTAAAAATGTAAACAAAAAATAAGGAAGGGGAAAATGTAATTTTATTTTGCTAACAAATATACAACAAAGTTTTAGTAATTTCTTAAAAATTTCATATACTAAAATTAACAATTACCTCAATTAAAGATTAATTAAGTAGAAAGCATCCTAAACCAACGTTAAATCAATAAAATTACAAATTCATCAAGCCAAAAAATTAAGAAAAATTATGAATGCAAATCATAAAACCCAATTATAGCTAGAAAATTCTCAATCTACATTTATAAAAATATTATAATAACTAATTAAAATACTAAAAAATGACACAAATTGAAACTAGCAAATTTCAAGTTACAATGTCTCATTGAAATATTTTATAAGCACCTTATATACACCATATCATATACTAGAATTAATAATTACCTCAATCAAAGATGAATCAAGTAGAAAGCAGCTGAAACCAATATTAAATCAACAAAATTAAAAGCACATCAAGCCAAAAAATTAAGAAAAATCAATACTTCATGAAGAGAAATCTTAAAATCCAACTATAGCTAGAAAATTCTCATAAAAAGTTGATGGCCTCTCATAAAAAGTATAGATAAAAAAAAATTTGAAAATCCATAGAATATAACATTAATTGTTCCAAATTTAATAACAAAATGGAAAAAAATATAGAAGCTTTTTAGCAAATATACAAGAAGTGGGACCTTATCAATTTGTTTATAACATTAAAGAAACAAGACAGTATTCACTTGAATAGCCTCCTCATAAATAATTCAAAATCATTCTTCATTTTCTTTTCCAAGAAATTGATGGCCTCTTTCTCTTTTAATCCGGAGCTTGCTACTTAAGAACATGTTAAAATGCATTTCTTCAATAAAATTCATTATAACACTTCAACATAAAAGAAACTATAATAATGAAATACTATTAAAAAAATTACATTAAAAAATAAATTAAAAAAACTGAAACATTCTCATGTTTGTAGAGTGTGGGTGGATGATGTGAGATAAGAAAGAAGATTATGAGTAGAGAAAAGGAGATCGTATGGTTAAGGTTAGAAATGAGTTGGTTTGGCTTTTGAAAGGTTTATATATACTAAACCATTTTCGATGGCCGCCTACCCTCGAAAAAAGTATGAATTCATTTCAAAATTATCGATGATTTACATGACGCAAAACATTTCTGCCAAAATTAATTACTTTTTCAACCTCTTTTTGGATTATTTTCAACAGTTATGAATTATCAGTAATATTAAAACTAAAATTTTTACCATTTTTGACGGTTACCTCCTCTCGAAAAAAGTATGAATTCATTTCAAAATTATCAATGATTCACTTGGCACAAAACATTTTTGCCAAAATTTTGAGATTATTTTCGACCACTTTTGAGATTATTTTCGACGGTTATAAATCATCAGTAATAGTAGAACCAAAATTTTTACTATTTACGACGGCTATACCCTCGAAAAAAAATATGAATTCATTTCAAAATTATCGATGATTCACTTGGCGCAAAATGTTTTCACCAAAATTAAATAATTTTTTGATCACTTTTTAGATTATTTTCAACGGTTACAAATAATCAATAATAGTAAAACCAAAATTTTTACCATTTATGACGGCTAGCTACCCTAAAAAAAATATGAATAAAATTGCCATTATTTTCTACAGTAATTTTCAATGTCGTTGATGATTCACTTGGCACAAAACATTTCCGCCAAAATGAAATAAATTTTCGACAACTTTTTAGATTATTTTTGACGATTATGAATCATTAGTAATAGTAGAATCAAAATTTTTACCATTTATGATGGCTAACTACCCTCGAAAAAAGTATGAATAAAATTTGCATTATTTTCGACAGTAATTTTTAATGTCGTCGATCATTCATTTGGTGCAAAATATTTTCGTCAAAATAAAATACTTTTTCAACCACTTTTCAAATTATTTTTTACGGTTAAAAATCATTAGTAATAGATTTTTTTTTTTTCTATCATTTTCAATGGTATTAAATTAAGTGTCGGTAATACTATTGGTGCTAATATTTTTGCCAAAAACTAATATACTTCCAATGGTAATGTGATGAGTTTTCGACAAGATTTTGTCCCTAAAAAATATGGTACCTCTATTTGCAAGGTCAGCGACGACCTCTAAATTGGGCGTCGGAAATGAAAGTATCTGTGATAATATTTTGGACCATCGTAAATAATTGGTCACTGATAACCACTTTTTTTGTAGTGATGGATGGAGTTGTAGTCACTTTGCCTCCATCTCAATGATATGGAGTGACTCCATCTCATATGGAGATGGAGTCTCCATTGGCTCCATTCTTTATGGAGCTCCATTGTTTATGGAACTGCATTTCTAGATCTTAAAAAACATTAGGGTTTGTTTTTTATTTTGCTGAGACTTGTGAAATTTTTTTTTATATATATAATTTTTGGCTTTTTTTTCTTGATATAATATTGCTTTTGTATTGATTTTTCTATTGAAGTGCTGTTAGAGATATAAAATGGATGAGATATTTTTGGGTTAGTTTCATGGATTTTGTTTTTGATCAAAAATAAAATTTTTGGGTTGGGGATGAAGATCAGGAATTGGGTTGAATATCTTTTTTAAATCTATTTTTAATTCATCTTTTATTTCAAAACTATTTCAAAGTTAATGGATCTCCATAGATAGTGGAGATCCACTAGAGTTATTTTTTTTTCTTTATTTTTTTATTCATTTTTATTTTTTCCAGAATTTTTTATTTGTTTTAATAATTTAAATTAATTTATACTATTTTAATAATTAGATATTTTAATTATATACTTTTAAATTTCTCTAGTGTTTTTGACGTTGACACATGGTGTATATATATCTAAGAACAAAATATCTCTAAAATCGTCTAGTTTGACTAATATAGGGAGTAAATTGATGAGCTTTGGAAATTTTAGAAATGATAGGGCCCAAAAATGAGTCACGTATAAAAAAATAATATTTCTCCAAAACATATGGATGAAAATAAAATTTTTCCTAAAATAAATATAGAACTTGTTAAAGTCAAAATATTTAAATTACATTTTTAAGTTGATATAATTTGACTAATATTTCAATAATAAGGTAGTTTAGTTTGATTTCAGAATTTGTGTTGTTAGTTACCATCAAACCTAAAAGTTTAAACTGATAGGAAAGAACCCAACTATAGTATTTAACACTTGAGGTTATGATACGTTAAAAACACCCCTCTCACGTGCAACGTGAACAGGTAATAAATAACGGACACATGCTAAACGCCTCCTATCGTATAACATTTGTAACGAGAAGATTTTCAAATAAAAGAGAGATAGGGGGTTTGAACTAAGAATTTTCAAGTTCTAATATCATGTTAGTTATTATCAACCTAAAAGTTTAACCTGATAAGAAATGATCAAATTATAGTATTTAAATTTGAAGTTATAATACGTTAATATGTATAATCATATTTGATGGTTTTTTAGTACAATGTTTCTATCATCAACTGTATTTTCTTTATGTTTTATCCACTTACTTGATTTCTTTTTTAAAAATATATAGTATTTGCTTTTAGCGACAAACAGGAAATAAGTATTCTTTTTTGTCTTTTTTAAAGTGAATTAAAATATTAAATATGGTTCTAGTCTAAAAATTAGTGATTTACTAAATAATTTGTTTATTATAATTAGGAGAACGAAAATTTACATATTATAAATATTAATCAAATTAATTGTTCAAGTCCATTCATAATTATCATAATATATATTTTTATCTGTATAGTAATTATAAATGAATTTACCCTAATTTTTAGGTAAAAACTGTAAATAAAATTTTCGGTAATGTATTGAAAGAAAGAACAAAAAGGATCGTACAATGCTATTGAATAGTAAAACCCAAACCGGCTCCCAACATGTTAGCGATTATGGGTTCCACAGATAAATGTTCAGTCTTTTCAATTACAATTAGCTTGTTTAGTTGAAGAACATTTAGTCAAGTCAAAATTCACTTTTCTATTGTGAATGTCAATTCTGTCCTCAAGATCATGACGATGGATCACTACTATCGTGGGCTTCCACTATCTTATTAATAAAATAAATTAAACATCAATTGTTTCATCCACTGCTTTTTTTTTTTTTTTTTTAATTTTTTTTTATAGGATTTCATCCACTGGTATTTCAATTATTTCAAATCGACACAATTAGTTGATCCATTTTTTTTTTTTTTGACAATCAAGTGGTCAAGCTTAATGGCAAATTGTGCAAACAGCACTCATGATACAATTGGCCAGTGTGAAACGACAATCAATTACACAGGAAGTTAGGAACTACATTTTTTTTTCCATTTTTACTAAGCTTTTTTTTTATTATTATTATTATGTTTTTTTTTAAAAGAATGTCATAGTATCTAATGTATTTATTATTATTATTTTTTTCAAGTATGTTCATTATTGGTGTTATCATCTATAAAAAAAAAAATATATCATCAAACTCCATAAAAATTCATTAAATTTATCAAGGTTTTTAAAATTCATCGTATAATCGATCCCTTAGTGGAGAATAACTAATCCCCTGTGATTCTCTAGTTTTGTTCTCTTTACATAAGGATATGTGAAAACTTGGTGAAATCGTATGTAACTGATGATAAAAAATTTCGGCGCTAAAAGAATTTTCTTCTTAATTTTTATATAAAGCATTAAACAAATTAGAAGAAAAAAGGTTTCAGTGCCCAACATTATTTTGATATTATTTTCGACAAGAAATTACAAAACTTTTGGAGCATTCTCTCAGCTGAGAAACCCTACGTTATAAAAAAATTCGTGAAATGATAAAATTCCGCATCATGACAGTACAAATAATATATATATATATATATATATATATGCGTTTTCAGTGAAAAATAACTCAAATTAACTTGAAAGTATGCTATCAGTGCTAAAAAGTATATGAGGTAGGTACTTACCTCCAAACGTGATGATCATAAGTGGGCATCAACTTCTGAATTAATGACTAAATTGCGATTGGAGTACCAAAACCATTAGAAATTCTGCTTCTGCTGATTATATATCAGCCTAATGACTAAGTTATATATGTATTAAATTGTTTAATTAAAAAATTATCCACTATGGACGATATACATATAGTATATTGTGTACACAGCTTGTGGAAAACCAAGCAAACCAAAGGTGAATGTTAGTGATTCACAGGTCTTCGGACTGAAGTCATTTTCTTGTTTAGTCAGTCAAAATTTAATTTGCTTATTTACCAGAACAATATGTTATCAAGTCAAAGTTCACTTTTATATTGGAAGTAGTCAAGAATTATATAATGAAAACCGCCCACTACTAATTCAAAGTACACTTGAATGGCAATCATGTTCATGCCATCATGAAGGGTCGAGAAGGACGACTATTATGTTGGTCTTCCACTATCTAACACATAAATTATCCATTGGTTCAAATGTTTATCTTCATAGAGGAGGTTGAAAATGTTTTATTTGATACAGTTATATATATATATGCACACACATTTTAAAATAGTAAAAATTAATGAAAATTAATGACACTAAAATCATATTACTGAAGAAATGATTTGAGTTTTGATAGTATCTAATTAAAATTGAAAACTTCTTAATTTACCTTTAATAAAAACTCTCTTCTCTATCTTTGTTGTCCTTCTCTCATTTTTCTTTTCTTCTCTCTTTCTTCCCCTTCTTCTCTCTTCAAGATTCACAAATTTCTCTGTAATTAAATAAATTAAAGTTATTATCTTGTTCATAAAATTAAAGTTGTTGTTTTGTTCACAAACTTCTTTTAGTTTAAGATTAGAGAGCGCAAAAGTTTATGTTATTGACAGTAATGTGGGAAGAAATTTAGAGCTATTCGAATGTTTTGGTTTGGATTTGTTACCGTAAATTATATGGATTTGTGTTAAAGAAATTTAGTTATTGAATTTGAATAAAAATAGAGAGTAAGGAAGACATTGAAGAGGAATTCCTCTAGTTTATATTTGAAACTGTTTTGAAACTGACATTTTGCATCATCTCTTTGCAATGGTTTTGGGATCTATTTTCATTGTTTTGGGACTTATTTTCTTTGTTTACAATTTATTTCCTTCATTGAGACTGTGGTTTTTAATTTGGGACTTATGGTTTTTTATTTGGGATCTATGGTCTTTTATTTGATATCTGAAGTCCTTTATTTGGGATCTAGCTTTCGGGTTTCAAAAATCTTTTGATCAGATAAATAATATTGGATTTGAGTTAATAATGTATCAATAATAGAATTATCTTTACAAGTGGAATAATGTTTTTCCCTATCATATTTCCAAATTTAAATACTTCAACCTTCATTTTTGTATTTTTCTCTCACTTTATATGTTATTTATACATGAAACTCTTTTTCTTTTTTGTTCAATATACGTTAAGGCACAACTTTGTCCAAAACCCATATAGGAACTATTCAAACTCTAAGTAATGATTTCGTGATATGATCAAAATTGACCCAATTTAGCTATTTGCAAAGAAATAAAAAATCTTTTTAATGTAATATAATTAAAACATTAGCCATAAGTGAGTGCAAATATAATGACTAAACTTAGCATTTGGGGCATCATTTTCTTATTTATACATTTATTGATTTTTTGTTTGTTTTAATTTTATGTTCTACTTATCTTAAATTGTATGTAAGTGAGTGTTGATATTTACGAACTAACTTTCAAAATTTATGGTATGTAGTATAAGGTTAAAATCCAAACTTGACATTATGGTTCTCTAGGTTTAGTCTGACAAAGAAAAATCATAATTAACATAATGGTTAGTCATAGAGCAAGCTATTGAATCTAAAGGGCACAATTGTCTGCTTGATATTTTATTTATAAACTCTTTTCCTACTAATGTAAGTACTAACGAAAAGAATAACCTAGTCTTTAATATGATAAGAAATTCTTTTTTTGAAATCTTTAGTTCCCATTTTGGTGTTAATAAATTCTTCTTCACTATATATTGAAACTGTTTCTTGTTAGATACTTTGATTAATATAATATTGAACCCTAGTATTTTAACAAAATGTCTGAAAAATAGCATAGTATATGTAGACAATATTATAATAATAGCTCCTGATGAGTTTTGATGCAAGTTAGTTCACTCTTTTCTTACATGATAGATGTTTGATTTGATTCAGTATACAAAGATCAATTTGCTGATTCTGCTTTGGAATTATCTGCTGGTAATTTTAAAAAATTTGCAATCACAAATCGACAATATATATCCAAAATGACCAAATGTCAACACAGACAGCACGTCTGATACTGTTGGCTAATATGGAACCAATTAATGTAATTAGCAGTGGCAATGAAAACGACCACCTGTTTCTAGGGGCTAGGGCAAAACATTATATAAATGTATGCTCTTGATGGAAATTATGCAAAATTGGTACATCACCTCTAAGTTGACTATGCAGTACTAAACAGGCATCAGGAGGAGAAACAAGCAAAAGATACCAAAAATGGTGTTTGAGTCCTCCACATCCAACCTGATCATGGTCATGTTCTGTGCTATCATTTTACTATGCAAAGCTGGAGCAGCTTCTAATTTAGAATGGGAAGCTCTACTTAATAGCACTTGGCGTAATAGCATTGGCGCGTACAACAAATCAAATTATTGCCAGTGGGATCGTCTCACTTGCAATTCTGAAGGAAGCATCACCGAGATATACTTGCATGGAATGGGCTTGAAAGGCGAACTTGACCAATTCAACTTCTCTTGCTTCCCAAATCTGGAAGTTCTACATGTTTGGAACAATAGTCTCTCAGGAACCATTCCATCACATATTGCTCTTCTTTCAAAACTTAAAACCCTTGATCTT
Organism: Nephelium lappaceum; assembly: GCA_021234005.1. Lineage (NCBI taxonomy): Eukaryota > Viridiplantae > Streptophyta > Magnoliopsida > Sapindales > Sapindaceae > Nephelium > Nephelium lappaceum. The sequence continues at coordinate 15,915,241 of CM038011.1, read as the reverse complement.
GCTGCCAACAATTTTACAGGTGAGCTAAAACTTTTGTTGGTATAGACGCACACACTCATACAACTGGTGTACTTTAATTGATCTCTCTCTTTCTCGCTTTAATTGTAATTATTTGTAATGTCATAGGTGCTCTCCCTTCAGAAATTGGGAACCTCAAGAATCTGAATAATCTTTTTCTGGCTTCTAACAAGCTGACTGGACCCCTCCCATCAACACTTGGTCTGTTATCTAAGTTATCACATGTGGATTTACAAATGAATAGCATAAATGGTACCATTCCAGGTGAGCTTACCCGGTTAAATCAGCTGACTTATCTTGATCTTTCCTCAAACATTCTTTCAGGCGAAATACCAATTACAGTTGGTGAACTTTACAACCTTGAATATCTAGACCTCTCTAGTAATTTACTAAGTGGCCCAATTCCAACTGGTTTCTGGAACTGCTCAAAGTTGGAGAGCTTGACATTGAGCAAAAATAGCTTAAGTGGAAGGATTCCACAAGACATTACCAAAACTCCATTTCTAAAGCTTCTTGATTTGAGATATAACCTTATCAATGGGACAATACCTTTCCAACTAGGAAAAATGCCATCTTTACGGTATTTGTATCTCTCACACAATAATCTTTCTGGCATTATTCCCGAATCTCTCAATAACATGAGTGACTTGAATTTATCCTACAATCATTTGGAGGGTGAAATCCCAATCATATTGCGATGTGCATATCCTCCAGAACAAATCACTACAGGCAACAAAGGCTTATACAGTAAGGTTACAGGTTGGCATTCTTGCCCCACACACCCTACTTCTACAACTAATGAGCCAGTTACAGTTGGCTTTGTTATGATTTTTGTCCCCATCACTGTTTGTTTAGCAATTGCAATTTCTGCATTCATGTGTTTATTCAAACATAAACTCAAGGCACCAACACTTGATGAAAGAGAAACAAAGACTGGAGATTTGTTCTCAATATGGAATTATGACGGTAGAATTGCATATGAAGACATAATTGAAGCAACAGAAGATTTTGACATTAGATATTGCATTGGAACTGGAGGTTATGGAAGCGTTTACAAAGCACAACTTTCTAATGGCAAAATAATTGCTTTAAAGAAGCTTCATCGTTGGGAAAGTGAAGACCAAATATTTACTAAGAGTTTTCGTAATGAGGTGCTTGTTCTATCTAAAATACGACATCGAAACATTGTCAAGCTTTATGGTTTTTGTTTGCACAAAAAATGTATGTTTTTGGTCTATGAGTACATAGAAAGGGGAAGCTTATCTCATGTTCTATACAATAATGTTGGAGCTACAGACTTAGATTGGAGTAAGAGAATGAATGTTATCAAGGGTGTATCAAATGCACTGACTTACTTACATCATGGTTGCTCACCATCAATTGTTCACCGCGACATATCAAGCAACAACATTCTATTAAACTTTAAATTTGAAGCTTTGGTTGCTGATTTTGGTACAGCTAAACTTCTACATTCAGATTCTTCTAATAGAACTATACTAGCAGGAACTTATGGATACATTGCTCCAGGTGAACTACTCCTATACTTTTGTGCTTCTTACATTTTCATTTTCTCAATTAGTGACTATATCTAATTTTCTCTAATGTTTTACAGAACTTGCTTACACCACAGTAGTGACAGAAAAAAGTGATATTTATAGCTTTGGTGTTTTGATATTGGAAACATTAATGGGAAGACATCCAGGAGAATTCCTCTCAACATTGGCATCATCATTTGATACAACTACAATGCTAACAAGTTTATTGGACCCCCGCCTCTCACCTCCTGAGGATAATAAAGTTGTGAAAGATATTGTTATTGTTTCAACAATAGCTTTTGCATGCTTGCAAACCAAACCAAAGTCTCGACCTTCAATGCAATGTGTGTCCCAAGAATTTCTTGCTCACGAGACGCTAATGTCATACTCAAAAGCATTGCATGAAATTACCATTGCACAACTAAAAGACTATGGAAGACATTTGTTTAATGAATGTAATAGTTGATACTAATGGAGTTCCTATTATACCCAACCTAATGTTAGGGTTTGTACCCTAAAAGGTTGTAATTTGTAAATATTCAAATAAATAATAAAAATAATATATTTATTTTATTCAATTTATGTGCATTTGTGAAATATTTACTTCATAAGAATATTATGAAACATCCTTGATTACTGATGTAATTTCAAACTAATTATATAAGTGCTATATACAATCGAATTTAGTTTGCAATAAGTAATCTAAAATGTCTGTAGAAAGTAATGAAGTTTGGTACTTTATTTATGGTAAATCTATAATTGCAGTCCATTTCATATTCAATATGACAGTTTTATCCAAGACCGTTTATGTAGTGACATGGAAATAGAAGCCTATTATATAATAAAGATTATTTAGGATTGGACCACAACAAACATGAATCTTTAAATAATATCCGTTAAACTTATATATTCATATTTATCGACTGAATGATCATATATAAATTAATCTTAATTCTAAGTGTATTATAGACTCGTGCTTGTTGAGTTATATCTTTTGATTTATATAGCTTGGATCGGTGCAAATGCCTAGTCAATAACTTGTAGTTTGAGGATATAATTTAGTAAGTAGCTGAGAACATTTTATACAATAGTGGAATCTACTCCTTCTTACGAGAAGTAAAGAAGTAGTTTCCTTAAAGGTTGATTCAGGCCGTGAATAATAAGAGCACTCAACTTTCTGTTTATATGTAAACAGAAAGATAAATTTATGAGTTATTATAAATATATTAATCATTAAAGAATCAATGAAACTTAAGAATCAATAAATAATTAGAGGAGTAAAACAGATATTCTGACGTAGCTTTAATTATAAATTATATGTGGAAGATCAAATTATATGTAGTGATTAAATTTATGGACACTGAAAATTTCAGATTATATAAAAATATAAACAATTTTGAGAGTGCAATATTAGGATTTTAGTGAAATAACTCTAAAGTTAATAATAGTGAACCATTAATTTAAAGAGTTTAATTAATAATTTCGATATTATTGGAGTGCAAAAATGTAGATCTATCTAGTCCTCTTGATAACTCATTCACTATAAGAAATGTGTATAGAAAATATTATAATTCGACCGTCTGATTACAGGTGTTATGTAAGTAGCAAAATTTGTGTTCATTTAGTGTTTAAATAATATTTTTGATATAAAGTTATTAGTTAAAGCCAACATTTTATTAAAAGGAGAAAAGAAAAATACAAGGGAAAGCTAGGCAAAAAGCCAAAAAGAAACAAATATCAATACTTAAAAGAATAAAATTGAACCATGAAAAGGGAAAGACGACAAAAAATTCAACCGAAACCAAACCAATGCAAACCAAATCCTATAGAAGACCTCATTAAAAACCTTTTTGGAAAAACCCAATGGGAAAACCCAATAAGAAAAAAAGAGTGTCCACCCCCTATAGCCAAAACTAATGAAACCAATATCGGTACTTGCCAAGTAAATCATCATAAAGAAAGGAACCCAGAAAAACAGAAGCCATCCACCACCAAGTGGAACAAACAAAGGAAGGAAAGTGAGAAGCTAGAGCATTTGCAGCCGAATTCCGGTCACGACAGAAATAAGTCACCCTAAAATCTATATCCTGCAAATAAGAAAGACAACTATCTCAAGCTGATCTCTAATGCCAAGGAACCTTAGAAGAACGAGCAAGAAGAAGCAAAACCACATAAGTTGAACCACTCTCTAACCAAAGTTTTATCCAATGATAGGTCCAAACATATTGAATGACATGAATAATAGCTGCTAACTCTGCCTTAAAAGCATAGTCTATCCCTAAAGGAATAGCAAAAACACCCTTGAAAAATCTATGGCAAGTTTGAAAAACTCCAGCATAACCAGTCAAACCAGAGGCCCTAAAAGCAGCACAATAAGTATTAACAATCAGTATTAACCTTAAGCCAACCTAGAGAATAAGGAATATAAACAATCTTGGTAATACATGGAGCCTTAGAAGGACGAACTAAAACATGAAGCTTACCCAGAGTCAAAAAATCATCCACTTAATTTCGTATAATCCCAGAAGTGATTGAATCTACCTCTTGAATAGAATGCCAAATAAAGGAAAGGGCCTTATGAAAGGAAAGACACTTACCCTCGAAAATAGCCTTATTTCATGCAAGCCAAATGATCCAAAAAATTGCAATTATAATCGTCCTCCAAAGATTTTGAAATTGAGAACAAAAATTAGTAGACATAGCAGCTTGCCACAAATTAATAACAGAGCCAGATAAGGCAATAGAATTACTAAAAGTGGATGACAAAAAATGCCAAAGACCTATCACAAAAGGGCAGAGCAAAAACGAATGTTCTAAACCACAATGTTGCAAAGATAAATCAATAGGTAATCTATTATCCATGACTTTCCAAACTAGCATAGATCTTGAAAGAGGGATAAAAGCAACCTAAATATGTCGTGCCCAATGAAGATGTGGATGGGGTGTAGTGAAAGAAGTATAAGTAGCAACAATGGTCACTCTCTCATCTATTGAAAGAGTTCATACTCTTGAATAAGAAAAAGTACTAATAACTACTAGGCTTAATATCCTTAACCAGATCCGGATAAGTTGTATGAATAGAATGAAGAAAATGCCAACTACCATCATAATAAATTTTGCCAATACTAGTATTCAAAAGCAGCTCCAAGAGAGGCAAGTCAGAAGTCCTATCTATAAGAGGCCTTTCCATCCAATTATCCAACCAAAGACGGACTTTTAAATGACGACCTACCAATCATTTAGACTCAAGCACCAAGAACTAATGATGTTGTTCCATACCAGGTCAAATAGAAGAAGAAAGATATCTCACCTTAGGAAAAAGCAAGGAGGAAAAGGCATCTGGTGCGAAGAAACTAGAAAATCATTGAATCTTCAATCATAAACCTCCAAGTAAGTTTTTTAAGGAGAGCTTCATTAAGAACATTTAGATCATGCAAAACCTAAACCCCAATCAAGTTTTGAATGACACCTAACATTCCAAGAAACTTGAATTGGCTTTCTCCTATCAACTATTGATTGAATGAGACACAACCTACTAGCCATAAAAAATGTAGAATCCGCCTATGATTGAAGCTTCAGACGAATTCTATCAACTAAAGACAAAAACAATCATCTACACAAGGCACCACAAAAGATAGGAATGCCAAGATATGTCATAAAAGAATTTACTCTTTTCATAGCACTGAGCAATAGGATGTCATCAAGGGTGGAAGATCTAACACCATCTCCAAAATAAATACAAGATTTCTGTCAATTAACATGCTGACCAGACAAATCTCCATAAACCTTGAAAGCCTCCATAATAACCTTAATATTTGATATTGAAGCATGACAAAACAAGAGGATATCATTAGCATATAAAAAATAGGAAGAAGGTTGCACACCCGTTGGACTAGAGATATCGAGAACCATACTAGAAGAAACTAAATATGAAATATATCTGCTCAAGAAATCTTCAGCAAGGCAAAGGTGATATAGGGGATCCCCCTGCCTGACTCCATGAGAACATGGAAAATAACCTTTCAGAGAACTATCTATTAGAACTAAAATCCTTGCTGACTTAAAAATACATAGAACCCAATTGATAAAAATAGAAGAAAATCCAAAGTAGCGCAACATCTCCAAAATGAAAGACCAACTATTTAATCAAAAGCCTTTTGAATGTCAATATTCAAAGCCATATGACGTCCTCGACTACTATTAGAAAAAACATTAAAACATTCTAAAGCCCTTGCAATACAATCTCCAATTTGTCGCCCAAGCAAAAAGCCAAACTGATTCAGAGAGATGATACGAGCACAAATAGAGTTAAGATGATCTGTCAATATTCGAGTGATAACCTTGAAAATAAAGTTGCCTAGAGCAATAAGATGAAATTGATCCACTAAGATAGCCTCTAGGATCTAAGGAATCAAAACAATAAAATTTAAATTTATCCCATGAAAAACAACACCAATGCCAAAAAAATCCTAAACAACAGCAACAACATCCTTATCGATTATGTCCTAACAATGCATATAAAATCTTCTTGTAAAATTGTCCGATCCAGGGGCACTCAACGGATCCATATCAAAGACAGTATGTCTAACCTCTTGAGCAGAAAAAAACACGAATAAGAGCCAAGTTTTCTTCCACCGAAACAAGGGAAAGAACATACTTTTGAACTACAAATAAATCATGGTTCAAATCATCAGACTGCTGAAAAGGATTCTAGTAGTAAGAAACCACATGGTCAACAATGCGACGCCGATCGAAGATAATATCATCCCCTATATGAAGAACCAATAAATATTTCATCCCTTCCATTCTTTTTAAGAGAAAATGAAAATACTGTGTTATGGTCTCTATCATGTAGCTACTTTAAATGACTTTTCTCATGGAGATAACTATTCTGTTGCTTCAAAACAACATCTAACTTAGATAAATTTGATTATTCAAATTATTTAATATTTAATTAGTTAATTATTGATTATGAATTAATAATTATTTAATTAATTTTATGGGATGTCTTGAATTCGATTCTCAATAGTGACTCTGGTTTAATTTAATTATGAATTAATTAATTAAAGATCACAAGTTCAATTCCATAATATAACATGAATTAATTTTGAATTAATTATATTATATTGGGCTAAAGTTTAATTTTAATCAACAAGGGGTTCAATGTTAATTTTGAATTAATGAAAAATCTAATTGATGCCTATCAAAAGAAAAGAAATAGTTTTTTTTTTTTTTTTTTTCATAAAGTCTTTGGTTTTTTGTGATGTATGTTTAAGAAAAGAAAGAAAAAAGTTCTTTTTTTTTTTTTTTTTTGTTTCTACAGCAAATACATAAAAGGAAAATTTGTGTCTTTCTTCTTAATATAACCAAAATTAAACACTCATCCTTAATACACATTTATTTGATTTTTTTTTTTAAGAAAAGAAATAAAAAATAAGTGAGCACAATTCTGTATAATTTCGCTCACTTGCTTGTTTTTTGGTGTAGAGACATATCAAGGAAGACAAGGTGGTGATGAATCCTTAAAGATCAATGCAGAGGATAAAAGATCTAATCATTTATTTCATTTATTATTTTATTTCACTGTTTTATAAATCCAGGGTTCATGAGTTTTATAAAAAGTTTTGAAACTCATAGTTTCACAATATTTTAATTTTATCAAAACAATTGTTGTTTTTCCCTTCACCTAAGTCATATTGTTTCTGTCGTGAAAATACGAATCCAAGGTTTTGCTTTGTTTCCAATTTCTAAATATTTGATGATGAGTTAGTATTTGTAGAGATTGTAAAATTTATTTGTCAGTCATCCTCAATTTCCATCTTGTTTACTCATGAACTGCCAAAAACTCATTAATTTTATTCATATTTATAAATAATTTATAGTGTTTAGAAAATGATTGTTTAGTTTTGTCACCATTAATAACAATATTCATATACAGATATATCAATAGTTTTTTTTTTTAATAAAAATCATTTTAGTCCCTAAATTTTGGGAAATGGTTAAATTTTTAATTATATTATATGTTTTGAAAAATGATAAAATCATCTCTAATATTTCAAAAAAGTGTCAAATTAGTCTCTCTCGCTGATCAATTAATGGTCAAACTAAGCAGACACCATAGTGGGTAGGGGTAATTTTATCATTTGAATCACAACTCAAGATTCTTATACCTGTATGAATATGATAATTTGGGATAGAAGTGAAATGGAAAATAAAATAAAAAATCAGTTGCAACAAAAAATTGTTGAAAAAAATAAATTAAAAATTGAAGATCTTCAACTTGAACTCAGATCTTTAACTTGAAAATATGAATTTTTAATTAACAAAAAAAAAAATCAGAATTTAAAAAGAAAAGGATAAATCACGCACAACAACAGCAGCAGCAACAGATAACAACAGAAAAAAAAAAAAAAAAAACCCAGAATTAATAAATAAAAAGTCAAAATCAGCACAATTTTTTTTATCCATCAAAGAAATACAGTGTGAAAGAGTTCGTAACTTGGTAAGTCCAATCAATTAACATGGAAAACTATAAAGGGAATGAAGAGACAAACTGGGAATTTTTTTTTTAAAAAAAAGACAAAAATGGAGAAAAAATAGATGGGTAGGAGTGAAAAGCCATGAAACTGAAGATGAACAATTGTCCCCACCAGAACGGCTATTGATGCGAGGATGGCATCAACGGGATGCACGACGATGGAAAGCTTCCGCTCATTAGAATGGTGGCCGAGAATCTCACCAGCGAGGTAGAACGAAGAAGAACCTCCCACCGGTTAAGTAGAACGGTGGCCGCGAACCCCACCCGCTGAGTATACACAATCAAAAGGGAGCAGTGATTCTCTTCCAAAGAAAAAAGGGAGCTGTGATTGTTAACCAGTCACCAACCTCCATTTTATTAATATTTATATTCAAAGTTTCCCTTGAGTGATATACTCTCGTCTTTGCGTTTTGCTGGTGATTGACGAAGATATGATCATTGTCTAGAATTTGTCTAGGTTTGACACATTTTGTTTTTCTAGAAATTTTTTTTTTCTTTTATTAAATTTTATTTGGCACTTTCTGATGGGATCCCCCCAAATTTCTATCTTGAATCCGAGAAAATCCTGTGATATGCTGAAAAATGATATATGATTTTAAAATTTCTTATGGAAGATAATTTGGAAATTTGTTAATAGGTAGGGTGGTTTAACAAAATTTTGGCAATATAACTACTATTTTTCTAATAATTCCACTTTGAAATAGACAAAATCCACACTTCTAAAATATTTCAAATTCAACCACTTAGGACCTCCGGTGACGGGCCCTGTTCTTATACCTACATTTCCATACCATCAGTAGCCCACCGGCAACCTCACGGTAATCCTCCAGTGGATATCTAATTTGGTTGAAAGGTTCTCGTGAAGTTAAACTGTTTTATTTTGCTATGAATCTTTATCATTTCTCTTTTAGAAACGAGAACGGCAGGAATTTTTTTTTTTTTCATACATTTATGAAACAGATTTAATAAAAATTTGGGTAGTATAACGTCTATTTTTCTAAACATGCCACCTTTTAACAAATCACAAAAAATTTTACACACTTCTAAAAGCAAACATTTTCTCAACTTTTAGGCCTCAGGTCCTTTTCATCTTAAAGGCACAAGCAACCCCAAATATACATTCGAATTCAAAGGCAATTTAAAAACCAATTATATATCAGGCATATACACATTTATACATTTTCTAAAATATATACAAATAAATATATGAAATTTAAAACCATTCAATTCTGTTTTTTTATTTTTTATTTTTTATTTTATATATCTATATATATCTATAGTATTTATACATGAATATACAGCATGCACGACTCAGCCCGTCTAATCCTATGTTAGAGCACTACAAGAAAACAACTCATCCATACCGGACAATGCCCGGTATGGATGACTATCCATACCGGTCACTCTGTCCGGTATGGATACCGACGATATAGATACTGTCATTATCCATACCGAACACTGACCGGTATGGATAATAATTATCCATGTCGGGCGGACGACCGGCATAAAAAATCTATTTCCATGTCGGACACCGTGCTCGGTATGGATAATAAATATCCATACCGGGCAGGGTGCCCGATATTGATAATTATTATCCATGCGGGGCATATGCCCGACATGGATAATCTATTTGTCCAGGACTATCCATGCCGGGCTGATGCCCAGCATGGATAATAACTATCCATATCGGGCACAGGCCCGGTATGGAAATGTTTTTAATTATAAATTTTTTTCCTTGGTTAAAATATATATAATTTAATATTAAAATTTAAACTATATATTCCAAAAACCCTTAAACCAAATTTCAACATATATTTAAAATGTATTTATATATATATATTACTTAAAGTTAACTTACATCATTTACGATTACTATATATATGATAATAATATAATCCTAACATACAATATATTTTATTGGCTAAGCAATAAATGAGTGTAATGCATGCTCTAAAGTTTATAGCTCGTTGGTAGGTCGAGGTAGCGGAATACTAACTATTACTTTCTTCATAGAAACTCGCCAATAATCTGGACCAAGCTCTTCGTGATGAACTTGATCATAAGGGTCCTTAGAATCAATTTCTGCTTCCGTCACCACTGTTCCTATACCCAACCAGTCCAATAACTTGCAATGGTTTCCACTCGATCCACAAGCTTGACTTGTAGAACCCCTCGATATGGACTACATTTGCATAAAAATTTAAATAATTACGCCTATAAAAAAATATTATGGAAATATATTTATATATGAAATTAAGTTGGAAGAATAAATAATAGAAATTTAATGAATATTGTTGAAGGTTTAGTACATGCAACACTCTTACTAGATCCCATCGAATTTGAGCCACTTGAATATTGTGTCTGCGGAAAAAATCAATAGTATGATTGTGAGGGAACATAAATAAGGGGGAAAACAATATTAAATACCCAAATTTGACAACTTATAAATAACAAACTCAATATATTTAACAATATATATATAAACCCAATCAATTTTATAAAAATTTTGATAAAGTCTCCCCTGTTTTTTGAACTTACCAAAAATTTAATTTCCCTACAAATTAAAATACTTTCACAATCGATCCAACCAAAACAACGAGTCTCCATAAATAAATACACATATATGACAACATATAAGTAACAAACTCAATATATAAAACAATGTATATAAACTCAATCAATTTTACAAAAATTTTGACAGAATATTCCCTGTTTTTCGAAATTACCAAAAATTTAATTTCCCTGCAAATTAAAATACTTTCACAATTGATCCAACTAAAACAACGTCTCTCCGTAAATAAATACGCAAACAATATATATATACACAAACACACATATAGCAAAAAATAACAAAATAAACTTACACCCACTTGTGAAAAAACATGGATACGAAAAAAAAATATATTAAAAACCAAAAAAGAAGAAGTAAACAAATTTTAAATGGGATTGTGTTATTTACCGGCTGTACGGGAGGCATACATGCTAGTATTTGAGTTTGATCTATGTTCGGCAAATTAGTCATAAGCAAATTTGTCAAATTAGTAACTGTTTGTTTCAGACTTGCCATCTCAGAATCAACGTTCTGTTGGTATTGTGTAAAATTTTGTCTACCAACCACAGATCCACATACAGTAGATGGTGTTACACCATGACCCATTCCTTGAACTTAACCTCGATGCTCCGGACCTAAAACTTGAGTGATAGCATCATCTCCAAGTGAAGATTGGAATTCTTGATGTAGTGTCCCAATTTGCTCCTATATATGATGTCATATGACATTAATATTAAAAAAACTATTTACGAGTAATATAATTAACATAATAATTGAATAAATGAACATAACATACAATTTTTTCAGCAGCGTCTTTATTCACTGCCCTCCCATCTTTGTGCATGTGACTGGCTATCCATGTTTCAACTCTATCGACTTCGGGATCTTTATTTTCAGCCACTTTTTTGGCTTTCTAATATTCATATACAAACAAACAAATACACATATTTTTCGATTTTTATTTCTAAAGTTGTTAGAGAATAACACATTTATGAAATCATGTGTATTTTTTGAGCTTAAGAAATAATAAAAAAGAATGAAACAATAATTTATTTAATTCTTACCAAATCTTCTCGTAAGCGTGCCATCCGTTTACAACTTGTTGTATGTGGAGTAACATTTTTTTTTGACAACTTAGAAAAATGCTTACTAGTGGCCTAAAAAATTGTAAATTCAGTCAGAATCCATTACAGATTTACATGGCAGCTTAAAAATATATGAATGTATAATTACCTCAAATTCTGAAGACAATCGATGATTCACAAATTCAATCCGATCCTGTTTACTAACGTTTAGTGGTTTTAGCATTTCGTATCTTCCTTGTGCATCGAGATCAGAAGGAATGTCTCTAATTTGTTTTGTTATCTTGCCTTTATAGTGTCTCCAACACTCATTCATTGCTTTTAATGTCTAAACTTTCATTGAATCATCAACACCAAATCGTAACTGCAGTTGTAAGTTACGATTAAATAAATATCCAACATTAATATTTTAAATAAATGAATCCAATAACGCAATACAAACATACCTTTACATTCTCCCACACTGTATCTTTTAATGCTTGTGGTATTTTATCCCAACTAATATAGGTTATGGGTATCATTTGAGCTGCAAGTGCTCCATAACCTGAAATATAAATCACTGAATTTTGTCCAATTGGCTGTACTACTTCATTAATTTGTATCCCTGTAGCTTTCACCTTAGCCATTTTTTCATAGTCCAAACGGTTTGGACCTCGTCATTTTCTTTTCTTTTCTCCACTGGAGCCATTTGAAGACTTACCGATCGATGTTCCTTCCGTCGACATCTGAAATATTATAGAAATATCATATATATTAGTAGCCAACACATAAATAATAAATTCAATATATATAACAATATATATAAAGTCAAGCTAGTTTATGAAAATTTTGACAGAGTTTCCTCTGTTTTTTGAACTTATCACAAATTTAATTCACCTGCAATTGAAATATAACATAATTTCACAATAGATCCAACCACTTTAGAGACTCTGTCTCTTTACAAATACATACACAAACAATACATATACACACACATATTGCAAAAAATATCAAACAATGATTCATTCATTACAAATTAATGTTAAATGTTTACAACCAATTCTTCGCAATCTATCCGAGCATAATCCTCACTTTCATCTACACTAGAATCAAGTCCAGATACATCTAATGGTGTAGTTGACATATAAGCATGCTCATCAAACTTCTCTAGATCATAAAAACCTCTTGAAGGTGCTTTAAGGACAACATACCAATTAGATGTATCATTTTCCCTAGAATAAAACACTTGTGTTGCTTGTGAGGCTAAAATGAAAGGATCTCTATCTCATTTATTTACACATGGGCTAAAATTAACTAGTGTGAACCCATCTATAATTCTAACATCACTTCCACTACTCATCCAATCACATTTGAACAATGGAACACGAATCCTAAGAAATCCAACAAAAGTATTTCCCTTAAAACTCCATAGTAAATCATCTTCTTGATCACTTGAGTGTCATCTCTTTCATTACAAATAGTTTCGGCTTGAAGGGAAACACCACTATCTTATGTAGTTTTCTCACTATCTTTTGTACAGTATTGTTTCCCATTCACAACATAACTTGAATAAGTGGTGACTTGCATACTTGGTCCAAGTGAAAGGAATTTTAGAGTTTGAGGCATATCCATGCTATTGGATTGATTGAGGACCTGTTTTGAGCCATTACGATTTAGATTATCAAGAATAAAAAACTAAGGTAAATAGATCATTTTATAGAACTTATAGAGTAGTGAATATACCTTATTTCTGAACCATATTACAAATTCTCTAGTATGTCTCCTTTGCAACAAAATAGGTTTATTTAAAAGATTGGGATCTAATTGTTGAAGCTCTTCCAAGTGCATGCTAAGAAAAAACTTTTAAAATTTTTGAAATCTCAATTACTGAGGACCTCTGGTCCATCTTCAAAATCATATTCCAAATATAAGCAACATTATGTAAAATATGTAAAGTAAGCTAGCCTTTTAGATAAAAATATAACTATAAAGTATGTTAACATCATTTTTAAACTTGGAAATCAAAACATAAGCAAAATTGAAGAGTAATCAAATATTTTAAAACATTAAAGTGATAAGTATATGCACACAAGCTTAGATGCCACGTAATACACAAAATATGTATATATATATATATACACAATATCAAAATATGATTTCCTTGCATCATTTGATAAAGTGACCCATCTCTTCCTATTCGGAGATTTCCTTTGAGACCCGATGGTTACTTGGGAAATGGTGTTAAAAACATAAAAAGGTAAGCGCTAACACCCAATGAGTGAATATAACTTTCGAAAACTAAATAAATCATTTCTTTTCAATAATAATTAACATAATATAAAGCTGGTAATAAAAATAAAATCCCAATAATCCATATTCAATCGTACCTGAAAATAATACTGAAATCATATCTCATATCACGATCAACTATAAATATTTATATAAATCATTTCTATTTTCTAATAAAAACTCAATCTACACCAATCTAGTACCTAGGGAAATCTATCACACTTGGTGAAGATATTCAATACACACATAGAACTAGGGATAACATCTGCCATACACGTGTTAAGTGATTGAATAACTCTCAAACATCTGTCAAGCATGTGTTAAGCGACTCTTTAGGACTTACACACATGTTGTCTTATGATTGTTAAAGGGGGAGGGTATAATCCTGGTGTTCTTAAAATCTCATTTCATTCGTTTCGTAACTCCAATAATTTTCATACGCAAAATTGTATAATTCTATTTTGAATATAAATACAACTTTGAAGAAATCCTTTTCTCATAATATAAATAAAGATTCCGTAATCAAATCGTAATTCATAATTCAAATCAATAAAATCAATTGACTAATTAAATTATATCTTTCTAATAACAAATAAATAAATAAAAGCTGAAATGTAAATAATTTAAAACAATTCAATTTAATTAAAATAAACAATCCAACAAATTAATTAACTATCAAATAGTTCATTTCTAATGAAACCTAAATAATAAAATCTAGAATATATATATATATATATATTTGTAAATAATCAAGTCAATTTAGATAAATGATCCACTCACGGATTAAATTCCAAGCTTTGTTTTGAACCAATAGCACTCGTGTTATTCTTGAGTTCTTCCCCACCTAAAAATAATGTAAGAGCCTACTTAGGATTTATAAAATCAAATCAAAAATTGAATCTGAAATTCAAATAATTGCACACCAAAATTCTCTCCCAAATATTTTCTTTACTTTATCTTTTCTCCACACGGATCTTTCTTTCTTTCTTTCTTTCTGTTTTCTTATTCTGCTCATCTAGTTTGTGTGCTTGCTGTCGTTCAATGTTTATATATATATATATATACACACATGCACACAATGACACCAATAAGATGCTGCACTGCCTCACTCTTTCATGTATCACATATTATATAATATTCCAACTACCTCATTCTCATCTCACTATCTTGACCAACAATTTTGTCTCATGCATGATACCCACTTACTTTCTTCCTTTATCAAGAAGTGGTCCATCACTCATTTGTCTCTTTCAATGCTCAAGCTTGGAGCACTTTCCTTTTTATTTTTATTTTCATTTTTTTTATTTTTTTGATAAGGCCCATTAAATTAGGCTGGTTTGGGCCCAATATATACATATATATATATATATATATATATTTTTCATTTGGGCTCTCTTAAATTAATTTTGGCCTATTTAAATTTTGGACCTCAATTAATCCTCTAGATCCATTAGGATTTGGACTTTATAATTGCACTGGTGGAAATGCTCAAGAAGTTCAATCTTCCCAACATGAAGATATGATGGGATGATCGACCTTGACGACCACATTGCTCAATACAAGCAATGAATGTTCATAATTGCCATCCACCATGACCTTAGAGAAGCAGTTATATGTAAGGGGTTCGGGTCGAGTCTAGTGGGGCCAACATTGTAATGGTTTACTAATTTGAGAAATGATAGCATTGAGTCGTTTGTGCAATCACAAATGTATTTGTATAACAATTTTCCATTAGAAGGAAACTGGAAAAACACTCGGACAACATCTACTTAACAAGAAAAAGGTCCCAATCCTGAATTTCAATGTCTCGATTGCAGTCTCAGCCTTTAGATGGGATTGCTCTATAACTTCGATCTTTATAAACATTTGACAAAGTATCCTCCCAAAACTATGGAGGATGTGCTTGCAAAAGAGTGGGCACAAATCAAATGGGAGAAAGATGTTGCTAATCACGAACCAAAGAGGTCAAGTGCTAGGAGAGAAAGCAGGTTCGATCAGTCAGATAACCGGACAAGTTCAAGCAGCTTCAATAGAACCGACTCATATACCAACAAAAGTTATTATCAACAGGAAAGGCGTTGACCATACGATCGACCTTATAGTCGACCTTAAAAATGGCCCACCAAGCAGTCCAACTGACTAGATAAAACCTAGAAGCCTCTTTAAGCCTACAATCTCAACATCAACCCATTCGAGACAGTCATAATGATGAAAAGCATTGGAAATATAGTGAGGTGGCCCAAAAAGATGAGAGGTTCACTCTAGTTCAGAGATAAGTCCAAGTGGTATGAGTTTCACAGCAA
Source organism: Nephelium lappaceum (assembly GCA_021234005.1). Taxonomy (NCBI): domain Eukaryota; kingdom Viridiplantae; phylum Streptophyta; class Magnoliopsida; order Sapindales; family Sapindaceae; genus Nephelium; species Nephelium lappaceum. The sequence continues at coordinate 15,898,946 of CM038011.1, read as the reverse complement.
TTACGGGCATCGCATAGTGGACTACATCTCCTTGCGATTCGAAGTAGCATCACTTTTGAGGAATGACCATTTTAGGTAGTTTCTTAGTGATAAAAGGAAATAAACAACTTGTCGAGCAAATGATCGACCAAAAAAAAAAAAAAGGAGCCAACTCCTCTAGACCCCTCTAGTGCATGAGAGAACAATTAATGTGATTACCAGAGGATCGGAAGTTAATGGTGCAATGCATTCAACCATTAAACGTCACATAAAGGAGGCAGTGTAAGCCGACGACTGACGTAGCTCAAAAACCAGTAGTGAGGACTGTGTAATTAGCTTCACTAGTAATGAAGCGACTGATCTACTTAACCTCCATCATGACGCCTTGGTAGTTAGCCTCTACATAGCCAACTATCTAACAAAGTAGATCCTGATCAACAGTGGAAGCTTTTACAATGTGTTATTCCTACAAACCTTAAAGAAAATTTAGATAAACAAATCAAACATCACCAAGTGCACGACAGTTCTTGTGGGCTTTAGTGGTGAGCATAAGAGCATCGTGGGAGAGTTAGTACTAGTAGTGTACACGGAAGGAGTAAATTTGTACACTAAGTTCCTGGTTCCAAACACAAGTTCTGCCTACAATATCATCATGGGTCGACTTCAGATCTATGAAATGCGAGTCATATTATCAACATACCACCACTAGTCGATCAAATTCCCCACCAAATAGGGGTTGGGGTGGTTCAAAGAGATTAAAGACCAATAGAGGGTGTCGCGCGAGTGTTGTCAGAACACCCTCAAAGGGAAGTCGGGGACATTGTAGCAATTACAGCGAGAAATGAAGGGTGTCGTGCCAGATTATCCACAGACATAAGCGCTCATTCGTAAATTAATTTTTCAATATTTTCTTCTATTGTTTAATATTTTATCTTCAAAAATCTTCAATGTTTACAATTCATCTTAACAAGAGACAAGAGCTGTTTATAAAACAATTAAGAGGGTTATAATATAACTGGATTTTATTTTTCTTATAATTATATCAAGATATTTTTAAACGCAAGTAAATTTGTAACCAAAATGATATTTGAAGTTTTGAATGGAATAATATTAGGTTAAGAAAAAGAGCATCATTATTTCAAAAACTAAAAAAGGGCATCACAACAGATAAAACGATATTGCTCATCTCATTTTAACTATAGTGATATGCATCTTTCTTTCCATACTGATGGTGTCGAACTCACATTTCACCATTCGTATTGTCATCATGTGTAGAAAATTGGTATCTATGGGAGTAAATATCTCGTATTATTTGAGAGTATATCTTCTGGTTCTACAATTAGATTTCGAAAGCGCTTATGCAAAACTTAATTGTGGTAGATCGTGAGATAGATTCATGATCAGTTTGAGATCAAATAATTTAGCTTACAATGTTCCAGTAGACATACCTAAAATTGAACATTTTAAATTCTAAAGTTGCTAGGAATGTGTTATTTTACCTTGAAAAAAATATTAGAGACACACCCCACAATGAGTATTTTATATGGGCAGTAGTTGTTTTTGCCCTTCTTCAATGTTTTCATAGGTTTTACCCACAAGTGTTGTACTGATCAATACCAAACTACCCTTATGTCATTTAAAACAGATTAAAACTCATATACGTTCCCCATCTCATTTTATATACTAGGGCAAGATCTTTTACCTTCAATAAGGTTAGGGTTCTTGTATTTTTAATCAATTAGTAATACAAGAAAAGAGAAGACAATAGGAGGAAAAAAAAAAAAAGAATTCAGGGAGATAGATTATTTCATTGGTTTCCAACGAGTATTCAATATATACGTATTACATTCAAGTGTACCAGAGGCTGGAGCTATAAAGCAGACAAACAGAGAAAAAACAAGAAATTAATTAAAGTGAGCTGGGTTGACTCATTGCGCATAAATCTGTAGACAAAGTTGTATGCCTCACGTTGGATTGTTTCAATGTTAAGGTCTATCAACCATATATTGAGATACATCCCTCAGCCTCATGGATTTAATTTGAGTCATAAATCTTAGGCAAATGTCCTTCACGACAAAAACGTAAACATGTTTACTAGGTCATCTAGCAGACTAGAACTCAAGACTGATATCCTCACTTTAATTAACCAATTCATGGGAAAAATAGGCTTGGCACCTAGAAACAAATTTAGCAAAATGAAAAAAAAAATGACTGTTATTGTTAGCAAAAAATAATGATTTTTGTTATTGTTACAAAAATCTTTGGAGAATAAAACATAAATTATTAATCTTATGATTTTGCGTTAGCTTCAACTTGCCATGGTTGGTGTAATAACCCACTCTGGATTGGCTTAGATTCGTTAGAATAAAAATTAGTACCAAAGAGACCCAAAAAATTTAAGATCCAAATTTTTATATTTAAAAAATATTATGAATGACTTAATTAAATTGTTATTGGATTAATTTTTATTATGAGTGGCGATATTTTCACCCCTCTAAATTCATATGTACGCCCTTTAATTTATATATTTTTAATATTTCAATATTATCCTTAAATTAAATTACTAACATTTTAAATTAAATTAAATTATTCTCAGCAGGAAAATATATGTTGCGCCAATCTGTTGTGTAATACCCCCAGCCTCACCTTCCTCCTGAACGTTAGTACCTCGGATACAATCCAGTAGCTTTGTACCTGTATCAACATGCCCCATAATGCAGCTGATTAGTGAACGGAGGTTCTTCTTCGCCTGTTTAGGGGTAGCATCTGCAGGTGGCGCTTTATTTTTAGCGGCATGAACTTTCTTCCTAGTCTTATCCGTAACTTCGATCTCGGGCTGGATTTCTAATTTTCAACATCCTGAGATTTCTTCGCTGCAACTGCTGGCTTTGCAACTGTAGAATCTGCTGGCACAGCACTCTTCATTCAAAAAAAAAAAAGAAAAAAATATAATATTATTGCTGTTCCTATTACTGGTTACTGAACCATATCGGATATTATGTTTTCTTTTTTTCTTTTTTAACAAAAAAAAAAAAAATCCCATTTTCGAGTTTCTTCTCTCACTTTTCTGTTCCAATACTTGCTAATCATTGTCACCTCGCTTTTCACACACGATTGAATTAGAATCCACTTGTGTCGTGTGCTTTTGCTGGGCTCGACATGTCCGATATCCAAAACCTTTCTGTCCAATATCGAGTCTTCTTCTTCAATGGCTCTATTTAATTTAGATTTGGAGCGTCAGATCTGATGGTGATCTGGTCCCCGTCCAGACAACTGAAAAGTAATGAAAGTTGAAAAAATAAAAAATTGAAAAAAAATAAAAGTTAAATAATTAAATAAAAATTTAATTCAACAAATTTGTACCGCCGATCTTAAAATAGATTGTGGAAATTAATTTTAAAAAATTAAAAATTAAATCAAGGTTTGTATATATTCAACTAAAATCATCACCTAGAATCAAAATCCAAAAAATAAAAAATAAAAAAATTGACAAATTAATTAACAAAGTTAAAAAACAAACTCAGGCACCTGAATTTGTTAAAGAAGCACTTGGGTTTGTTGAAGATCTAACCCTCTATCAACTATTTGCAACAAACAAAGATCTAATAAATGTTGCCTCATGTTCAAATACAACCACAAAGATTCTAATCAGTGTAGCACTCAATGCCAAGTCAAGAAAAATACATTATTTTATCCAAGATTAAACTGGTCAAAACTAGTTGAATTTGGATTCAAACCTGAAAAATCTGGGTTTATCGAACCCAAATTCACAAACCTAGATTTAATTGGGTTCGACGAACCCGGATTCATCTAGGTCTAAACCCAGAACTTAGATAAAATCTGGGTTTAAAGAAGAAGAAGAAGAGAGTGAGAGAGAGATGAATCCAGATTTCTAAGAAGAAGAAGAAGAAGAGAGAGAGATGGAGAGAGAGAGACGATGGTAAATGAGGATGAATTTTTTTTTTTCATTTAGTTTTTTAATTTTTTTTATGAAAAATTAAAAGACTTTTTAAATGATGTTCATTGTCCATCAACATGATGGACAGTAAAAATCATTTAAAATTTTTCATTGAGAAAATTATTAATTTTTTATTTAAAAATTTTATGTTAGTTTTTATTTAATGTTATTATTAATTAATAATAAATAAATTTGAAGAACATTTCAATCATAACATAAGTTTAAAGGGTATGATAAGAATTTTATAGAATCTTGGTAAGGGTATTTTACTCATTTTATGATTTAGGATAGAAAATGTTAACATTTTGGATGAAAAGTTAATGGTATAGGCCGGTTTACCTAATAAAAACAAACCGGTCCGTTTCTAATTAGTGTACTTTTCAAGGGGAATTCTCACAATACCCCTTATATAATCTTCCTCCTTGTTGTATGTATAGAGGATTGTAATTACAACTGTATTTATTTGGATGAGAATTATTAATATCGTAACTCTAGAAATTGATACTCTTGATGTTGTATTTATGATGATTCGAAAAGTTAGTAGGTAATTTATGGACAGAGGAAGTCTCTGGTTATGATGGAGGATGTTTGCTGACTTAAAAATTATACATGCAGATCAACTATACTTTTTGGAAAACTCCAGAAACATGAGAAGTTCTGTCAATATTTTTATTAAAATGGATTTATGAATTTCAAAGTAGAGAAATCTTGGTTTACCCTGTTTTCCCTTTTAATTTTAACATTATATTTACATACCCGAATTTTGGATCTAACAGTCCGGCGACTTTATTAAATTAGAGCTAAAGTGGGCTGACATAAGAACCACGTACCTCTCATTAAATTATTAATACCTCTGCCTTGAAAGTCTTATTAATCCATGTAAGAAATACAATAAAGCAGAGAGATATAAACTGAATATTAAAGAAGCGAATATAGAGATGAACAAAGAAAAATGGAAAATTGAAGTTTTTATTTCATAAGAATCACGTTTCATACATACTCTACCTACGCCCTGCCTTAAAACTCATAATATGTATGACCGCTTTAGCCAAGAAGAACTTGAAATTGGAATTATTCAAAAAGCTGCATATCTGCCTTAAAGTCTTAATTTATTTCATCAAAAGTAGTGAATGGAGGTGGGGATATTAATTTATTGTTTAATCTTAATTAAATTATTTATATGGTCGGTGGAAACAAAAGAGCTTATGACAGTGCGATAAAGTCTTTAATTTATATGAGTGCTTTAGCGAAGGAACACTCAAGAATGCTTTATATAAACCCACATAGCTTGCTCCAGTTTGTATCTCCAAAATCAATCAAAAGATAGTAAAAATGGTGGTGACCTCAACGTCCGCAGCTTGCAGAGTAATGGCGGTCATACTGGCTACTCTGTTTGTAAGCAATATTGCATCTGAACTGGAAAAACAAGCTCTGTCAACAGCGGTTGGTGGAATGACAGCGATTTGGATCATTGCAAGTGGACTGGTATTACTTGCAATGGAGAAGGAAGGATCTTTTGGATATCCTTGGATCACATTAGCGTAGGAAGAAAGCTTGGAAAATTCAACTTCTTTTGTTTTCCAAACTTGGAACGTTTTAGCGTTTATTCTTGTAATCTGTGTGGAAGCATTCCCTCAGGTGCTCTTTCCAAACTCAACTACCTTGATCTGAGAGAAAATAATCTTACAGGTGAGGAACATTTCGAAGCTTTTTCGAATTATTTCTTTATAATTTTGCTGAAACTCATAGTATATGCAAGATCTATCCCTCAAGAAATTGGTAACATGACAAATCTGGCTGAGTTTTATTTGGGTTGGAACAGACCCAATGAATCTGTCCCTTTAACGTTGTTTCATTTGACAAAGTTGACAAGCTTCGGTGTCTACAATAACCAACTCACTGGTCTCCTACCTCGGGAAATTGGGAAACTTAGGAGTTTGATCGGTCTGATGTGGATTATAACAACTTAAGAGGGCCAATTCCTTCAAGTCTTGCCCACTTGTTCAATTTGACCTAGTTGAATCTTTATTCCAACCAATTCAATGGCACCATTCCTCCAGAAATAGAGAGCAACAAAAATCTATTATATCTGGATCTCTCAGACAACAACAAACACAGCAACATTCCACATGAGCTTACCCAATTAAACCATCTTGTTTCTCTCGACCTTTCCACAAACAAACTTTTCGTCCAAATACCATCTACAATGGGAAGACTTGTCAATCTCACAGGTTTAGACCTCTCTAGTAATAATCTTAGCGGTCTCATTCCAACCGCGATAGGGAATTGCTTAAAATTAGAAACCTTGGACTTGAACAATTATGTATTAAGTGGATGCATTCCATTAGAGATTGTCAACCTTAGTCGAACACTTCGTCAGCTCGATTTAGGATCTAATCTTATCAACGGGGAAATACCTTCACAGCTTAGAGAAATGCCATTTTTGCAGTACTTGAATCTCTTACACTATAAACTTTCTGGCAAAGTTCCAATTAGAATGCAATGTAATTTCGGAGAAGACAATTTCGTAGGCAACAAAGATTTACATAAATTGTCAGCATGCTTATCACGTCATACAATCAATAGAATGCAAAAGATCATCCAATTTATTAAAATTCTTCTTCCTGTGGCTATATTTCTTACATCCTTAGTTTGTGCAGTCTTGTTTCTCCACAAGTGTAAGGGTCAAATGGCTAATCATATAACAAGATCATCCAAGGTGGAGATGTGCTCTCGATAGGGAATTATGATGGTAGAATTGTATATAGAGATATAAGAAAAGCCACAGAAGATTTCGTATTAATTTTTGTATTGGAACAAGAGGCTATGGTAGCATAAACAAAATGTAGTTGCCCAATGGTGAAGTGTTTGCTTTGAAGAAGCTTCACTCTTGGGAAAGTGAGGATCCAATTTTGAAAAGAGCTTCCAAACTGAAATTCATTTACTATCAGAAATACAACACTAAAACATTATGAAGCTTTATGGATTCTGTTTGCATCATAAAAGCATGTTCTTGGCTTACCAGTATATTGAGAGGGGAGGCTTGTTTTGTGTTCTATACAATGAATGATGAAGTTGTTGAATTGGACTAGACAAAAAGGGTGAATGTTATCGAGGGTGTGGCTTATGCTTTGTCTTACTTATATCATAATTGTATACCCATAATTATTCATCGTGACATAGTTGGTGACAACATTCTACTAAACTCGCAATCTGACGCATTTGTTGTTGACTTTGTTACAGCCAGACTTCTGCATCCTAACTCACCTTTAATTAATATTGTACTAGCTGATACTTATGGATATATTGCTCCAGTTAAACCCCATAAATCATTTTCATGTTTCTTAATTAATATTTTTTTTTTCTCTATATAAAGGTTTCTTTGTCTTTTGTAGAACTTGCCTACGCTATACTTGTTACAAAGAAATGTGATATCTATAGTTTTGGAGTGGTGGCACTGAAAATATTAATGGGAAGGGATCCCGGTGAACTCCTATCATTCTTATCATCATTGTCATCATATGATAAAAAAGTGAAATTGATTGATTTATTATATCAACGTCTCTTGCCCCAAATTGATCAAATGGTAGTGCAGGATATACTTCTTGTTGCAACTATTGCACTTGCATGCTTGCGTTCTAAGCCAAAGTTATGACCAACTATGCAATGTGTGCTCAACAATTTCTTGCTCAAAGGATACCACTTGATACAAAATAACTTCAAAAAATCTCTACCTCTCAACTCCAAACCAAGAAATGTCTTTGATTAAGGAATGTGATGATATGTAATTAATATTAGTGTTGATGTTATGATCAAAGCATGTAGTTTGTTTTTCTGCATGGTTGATTTGTCGAGCAAAAGCACTTTATATTTTTTTTTTCTTTCTGCTTGGTAAGCTTTTCTTGTGTTTATTAATCTTATAAATTAGATCATGGTCTATTTAAAAGAAATTTGTTTCTTTCCTTTCAATAAATCAATGTGATTGTCTGCTAGTGACTCAATTAAATTTTGTAACTTTCTATGGTGCAATAGAAAGGAAAATATAGTGGGCACGTCACATAGAAAATTTTCACGGGACCAATTTGTGAGAAAAGTGTAGTTGACGCTTGTCACCATTGCATGCAACTGCATATAGAGACATTAACGAGGCCAAAATTTTATTATTTGTTTTGGAGAAGAAATTGATAATTCTTAATTGCTTTTTTTCTCTATATGAATTGATGAGGAATGAATTGTTAAAGTTTACCTAAAGATGCAATCACTTTATTTTGCATGGCAGATAACTATATGTTCACTTAATATGGCAATAACTAGTATACTAAATCAGTAAAACCAATATAATATTTTACGAGCAAATTACTTAAAACCCTCTGGACATATGTCTTATTACAAATGGAAACCTTGTTTGCTTTTTGTAATAGCATCCTCACCTGCACTAGCGATTTGACCATATTGATCGTTTGAAATAATTAGAAAATGACAAAATAGAGCAAAACGATGACAATGCTTCTGACTTACTAATTTGTGGCTCTACTTTTATGGGAAAAAAATTCAAGAAACTTAAAAAATCTCAACCTTTCATCTAAAAAATGAACGATTGATATCTAGTTTAACAAAAAAAAAAAAAAAAAAACCCTAAAATTCTAGAAATTGTAAAATAATTAAAAATTATTTTTAAATTATAAAATAATTAAAATTAAAAAAAAATGGAAATATAAAAAGTGAGATTTACACCGTCCATCATGTCGATGGACGTTGGAGATTAATTTTAGAAAACCAAAATTTAAAAAAAAAATATTATATTTTAGAAAATTAAAAAAAAAATTAAAGAAAAAAATGGATGGAGATCCAATCTTCAGATTGGATTTCCACCATCCATCTCATCAGAAGATTGGATCTCTATCCATCCAAGCCAACCACATCACCATAAAAACTTTGGTGAATCAACCATCACTAAAATCGACCAAGCGATCCATTTCTTCTGCTTATTCTTCTTCTTCTTCTGCTTCTGTTTGCTCATCTTCTTCCACTTCTCACTTTTGTTTTCTTTTTCTCTTTCATCACTAGATCGGCTGCCACAACCCTTCATCTCCAACAACCACATTTGCACAAACACATGAACATAACAACATCGAGAACACCACAATCAGAATCAATAACAACAAAGAGAGATTTGGGTTTAAGAACATTAAAGGTTGCCTGTTGGGTTGCTTGCTTGGTTGAAGGTTGAAGGTTGCTTGCTTGGTTGAAATGATTTGGACGAATTCAATCCAGGCATGATTTGGGCGATTTTGATTTTCACTCAAACACCTTCCATTAATGTGAACATTCTTGGTTTCTATTTGATGATGATGATTGATTATGCTCTTAAGTATGAGTTCTAGAGTTGATGATTGATGATGATGATCTTGGATATGGTATGTTTCATCGCACAAGGTTAAACATGGTAGTGGTTCTTGTTTGGATCTTGGATGTAGGCAACAATGGTGATGAAGGATTGAGAATTTTCTTTTTGGGAAAAAAAAAAAAGTGTTGAATTTGTTGAAGATAAACAAATAGTCATTTGTGCTTGATGTCTTATTGTGTTGATGGTGGTTTTGCGATTAGTTTTGAAGTTGATGGTGGTTCTGGATTTGATGTTTGGTTGTTGAAAATGAACAAACAATATTTTTCTTTTTATTTCATTTTTTTTTTTCAAAATGGACCTTACTATCCATCTTTTGAGATGGACAGCTAAGATCCATTTGAAAAAAAAAGAATTATAGTTAAAATTTAATTATTTTTAAAATTTGAAATTATTTAATTTTTAATTTTTTAAAATTTTGAGTTATTTTAAATGGATAGGAGATCTAAATAACCTATTAATTAACATAATTTTTAAAGAAAATATAAAAATTAAAAGAAAATAATCAAAATACTTTTATTACAGTTAACTCTTATGATCAACCATGATCAAACCGTTAGTATAGGGGTAGATGCTGTAATAAAAGGTAAACATGGTTTCTATTTATAATTAGACATATTTCTTGAGAGTTTTGAATAATTTGCTCAATATTTTACCTATAATGTTTCTTTAATTTTTTTTTGTTTTTTGGAAATGAGAAGCTAATCTTTTTACACTTTTCAATAATGTAATATCAAGATGCTTTGGTGCACACTTCGAGTGCATGCACCAGGCCAATAACTTCATTTTATGTCATGCTAGTGATTTATGTTATTGAATATTTTGTGTTAATAATATTATTGATTAAATACTTATTGATAGAGGGGCAAAAAGGAAAAACAAAAAAAAAAAAAGTCTATATTTTGACATATTTATCAAAAGAATTCAACTTGTACTTTTTATATATAAATCAATATAACACAACATACGTTGTCTTATTTTCATTAATTCTAGCCTTCTCTTCTCTACTTGATTAGTGACATGCTCAAACTTAAATTTTTAATGGTTTAAGGATTTATTATTGATATTTGATGTAATTCAACTAGAGATTCAATATATAATTATATATTAACAATTATTAAAATAAAAATACTTGTTGATGTGACATACTTTATTGTGACGGGCCAATTTTTTGAGCAGGCTTCCCTGCCTTAGAAAGAACTTCCACGTAATAAGATGCGATAAATTTGTGTTTGCAGTCAACTAATAAATTGTGTGCATACAATCAATTGTTATTTGTTCGAGAGTTTCTTTTAAGTATTAAAAAAATGAATTTTAAAATAAGCACCAAAATTATAAATTAAAGTATTTTTAACATCATCAGTTCACATGCAAACTATTTCCTTTCATATAAATTAACAATTAGTTCACGCATGAACTAAAAGAGTTAGTTCACAGATAAGGAAAAATAGTACACATGCAAACTAATAGAATTAACAAAAAAAATCAGTTCATAATTTCCATTTTAGTTTTTAAACCTACGGCTTTTTAGATACTGTTAACTAAAATTCCCACTTTATTCTATATGTAATGCTCAATACCAAAAAAATTTGAACTTATGGTTGAGTTAGATTGATAGGATGATTCTCTAAAAGTTTCGTGATATTTTGAAACAAAAAAAATGCAAAAAAGAGAAGGTGTAAATAGTTGATATAATATCTGAGGAACTGTTAATGATTTATACTGTGATTGAAGGAAATTTTCACAATAAGGCATTTAATTTTGTCATTTTCTTTCGAAGGGGGAGGCGGGGGTAGTTGGGCTCCAAGAAAAAATAAACACTCAGATTAATTAAAAAAAAAAAAACTAATATTAAAAAAGAAAGTTGTTGTAAAACTAAATATAATATCTTTTAATATTATTAAAATATATAAATTGATAAATGATATAAATCCTAATTTTGTAAATGAAAATGAAACTTATCACTCTTTTAAATTTAAAAGACAATCCAAACGACCAATAGTTTTTTCTTTTTTTTTTTAAGTTTTATTATAAAAATCTAATTTTAAAATATCTATTTCTAAAAGATTTATTGAGAAAAGTTCTACCAAACAGAACCTTGGTAATGCGAACCCCATATATAAAGATACGACACTCATAATCAAATTGAAACACAACCTCAAGAAAGATTAAAACAGGTTTATAATGAAAACTTTGACCTATTGATTATGTCATTCAAGAACCAAAATTATAAAGAATTTTGACCCATTGAATATATGATAATCAAGAACCAAAATTATCACAAGAACAATATTGACGTCACTTTCAAGATATAGATGAGAATATGAGAGATAAGTCATGGTTTCAATCGCCACAAGCATAGCTTGATAAGATCACATATTTATGAATGAACAAAAGAGAAACAAACCTCTCAATTAAACATAGTTGGCTGCATCTTTATTCATTATATGTTTGCTTAGGATTTACAAGTCTTTTTATAGGCAAAGAAATAAAACCTAACATGAAACCCTAGCCCCCTAACAACTAGGCTCAACTAAACACACTCATGAGCTTAAATTAAATTAAATGTTTCAGCCCAAATAACATTAGTTAAAATAAAACAAACTAATTTAATTTAAAACCTATTATAATTAAAATAAACTTAACTCAAATTATTTAAAGCCTAATTAATTTCAGTTTGATTCCAATTGCCTTCAATTAGCGTCCAACGCCTTCAAGATTAAGCCCAATTACCTTCAATTATCTCGTTGTCCAATTGTCTTATCGTCTTCCGTGATTGCTATCTTGGTTTCCATTATTCCCTTATTCCTCAAAACAATTTGTCCTCAAATCGTGATCCATCGTTATTGTTGTTCGAAGATGTGATTGAAACCTGAAAAGAATGTTAGAAAAAGAATCTCACACACTCACTCATGTGTTTCACTCAACACTCGGATTTCACTCTTTGAATATGTTCACTCACACTTCCCTTTTTTTTATAAAAAAAATAATAATAATAATCAAGAATGCACTCAAGACTAAATTGAATTAAGGATGGAGGACTGAATTAAATAAAATCTAACCAGAAAATTTAAAAAAAATAAAAATTAGACCAATTGATGCGAAAACAAACTTGTGTGGAAAAGATGTAGTAATATGCAGAACAGCAGAATGTGATGACCAAATGCAATAGGATGGTGCGGAAATTGTATGAATAAATAGTTGAAGATAATGCGAGACAAACAATTTGATAATGTTATTCGGAAATAGACCAAGACAAAGAATGAATAAATGGTGCAGACCAAGACCAAATGTGGATCAAGACAAAACAAAAGAAGACAAAACAAAAGAAGACAAAAGAAAAGTTAAAATATTATGGTAAAACAAAGTGGAATAGGTTGATGTTTTTTTTTGCAGGTTAAAATATTATGGTGGAGTAAGAGGACAGTGGATTATGCAGACCAACACGCAAAGATTCAATCGGCCAAGGCAAGCAAAAACCCTAAAAAAAATTAATGACATGCGGCAGCTAAAAGGAAAAAACTAGAATAAAACAGAAACAAAACAAAACAAAAAATTGAAAACAAATCTTTTTTTTTTTTTTCTAAAGATAGATCAAACATGATTTAATACCCAAAGCTCTGATACCAACTAATGTGAACCCCGTATATATCAATACGACACCCACAATCAAATTGAAACACAACCTCAAAAAAGATAATTCAGATTTAAAGAAAATCTTTGACCCGTTGATTAGCGAATCAAGAACCAAAGATATAACGACGTCACTCCCAAAAAAGAGATGAGAATGTGGGATATAAGTCAAGATTGATAAATCAATAACAAATCTTGATGCAATTCTTAAAGTTCACAAAAGAACAATGGAGAAAAGTTAAATCTTTATTCAATAGACAACTTATTGAAAACTTAGGTTTAATAAGCCTTTTATAGGTATACAATCCTAATCCTTGTTTGAAACTAAATAAAACTCTATTTTTAATTGACTTTGACTTTGACTTTGACTTATCAGTTGGTATCAGAACCTCGGTTAATTAATTCAGGTTTGATTTATCAATTTAATTTCTTATTTTTTTATCCTCTTTTGTTTGCTGCAAAATCAATATCTTTTCTCATTCTTGAATAGCCGCAAATCAATCCTTCACATTATTGTCTTCTTTTTATATTTTTGTTTCTTGACTTTGTCGCACAATAACATCAGCCGCATCACAAACATCAATCACCATTATATATATTTTTCTTTGTCTTGCAATTTGCATGCCACACAAACAATAGCCATTAATAATTTTGTCTCATTGTGCTTGCAATCTACAAATCACAAACATTCTTTCTTTTGTTTATTGAAGGCCACAAATCAAGAAAAGTCAACCTGTTCTGTTTTGCTGCGTTTTGACAATTAATTAAGCCTTGTTTTGTTCCTTGAATTGTTGCACGTGCATCACCATTATTGGCCGTGAATCATAACATATATTGTTCTTTCATTGTTCTTTTGTGAGTCTGCACATCCACCGTATATTTATATATTTGCATCTTGGTGTTTCTTGATTCATCAATAAGGGTTTCTTGAATTCTTGAATTTCAAGAATTTCAAGATTCATATCAATATTTTGTTTGTGGTTTAAATCTGCAATTTACATTCAATTCAATTTGTGTGCATTCTAGTTTGAGTAAAAAAAAAAAAAAAAGAAGAGAAAAAAAAAAAGAGAAAAAAAGTATAAAAAAAAAATCCCAAAAAAAAAAAAGTGTCAAGAAAAAAAAAAGAATTGAATGCCATAAATTGTTTGGATTGAAGTGAGTTGATATTGATTCTTCTTAATTGCAATTCAAGTTCTTTACGGTTTTCGAATCTTTCTTGAAATTCAGATTGCTTTCAGTTATTTGTCATTCTTGTGTTATTGTTGGTCCTTATTTCTTTCGTATTCCTTGTGCCCATTCTTTTTCTTTGTTGAGATTTGTCAGGGATGATTATTTCAAGGGTGACCTTGTTGTGATCGATTAGTTCTATAAAGAACTTGGTGAGAAAAGTTTGAGTGTGGACAGGGAGTGTTAAGTTAAATCAAGAGTGTCGAGCGATAAACATGTGAGGACTAGAGTGAAACACGTGAGGGAGTGTTGTGAATTATTTTCTTTACTAACATTCTTTTTAGGTGTCAAACATATCATTAGACAAAAGTAAAGAAGTTGAAGGAGGAGAAAACACGGATATATCGTTCATGCTCAAGGCAATGCAACAATAATTTGAGAGGATAAAGATGGTATTTATGGACTTTAGGGATCGAATTGATAGACAAGACGCTATCATAGCTAGATTGCAAAGAGATCTGCAAAAAATAACTTCGGAATTACGTGGTGTCAATGATGAATTAGAGGTTGATTCACATGGGGAAGAGTTGGAAGGAGATGACATTTTTCACTAATGCTAATAGGGGCAAAATTAGAGGTGGTAGAGGTGGTCGTAGATATAACGGAGAAAATATGTACTATGGGAATGTGAATGAGAGAGGAAGATGGGATGATAGGCCCGATAGACTAGATAAAGATCTTAGTAGCATTAAGATGAAGATACCCTCTTTGCAAGGGAAAGCTGATCTTGATGTGTATCTAGAGTGGGAGAAACGAGTAGAGTTAGTCTTTGAGTGCCATAATTTTTTCGAGGAGAAGAATGTGAAGTTAACTGCAGTCGAGTTTTTAGATTATGTCGTGGTTTGGTGGGGACAACTAGTGCAAGATAGAAGAAGAAACGAGGAATGTCCTATAAACACTTGGGGTGAGATGAAGACTGTTATGAGGAAGCGGTTTGTTCCTAGGTCATACTATAGGGAACTATACCAGCGATTGCAAAGCATTACCCAAGGTTCTAAAAGTGTAAAGGACTATTACAAGGAGATGGAGACAGTCATGGTTAGAGCTAATATTGTGGAAGATAGAGAGACTGCTATGACACGATTTCTGCAAGGATTGAATGAAGACATTGTCAATATTGTTGAGTTGCAACATTATGTGGAGCTTGAGGACTTGGTCCATGTGGCTATGAAGGTGGAGAAACAACTCAAAAGAAATGGTTCAACGTCACAATATGGTAGAAATTCGGGTTCCACATCCATTTAGAAGTCGGATTGGAGTAGAAAAGAAGAAAAGACATCATAAAAACCTAAGGCCGAAAGTGCTAAGCCCTTAGGTAGAGATAACAGCCATAATAAAGGCAAGATCGAGGCAACGTAAGGGAGAAATAGAGATATCAAACACTTGCATACTTAGGTGTTTGGGAAGAGGTCACATAGCTTCGCAATGTCTTAATAAGCGAACTATGATCCTAAGAGATGATGGAGATATAGAGACTGACAGGGAGAGTGATGATGATGAGATGCCACCGTTGGAAGATGCTAGTGATGTTGAAATTAAGTATCCCGCAGATGGAAAGTTGCTAGTGGCGAGACGTGCTTTAAGTGTGCAAGTGAAGAAAGATGATGAGGTGCAATGTGATAATATTTTCTATACTAGATGCCATATTAAGGATAAGGTTTGTAGTATGATCATTGATGGGGGTAGCTGTACAAACGTTGCTAATACTGAATTAGTGGAGAAATTGAGCTTACCTACTTCAAAACATCCTAAACCATATAAGTTACAGTGGTTGAATGATTGTAGAGAAGTTAAGGTGACAAAACAGGTGCTAGTATCCTTTGTTATTGGTAGGTACAAGGATGAGATGTTATAAGATGATGTACCTATACACACGGGACACTTGCTTTTGGGTCGTCCATGGCAATATGATAGAAGAGTAATACATAATGGGTTTAAAAATAGATATTCTTTTACCATGAATGGGCAAACAATCACTCTTGTACCATTAAAAGCTAAATAGGTGTATGAAGATCACGTGAGGATAAGAGAGAGTGAGCAAAAAAAAAAGAGCGAGAGAAAAAGAAAGGCTGAGAGTTCAAACACTAGTGAGATCGAGAGAATAGGAGCTGAGTGTGAGAGAAAGAATGACAAAACACTTGAGTGTGTGCAAAAGAAAACTGGGAAGGTCGAGTGTAAACGAGAGAATGAGAGGAAGAAAAGTGAGAAAAAGAAAATGAGTGTCTATGCAAAAGAGAGTGATGTGAGGGTTGCTTTTCTAACCAAGCAGCAAATGTTTGTATTTTTGTACAAAGATGCTAATTTTTCTAACTCTGACATTAATTTGTCTTTACCTAGTGTTGTTACTACTCTTTTGCAGTATTTCAAGGATGTATTCCCTAACGAGATACCGGATGGATTGCCACCAAAAATGGCAATAGAACATCAAATTGACTTCATACCCAGGGCTACAATTCCAAACCGACCAACATATAAAAGTAATTCCGAGGAGACAAAGGAGCTTTAAAGGCAGGTAGAAAAGTTGATGGAGAAGAGGTATGTGAGAGAGAGCATGAGTCCATGTGCCGTACCAGTATTACTTATGCCTACGAAGGATAGGACTTGGCGTATATGCATCAATTGCAGAGCTGTCAACAAAATTACAGTTAAGTATCGACATCCCATACCTAGATTAGATGACATATTGGATGAATTGCATGGATCTTGTGTGTTTTCTAAGATTGATCTTAAAAATGGATATCACCAAATTAGAATAAAAGAAAGAGATAAATGGAAAACTGCATTTAAAACAAAACATGGTTTGTATGAGTGGTTAGTCATGCTTTTTGGTTTAACTAATGCATTTAGTACTTTCATGAGATTAATGAATCATGTTTTGCGTTCTTTCATTGGAAAATTTGTTGTGGTCTACTTTGATGATATATTAGTGTACAGTAAGAGCATAAATGAACATGTTAGGCATTTGCATTGTGTGCTTGATGTGTTAAAGAAAGAAAAGTTGTATACTAATTTGAAAAAGTGTTCCTTTTGCACGGATAAGATTGAATTTTTAGGATATGTTGTTATGGCAAAAGGGATAGAAATAGATGAGGAGAAGGTTAAAGCTATTAAGGAGTGGCCTAAGCCTAGGAATGTTAGTGAAGTGCGTAGCTTTCAAGGGTTGGCTAGTTTTCATGGGAGATTTGTTAAAGATTTTAGCACCATAGATGCAACACTAACTGAGGTTGTGAAAAAAAGTGTGGGTTTTAAATGGGAAACTAAGCAACAACATGCATTTTATTTGATTAAGGATAAATTGTATTCTGCACCATTGCTTGCATTACCTGATTTCTTTAAGACATTTGAGATTGAGTGTGATGCATCGGGAATAGGTATAGAGGTTGTTCTTATGGAAGATAGGCGTCATATAGCTTATTTTAGTGAGAAATTGAGTAGAGCATCATTGAATTATCCTATCTATGACAAAGAGTTGTATGCTTTAGTTAGGGCTTTAGAAAATTGGCAACATTATTTGTGGCCTAAGAAATTTGTAATCCATACTGACCATGAGTTCTTGAAACATTTGAAAGGACAAGGTAAGTTGAGTTGGAGGCATGCTAAGTGGGTAGAGTTCATAGAAACGTTTCCTTATGTGATTAAGTATAAACAGGGAAAGGAAAATGTTGTAGCTGATGCATTATCTCGCATGTATACTTTGATTTCTACTTTGAATGCAAGATTGTTAGGGCTTAAGCATATTAAAGATTTGTATGTGAATTATCCTGATTTTTCTTCTATGTATATTGCTTGTGAGAAGGGTTCATTTGATAAATTTTATAGACATGAGGGATATTTGTTTAGGGAGAGTAGATTGTGCATTCCTCAAGGGTCTATAAGAGAGTTGTTAGTTAGAGAGGCACATGAGGGTGGTTTAATGAGACATTTTGGTGTTAGAAAGACTTTGGATGTGTTAGATGAGCATTTCTTTTGGCCGCACATGAAGAGAGATGTTGAGAGAATTTATAAGAAGTGCATAACATGTAGAAAGTCTAAGTCTAAAGTTTTACCCTATGGTTTGTATAAACTTTTGCCCATACTTAGTGAACCTTGAATTAATATTTCTATCCCGAAAAGGGCCGAGATTCGGTGTTTGTTGTGATTGACAGGTTTTCGAAGATGGCTCACTCTATACCATGTCACAAGACCGATGACGCCACACATGTTGTTGACTTATTCTTCAAGGAGATTGTTTGACTTCATAGAGTGCCGAAGAGCATTGTTTCAGATCGAAATGCAAAGTTCTTAAGCCATTTTTGGAGGACTTTGATGAGGAAGCTAGGAACGAAGTTATTGTTTTCTACTACTTGTCATCCACAAACTAACGGACAAACAGAGATGGTTAATAGAACTTTAGGTACTTTGTTGGGTTCCATTATCCAAAAAAATTTGAAGAATTGGGAAGATTGCTTGTCACATGTAGAGTTTGCTTACAATAGGAATGTGCATTCAACTACTGGATGTTCACCATTCGAAGTTGTGTATAGGTTCAATCCACTTACTCCTTTAGATTTGATACCTTTACCTATGGAGGAAAGAACTAACTTGGATGGTAAGAAGAAAGCTGAATTTGTTAAGCAATTGCACGAGAGAGTTAGACAACATATTAAGAGGCGAACCGAGCAATATGCTACTCAAGCTAACAATGGGCGAAAGAGAATTGTGTTCGAACCGAGAGGTTGGGTTTGGGTGCATATGTGCAAGGAGAGGTTTTCTGTTAAACAAAAATCTAAGTTACAACCTCGTGGAGATGGTCCATTCCAAGTACTCGAACGCATTAATGACAATGCGTATAAGATAGATTTGTCAGGTGAGTATAATGTTAGTGCTACTTTTAATGTTTCTGATCTTTCTCCTTTTGATTTTGATGTAGGTTCTGATTTGAGGACAAATTCTTTTGAGGAGAGTGGGAATGATGGAAATCGAGAAAGCAAGCCTATGGATCCTTTGAGCATCAATGGGGAACCTATGACAATGGCTCGAGCTAAAATGATGAAGGAAGCTTAAATAGGCTCGTTCAAGATATCTGGACCAAAAGTCTTGCGCAACATAACTTGGATAGCTTGGAGGGAACATCAAGGCTTCAAAATATTATTCAAGTTCAAGAACATCAATCTTGAGGAAATCTTGAGGCTTGAGTGTCAATTATAATGCAATTGGGTTATTATTTATTTAATTGATTTAAATTGGGCCTAATTTATATTATGAGATTGTTTAAAATTAATTTAATTTATTATGCTTTTAATTATAGGGTTGAGTCATTTATTTAAATTAAAAGCCCAATATAGGTGTGTTTAGAAAAAGTCAAAGTCAAAGTCAATTAGAAATAAGGTTTTATTTAGTTTCCAATAAGGATTAGGATTGTATGCCTATAAAAGACTTATTAAACCTAAATTTTCAATAAGTTATCTATTGAATAAAGATTTAACTTTTCTCCATTGTTCTTTTGTGAACTTTGAGAATTGCATCAAGATTTGTTCTTAATTTACCAATCTTGACTTATCTCCCACATTCTCATCTCTTTCTTGAGAGTTGCGTCGTTATATTTTTGCTTCTTGATTCGCTAATCAATGGGTCAAAGATTTCTTTTAAATCTGAATTATTTTTCTTGGGGTTGTATTTCAATTTGATTGTTGGTGTCGTATCGATATATACGGGGTTCGCATCACTTGAGTCTGAATTGATTAAAATAATTAATCATTTTATTCTCTCTCTTTTTTTTTTTTTTTTTTTTTGCTACTTAATGAGATAGCTACTAAAAGAAATTAAAAAGAAAAAAAAAAGAAAAGAAAAGACATGCATCAATAATCTTCTAACCCAAAAAGCAGTTTTGTAAAGCAAATTATTATTATCAATTGATACTTTAAATTATTTGCATGGTTAGTTTCTAGAAGGTTCTTTTTTTTTTTTTTTTAAACATAGATGTATATATATAAAACTTTCTTAAAAAGTGGGATTGTAATATTCCTCAAAACTCAACAAGTGTTATATCTCAAATTTAACAGCTCAATTTATTTATTTATTTTTGACATTTCCCAATTCTATGTGAAACGAGTATTAGATAACAAAACTTCTTAATTATTAATTTAAAGTAAAAAACACTGACAATTGTATGATAGATTTCTTACTATTACCTTCCAACTAGGGAATTTCAATAAAAGAATACCAGACAAGAAAATTAAATAAACTCCAAGAGAAATCAACAATCGTCCTTTTTAAGAATTAAAACTTGCATGATAAACCAAATCGCCATCGATTAATAACCTATTTAATTAGGAAAGTGAATGACTGCATACACCACTTGGTTGGTGGCCCCCCCGTGCACCCAAAATTATCTCATTGAACCAAGTGAATTAACTAATTAATTTCTTTAGTTAGTGGAAGTGCTTTTAAGTACTTGAAAGTAGTGTTCAAAAACTCGCTACTCGCTACTCGATCGGCGAGGTAGTGAGCAACGAATACTCAACAACTCGGAGAGTACCTGGCGAGTACTCGGTTTGACCATCAGTCAACGTTCAAACCGTTGACCAATGGTCAAACCAGGTCAAACCTGTAAAAAATAAAATTAAAAATTTTCCATATGATCAAAATACATTAAGATGACCACAAAATACCATTAAACCTATCTCATACAATCTTCAAAGTCACTTTAACACAATCACATAATTACAAATACTAGAAACCTTAAAAATTTCGGCAGCATAACCACTATTTTTTTAACAATTCTACCTGTAATACATAAAAATAATAACACTTCAAAAGTCCATCACATCTAAACTACTTAGGACATTCCATCCTTCTTTCAATCTCAAACACAAGTACACAACCAATAATCTCATCCGATATCACCTTAATTCCGTTGAAGAGATTGGGTAACGGAGGCTCCCGAAGATTCATTCTCCATGTATACAGTAATTCATTAAACAATCTAATCATCAAACAAAAATCATCATTGAATATTTTGTACTAGTAAAAGCATCATTGTTTGCACTAGTAATCAATAATCATAATTTAAATAGATATCTATATATAACACCCAAAAAATAAAAAACAAATGTCATGTACCTAAAATTCAAAACGATTGTTCAATAGGGTTGGACTTACAATATTGTGAAACAAAACTATTTTATAAAATTATAGTATACTTAATTATATATATATATATATATATTTGAGATTCGGCAATGTATATGATGAATTATTAGTTTTTAAAGTTATTATCATTGAATATTTTGTATATTATAGTATAGACAAAAATCTCATCAATGTAACAAAATTACAAAACCCTAAACAAATGTACATAATCACATAATCAACTCCAAAATCTAAATTTCTTAGACAACTATAGCTTATATAACCAATTAATCATCATCCCTAAAGGGCCTAAACAAATACATGAGAAAAAATTGAGTTAAAAGCAAAAAAAAATTGATAATAAAACAACTAACCAGATTCAGCTTCAGGTAATGAAGATGATGACAGACGGCGACGTTGGCTGTGACAGCGGCGATGGCGACGGACGGAGCGACGGACGAGGCAAAGACCGATTGTAGTGACGAGCAGAATCGTAGAAGCACATAACAGAAGAGGAAGAATGAAGAACTGCAGAGTCAAGATAGCAGGGGAGAAGCAATGGAGAATTATAGGTAACGCCAAAACGGCGTCGTTTTAAGCATACCAAAACAACGCCGTTTTGGCAACGAAAAAATTGAAAAAGAATCGCCGAGTTAAGGCCGAGTTGCACGAGTTAGGCCGAGTTGCAACGAGTTGGGTCGAGTTATGGCCGAGTTGGGCCGAGTTAAGGTCGAGTTTGACCGATTTTTGACTGACACCGATTTGTACTCCTGATCCGGCGATTCTCGGATCGGGAACCGACTGAGCGGCGATTCCTCGACGAGAAATCGGCCAACTCGGCCGACTTTTTATTCAATGCTTGAAAGTAAAGCCTTACTTTAAATTATTCCATGATTTCATGTGGTATGAATTTAAAGCAGAAAGTAGGAATACCTCACTCTAATGAGTTAATCCGATCAATAATTGTAGTAATGAAATGGGGCCTCTCAACATCTGCTTTTCATTCCAAAGCATAAAGCTAAAGTAAGCAAATATTCAAATTAATATTCTGACATGAACCATGTTTCATTAAATTTTATTAATTTCATTATCATAATGGGAACATATACGCATGTCCATTAAAATATCTATTAAGTAATACTTTTAAAAACTGAAAAAAAAAACTATTATTTTAGGAAACTTATTTATTTGTTAAATAAATAAATTATTAAATTATCAATAAATAATTAATCATTAATTTAAAGAGCACTTTATATTTTTTACTACTTGTAAATATATCAACTTTTGACCAGTGTGTGTATATTATGATTTATAATTAAAGATGAATGCTAGCTATTGAAGATAAAGGTATCAGTGGATTGTGTAAAACATTTTGGTTTACGTACGCTATATAGAAATGTCATGGATCTTGAGCTCCTTTCGAACGGCCCTAGTTAAAATGATTTTGTGCTTACTAACGGAGATATTATTCAAGGGTAATATATGTGCCTCCTAATGATGATCGTGATTTAGATGACAGTTGTGTTTTACAAAATGCCATGTGTGTGTACGTGTCAAATGTGATATATTCATTACGAGGTTTTTATAGACATCAATAGATATTGAATGACTTTTATAAAGTTTCAATTTTGAATGATTTTCATATAATTTTATTGATTTTTATAAACTTTAAAAAGTTATGAAAAACTTTTATAGACTTTCATCTTAAAATAAAAAACTTTTATGGACATTTGTTGATTTCTATAATATAGTAGTACACTTCATTAATTATATATTTTATATCAATAAAATTTTTTCTTAAAAAAAATTATCACCATTAATGTCTATGAAACTTGACAAAGGTATTCATCTTTCTCGATTTGAGAAAAAAAATCATAAACTAAAATGGTCCCAATAATAATAATATTACTAGATTGTACATATGCAATTTGATAAACAATAAGAAAAAACAAGTTGTAATAGATAATTACTATGTAAAAACAATGAGACCTTAACAAAACAGCTAAAAGACCAAATCATGAACTGATGGAAATTTAACATTCTCAAAACAGCTAAAAGACCAAATCGTGAACTGACAGAAAATTGAGTAATTAGTGTGACACCTTTCGAGTGCTAGAAACGAGTATGTAGTAGCAAAATCAAGGCTATAATGGACCAAGTGAGAACCCCATTTTAATACTATGATATTATAACTATCACGTTTCATATATACTTTGATTAGGCCTATACCTTAAAACTCTTCATATGTACGTGTGTTTTCAAGTAGAAGAACTTGAAATTGTAATTATTCAAAAGCGTACACCTTTACCTTAAATTAAAGTACTAATTTATCTCACCAAAACATTGAACAGAAGTGGGGATGTTAAGTTATTAATAATTATACATCAATATTAATAACAATTCTTCATTAGACCCAAGAAAATAACAATTTTCAAACATGCAAGAGGACTTCACTTTTCACTCAATAAATTACACCACTCTTTTTTATGAATTCTGGGATGCATGAAATAATGAGAGGAGGGCCTTTCTATAGGTACATATGTAGGTTTGCCCTCATTAAATGCCATTAATTAATTTTCTTTTTAATCATGAAGTATATTGCGCATCCTCAAATTTCTCCACTATCAAAACGGAGAATTATTGAGTTTCTTTATTTTATCATTGTCAAAATAAAGAATTGTTAAATTTCCTTATTTCTAGGGTCAATATTTTGATCCATTAAATTCCTTAATTTTGGAAATTAAATGCATTAAAGTGTTGAACTCATTCCTTTTTAGGAATCCAATAATAGTGAAGTCAATAACTCTGCTTTTCACTCACACATATAACATGTGTATATAAGTCGCGAGAAACGTAAGATTTATGAAGACCTTGACCACTGTACATGAGTCAAAGTAAAATGACATTGTCTGCATCAATCACATAGATTACTTAATTCAATCATTTCATTGGCAATTATGATCACCCATGGAAAGTAAGCATATTATTCAATTCACACGATTTCGCATGGAAAAAAGACATCACGCAAACAATGTGTCAATATTGGCAAAATTGACATGTAATTCTAACTATAGAACAATGGACACAAATCATCTACTAAAACATACATCGACTTATGGAATATATTGTTAAAAAAATATAAAAATAAAAAAAAAAGGAAGAAAGACATATCTTTTTGACCCCCCTATGTCTAAGAAGGCCTCCTTATTCAAATATAATGAGAACATTTAATGAAATTTTATGAAAGTTTTTATCATGTTGTGATGAGATTTTTAATCTAACTCATAAGAAAATTAAATAAGATATCTAAAAAGATTAATTTTTTTGGAATCATGAATTATTTTTTCAATATTTTCTTCCGTTGTTTAATATTTTAAAACTCATAATATTTATGAACTTGAAATTAAAAACTCAAAAACTTACACCTTTGCTGCAAACTACAAGCCTCAATTTATTTCATCAAAAGCAGTGAAAGGAAGTGGAGATACTAAATTATTAATATACAGCATCATTAGTCTTAATTAAATTATTTATATGGTCGGTGGAAACAAAAAGACTTATGACTCTGTCACTACCTTTGCTTCAAACTAAAATTCTCAGTTTATTTCATCAAAAGCAGTGAAAGGAAGTGGAGATATTAAATTGTTAATATACAACATCATTAAATTATTTATATGGTCGGTGGAAACAAAAAGACTTATGACTCTGTCAATAAAGTCCTAATTTATATGAGTGTTTTAGCGAAGAGGCACTCAAGATTGGTTTATATAAACCCACATAGCTTGCTCCAGTTTGTATCTCCAAAATCAATCAAAAGATACTTCAAAATGGTGGCGGTCTCCACGTCCGCAGCTTGCACAGTAATGGTGGTCACACTGGCTACTCTGTTTATGTGCAATAGTGCATCTGAATTGGAAAAAGAAGCTCTCGTTAACAGCAGTTGGTGGACTACTGACAGAATTAGTAGCAACAGTTCGGATCATTGTAAGTGGACTGGTATTACTTGCAATGAAGAAGGAAGCATATTTTGGATATCCCTGGATGCCATTAGCATAGGAAGGGATCTTGGAAAATTCAACTTCTCTTGGTTTCCGAACTTGGAACATTTTAGCGTTCATTCTTGTAACCTGTTTGGAAGCATTCCGTCAGAGGTTGGTGCTCTTTACAAACTCAACTACCTTGATCTGAGCGGAAATAATCTTACAGGTGAGGAACATTTCAAAGTTTATTCAAATTATTTCTTTATATTTTTACTGAAACTCATACTATATGCAGGATCTATCCCTCAAGAAATTGGGAACTTGACGAATCTGGCCAACTTGTATTTGGGTTGGAACAGACTCAATGGATCTATCCCTTTAACGTTGTTTCATTTGACAAAGTTGACAGTCTTCAACGTCTACAATAACCAACTCACTGGTCTACTACCTCGGGATGTTGGGAAACTTAAGAGTTTGACCTATCTTTCTGTGAGTTATAACAACTTAACAGGACCTATTCCTTCAACTCTTGCCCACTTTTCCAGTTTGACCTTCTTGAACCTTGCTTCTAACCAATTCAACGGCACCATTCCTCCAGAAATAGGGAGCAATAAAAATCTATTGGATCTGGATCTCTCAGACAACAACATTCACAGCAACATTCCGCATGAGCTTACCCAGTTAAACCATCTTGAATCTCTTGACCTTTCCACAAACAAACTTTTTGGCCAAATACCATCTACAATGGGAAGACTTGTCAACCTCACCTATTTAGACCTCTCTAGTAATAATCTTAGCGGTGTCATTCCAACTGAGATAGGGAACTGCTCAAAATTAAATTTCTTGGATCTAAGCAATAATACATTAAGTGGACGCATTCCATTAGAGATTGTCAACCTTAATCGAACACTGCGCCATCTCGATTTAGGATATAATCTTATCAACGGGCAAATACCTTCCCAACTTGGAGAAATGCCTTTGCAGTACTTGAATCTCTCACACAATAAACTTTTTGGCAAAGTTCCAATTACAATGCAATGTGTTTTCCGAGAAGTAAATTTTGCAGGCAACAAAGATTTACATAAATTATCAGCATGCTCACCACGTCATACAATCAATAGAATGCAAAAGATCATCCAATTTATTAAAATTCTTCTTCCTGTGGCTATATTTCTTACATCTTTAGTTTGTGCAGTGTTGTTTCTCCACAAGCATAAGGGTAAAAGGGCTAATCATAAATCAGGATCAACCAAAAGTGGAGATGTGTTCTCGATATGGAATTATGATGGTAGGATTGTATATGAAGTTATAATAGAAGCCATAGAAGATTTCGATATCAAGTTTTGCATTAAAACAGGAGGCTATGGTAGCGTATACAAAGTACAGCTGCCCAATGGTGAAGTGTTTGCTTTGAAGAAGCTTCACTCTTGGGAAAGTGAGGATCCAATTTTTGAAAAGAGCTTCCAAAATGAAATTCGTGTACTATCAAAAATACGTCACAGAAACATTGTGAAGCTTTATGGATTCTGTTTGCATCATAAAAACATGTTCTTGGTTTATGAGTATATCGAGAAGGGAAGCTTGTTTTGTGTTCTATGCAATGATGATGAAGCGATTGACTTGGACTGGACAAATTGAGTAATTGAGTGATTGCTTATAAACCTTAAATAGGTTGTTCTCTAAGTTGATTCTAGATTTAGGAAGGGTGAGCTAGATATGTCTAGATCTTTGTTCAGATACTTGTTGGGACAATAAGGCATTAGGTCTTACAGAGATTATAGGTTTGTAGCAATTGAAGAGATTTCAAGTTGCTGTCCAGCATTAAAGTCAAGAGGAGTTTGCTGTAATTTGATTGGTGAACGTGTACTCGTCTTGTGTTAATTCTAAGAGAGAATCTTAGATTGGATAAGTCAAGAGTAGGTTGTACTTTTTTATGTTCATTAATAAGTTGATCTCTTTTGGGCAAGGCCTCTTGGAAGTAGGATAAATCAAACCATGTTAATAATATTCTTGTGTTCATTTTTACTTTCTGTGTTGATAATGATGCAACATAGAGATTGTATGTTATAACATGTTCATTCAAGTTACAACATTAAACATAACTTCATAACTTTGATCTTGACAATTACAAAAATTAGATAGTCTACAATAAACAAGTGAGTATAAAACTATTTCTAAATAAAACATAACATATCTGAACAATAAAATTGAATTCAAATCTTATATCATAATAAACTTGTAAACTTCTGCATGAATCATGTCTTCATAACTTCAATAATATATAATCTAAAAATCTATAATTTATAAAACCTTCTCTAATAGTAATAATAAATTATTCTAAATCTACTATACAAAACGTAAATTGGAAAATTGTTTAAATCTAAGAACATAATATAAGAAAATATATATTCTACAACCTTAATATGTATATCTTTTCTGAAAATCTTTTTCGAATGATGACATAGGCTTCTTTGATTTGACCATCACGCTTCAAGCCTCTACTGGATCCCTACCCATGGACTTATGGCTTTTATACACATATGTGTGACCCCAATCTTCACCTAACCAAAATCAAAATCTAATACTAGTAATAAAAATAAAATCTTAATGATCCATATTCAGTCATATCTGAAAACAATACTGAAATCACATCTGATATAATTTTGTATCATAATAAACTGCAACCATACTTACAAAATCTCAATCTGACATAGATAATTTCTACATACTTATAAAATCTCAATCTACACTAACTATTGTCTAGCGAAATCTGTCATACATGACAGAAATACTCAACACACATGTACAACGAGCGATAACATCTTCCATACACGTATTGGGTGACTCAATGGCTCTCTTAACATCTGCTATACACATGCTAGGTAACTCTAGGACTCACACATGTATAGTCTGACCGTTAGATGTGAGGGTACAATCTTGGTGCCATGAAAATATATTTATTTTCTTTTCAAAACTCAAACAATTTTCATATGCAAATGTACGTAATTCTCTTTCTGAATATATATATAATTCTAAATAAATACTTTTATCAAAAACATAAATCAATATTCTATAATTCAATTGTAAGACATAATTAATAATCAAAACACATTATTTAAAAGAATAAATATTTCATTTCCAATAAATAATAAAAAATGAAATATAAATAATAATAATTAAATCAATTCTATTAAAAATAAAACAATGCACTCATAAAACTCCTTTGCTCAGATCTAGATATAATACGGGTTCCCATCTAATTCCTTCTCATTCTTGATTCACTCTAAAATCATATAAATTTAATTTAGATTTTATGAAAAAATTAAATATTTTTATGGATTCTAAATTCTATTGAAATAAAATCACTACAACAAAACAGCTCAGTTATTCCGGAGTATCCATACCGGGTACTAAAAGCCCGGTATAGATACTAAGATAAAATTTTAAAAAAATTGAAACGGGTTATCCATACCAGACGGGTCCCACCCGGTACGGATAATCCACAATCCTTACCGGGCGGGTCATGCCCAGCAAGGATAATATGATTATCCATACCGAGCGGGTTACCCGGCCGATATGGATAAAAATAATTTAAATTTTAAGAATTTAAAAATATTATCCATACCGGGCGGATGACCGCACGGTATGGATAACCGAAATTATCCTTACCGGGCGGGTCACGCCCGGTAAGGATGATCCAAATTCCTTACCGGGGGTGACCTGCCCGGTAAGGATAATCCGAATTCCTTACTGGGCAGGTCGCGCTTGGTAAGGATACCCAATTTGCTTACCGAGCAGGTCGCACCCGGTAAGGAATCTTATTTTCCATACCGGGCCCGGTCGCGCCCGGTATGGAAAAACTGGGTTTTTGCGACCCAGTTTCATCCTTCCCCCCATTTTCACTTTCTTTTCTCTCTCTTTCTCTCTCTCTCACATCCTCTCTCTCCAAACCCTACCGCCGACGGATCTTCACCTTTGCCAACCGGTCACCGCTCCGAGAGCTCACCGTTCACCTCGCCGTGCGCCCCCGGTCGTCGATCTAGTAAGTGTAGGTCTTGTTCTTCTTCTTCTCTCTTTCTTCTTCTTCTTCTTCTTCTTCTTCTTCTCCACTATTCTTTTTCTTCTAACCGCTGCGCAGCCGACCGGAACGAGTCCGACCGCGCGATTGCCGGTAGGACTCCTTCCGACCGCCGATGCGGTGGTCTCACTTTGAGCATCTTCTTCTCCTTTTCGTATTCTTCTCTTTTTCTTCTTCTTCTTCTTCTCACTTTGAGAAATAGGGCATGATAATTGTGATTATATGAAACATATATGATAAATCAAGTTATTTATATATACTTTGGAAATTATTCGTTTAAGAATGCGACATTGAGATTTTCAGATATCATTAATTTGGCCTAGTGGACTATTTGAATGCAGGAGTTTCGCATGAATAGTGGATTTGGAGGTGTTTGTTTAAGGTTTGTACAGAATTCCTTTCTACTTTGACCTTAAGTATATGATTTATTGTTCCTCTTAAATAATGTTATTGTACATTAACAAAGGGATTGAGATCTATTTTGATTTAGATATCGATTCTGTGGCCGAGAAGTTTTAAAGCAATAAACTGCTTCTGCCAGATAGATTCTAGTTTTGACAATTTTAGTGGCTATCATGCAGCATTTTTGTCCACTATGCTTATTGGATCTCAAGAATTGAACCCTATCTATCATATTTGAGTTGGTAAGGATGCATCTGATAGTTAATTGGAAACAACCATTTTGGTCAACCTCTAGGCCCTAAGAAGTCGGCTAGCTGATTGGACCTGTCAAATGATTTTGGTTGTATGCTTGGCATGCAGATTGATGCACAAACTGCTGAAGCAGATAATATTGTTTGCACCTTAAAATTTAAATGATGGATCATATGGAAGGTTATTTAATTGTGTTTAATTGTGTTAAATCTTCATCTTATTCATTCTTATATATCAACATGGGCAACCCTATTGGGACTCAATGTGTCTCAAAAGAAGATTACAGCCTGATAAAGAGAAAAGGGTTAGTTATCGTGGATTGTTCTTGGGCACGTCTGGGGGATGTACCATCCATGAAGCTGCGTTGTGCCGCACCTCGCCTGTGTATGAACCTCAATTCTGTGAAAATTATAGCCGAATCTTTTGTTAATAATTTGGCCTGTCTCTTTGATTTTGACTAAACATTTGCAATTGCAGTACCTTGGCTGGTGGCAGCCAATCCTGTAAACTATGGCCGACCGTGTGAGCTATCTTGTGTTAAGGCATTGTCCATAGCTTTAATACTATGGTAACTGCATTTCACTTATTTTCAATGAAACATGTTGTTCACATCTGATTATTCTTTTTATCAGCGGTTCTTGTGCTATATTTATGCTGGTTCATGCTCTTATGAATGCTGTTACAACTTTTTCTGTCTACGATCTTCTTTTGAGTTCATTTACTGAAAGCATGAGCATGTTGCTCATGTTTGGAGTCAACCAAGTTTTGTTTCCGTTCAAAATCTTTTAGTGCTTATTATGCTTGCTTAATGAATATATGTCTACAGTTATTACTTTGATCTCATTCTTAGTGTGAGCTTACTTTGAGATAGATGGTTAGGAATTGGATTTGTTTTCACCTTTCAATTAATGTTTCAACAATGGGGAAGAGGAAGCTGCAAATTTGTTGCTGGGCAAGTTCAAGTGGGGTCATGCATTCCTGTCCCTCAACAGGTAAAATATCTTTTACATTTCCCCTCTTTCAAGAATTAAATTAGTTTTTTCCACTTCACAAATAGTGTAGTTCGTGTACAAGACATCTAGGTCCAAACTTAAATGTACTAATTAACATTTTGAGAAAATTAGAGTTAAGTTTGAATTTGGAATACTCTTTATATATTGTTTAAAGCATGAACATGTCATGGACAACTGTTAATTGATGATTCAGGCTGACTCCAAGGACCTCTATGATCAAGTTTATCATGAAGAGCTTGGTCCAGATTATTGGCAAGTTTCTGTGAAGAAAGTACTAGTTAGTATTCCGCTACCGCGCCTTACCAATGAGCTACAAACTTTAGAACATGCATTACACTTATTTATTGCTTGGCCAATAAAATATATTGTATGTTAGGATTATATTATCATCATATACATAGTAATCGTAAATGATGTAAGTTAACTTTAAGTAATATATATATATATTTATAAATATATTTTAAATGTATGTTAAAATTTGGTTAAAGGTTTTTTGGAATATATAGTTTTAATTTTAATATTAAATTATATATATTTTAATCATGAAAAATAAATTTAAAATTAAAATATTTTCCATACCGGGCATATGCCTGGCATGAAAACAAGTATCCATGCCGGGCATTAGCCCGGTATGGATAGTTATGGAAACTGAGATTATCCATGCCGAGCATGTGCCTGGCATGGAAAATCATTATCCATACGGGCACTAAAAGCCCGGTATGGATATTAACTTTTCATGCCAGGCACATGCCCGGTATGGATAATGATTTTCCATGCCGGGCATGTGCCTGGCATGGATAACACTTTTTCATACCGGGCACCGTCCAGCATGGATAATTCAAGTATCCATACCGGTGGTATCCATACCGAGCATGATGCCCGGTATGGATGGGCTATTTTGTTGTAGTGAATCACTTATCTAAAATATCAGACACTCAAATGTTTCTCTCTTTTTCTTTCTCTTCTCTTTTCTTTCTTCTGCTCACTATTTATTTCTTCTTCTGCTGCCAATTTCCGTTGTGTTTGTTGTTTGCTTCTAATTGAATATATATATATATATATATGTGTGTGTGTGTGTGTGTGGCACACACCCACACAACACAGCCGCCTCTCAAATTGCCACTCACTTGTCTCTTTTCTCAGTATGACATACTTGGCTCATTTCTCTTAAAATTTTCTATGCCACCTCTTTAGTCACTTAGCTCAATCTCATTGTTTCGACTTTTGTCTCATGTGATGACCATTACAATCTGCATTAATGTCTCTTTCAATTTTAATACTTACTTTGTCTCTTTCTTTAATAAGTAAGGGTTCCACTAACTTTATAAAATATATTTTTATGGGGTGCCTAAAAAATAAATGTGGGTGCATTTAAAATAACATCATCAACAGTTGAATTCATACTTAAATTGAGGTTTGATGATAAATTTTTAGTGAATAAAATACACACTAAAAACACGTGTTTTTAGTGTATATATATATATATATACATATATATATATACACACCCACATAACACAACCGCCTCTCAAATTGCCACTCACTTGTCTCTTTTCTCAGTATGAGACAATTGTCTCATTTCTTTTAAAATTTTCTATGCCACCTCTTTAATCACTTAGCTCGATCTCATTGTTTCGGCTTTTGTCTCATGTGAAGACCATTACAATTTGCATTAATGTCTCTTTCAATTTTAATATTTGCTTTCTCTTTCTTTAATAAGTAGGGGTACGGGTCCACTAACTTTATAGAATATATTTTTATTAAACAAAAAAGTGGGATGCCTAAAGAACAAATGAGGGTACATTTAAAATAACATCAACAATAATTGGGCTCATACTTAAATTGGGGTCTGATGGCAAATTTTTAATGTGCTGGTAAATTTTTAATGAATAAAATACACACTAAAAACACATGCAAGTATATAAAATCCACAAGTAATACAGTGAAGAGTAGAGTTATTCTCACAAGAATTGTTCAAATTACATATGTTAATTATTAAATCAATCAAGATTATACCTTATCCAAACTATCAAAATAATAAATTATAAAAATTAAATGTAAATAAATACGAAATAAAATAATGAAAACAAATTAAAATAAATCACAACCATGGAGAATTAATTATGGGAGTCACAGCTTCACCTAACTGTTTTATCAACCTATTTTTCATACCTCAAAAAATATATTTTTATCTTGTATTTAATAAGGTAATTCTATTATATTCACAAGTTTCTTTCGAATAGTCAAGAGAATATGTCTAGATTAAGCAGTTGGCTATATTCCTATGGCAATGGGTTAATCTGAACTCATTACGATTTAATCACCTACACATTATTACACGAAACACATAGATATATTCCTATCCTATATGCTCTATGCCATTCTACTGATTTCTAAATCATAATAACTATTTTAAGTGTATCATGACCACAAGATCTAATTACGTAATGGTACCAAATTAGTCAATCGCATTGAACACCAATAAAATGGAATACGAATATAAAAGTTAATCAATTTAAATCAATAAATTAAGTTGAATTCACGTTAGGCTACATTGCAACCCTAGACAAATAATTTACTTTATCATCAACGCATTACAAAATAAAACATTCTATAAATAATCCAACAACACCAATTTAAATAAATAAATTTTAAGAGTAAAAGAATTTTCTAATTAAATATGCTCCTTCTTCTAGGTTGAAAATCTTTCTATCTCTCTGCTATTGTCGCACCCGTGTTGTTGGTGATGATTGATGATTCTTGACTCAAAAAATGTTGATGATTTCTCCCCATCTTATACTCCAAAAGTCTACACAAACAGCCCCTCCAAAGTCACGTTTAAACCTGCACTTTGAGATGCCAAATCCTCCTCCAAGATCTCTCCTAAAACCTGCGTTCAAGGGCTGCTCAAGTGCTTCTCCAATGCTGTTTTAGACAGCTACTAACTGGTCTAGGGGCTGCTATGAAACTGCAGAAATCTGCAGCCTGTTGCCTTCACAGAACTCCCCCTTTGAACCGTGTTCGAAGCCCTCTCTCGCCCTCTTTTGGTTGTGTTGTGTGCGGCTCCCCCAAAAAATCTCCTCATTCCTTTCTTTAGTTGGCCTTTTTATAGTGACAAAATAGGGCTGCACAGGTGTTGGATGCAAGAGCCCTTGACAGCTTCAATGGGGCCTTGATTCATGGGCTGAACATGGACTAGACTTGAATAATTTGGGCTGTTGAAATTTTCATACGTGGGCTGCCCTTTGGTCTTTCAACTTTGGGCTTTGGTTTTGCTATATTGGGCTTGAATATGTGCTTCATGGGCTCTATAATTCCAACATGGGCTGACCCTTTTAGACTTGAAAACTTCACTTATTTGCAATGTTGTGGAAATCGCTACTCGCTAATCAACTGGCTAGGCAATGGTTAGCGATTTATCGATTACTTAACGAGTAATGGGAGATTAATTAGTGAGTACTATTTTAGAGAGAAATTATTATTTTTTGAAATCTAAAGATATAAATTGACATTTTTATAAACATAAGGGGCAAAATTTTAGATTTTGATATAATTTTATCAAACTTGAGGGTCGTTTGTGTAATTGTTCCTAACATATATATATGCACATAAAAATCCTAACCATTCTCAATCACCATAGCTGTCGTACACCTCACTTTTCTCTCTTATTCTCTTCTTCTTCTTCTTCTTCTTGGCATTCTTCTTCTTCTTTCGATTGGTCTTCTTCTTCTTCTCCAGTCAATCTTGTGCGTGTTGGTGATGACAACCTCATCCATTAGATTTGGAGACGATGACTAGCAGTGGGGGAGATGAAGACCAACAACAGAGGTGACGACGATGAACGGCAGAAATGACCTTAACGTCATCCACCCACGCGACGACCACAACCAAGTCTCTGTATCCCTCTCTGATCTCTCTCGCTCTTGATGGACGATTCCTTCAACGACAATGGCACCTCTACTAGTCCTTTGCTCGATTTTGTAATGCAAATGTTAGTCTTTGATTTAACACTCATATTTTGTTTCTTGTTTAAATTTTGATGGCTTTAATTTTTGGTTAATTTTTTTGTGGTTTTTGGGTTTTTTGCCTACCGATTTTGTGCCGAGTTGGCCGAGTTGGACCAATTACTTGGCAACTCGGCCAATTACTCACCTCCGACGATCAGGACTACCGATCTGTGGGTTATCGGACCAGCTAGGTGCCGATCAATCAATTACTTGGCAACTCGGCCAATTACTCACCTCCGACGATCAGGACCACCGATCTGTGGGTTATCGGACCAGCTAGGTGCCGATCAATCAATAATAAGTGAAAAATCATTGGTAATCGGTAATTTTTATTACACTGCTTATTTGCTAATTTATCTTTCTATGACTCATCTAAAAATAAAAGATAAAAACACATAAAAATAATCGAAATTACTCAAGTATTCATTACAAAGTGAGATTTTAAAGCATGAAATCATGATATATTTTATTGTGATCAGAGCCCATTTCATGATTTCATTTTGGGCTCAATTTATTTTCCGAGTCCATTTGGATTCGGGCCTTACAAATCATCCCCCCTTATAAATTTTCGTCCTCAAAATTTACGAATCATCTCATCACCAGGATGTCCCACTCTAAAACTCTTTTTTTCATTTCACATCAATAATCACAATTATTCTATTATTAATTAATCTCCAAATTTCCACATACATAAGATTGTAGATTCAACACTACAACCATTCACACCTATATAGGCAACCATTAAACAAAATTCTTTAATTAGATTCTCATCAATAATCATACTCTTACACTTTTGAATAATCACACCTACAACTATTCTTAATAATATTCATTTTTCTTTTTATCACTTTCTATCCATACTCTTTGGAAACAAATAATTCATTCAATATCATGTCCTATAATATCAACATCATATCTCATTCACATAAATTTCATTCAGTTATCCTAAATTTCCCAAAGTTCAAGTCTACTATTTCATTACCCAATAAACATGAATTTTCTCAAACAAAATAATAAATGTCGCACTTCCTCGAAAAAAAAAAAAAAAAAAACACTTTGGTATTCAATAAAAATACCTTTACTCATACCATTAATAACACCACAAAAACAATTATATCATGTATATATATAATATTCATGTCAAAGTCAATTCAGCTTAATCTATCAATACTAAACTATAGATGCTAACTCAAATTTTCCATAGGTTTCGTGCGAGATTGGCCTTAATGATGCATGATAAAACTATAACTTTATCTTTAACTAAATGAAAATTGAACGCCTATGACAAGAAAAAGGTCTTAAGAATTTGAAACCATTGTGATGATACCAAGGTTGACAAGATCTATCTCGGCTCATTTCTTGAGTCTAAGAGGATGCCATGAAAACAGACAAAAACCATCTTGACTCCTGTCTTGAGTTCAGGAGGATGTTGTGAAAACTGTGATCTTTTGAATTGAAATCGTAATATATAAAATATTCATAAAATATACGGAAAAGATATTAATTTCCATAGCTATTATTGGAATACATTTAAGAAATCTGGTTGACTAAAAATAATATATATATCAATGCAAAATATTCATTGTAAACCCTCTATTTTTAATTTTACGGAATTCCCAGTATTAGTTTTTAAGTAGCGATTAGAAACCCTAAATGGTCAATGGAAGCGCTTAAAGTTATAGGGAACCCTTAGAGATTGAATTAAACCCGATTAAAGATTAAAAGGAAGGGTAAAATGGTAAATGAAATCGAGTAATTATTTAATGTGACAAGAGACTAAATTGAAGATAAGTTTTAATATTTGTGGTCAAACTAAAATTTAGTTAAAAGTTAAGGGATGAGAACGAAATTTTCTCAGGATGTGATCGATATAATTGAAGTTTTTTGTGGAGGAAAACATGAAACAAAAGATGGATTGAGGCACAAAAGGAAGCTCAAAACAGTGAGCTGAAATCAAAGTCAAAAAATAGACGCACAAACGTGAAGAGGAAGAAAGTGATTTTGTGAGGAAGAAAATGGGGTAAGTTGTTTAAGTTTGAAGTTGATATTGTTGATGATTTTGTTGGTGATTGAGTTGGTTTTGAAGTGGGTTTTGTTACGATTTGGTTGTTGGTTGGTTGTAAGTAAAAATGAGTTATAAATTAAGTGAATTGATGTGTATTGGGAGTCTAGGAAACCAAGAAAATGACATAAATTTAAAGAGAAAATAAAAACACTCAATATACTAGTTTGAAGGGCGATTTCATAAATCGACCCATATTACGTCCGTTGAGAGCTTTGATGACCTTAACGAGTTTAATTAGGCATGTTGAGGCTATTAGAAGTCAAAGATTAAATTTAGAAATCAAAACCAAGAAAACGCCCAAAATTAGTAGTGAAAACAGTGCGTTTTTAGCCTAAAACACCTATCCGATGGCCGTTTCCTTCCGTACCGAGACTTGGACTGACTAGAGGGCGAGTTGGGAAGGTGTTTGGAGCAAAAACTGAATGAAGAAAAATCCCGAGTAGGGCTGTGAATATTGTTCGGCCTACAGGGGTTGAAATCAGACGATTTTCGTTTCGGATCTCTGAACGCGATTCCGTTAGTGCCAGAATATCCCTAGGTGATAATAAATAGGTTCTAGACAAAAAAAAAAAAGAAAAAGGGAGTTCAGAACCCTAGAATCAATAAAGAAACCAAAAAGGGAGGTTTCGCATAAAAGGGGTCATTTGGGGACAATTGTATAATTTTAACTATTTCGAGTTTCCAGAAGTTGATGCGAACGTAAATTTACGTATCCATATGTTGTGTAGGTGATGAGGACATGCAAGGATCAAGGTGAGAGGAGTAGGGGCTCCATACACGCCATTTGCAGTTTTCCATTTTTGTGAGTGAATTTTATTTTAAAGATTTTAAAAGTATTTCAAATTGATAAGTTTGATTTGATAAGTAATTGCTTGTTTGAATTTATTTCAAATGCATTTATATGAGCATGAATTTTAGCTTGAAATGAGAATTTTGATTTTATATGCATATATATGGTTGTTTAAATAAAATTTCAGAAACCAAGCTTGCAAGTTAAATTTAGAAAGAAAAAGAAAAGTATTTTCAAAACCATTAGTATACCCTTAGAGATTTTTAGATAAGATTAGACTTGACTGGTCTATCCCACATCAATTGGTATAGTTCTGAGGAGGGATGAGTCACTAACCTAGGGGGACAAAGTGTCCGAGTCTGTTAGTCGAGTCGTCTTTCCTGATATGGGGTGGTGTTTCATGTGTTATGGTTAACGCTGGAAAATTCCGCACATAGCCGTGAGATGTCTCAGAGCTATCACAGTTGGTCCCTACGATTGGAGCATTCCTCGTACCGAGACCACATGACCCTAAAGTTAGGGGTACTATGGTAATTTTGAAAGATATCAAGAACTAGCTTTAAAAGGAAAAGTAAATTTGAGAGAAAAGAAATTTTATGATTATTATTCAAGCTATTTATGATTTTAAGTTATGAGTTTTGAATTTAAATGCATGCTTGCATTTATACATAAATTCTCATGTTTAAATTGAGTTTGAGAAATTAAGGTTTGAAATGATTAAAGAAACAAGAATTGTTTTCAAACGTTTTTTGAGGAGGACATTTAGAAATCAGATTTTCAAAGAAAAGATAAATTATCACTCATTGAGCTTCTAGCTCATTATTTTTCTGTTTTTATACAAAAACCTCCTCAGGTACTTTCAGCAGGTAGCCGAGCAGTTACATTTCCTCCAGTGGGTGAGGCAGAGCGACACGACGCCATTTTGAGTAGCTTATTTTTACATCAGTTATATTTTCATGTAAATCCCTTTTTGAAGTGTATAAGTAATTTGTAATTTGTAATTATTTGTTTGTAATTATTTTTAAATTGTTTTTGATTTAAATGTGGTTTACGACTTGAGTTTTGAATTTTATTAGGTTTATTTAAAAATTAAATGCATGTTTGAGGCCTACGGGTAATCAAAAGTTGGGTTGGTGCTGAAAAATAGTCGAAGTGTTGAATTTTTGTAAACAGGTTTTTCCTGAACGTAAAAAATGCAACCGTTATGCTGTCGAAATTTTATTAGAAAATAAGTTTAAAAATCGAAAAAAAAAATTTCAACGTCTCTTTAGTTTTTAAAGAAAACCAACCCAACAATGTTTTAGAAAGTATTAGAAAGTTTAGGGTTCGCTCCACGGGTTTCGCTTAGCCCAACGAATCGAGTCTGAGAGGGATCCGTTGGGGTACCCAACGTGACCTACCGGATCAGAGCTAGAGGTATCCGGATTGGGTCGCATTATTCATTACCACTTGGCCCTTCTTATAATACGCAATAATTTGCATGGACCTAAGTGGATATCTTAAAAAATGGGTTTTATAAAAGAGTGAGCGCTAAAGATCAGTGAGTCAATATAACTTTTCTAAAAATATTTTTAAATAAAACATCACATATCGAAACAATAAAACTGAATTCAAATCTCATATCATAAAAAAGTTGTAAACTTCCGTATGAATCATCTTTTTTTTAACTTTAATAAAATATAATCCGAAAATCTATAATCTGTAAAACCTTCTCTAACAACAGTAATTAATCATTCTAAATATGCTATATAAAATGTAAACTAGAAAACTATTTAAATCTAAGAACATAATATAAGAAAATATATATTATGCAACTCTTATCTGTAAAACATTTATGAAAATCTATTTCGAATGATGGCACAGACTTCTCTAGTTTGACCACCACGCTTCAAGCCTTCATTGGACTCCTGTCCATAGACTCATGGCTTTATACACATGTATGGGTCCCTAGTCTCCACCCAGCAAAAATAATAATTTAATACTATATACAAAATAAAACCTCAATTGCCCATATTCAATCATATTTGAAAACAATACTGAAATCATATCTCATATAATTTCGTATCATAATTGTAAGCCTTCGAATTTGATTTTACGAATTTCCCCAGATATAGTCCCTAAATAATTATTGGAGACTCTAAATGGTTTATGGAAACACTAAAGGTTATAGAGAACCCATAGGGATTGATTTAAACTTGATTGGAGATTAAACGGAAAGATAAAATGGTGAATGAAATCGAGTAATTATTTATGTGATGAGGGACTAAATTAAAGATAAATTTTAATAATTGTGGTCAAATTAGGATTAAGTTAAAAGTTAAGGGAGAAGACTGCAATTTTATCAGGATATGACCGTCATTTTTATAATTGATTGTGGAGGAAATTAGAAGCCACAAAAATGAGTTGACTCACCAAAATAAAAGAAAGAAGAACAGTGAGCAGAACCAATCAATTGCGCGAGAAGAAAAAGAAAAGAAGAAGAAGAAGAAAGAAGAAGAAAGAAGAAGAAGAAGAAGAGAAGAAGCAGCTGTCGTGACGTCCGACCGACCAACCGCCACCACTGAGTAGATCGTCACCGAGTAGCAGCGAAGACACCTGGAACCGGAGTAGAACTGTCACGCGAACCAGATCGAAGCTGATTGCGTGTGCCGAGCTGTAGAACCGACCTCCGACCGAGAAGGATGATGTCGATGAGTTGATCCAACTCGATCCGCATGTAGATCAACTCAAACTCGACCCAAACTCGACTGAAACGGAGCTTAACCGAGCTCGAAACTAGCTCTCTACCCCCGCGAACAGATAGTAGAACCGACGACAGACCGTCACCGATCGACGGTGAAATCAGCCTCAAACCACGGTGAAACCGAGAGAGAAAGAGAGAGAGGAAGAGAGGAGAAGAAAAAGGAAGAAAAATAGCTCGAACCCAGTCCAGATCTGTCACCAAAATCAGTCCAAAATCACCCCAAAATCAAGATATGAAACAGTAGACTGTAAGTTTGAGATAATGGAGAGAGGCTGAAAGATATTCCGATAGTTAGAAAATTTTCGAATGTGTGCTTTCAAAGGACCCTCCTGGTTTACCACCCGAGAGAGAAATTAGTGAATATGACCAGAAGTTGTAGTGTTCATTACATTTGAATTGGCTATTGATTTAGGATTGATGTAAATAATTGGCGATTGAGTTTTGAAATGCTTAGATGATATGATTTTATGATTTGAGTAATTAAAACAGATATGACATTATTATGTTTAATAACTGCTTAGCATAAAGCATGAATTTTGAGAATGTTGATAAAGGAATCACAAAAGTCATAAAGTTCATTAGAAAGGTAACATGTAAGTAAGATGGATCCTGTACGAATCAGATTTTTGACGTTAAATAATCTGTTAACTGATGGATATGATAAAATGAGGTTGAGTTAGTATATATAGACGTGATTGTCTATTTTTGAATATAGATAAGATTGGAGGATTTAAGTTCTTTATTGAAGATTTTGGAGTTAAGTGCGAATTATGATGAAATAGTAAAATTTTGTAGCAAAAGTGTAATGAGTAACCTTTAATTTGAGAAATTCATGTCTATTAGATTTGAAATTTGAGTTATGAAACAATAGATATCAATCAGAATTTCATAAAATTCATTTCATGCCAAGTAAATAACATTTAAATTCACAAGTTGCATGGTTTCCATTTCTATCAAAACATTTTATTAATGATGGCATCAATAACTTTAAAAGAATTTATAAATACAAATAGGCCAACCATTAATAGCTTTCATCACATGGTACCCTTAAAGTAGAGCGGAATTCTTCATCACTTAGGCCATCACGGAATTCCATATCAATCAGGCCATCTATCCAGTTTTTACGTAGCGGAATTCCTCGTCACTACGGAGCGGAATTCTTCATCGCTCGGGTGGAAGCTAGCAAATAATATACCTCTTACGTGCATTGAGCGACTCACAGGACTAAATAGACATGGTCCCACCCGCTGTTAGTGACAGACTCTCCCAACACAGCCAATGCACGCTTAAGGTACTCAACCCAAACTGGAGATATATATAACGTACAATCAGGCGTACCAAAGGTTTTCAATATCATTTCAATTTAAATTTCATTTCTCATTAAATCACATTTCATATAAATCATTTCCATAATCCATGCAACAATTTCAATTTGAAATTCATTTGATATTCTAATCAACATGATAAATTTGGCATGCATTTAATATCAATCACAGTAAAAATATTTTTATAAAGACACTCACCTTAGTTATCACTTTCTAATAGATCTTTGGAAAACTCTAAAATGTTCCCTATCGCTCTTCCCTTACTCCACCGGTTTACTCGTTGCCTACACAACATATATATACGTAAAATTTACGTTCGCGTCAACTTCTGAAAACTCAAAATAACCAAAATTACATAATCGCGCCTAAGTGACCATTTTTAGGCGTAACTCTCCATTTTTTGTTCCTAAATTTAATCTTCGACTTTTAATAATCTCAATGCGCCTAATTAAACTCATTAGAGTTATCCGAACACTGAACGAATGCCATAGGGGCCAATTTATAAAATTGCCCTTTAAACTAGTTTATTACACGATTTGATTTCTCTTTAAATCCTTGATATTTTCTTAGTTCCTAAGCTCTCAATAACCATTAATTCATTTAGATTTCAACTAATTTTCAGTCAAAACCAACCAACAAACAAATCATAACGAAACCCATTTCGAATAAACTCAGACACCAATAAAATAATCAATTTCAAGCTTAAATAACTCATCCATTTTCCTTTTTGCGTTAACGTCGCTTTGAGGTTGATTTTGGGGTGGTTTTGGACTGATTTTGGTGACAGATCTGGACTGGGTTCGAGCTATTTTTCTTCCTCTTTCTTCTCCTCTCTTCCTCTCTCTCTTTCTCTCTCGGTTCCGCCGTGGTTTAAGGCTGATTTCGACGTCGATCGGTGACGGTCTGTCGCCGGTTCTACTATCTGTTCGTGCGAGTGGAGAGCTGGTTTCAAGCTCGGTTAAGCTCCGTTTCAGTCCAGTTTGGGTCGAGTTTGAGCTGATCTACATGCGGATCGAGTTGGAGCAACTCGTCGGCATCATCCTTCTCGGTCGGAGGTCGATTCTGCAGCTCGACGCACGCGGTCAGCTTCGATCTGGTTCGCGCGACAGTTCTGCTCCGGTTCCAGGTGTCTTCGCTGCTACTTGGCGATGATCTGCTCAGCGGTGGCGATTGGTCGGTCGGATGTCGTGACAGCTGCTTCTTCTTCTCTTCTTCTTTTTTTTTTCTTCTTCTTCTTTTCTTTTTCTTCTCGCGCGATTGATTGGTTCTGCTCACTGTTCTTCTTTCTTTTATTTTGGTGAGTCAACTCATTTTTGTGGCTTCTAATTTCCTCCAAAATCAATTATAAAAATGACAGTCACATCCTGATAAAATTGCGGTCTTCTCCCTTAGCTTTTAACTTAATCCTAATTTGACCACAATTATTAAAACTTATCTTCAATTTAGTCCCTTAGCACATAAATAATTACTCGATTTCATTCACCATTTTATCTTTCCGTTTAATCTCCAATCGAGTTTATATCAATCCCTATGGGTTCTCTATAACCTTTAGTGTTTCCATAAACCATTTAGAGTCTCTAATAATTATTTAGGGACTATATCTGGGGAAATCCGTAAAATCAAATTCGAGGGCTTACAATTTCTCCCCTCCTTATAAAAATTTCATCCTCGAAATTTCTGAATGATCTCCTCTAGATGATTCTCTCTATTGAATCCTCCTTCACTATAACATCATTCATAACATCTTCTGTATCATCGCCGTAACCCCTATATAATCATTGCTTAAACATCCTGGTCAAATATCTTCTTCCTGAGTTTCTCTTTTAGAAACTAAACTAGAAACTTATACTTCACTAGTTCTCTATCATTCCTTTTCAAGAACTCCAATCATTTAAGACTTATAAACTACGAT
The DNA here is from genome assembly GCA_021234005.1 of Nephelium lappaceum. Classification (NCBI taxonomy): domain Eukaryota; kingdom Viridiplantae; phylum Streptophyta; class Magnoliopsida; order Sapindales; family Sapindaceae; genus Nephelium; species Nephelium lappaceum. The sequence goes on along the minus strand of CM038011.1, from coordinate 15,855,068 downwards.
ACTACTCAAGGATCTACGCACCGTATCTCTAATAGGGCTGTCATTTTTCCTTTATTAGATCATCAACACAACCAAAGATACAGGCTGATCTGTCTTATCTTTCAGGTCAAAACTTAATATTAATGCCAACTTAAACTTGTCTCATCATCTGAGGGAAAAATTACTTGATACTACACTCCCATAATCTCGCGTCCAAACTAATTCCATCAATAAGATCCACAAAATTAATAAAAAAGAGAGCTCTTAAATCAATCAATACTTAAACATCATTATCAATTGAAGAATCATTACCTATATCCTCTTCTGGATCAGCATCAGTTTCCTGCTGAAGGGCGGCAAATACTCTAGCCTGACTACGAGATCTCTCAGGCTATCTTCTGGGTGTTACTCCTCTGCTGGATCCATTACTAGTCTGCTCAGGATCATATTTTATGGCATTAAAACTATATCTCATTTCTATATATCTCATCTTGCCATTTCCTAATTGATATCTATTGTTTCATAACTCAAATTTCAAATCTAATAGACATGAATTTCTCAAATTAAAGGTTACTCATTACACTTTTGCTATGAAATTTTACTATTTCATCATAATTCACACTTAACTCCAAAATCTTTAATAAAGAACTTAAATCCTCCAATCTTATCTATATTCAAAAATAGACAATCACGTCTATATATACTAACTCAACCTCATTTTATCATATCCATCAGTTAACAGATTATTTAACGTCAAAAATCTGATTCGTACAGGATCCATCTTACTTACATGTTACCTTTCTAATGAACTTTATGACTTTTGTGATTCCTATTATCAATATTCTCAAAATTCATGCTTTATGCTAAGCAGTTATTAAACATAATAATGTCAAATCTATTTTAATTACTCAAATCATAAAATCATATCATCTAAGCATTTCAAAACTCAATCGCCAATTATTCACATCAATCCTAAATCAATAGCCAATTCAAATGTAATGAACACTATAACTTCTGGTCATATTCACTAATTTCCCTCTCGGGTGGTAAACCAGGAGGGTCCCTTGAAAGCACACATTCGAAAATTTTCTAACTATCGAAATATCTTTCAGCCTCTCTCCATTATCTCAAACTTATAGTCTACTGTTTCATATCTTGATTTTGATTCTAATAAATATGAACGTTTTGGAACTAAAGATTATACCCTACGCTTTCGCTGTGCAACTCTACTATTTAACAACAGTACCTTACACACATCATTAATAACATCTCAAAATCGTTATGCCATTTTATGCGAAATTCAAGGACCAATCCAAAATTTTATGTCTTGGAGTTTTCAAGTGATTGAATTCTAGAGTATGGGACCCTATGGCATTCGTTGAGTGTTCGGATGACCCTAATAAGTTTAATTAGGCGCATTGAGATTATTAAAAGTCGAAGATTAAATTTAGGAACCAAAAATGGAGAGTTATGCCTAAAAAGGGTCACTTAGGCACGTTCCAGAAGTTGACGCGAACGTAAATTTTACGTATATATATGTTGTGTAGGCGACGAGTAAACCGGTGGAGTAAGGGAAGAGCGATAGGGAACATTTTAGAGCTTTCCAGAGATCTATTCGAAAGTGATAGCTAAGGTGAGTGTCTTTATAAAAATGTTTTTACTGTGATTGATATTAAATGCATGCCAAATTTATCATGTTGATTAGAATATCAAATGAATTTCAAATTGAAATTGTTGCATGGATTATGGAAATGATTTATATGAAATGTGATTTAATGAGAAATGAAATTTAAATTGAAATGATATTGAAAACCTATGGTATGCCTGATTGTACGTTATATGTATCTCCATTTTGGGTTGAGTACCTTAAGCGTGCATTGGCTGTGTTGGGAGAGTCTGTCACTAACAGCGGGTGGGACCGTGTCTGTTAAGTCTTGTGAGTGGCCCAATGCACGTAAGAGGTATATTATTTGCTAGTTTCCACCCGAGCGATGGAAAATTCCGCTCTGTAGCGACGAGGAATTCCGCTACGTAAAAACTGGATAGATGGCCTGATCGATGTGGAATTCCGTGATGGCCTGAGCGATGAAGAATTCCGCTCTACTTTAAGGGTACCATGTGATGAAAGCTATTAATGGTTGGCCTATTTGTATTTATAAATTCTTTTAAAGTTATTGATGCCATCATTAATAAAATGTTTTGATAGAAATGGAAACCATACAACTTATGGATTTAAATGTTATTTACTTGGCATGAAATGAATTTTATGAAATTATGATTGATATCTATTATTTTTAAATGAAAGATGAATTTCAACTATGTTACTTATTCAATCATAGTATTTGATTATGCATAAATGTTTTAAAAAGATTTTTTGGGAGGATATTTGATAAGCTAGTTTTAAATGGAAATTATATGACACTCACTGGGCAATCAAGCTCAACCTATTTTATATTTTATAAATAAAAACCTCTCCAGGCACAGGTATCATAGCTGCGGATTACCCCGAGATGATACCAGGCAGCCGCGGCGATAGTGCTGATGTGATTTCCTATCCCTCTTTTTGGTTGATATTAAGTGATGTATATATTTTATTATCCCAATACGATTTTGTAAATATCCTTTTATGAATTTAAATTGTGTTTTGGGAGTAAATAGATGCATGACCTATGATTTTGTTGATAATCAGTTTATAAATTGAAATATGAAATTGTGGTTGTGGTTGTGATGAAAAATGAGAGCCTGAGGCTCTGTAGTTTGGGGAAATTGCTTTTGTGATTTTTAGAAGTGTTTAACTTTATAATTTACAGGGTAGCAAAGTCTGAAAAATAGACGGGATACTGCCCAAATTTTTATAAATTATTTTCAAAGGTTTAAAATAAAAATGAAAAATTTCCACTCGTTTTCGCTGTTTTCGAAAAGGATTGAAAAAGAACACGGCTTAACTCTGTGGGAATCATTTAGTTGAGCGTAAGGGCTAGCTGGACGGTCACCATAGGGTGCCGGCAGATCGCCTTGGGAAAGGGGTCTGTCAATAATAAACTACAAACATCTATATGGATCATTTCTGCATCTTATAAAATCTTAATCTACATCAACTAGTACCCAAGGAAATTTATCATACGTGACAAACATACTCAGCGAGAGATAACATCTACCATACACGTACTGGGTGACTCAATGATTCTCTTGACATCTGCCATACACGTGTTAGACAACTCTAGGACTCACACATGTATAGCCTAACCTTTAGAGGGGAGGGTACAATCCTGATGCTCAAAAAATTATCTTTATTTTCTTTTCAAAACTCAAACAATTTGCATATGCAAATATACGTAATTCTCTTTTTGACTATACATATAATTTTAAATAAATACTTTTATTAAAAAACATAAATCAATATTCTATAATTCAATCGTAAAACATTATGGATAATCAAAATACATTATTTCAAAGAATAAATATTTCATTTACAAAAAATACTAAAATTGAAATATAAATAATCATAATTAAATCAATTCCATTAAAAATAAAACGATACATTAACAAAATTCCTTTGCTCAAATCTAGGTATAGTACGTTTTACCATCTAATTCCTTCTCATGCTGGATTTACCCTAAAATCACATAAATTCAATTAAATCTTATGAAAAAAATTGACTAATTTTATGGATTCTAAATCTTATTGAAATAAAATCACTTATCTAGATAGTCAAACACCGAAATATTTTTCTTTTTTTCTTTCTCTTGTCTTTTCGTTTTTCTGCTCGATATTTATTTGTTCTTCTGCTACCAATTTCTGTTCTATGTTTGTTGTTTGCTTTTAAATGAATATGATAATATATATATACATACATATATATATATATATATATATATATTTATAAGGCCCACTTGGATTCAGGCTTTACCTAATAATTGATGAAAAATTATTTGATTTTTATTTTAAATTTTCTATGACATGTATTATAAAATAGTAATTTTAAGATAAACTAATGACATGGGTAAAATAGACTTTTTACATGTATTGTTAGGTTTCACCTTTAAATTCTTGGTTAAAGAGAGACTAAATTGATGTATTTATCTAACTTTAGGGATTATTGAGATATCGTACAATATATAATTAAATAGCTTAAAATTTTTCAAAACATAGGGATGAAAATGAAACTTGTCCTTACTAATTTAAATAAATAACTCATACCACCACCCAATGTGATTTCATAGTAGAGTATGCTCGTTTAGTTTTGTAATATTCTAATATTAATATTGAATTAAAGGGTCCTTTGTTTTTTTGTCTGAAGATTGAACATTGCTGCTGAAGACTGAAGATTGAATAGTAACTGAAACCTGAAATCTAAATGACATATTTGTTTGTTTTTTTTTTTTCTTACATCTGAATATATAGTAATCTTACTTGTTTTTTAAAGTTAAAATTATCTGAAAACTAGTAATTTGACATTTATATAATTTTACTATTAATTGTTATGTAACTTTATTTAATATAATACAAATAATTATAATAAATTATTTAGTAAATACTAAAATACTTTTATGTATACATTAATAATATTTTTATTCATAATTAAAATATCATTAATTATTATAGTAAAGTATTTTTTTAAAAAAAATTATATATACATAAATAAATTATTATAGTAAAGTAAATTAAATAAAAATAAATAAAATGGTATTAAGTTGAATTACTATTGTTATATATTTAAACAAAAATAATATTGATAGAAATATCATTAAAATGAATATATATAAAGTAAAATTAGGTCAAATTTGGAAATATATTTGTTAAAGTATTAAAAGAAATTTTTATAATGTAAAACTAGAACAAACTTGAAAATTTGTTATTTTGGGGAGGATAAAATTGAAATAATAAATTTATAAAATCATCAAGTGATTTGGTATTCAGTGAAAAGTCAAAAAATGTAGTTTTTTATTTTCAATGATTTTTGGGTGGTTTTAAGTGATTTGACCACTTAAAAAAACAAACAAAAATCACTTAATTGACCTAATTTAGCACCATTAAGTGTTAAGTGTAAAAAATAAACGACTCATAAATTCTTCTTTCTTGCTAGTTATATTCATCAATTGTATCATTGATTTCTTCTAATGAAATGTACTCTTGGAAAAGGAGACCAAAAGACTTTCACGAATGATATATATGTTGAATTATTGAAGGATTACCTGTGAAGTGTACATTGGTTGATGTATATGTCTCTATCTTTGTGGAAAACCACTTATGCAATTATGGTCCTTTTTTTGGAAAAAAATAGCACTCAAAACCAATCAAGTGTCAATCTTTTGGTGATGTATATGTTGAATTATTGAAGGATTACCCGTGAAGTGTACGTTGGGTGATGTATATGTGTCTATCTTCGTGGAAAACCATATATGTGATTATGGTTCTTTTCCTTAAAAAAATAGCACTTAGAACTAATCAAGTGTCTATCTATCTTTGTCGAAAACCTTATATGCAATTATGATTCCTTTTCTTGGAAAAAAAAGTGCTCAGAACCAATCAAGACACAATTTTTATGTTGGAATTCTTGGGCTGAAGTGAACCGACGAAGATGTATTAACCTATTTCATTTTGTCACATATGATATTGACAGCTTTAACTGTACCCTTTGTGGTTTTGTTTATACATTGAAGTTGTCTAACCAAATTTTAAACAAGAACAGCACACTGCTTATAGCTAGGAACCAGTCTGTAAGAAACGTATAGTTAATTTTTGTAACCATTAGATGCAGTGTTCGTATAGGGATGCAATGAGAATTAGACCAAGCTGACATATGTTAGGATTTTTGGCTATATTCTCGGCAAAATTTAATTTATGTGAAACAGTGAAAGTGGTCCAATCGAAATTTGTTTTGGACGAATAAGATACAATTGAAAAACTTAGCTCGAGAGGTATCCATTACCACAAATAGCACCAGAAAAATAGGCCGGGCGCCCGGCACACCCCCAAGAAGCTAGCAGGGACAAGTTTGAGCGAAAATAGGCTTGTTATGGGATTTCCTATTATGATTGATTTGGGAGCAAGGAAAAGTTTTTCCCAAAAGGTTTTATATTAATTTGTGACAACGTAAATTTATGTCATAAAGAGGATGCTTATTCTTTGTTTATGGGGTCTCCTTGGGTACATCTAGGTATTCATGTACTTGACCAAAAAAAATATATATATATATATATATGTGATTGATTTTTAAAATGTATGATTGTAATTTGTTATATGTGTTATAACTAAACATAAGTTATTACAATTAGTAAATATGATCACAATTATTAAATTAGTAAATATGATTATATTTACTGATTGTAATAATACATATTTAGTTATAATCACTTATAATAAATTACAATTACATATTTTAGAATGCAATCATGTGTTTTTTTTTTTGTCAAGTGTACACGTACCCCAGGTGTATACTAGAATATGCCTATATATATATGATTGGGTATCGATGCACCTGAACTAAAATTAGTCATTATATTTTATTATACTTGATTAAAATTAACCATGACTGATTACAACTATATATGGTTAATTATTGTAAATGTGATCTGATTCATTTAATTGCAATCAGATATAATAAACACATAATCATATATAATAAAATACAATAAGTAATTTTAGAATGCGATCACTCATTTGAGCATTGATACAACTAAAATGATTACATTTTAAAATTTGTAATTGTATTTTATTATATCATATTATAACTAAAGATGGCTGATGACAACTAAACATGATCGATTTTTGTAAATATGATCTGACTCATTTAGTTGCAATCAAATATAATAAAATACAATCAATAATTATAAAATACAATTACTCATTCGTAGTTTTCATGTGTATCGATATCCAAGTTTACGTACTGTAGAATGTGCCATATATAAACTAATAATAACAACAATAATAATAATAATAATTACTTCTCTCTAGATAAAACATTACAATTCCTATTATAACTATTTAAAGGTATCAAATGTACCATTGTGTAAATGTAATAATGTTTTTTTCAATAGTGAAACTCAATATATATACATATATAATATCATGAATTAAAGTCATCTTTCTATACATCGTAGATGTATAATAAATAATTGCATTTGCTTACATTGTTTTTATTTCCTTTTCAAATTTCTGAAAGAGAAATTCCCATGCATTTAACACATTTGAGCATTGTGAGAGGTGAGAAAATACTTCTAGAAAGGTAAGCATAGAATAACATGATTCACATGAAGAAAAACACCAAACTTAAATCACGTAGTACTGAAACAGACATTGACTTGTATAAAATATTGTTTGTGATCCTTTTGTTGGCTACTTGGGCTGTGTGTGGCATTAGCTGCCCCACACTAAATTTAAGTCAAGTCTCAATTTATAATTTTTAATTTTTTCTGGTATACTTTTCTTTTCCTTTTATTTTCCAAAGCGAAATTGATTGATAAAATATAACCCACAAGAATGCTAAGAAGAGTCAAATCGCGTGTGTTTCTATTGAATATCCACTTTCTATGCATTGGGGTTGGAATATTCTTTCTTAACTAACTTATCATTATTCTTTCATAAATTGACATAGTGATGAAATAAATATTCTACAAGAAATGTTAAACTGTCCAAAAATATTCTTTAAATTTATGGTCAGATAATGTGATATATGACTTATGGACACTACATTCTTTACCATATTATCACATAATTTATGTTAACTCTAGTGGAGTAAATAAAATTATTCCTTTAAAAGAAATTTTGTTGCATATTCTATGTTTATTTTGGATTCATTTAATTTGTCGAAGCACTATGGAATGGCTTATAGATAGACAGACCCTAGATACTAAGAGGGTCGTTTGTTTTTACTACTTTTTACTTAATAGGTCTGAATTACACATTTTAAGTGACTTTTGTTTGTTTTTTTAAGTGATCAAACCACTTAAAACTGCCAAAAAATCACTGAATATAAAAAGCTACAATTTTTGACTTTTCACTTAATGGTAAATCACTTAATGATTTTTTATATATATTCTATCAAATCTATCATTTCCAAAATAACATATTTCCAAATTAGTTCTAATTTTACATTATACAGATTTATTTTAAATGTAATCAATGAAATATTGTAATGACTAAAATATATATTACTTTACAGTTTCAACTTTTGTTGCAATAGTTCTTTAACTTAAGAACATTTTGTTTATTTTTATTTAAATATATAAATTTAATTTACTTTATTATAATAATTTATTTTTGTATATATAATTTTAAAAAATTACTTTACTATAATAACTAATTATAGTTTAATTATGAATAAAAAATATTATTAATATATACATAAAAGTGTTTTAGTATTTTTTAAATAATTTATTATAATTGTTTGTATTATATTAAATGAAGTTTCAAAACAACTAATTGTAAAAGGATATAAATGTCAAATTACTAGTTTTCAGACAATTTAACTTTAAAAAACAAATGAGGTTACTATACAGTCAGAGGTAAAGGAAAAAAAAAAAAACATATAATTCAGATTTCAAGTTTTAGTCACTATTCAATCTTCAATCTTCAGCAGCATTGTTCAGTTTTCAGACGAAAAAACAAATGACTCCTAAGTCGAGAAGATTAATACTTGTTTTAAACAATCATAGTTTGGTGTTTGATTTTCCTTAATTTGTTATGGATAGGAAATCAATGTTCATAGTTTAGCTATAGTCAGTCATTAATATATATCGAATCTTTTGTTTTAGAGAGACCAAAACATCTTGACTCAACCTCTGATCATAAGCTTTGAATTGTCTAGCTGATCAGAACTATTTAGAATATGATAGCTCAAAAAATATTGCTATTATATAGAGACCAATAATTATATAGGGTAGCCCAAATTTTATTTTAATTTTTTTTTTAAAGTATATTGGGCAATTGATGGAGTCCATTTTACCACAGTTCAATGTAGTTTGATGACAAAAAATGCTCATATATCTTAGTATTATCTAAGTTTGAGTTGCCTCCACCGTAGATGATATTTCATACAAATAATTAATGGAGTTTATTTTACTTTTTTCAAAATTTTTGTTGATATATAAGGGAATGATTAATTTTTTTTTTTTAAAAAAAGAATATTAACGATATTAATAATCACAGGTTTCATATAAATATTTCCCTAAAAAAAAAAGGTTTTATATAAATAGCATATAAAATGAAAGAACTATAATATGTAGCTTATGATGAAAGGAAAGATTTCACACACCTTAACTTAATTATTTGTGTTAGAGGATATTTTTATTATTCAAGAAATATAACTAGCAATGATTACTTATTCAATTTTTTATTGTTACACTGTGATATATTATATATAAATAAAGCCCTCCATAGAATACAACCATCCACCAACTTCATAATTGCATGTAAATTACAAAAATCGTAAAAACATAAAAATTTACATTTAAGCACATAGAGGGAACTACATCAACATCCATTTTTGTCAGTGTCATGTATAATTTGTTGATGTTTGTCTCAAAGTAACTTTATTTGTGCTAGTATTTTGAGGCTATTTTGTAATTTTAAGTTTGGGTGGGCTTTGTTATAATTTTAGAAGCGATACTCCCAAAAAAATCATTGTAATTTGTAAAAATGTTAATTTTACCACTATAGTTTTATTTTTGTTCAAAATCCCTCATGATGTTAAATAATTAACAGAAAATGACTATTTTACCCACCTATGACTTCACCATCAATTTATGACCATTAGGGGTATTATTGTCCTTTCACATGACTATAGGGGGTATTTTGAGTGTTTTTATTAACGTCAAAGAATATTTTGGATAAAAATGAAACTATAGGTGATAAAATGAATATTTTTGCAAACTATAATGAGTTCTTTGAGATTTTTCTATTTTAGAAAGTCTCTTAATATATATTATTGTGTTATTAAGAGAGTTGTAAGTGTGTTTGGAAGTAGAGGTAATATCTTGTAACCTTATTATTCTCATACTAGTGAAACCGATTACCTCTGTGGAAGTAGCCATATTGGTGAACCACGTAAAAATCTCTTATGTTGTGTTATGGTTTAATTTGCTCTTAGCTTTATTTTGTTCTTGCCAATATATTGTGTTATTTGTTGTATTTGTGTGGCCATTCAAACAAGATCTGGGGTTTTATTAGTGTTGCTAGGAGTTGTCCACCAAGTGTTCGACGAAAGTCCTAAAAGAGCAATAGTGTGTTTGATTATTGTCTCACCTTCCTCTTACAAGTGGTATTAGAGCACTAGGTTATGGAAGATTGTTTGGATGGCTAAGGGGAGTACTACAATGTTCGGAAGCTCTAGTGAGGTAAAGTTTGAAGTGATGTCATTTGATGGAAAATCAAACTTTACATTATCGAAAGGAAGATGAAGAATATCCTCATCCAACAAGACTTATTTGTCACTATTTTGGGAGTTGAATCCAAGCCTAGGGATGTATCTTTGGAGTCGTGGAAAATATGGAATGAGAAGGCTATGAGTTTTGTAAAGTTGCACCTTTCTGATGAAGTGATATGTAATGTCATGAAACAGCAAAATGCTAAGGACACATGGGAGAAGCTAGAGAAGCTCTACATAAGAAAATCTTTGTCCAACAAATTAACTCTAAAGGATCAACTCTTTGGTTTAAAGATGTTAGAGGGCAGAGATGTGATAGCACACTTGAATGAATTTAGCCGGTGTATTAGTGATCTAGCATCGATTAATGTAAAGTATGAGGAGGATGATAAAGCTCTATTATTGTTGAGGTCTTTATCGGATTCCTTCAAAAATTTTAGGCCTACTTAGTTGTTCGGCAAGGAAACTCTTGAATTTGATGCCATTGTTTTCGATATAGTTTCTTATGTGACATTGGACAAGGCAAGTGAGGGGGAAGCTTAAGGCGAAGGACTCTTAACAAGGGAGTCTAGGGGCTAGGTCGAACAAAAGAAAGAAGTAGGTCGGCGAAGAACTCTAGATCAAAGCCTGGAAAGAAAAATGTGGAGTGCTATGGTTGTGACAAGAAAAGGCATTATAAATGGGAGTGTAGGAAGCTTGAAGCGAATATCAAATAAGGCAAGAAAGCCGAGACAAGCTTTACGGCAAATGTTGCATTTGAAGGTTGTGCATCCTAGGTCATGCATCTGAAGGTCATCCATTCGAAGGTTGTGCATCCGAAGATTATGGTGAACTCTTCGTGGTGGCTTTTACTAGTCATGCTCTCGATACATGGATTCTTGATTTCGGGTGCTCTTTCCACATGTGTGCAAATCGTGAGTGGTTTAACACTTATGAGTCTTAAAGCAAAGGTGAAGTTATAATGGGTAACAATGCAATTTGTAAGGTCATTGGGATTGGTACAATCAAGATCAAGATGTTTGATGGGATTATGAAAACCTTAGGTAGTGTGGACACATTCCGGCACTTAAGAAGAATTTGATATCTATAGGCACACTTGATGCAAATAGGTGTTCTTTTTCGGCAAAGGATGATATTATCAAGTGTCTAAGGGATCTATGGTGATGATACGAGGTACAAAATTAGGCAACAATCTTTACAAGCTTTTGGGAAACACAATTTTAGGTGGAACGACTATCGCTATGAAAAAAAAGACTTGCAAAGAAGAAATTCAACTTTGGCATTTTAGGTTGGAGCACATGAGTGAGAGAGCATTATAAGAACTACATAGGCGAAGATTGTTAAAAAGTGTGGGGTCATGCAAGCTAGAATTTTGCAAGTATTGTGTTATGAGAAAGCAAAGCAAGGTGAGCTCCAAAGTTCCAAGCAAGGAAAATGGAAGCAAGGGGTTGCTTGATTACATACACTCTGATGTGTAGGGGTTGGCACCAATTAGATCATATGGTGGAGCCCGTTACCTTGTTACGTTCATGGATAATTTTTCTAGGAAAGTTTGGGTGTACTTCATGAAGGAGAAATCCGAGGTCTTTGACAAGTTCAAGGAATGAAAGGTGGAAGTTGAGAACCAAACAGGAAGAAAAATCAAGTATTTGAGGAGTGACAACAGAGGTGACTACCGAAATGGCAAATTTGTTAAATTTTATAAACTTGTAGGCATCATTAGACATTTCATTGTGAAGAAAAACCCTTAAAGAAATGGTGTTGCAAAGAAGATGAATAGAACTCTTTTAGAGAGAGCTAGATGCATGAGACTTCATATAGGGTTGCCTGAATGTTTTTGGGCCGAAGCAATAAACCATGCTTATTATTTGGTTAACCTGTCACCATGGAAGATACTTGAGTTTAAATCGGCGGAAGAAGTATGTATAAGCGAGGAAGTTGACTGCTCAAACTTGAAAGTCTTTAGATGCAAGGCATGTGCTCTTATCCCAAGTGATGAGAGAAACAAGCTACAATCAAAGTCACTTAAAAGCATGTTTCTCGGGTTTGAGAAAGAAGTGAAGGGATTCAAGCTTTATGATATAGCTAATAAGAAGAAAGTTCTAAGTAGAGACGTGGTCTTCAATGAAGCCTCCATACCGTTGGGAGAAGCCAAGAAAGGTGATGGTGAAAAAGGAGTTGTCATTGAAATTCCTATTACAACAAAATTTAGTGATAGAGAAAGTGAATGAGTGCAACTAGAAGAGATTCAACAAGAAGAGGTTCATGAAGAACCAAGATCTATAGCCCAAGGAAAGCTAAAGAGAACCATAAGGTCGCCATAAAGGTATGGTTTGGATGATGAAAATGAGGAAGTGCACTTTGCACTTATGGCTAATGGAGGAGATCCAATTCATTTCATGAAACCAATGCTTATCATGATGGTGAAAATTGAGTGAAAGCAATGATGCAGGAGATGGAATCTTTGAAAAAGAACTTCATTTGGGAGTTAGTTCCTAAGCCTAAAGATAGAAAACTTATTAGTTGCAAATGGGTATTTAGGAAGACAGAAGGCATGCATGAGAATGAAGCACCAAAGTTTAAATTATGGTTGGTTGCTAAAGGGTACTCACAAAAGGAAGGCATTGATTATAATGAGATTTTCTCACTGGTCGTGAAATATACATCTATCCGAGTATTGTTGGCCTTGGTAGCACAGTATGATATAGAGTTAAAGCAACTTGATGTGAATATGACATTTTTTCATGGAGATTTGGAGTAAGTCATTTATATAGCTCAATTGGAAGGGTTTAAGGAAGTAGGAAAGAAGAACCTTGTTTGTCGGTTGAAGAAGTACCTTTATGGACTCAAGTAATCTCCTCAGCAACGATACAAACGCTTTGACTCTTGCATGTTGAAGATTGGCTACAAGAGAAGTGAGTATAATTGTTGTGTTTACTCTCATGTGTTTGATGGTGGTACTTATCTTGTTGATGTTGTATGTGGATGATATGCTTATAGCATGTTAGGATATGTCAAAAGTTGATGAACTCAAAGAAGCATTGGGTAAAGAATTTGACATCAAAGATCTTGGAGTTGGTAAAAAGATCCTTGGGATGGAGATTAAAAGAAACCGAAAAGAGGGGAAGTAGTGGTTTTCTCAAAAGAGGTACATTCATAAAGTGCTTGAGAAGTTTAGCATACTTGATGCTAAAGCCCTGTCTACTCCACTTGCTTCACATTTTGAATTGAGTGCAAAGCAATGTCCTTCTACCAATTTTGAGATAGAGGAGATAATAAAGGTGCGTGGTTGGTTGTTTGATGTATGCCATGGTATGTAAAAGACTTGATAGCTCCCAAGCCGTTAATATGTTTCCAAGTACTTGGTGAATGCAGGCAAAGAGCATTAGATGGCCGTTAAATGGGTGTTGCAGTACTTGAAGGGTGCTAAGGAGTTGAGAATCATGTTTGAAAGAAAATATGATGAAACTAGTGTTGTTGGGTTTATTGATTCCAATTATACGGGTGACTTAGACAAAAAGAGGTCTACAACAGAGTATATATGTATTTACATGTATGAGTGGACCAATTAGTTGGAGGTCTGTGCTCTAACCCATTAGTGCTTTGTCTATTACCGAAGCGGAATACATGGCAATCGCGAAAGCATCAAAGGAAGCAATTTGGTTGAGGGGTTTGGTGAATGATATGGGAGTTAAGCAAAATATGGTGTTGCTAAAGTTTGATAGTCAAAGTGTAATTACTTTAACAAAGAATCAAATGTTCCATGCAAGAACCAAACACATTGACATGCGATTCCATAGAATAAAAGATTAGATTGCCTTGAGTGAAGTCTCCATTGAAAAGGTTCACACGGAACAAAACGCATCCGATATGCTCACCAAACCGGTTACAAGAGACAAATTTGAGCACTGCTTAAGCTTGTTAAATATTTGCTCTTGCTGAACTTAAGTGGTCACCTCACCACTTGAGGTGTGTTGAGACGGGGAATTTCTCATCAAGGTGGAGGTGTGTTATCCAATTATTTCCAAAGGGTTGAAGTTTCTTTTCGACAAGATACAGATTGTTAATGTATGTCTCAAAATAACTTCATGTGTGTTAGTGTTTTGAGGTTATTTTGTAATTTCAAGTTTAGGTGGGCTTTGTTGTAATTTTAGAAAGTTTCTTAATATATATTGTTGTACTATTGAGAGAGTTGTAAGTGTGTAGAGTGACTTTGTGAGAGAGGTGTGTGTTTTTACAAAGTGTGAGCAATAAAGAAAACCTTATGAGAGCTTGTGAGGTTGAAAGATTGACAGTTAGAGGGAGAAGATAGTTTGGAAGTAGAGTTAATCTCTTGTAAGCTTATTATTTTCATACTAATGAAATCGGTGACCTTCGTGGACATAGTCATATCGGTGAACCACATAAAAATCTCTTGTCTTGTGTTGTGGTTTGATTTGTTCTTAGTTTTATTGTGTTCTGGCCAATATATCATGTTACTTATCATATTTGTGTGGTCATTCAAACAAGATCTTAGATGTTACTAGTGTTGTTAGGAGTTGTCCACCAAGTGTTCGACAAAAGTCCTAAGAGAGCACTAGTGTGTTTGATTGTTGTCGCACCTTTCTCCTACACTAGTACATTTAAATGAAAGAACTATCCTGTTGTATGAAATTTTTAACCAAAAAATAAATTACTTCTGGACTCATAAACAACACCTTTATACTCATTGGGTTGGAATACTCTTCTTAACTATGTTATCATTATTCTCTCATAAAGTTTCACGTAGTGCTGAAATAAATTTTCTGTTAAAAAGTATTAAATTATTTAAAAATATAATTTATGATTAAATGATGTGATATATAATTTAAAGACACTACATCATTTATTATATTATGTCATAATTTACATATAATATATGATAACTCATACCATATAATTTCGGCAACTTAATATTACTCATATACTATTTATCTATAAAATATTTTACAACTTTTTTAACTGTTACCCTAGATCTAAAATAAAATAAGAAGAAAAGTTAAAAAAAAAAAAAAAAAATTCTACACTCAAAATAACCTTTAACTAAGTTCTATATATTGCCTTCTTGCATGCCTTACTTGACATAAAGAAAATACTTCCCTAAAATTATAAGCAGAAGCATCCCATAGATGTTAAACATGGTGTTCAAATTATCAGCTCCTAAAGTGATGTTCATGTGGGCTATCATTTTGTGTGCTGTGTTGCTGCTTTTAGTGATATAATATAAAAAACAAATGACTCCGTAGTTAACAAGGAGTCTATTTGCTTTTTCTTCAGAAATTTTACTTGTTAATTTATTTCAAATTATTTAATTTAAATCTGATGAACATTAAATATCATATATAATAACAAGTCTTATATTCATAAAGTAAGAGGTGAATTAAAATGAACATGATTAAGAAAGATGAGTAAAGAAAAAAAAAAAAGATAGATGAGTAAACTTATATGGTTGATGGATCATTTAACAGTTACTTCTCTCTATACAAAGCATTACAATTCCTTTAATACGTATGTTATTTCAAATATAATAATGGATAATGTTAATCAATGGCTTCAACAAGAAAATTGGAATAAGGATCAAATACAATCAATATATAAATTCACTCATTTATTTCTTTATCAATTTTTTACTCTTGCTTCTTTTCGTTAATTATTTTTTATTATTAACTCATACTCTCAGGGTATAAAGTAACACTACCGTTTCATAAATAATACACTCTTAATACAAAATCATGAATTGTTATATAGATCATATAAGCATCTTAGTCAACATTTTCATGCTTTTTATTCATACACGTAATGATAACGTGTTATTTAAGCAGTGAGTAAGATCATTTTAGAAAAGTAAGCATCTATAGGCACAACAATAATTGGATTTACCTTGATAAAAGATAAAATAATAAAAAACTTAAATCAAGCACCGAAACATAAATATGCATTGACTTGTGGAGAATAATGTACCAAAAAATCAAGTCATTTATCTCAAAAAAAAAAATCAAGTCATTGTTTGGAGTTTGACTCTGTTTTTTACCTCGCTGTTGACCTGTTGGGCTATATAGTTAACATACACTGAATTTTCAAAAAAAGAAAAAAAAAATTATTAGTTTTCCAAATTTAAGTTAAATATTTCAGTTTTCTTTTAAAATATTTTTTGTGTACATTTCGTTTCTATTTATTTTCGAAAGCGAGCTTGATTTACGACGCACAAGAAAGCTGGAGAAATGTGTTTCCATTGAGAATTACTTTTCAAATTCCTTGTAACAGTCTTAGGAGAAATTTAAACAAGGAAAATGGTGTCCAGGGAGTTTTCCACGGGACCAGTATTTTTGAAAAATTGTAGTCAATGCTTATCGCCATTATGATTGAATTAAGCTTTTCTCATCGAATGAACCAACCATATTCACAACACAATATCACAAGATAAATCTTGATAAAATACATTAATGTTGGATTAATGTCTTACTAGTCATAAAGTTATATCGATATAAATTCATACCGCCAAAAGACTTTGACTCAAATACAGTCATAAGACAAAAGTGTTTTGGGAGTTTTCATGGGATCAATATGTTGAGAAAAAAGTAAACTAATGCTCGTCACCATTACATGCTTTCCATGGGACCGATTGGAGAGAAAATTGATTAATGAAGTTTCAATTTCTTATGGAGAGGAAAAAAGAAAGGATGTTTATGTTTCTTAATAGAGTCTTATTCTATCATGAGTTGAAGAAAATTTGGGCAACATTAATTAAAGAAAAACCTAATCAACCTGATTAAACCTCTTATTCTAAGGCCCCGTTTGGTACACGGTATTAGATAGGATGAGATAAAACAGAATTGAATGAAATGAGATAAGATATGATTGGATGAGATTAAATTAGTACCATACCGTGTTTGATGTAGTTGTGATTGAATTGAATTATATTTGACTAAATTAATTTAATATTTCTGTAAATTGAATTTTAAAAAAAAGTATAATAAATTAATCAACGTATTCAAAAAAAAAAAGTTAACTAAATAAAAATAAAAATTATTTTTGATAAATTTTAAATGTATAAACTTTATAAAACTATTAAATAAATTTATAATTCTGAAATATGTTAATAATCTTCTAATATTCAGGAGCTAATTTATTAGTAAAAAAAATAGAGTTGATTTAAACTTGCCATTGTTAAAGACATTTTGCATAATAATTTGAAGCACATAAATTTTTATTATATTACGTAAGTGGCAATCTTTTTATAAATGAATGCTATCGAATACACACACGTACTTTTCAAATCATAGAAAACTGTATCTAGTTTTTCTCTTCAATTGAATTACATAGTACTCATTCTAAAGCACTTTAACTACTGAAGGGAACAAACTTTGTAGGCTTGAGTTTTATAATTAATGGATATTCAATTAAATAAGTGGTTAAAGCAAAGTACATACAAGAACTCTTTAGACATGCAACTACAGTAATACCACATAACCTCCGATTTTTGTTATATAAATGTTATTTCTTTATCATTTGAACCACCATTATAATTCATTTTTTTATATCTAAAAAAATAGATTCATGCATAAGTGTGTTATTTATATAGACTTGAGGATGGCATGCATGGAACTCTCGTCTACCATGACCTTTTTTCAAAAGAAAAATGTGCATCTCATAATAAAGAAAATATTAATAAATTAAAAAAAAAAATCAATTAAGGTATGACCATTCATAAAGTTAGATGTAATATTTACATTTAGAAAAGAAGGTCAAAAGGCTTGTTCAAATACAGTTTTAATAGAAATTTAAACAAGGAAAAAATTTGTGTCTAACGGAGCTTTTATGGGATCAATTCGTAAGAAAATTGGAGTTGATGCTTGTCACCATTACATGAAATTGCATTGATATGTAAAGAGGACTAGACCACGGCCATATGAAATTTTGTTTCTTTAGGAAAATTCAATAAATGTTTTTGATTTGGGTCTTTTTCCATCATGACTTGACGAATACGCCTAAAACATTATAAATAAAGACATACCTAATCAACTTGACTCAATCTCTTATTATAATTGGTTATACATATTTGACAATTGAAAGATTACTCGTGAGGTGTACGTTAGATGATATATAACTTATGAAAATAATGTTTTTTTTTTCTGGAATAAAGAGTAACAATGACTTTGCTATATTTAAATCTCGAGGGTTAATGTTAGAAGACCTTGACTTACTATAAAAGAGTTTACACTTTGATGAAAGAATTGTAAGTATAAAAGTTAAATTATTTGATAATTATTGATTATTCAAGGAAGGTAAAACATCTATAAACATAAAAATAATTTGATTTACGTTGACAAAAAGACATTGCATACAACAACGCATTGATTATGGTGAAAATAACAATATTTGATGAGGAGTTAGTATTTATTGAGACTGCTAGAAAAACAATATTCAATTATTAACAAAAGAAAAAGAGAGAAAGAGAGAGATTGTAAAATTCATTAATCACGCTTGCATCCTGACTCTCCACTTTATTTGCTTATGGCTTGCCAAACTCGTTCACATAATTCATATCAACATAGGACAAAACAATACTTAGAAAATTTTTGTTTTAATTTCACACGTGTGAAGATTGAATATCACAATTTTGTTATTTTTTATGAAATTGTCATTCACCACGATTTTGTTATCTTCCATTCATTACCAAATCCACCATCACCCACTGTCCACGGTCTCATCATCAAATTAAATTAGGGAAGGAGATCCCAGCTGCCATCTCCATCGTCCATCAAGATTGATGGACGGTGGAGATTCCATTTTAAAATACAATTAAAATTAAAAATTAAAAATTAAAAATAAATAAAAAAAATGGATCATAGTTGTTTATTACCCATTACTTTGTCCAAACCAACTAGAAAACAACTAGAAAATGAATATTTAGATTTTAAATTAAAATACCATAGTTAATTAATTCCAAGACAATTTTGGGTGAGATATATTTAGGTTTTTTTTTTCAGATATATTTCATGTAATTATCAAAGTAAAAAAAGAAAAGAAAAGAAAAAGAAAAGAAAATTTGAGTAATATAAACTTAGGATAATTTGAAAATATGTTATTTTTGGGAGCATAGACTTTGAGTAGAATATTTTAAATTTGTTTCAGTAATTTACAATTAAGTGAAAAGTTAAAAATTTTTACTTTTTTTTTTTCAGTTTTTTCAGATAGTTTCAAATGGTTTGACCACTTAAAAAACAAACAAACGAAAACAACTTGATATATACAATTCAGCACTATTAAGTCATAAGTATAAAAAACAAATGACTCTGTAGTTAACAAGGAGTCTATTTGCTTTTTCTTCAAAAATTTTACCTATTAATTTATTTCAAATTATTTAATTTAAATCTGATGAACATTAAATATCATAGATAATAACAAGTCTTATATTCATAAAGTAAGAGGTGAATTAAAATGAACATGATTAAGAAAGATGAGTAAAGAAAAAAAAAAAAAGATAGATGAGTAAACTTATATGGTTGATGGATCATTTAACAGTTACTTCTCTCTATACAAAGCATTACAATTCCTTTTATACGTATGTTATTTCAAATGTAATAATGGATAATGTTAATCAATGGCTTCAACAGGAGAATTGGAATAAGGATCAAATACAATCAATATAAATTCACTCATTTATTTCTTTATCAATTTTTTACTCTTGCTTCTTTTCGTTAATTATTTTTTATCATTAACTCATACTCTCAGGGTATAAAGTAACACTACCGTTTCATAAATAATACAGTCTTAATACAAAATCATGAATTGTTATATAGATCATATAAGCATCTTAGTCAATAGTTTCATGCTTTTTATTCATACACGTAATGATAACGTGTTATTTAAGCAGTGAGTAAGATTCATTTTAGAAAAGTAAGCATCTATAGGCACAACAATAATTGGATTTACCTAGATAAAAGATAAAATAATAAAAAACTTAAATCAAGCACTGAAACATAAATATGCATTGACTTGTGGAGAATAAAGTACCAAAAAATCAAGACATTGTTTGGAGTTTGACTCTGTTTTTTACCTCGCTGTTGACTTGTTGGGCTATATAGTTAACATACACTGAATTTTCAAAAAAAGAAAAAAAAATCATTAGTTTTCCAAATTTAAGTTAAATATTTCAGTTTTCTTTTAAAATATTTTTGGTGTACATTTCGTTTCTATTTATTTTCGAAAGCGAGCTTGATTTGCGACCCACAAGAAAGCTGGAGAAATGTGTTTCCATTGAGAATTACTTTTCAAATTCCTTGTAACAGTCTTAGGAGAAATTTAAACAAGGAAAATGGTGTCCAGGGAGTTTTCCACGGGACCAGTATTTTTGAAAAATTGTAGTCAATGCTTATCGCCATTATGATTGAATTAAGCTTTTCTCATCGAATGAACCAACCATATTCACAACACAATATCACAAATAAATCTTGATAAAATACACTAACGTTGGATTAATGTCTTACTAGTCATAAAGTTATATTGATATAAATTTATACCGCCGAAAGACTTTGACTCAAATACAGTCATAAGACAAAAGTGTTTTGGGAGTTTTCATGGGATCAATATGTTGAGAAAAGTAAATTAATGCTCGTCACCATTACATGCTTTCCATGTGACCGATTGGAGAGAAAAGTGATTAATGAAGTTTCAATTTCTTATGGAGAGAAAAAAAGAAAGGATGTTTATGTTTCTTAATCGAGTCTTATTCTATCATGAGTTGAAGAAAATTTGGGCAACATTAATTAAAGAAAAACCTAATCAACTTGATTAAATCTCTTATTCTAAGGCCCCGTTTGGTACACGGTATTAGATAGGATGAGATGAAACATAATTGAATGAGATGAGATAAGATATGATTGAATGAGATTAAATTAGTACCATACCGTGTTTGATGTAGTTGTGATTGAATTGAATTATATTTGACTAAATTAATTTAATATTTATGTAAATTGAATTTTAAATAAAAATATAATAAATTAATCAACGTATTCAAAATAAATTAAAAATTAAAAATTAAAAGTTAACTAAATAAAAATAAAAATTATTTTTGATAAATTTTAAATGCATAAACTTTATAAAACTATTAAATAAATTTATAATTCTGAAATATGTTAATAATCTTCTAATATTCAGGAGCTAATTTATTAGTAAAAAAAATAGAGTTGATTTAAACTTGCCATTGTTAAAGACATTTTGCATAATAATTTGAAGCACATAATTTTTAATATATTACGTAAGTGGCAATCTTTTTATAAATGAATGCTATCGAATACACACAAATACTTTTCAAATCATAGAAAATTGTGTCTAGTTTTTCTCTTCGATTGAATTACATAGTACTCATTCTGAAGCACTTTAACTGAAGTGAACAAACTTTGTAGGCTTGAGTTTTATAATTAATGGATATTCAATTAAATAAGTGGTTAAAGCAAAGTACATACAAGAACTCTTTAGACATACAACTATAGTAATACTACATAACCTCCGATTTTTGTTATATAAATGTTATTTCTTAATCATTTTAACCACCATTATAATTCATTTTTTTGTATATAAAAAAATAGATTCATACGTAAGTGTGTTATATATATAGACTTGGATGGCATGCATGGAACTCTCGTCTACCATGACCATTTTTAAAAGAAAAATGTGCTTCTCATATTGAAGAAAGTATTAATAAATAAAAAATATATAGATCAATTAAAGTATGACCATTCATAAAGTTAGATGTAATATTTACATTTAGAAAAGGTCAAAAGGCTTATTCAAATACAATTTTAATAGAAATTTCAACAAGGAAAAAATTTGTATCTAACGGAGCTTTCATGGGATCAATTTGTGAGAAAATTAGAGCTGTTGCTTGTCACCTTTACTTGAAATTGCATTGATATGTAAAGAGGATTGGACCACACCCATATGCAATTTTGTTTCTTTTGGAAAATTCAATAAATGCTTTTGATTTGGGTCCGTTTCTATCATGGCTTGATGAATACGCGTAAAACATTATAACGAGAGACATACCTAATCAACTTGACTCAATCTCTTATTATAATTGGTTATATATATGTGATAATTGAAAGATTACTCGTGAAGTGTATATTAGATAATATATAACTTATGAAAATAATATGTCCTTTTCTTGGAATAAAGAGTAACAATGACTTTGCTATGTTTAAGTCTTGAGGATTAATGTTAGAAGACCTTGACTTACTGTAGAAGAGTTTACACTTTGATGAAAGAATTGTAAGTATAAAAGTTAAATTATTTGATAATTAATGATTATTCAAGGAAGGTAAAACATCTCTAAACATAAAAATAATTTGATTTACGTTGACAAAAAGACATTGCATACAACAACGCATTGATTATGGTGAAAACAACAATATTTGACGAGGAGTTAATATTTATTGAGACTGCTAGAAAAACAATATTCAATTGTTAACGAAAGAAAAAGAGAGAGAAAGCGAGAGATTGTAAAATTCATTAATCATGCTTGCATCCTGACTCTCCACTTTATTTGCTCATGGCTTGCCAAACTCGTTCATATAATTCTTATCAACATAGGACAAAACAACACTTACAAAATTTTTGTTTTAATTTCACACGTGTGAAGATTGAAGATCACAATTTTGTTATTTTTTTTATTAAATTGTCATTCACCACAATTTTGTCATCTTCCATTCATTACCAAATCCACAATCACCCACTGTCCACGATCTCATCATCAAATTAAATTAGGGAAGGAGATCCCAGCTGCCATCTCCACTGTCCAACAAGACTATGGACGGTAGAGATTCCATTTTAAAACAAATTAAAATTAAAAATTAAAAAGTAATAAAAAATGGATCATAGTTGTTCATCACCCATCACTTTGTCCAAACCAAACATCGCTGTCATTCATCAATCAAGATTGGTGGCATCAAACCAACACTTTCTTCTGCACCAACAAGAGTGAAAAGACCACCAATGCTCGATCTCCTTCCAGCCACACACAATCTTCTCCGTTCGAAAAACATCCATCCGTCGATTTGAGGCGATGGGGTGAGAGAGAAAATGAAATGGTGGAGTAAGATTGAAGAAAAAGTGAATAGGTGAGCTAGGGTGAGACTGAATAGAGACGGTGAGGTGAGAGAGAAAATGAAATGGTGGGGTGAGATTGAAAAGAAAGTGAACTGGTGGGGGGAAAGTGTTCTTTGAATTTTGTTCTTTATTCTTTTAAAGAATATAATTATTTAGATGCCAAGGGTCATAAGATCATCCATTCATTTTTATTTCATATTCAATTAAATATTAATGTTTTGACAACGTTCTCACATGCTGGAAACACCAAATACTTTTACCCATCTATCCTTACTTTCTAACGGTACCGTTAAATAGTGGATGGAGAAATCTTCACATTAACGATCTAGGTTTTTTGGATAATATATTCTAAAATAGTGATTGTTTGACATTATTTTGCATTCAAGGGGCTAAAACAATAACATTCCTACAAAAGAAAAATGATTTTGTTATTGTTACATAAATCTTTTGAGAATACAATACAAATTATTAATATTATGATCTTGCTTTAGCTTCAACTGGCCATGGTCAGGCCTCTTTTATTTGAAAAGAGGCAGACATAAGAACCACCTACATTTCATTAAATTATTAATACCTCTACCTTCAAATTCTTATCATCCAAACAAGAAGTATAACGTCTTTTGAAAGCAAACATGAATATAATTCAACATTAAAGAAGCGGATATGAAGACGAAAACAAAGAAAAATAAAAAATCAAGCAAGAGTCTCCAAACAAATGTTAGGACGAAAACAAAAATAAATCAAGCAAAACAAAACCAAAATAAATAAATAAATACAAGATTTTTATATAATTCAAAAAATTCCCTAGTTACACAGGAATATATTAGCACTTTTTACACTCACGTACACATAAAACCCTCACATAAATAGGGTATTTATAATATTTCTCGTATACAATACAAACACTCCTAATTAACTTGAAATCTTCATCAAAACAAAAATAATTAACTTAAAACACCTTCTTAAGCTATAAACATAAAATTTTCTTCTATAATATTTCTAATTCGATTAGGATTAATTTTTCTACAAGAATTAAAATAAAATGTTTTTCTTGGGCCAGTGAGCTCGAACATCACAATTCTGACGTCAGGTTTCACATTCCCACAATTCAACGATTTTTCCTTCTTTTTTTTTTCACCTTTTTCAATAAGGCAAAACGTTTTTTGGGTGTTATTTCGTCATATAATGTCAAGCCATGGAAGACCTTGCTCACTACACATAAGCCCATGAGAGTCACATGTATCACAAAAGTTACTACTTACATTAATTGGCATCAAATCATGAACCGATGGAAATTTAACATTCTCAAAACAGCTAAAAGATCAAATCATGAACCAATAGAAAATTGAGTAATTAGTGTGACTGGTTTCGAGTGCTAGAAACTACTACATAGTAGCAAAATCAAGGCTATAATGGACCAAGTGAGAACCCCATTTTAATACTCTGATATTATAAGTATCACGTTTCATATATACTTTGATTAGACCTATACCTTAAAACTCTTCATATGTACGTGTGTTTTCAAGTAGAAGAACTTGAAATTGTAATTATTCAAAAGCATACACCTTTACCTTAAATTAAAGTCTTAATTTATTTCATGAAAACACTGAACAGAAGTGGGGATATTGAGTTATTAATAACTATATATCAATATTAATAATAATTCTCGGTTAGACCTGAGAGAATAACAATTTTCACACACGCAAGAGGACTTCACTTCTCTCTTAATAAGTTACACCACTCTTTTTCTCTGAATTATGAAATGCATAAAATAATGAGAGGAGGGGCCTTCATATAAGCACATGTAGGCTCCCTCATTAAATACTATTAATTAATTTCATTTTTAATCATGAAACATACTGTCTTATATACATTCTTGAACTTCTTCACCATCAAAACGGAGAATTATTGAGTTTTTCTAATTTTTCCATTACCAAAACAAAAAATTATTAAATTTCCTTATTTTTAGGATCAATATTTCAATCTATTAAATTTCTTAATTTTTGGAATTAAATGCATTAAATTCATTGAATTCATTCAAATAGTGAAGTCAACAACACTGTGCTTTCACTCACACATGTAACGTGTATCTTAATTCAAGTTGCGAGAAACGTAAGATTTATTAAGACCTTGACCACTATACATGAGTCAAAGCAAAATGACATTTGTCTGCATCAATCACAAAGATTACTTAATTCAATCATTTCATTGGCAATTATGATCATCCATGGAAAGTAAGTATATTATTCAATTCACACGATTTCACATGGAAAAAAAACATCACGTGAACAACGCGTCAATATTGGTGAAATTGACATGTAATTCTAACTATAGAACAATGGACACAAATCATCTACTAAAACATACATCGACTTATGGAATATATTGTTTCCAAAATAAAAAATAATAATAATAAAATAAAAAATAAAAAAGACTTATCTTTTTGACCCCTCTATGTCTACGAAGGCCTCCTTATTCAAATATAATGAGAACATTTAATGAAATTTTATGAAAGTTTTTATCATGTTGTGATGAGATTTTTAATCTAAATCATAAGAAAATTAAATAAGATATCTAAAAAAATTAATTTTTTTTTAATCATGAATGATTTTTTCAATATTTTCTCCTGTTTAATATTTTAAAACTCATAATATATATGAACTTGAAATTAAGAACTCAAAAACTGACACCTTTGCTTTAAACTAAAGGTCTCAATTTATTTCATCAAAAGCAGTGAAAGGAAGTGGAGATATTAAATTATTAATATACAACATCATTAGTCTTAATTAAATTATTTATATGGTCGGTGGAAACAAAAAAACTTATGACTCTGCCATAAAGTCTTAATTTATATGAGTGTTTTAGCGAAGAAGCACTCAAGATTGGTTTATATAAACCCACATAGCTTGCTCCAGTTTGTATCTCCGAAATCAATCAAAAGATACTTTAAAATGGTGGCGGCTTCCACGTCCGCAGCTTGCAGGGTAATGGTGTTCATACTGGCTGCTCTGTTTGTATGCAATAGTGCTTCTGAATTGGAAAAAGAAGCTCTTGTTAACAGCGGTTGGTGGACTACTGACAGAATCAGTAGCAACAATTCGGATCATTGTAAGTGGACTGGTATTACTTGCAATAAAGAAGGAAGCATATTTTGGATATCCTTGGATGCCATTAGCATAGGAAGGGATCTTGGAAAATTCAACTTCTCTTGTTTTCCGAACTTGGAACATTTTAGCGTTTTTTCTTGTAACCTCTTTGGAAGCATTCCGTCAGAGGTTGGTGCTCTTTCCAAACTCAACTACCTTGCTTTGTCCGTTAACAATCTTACAGGTGAGGAACATTTCAAAGTTTATTCAAATTATTTCTTTATATTTTTACTGAAACTCATACTATGCAGGATCTATCCCTCCAGGGATTGGGAACTTGACGAATTTGGTCGCGTTGGATTTGGGTTTGAACAGACTCAATGGATCTATCCCTTTAACCTTGTTTCATTTGACAAAGTTGACGAGCTTCACCCTCTACAATAACCAACTCACTGGTCTACTACCTCGGGATGTTGGGAAACTTAAGAGTTTGACCTTTCTTGATGTCGGTTATAACAACTTAACAGGACCTATTCCTTCAACTCTTACCCACTTATCCAATTTGACCATCTTGTATCTTGATTCTAACCAATTCAACGGCACCATTCCTCCAGAAATAGGGAGCAATAAAAATCTATGGTATCTGGATCTCTCAGACAACAACATTCACAGCAACATTCCGCATGAGCTTACCCAGTTAAACCATCTTGAATATCTTAACCTTTCCACAAACAAACTTTTTGGCCAAATAACATCTACAATGGGAAGACTCGTCAACCTCACCTATTTAGACCTCTCTAGTAATAATCTTAGCGGTGTCATTCCAACTGAGATAGGGAACTGCTCAAAATTATATTCCTTGGATCTAAGCAATAATACATTAAGTGGATGCATTCCATTAGAGATTGTCAACCTTAATCGAACACTGCGTAATCTCGATTTAGGATATAATCTTATCAACGGGCAAATACCTTCCCAGCTTGGAGAAATGCCATTTTTGCGGTACTTGAATCTCTCACACAATAAGCTTTCTGGAAAAGTTCCAATTACATTGCAATGTAATTTCCGAGAAGAAAATTTTGCAGGCAACAGAGATTTACATAAATTGTCAGCTTGCTTACCACATCCTACAATCAATAGAATGCAAAAGATCATCCAATTTTTTAAAATTCTTCTTCCTGTGGCTATATTTCTTATATCCTTTATTTGTGCAGTCTTGTTTCTCCACAAGCATAAGGGTAAAAGGGCTAATCATAAATCAGGATCAACCAAAAGTGGAGATGTGTTCTCCATATGGAATTATGATGGTAGGATTGTATATGAAGATATAATAGAAGCCACAAAAGATTTTGATATCAAGTTTTGCATTGGAACAGGAGGCTATGGTAGCGTATACAAAGTGCAGCTGCCCAATGGTGAAGTGTTTGCTTTGAAGAAGCTTCACTCTTGGGAAAGTGAGGATCCAATTTTTGAAAAGAGCTTCCAAAATGAAATTCGTGTACTATCAGAAATACGACATCGAAACATTGTCAAGCTTTATGGATTCTGTTTGCATCATAAAAACATGTTCTTGGTTTATGAGTATATCGAGAAAGGAAGCTTGTTTTGTGTTCTATTTAATGATGATGAAGCGGTTGAATTGGACTGGACAAAAAGGGTGAATGTTATCAAGGGTGTGGCTTATGCTTTGTCTTACTTACATCATAATTGTACACCTACAATTGTTCATCGTGACATATCTAGCAACAACATCCTACTAAACTCGCAATTTGAGGCTTTTGTTGCTGACTTTGGTACAGCTAGACTTCTACATTCTGACTCATTTTTAAATAATACTGCACTAGCTGGTACTTACGGATACATTGCTCCAGGTAAACCCCATAAATCATTTTCATGTTCCTTAATAATAGTTTGTTTTCTCAATCTAAAGGTTTTTATGTCTTTTGTAGAACTTGCCTACACTATACTTGTTACAAAGAAATGCGATGTCTATAGTTTTGGAGTGGTGGCATTGGAAATATTAATGGGAAGGCATCCTGGTGAACTCCTATCATTTTTATCATCATCGTCGTCATATGATAAAAAAATGAAATTGATTGATTTATTAGATCAACGTCTCTCGCCCCCAGTTGATCAAATGTTAGTGCGAGATATACTTCTTGTTGCAATTATTGCATTTGCATGCTTGCGTTCTAAGCCAAAGTTACGGCCAACAATGCAATGTGTCTCTCAACAATTTCTTGCTCGAAGGATACCACTTGATACAAAATCATTTCAAGAAATTTATATCTCTCAACTCCAAAACCAAGAAATGTTTTTGATTGAGGAGTGTGATGATATGTAATTAATAATGGAGTGGAGTTGATGTTACGATCAAAGCATGTATTTTGGTTTTCCGTGTGGTTGATTTGTCGAGCAAAAGCTTCTTTTTTTTTAGCTTCGTAAGCTTTTCTTGTGTTTATTAATCTAATAAATTAAATCATGGTCTATTTAAGCAAAATTTGTTTCTTTCATGTCAATAAAATCATTGCGATTGTGTGCTAGTGACTGCATTAAATTTTGTTACACTCTGTAGTGAAATTGAAAGAAAAATAAAGTGGGCACGTAGCAAATTTTTACGAGACCAATTCGTGAGAGAAGCTTAGTTGATACTTGTCATGCAAATGCATATAGAGACATTGATAGGGCCGGAATTTTGTTATTTATTTTGGAGAAGAAATTGAGGCTTCTTAATTGCCTTTTTCCCTATCCTGAATTGATGAGGAATGAATCTTTAAAGTTTACCTAAAGATGCAATCACTTATTTTGTATGGTAGATAAATAGACATTCGCTTAATATGGCTATAACTAGTAGACTAAAACCAATATAAAATTTCACATATATTGTTTATTTTTTTATTTTTATTTTTTTGAATGGGAAGCCAATCTTTTTACGTTTTTCAATAATGTAATATTAAGATGTTTTGGTGCATACTTCGAGTGCATGCACTAGGCCAATAACTTCATTTGATGTCACGTAAGTAACTTATATTATTAAATATTTTTTGTGCTAATAAAATTATTCGTTAAATACTTATTGATAAGGAAAAAAAGAAGTCCATGTTTAACATACGCTCCAAAAGATTTCAACTCCTACTTTTCATAAACAAGTCAATATAAGACAACATACATGCTCTTATTTTCATTCTTCCTCTTCTTTACTTGATTGTGTGCAGCACTACCCTTAGATGATGAGGAGCTGCCGGTCCTCAACATAAAAGGAGAAGCCCATATAGAAGGTAAGGAGGAAATTGCAATATGTCTGGTGGGTAAGGTTCTATCTACTAAAAGAATAAATAGGGAGGCATTCATTTTAGTGATGACCCAGGTTTGGAACCTAGTAGGAAACATTGATGCGGAGACAGTTGGTGATAATACATTTGTTTTTCTTTTTTAGAGGAACTCAGAGAGAGATACGGTATGGTCACGGGGCCCTTGGCACTTTGACCAAAAGTCAATAATGCTAAAGACACCAATTGGCTTTGGAGAAACCGTGAACATGAAATTCCAATGGGTGCACTTTTGGCTCTTAACTTAATGACATTTGATTTAAAAGTCCTACATCATTCCATATTCACTTGAATAAATTGTTTTCCATCACGAGGGCTCAATTCGAGCGGAACTCCTCCATTTCTACAAGTCAAGTGGCATCTCTTCAAAAATTGGGCCATAGGTCTACATGACTCATAGGTCTTCAAAAGTCTTTTAAAATGAAAATTTTTGTAAGAGGCATCCCTCCTCCCATTTGATTTGTGGAGTAGGAGCTCATCCTCCACAATTTTTCCAAATTCATCCTAGGACAATAAATTTTTATTTTTTTCACATTTTATTTATCATTATTTTCATTTTTTTATCTACTTTCAACCATATTAAAACATTCACTTTTTAGTTGCTGTTTTGAGCCACATCAGCTATTATCTAACAGAAATCAAACACGAGAGTTCTTCTCTTAATCTAAAATTGAAAGGCCATTTTGAAAGATGGGTCAAACCTTAGGAGTATATTTTGAAATTCTCCCTTTTCATTTATTGTTGAAAACATTTAAATTTTACTCACTATACATGAATTTAAGGCAGGAACAACAAAAATAAGAAGTATACATATGTACCTAAATCTATTACTTGAACATGCAAATAAACATAGAAAAGAAATTATTGAGCAGCAATATCCAACACCAATCTCAAGCAGGTAACATGCAACAGATTCTCATTAACAAAAGTTAATAACCACTGAGAAATTTCTTGTAAAATTGAGAGGTTGAGAGAGTAACAAAATAGAGTTCAACAGAAATATCCTCGTTTCATATATATATATTAACTTTCTCTATATTCAAAACAAATTCGAGTCGAAACTATGGTGCTTACTCTTTTGCCATTCTAGCCTCTCTATTTAGTTTTATCGACAAAATAACCTCATCAGCATAAAATTGCAAAACTACCATTCAATTTCTTTGCCAAAATTAGTCTGGTGTCTACATCAAAAACCTTTAGAAGAACAAACAGGGTATATAAGGGAAAACATACGTGCCCATTTGGTCTCACCGTTTCTGTTGCTGAACACTAGGTTAGGGAGACCGGTGAGGATTGTTCTGGTGATAAAGAGACGTACGTCGACTGTTTGGTATGGAGACACTTCTCATTGGTTGCCCATTCCTTGGTAAGTGCCCGGCTTGCAATATAGGAGCATGTTTATGGTTCGAGTTGGACCCCATACGCTCTGCTTGCATAGCCTGAAAGTAGGATGTGGAACAGGCCATGTCCTTGAGGTCAAGCAGCGGTGTAAGGATGTCCAACCACTTCACTCATAAGAGGTCTGGCTTTCGGGTCACGGCTAAGGCAGTGGGCAGCCAACTGAATTGCTTTCTGGGCACCTTTCATTGAGAAAATTCCTTCAAGGCAAGGATCTAATAGACGGTAGAACCTTCGCCTCTCTCCAAGTTGTGGTCTAGCCCATTCCACTAGGTTGTGCTCTCCGTTGGGTCGGTTTTGTCCATTGATCTTCGGCTAGTTAACATTTCAAGTTTAACGACTTGAAAGCTATAGACATCACTCTTTGATGTAAGGTGCCATGGCATGAACCAATTATATTAGTTATGATAGGATTTTTGCATGCATTAATTAGTACAACTAACAATTATACTCGAGACCAATTTAGAAGATCACAGGTTTGAGCATGGGAAGAGACGCCTGTTAAGAAGAGAAAATTTGACCAAGGTAGAAACTTAGAATGCAAGCTACGTATGCACACATCATTGTGGTCATCCATTTTTCAGCTGAAGCTCTACACTTTAGCCATTGTTTAACATAACAGAACGCAACTAAATTTTATACAAGAGATATACATCGTTTTTCTACTTCTAAGTTTCTCTATTCTTCTTAGACAGTGGAGGCATGGTGGAAGTGAAAGTGATGGAAGTATGACAGTGACGGCGATAACAGATCAGAAAAGCATACAAATAATATAATAAACCAAAGGACACCCTAAAGATTTACAAAGAAAAAAAATTGAGTACAAGTAACCATGTAAATGAACTTAATGTAAATGGCAGACAGAGGAAACATAATTTATGCTCAAAATCCAAGAATTTAAGAGATATGTTATCAGATTCCATTACAAGCATGTAGACAAAATGTTTCAAACAATGAAGAAAAAACAAAATAAAACTAACATAGAAAGAGACTATTGATTACCTATCATCACATACTCGGGGTGTGCATAACCATATGTTCCCATCACCCTGGTAGACACATGCGTCTTATCACCCTCTGGACCATCTTTGGCTGGTCCGAAATCAGAGAGCTTCATATTGTAGTCTTGGAACAGTGATTAGCAATAATTAAAATAGAGACTAAAAATGGAAAAGATTAGTTGTTTCTATTCACATAAGTCATGTACCGCATCTAACAAGATATTAGATGTTTTAGTCTCAATATATTACTGGCCTTTCAGCTTCCTCGTGCAGAAAGGCCAGTCCCTTTGCAACACCAAGTTCTACTTTCATTCTGATTGCCCAAGGAAGAGGCAAAGACCTTGCTTCCAAGAATTATTTCAAGAAAATAATGTAATGTAAGTGATTTTTGTTATAAATATTATCAGTAAGACACGCACATACACACTCAGAGAGAGAACAATAATTTTTTTCCCACTAACAGTCAACAAGAATGCCAACTTTCAGCGCATGTTAACTACAGATTTCTTTCATGCATAGTAACAATTTTACCAAATCTCAAAGCAATATGAATTCGATTACCTTTTTCTAACCACAATGAAATATGAATTTAAGAGCATTTCTCCGAAAGAATCCAACACATCAACATTTACTGTATAAACCAATGATATAGCATGTGAAAACCAAGCCCAGAACAGAACATGTCAAGCATAGCTAAGGAAAGTATCCCTCCAAGGCCAATTTATAGGTAACTAACAGCACATCTCAGAATAAAAGTTACCACTGTGCCATTTTTATCCAAATGTATTCAAACAGTATATGGGTAGGAGCATAAATCACATTAATTCAAATCTCTTCCTCAAGCATTAAATTTGTAGAAAAGAAAGGAAAAAAGAGCGCTTATCAATGGATTCAATGCATAAACTGCATTGAGTGAAATGATAAAATCAAACTCTACATAGTGTTGAAAGAGGAAAATAATAATGATATAATCGACTAGAAGAAAGGGAAACAAAATTTTCATAATAATAAATTCAGTTGCATACTTCTAAAAAGGTGATTCTCCAAGCTTCCACGAGTTATAAACTCGTATACAAGCAGCCTCTGATCATCCTAAATGCAACATCCGATCAACTTGACCAGGTTCGGATGCAGGTGCTCCCCAAGATAATTAACCTCAGCCTGCCACATTGTAGAGATTAAAAATGTCTTTCAATCTAGGGCGATTGACAGTAAACAAGTATTAGAAGTATGCCATATCTGTAAGTGTGACGTTCATGTGTTCCTATACACAGGCACACACACATAAACATAGAATTAATTAGATGATGACTTATCGTACAAGCCATTCTTTGTGAACCTGAAGTCCATCATGATTTTGGGTTTTCACAGCAACTGGCAT
Organism: Nephelium lappaceum; assembly: GCA_021234005.1. Lineage (NCBI taxonomy): Eukaryota > Viridiplantae > Streptophyta > Magnoliopsida > Sapindales > Sapindaceae > Nephelium > Nephelium lappaceum. The sequence goes on along the minus strand of CM038011.1, from coordinate 15,821,403 downwards.
TCTTGTACCAGTTTTAATTGGTGCTGCTCCATTCTCATTTATCCATCCTTTATATACACAACCAAACCCCCCGTCACCCAGGATACTCCCCGGCCTAAAATTCCTGGTTGCAGACTTCAGCTCATTATAGCTGAATTTTCGAAGCTGTGAAGAAATTTTCAGCTCCTCTACAAATTTGGGAGTTGATGGCGTTGAACTTCCTCCATGGCTAGTAGTTGAGGAGGATGCAACTGGCATGATTGGATGGTCTCGGCTAGTATCGATTGTTGATTTACTCTCAGCTGATTCAAAGACACAACAAAAGTTACAGAAAGCACTGAATCAGTTTTACCTAATATGACACTAATCAGCTATATATGCATAAAAGCATATTGTCCTTCCTGTATTTGAAATATTAAAACAGATTATGTCACTGCCTGGAAGACGGACGTAAATATCTGCTCTTCTTATGACGGACAGTCCAGGGATCCTAAAAATGAACTGAATCTATAAGAAAATTCAAAGGCTAAATCAATAAAGCAAGGGTAAAGATGGTATAGCTGTCTCATACATCTAGATTAGTGCAACCTGTGACCAACACCACACAGAGCACACGAAAAAAATGACTTATCTTTTTGACCACCTTCATGTCTAAGAACGCCCGCTTATTCAAATATAATGAGAATATTTAATGAAATTTTATGCAAGTTTACAAAATGATGTATGAGATTTTTAATCTAAATCATAAGAAAGTCAAATAACATATCTAAACAATTTTTTTTTTTTTTGATAGACAATTGAAAATAAATAATTAAATATATCTCACCTTCCAATAATTTCTGGTAAGTTGTTGATGTGATAAAATCAAATTTTTTCCGCAATCATCATCCTCTTATACTGATTCACTCTCCTCCGATCTTTGTTCACTGGTCCCCCTGCCTTGTTCTCGTTGAGTAACTATAACCATGATTACTTAATTGAAATAAAATATCGCTGATTGAAAACTAAGTTTTTGTGAAATGTTATGGATGAATGGAGCTTATAGTGTATATATAAGGAAAATTTTAATTTTAATGGAGTTTAAAGAATTTGATTGAAGAATCTAGATTCATATCATGTAATATCTATAGTCAACCCCACCGCAAAATGAGCAGCAAAATCTGCTGCGCCAAACATTCTTACACAGAAAGTAAATGTGGAAGGTAAAACATAGTATCGTAATAATGAAATTCATTTGTTTAAAAGTTGACAATGACTAGGTCAAATGTCTGTTGGGACATAACATAATTAATTACTACTTATGCGGCCTGGATTGAATGTTAACTTTCATAATGAGAGATGACTACTCTTAATTATGAACAGTAAATTGCCTACACAAAGCTTATAATATATGATTGCTTTTGAACCCACACCAACCACTATAAGGAGGATGGAAAGATGAACAATCACTTTTGCTAAAAGGTGTATGTTGTGTATCTTTAAATTAGTTTTTGGATGAAACGTTATGTAAATTAATGAGCATTCCAAATTGGCAACCATACAATTAATTATTGATTTATTCACTTTTTAATTTAGGGCATTCTCATTAATTTGTTATATATATATATATATATTCAGAAATACAACTTTTAGACTCATGTTCTCATTTAGCATGAATGGTCCTTAAATTGTTTAAAATTCACCACTTTCTTCTATTTGCTATTCAATCATTGGTTAAACTTGAAAATAAGTCAACTTACAATAATGTAAAACCTATTGGGTAGCGTGGCTTAGTGTGGGCTTTGGGATCCAAAGGGGTTATGGTGGGTCATCAAGTGATCTAGTTGTGTAGCCCATTAGTCAATTTTTCACATTTTGTCTTAAATGTCTATTACAACAAATTGAAAATTTTATCTTGCAAGTTTATAGCAACACATATTGGATAGTTTTTGTGAAATTCTAAACCAATACATTATGCATGTTGCCATAAACATTTAAAACAACACATATCCTATGTTTCCTTTAATAAGGACAACAGATGTTGTGTAATGCAATTATGTCTAAGATAACGTGTATTGTATGTTGCAAAAGAGGAAAGAACATTACATTTTTAGCAACATGTGCATAAGCAACACACTATTATATATTGCCAAAAATTTCAGCAACACATTTTGCGTATTACGATAAGCCTAATTTCTTGTGGTGGATGAATTTTGTTTTGAATCGTCTATAACAATGTATTGCTAAATCTTCCAAGTGAAAAGGGAAGGATTTGACACTCATTTTTGCCTTTCTTTTTTGTCTTGTCACTAAATTAATTATTTGAGTTTTATCAAAGAAGAAATTACAAGTTGGCCATATGGTTAAAATCATTGCTCAAGCGGAGTAAACTTTATTGATTTATTACAATTTAGCTAATTGTGGTTAGTATAGGTTAATCAACGGTTAGTCAACTTTAAAAAATCTGGGGGTATTTTTATCTTTTGACTTTTTTTTTTCTTTTCATTTTAAATTAAGTTTTAAAAACTAAAACAAAAAGGAGAGAGAAAAGAAAAAATTACAAGAAAAAAAATAAAAATAAAGGTGGTGATCCATCCAATCTGGAGATTGGATACCTACTATTGGAATTTGGAACCCATTATTGCCAACAATTCTTCTTATTCTAGCTAATCCGATCTTTGTTCCAATAGTTCTCCACTCATCCATTTCTTCCATTAACCAAATAATCATTTCAACCAAATCGATTTCTAGGCATGCCTTCTTCCATTTCTTCCTTATCACTCTTCTTCTTTACATCAAACACCCAAGTAATCCTCAACAAAAGCATCAATAATCAACATAAAATCATCAAACTCAAAACCAACCCATAATTAAACTCAAACTCAAAACATGCACAATCTCCAAAAAAAAATAAAAAAAAAATCAAACAATTTCCAAAGAAAAAAAAATCATGAACCCACCCAATTGGGTCTCCACGCGACAAACACCCTTGAGTCTCCTTCACTAGAGACCGAACCAAAGGTTTGTGATGAAGGAGACCTAAAGGTCACCATTGCCATAAAGGCCTTCCATCGTCTCTATCATCGTCGGTAGTAGAAGTGAAAGCAACGACAAATTGCATGAAGGAGTTACAGACAATGATTAGAGGTAGGGGTCGACAATGGCAGGATTGGTATGTCAAAGGAGAGCTTGGTGGTGATAGGATTGGTGTGCCGAAAGAGAGCTTGGTGAAGGCAGGATAGTTGTAGTTGAGATAACAGATGACTATAGTGGTGAGAGAGATGGAAAAAAGAGAGACTGGGATGGCCTTGATCGTGAGTTAGAGGTGATCTAAGCAAAGAAGAAGAATAAGAAATCAAGATTTTTTATTAAATTATTTTTTTGGTGTGTCGAGATTGAAGAAGAAATCAAGAAGAAAAATATTTTTGGCTTGTTTTTAAAAAATATTTTTAATTAATTAATTTTTTTAAATTATTTGTTTATCCTAGCTTTTGAAATTTATTTTAAAATATATAATAATAAAAATTAGCCTTATACTGGCCCAATTAGTGGAAAGGTGTGAAGGCCTAAGATAGCAGCCAAATGTTAGGCCCATAAGTTAATCCAACCCATGACTTGATAGATAGTCGAACAGCTAAGGTCACTTTAATGAGGTTTGACCATGTGAAAGAAAGGATTTCAAAACAGATAATAGATGCATTCATTAGGGGTGACCTGTTAAAGATGGAATCCCTCCGTTAAACTTCGAAAAGGGGATCAAGAGAACGAATCCCTTGATCCCAGCCATCTTAATTCTCGAATGACTCTCTCCCCATCTATAAAAAGAGAGCAACAAGAAAAATAAAGGACACGATTTTTTCACCACGACATCACTCTGCCAAAATCTATCTAAACTCTTAACCAACACCAGCATCCATATTGCTACACGATGATCAACCACCATTCGAATTAGCTACCCTCCTACTAATCGCTACCATTATATACTATTTATATGTCGTACACCATCATTATAGACCTTAGTCGTACGCCCATTTATTTTTTATTTCTTTGTCCATTTCATATACTAACTTGAGTGTTGGAGTACTTTTGGCCGACACCACATCGGTGTTAAGGCAACCCCTCCTTTCATTCGACTTTCTTACAGGTTACTATTTCCCTTAAAACTGATTGTAGAGTCAAACCTCCACATCAACATCTATAAAATCAACCCTCTATAGTTTGGTAACGCCTATAGGGAACTAGTTATCAACTTCTAAGAAGTCAAACAAGTGAATCTATGTGGTGAAATGGCAAAAAAAAAAAAAAATTAGACAACACAAGAAGCTTGAGTTGTTGCTTTAATGAACCAAATGATCAGTTACATAAAAAAGGTCTAGCAACTTAAGATAGAAAGCCAAATAATTCAAACCGAAAACGTTGAATTGCAAGCAGGGTAAAACAGCTAACAAACACAATAGCTCCCTCACCGAGGTCAAATCAGTGAAGCGAAGTTGAACCAACAATCGAAGTGGGCAGCACACAGCTAGTGGTTAGTAGGTCGACTCTTAGACAGTAGAAAATTACCCTTCGACAACTAACCATCTAATCAATAGATCTCAACACCCTTGGATTCAATGAAGATCCAATGAGAAATGCAACGATCGATTATAGGTTACCAGGTAAACTTCCAAAGTATAATGGACGCAAATTGTCATGCGCTAAATAGCCCAATGTCGAGCCAAATCAAGCTATACAACCAAGTTGGAAATCTTAAGTCAATCGCCATGATCAACGAAATCTCAAGCATGCTAGCGACCATCAAGAAAAGCATCGTGACAAGTTTTGTAGATTCGTCGTTCATTTTAAATTGTTGACAAGACCCTCCCAGATTTCTATTTTGAATCTGAGAAGACCTTCTGATAAGTTGAGAAACTACGGGAGGGATTGATCCATATAAGGGTGGAGGGTCTGCCCATATAATGGAGAGAGAAGACAGCCACATTAATGGCACTCATTGGATGTCGAACCCAAAATTTAAGAGATCTTGGACTGTGCTACCAAACACTATGGCAAAGCACTTATTAACATTGTTGATGTTCATTGGTTTTCAAGAAATGAAAGCATTTCCAGCTGTTTGATAATTAATTTAAGATTAGGAAAAAAATCAAATGAAAATTCTCGTAAGAGGCATCCCTCCTCCGGTTGATTTGTGGAGGAAGAGCTTATCCTCCACAATTTTTCCAAATTCATCCTAGAGGACAATATATATATTTTTTTCACATTTTATTTATCATTATTTTCATTTTGCATCTACTTTCAGAAATATCTTAATCTAAACTGAAAGGCCATTTTTAAAAGATGGGTCAAACCTTAAGGGTAAATTTTGCAATTCTCCCATTTCATTTATTGTTGAAAACATTTAAATTTTACTCCCAATACATAAATTCAAGGCTATAACAATAAAAATAAGAATTATAAATATATGTACATAAATCTATTATTTGGACATGCAAATTGTTTATAGAGAAGAAGTTATTGAGCAGCAATATCCAACACCAATCTTAACCAAGTTACATGTAGCAAATTCTCATTAACAATAGTTAATAACTAGTGAGAAACTTCTTGTAAAAGTGAGAGGAAGAGAGAGTAACAAAAAAGAGTTCAACAGAAACATCCTTGTTTGATATATGTGTATTTTTTAACTTTCTCTATATTCAAAACAAATTCAAGCGAAAACTATACTGCTTACTCTCTGGCCATTCTAGCTTCTATATTTAGTTTTATCGACAAAAGAAACTCATCAGCAAAAATTATTCTGGTATTAATACCAGAAACCTTTGGAAAAACAGACAGGATATATAAGGGAAAAAATAAACTGTCTGCTACCGTTGCTTAACACAAAAATTAGTCACCGTTTTTGTTGCTGAACACTAGGTTTAGGAGACCGATGAGGATTGTTCTGGTGATAGGGAGATGTATGTGGCATATTAGGTATGGAGACACTTTTCATTGGTTGCCCATTCCTTGGTAAGTGCCCGGCTTGCAATCTTGGACCATGTTTAGGGATCGAGTTGGACCCCATATGCTCTGCTTGCATGACCTGAAAGTAGGATGTGGAACAGGCCATGTCCTTGAGGTCAACCAGCGGAGTAAGGATGTCAACCACTTCACTCATAACAGGTCTGGCTTTCGGATCATGGCTAAGGCAGTGGGTAGCCAACTGAATTGCTTTCTGAGCACCTTTCAATGAGAAGTTTCCTTCAAGGCAAGGATCTAATAGACGGTAGAATCTTCGCCCCTCTCCAAGTTGTGGTCTAGCCCATTCCACCAGGTTGTGCTCTCCGTTGGGTCGGTTTTTGTCCATTGATCATCGGCCAATTAACATTTCAAGTAAAACGACCCCAAAGCTGTAGACATCACTTTTTGATGTAAGATGCCCTGGCATGAACAAATTATATTAGTTATGATAGGATTTTTGCATGCATTAATTAGCCTAACTAAAAATTATACTCAAGACCAATTTAAAAGATCACAGGTTTGAGCATGGGAAGAGATGCCTGTTAGGAAGAGAAAATGTGACCAAGTTAGAAACTTAGACTGCAAGCTACCTATGCACACATCATTGTGGTCATCCATTTTTCAGCTGAAGCTCTTCACTTTAGCCATTGTTTAACATAACAGAACCTAACTAAATTTTATTCAAGAGTATATACTTCGCTTTAACATCTGAGATTCTGTATTCTTCTTAGACAGTGGAGGCATGGTGAAGTGAAAGCGACTGAAGTGTGACAGTGAAGGTTATAACAGATCAGAATGCATACGAAAAATACAATAAACCAAAGGACACCCTAAAGATTTACAGAGAAAAAAAAATTGAGTATATGTAATCAAGTAAATGAACTAAATGCAAGTGGCAGACAGAGGAAACATAAGTCATGCTCAAAATACAGTTTATGAGATGTGATATCAGAATTCCATAACAAGAATGTAGACAATGTTTCAACCGATGAAGGAAAAACAAAATAAAACTAATATAGAGAGAGACTATTGATTACCTGTCATCACATACTCGGGGGCTGCATATCCATATGTTCCCATCACCCTTGTGGACACGTGCGTTTTATCACCCTCTAGACAATCTTTGGCAAGTCCGAAATCAGAAAGCTTCGCATTATAGTCCTGGAACAGTTATATAGCAATAATTAAGACACAGACTAAAAATGGAAAAGATTAGTTGCTTCTGTTCACATAAGTCACGTACCGCATCTAACAGGACATTAGATGTTTTAAAGTCTCGATATATTACTGGCCTTTCAGCTTCCTCGTGTAGAAAGGCCAGTCCCTTTGCAGCACCAAGTGCTACTTTCATTCTGATAGCCCAAGGAAGAGGCAAAGACCCTGCTTCCAAGAATTATTTCAAGAAAATAATGAAATGTAAGTGACTTGTGCTATAAATATCATCAATAAGACACACACATACACAATCTGGGAGAGAGAGAGAGAGAGAGAGAGAGAGAGAGAGAGAGAGAGAGAACAATAGTTTTTTTCCCACTAACAGTTTGCAAGAATGCCAACTTTCAGATGATGTTAACTACAGATTTCTATCACGCACAGTAACATTTTTCGCCAAATCTCACGCAATATGAATTCATCAGCCTTTTTCAAAGCACAATGAAATATGAATTTAAGAGCATTTTTCACAAAAGAATCCAACACAGCAATATTTACTCTATAACCAACGATATAGCATGTGAAAACCACACCCAGAACAGAATATGTCAAGAATAGCTAAGGAAAGCATCCCTCCAAGGGCAATTTATAGGTAACTAACAGCATATCTCAGAATAAAAGTTACCACTGCGCCACTTTTATCCAACTGTATGGCTAGGAACACAAATCACATTATCTCAAATCTCATCCTCAAGCATTAAAATTTTAGACAAATGAGAAGGGAAAAAATTGCTTATCAGTGGATTCAGTGCATAAACTGTATTGAGTAATCACCTCAACATATTTCTCATGCCAAAAAAGATAAAATCAAACTCTATATAGTGTTGAAATAGGACATATAATAATGATATAATCCACTAGAAGAAAGGGAGCCAAATTTTTCATAATAATGAATTCAGTTACATACTTCTAAAATGGTGATTCTCCAAGCTTCCACGAGGCATAAACTCATATACAAGCAGCCTCTGATCATCCTCAATGCAACATCTGATCAACTTGACCAGGTTCGGATGAAGGAGCTCCCCAAGATAACTAACCTCAGCCTGCCACATTGCGGAGATTAAATTATGTCTTTCAATCTAGGGCAATTGAAAATAAACAAGTATAGAAATGCGCCAAATCTGTAAGTGCGATATACATATATTCCTATACACAAGCGCACACACATAAATATATTTTTGTAGGAGTGCGTGTTCCTTCTGTCTGTGCGTGTGAGAGTGGGAAAGAGGCAAGCACGCATACACATATAAACAAAAAATTAAATTACATACACGTATGTGTGGTTGTGTGGGTCTGTGTGAGTGTGTAGCTCTATATGTGTGATTATGTGGGTCTGTGTGAGTGTGTAATAGACATGCACGCATGCATATAAGTGCACAAAATAAGATAGTGACTTATCGTACAAGCAATTCTTTGTGACCCTGAAGTCCATCATGATTAAGGGTTTTCACAGCAACCGGCATTCCTGTACCAGTTTTGATAGGTGCTGCTCCATTCTCATTTATCCAGCCTTTATATACACAACCAAACCCTCCTTCACCCAGGATACTCTCCGTCCTAAAATTCCTGGTTGCGGACTTCAACTCATTATAGCTGAATTTTCGAAGCAATGAAGAAATTTTCAACTCCTCAACAAATTCGGGAGTCGATGGCGTTGTACTTCCTCCATGGCTGGTAGTTGAGGAGGATGCAACTGGCATAACCGGATGGTCTCGGCTGGTATCGATTGTTGATTTACTCTCAGCTGATTCCATGACACAACAAAAGTCACAGAAAGCACTGAATCAGCTTTACCTAATATGACACTAATCAGCTATATATGCATAAAAGCATATTAAAACAGATTATGTCACTGCCTGGAAGACGGACGTAAATACTGTTCATCACAATTCATTACAAGAAAATTCAAAATAAACTGAATTTTCTTATGACGTGTCTATATATGCTATTCTTATGACGGACAGTCCAGGGATCCTAAAAATGAACTGAATCTATAAGAAAATTCAAAGGCTAAATCAATAAAGCAAGGGTAAAGATGGTATAGCTGTCTCATATATCTAGATTAGTGTAACCTGTGACAAACACGACACAGAGCACACGAAAAAAATGACTTATCTTTTTGAACCCTTCATGTCTAAGAACGCCTGTTTATTCACATAACAAGAATATTTAATAAAATTTTATGCCAGTTTACACAATGATGTGATGAGATTTTTAATCTAGATCATAAGAAAGTCAAATAACATATCTAAATAAAATTATTTTTTTTGATAGACAATTGAAAAATAAATAATTAAATATATCTCACCTTCCAATAATTTCTGGTAAGTTGTTGACGTGATAAAATCAAATTTTTTCCACACGCATCATCCTCTTCTACTGATTCACTCTCCTCCGATCTTTGTTCACTAGTCCCCCTGCCTTGTTCTCGTTGAGTAACTATAACCATGATTACTTAATTGAAATAAAATATCGCTACTTGAAAACCAAGTTTTTGTGAAATGTTATGGATGAATGGAGCTTATAGTGTATATATATAAGGAAAACTTTAATTTTAAGGGAGTTTAAAGAATTTGATCGAAGAATCTAGATTCATATCATATAATATCTATAGTCAACACCACTGCAAAACGAGCAGCAAAATCTGCTGCGCCACACATTCTTACGCACAAAGTAAATGTGGAAGGTAAAACATAGTATTGTAATAATGAAATTCATTTGTTTAAAAGTTGACAATGACTAGGTCAAATGTCTGTTGGGACATACCATAATTAATTACTACTTATGCGGCCTAGACTGAATATTAACTCTCATAATGGGAGATGATTACTCTTAGATTATGAACAGAAAATTACCTACATAAAGCTTGTAATATATGATTACTTTTGAACCCACACCACTAAGGAGGATGGCAAGATGAACAATCACTTTTGCTACAAGGTGTTGTGTATCTTTAAATTAGTTTTTGGATGAAACGTTATGTAAATGAATGAGCATTCCAAATTGGCAATCATACATTTAATTATTGATTTATTCACTTTTTTATTTAGGGCATTCTCATTAATTTGTTATGTATATTTATATTTTTTCATAAATACAACTTTTTGACTCACGCTCTTATTTAGCTTGAATGGTCCTTAAATTATTTAAAATTCACCACTTTCTTCTATTTGCTATTCAATCATTGGTTAAACTTGAAAATAAGTCAACTTAAAATAATGTAAAACCTATTGGGTTGCGTGGCTTAGTGTGGGCCTTGGGATCCCAAGGGGTTATGGTGGGTCATCAGGCGATCTAGTTGTGTAGCCCATTAGTTAATTTTTCACATTTTGTCTTAAATGTCTATTACAACAAATTGAAAATTTTACCTTGCAAGTTTATAGCAACATATATTGTTAGTTTTCATGAAATTCTAAACCAATACATTATGCATGTTGCCATAAACATTTAAAACAACACATATCCTGTGTTTCCTTTAATAATGACAACAGATGTTGTTTAATGCAATAATGTCTGAGATAACATGTATTGTATGTTGCAAAAGAGGACAGACCATTACATTTTTAGCAACATGTGCATAAACAACACACTATTATATATTGCCAAAAATTTCAGCAACACATTTTGCGTGTTACGATAAGCCTAATTTCTTGTGGTGGATGAATTTTGTTTTGAATCATCTACAATAATGTATTGCTAAATCTTCCAAGTGAAAAGGGAAGGATTTGTTACTCATTTTTGTCTTTCTTATTTGTCTTGTCACTAAATTAATTATTTGAGTTTTATCAAAGAAGAAATTACAAATTGGCTATATGGTTAAAATCATTGCTCAAGCAGAGTAAACTTTATTGATTTAATACAATTTAGCTACTTGTCGTTAGTATAGGTTAGTCAACGATTAGTCAACGGTTATTCAACTTTAAAAAATCTGGGGGTATTTTTATCTTTTGACCTTTTTTTTTTAATTTTTCATTTTAAATTAAGTTTTAAAAACTAAAACAAAAAAGAGAGAGAAAAGCAAAAATTACAAGAAAAAAAATTAAAAATAAAGGTGGTGATCCATCCAATATGGAGATTGGATCCCTATTGTTGGAATTTGGAACCCATTGTTACCAATAATTCTTCTTCTTCTAGCTAATCCGATCTTTGTTCCGATAGTTCTCCACTCATCCATTTCTTCCATTAACCAAATAATCATTTCAACCAAATCAATTTCTAGGTATGCTTTCTTCCGTTTCTTCCTTATCACTCTTCTTCTTGACACCAAACACCTAAATAATCCTCAACAAAAGCATCAATAATCAAACTAAAATCATCAAACTTAAACCAACACATAATTAAACTCAAACTCAAAACATCCACAATCTTAAAAAAAAAAAAATCAAACAATTTCCAAATATATATATATATATATTTGTGAACCCACCCAATTGGGTGTCCACGCGACAAAGACCTTTAGGTCTCCTTCACTAGAGACCAAACCAAAGGTCTGCGATGAAGGAGACCTAAAGGTCTCCATTGTCATAGAGGCCTTCCATCGTCTTTGTCATCGTCGGCAATAGAAGTGAAAGCAACGACGAATTGCATGAAAGAGGCACAGACAGCGATTAGAGGTAGGGGTCGGCAGTGGCAGGATTGGTATGTCAAAGGAGAACTTAGCGGTGATAGGATTGGTGTGTTGAAGGAGAGCTTGGTGAAGGCAGCATGGTCGTAGTTGAAATAATAGATGACCATAGCGGTGAGAGAGATGGAGAAAAGAGAGACTGGGATGGCTTTGATCATGAGTTAGAGGTGACCTAAGCAGAGAAAAAAAATAAGAAATCAAGATTTTTTATTAATTTATTTTTTTGGTGTGTCGAGATTGAAGAAGAAATCAAGAAGAAGAATATTTTTGGCTTGTTTTTTAAAAACATTTTTAATTTATTTTTTTTAATTTATTTATTTATCCTAATTTTTGAAATTTATTTTAAAATATATAATAATAAAAACTAGCCTTATACCGGCCCAATTGGTGGAAAAGTGTGAAGGCCTAAGATATCTCAACTTTTAGGATTCACATATTATAATTATGGCTATCTCTTGTCTACTTGATTGGTTACATGATTAAACTTAACTTTTAGTGGTTTAAGGAATTATAATTAGTATTTGATATAATTCAACTAGAGATTTAATATATATCAATAATTATTAAAATAAAAATACTAGTTAATGTGACATTATTTTGTTGTGTCGGGTCAATTTTTGAAAGCATCCCCTGCTTTAGAAAGAACTTCAACGTACTAAGCGAGATAAATTTGTGCCTGCAGTCAACTAATTGACTGTGTGCTTACAATCAATTGTTATTTGTTCTGGAGTTTTTTCTAGAATTAAAAGAAATAAATAAATAAATATTGAAATTATAAACTGAATTTTTAGCATGAATTATTTATTTCTATGTGAATTAACAATTAGTTTACGCCTGAGCTAAAAGTTAGGTCATACAGAAATGAAATAGTTCACATGCAAACTAGTAGTACTAATTAAAAAACAAAAAAACTAAATTTATGATTTCAGTGTTAATTTTTAAACATACATTTTTTTAGATTCTATTAGCTAAAATTTTCACTTTATTCTATATGCAGTGCTCAATACCAAATTAATTTGACGTCATGGTTGAGCGAGTTGACAAAATATTCTCTAAAAGTTTCCTGGTATTCTGAAAAAAAAAAATGCAAAATGGAGAAGATGTAAGTAGTTTATACATAGGAATTGTTAATGATTATAAACTCTAACTTTGTGAATGAAAATAGAACTTTATTGTTCTTTTAAATCTACAAAACGATACATAATCCGTCTTAGACCCAAACTGATTGAAATAATTAATTATTTTGTTCTCTTCTTTTTGTGCTACTTAATGAGCTAGCTACTAAGAAAAGAAACAGAGATACATGCATCATTAATTTTCTAAACTCAACGGCAGCATAGGAAGGCAAATTAGTGTGATCAATTTATAACTTAAATTATTTGTCTAGTTAGATTCTAGAAGATTTTTTTTTTAATTTATTTTAAAATAGAAAATAAAAATAAGGTCTTTTTTGTTTTTCTTGGTTTTTTATTGTATTTGATCTCCACTATCTATCTGATATCCACTTCCCATTTTTTTAATTTTTATTTAGTCAAACCAATCCAAACACATAATTAGGGGTATTTCCTTCTTTGCTGCACTGACATTATATGCCATCAAAATGAACAGACTTTAAATAAGGGCAAATTACCCACTACCTACCTGTAAATTTAATATTTATAGGCGTATATAACTTTTTAATTTTTTTACAATGTCCTCCTCTGACTAACGGATTGACAAGTTTGACCGTCACTGAATATGGTTAACTGTGTAACAAATATTAAAAGATGAAATTACCCCTCAATGAATTTATTTTTTTAATTTTCTTTTAAAATAAATTTTAAAAACTTCAAATAAATTAAAAATAAATTTAATCAGATCTCTACCGTCCATTTAAAAATGGACGATAGAGATTATTTTTAAAAAAAATTCAAAATTAAAAAAATGAAAAATTTAATTAAAATATTTTTTAATTAGATCTCCACCATCCATCTTTAGATGGATGGTGGAGATTAATTTGAGAAAAAAAATAAACTTAAAAAATGATTTAAAATAAAAACACAAAATCTAATATTAACATCTCTCTCTCTCCTTTCTCTCATTTCTCTCTCTATTCTTCATCTTCTTCATCATTGTACATTGTCTCTCTCCTCTCTCTCTCTTCTTCTTCTAACCGGTCACTGTCTCTCTTTTCTCTCTTCTTCTTCTTTTTCTTCTCCGTCTTCTTCTTCTAATAGAACCCAGATCTGGATTCGAAGCCTTTGAGCCCAACCAAAACTGGGTTCGAATCCTTCGATTCTAACCTAGAATGAACCCAGTCTGGGTTCGAAGGATTCGAACCCAGAACTGGGTTCGAATCATCTTCGAACCTAGAACTGGGTTGAGTTCGAATCCTTCGAATCCAGTTCTAGATTCTGGGTTTGAATTCTACGTTTTGGGTTCGAAGGATTCGAACCCAGTTTTGAGTTCGAATCATCTTTGAACCCAGTTCTGGGTTTAAACAAGATTCGAACCCTTTAAACCCAGAACTGGGTTTTGGTTGGGTCCGAATCCTCTTCGAACCAGTTCGAAGATTCTAGGTTGGATTCAAAGGTTCTAGGTTTGAATCGTTGGATTGTTTTGGATTGTTTTGGGGTTGATTATTGGTTGTTTAAGGGAATTTTTTGTGATTGACCACTTATTTTTGTTGATTGATTGATGATGATAAATTTGGGTTGGTGATTGATGTTAATGATTTTGCTGGATAGATGATGATTTTGGTTCAAGATGAGAGGGAGGAGAGATTGAAGATGATTTTCAGTAGAGGTTTTCTAGGATTAAAGATGATTTTAGTTGAATATGATTTAAAGAGTATATTGGTAATTTCATTTGACTGCGAAATCAATCCATGACAATCTGATAGTTCTCAAGGGTAATTTGGTCTTTTAACACCTTTTAAATGGCTAAAGAGATCATTTAACGGTCAAATCTAGTCAATCCGTTAGTTAGGGGAGGACGTTGTAAAAAAATCAAAAAGTTGTACGCGCTTGTGAATATCAAATTTACAGGTAGGTTGTGGGTAATTTGCCCCTTTAAACAATGATGGGTAGCTAAATTGTAATAAATATATAATTTTTACTCCAGTTGAGAATAGGTTTCAACTGGATAACTCATTTGTAATTCGCTCTTCTTAAATTCTCAAAATGTGAGATTTTAATTTTCCTCAAAATTTAATGTGTTATATCTCAAATCTAACAACTCAATTTTTTTTTTTAATTATTTATCTTTTCTTTCTTTTTTTTCCTTTTTCACATTTCCTCGTTGTTGTGCAAAACAAGTATTAGATAACAAAACTTCTTAATTAGTAATTTAAATTTAAAAAAAAAAACAAAGATACAATCAGTTAATTGTCTGTAAATAGGTTTTTTACTATTACCTTCAAACTTAGGAATTTCAATAAAACATATCTAACCAGTAAATTAAATAAATTACAAGAGACATGAATAGTCATCTTTCTTAAGAATTAAAAGTAGCATAATCAATCAAACCACAATCATTTGATATTAGAATCATATAACCTATTTAGTTAGGCAATGGATTCTGATAAAATTAATTAAAATAAGTTGTGTGCGTTTTTTTTTAATTAAAAAAACCTAAACTTAAAAAAAAATAAAAAAATAAAAAAAAAACCCTAAACTAAGTTGTGTTGATTTGATACAAACAAGACATAATAGCATTGCGCGCGAGCTCCTAAAATTTGAATTTTTCAGAAATTAAAATGGGCCTACCAATCCAGAAAAATTTTGGGCGCACAAATTGAGTGGCGCATTCGGCCACTCACAGCGTGATGCACAATATATGTGACAACTTTTAAACAGCAGTTAAAAAGAAAAAACGGAAAAAGAAGAAAAAAAAAAAGAGAGAAACTATGACAAAAAAAAAAATTTGTCTACATATATTATGTATTTATGCATCAATTTATGTGTGAGACCCGATGCACTACTCAGCTAGTGAACCCACTGCACCCAAGATTTTCTCATTGAACCAAGTGAATTAACTGATAAAATTATTTACTCAGTAGAAGTACTTTTAAGTACTTTGAAAGCAAAGCTTTACCATAAATTATTGCGTTATCATTTCACGCGGTTTCCATTGATCATTGACTGTGTTGAAAGCACAGAGTCCACGAGATCAGGCTAAAGGTATGAATTTAAAAAAGAAAGCAGGAATATCCCACATGCTATGGGGCCTCTTGCATAGTCTAACATCTGCTTTCCGTATCAAAGCATAAAGCAAACTAAACAAATATTCAAATTGATATTCTAACATAAGAGCCGCGTTTCATTAAATTTTATTAATTTCATTATCATAGTGGGAACACGTACACATATCCATTAAAATGGCTATAAAGTAAAACTTCTTAAATCTCAAAAGAAAAGAAACACTATTATTTTAGAAAAATTATTTATTTGATAAATGCGTAATTTAAATAAGTATCAAATAAACACTTGATCATTAATTTGAAAAGCACTTTATACTTTTTACTACTTGTATATACGTATTAACTTTTTGACCAAGTTATGCATATATCTATAATTTATAATTCAAGGATAGATGCCGGTGAAGATGAAGGTATCCGTGGATTACTACTAGTACATATGAAATGTGATGGATATTGAGCTCCTTCTGAATAATCCTAGTTAATATAATATAGTGCTTACTAATGGAGATATTATTTAAAAAGCTACACCTCTGCCTTAAGCTTAAAGTCTTAATTTATTCCATCCAAAGCAATGAATGGAGGTGGGGATATTAATTTATAATACACAACGTCATTAGTTTTATTAAATTTTTTATGTGGTCGGTGGAAGTAATAGAGCATAAAGCCTTAATTTATACAAGTGTTTTAGCGAAGAAGCACTCAAGATTGGTTTATATAAACCCACTTAGCTTGCTTGAGTTATGCAAAGTGACAGACAGTAAAGAAAAAGTGTTCTTGGAAAAGTGACAGACTGTTAGTTATGAAAAAGAAGCACTCACAAATTTCCTTTCAAACTAATTACCTTGAAAAACCTTGAAATTTAGCCAGCCATGGATTGCTGATTACCTATCTAACTATGGTTGCTTGTCTAACTAACTAAATCTAGCTCCGCAAGGTCAGGTAACTAGACTAGGGAATCTTTTTTCTTAAATATAATAATAATCTTTTTTTTTTTTTTTAAAAAAAGATAGTAATATCTTATATTTCTTCATCATCGTAGTGATCCTTGGTCACTACATAAAAAACCGTATTTAGTGACCAAGAATCACCACAATGACCATTTATCCACGAAGGATTTTGACCTTACCCCTGAAGGAGTGTGGCAGAGACTGAATGCCACCATGTTTTCCCTGAACCATAGGTTGGGGTTGGAATCCTTCTTAAACCAAAGTGAGCAAGGTGGCATTCACAGGGTTAAAATCAAAGATCTATAAGCATTTTGGTTGTAAACCTGATACCATCAAGACAACTTAGCTTTGTGGTATTGGATTTACAACCGAAATATCTATAGGTCTTTGGTTCAAATCCTAGGAATATCACCTTACTCACTTATGTTGATATAAATTTATACCGCCGAAAGACTTTGACTCAAATATAGTCATAAGACAAAAGTGTTTTGGGAGTTGAAGAAAATTTGGGAAACATTAATTAAAGAAAAACCGAATCAACTTGATTAAATCTCTTATTCTAAGGCCTCATTTGGTACACGGTATTAGATATGATGAGAAAAATCATGATTGAATGGGATGAGATGAAATATGATTGAATGAGATTAAATTAGTACCATACCATGTTTGGTGTAGTTGTGATTAAATTGGATTAAATTTGACTAAATTAATTTAATATTTATGTAAATTGAATTTCAAATAAAAGTATAATAAATTAATCGACGTATTCAAAATAAATAAAAAATAAAAATTTAAAAGTTAACTAAATAAAAATAAAAATTATTTTTGATAAATTTTAAATGTATAAACTTTATAAAACTATTAAATAAATTTATAATTATGAAATATGTAATAATCTTCTATTATTCAGAAGCTAATTATTAGTAAAAAAAAAATAGAGAGTTGATTTAAACTTGCCATTGTTAAAGACATTTTGCATAATTATTTGAAGCACATAATTTTTTTATATATTACGGAAGTGGCAATCTTTTATAAATGAATGCTATCGAATACACACAAATACTTTCCAAATCATAAAAAATTGTACCTAGTTTTTCTTTTCGATTGAATTACATTGTACTCATTCTAAAGCACTTTAACTGAAGTGAACAAACTTTGTAGGCTTGAGTTTTATAATTAATGGATATTCAATTAAATAAGTGGTTAAAGCAAAGTACATACAAGAACTCTTTAGACATGCAACTACAGTAATACTACATAACTTCCGATTTTTGTTATGTATATGTTATTTCTTTATCATTTTAACCACCATTATAATTCATTTTTTCATATATAAAAAAAATAGATTCATACATAAGTGTGTTATTTAGATAGACTTATGGATTATTTATATAGACTTATGGATGGCATGCTTGGAACTCTCGTCTACCATGACCTTTTTTTAAAAGAAAAATGTGCATCTCATAATAAAGAAAATATTAATAAAATAAAATAAAAAATCAATTAAGGTATGACCATTCATAAAGTATGCAATATTTACATTTAGAAAAGAAGGTCAAAAGGCTTATTCAAATACAGTTTTAATAGAAATTTAAACAAGGAAAAAATTCGTGTTCAATGGAGCTTTCATGGGATCAATTTGTGAGAAAATTGGAACTGATGCTTGTCACCATTATATGAAATTGCATTGATATGTAAAGAGGATTGGACCACACCAATATGAAATTTGTTTCTTTAGGAAAATTCAATAAATGTTTTTGATTTGGGTCCTTTTCCATCATGACTTGATAAATACGCATAAAACATTATAACTAAAGACATATCTAATCAACTTGACTCAATCTCTTATTATAATTGGTTATATATTTGATAATTGAAAGATTACTCGTGAAGTGTACGTTAGATGATATATAACTTATGAAAATAATGTCTTTTTCCTGGAATAAAGAGTAACAATGACTTTGCTATGTTTAAGTCTCAAGGATTAATGTTAGAAGACCTCGACTTACTGTAGAAGTGTTTACACTTTGATGACATGATTGTAAGTATAAAAGTTGAATTATTTGATAATTAATGATTTTCAAGGAAGGTAAAACATCTATAAACATAAAAATAATTAGATTTACATTGACAAAAAGACATTGCATACACCAATGCATTGATTACGGTGAAAATAACAATATTTGATGAAACTAACAATATTGGATTCAAACAAAGAAAAAAATAATAATAAGCAAGAGTCTCCAAACAAATGTTAGGACGAAAACCAAAATAAATCAAGCAAAACAAAACCAAAATAAATAAATAAATACGAGATTTTTATATAATTCAAAAAATTCCTTAGTTACATAGAAACATATTAGCACTTTTTGCACTCATTACACATAAAACGCTCACATAGATAGGGTATTTATAATATTTCTCGTATACAATATAAACACTCCAAATTAACTTGAAATCTTCATCAAAACAAAAATAATTAACTTAAAACACCTTCTTAAGCTATAAACATAAAATTTTCTTCTATAATATTCTAAGTCGATCAGGATTAATTTTTCTACAAGAATTAAAATAAAATGTTTTTCTTGGGCCTGTGAGCTCGAACATCACAATTCTGACGTCAGGTTTCACATTCCCACAATTCAACGATTTTTCCTTCTTTTTTTTTTTTTCACCTTTTCCAGTAAGGCAAAACGTTTTTTGGGTGTTATTTCGTTATATAATGTCAAGCCATGGAAAACCTTGCTCACTACACATAAGCCCATGAGAGTCACATGTATCACAAAAGTTACGACTTACATTAATTGGCATCAAATCATGAACCGATGGAAATTTAACATTCTCAAAACAGCTAAAAGACCAAATCATGAACCGATAGAAAATTGAGTAATTAGTGTGACACGTTTCGAGTGCTAGAAACGTACCACGTAGTAGCAAAATCAAGGCTATAATGGACCAAATGAGAACCCCATTTTAATACTCTGATATTATAAGTATAACGTTTCATATATACTTTGAGTAGACCTATACCTTAAAACTCTTCATATGTACGTCTGTTTTCGAGTAGAAGAACTTGAACTTGTAATTATTCAAAAGTGTACACCTTTACCTTAAATTAAATTCTTAATTTATTTCATGAAAACACTGAACAGAAGTGGGGATGTTGAGTTATTAATAACTATATATCAATATTAATAACAATTCTCGATTAGACCCGAGAGAATAATAATTTTTACACACGCAAGAGGGACTTCACCTCTCTCTCAATAAGTTACACCGCTCTTTTTCTCCTAATTATAAAATGCATAAAATAATGAGAGGAGTGGCCTTCATATAAGCACATCTAGGCTCTCCTCATTAAATACTATTCATTAATTTCATTTTTAATCATGAAACATATTGCCTTATATACATTCTTGAACTTCTTCACCGTCAAATCGGAGAATTATTGAGTTTTTAAATTTTTCCATTACCAAAACAAAAAAATTATTAAATTTCCTTATTTTTAGGATCAATATTTCAATCCATTAAATTCCTTAATTTTTGGAATTAAATGCATTAAATTCATTGAATTCATTCAAATAGTGAAGTCAACAACACTGTGCTTTCACTCACACATGTAACATGTGTATATAAGTTGCGATGAAACGTAAGATTTATGCAGACCTTGACCACTGTACATGAGTCAAAGCAAAAGGACATTTGTCTGCATCAATCACAAAGATTACTTAATTCAATCATTTCATTGGCCATTATGATCATCCATGGAAAGTAAGCATATTATTCAAGAATCAATTCACACGATTTCACATGGAAAAAAGACATCACGTAAACAAGGCATCAATATTGGCGAAATTGACATGTAATTCTAACTATAGAACAATGGACACAAATCATCTACTAAAACATACATCGACTTATGGAATATATTGTTTCCAAAATAAAATAATAATAATAAAATAAAAAATAAAAAAGACTTATCTTTTTGACCCCTCTATGTCTAAGAAGGCCTCCTTATTCAAATATAATGAGAACATTTAATGAAATTTTATGAAAGCTTTTATTATGTTGTGATGAGATTTTTTAATCTAAATCATAAGAAAATTAAATAAGATATCTAAAAAAATTAATTTTTTTTAATCATGAATGATTTTTTCAATATTTTCTCCTGTTTAATATTTTAAAACTCATAATATATATGAACTTGAAATTAAGAACTCAAAAACTGACACCTTTGCTTTAAACTAAAAGTCTCAATTTATTTCATCACAAGCAGTCAAAGGAAGTGGAGATATTAAATTATTAATGTACAACATCATTAGTCTTAATTAAATTATTTATATGGTCGGTGGAAACAAAAAAACTTATGACTCTGCCATAAAGGCTTAATTTATATTAGTGTTTTAGCAAAGAAGCACTCAAGATTGGTTTATATAAACCCACATAGCTTGCTCCAGTTTGTATCTCCCAAATCAGTCAAAAGATACTTTAAAATGGTGGTGGCCTCCACGTCCGCAGCTTGCAGAGTAATGGAGGTCATACTGGCTACTCTGTTTGTATGCAATAGTGCATCTGAATTGGAAAAAGAAGCTCTTGTCAACAGCGGTTGGTGGACTACCGACAGAATTAGTAGCAATAATTCGGATCATTGTAAGTGGACTGGTATCACTTGCAATGGAGAAGGAAGCATCTTTCAGATATTGTTGTATGATAGTAACATAGGAAGGCATCTTGGAAATTCAACTTCTCTTGTTTTCTGAACTTGGAACATTTTAGCGTTTTTTATTGTAACCTGTATGGAAGCATTCCCTCAGGGATTGGTGCTCTTTCCAAACTCAACTTCCTTGCTCTTGACCATAATAATCTTATAGGTGAGGAACATTTCAAAGTTTATTCAAATTATTCTTTTATATTTTTACGGAGACTCAGACTATATGCAGGATCTATCCCTCAAGAAATTGGGAACTTGAGGAATCTGGACAGTTTGTATTTGGGTTCGAACAGACTCAATGGATCTATCCCTTTAACGTTGTTTCATTTGACAAAGTTGACAACGCTTCAGCGTCTGACAATAACCAACTCACTGGTCTGCTACCTCGGGATGTTGGGAAACTTAAGAGTTTGACCTATCTTGCAGTGAGTTATAACAACTTAACAGGACCTATTCCTTCAACTCTTGCCCACTTATCCAATTTGACCATCGTTTGTATCTTGATTCTAACCAATTCAACGGCACCATTCCTCCAGAAATAGGGAGCAATAAAAATCTAGTATATCTGGATCTCTCAGACAACAACATTCACAGCAACATTCCGCATGAGCTTACCCAGTTAAACCATCTTATTGAACTCAACCTTTCCACAAACACACTTTTCGGCCAAATACCATCTACAATGGGAAGACTTATCAACCTCACCTCTTTAGACCTCTCTAGTAATAATCTTAACGGTCTCATTCCATCTGAGATAGGGAATTGCTTAAAATTAGAAACCTTGAATTTGAGCAATAATAC
Source organism: Nephelium lappaceum (assembly GCA_021234005.1). Taxonomy (NCBI): domain Eukaryota; kingdom Viridiplantae; phylum Streptophyta; class Magnoliopsida; order Sapindales; family Sapindaceae; genus Nephelium; species Nephelium lappaceum. The sequence continues at coordinate 15,798,973 of CM038011.1, read as the reverse complement.
ATTAAATGGATGCATTCCATTAGAGATTGTCAACCTTAGTCGAACACTACGTCGGCTTGATTTAGGATATAATCTTATCAACGGGGAAATACCTTCCCAGCTTGGAAGAAATGCCTTTTTTGCGGTACTTGAATGTCTCACACAATAAGCTGTCTGGAAAAGTTCCAATTACATTGCAATGTAATTTCCGAGAAGAAAATTTTGCAGGCAACAGAGATTTACATAAATTGTCAGCTTGCTTACCACATCCTACAATCAATAGAATGCTAAAGATCATCCAAGTTTTTAAAATTCTTCTTCCTGTGGCTATATTTCTTATATCCTTAATTTGTACGGTCTTGTTTCTCCACAAGCGTAAGGGTAAAATGGCTAATCATAAAACACGATCATCCAAAAGTGGAGATGTGTTCTCGATATGGAATTTTGATGGTAGAGTTGTATATGAAGATATCATAGAAGCCATGCAAGATTTTGATATCACGTTTTGTATTGGAACAGGAGGCTATAGTAGTGTATACAAAGTGCAATTGCCCAATGGCGAAGTGTTTGCTTTGAAGAAGCTTCACTCCTCGGAAAGTGAGGATCCAATTTTTGAAAAGAGCTTCCAAAATGAAATTCGAGTACTATCGAAAATATGACACCGAAACATTGTGAAGCTTTATGGATTCTGTTTGCATCATAAAAGTATGTTCTTGGTTTACGAGTATATTGAGAAAGGAAGCTTGTTTTGTGTTCCTATGCAATGATGCTGAAGCCGTTGAATTGGACTGGACAAAAAGGGTGAATGTTATCAAGGGTATAGCTTATGCTTGTCTTACTTACATCATAATTGTACACCCACAATTGTTCATCGTGACATCTCTAGCAACAACATCCTACTAAACTCACAATTTGAGGCTATTGTTGTTGACTTTGGTACAGCTAGACTTCTACATTCTGACTCATCTTCAAATAATACTACACTAGCTGGTACTTATGGATACATTGCTCCAAGGTAAACCCCATAAATCATTGTCATGTTCTTTAATAATATTTTGTTTTCTCAATCTAAAGGTTTTTATGTCTTTTGTAGAACTTGCCTACACTTTACTTGTTACAGAGAAATGCTGATGTCTATAGTTTTAGAGTGGTGGCACTGGAAATATTAATAGGAAGGCATCCTGGTGAACTCCTATCATTCTTATCATCATCGTCATCATATGATAAAAAAATGAAATTGAATTGATATATTAGATCAACGTCTCTTGCCCCCAGTCGATCAAATGGTAGTACGGGATATACTTCTTGTTGCAATTATTGCATTTGCATGCTTGCATTCTAAGCCAAAGTTACGGCCAACAATGCAATGTGTGTCTCAACAATTTCTTGCTCGGAGGATACCTCTTGATACAAAATCATTTCAAGAAATTTCTGTCTCACAACTCCAAAACCAAGAAATGTTTTTGATTGAAGAATGTGATGATATGTAATTAATAATGGAGTTGATGTTACGACCAAAGCAAGTATTTTGGTTTTCCAAGTGGTTGATTTGTCGAGCAAAAGCTTTTATTTTTTTGCTTGGTAAGCTTTTCTTTTGTTTATTAATCTAATAAATTAAATCATGGTCTATTTAAGCGAAACTTGTTTCTTTCATGTCAATAAATCATTGTGATTGTGTGCTAGTGACTGCATTAAATTTTTTAACACTCTGCAGTGAAATTGAAAGGAAAATAAAGTGGGCATGTAGCAAATTTTTACGAGACCTAGTTTGTGAGAGAAGCTTTCTCATGCAATTGCATATAGAGACATTAATGGGACCAAAATTTTATTATTTGTTTTGGAGAAGAAATTGATGCTTCTTAATTGCCTTTTTCCCTATCCTGAATTGATGAGGAATAAATCTTTAAAGTTTACCTAAAGATGCAATCACTTATTTTGTATGGCAGATAAATAGATATTCGCTTAATATGAGTATACTAGTAGACTAAACCAATAAAACTAATATAATATTGCGTGCACACACACATACATATATATATATATATATTGCTATGAATGGGAAGCCAATCTTTTTGCACCTTTCAATAATGTAACATAAAGATGCTTTGGTGCATACGTCGAGTGCATGCACTAGGCCAATAACTCAATTTTATGTCTACATAACTAACTTATATTATTAAATATATTTTTGTGCTAATAAAATTATTCATTAAATACTTATTGTTGGAAATTACAAAAGCCCGTCCAGAATTAATAATTGGGCCTTTAGGTTATGGGTTATGTTTTACCTAAGATCTATAACCCAACATCCAATATCCAATTTGAAATTGGATCATGGATAATGATGATCAACTGCTAAAGCAATTGACATCAGTTAAAACTACTTTAGCAGTTTATGGCAAAGACATATGTTATTCAAAACATCATGGGTTTGCTATATAGATGATGAACTTCTGTTTTTCTTTTTCTCTAGTAAATAGATACAAACACAGATTAAATTCTTTAGGCTCTTACATTGTACTTAGAGTTTGCTTTCCTTTATTGTGATTGCTTACCTGACATGTAGCATTGTTTGATTGATTCTATTGCATTCAAAAGGTATGTACATTAACTTCTCTCATAATAAATTTGATGTTATTGTTACATTATATTATGATGATGTTTTTTGATTTATGTATGAAAATCAATATTAGTATCAGAGCTTTCATATAACAATGCTCGATTTATTGTTTTTTTTTTTAGTTTCATTTTCTGTGAACCTTAATTTTCTAGATGTAAGTATTATAGAGCATTAAAGACTTGAAAACTACATGAAAGTGAGAAAAGACATTGATAATTGAAGTTGTTATTTGACTTGAACTAGTTAGGAAATTAGAAAACTTCAAATATTTATGCCTTGAAGAAACCCTGAAACTCTTCTTTGAATATCAATGTGTTAAATTGTTTTCTTTTCAATTCAATTGATACACCATTAGACAGGGCTCGAAAAGAGCCTTCTAACGGTATATCATATGACCTGATTTTGCTGAAAATTAAATGAGAATAATGAATTTAATTTAAAAAAAAAAATTGAAATATGGAAATAAATTTAAAAGGTTGAAGACGATGGGACAGTAAATGGAACACATGTCAACCTAGGAGAGGTCCAAATTAGGCAACATGGCAAAATGAGATGAAACCACGTAATGTGACACATGTTAGCATATGGAGCTCTCACGCATCATGTAACGTGGCTCAATCAGATTAAGCTACGTGTTACTCGATGTGGCAACATTGGAGTAACCACATATCAAAGTTTTGAATAGATGGGATGGTGCCATATGTAACAAGACGTGGTAGTGTTTTGAGTGGCCACATCTCATGGATGTGTGGCCGCACCAAAAGCCGCCACATGGCGCACCGAAGAAAGGACGTTTCGGCATACATATACTGCACCCGTGGCTAAAATGTCTCTGCAAGCCGACACGAGGCAGTGACGGTTGCTAACGCGTGAGGCCCATGCATCACCACCAATAGCGATTTCTGAAGATCAAAAAATAAAATTTTAAAAAAAAATCAAAATAATTTCTTTAATCAAAATATTATTTTTAATCTATTTACAATAAAATATGTAATATTCGCTCCATTGGCAGAAAACTAAATGCCCTAATCTAATAATTTTTTTTTATTTAATCTAGTTTTAATAAATTATTTAATATGCTTGATAAGATAAATTATTTTTGTAGATGGTCTATCATGTTAATCGTTATTTTACTGATTCTGATGATGAAATTGAAGAAGTCATTGAGATAATGAGAGTCTTGATATCATTGATATTCTTCATGATTTGGTCAATATCACAGTCATTTCAGATGATGAGAAGGAGGGCGTTGAGCCTCCAGACTATGTGCTTTTTGATGCTCTGATTGATATTATAATCATTTTAGATAACAAGAAGGGTGTTGAGCCTCTACACTATATGCCTTTTGATTCATCGACAAATATTATTATAATTTCATATGACAAGGAGGGCATCGAGCCTCTGAACTATATGCCTTTTGATGCTCCACCTGATATTATAGTTATTTTACATGATGAGATGGACGTCGAGGTCATTAACATCTTGAACAATGAACAGGATAGTGGTGATCATTGAGATCTCCGATGACGAGATGACTGATGTGATAGGTATTTCTAATGATGAGGTGGTTGAGGTTATAGACATCTCATCGGACAAGAAGGACTCTGAGATGGATGATTTTTGACATTATGATGATATGGACTAGTTTGGGTTCTAGTATGCTTATCTTATTTTATTTGTAAATGTTATATGTATTTAATTTCATAATATTTCTTAATTGTTAGTTCATTTATATTAGTTAAAATTGAATGTAAATGTTTAATTTCATTTAATGTAATTTCTTATACGTTTAATTGAATAATTATTATACTTATCTATCAAAGTTGGTGTTCTTTATTTAATGTTTGAAAGAACTAGATTGCGCAAAAACGCTTACTTATATATCATGTTTGAAATACTTGGAAGTTGATGATGATTAAGTAGCTTGACTATTTTTTCGGCTCTACTCCTTGCATTCACATATTATATTAGTAGGTGTATGTTTGCTACAAAGGAAAATATGAAATAGTATAGTGTATGCTAGATTACATATCTTTACTTGTCTTTGAATAAGATAAATTTCAAGAAATGGCTTTAGCATCAAAGAAAATCATAGCTAAGCTTAACTAGAGTGAGAAATTGAATGGTGATAATTATGATATATGACATCATAAAATTCAGTACATCCTTGAAGAGCAAGATGCTCTTGAGACTCTTACAAACACCTATGGTATCACTTCAGTCAAGTACATCTGCTCAAGGTAGGAGAGACATAGAGGTCTATCAGACTTAGAAACGAAGAATAGTATTGCTCAGATCATGATCTTGAGCTACATGGATAATGACTTCATGTGCATGTATTAGGACTATGAGATAATCCAGTACATGTGGATGGCCTTGAAAGACAAGTATGATAGTGACTTCAACCACTAAGCTAAGGAGGCTTACCATCAAGTTTGACACCTACAAGAAGCACCAAAATCATACAATGAGGCAACACCTTAAAAAAATGTCAGACATGATTCGTGAACTCAAGTCTATTATATATAACCTCACTGATGAGTAGCAAATACAGGCAGTAATCCGGTCTCTTCCCTTAGCTAGGAGAACATGAAGATTAATATGACGCATAATGATAACATTAAGAGACTTTTGATGACATTTCATGTCGTGTTGAGTTGGAAGACGAGCGCTTGGAGCGACTAAGACTTTCGATAAGTTTTAGATGGTTAAGTCTAACAAACATAAAGGTTTAAACCTTAAACGCAAGAGAGGGAAAAAGTTTTTTAAGAAAGGGTAAAGCAACCCCAATTTTAAGAAGAATGAGACTGAAAAGCGTAAGAGGGTTAAACGCGCTAGGGGTAAGAAGGACAAAGCCAAAATGACCAGTTTCAATTATGAAAAGTTGGACCATTTTGCTTATGAATGTATTGAACCCAAACAAGAGAAGGTATATTGTTACTCCAATATGCTTAATTATACTTATAATTCTAGCCCAGTATTACTTACTTAATCTTATCCCTTGTAGACTGTAGACTCAGGAGCAACAAACCATTTAGCTAGAGACCAGTAAACGTTTGTGGAGTATCATCAAATCAGTCATGATACGAGTTTGATATATGTGGGGAATAATTCACACATTCAAGTGAAAGAAATCAGCACGGGCAAGCTTGAATTGTATGGTAGCCAGATACTTTATCTCCATGATATATTTTTTGTTTCAGATATTCGACGAAATTTGGTTTCTGTTCAAGTACTATTCAAGTTAGGATATACTTTATAACTTTTATGGTGATTGTATGGATATTATGTTGGATTCTGTTCAAGTAGGTACTAGTTATATATTAGATGATTTTATTGTATTAAATACTGAGACAAACGGGTTTAATTATGTTGATGGTTGTTTTTCTCTACTTGTTTCTTCTAATGTTGCAAATGTTGATACAAATATTTGGCATGCTAGACTGGATCATATAGGTCATGATAGGATGAATAGATTGACCAGAGAAGGATTATTAGGCCCACTTAACAAAGTAGATATATCTATTTGTGAAAGTTGTTTAACTAGAAAAGCAACTAGAAAACTGTTTAGAAAATGAACTAAAGCTGACCATCCATTACAATTAATTCATTTTGACATCTATGGTCTGATGAATGTTAGAGTAAGGCATGTAGCCTCATATTTTATTACATTTATTGTTGATTTCACACGTCGGTCATGTCTATTTGATTTCATACAAATTTGAAGCATTGGATTACTTTAAATTGTATATAAATTTGGTGGAGAATCAATTGGACAACAAAATTAAAGTTTTAAGAACCGACCACGAACGTGAATAGCTCTTTGAATAATTCGATGAATTGTACAATGAAAGAGACATAGATGGACAACTAATAATTCTTGGAACTCCATAGCAAAATGGTGTTGCAGAAGGAAAGAATAAACCTTGTTGGAAATGGTTAGGCCTATAATGGTGCAAGCAAATCTCCCAATATCATATTGGGGAGATGCATTATTAACAGCGACATATATACTTCACTGAGTTCCAATAAAATCAGTCACTTCAACTCCTTATAAGTTATGGACGAGTAGAAAACCTAATCTAACTCATTTGCAACCTTGGGGATGTGCAGGTTATGTACATGATTTATCTAATAAATATGGAAAATTGGGTGCAAGAGGTAAATGATGTGTCTTTATTAGATACTCTGAGCACTCCAAAGGATATATACTCATTGAAGAACATACGAATGGAGTGACTGAATCAGAATTATGAAATGTCAATTTTTTGGAGAATGAGTTTCCTAGTAGAGGTGAGATTAATAAAGATGTTCGATATTATGAATTGGATGATCAGGAAAAGAGTGTAAATCAGAATGCACCTACAGAGGTATGTAGTTAAAAATTTAATGGGACTTTCGATCCTTAGTGGGAGTAATGTGATGGATTCAATATCTCATAGAAGCAATTGTAAGATGATTCAATATTGTTGATTTAAGATTGAAGGTGAAGTGTTTATGATTGCTTCACATGATAACGATGAGCTAAAAAATGTAAAAGAGGCTCTAAACTCTTTTACTAAAAAATTATGGATGAAAGCCATGTAAGAAGAAATAGAGTCAATGAAAAATAACCACGTTTGGGACTTGATTGATTTACTACCTAATCGAAGAGCCATTGGAAATAAATGGGTCTTAAGAATCAAACGGAAGGTGGATGTCACAGTAGAAAGATATAAGACATGATTGGTTGCTAAAGGTTATACTCAACAAAAGGGTATAGACTGTGAAGAATCTTTCTCACCTGTGGTGAGATTTGCTTCCATACGTCTTATCTTGACAATCGTTGTACATATAGATTTATAATTGCATCAGATTGATGTAAAGATAATATTTCTCAATACAGAACTGGAAGAAGAGATTTATATGGAATAGCCTGAGAATTTCATTGTCAAAGGCCAATAACGCAAAGTATGCAGGCTCAAATGATCAATTTATGGATTAAAGCAATCTTTCAGACAATGGTATCTTCGTTTCCATCAAGTTGTCATATCTTATGATTTTACAATGATAGAAGAACACCATTGTGCGTACATCAAACAATGTGATGATAAATTTATAATATTATCCTTATATGTGGACGACATTTTACTAGCCGGAAACGATAAAGAGTTTGTAACAACCATAACAAAGTGGTTGTCCTCAAATTTTGAAATGAAAGACATGGATGAGGCTACCTATATATTGGGAGTCAAAATCACAAAAAAGACTGTTCAAGAAAACTTATTGCTCTATCACAAGAGACTTATATAAGGAAGATTCTTGAACATTTCAACATAGCTAATTGCAAGTCAATAGACACTCCTATATAAAAAGGACAAACTCTTAGTCTTGACATGTGTCCTAAGACTCCACAAGAATATGAAAATATATATAAAGTTCCTTATTCCAATGCTATTGTGAGTCTCATATATGCTATGATATGTACAAGATCAGATATCTGTTATGCTGTTGGACTTGCAAGTAGATACCTTTCAAATCCTGAACAAAAATATTGGATTGCTGTTAAAAGAATCTTGGCTTATCTTAAAGGTATTGCAGATCACTCCTTTTGTTATCAATAAGGTGATCTTCATTTAGTTGGCTATACGGATGCTGATTAGGGAGGTGATTTAGATGAACATAAATCCACCTCGGGTTATACATTTTTGCTCAGTCACGGTGCCATCTCATGGTGTAGTAAAAAGCAAACATGCATAGCTTTGTTAACGATGGAAGCCTAATTTATGGCATGTTCGATGACAGAACAAGAAACAGTTTGGCTTAAGAGATTTTTGGAAGATCTTAAGATCATTACCAGTGTAGAGCAGCCAGTAACTGTCTATTATGATAGTCAAGCTGTCATTGCACATACAAAAGATTTCAAGTATTATAGCAAATCCAAACATATAGAAATGAAGTATAATTTTGTGAGGGATATCATAATGAAGAAAGAAGTGAAAGTTCAATACATTTCTACACACATGATGATTGTAGACCAATTGATTAAAGCAATGACTAGAGATGTATATAAATCACATGTTAAGTCCTTAAGATTGTGTAGATTGTAATATTATTCGTTTATATATATTGAATTGTTTGAAGTAATTTATTCTTCTACTTATGAATATAAATATTAGTTCAGTTTGAATCTTCAATTTTTAAACTAGTATACATATTTCATATGAGAACATGTTAAACATATGTTGTTAGGTAGAGACTATCATTCTTACATACATTGTCACCTTTGTTGCTTGAGAAAACAAACTAAAATGAGACACAGATATCATTGAAAATTATAAGTGATATAATTTTCTTGGAGCTCAGATATATGATTTTGTTGCCTTAATCTAGTAAAGATGAGGTTTTCTTTATATACAAATAAACTATCAAAACCAATCAATGATAATTACCCTATTGCCATTGAAATCTGATTAAGCTGGATGTGAGATTTTACTATGGTGCTTTGAAAAGTGAGCAATTGAGAACTCAGGTTAAACGTTCAAATTATGCTTTGAAGTTAGATTCGTACAGTGAAACAACTATTAGACATATGCATTCTTAATTTAGAATGGAATTCACTGTAACACATGATTCATACTATATGCGTTTGAGTGACCAATATGAAAAATGAGAGTAAAGTTGTAAAAACTCCAACTCATATCCTTAAAGACCATTGGCTTTACCCTAAAGTCACAAGATAATGCTAGCACCTTTAGCATATCTTTCTATGGTCATGATAATTCAACCTATTTGCTATGTCTATTGTAACACACATAAATTTATAAGCACGAATATCATTTTGATTATTATTATGATTATGGAGATTAGGCATGCACAAATGAATTAAGAGTGATATTGTAAGACCCTAAATGATTTATGAAAGTGCCCACAGAATATAGGAAAAATTAGATATTGTGTAATATGTATTTCTGGACACGTGTATAAGTCTATAGTGAATGGAATTATTCTATTGATCTAATAATGTGTATAAGTTTATAATTATTGAATCATGGGTGGAGTAGAAATATTTCGGGTCCCGTCGGAATTACAAAAGGATTCCGGATATTAATAATGGTTTGACCGGGATCCTTAGTGAATATTGAAAAGTTTAAAAGATATTTTAGAATCCTAAAGATGCTCTCGAAAAAGAAATTCAAATTTTAGATCAGATTTATATCAATAAGTGTTTTAAAGTTCACTTTGAGATTAAGGGGACCCAATTTAAGCATGGAATGACTTTTAGAAATTTCGGAGATTATAAGGAGGACGAGAGAAATTCGGATATAGGCCCTAAAAAATTTAAGGGAAGTTTTGAAGAGATTTCGGAGTAACCCGTTAGGAATGGTTTCATAAAGTTTGTATTAAACGAAAATACGAAGAGATACGCATGATTGACACATGGCAAAGGAACCCATGCATGAATGACACATGACATGAGACAAGATGCACGCATGACAAGTGTCATGCAATGGAATGCATGTGTGACAAGTGTCACACATGCAAGAGTGGTAATTTAGTGAATAAATGGAAAACCAATGGCAAATTCAATTCTAAAGGAAAGCATATATAAGCCAATTCAAAGGAAATCAAACATACAAGGCCGAGAGATGAATGAATTGTTGCCATTTGAGAGAAAACAATGAAAAGAGAAGCAAAACCGAGTGCAAAATAACAAATCAAAACCGAGACAAAACCAAAGAGAAAGTGAGAGGTGTGGTTCGGCCAAGGTGGAAATAAATAGGAACTAAGTGACTTCATGCGATTTTCAACATCCAATCCCAATCTTCAAGCTAATCCAAGTTAGATAATCAAGTTAGGAGCAAGAAACTAAGCTAAAAGAGGTGTTCTTGAAAAAATCTAAGAGAGGAGGTAGCTCAAGGAAGCCAAGGAAAAGGAAAGGAGAAGGCTTGAGCTTCTGTGGAAAGTGAAATAATTCAAGAACGTGACAAAAGCTTGGTGTACATTTGATTTAAATTTATGTTTTAATTTTAGGGCATAGATTTTAAATGAGTAATAATTAGTTGTTTGGGTAAATTAACTTGTGAATTATGTTTGAATGCAATTTTTGAGTGGTTTGAATGTGTTAAATGTTGAAAATGAAAGAATTTGGAGAAGGGTGCAAGGCTAACCTAGTGTGATTTTGTGTGAAAAATGTGATTTTTGTAATGATTTAATTGATTTTTGCAAGATATGTGATTAACTATGAATATAGGATAAACTAAAATATTGATTGGGCACAAATATGATTTTTAAGATGTTAGCCGAATGAGGTCCTAAATGAGAGATTTTGTTCTATAAACAGTAATTTTAGTAAATTGATATGGATCGTGTGTTAATTATTTAGGAAATCGTTACGTTGCCTATGTTGGAAAAATGTGAACACAAATTTTAGTTTGGTGTTATGTTTATGGAAATGGTGTTTTTAAAATAAAAATGTGTTTATTAAAATGAAATGAATGGATTAATAAGGGCCCGAGCAACCCTAGATTATGATAGGAGGGGGACTGGAGGTTGGCATGCCAATAGGGTCATTATAGCAGTACTGCGCTGATATATTTGCATAGAATATCGATATCATTGACTTAGGGGCTTTGAGAGGCACCGAGTGTCCAGTTCTAGTTGATTAAGATAGATATGTATATGATATGCCTCGGTAGGGAGGCACCAAGGGTCCGATACCGAGAGCCCATTTTCCAGTCTGTGGTATCATGTTAGGGATTACAAAAGGCTCTGAAAAAGGATTTCGAAAAAAAAAATTATGTAACGTGTGGAAAAAAAATAACTTTTAATGAATAATGTTTGTTATTTTATATCGTAAATTGGAGTTTTATTTTTCTTGTTATATAGTATTTTATATTTTGAAAATGGTAAATTTGAATTCAATGTACACCCACTAAGCAATTATGCTTAGCACGTTGGAATTTTCACTCGTAGGTAGTAGATTGCGTTAGGAGGGTGAGGACTGAAGTGAAGCTCATCTGCAACATGTCACATCTAGTCACATCCATCCATCCATCTTTATTTTGGATATATCCCATATTTGGTTTTGTATATAAGAATTTCAAATTATATACACTTGCATACATATATGTATTTGTATATTTAGTATGGATTTTTGTAAAGGAAACTAATTTGTATAAAAGTCGGAAAATGTTATGTATATGGATAAGGCTAAACCAAATGGAGTTTGGCTTCAAATGTTGAATATTTTGTGGAAAATAATTGCATTGGAAATGAGCTTGATGAATTTGTAACAAGTTGGGAAAGTTTAAATTTTATGGGAAACAATTGCAGTTTTTCCTCATGTGATAAAAAAACTTTAAATTAAATTTGTAAAGTTTTTGAAATTCACTATTTTGGTATGAATAATTTGATATATGTTTTTTTTTTTTTCAAATACAAATTTCGTAAAAATGATATAAAGGTAATGCCCCTTAGAGTCGCTTGGAGAAAGGACTAATAGGGGGTGTTACAGTTTTATTGGTATCAGAGTTATGGTTTAGGCGTTCCTAGACCTAGGCATATAAATTATGTATAAAAAAATATTTTGGTATTTGAGTGAGCATGCATTTGTGTAGGAAAAATGGAAGGATGTGACTTTGACTTTCGGATTTCTCTGTTGTCTAAAATAGGATAAGGAATGGAACCCTCTGACGCCCAAAGAGTTGAGGGTAGTGAGAGCCGTGAACATGATAGTTCTGCCAGTGTAGTTGGAGGAATTTCTGGTGAGATGCCCCTTCCTGGACCGCTACTAGGCTTCTAGCCGAGAGGTACGCCCAGGTACTCCGTCGATCTCCTTTAACCAGTCTCGATGAACTATAAAACAATCGAAGAGCGAACCCTCTAACTTTGTCTTTAAACTTTCTTTGAAAAGTCACTAGAAATTTCGCGCGCGACTAACTTTTATAAACCTTAAACTTTAAATATGGTTTTGGGTTGGTTTTAACTTAAAAATTTGGTCATTTAGAAAACTAAATTTCGGCAGCATAACAGCTACAAAATGGAGAATATCGAAACTTGTAGTTTCAAAATAAAATACTTTGACTAAATCCCTTTCAATTGCCAACCCAAACTTCTCACAACAAGTTCAATAACAATGTAATTATTTTCCACAAAACACAAGTTCCATAGTAAACTCATGACAATTCAAAATAAGCTACTTTTTATTACAACTCAAATTACACTTTATTTACAAATGTACAAGTATGCACATGCTATATGCAAAATCTTCAAAAAGCAAGAAGCATAGCCGACTTGATGCCCACCTATCGCGACGGAGGAGATCATCAATCACCCACAAAAGTATCTAAGGAGGTTAGGGAAAAATATAGGGTGAGTTAGATAGCTCAGTGAATGCATTTAATCTTCAGAAAACTAAACTTTACCTCGAACTAAACTTTTCTTAAAAGCTTTTACAATAAATTTCTATTTCTTAAAGCATAAATCATAAGTCTCATACATTCTTTGGATAGCATTATAAAAGCACTTTGTAAACATATATAAACATTCATTTGCAAGAGCAATATAATGTTATAAATTTTAGAAAAGCACCATTTCGTAACCCTAATCTCTGGTCACATGTGACTTCGCTCGCTAATGCCGCAATGTGAAGATCACATGGCGTTGTATACTAACACCAATCGTGACCCAAATCTGGGACCTCTCAACACTACATGCGGAATCTCTACATCGCATAAATGCAGTGTGAGACCATATCCCATAAAGTAGGGTACTCACTCGCTAGACACTCAAATCCCATACACACACGGTTAATGACTTGTCCCACAAACTTGCCCTACTAAATAGGATATACCGTATAGATCAGAACTCGATAACTGAAAGGTACTAATGGCCTTTGAAAATCTGGTTTTCTTTAATGTTATGCCTTAAAATTTCTTTCTTGGTGCACAAGGCACTAACTTAAAATCCTATAAGCTTTAAACCTAGAATCCTTGGACTATTTTCTTAGCTTAATTGAGACAAGAGCTTTCGAGCTCCATTCTTGAAACTTTCTTTAAATCTTTGAAGCTTTAAAAATTCATGCTCTTGGGCTCATCTTACTCAAATCTATATAACATGCATAAGTACTCAAGTATTTAAGCATGCAAAAATAGAAATATGATTTCATATGCAGAAGCATAAAACTTTTGAAAACTCATTTATAAAGAGTGCAGTCACCTTGACTTGTAGCTCAACTAAACAAACCTCAAAGACCCTCTCTTAGCTCAGTCAAGTGCTCCTCACCTACACAAAGATAGGTAAGCTTACAATAGGCTAAAAATGCATAAAGATAATGTATTGGAATGCACCTAAACTCTATTGCACAATGACATTGTTTATGCACTAGTAACTTCCAATCTCCATTTCTCTTCAACCAACGCTTCAAACTTCCGATTTCTTTGCATGAATCCTACTTATTTGTCCCTAGGAACATCCTCAAATGGTCTTTTTCATCAATTGAAGCTTGGAACAAAAAATCATGATTTTTAACCCCCTAAACCCGAGTGTGATGCACAGCCCAGCTCGGGCATGCTTTTGCTTCAATTCTTATTCCAAGACACTTCTTATCTTTCAGTGTGGTCATCCGTAAAATTTTGTCCGATTCTAAGATCGTTTGATATGGTTTCTAGCCTAAAAACCCATTTTTAGGACCACTTTTTAAGGGGTTTTTCTCACACCTTTGTAATTTAACTTCAATTATCTATCCTTGAATGTTCCCTAACTCTTCTACACTCATTCATGATCATACATGGCAAAGAAATTTGGAAGAGAAGTGGCATTGGTTGGTGCCCTTAACTCGTGCATTACAATGTACAATAACTCTATGTATGCCTTGGTGCATTCTAATCTCTTCAATGCCTTGTCTAGCTTATTTTAAACTTATTTTGAGCCTTGAATGGATGGAATTCATTGGATATCTATACACCCTTAGCTTGGCCGAACCTACCTTAGTGTATACACCAAATATGGCTTTTCACTTTCTTTGCATTTTAATAGCTTAATTCACTTAGGAATTTAATCAAACACTTGGTAGGCAAGCAATTAAACTAAACCAAGCTTAATCAAGTCACGTAGGGTTCTACCATATACAACCCTATGATCCATTCCTTTACTAGGTTTTGTTTATTTCATTATCAATAACTCATCCATGAACTCATCTCATAATCTAGCACTAAAGCCCTATCAAAACTCAACTCAAAACTTAACTTGAAACCAACATGGAATCATACTTAAAGTTCCACCAAACTAATTTCAATTCAAGAATTCTTACCTCTTTTAACTTGAATTAAGCTCTTGGGATGTTAATCAAACTTGGGAGAGCTTAATTTGATGAGTGGGAGTCTTGGATTGGATGATCACCTATACTTCTCTTCCTTTCCCCTTGCTTGCTATAACTTTCTTTGCTTTCTTTCTTTGGTTTCTTTTTGTTCCCATATGTATGCCTCTCTTGTCCAAAATGACTAAGTGTTTGATTATATATAAGGCTCATTTGACTCATTTGACCACCTTTCGATATTATACTATGGCCCTAAACCTTTTAAAATTGCTCTTGACCATGGAAAGTCTTGATTTCTTACAATTTGGTCCTTAACACTTTTTTTTTTTTTTTTTTATACATTATCCTACTTAAATCCAATGGAAACAACTATAATGCCCTTTCTTGAAACTTGTTCTAAAATCATATTCCATGACTTTTATCAAGTTCTCCACACAATTTAAAGGCTTAAATTTGGCATTTGTCTTTTCATTCTCAAACTCTATCATCTCTTTATTTAACTCTTAAAAGAAATACTCTTAAACTCAATATCTCTTAACTTAGCTCATCTACTAATATTAAACTAGTCATGTATGTGAATGAGGGTTTACATCTGGTGAGTCTGCGAGTCCGAGAATGGCTCAACAAGAGGCTCAGGATCAGCTTGTGTTTATGCAGCCAATGGGCGAGTTGAAGGAATTAAAGATACAGCTACAAGAACTATTAGATAAGAGATTTATACGCCTTAGTGTATCCCCTTAAGGAGCTACTGTATTATTTGTAAAGAAGAAAGATGAGTCGTTAAGACTGTGTGTAGATTACAGATAGCTGAACAAGCTTACAGTCAAGAACAAGTATCCTTTACTTAGGATTGATGATTTGTTTGATCAGTTGAGAGAAGCCAGTGTTTTCTCCAAGATTGATCTCAGATCAGGGTACCATCAATTAAGAGTGAAGGAATCTGACATTCCTAAGACAACCTTTAGAACACGATACGGACATTATGAGTTTGTAGTGATGTCAATTGGGCTGACAAATGCATCCATAGCCTTTATGGATTTGATGAACCGTATTTTTCGTCCGTATCTGGATTAGTTTGTAGTGGTCTTCATTGATGGCATCTTGGTATATCCTAAGACACTGGAAGAGCATGATAAATAACTCTGAATTGTGCTACAGACATTGAGAGAGAAGAAACTATATGCCAAGTTGAGTAAATGTGAAATTTGGCTATCTAAGATTGCTTTCCTGGGACACATAGTATCCGCCAAGGGTATAAAGGATGATCCAAGGAAAATTGAAGTAATTTTGGAATGGAAGCCACCAAAGAATGTCACTGAAGTCAGAAGTTTTCTAGGCTTAGCGGGATACTATAGACGATTTGTGAAGGGGATTTCAACAATAGCAGCCCCATTGACTAAGTTGCTCCACAAGAATGTTAAATTTGAGTGGAATAAGAAATGGCAAGCAAACTTTGAGAAGCTTAAGGCAATGTTAGTTAAGGCTTCAATCCTTACACAGCCTGTATTTGGTAAGGATTTTATGATATATAGTGATGCTTCACATAATAAGCTTGGTTGTGTGTTGATGCAGGAAGGAAAAGAAGTGGCATATACTTCCAGACAGTTCAAATCTCATTAAAGGAATTACCCGACATATGATCTGGAGCTAGCCGTCATAGTTTTTGCGTTAAAGATTTGGAGAATTACTTGTATGGTGAGCGGTGTTATATCTACACCGACTATAAGAGCCTGAAATACTTGCCCACTCAGAATGAGCTTAACTTGAGGCAAAAGAGGTGGATGGAGTTAATTAAAGATTATGATTGCATCATTGATTATCACCCGGGAAAGGCAAACGTAGTAGCTAATGTTTTGAGCAGAAAGTCCCCGATAACTTTAAGAGCTATGAACACCCAGTTAATAAGGGCAGGTGAGGGTACAATAATAGCTGAGCTACAAATTAAGCCAAGTCTGATTCAATAGATATAAGAAAAACAAAAACAAGACAAGAAGCTAATAGCCATCGGCAGACAAGTTCAAGAGGGGAAGGAGATCGATTTTGAGACCAAGAATGATGGTTATTTGTGTTTTAGAGGAAGAATCTGCGTCCCAAACGATGATGAATTGAAATAGGCCATTTTGAAATAAGCCTATAGCAATCCAT
Source organism: Nephelium lappaceum (assembly GCA_021234005.1). Lineage (NCBI taxonomy): Eukaryota > Viridiplantae > Streptophyta > Magnoliopsida > Sapindales > Sapindaceae > Nephelium > Nephelium lappaceum. The sequence goes on along the minus strand of CM038011.1, from coordinate 15,781,931 downwards.
ATACTATGCACCCAGGTAGCACGAAGATGTACCAAGACTTGAAGATTTAGTATCAGTGGTCCGGCATGAAGAAAGATGTACTAGATCATGTTAACAAGTGTCTGACATGCCAATAGGTGAAAGCTAAACATCAGGTTTGGATTGGATTACTACAGCTGATATCTATACCCCAATGGAAGTGGGACCGAATCACCATAGATTTCGTGATTAGATTACCTCTCACTTAGGGTAAACATGATGTAATTTGGGTGATTATAGATAGATTGACCAAGTCAGAGCATTTTCTACTGGTCAGGATCGATTACCTATTGGAGAAGTTGGTAGAGCTATACATAAAAGAGATAGTTCAGTTACATGGAATACCGGTGTCCGATGTCCATCATATCAGATAGAGACCCAAGATTCACATCACAGTTTTGGAAGAAATTTCAGGAAGCATTAGGTACATGATTGAGCTTCAACACGGCCTTCCATCCATAGACAGATGGACAATTAGACAGTGTGATTCAGGTGCTAGAGGATATGCTTAGAAGTTGTGTCATAGATTTTGAAGGAAATTGGAGTGAACACCTTCTGCTGATAGAATTTATGTACAATAACAGCTATCAAGCAAGTATAAACATGGCACCATATAAAGCCCTATATGGAAGGAAATGCAGGACACCATTGTGTTGGACCGAATTAGGCGAACATAAGATGATAGGACTGGACCTGGTGACACAAACCGAAGAGAAGATCAAGATTATCAGGGAAAGACTTAAAACTGCATCCGACCAACAGAAGTCTTATGCGGACCTGAAAATGAGGGACATAGAGTATGAAGTCGGGGATAAAGTCTTCCTGAAAGTGTCTCCATGAAAGAAAGTGTTAAGGTTTGGAAAGAAGGGTAAGTTAAGCCCTAGGTTTATCGGTCCATACAAGATCATTGAGCGTGTGAGACTAGTGGCTTGTAAGCTAGCTTTACCACCAAAGCTGAGTAAGATAGATAATGTGTTTCATGTATCTATGCTGAGGAGATATAAATCGGATCCTTCTCATGTTATATCGACTGAAGCCATCGATGTACAGCCCGACTTATCATATGAAAAAGTACCTGTGCGGATTCTAGACCAGGAGATCAAAGAATTGAATAGTCAAGGTCCATTGGAGGAACCACAAAGTTGAAGAAGCTACCTAGAAAAGCGAGGAGATAATGCGACAACAGTATCCGCAATTGTTTGAATAAGGTAAATCTCGCGGACGAAATTTTTTAAGAGGGAAAGAATTGTAACACCCTTAAATTTATAAGCACGAATATCATTTTTATTATTATTATGATTATGGAGATTAGGCATGCACAAATGAATTAAGAGTGATATTCTAGGACCCTAAATGATTTATGAAAGTGCCCACAGAATATAAGAAAATTTAGATATTGTGTAATATGTATTTCTGGACACACACAAGTCTATAGTGAATGGAATTATTTTATTGATCTGGTAATGTGTATATGAGGTATATAAGTTTATAATTGTTGAATCATGTGTGGAATAGAAATATTTTCGGATCCCATCGAAATTATAAAAGGATTCTATATATTAATAATGGTTTGACCAGAATCCCTAGTGAATATTAAAGAGTTTAAAAGATATTTTAGAATCCTAAAAGATGCTCTCGAAAAAAAAAATTTGGATTTTAGATCGGATTTATATCAATAAGCGTTTTAAAGTTCACTTTGAGATTAAGGGGACCCAATTTAGGGCATGGAATGACTTTTAGAAATTTCGAAGATTACAGGGAGGACGAGAGAAATTCGAATATAAGCCTTGGAAAATTTAAGGAAAGTTTCGAAGAGATCTTAGAGTAACCCGATAGGAATGCTTTCAGAAAGCTTGTATTAAACGAAAATATGAAAAGATGCTCACGATTGACACGTGGCAAAGGAACCCATGCATGAATGACACATGGCATGAGACAAGACGCATGCATGACAAGTGTCATACAATGGAATGCATGTGTGACAAGTGTCACACATGCAAGAGTGGCAATTTAGTGAATAAATGGAAAACCAATGGCAAATTCAATTCTAAAGTAAAGCATATATAAGTCAATTCAAAGGAAATCAAACATACAAGGCCGAGAGATGAATGAATTGTTGCCATTTGAGAGAAAACAAACATGAAATGAGAGAAAACAATGAAAAGCGAAGCAAAACCAAGAGCAAAACAACAAATCAAAACCGAGACAAAACCAAAGAGAAAGTGAGAGGTGTGGTTCGGCCAAGGTGGAAATAAATAGGAACTAAGTGACTTCATGCGATTTTCAACATCCAATCCCAGTCTTAAAGCTAATCCAAGTTAGATAATCAAGTTAGGAGCAAGAAACTAAGCTAAAGGAGGTGTTCTTGAAAAAAATCTAGCAGAGGAGATAGCTCAAGGAAGCCAAGAAAAATGAAAGGAGAAGGCTTGAGCTTCCATGGAAAGTGAAATAATTCAAGAACATGACAAAAGGTTGGTGTACATTTGATTTAAATTTATGTTTTAATTCTAGGGCATAGATTTTAAATGAGTAATATTTTGTTGTTTGGGTGAATTAACTTGTGAACTATGTTTGAATGCAATTTTTGGGTGGTTTGAATGTGTTAAATGTTGAAATGAAAGGATTTGGAGAAGGGTGCAAGGCTGCCCTAGTGTGATTTTGTGTGAAAAATGTGATTTTTGTAATGATTTAATTGATTTTTGCAAGATATGTGATAAACTAAAATGTTGATTGGGCACAGATATGATTTTTAAGATGTTGGCCAAATGAGGTCCTAGATGAGAGATGTTGTTCTATAAACCATAATTTGAGTAAATTGATGTGGATCGTGTGTTAATTATTTAGAAAATCGTTACGTTGCTTATGTTGGAAAAATGTGAACACAAATTTTAGTTTGGGGTTATGTCTATGGAATGGTGTTTTTAAAATAAAAATGTGTTTATTAAAATGAAATGAATGGATTAATAAGGGCCCGAGTAACCCTAGATTATGATAGGAGGGGGACTGGAGGTTGGCATGCCAATAGGGTAATTATAGCAGTACTGCACCGATATGTTTGCATAGAATATCGAGATCATTGACTTAGGGGCTTTGAGAGACACCGAGTGTTCGGTCCCAGTTGATTGAGGTAGATATGTATATGATATGCTTCGGCGGGTCGGCACTGAGCGTCCGATGCTGGAGAGCCCGTTTTCCAGTCTATAGTATCATGTTAGGGATTACAAAAGGCTTTGAAAAAGGATTTCAAAAAAAAAAAAGTGTAATGTGTGGAAAAAAAAAGCTTTTAATGAATAATGTTTGTTAATTTATATTGTAAATTGGAATTTTATTTTTCTTGTTATATAGTATTTTATATTTCAAAAATGGTAAATTTAAATTTAGTGTACACCTACTAAGCAATTATGCTTAGCACGTTGGAATTTCCACGCGTAGGTAGTAGATTACGTTAGGAGGGCGAAGACTGAAGTGAAGCTCATCTACAACATGTCACATCCAGTTACATCAATCCATCCATCTTTATTTTGGGTATATCCCATATTTGGTTTTGTATATAAGAATTTCAAATTATATACACTTGTATGCATTTATGTATTTGTGTATTTAGTATGGATTTTTGTAAAGAAAACTAATTTGTATAAAAGTTGGAAAATGTTATGTATATGGATAATGCTGAACCAAATGGAGTTTGGCTTCAAATGTTGAATATTAGTTTGTGGAAAATAATTGCATTGGAAATGAGCTTGATGAATTTGTAACAAGTTGGGAAAGTTTAAATTTTATGGGAAACAATTGCAGTTTTTCCTCATTTAATAAAAAAACTTTAAATTAAATTTGTAAAGTTTTTGAAATTCACTATTTTGGTATGAATAATTTGATATATGTTTTTTTTTTCAAATACGAATTTCTTAAAAGGTAACGCCCCTTGAAGTCGTCTGGAGAAAGGACGGGTCAGGGGTGTTATATCTATGGTGGTAGTTGTTTTTGTGGACGAAAGGACAAAAGTCGAATGAAAAGGTTCAATACTTCTTTCATCAAATGGTGTATTCACTGATCGACCAATTATGATCAAAGTTGTGATTACAATTATAAACACATAGAATTATTAAGGTCAAATGTAGCTTCTTTATCAATTAAAAGAGGGATTAAGTATACTTGTGCTAATGAAATTTTGAAATTGAATCTAGGATATATGTGAACAATATTTGATGTTTCATCATTGAAATATCAAACTATAAGCTCAAAGATCAACAATTGTTCACATGTCACACGATGCATTGGTCTATACGAATATTTGAGAATAGATTGTTTGAATGTTTGCATTCCTTTTATAAACATTGTCTCATTCTATGTGAGTGGGAGATGTTGGAAATTACAAAAAACCGCCCAAAATGAATATTTGGGCCTTTGGGTTATGGATCGGGTTTTACCTAGGATCCATAACCCAACATCAAATATCTAATTTGAAATTTGATAATGGAAAATGATGATCAAGCAGTTAGCATTAGTTAAAACTGCTCTAGCAGTTTATGGCAGAGACATATACGTTATTTAAAACGCAATAGGGTTGTTATATAGATGATGAACTTCTGTTTTTCTCCTTCTCCAGTAAACAGATACAAACACAGATTAATTTCTCTAGGCTCTTATAGTGTGATTAGAGTTTGTTTTCCTTTACTGTGATTGCTAACCTGACTTGTAGCTTTATTTGATTGATCCTACTGCACTCAAAAGGTATGTACATTAACTTCTCTCATAATATATTTGATGTTATTTTTATATTATATTATGATGATGTTGTTTGATTTATGTATGAAAACTTATTGATAAGGAGAAAAGAAGTCCATATTTAGCATATGCCCCAAAAGATTTCAACTCCGACTTTTCATATATAAGTCAATATATCACAACATACATGGTCTTATTTTCATTCTTCCTCTTCTCTACTTGATTTTGTGAAGCACTACCCTTAGATTATGAGGAGCTGTCGGTCCTTAGCATAAAAGGAGAAGCACATATAAAAGGTAAGAAGGAAACTGCAATATGTTTGATGGGTAAGGTTTTGTCTAATAAAAGAATAAACAGGGAGGCAATCATATCAGTGATGACCCAGGTTTGGAACCTAGTAGGAAACATTGATGTGGATACAGTTGGTGATAATACATTTGCCTTTCTTTTTTAGAGGAACTGAGACAGAGATATGGTATGGTCACTGGGCCCTCGGCATTTTGACCAAAAGTTGATGGTGCTGGAGAAGCCAACTGGCTCTGGAGAAATCGTGAAAATGAAATTCCAATGGGTGGACTTTTGGCGAGTTAATGATATTAAAACTCAAATTATTGATATGGTGACAAAATCATAAGATTTGATTTAAAAGATGTCGCATCATTCCTGTTTCACTTTAATAAATTGTTTTACATCACGAGGGCTCAATTCCAGCAGACCTCTGCCATTTCTACAAGTCAAGTGGCATCTCTCCAGAAATTGGGCCATAGGCCTGCACGACCCATAGCTCACCTTCTCTTTTTTGTGTTGCAAAAATTTGGGTCGTAGCAGCCCAAACATTGCATAGTTTGCATATTTATGTCAATGTATAATCAGTATTATGTTTATTTCTGTTATGTAAAGCATACATCAGAATCTAAGCTACATTTGTGCTTGTCATAGCTGCTCTTGTCTTGGATTTAGATGATTAGAGTTTCCTTTCAAAAGTCCAACCAAACAAGATAGTCAATGAATAAAACCAATAATTTTCCCATAATTAAAAACAACCCTATAGTTATAAATGTTGATAAACGCTTCCTAACGATTCGTTGACTGTTCTTGACGTTCATTAGTTTTCAAGAAATGAAAGCATTTCCAACTGTTTGATAATTAATTTAAAATTAAAAAAAAAAAAAAATCAAATGAAATTTCTTGTAAGAGGCATCCATCCTTCAGTTGATTTATGGGGGAAGAGCTCATCCTCCACAATTGTTCCAAATTCATCCCAGAGGACAATGTGTCTTTTGTTTTCACATTTTATTTATCATTATTTTCATTTTTCATCTACATTCAACCGTATCTTAATCTAAAACTGAAAGACCATTTTTAAAGATGGGTCAAACCTTAGGGGTCAATTTTGCAATTCTCCCTTTTCATTTATTGTTGAAAACATTTAAATTTTACTCGCTATATAGAAATTTAAGGCTATAACAGGAAAAATAAGAAGTATATATATGTACTTAAATCTATTATTTGAACATGCAAATAAACATAGAGAAGTTATTGAGCACAAATATCCAACACCAATCTCAACCAGGTCACATGTAGCAGATTCTCATTAACAAAAGTTATTAACTTGTAGAAAATTTCTTGTAAAAGTGAGAGGAAGAAAGAGTAACAAAATAAAGTTCAATAGAAACATCCTTCTTTGACATATATATATATTTAACTTTCTCTATATTCAAAACAAATTCAAGCCAAAACTGTACTGCTTACTCTCTGGCCATTCTAGCTTCTCTGTTTAGTTTTATCGACAAAAGAAACTCATCAGCAAAAATTATTCTAGTATTAATACCAGAAACCTTTGGAAAAGCAGACAGGGTATGTAAGGGAAAACATAAACTGTCTGCCACGGTTGCTTAACACAAAAATTATTCACTGTTTCTGTTGCTGAACACTAGGTCTGGGAGACCGGTGAGCATTGTTCTGGTGATAGGGAACGTATGTGGACCATTAGGTATGGAGACACTTTTCATTGGCTGCCCATTCCTTGGTAAGTTCCCGGCTTGCAATCTTCTCTTCTTGCATGGCCTGAAAGTAGGATGTGGAACAGGCCATGTCCTTGAGGTCAACCAGCGGAGTAAGGATGTCATCCACTTCACTCATAAGAGGTCTGGCTTTCGGATCATGGCTAAGGCAGTGGGCAACCAACTGAATTGCTTTCTGAGCACCTTTCAATGAGAAGTTTCCTTCAAGGGAAGGATCTAATAGACCGTAGAACCTTCGCCTCTCTCCAAGTTGTGGTCTAGCCCATTCCACCAGGTTGTGCTCCCTGTTGGGTCGGTTTTTGTCCATTGATCATCGGCCAATTAACATTTCAAGTAAAACGACCCCAAAGCTGTAGACATCACTTTTTGATGTAAGATGCCCTGGCATGAATAAATTATATTAGTTATGATAGGATTTTTGCATGCATTAATTAGCCTAACTAAAAATTATACTCAAGACCAATTTAAAAGATCACAGGTTTGAGCATGGGAAGAGATGCGTGTTAGGAGGAGAAAATGTGACCAAGTTAGAAACTTAGACTGCAAGCTACCTATGCACACATCATTGTGGTCATCCATTTTTCAGCTGAAGCTCTTCACTTTAGCCATTGTTTAACATAACAGAACCTAACTAAATTTTGTTCAAGAGTATATACTTCGCTTTAACTTCTGAGTTTCTATATTCTTCTCAGACAGTGGAGGCATGGTGGAAGTGAAAGCGATTGAAGTGTGACAGTGAAGGTTATAACAGATCAGAAAAGCATACAAATAATACAATAAAACAAAGGACACATCATTGAGGTCATTCAGCTGAAGCTTCTTCACTTTAGCCATTGATTGACATAACAGAACCTAACTAAATTTTATTCAAGAGTATATACTTCGTTTTAACATCTGAGATTCTGTATTCTTCTTAGACAGTGAAGGTATGGTGAAGTGAAGTTGACTGAAGTGTGACAGTGAAGGTTATAACAGATCAGAATGCATACGAAAAATACAATAAACCAAAGGACACCCTAAAGATTTACAGAGAAAAAAAAAATTGAGTATATGTAACCAAGTAAATGAACTAAATTCAAGTGGCGGACAGAGGAAACATAATTCATGCTCAAAATACAGTTTATGAGATGTGTTATTAGAATTCCATAACAAGAATGGAGACAATGTTTCAACCAATGAAAGAAAAACAGAATAAAACTAATATAGAGAGAGACTATTGATTACCTGTCATCACATACTCGGGGGCTGCATATCCATATGTTCCCATCACCCTTGTGGACACGTGCGTTTTATCAACCTCTAGACCATCTTTGGCAAGTCCGAAATCAGAAAGCTTCGCATTATAGTCCTGGAATAATTAAGACACAGACTAAAAATGGAAAAGATTAGTTGCTTCTGTTCACATAAGTCACGTACCGCATCTAACAGGATATTAGATGTTTTAAAGTCTCGATATATTACTGGCCTTTCAGCTTCCTCGTGTAGAAAGGCCAGTCCCTTTGCAGCACCAAGTGCTTCTTTCATTCTGATAGCCCAAGGAAGAAGCAAAGACCCTGCTGCCAAGAATTATTTCAAGAAAATAATGAAATGTAAGTGACTCATGCTATAAATATCATCAATAAGACACACACATACACAATCTGAGAGAGAGAGAGAGAGAGAGAGAGAGAACAATAGTTTTTTTCCCACTAACAGTTTGCAAGAATGCCAACTTTCAGCTGATGTTAACTACAGATTTCTATCACGCACAGTAACATTTTTCGCCAAATCTCAAGCAATATGAATTCATCAGCCTTTTTCAAACCACAATGAAATATGAATTTAAGAGCATTTTTCACAAAAGAATCCAACACAGCAATATTTACTCTATAACCAATGATATAGAAAGTGAAAACCACACCCAGAACAGAATATGTCAAGAATAGCTAAGGAAAGCATCCCCCCAAGGGCAATTTATAGGTAACTAACAGCATATCTCAGAATAAAAGTTACCACTGCGCCACTTTTATCCAACTGTATGGCTAGGAACACAAATCACATTATCTCAAATCTCATCCTCAAGCATTAAAATTATAGACAAATGAGAAGGGAAAAAATTGCTTATCAGTGGATTCAGTGCATAAACTATATTGAGCAATCACCTCAACATATTTCTCATACCAAAAAAGATAAAATCAAACTCTATATAGTGTTGAAATAGGACATATAATAATGGTATAATCCACTAGAAGAAAGGGAGCCAAATTTCTCATAATAATGAATTCAGTTACATACTTCTAAAATGGTGATTCTCCAAGCTTCCACGAGGCATAAACTCATATACAAGCAGCCTCTGATCATCCTCAATGCAACATCCGACCAACTTGACCAGGTTCGGATGAAGGAGCTCCCCAAGATAACTAACCTCAGCCTGCCACATTGCAGAGATTAAAATATGTCTTTCAATCTAGGGCAATTTAAAATAAACAAGTATAGAAATGCGCCAAATCTGTAAGTGCGATATACATATATTCCTATACACAAGCGCACACACATAAATATATTTTTGTAGCAGTGCGTGTTCCTTCTGTCTGTGCGTGTGAGAGTGGGAAAGAGGCAAGCACGCATGCACATATAAACAAAGAATTAAATTACATACATGTATGTGTGATTGTGTGGGTCTGTGTGATTGTGTAGCTCTATATGTGTTTTCTCTATGCTTGTGTGTGAGTGTGTAATAGACATGCACGCATGCATATAAGTGCACAAAATAAGATAGTGACTTATCGTACAAGCCATTCTTTGTGACCCTGAAGTCCATCATGATTCCTGTACCAGTTTTAATAGGTGCTGCTCCATTCTCATTTATCCAGCCTTTATATACACAACCAAACCCTCCTTCACCCAGGATACTCTCCGGCCTAAAATTCCTGGTTGCGGACTTCAACTCATTATAGCTGAATTTTCGAAGCAATGAAGAAATTTTCAACTCCTCAACAAATTTGGGAGTCGATGGCGTTGTACTTCCTCCATGGCTGGTAGTTGAGGAGGATGCAACTGGCATAACTGGATGGTCTCGGCTAGTATCGATTGTTGATTTACTCTCAGCTGATTCAAAGACACAACAAAAGTCACAGAAAGCACTGAATCAGCTTAACCTAATATGACACTAATCAGCTATACATGCATAAAAGCATATTGTCCTTCCTGTATTTGAAATATTAAAACAGATTATGTCACTGCCTGGAAGACGGACGTAAATACTGTTCATCACAATTCATTACAAGCAAATCGTGTCTATATATGCTCTTCTTATGACGGACAGTCCAGGGATCCTAAAAATGAACTGAATCTATAAGAAAATTCAAAGGCTAAATCAATAAAGCAAGGGTAAAGATGGTATAGCTGTCTCATATATCTAGATTAGTGCAACCTGTGACCAACACCACACAGAGCACACGAAAAAAATGACTCATCTTTTTGACCCCTTCATGTCTAAGAACGCCTGCTTATTCAAATATAATGAGAATATGTAATGAAATTTTATGCAAGTTTACATAATGATGTGATGAGATTTTTAATCTAAATCATAAGAAAGTTAAATAACATATCTAAACAAAATTATTTTTTTTGATAGACAATTGAAAAATAAATAATTAAATATATCTCACCTTCCAATAATTTCTGGTAAGTTGTTGACATGATAAAATCAAAATTTTTCCTGTCATCATCCTCTTCTACTGATTCACTCTCCGATCTTTGTTCACTAGTCCCCCTGCCTTGTTCTGGTTGAGTAACTATAACCATGATTACTTAATTGAAATAAAATATCGCTACTTGAAAACTAAGTTTTTGTGAAATGTTATGGATGAATGGAGCTTATAGTGTATATATATATGTAAGGAAAATTTTAATTTTAATGGAGTTTAAAGAATTTGACCGAAGAATCTAGATTCATATAATGTAATATCTATAGTCAACCCCACCGCAAAACGAGCAGCAAAATCCGCTGCGCCACACATTCTTACACACAAAGTAAATGTGGAAGGTAAAACATAGTATTGTAAAATTGAAATTCATTTGTTTAAAAGTTGACAATGACTAGGTCAAACGTTTGTTGGGACATATCATAATTAATTACTATTTATACGGCCTGGACTGAATATTAAATCTTATAATGGGAGATGACTACTCTTACATTATGAACAGAAAATTATCTACACAAAGCTTATTATATATGATTGCTTTTGAACCCACACCACTAAAGAGGATGGAAAGATGAACAATCACTTTTGCTACAAGGTGTTGTGTATCTTTAAATTAGTTTTTGGATGAAATGTTATTAAATTAATGAGCATTCCAAATTGGCAACCATACATTTAATTATTGATTTATTCACTTTTTAATTTAGGGCATTCTCATTCATTTGCTATGTGTATGTATATTTTTTCAGAAATACAACTTTTTGACTCATGTTCTTGTTTAGCTTGAATGGTCCTTAAATTATTTAAAATTCACCACTTTCTTCTATTTGCTATTCAATCATTGGTTAAACTTGAAAATAAGTCAACTTACAATAGTGTAAAACCTATTGGGTAGGGTGGCTTAGTGCAGGCCTTGGGATCCAAAGGGGTTATGGTGAGTCATCAGGTGATCTATTTGTGTAGCCCATTAGTCAATTTTTCACATTTTGTCTTAAATGTCTATTACTACAGATTGAAAATTTTATCTTGCAAGTTTATAGTAACACATATTGTTAGTTTTCGTGAAATTCTAAACCAATACATTATGCATGTTGCCTTAAACATTTAAAACAAACATATCCTATGTTTCCTTTAATAATGACAACAGATGTGTAATGCAATTATGTCTAAGATAACATGTATTGTATGTTGCGAAAGAGGAAAGACCATTACATTTTTAGCTATATGTGTATAAGCAACACACTATTATATATTGCCAAAAATTTCAACAACACATTTTGCGTGTTACGATAAACCTAATTTCTTGTGGTGGATGAAATTTGTTTTGAATCGTCTACAACAATGTATTGCTAAAGCTTCCAAGTGAAAAGGGAAGGATTTGACACTCATTTTTGCTGTCTTGTCACTAAATTAATTATTTGAGTTTTATCAAAGAAGAAATTACAAATTGGCTATATGGTTAAAATCATTACTCAAGTGGAGTAAACTTTATTGATTTATTACAATTTAGCTACTTGTCGTTTGTATAGGTTAGTCAACGGTTAGTCAACTTTGAAAATTTGGGGTGTTTTTATCTTTTGACCTTTTTTTTTCATTTAAATTAAGTTTTAAAAACTAAAACAAAAAAGAGAGAGAAAAGGAAAAATTACAAGAAAAAAAAAATTAAAATAAAGGTGGTGATCCATCCAATCTAGAGATTGGATCCTTACAGTTGAATTGGGAACCCATTGTTACCAACAATTCTTCTTCTTCTAGCTAATCCGATCTTTGTTCCAATAGTTCTCCACTCATCCATTTCTTCCATTAACTAAATAATCATTTCAACCAATTCGATTTCTAGGTATGCCTTCTTCTGTTTCTTCCCTTTCACTCTTCTTCTTTACATCAAACACCCAAGTAATCCTCAACTAAAGTATTAATAATCAACCCAAAATCATCAAACTCAAAACCAACCAAACTCAAAACATCCACAATCTCAAAAAAAAAAAAAAAAAAAAAAAAAATCAAACTATTTCGAAAAAAGAAAAAAAAATCATGAACCCACCCAATTAGGTTTCCACGCGACAAAGACCCTTGGGTCTCTTTCACTAGAGACCAAACCAAAGGTCTACGACGAAGGAGACCTAAAGCTCTCCATTACTATAGAGGCCTTCCACCGTCTCTATCATCGTCGACAGTAGAAGTGAAAGCAACGACGAATTGCATGAAGGAGGCACAGACAACGATTAGAGGTAGGGGTTGGCAATGGCAAGATTAGCATGTCAAAGGAGAGCTTGATGGTGATAGGACTAGTGTGTCCAAGGAGAGCTTGGTGGAGGTAGGATGGTCGTAGTTGAGATAACAGATAACTGTAGTGGTAAGAGAGATGGAAAAGAGAGAGACTGGGATGGCCTTGATTGTGAGTTAGAGGTGACCTAAGTAAAGAAAAAGAATAAGAAATCAAGATTTTATATTAATTTATTTTTTTAGTGTGTCGAGATTGAAGAAGAAATCAAGAAGAAGAATATTTTTGGCTTGTTTTTTAAAAATATTTTAATTTATTTGTTTATCCTAGTTTTTGAAATTTTAGGCCCATAAGTTAATCTAGCCCATGACTTGATAGACGGTCGGACAACTAAAGTCTCTTTAATGAGGTTTGACCTGTTAAAGAGAGGATTTCAAAATAGATAACATATGCATTCATTAGGGGTGACCCGTCAAAGATAGAATCCCTCCGTTAAACTTAGAAAAGAGGATCAAGAGAACGAATCCCTTGATCTTAGCCATCTTAATTCTCAAATGACTCTCTCCCTATTTATAAAAAAGGACCAACAAGAAAAATAAATGACACGATTTTTTTCACCACAACATCACTCTGCCAAAATCTGTCTAGACTCTTAACCAATACCAGCATCCATATTGCTACACGATGATCAACCACCATTCGAATTAGCTACGCTCCTACTAATCGCTACAATTATATACTATCTACATGTCGTACACCATCATTATAGACCCTAGTTGTATGCCTATTTACTTTTTATTTCTTTATCCATTTCGTATGCTAACTTGAGCGTCGGAGTGCCTTTGGCCAACACCACATCAATGTTAAGGCAACCCGTCCTTTCGTTCAACTTTCTTACAGGTTACTGTATCCCTTGAAATTGATCGTAGAGTCAAATCTCCATATCAACATCTATAAATTTCAACCCTCTATAGTTTGATACCGTCTATAGGGAACTAGTGATCAACTTCTAAGAAGTCAAACAAGTGAATCTATGAGGTGAAATGGCAAAAAAAAAAAAAAAAAAAAAAAAAAAAAAAAAAAAAAAATTAGACAATGCTAGAAGCTTGAGTCGTTGCTTTGATGGACCAAATGATCAACTACGCAAAAAAGCTCTAACAACTTACGATAGAAAGCCAAATGATTTGAACCGAAAAGGTTGAATTGCAAGCAAGGTAGAATAGCTAACAAACACATTAGCTCCCTCACCGAGGTCAAATCAATGAAGCGAAGTAGAACCAACAATCGAAGTGAGTAGCACGTACACTGCTAGAGGTTAGTGGGTCGACTCCCAAGTAGTAGAAAATTACCTTTCGACAACTAACCATCTAGTCAATAGATCTTAACACCCTAGGATTCAATGAAGATCCAGTGAGAAATGCAACGGTCGATCATAGGTTATTAGGTGAACTTCCAGAGTATAACAGACGCAAACTGTCATGCGCTAAATAGCCCAATGTCGAGCCAAATCAAGCTGTACAACTAGGTTGGAAATCTTAAGTCAATCGCCATGATCAACAAAATCTTAGGCATGCTAGCGGCCATCAAGAAAAAGCATCATGACTAATTTTGTAGATTCGTCATTCATTATAAATTGCTGACAGGACCTTCCTAGATTTCTATTTTGAATCCGAGAAGACCTTGTGATGAATTGAGAAACTATATATGATTCTAAAATTCCTTATAATATCCTTTGGAATTCTAACAATATATAGGGTGGTTTAATAAAAATTTCATCTATATAATTACTATTTATCCAATAATTCCACCACGCGATAAATGAAATAAACACTTTTAAAATATTTCAAATCTCAACTACTTAGAACCTTTGGTCCATCTTCAAAATCATATTTCAAATATAAGCACCGTTATGTGAAATATGTAAAGTAAGCTAGCCTTTTAGATAAAGATATAACTATAAAGTATGTTAACATCATTTTCAAACTTGAAAATCAAAACATAAACAAAATTGACTAGTAATCAAATATTTTATAACATTAAAGTGACAAGTATACACACGCATGCTTAGATGTCACGTAATATACAAAAAAAAAATATATATATATATTTATATATATACAATATTAAAATATGATTTCCTTGCATCATTTGATAGAGTGGTCCATCTCTTCCAATTCAAATATTTCCTTCAAGATCCGATGGTTACTTAGAAAATGGTTTTAAAAACATAAAAGAGTGAGTGCTAACACCTAGTGAGTGGATATAACTTTCGAAAACTAGATAAATCATTTCTTTTCAATAATAAGTAACATAATATAAAGCTGGTAATAAAAATAAAATCCCAATGATCCATATTCAATCGTAGCTAAAAATAATAATGAAATCATATCTCATATCATGATAAACTATAAATATCTAGATGGATCATTTCTATTTGCTAATAAAAACTTAATCTACACCAATCTAGTACCTAAGGATATCTATCATAGGTGGTGAAGATATTTAACATATACACAGAGCCAGGGATAACATCTGCCATATACTTGTTAAGTGACTCAGTGACTCTCAAACATCTATCATACACGTGTTAAGCAACTCTCTAGGACTTACACACGTGTTGCCTTATGACCGTTAGAGGGCGGGGTGGGGGCTACAGTTCTGATGTTCTTAAAATCTCATTTCATTCGTTTCATAACTCCAATAATTTTCATATGCAAAATTGTATAGTTCTATTTTGAATATAAATACAACTCTCAAGGAATCCTTTTCTCATAATGTACATAAATATTGCATAATCAAATCGTAATTCATAATTCATAATCAATAAAATCAATTGACTAATTAAATTATATCCTTCCAATAACAAATAAATAAATAAAAGCTGAAATTTAAATAATTTAAAACAAATCAATTTAATTAAAATAAACAATCCAAAAAAATTAATTAACTATCAAATAGTTCATTTCTAATGCAACCTAAATAATAAAATCTAGAATATATATATATATATATATATATAACTGTAAATAATCAAGTTAGTTTAGATAAACGATCCACTCACGGATTAATTCCAGGCTTTGTTTTGAACCAATAGCACTCTTGTTATCCTTCCGTTCTTCCCCACCTAAAAATAACACAAGAGCCTACTTAGGATTTATAAAATCAAATCAAAAATTGAATATGAAATTGAAATAATTGCACACCAAAATTCTGCTCCCAAATATTTTCTTTACTTTTACTTTTCTCTGCACAGATCTTTCTTTCTTTCTTTATTTCATATTCTGCTCATCCGATTTGTGTGCTTGCTGCCCATTAAATTGGGCCGGTTTTGGCCTAATATATACATATATACATACATATATATATATATATATATATATATATTCCATTTGGGTTCTTTTAAATTAATTTTGGCCTATTTAAATTTTGGACCTCAATTAATCCTCTAGATCCATTAGAATTCGGACCTTACAATTGCACTGGTGGAAATGCTCAAGAAGTTCAGTCTTCCTATAATGAAGATATATGATGGGATCATCGACCTTGACAACCACATCACTCAATACAAGCAGCGAATGTTCACAATCGCCATCCACCATGACCTTAGAGAAGCAGTCATATGTAAGGGGATTGGGTCGAGTCTAATGGGGCCAACATTGCAATGGTTTACTAGTTTGAGAAATGATAGCATTGAGTCATTTGTGCAACTCACAAATGTATTTGTATAACAGTTTTCTAGTAGAAGGAAACTGGAAAAACACTCAGACAACCTCTACTCAATAAGAAAAAGGTCCCAATCCTGAATTGCAATGTCTCGACTACAATCTCAGCCTTTAGATGAGATTGCTCCATGACTCTGATCTTTATAAAGATTTCGCAAAGTATCCTCCCAAAACTAAGGAGGATGTGCTTGCAAAAGGGTAGGCATAAATCAAATGGGAGAAAGATGTTGCTAATCACTAACCAAATGGGCCAAGTGCTAGGAGAGAAAATAGGTTTGGTCAGTTAGATGACAGGACAAGTTCAAGTAGCTCCAATAGAACCGACTCATATACTAACAAAAGTTATTATCAACAGGAAAGGAGTCGACCATATGATCAGCCTTACAGTCGACCTTATAAACAGCCCACCAAATAGTCCAACTGACTAGATGAAACCCAGAAGCCTCTCCAAGCCTACTATCTCAACTTCAACTTGTTCGAGGTAGTCATAGTGATAAAAAGCATTGGAAATAAAATGAGGTGGCCCAATAAGATGAGAGGTTCACTCTAGTTCAGAGATAAGTCCAAGTGGTGTGAGTTTCATGGTGATTACAAGCATTGCACAAAGGGCTACTTCTTCTTGCGATTCGAAGTCGCATCACTTTTGAGGAATGACCATTTTAGGTAGTTTCTTAGTGATAAAAGGAAAGAAACAACTCGTCAAGTGGATGATCTACCAAAAAAAAAAAGGAGCCAACTCCTCCAACCCCTCTAGTGCATGAGAAAACAATTAATGTGATTACCGAAGGATTAGAAGTTAATGGTGCAATGCATTCAACCGTCAAACATCACACAAAGGAGGTAGTGTAAGCCGACAGCCGATGTAGCACGAAAACTAGTAGTGAGGACTGTGTAATTAGCTTTACTAGTAATGAAGCGACTGATCTACTTAACCTCCATCATGACACCTTAGTAGTTAGCCTCTACATAGCCAATTGTCTAACAAAGTAGATCTTGATTGACAATGGGAGCTCTTACAATTTGTTATTCCTACAAACCTTAAAGAAAATGTAGATAAACAAATCAAACATCACCAAGTGCATGACAATTCTTATGGGCTTTAGTGGTGAGCACAAGAGCACCATGGAGAGTTTGTACTAGCAGTGTACACGGAAGGAGTATATTTGTACACTAAATTCCTGGTTCTGAACACAAGTTCTGCCTACAATATCATCATGGGTCAACCCTAGATCTATGAAATGCAAGTTGTACTACCAACATACCACCGGTCGATCAAATTTCCTATCAAATGGGGATGGGGGTGGTTCAAAGAGATTAAAGGCCAATAGAGGGTGTCACGCGAGTGTTGTCAGAACACCCTCAAAGGGAAGTTGAGGGCATTGTAGCAATTACAGTGAGGAATGAAGGGTGTCATGCCAGATTATCCGCAAACAAAAGCGCTCATTCATAAATTAATTTTTCAACATTTTCTCCTATTGTTTAATATTTTATCTTCAAAAATCTTCAATGTTTAAAATTCATCTTAACAAGAGACGAGCTGTTTATAAAACAATTAAGAGTGTTATAATATAACTATATTTTATTTTTCTTATAATTATGTCAAGATATTTTTAAACGCAAGTAAACTTGTAACAAAACTGATATTTGAAGTTTTGAATGGAATAATATTAGGTTAAGAAAAAGAGCATCATTATTTCAAAAAAAAAAAAAGGCATCACAACAGATAAAACGATATTGCTCATCTCTTTTTAACTATAGTGATATGCATCTTTCTTTCCATACTGATGGTGTAGAACTCACATTTCACCATTCGTATTGTCAGCATGTGTAGAAAATCGGTATCTATGGGAGTAAATATCTCTTATTATTTGAGAGTATATCTTCTGGTTCTACAATTAGATTTCGAAAGCGCTTATGCAATACTTAATTGTGGTAGATCGTGAGATAGATTCATGATCAGTTTGAGATCAAATAATTTGACTTACAATGTTCTAGTAGACGTACCTAAAATTGAACATTTGAAATTCTAAAGTAGCTAGGAATGTGTTATTTTACCTTGAAAAAATATTAGAGACACACCCCACAATGAGTATTTTATATGGGCAGTAGTTGTTTTTGCCCTTCTCCAATGTTTTCATAGGTTTCACCCACGAGTGTTGTACTGATCAATACCAAACTACCCTTATGTCATTTAAAACAGATTAAAACTCATATACGTTCACCATCTCATTTTATACACAAGGACAAGATCTTTTACCTTCAATAATGTTAGGCTTCTTGTATTTTTAATCAATTAGTATTGCAAGAAAATAGAAATGATGAAGAGAAGAAAATAGTAGGAAAAGAAAAAATTCAGGGAGATTGATTATTTCATTGGTTTCCAACGAGTATTCAATATATACGTATTAATTTCAAGTGTACCAGAGGCTGGAGCTATAAAGCAGACAAACAGAGAAAAAACAAGAAATTAATTAAAGTGAGTTGGGTTGACTCATTGTGCATAAATCTGTAGACAAAATTGTATGCTTCACGTTGGATTGTTTCAATGTTAAGGTCTATTAACCATATATTGAGAGGCATACTTCAGCCCCATGGATTTAATTTGAGTCATAAATTTTAGGCAAATGTCCTACCTTCACAACAAAAACGTAAATATGTTTACTAGGTCATCTAGCAGACTAGAACTCAAGACTGATATCCTCAGTTTAATTAACCAATTCATGGGAAAAATAGGCATGGCACCTAGAAACAAATTTAGCAAAATGAAAAAAAAAAAAAAAAAAAAACTGTTATTGTTAACAAAAAATAATGATTTTTGTTATTGTTACAAAATTCTTTGGAGAATAAAACATAAATTATTAATCTTATGATTTTGCGTTAGCTTCAACTTGCCATGGTTGGTGTAATAACCCACCCTGGATTGGCTCAGAATCGTTGGAATAAAAATTAGTACCAAAGAGACCCAAAATAATTTAAGATCCAAATTTTAATATTTAAAAATATTATGAATGACTTAATTAAATTGTTATTGGATTAATTTTTATTATGGGTGGCGATATTTTCACCCCTCTAAATTCGAATGTACACCCTTTAATTTATATGTTTTTAATATTTCAATATTATCCTTAAATTAAATTACTAATATTTTAATTAAAATATGAAATTATTCTAAGCAGGAAAATATATGTTGCACCAATCGGTTGTGTAATACTCCCCAGCCTCACCTTCCTCCTGAACGTTAGTACCAATCGGTTGTGTAATATCCAAAACCTTTCTGTCAAATGTCAAGTCTTCTTCTTCAATGGCTCTATTTAATTTAGATTTGAAGCATTAGATCTGACGGTGATGTGGTCCCCGTCCAGACAACTGAAAAGTAAAGAAAGTTGAAAAAATAAAAAATTGAAAAAAAAATAATTAAATAAAAATTTAATTCAGTAAATTTGTATCGCTCATCTTAAGATAGATAGTGAAAATTAATTTTAAAAAATTAAAAATTAAATAAAAATTACCATCAAGGTTTGTATATTCGACCAAAATCATCACCCATAATCAAAATCCAAAAAATAAAAAATAAAAAAATTGACAAATTAATTACAAAAGTTAAAAAACAAACTCAGGCACCTGGGTTTATTAAAGAAACACTAAGGTTTGTTGAAGATCTAAGCCTCTATCAACTATTTGCAACAAACAAAGATTTAATAAATGGTGCCTCATGTTCAAACACAACTACAAAGATTCTAATAAGTATAGTACTCAATACCCCCAGCCTCACCTTCCTCCTGAACGTTAGTACCTCGGATAAAATCCAGTAGCTTTGTACCTGTATCAACATGCCCCATAATGCAGGAGATTAGTGAACGGAGGTTCTTCTTCGCCTGCTTAGGGGTAGCATCTGCAGATGGCGCTTTATTTTTCGCGGCATGAACTTTCTTTCTAGTCTTATCCGTAACTTCGACCTCGGGCTGGAATTCTAATTTTCAACATCCTGAGATTTCTTCGCTGCAACTGCTGGCTTTGCAACTGTAGAATCTGCGGGCACAGCACTCTTCGTTCAAAAAAAGAGAAAAAAATAAAATATTATTGCTATTCCTATTACTGGTTACTGAACCATATCGGATTTTATGTTTTCTTTTTTTCATTGAAAAAAAAAAAAAAAAAAAAAACCATTTTCGAGTTCGTCTCTCTATCTAAAGGTTTCGATTTACTGTCCATCTTTTGAGATGGACAGCTCATGTTCATTTAAAAAAAAAATTATTGTTAAATTTAATTATTTTTAATATTTTAAATTATTTTAAATGAATCGGAGATATAAATAATCTATTAATTAATATAATTTTTTTAAAAAAATAAAAAATAAAAAAAAATAACCAAAATACTTTATTATAGTTAACTCTTACAATCAACCACGATCAAACTGTTAGTGTAAGAGTAGATGCTATAATAAAAGGTAAACATGGTTTCTGTTTGTAATTAGACATATTTATTGAGAGTTTTGAATGATTCGCTCAATATTTTACATATAATGTTTCTTTAATTTTTTTTTTTGTTTTTTTGAAATAAAAAGCTAATCTTTTTACGCTTTTCAATAATATAATATCAAGATGCTTTGGTGCACACTTCGAGTGCATGCACCAAGCCAATAACTTCATTTTATGTCATGCCAGTAATTTATGTTATTGAATATTTTGTGTTAATAATATTATTGACTAAATAATTATTGATAGAGGGGCAAAAATTAAAAAAAAAAAAAAAAGTCTATATTTTAACATTCATGCTAAAAGAATTCAACTTGTACTTTTTATAAGTCAGTATAACACAACATACATTGTCTTGTTTTCATTAATTCTAGCCTTCTCTTGTCTACTTGATTAGTGACATGCTCAAACTTAAATTTTTAATGGTTTAAGGATTTATTATTGATATTTGATATAATTCAACTAGAGATTCAATAAATAATTATGTATTAACAATTATTAAAATAAAAATACTTGTTGATATGACACACTTTGTTGTGATGGGCCAATTTTTTGAGCAGGCTTCCCTGCCTTAGAAAGAACTTCCACGTAATAAGATGCGGTAAATTTATGTTTGCAGTCAACTAATAAAATGTGTGCATACAAGCAATTGTTATTTGTTCTAGAGTTTCTTTTAAGTATTAAAAAATGAATTTTAAAATAAGCACCAAAATTATAAATTAAAGTACTTTTAACATCATCAATTCACATGCAAACTATTACCTTTTATCTAAATTAACAATTAATTCGTGCTTGAACTAAAAGAGTTAGTCCACAAATAAGGAAAAATAGTACACAAGCAAACTAATAGAATTTAAAAAAAAAAAAAAAAATCAGTTTATAATTTCCGTATTAGTTTTTAAACCTACGGCTTTTTAGATGCTATTAACTAAAATTCCCACTTTATTCTATATGTAATGCTCAATACCAAAGCAATTTGAACTTATGGTTGAGTGAGATTGATAGGATGGTTCGCTAAAAGCTTCGAGATATTTTGAAACAAAAAAATACAAAGTAGAGAAGATGTAAATAGTTGATATAATATCTGAGGAATTGTTAATGATTTATACCGTGATTGAAGGAAATTTTCATAATAAGGCTTTTAATTTTGTCATTTTCTTTTGCGAGGGGGGCGGGGGGGGAGAGTGGGGGTTAGTTGGGCGCCAAGAAAAATTAAACACTCAAATTAATTTTTTTTTAAAAAAACTAATATTAAAAAAGAAAGTTGTTGTGAAACTAAATATAATATCTTTAATATTATTAAAATATATAAATTGATAAATGATATAAATCCTAATTTTGTGAATGAAAATAGAACTTGCTACTCTTTTAAATTTAGAAGACAATCCAAACGACCAACAGTCTCTTTTTAAAAGTTTTGTTATAAAAATCTAATTTTAAAATATCTATTTCTAAAAGATCTATTAGGAAAAGTTCTACCAAGCAAAACCTTAGGTCTGAATTGATTGAAATAATTAATTACTTTATTCTCTCTCTTTTTTTTTTTTTTTCTTTTTTTTTGCTACTTAATGGATAGTTACTAAAAGAAATTAAAAAAAAAAAAAGAAGAAGAAGAGACATGCATCAATAATCTTCTAACCCAAAAAGCAGTGTTGTAAAGCAAATTATTATGGTCAATCCATACTTTAAATTATTTGCATGGTTAGTTTCTAGAAGGTTTTTTATTTCTTTCAAACATAGATGTATTTATATAACTTTTCTTAAAATGTGGGATTGTAATATTCCTCAAAACTCAACAAGTGTTATAATTTATATCTCAAATTTAACAGCTCAATTTATTTATTTATGTTTTACGTTTCCCCATTCTATGTGAAATGAGTGTTAGATAACAAAACTTCTTAATTATTAATTTAAATTAAAAAACACTGATAATTGTATAATAGATTTCTTACTATTACCTTCCAACTAGGGAATTTCAATAAAAGAATACCAGACAAGAAAATTAAATAAATTACAAGAGAAATCAGCAGTCATCCTTTTTAAGAATTAGAACTTGCATGATAAAGCAAATCGCCATCGATTAATAACCTGTTTAATTAGGAAAGTGAATGACTGGATACAGCGCTTGGTTGGTGGACCCCCCGTGCACCCAAAATTATCTCACTGAACCAAGTGAATTAACTGATTAATTTCTTTAGTTAGTGGAAGTGCTTTTAAGAACTCGAAAGTAAAGCCTTACTTTAAATTATTCCATGATTTCATGTGGTATGAATTTAAAGCAGAAAGTAGGAATACCTCACTCTAATGAGTTAATCCGATCAATAATTATAGTAATGAAATGGGGCCTCTCAACATCTGCTTTTCATTCCAAAGCATAAAGCTAAAAAGTAAGCAAATATTCAAATTAATATTCTGACATGAACCATGTTTCATTAAATTTTATTAATTTCGTTATCATAGTGGGAACATATACGCATGTCCATTAAAATATCTATGAAGTAATACTTTTTAAAACTGAAAAAAAAAACTATTATTTTAGGAAAATTATTTATTTGTTAAATAAATAATTTATTAAATTATCAATAAATAATTAATCATTAATTTAAAGAGCACTTTATATTTTTTACTACTTGTAAATATATTAACTTTTTGACCAGTGTGTGTATATTATGACTTATAATTAAAGATGAATGCTAGCTATTGAAGATAAAGGTATCAGTGGATTGTGTAAAACATTTTGGTTTACATACGCTATATAGAAATGTAATGGATCTTGAGCTCCTTTCGAACGGGCCTAGTTAAAATGATTTTGTGCTTACTAACGGAGATATTATTCAAGGGTAATATATGTGCCTCCTAATGATGATCGTGATTTAGATGACAGTTGTGTTTTACAAAATGCCATGTGTGTGTACGTGTGAAAATGTGATACATTCATTATGAGGTTTTTATAGACATCAATAGATCTTGAATGACTTTTATAAAGTTTCGATTTTGAATGATTTTCATATAATTTTATTGATTTTTATAAACTTTAAAAAGTTATAAAAAACTTTTATAGACTTTCATCTTAAAATAAAAAATATTTATAGACATTTGTTGATTTCTATAATATAGTAGTACTCTTCATTAATTATATATTTTATATCAATAAAATTTTTTCTTAAAAAAAATTATCATCATTAATGTCTATGAAACTTGACAAAGGTATTCATCTTTCTAGATTTGAGAAAAAAAATCATAAACTAAAATGATCTCAATAATAATATTAATAGATTGTACATATGCAATTTGATAAATAATAAGAAAAAACAAGTTGTAATAGATAATTACTATGTAAAAACTGTAACGCTACCTAATTCTTTGACTAATTCTTTGAGAGCCACTCAAGTGACTTCGGTCTCTCACAATCAGCAGCCAATAACAAGTCTGGCTTACTTAAGTAAAGAAGCCGCTGATCAGTTTAATGGAGCTGATAAAGCTGATACTTATCAGCTACCATTTAGTTAGGTTGAGTCATTAAGATCAATGGTTGTAAATGATTCAGTTATGATTGTATGGCTGAGATCAAAAGATCAAGCTTGTATATAAGTGTACTCTTAGTATTGCATCAATTAATGAAAAAGAGAGATTGAGAAATTTCTAGCAAGTTGCTTGTGCAAGAAATCATGATTTCTCCATAGAAACAGAGCTTGAACTCTGTTTTCTTCTACACTGGTTATCAAACCAGTTCAACCATCATAAAATCAAGTTGTTACATGGTATCAGAGCCGATCGACTAACGTCATCATGTCATCTGATTCACAATCTTTTTCTTTGCTTCATAACAATCAAGATTCTTCAATTACAAGCATGGATTTTCAAACCCTAGCCAAGACCTTGAATTTCAACTTGCCGATCAAGCTTGATAAACTCAATTATGTCAATTGGAAGGCACAAGTATCAACTGCTATTAGAGCTCTCGAATTGGAAGATTTCATCACTGAAAGTGTGTCAAAACCAGAGCAACTTATTGTAGATCGTGATGAGAATGGAGTGATTAAAGAAACCAGAGTCAATCCTGAGTATCGATCTTGGAAGCGAGCAGATCAGTTGCTTCTTTGCTGGCTTCTTTCAACCATCAGTGAAGGCATTCTTGGACAGGTAAATCATTCAAAGACCTCTCTTGAAGCTTGGTTGATACTTGAAAAACTTTACGCCCAGCAATCAATTGTGAGAGTTTTACAACTCAAACAACAGTTGCAAACAATCAAAAAGGAGTCATTGTCAATCAGTGATTATCTTTTAAAGCTGAAAAACATAGGCGATGCTTTGGCAACGGCTGGACATCCAGTTTCAGATCATGAAATGATGTTGAGTGTGCTAAGTGGCTTAGGGCATGAGTATGATCCAGTGGTAGTGTTAGTTTCATCGCAAATCAAAACCATGAGTTTGCAGGATATACAATATCTGCTCATGATGCATGAGCAACGTATAGAACAGCTCAACTCAGTTTCTTAAGTCAATTTTTCTTCAGCAAATGTGAATGTTGCAAGCAGCTATGATGGAAATAAAGGCTTTAGAGGAGGACAACAATATGGTAGAGGTTCAAACAGAGGAAGAAACAAAGGTGGAAGGAGTGGTTTTGGCAGATGGAATAATCAAAGGGTGTTTTGTCAATTGTGCCAGAAACCAGGACATGCAGCACTTCAATGCTACAAAAGGTTTGATCAAAGCTGGTTTGGTAGCTCTAACACACAAAATCAGCTGAGGGGCAATTTTAACAGCAATTTCAACAATCAAAATACAGCAACTCAAGCTAATATAGCACAGCACTCAACTCACATTGCCTCACCAGATGTGGTCAACGATCCATCTTGGTATGTAGATAGTGGGGCCACAAATCATGTCACAACTGACTTAGCTAATCTGGCAATACACTCAGAGTACAAAGGGAATGAAAAACTTACTGTTGGTAATGGTAACAAGCTTTCTATCCTTCATACTGGTAACACTGTTTTACATACAACTTGCAAGCCTTTGAGATCATTAAAGCTTAATCAAAATTTACATGTGCCCAGCATAACAAAGAATTTGCTGAGTATATCTAAACTAACAAAGGACAATGATATTATAGCTGAGTTTGATGGAAATTCTTGTGTGTTTAAGGACAAGAGAACAGGGACAATTTTACACAAGAGAGCTCTCAAGGATGGGCTCTACAGTCTTAGACTGCCTGTTTCGACTCAAGAACGCAGCAAAACTTCAAGTGATTGTGGTACTGCCTCAGCAAATTTTAGTTTTAATCCTCATGATTCTGCTTTGATAACAGTAGATAATGCTAGTACTATTAGTAATAGGAAAGATGGCTCATCAAACAATCATTGTATAGGCAAGAATAAGTTTGATGCTCAGCTTGCTGCCAAAACTAACTCAAGTTTATGGCATGCAAAGCTTGGCCATCCAGCATTATCTGTCCTACAAAAGGTTCTAGGCTCTTTGAATTTCAATTTTGATGTAAAGGGTATACCATTTTGTGATTCTTGCAAGATGGGAAAGTTGCACAGACTACCTTTTGTAAGACATGATATCACTGCAAAGGACGCTTTTGAAATAATATACTCAGACATTTGAGGTCCTTCACCTTATTCTTCTACCAATGGCAGTAATTACTATATAGTTTTTATTGATGCTTGGTCACGGTTTACATGGTTTTATCCTATCAAGCTTAAATCTGAAGCTTTGCAAACCTTCATCAACTTCAAAAAGTTTGTTGAATTGCAATTTAATAAGAAAATAAAGGCAATACATACTGATATGGGAGGAGAGTATGTTGCTTTTCTATCTTATTTGAAAAGTCAAGGAATTCAAGCCAGGTTCTCTTGTCCCTATATGCATCAGCAGAACGGAGTGTCTGAAAGGAAACACAGACACATTGTCGAAACTGGGTTAACCTTGCTTGCTCATGCAAAGATGCCATTAAAATTCTGGTTTGAAGATTTCTCCACAGTTGTCTTTTTGATCAACAATTTGCCCTCAACAGTAATTGGCATGATTTCTCATTTTGAGAAGTTATTTCACAAGAAACCAAACTATGCATTTATGAAGACTTTTGGATGCAGTTGTTTTCCTTATTTAAGGTACTATTCTCAGCATAAGCTTGATTTTCATACAACCAAATGTGTGTTTATTGGTTATAGTTCTCTTCATAAAGGGTATAAATGCCTTCATCCATCAGGAAAGATATACATATCAAGGCATGCAAAATTTAATGAACTTGAGTTCCCTTACTCTCAGCTTTTTTCACAATCTCCTAACACTCAAGCTGCTTCTTCTAGTTTACCATTGTCTTTCTTGCAGTTGGCTTCATCTCAACGTGCTAGTGAGTCAGGATCTGGTACTGCAAATGCTAGTCATGACTCTATGCTAGACTCAAGTTCTGCTAGTGCCAGTTCTAATTCTAATGCTTCTGCTCAAGCTCATAATTCTTCTCCAAGACTAGTGGTGGATCTCTCTAATCCTGATTCCATGCAGCCTACAACTCTTCATTTACTACAACAAGAGTCTACTGTAGTACCTAAGTCAGTGCATCCTATGTTAACCAGGTCTAAAACTAGTGTTTTACCATCAAAATCTATTGCTTCTGCTTACATAGCTTCATGCTCATCAGAACCAACATCAGTTCAACAGGCTCTTAAGGATCCTAAGTGGTTGAAAGCAATGCAAGAAGAGTACAAAGCCTTGATGACAAATCATACGTGGACTCTTGTACCTTTCTCTCAAGATATGAGTGTTCTTGGCAATAAATGGGTGTTTCGAACCAAGTATAACCCAGATGGAAGCATTCTAAAACACAAAGCAAGGTTAGTGGCCAAGGGATTTCATCAAACTCCTGGCTTAGACTTCTTTGATACCTATAGTCCAGTTATTAAAGCTTCTACTATACGGGTTATGTTTGCTCTTGCTGTTTCAAAAGGCTGGGATATTCAGCAGATAGATGTGAACAATGCATTCTTGAATGGAGAGCTTCAAGAGCAAGTGTTCATGCATCAACCTACAGGATTTCAAGACGCCAGCAAACCTGGCTTTGTATGCAAGTTAAATAAGGCCTTATATGGCCTCAAGCAAGCTCCAAGAGCTTGGTTTCACAAGTTAAAAGCAGCATTATCAAACTGGGGTTTTATCAATTCCAAGTAAGATGTTTCCCTCTTTTATAAACGTCATGGCTCACATATCATTTTACTTCTAGTCTATGTTGATGACATCCTCGTTACAGGTGATGATCCTCAGCAAATTCAGCAAGTTATATCTCATCTCCGTACCAACTTTGCTCTCAAAACACTAGGGTCAGTAGGCTATTTTCTTGGTTTTGAGGCATTTCGCAATGAATCTGGTTTGTATCTTACACAAACCAAATACATTTTTGATTTGCTGTCAAAGACCAACATGCTTGCTAGCAAGCCTTGCTCCTCTCCAATTAGCACCAGCTGCAAGCTATCTCTTCATGATGGTGATCTCTTCTCCAATCCAACCTTATATCGGAGTGTCATTGGTGCTCTGCAGTACTTGACGCACACCAAGCCTGACATTAGTTTCATAGTCAACAAACTGAGTCAGTTCTTGGTCTCTCCCACCATCACACATTGGCAAGCTTGTAAACGGATCCTTAGATATCTCAAGGGTATTGCTGGTCATGGTCTTGTGTTTAGACCCTCTTCTCACATTCAGCTGCAAGCCTTCTGTGATGCGGATTGGGCTAGTTGTGTTGATGACAGGAAGTCTACAAGTGGCTGTTGTGTATTTCTTGGTAATAGCTTGATCTCCTGGAGTTCCAAGAAGCAAACCGTAGTAGCTCGCTCCAGTACTGAAGCTGAGTATAGATCCTTGTCTCAAGCTGCTACTGAACTTATTTGGTTGCAATCTTTACTCAATGAGATTAGTTTTCCTCTTCCTCGCTGCCCAATCCTCTGGTGTGATAATACAAGTGCCAAAGCTTTAGCTCAGAACCCAGTTTTTCATGCTTGGACAAAGCACATCGAAGTTGATGTGCATTTTGTTCGAGATAGAGTTGCTGCAGGACAGTTGGAAGTCCGATATCTTTCTACAACTGATCAGCTTGTTGATCTCTTTACTAAGCCTCTTTCTGCTGAACAGTTTTGGACATTATGTTCCAAACTCAACCTGGTCAAACAACCCCAGTTCAGTTTGCGGGGGGATGTAACGCTACCTAATTCTTTGACTAATTCTTTGAGAGCCACTCAAGTGACTTCGGTCTCTCATAATCAGCAGCCAATAACAAGTCTGGCTTACTTAAGTAAAGAAGCCGTTGATCAGTTTAATGGAGCTGATAAAGCTGATACTTATCAGCTACCATTTAGTTAGGTTGAGTCATTAAGATCAATGGTTGTAAATGATTCAGTTATGATTGTATGGCTGAGATCAAAAGATCAAGCTTGTATATAAGTGTACTCTTAGTATAGCATCAATTAATGAAAAAGAGAGATCGAGAAATTTCTAGCAAGTTGCTTGTGCAAGAAATCATGATTTCTCCATAGAAACAGAGCTTGAACTCTATTTTCTTCTACACTGGTTATCAAACCAGTTCAACCATCATAAAATCAAGTTGTTACAAAAACAATGAGACCTTAACAAAACAGCTAAAAGACCAAATCATGAACTGACAGAAAATTGAGTAATTAGTGTGACACCTTTCGAGTGCTAGAAACGAGAATCTAGTAGCAAAATCAAGGCTATAATGGAACAAGTGAGAACCCCATTTTAATACTATGATATTATAAGTATCATGTTTCATATATACATTGATTAGGCCTATACCTTAAAACTCTTCATATGTAAGTGTGTTTTTAAGTAGAAAGATTTGAAATTGTAAGTATTCAAAAGCGTACACCTTTACCTTAAATTAAAGTTCTAATTTATTTCACCAAAACATTGAACAGAAGTGGGGATGTTAAGTTATTAATAATTATACATCAATATTAATAACAATTCTCAATTAGACCTAAAAGAATAATAATTCTCAAACACGTAAGAGGACTTCATTTTTCACTCAATAAATTACACCACTCTTTTTTCTGAATTCTGGGATGCATGAAATAATGAGAGAATGGCCTTTCTATAGGCACTTGTAGGTTTGCCCTCATTAAATACCATTAATTAATTTTCTTTTTAATCATGAAGCATATTGCGCATTCTCAAATTTTTTCACTATCAAAATGGAGAATTATTGAGTTTCTTTATTTTTTCATTGTCAAAATGGAGAATTATTAAATTTCTTTATTTCTGAGATCAATATTTTAATCCATTAAATTCCTTAATTTTGAAAATTAAGTGCATTAAGTTCATTGAATTCGTTCCTTTTTAGGAATTCAATAATAGTGAAGTCAACAACTCCATGCTTTTAACTCACACATATAACGTGTGTATATAAGTCATGAAAAAGTAAGATTTATGAAGACCTTGACCACTGTACATGAGTCAAAGCAAAATGAAATTGTCTGCATCAATCACAAAGATTACTTAAACAACGCGTAAACAATGCGTCAATATTAGCAAAATTGTCTGCATCAATCACAAATTCAATCATTTCATTGGCAATTATGATCATCCATGGAAAGTAAGCATGTTATTCAATTCACACGATTTCACATGGAAAAAGGATATCATGTAAACAACGCGTCAATATTAGCGAAATTGACATGTAATTCTAACTATAGAACACGAGATTTTTTATCTAAATCATAAGAAAATTAAATAAGATATCTAAAAAAATTAATTTTTTTTGGAATCATGAATTATTTTTTCAATATTTTCTCCCATTGTTTAATCTTTTAAAACTCATAATATTTATGAACTTGAAATTAAGAAGTCAAAAACTGACACCTTTGCTTTAAACTAAAAGTCTCAATTTATTTCATCAAAAGCAGTGAAAGGAAGTGGAGATATTAAATTATTAATATACAACATCATTAGTCTTAATTAAATTATTTATATGGTCGGTGGAAACTAAAAAGCTTATGACTCTGCCATAAAGTCTTAATTTATATGAGTGCTTTAGCGAAGAAGCACTCAAGATTGGTTTATATAAACCCACATAGCTTGCTCCAGTTTGTATCTCCAAAATCAATCAAAAGATACTTTAAAATGGTGGTGGCCTCCGCGTCCCCAGCTTGCAGAGTAATGGTGGTCATACTGGCTACTCTGTTTGTATGCAATAGTGCATCTGAATTGGAAAAAGAAGCTCTTGTTAACAGCGGTTGGTGGACTACTGACAGAATTAGTAGCAACAATTCGGATCATTGTAAGTGGACTGGTATCACTTGCAATGGAGAAGGAAGCATCTTTCATATATTTCTGTATGATATTAACATAGGAAGGGATCTTAGAAAATTCAACTTCTCTTGTTTTCCGTACTTGGAACATTTTAGCGTTGCTTTTTGTAACCTGTTTGGAAGCATTCCGTCAGAGATTGGTGCTCTTTCCAAACTCAACTTCCTTGCTCTTGACACTAATAATCTTACAGGTGAGGAACATTTCAAAGTTTATTCAAATATTTCTTTATATTTTTACTGAAACTCATACTATATGCAGGATCTATCCCTCAAGAAATTGGGAACTTGACGAATCTGGCCAACTTGTATTTGGGTTGGAACAGACTCAATGGATCTATCCCTTTAACGTTGTTTCATTTGACAAAGTTGACAAACTTTAGCGTTTACAAGAACCAACTCACCGGTCTACTACCTCGGGATGTTGGGAAACTTAAGAGTTTGAACTTTCTTAATGCGGGTTATAACAACTTAACAGGACCTATTCCTTCAACTCTTGCCCACTTATCCAATTTGACCATCTTGTCTCTTAGTTCTAACCAATTCAACGGCACCATTCCTCCAGAAATAGGGAGCAATAAAAATCTAATATATCTGGATCTCTCAGACAACGACATTCACAACAACATTCCACACGAGCTTACCCAGTTAAACCATCTTGAATATCTCTACCTTGTCACAAACAAACTTTTTGGCCAAATACCATCGACAATGGGAAGACTCGTCAACCTCTCCTATTTAGACCTCTCTTGTAATAATCTTAGCGGTGTCATTCCAACTGAGATAGGGAACTGCTCAAAATTATATTTCTTGGATCTAAGCAATAATACATTAAGTGGACGCATTCCATTAGAGATTGTCAACCTTAGTCGAACACTGCGTCATCTCGATTTAGGATATAATCTTATCAACGGGCAAATACCTTCCCAACTTGGAGAAATACCTTTGTGGTACTTGAATCTCTCACACAATAAACTTTCTGGCAAAGTTCCAATTACAATGCAATGTGTTTTCCAAGAAGTAGATTTTGCAGGCAACAAAGATTTACATAAATTATCAGCATGCTCACCACGTCATACAATCAATAGAATGCACAAGATCATCCAATTTATTAAAATTCTTCTTCCTGTGGCTATATTTCTTACATCTTTAGTTTGTGCAGTCTTGTTTCTCCACAAGCATAAGGGTAAAAGGGCTAATCATAAATCAGGATCAACCAAAAGTGGAGATGTGTTCTCGATATGGAATTATGATGGTAGGATTGTATATGAAGATATAATAGAAGCCACAGAAGATTTCGATATCAAGTTTTGCATTGGAAAAGGAGGCTATGGTAGCGTATACAAAGTGCAGCTGCCCAATGGTGAAGTGTTTGCTTTGAAGAAGCTTCACTCTTGGGAAAGTGAGGATCCAATTTTTGAAAAGAGCTTCCAAAATGAAATTCGTGTATTGTCAGAAATACGACACCGAAACATTGTGAAGCTTTATGGATTCTGTTTGCATCATAAAAACATGTTCTTGGTTTATGAGCATATCGAGAAGGGAAGCTTGTTTTGTGTTCTATGCAATGATGATGAAGCAGTTGAATTGGATTGGACAAAAAGGGTGAATGTTATCAAGGGTGTGGCTTATGCTTTGTCTTACTTACATCATAATTGTACACCTACAATTGTTCATCGTGACATATCTAGCAACAACATCCTACTAAACTCGCAATTTGAGGCTTTTGTTGCTGACTTTGGTACAGCTAGACTTTTACATTCTGACTCATTTTTAAATAATACTGCACTAGCTAGTACTTATGGATACATTGCTCCAGGTAAACCCCATAGATCATTTTCATTTTCCTTAATAATATTTTGTTTTCTCAATCTAAAGGTTTTTATGTCTTTTGTAGAACTTGCCTACACTATACTTGTTACAGAGAAATGCGATGTCTATAGTTTTGGAGTGGTGGCACTGGAAATATTAATGGGAAGGCATCCTGGTGAACTTCTATCATTTTTATCATCATCGTCATCATATGATAAAAAAATGAAATTTATTGATTTATTAGATCAACGTCTCTTGCCCCTAGCTGATCAAATGGTAGTGCGAGATATACTTCTTGTTGCAATTATTGCATTTGCATGCTTGCGTTCTAAGCCAAATTTACGGCCGACAATGCAATGTGTGTCTCAACAATTTCTTGCTCGGAGGATACCACTTGATACAAAATCATTTCAAGAAATTTATGTCTCTCAACTCCAAAACCAAGAAATGTTTTTGATTGAGGAGTGTGATGATATGTAATTAATAATGGAGTTGATGTTACAATCAAAGCATGTATTTTGGTTTTCAGTGTGGTTGATTTGTCGAGCAAAAGCTTCCTTTTTTTTTTTTTTTTTTTCGCTTCATAAGCTTTTCTTGCATTTATTAATCTAATAAATTAAATCATGGTCTATTTAAGCGAAATTTGTTTCTTTCATGTTAATAAAATCATTGCGATTGTGTGCTAGTAACTGCGTTAAATTTCGTCACACTCCGCAGTGAAATTGAAAGAAAAATAAAGTGGGCACGTAGCAAATTTTCACGATACCAGTTTGTGAGAGAAGCTTAGTTGATGCTTGTCATGCAATTGCATATAGAGACATTAACAGGGTCGAAATTTTATTATTTGTTTTGGAGAAGAAATTAAGGCTTCTTAATTGCCTTTTTCCTTATCCTGAATTGATGACGAATGAATCTTTAAAGTTTACCTAAAGATGCAATCACTTATTTTGTATTGTAGATAAATAGACATTCGCTTAATATGGCTATAACTAGTAGACTAAACCAGTAAAACCAATATAATATTTCACATATATTGTTTCTTTATTTTTTTTTTATTTGAATTGGAAGCCAATCATTTTACGCTTTTCAATAATGTAATATAATGATGCTTTGGTGCATAGTTCGAGTGCATGCACTAGGCCAATAATTTCATTTTATGTCACACAAGTAACTTATATTACTAAATATTTTTTGTGCTAATAAAATTATTCATTAGATACTTATTGATAAGGAAAAAAAAAAGTCCATGTTTAACATACGCCCCAAAAGATTTCACCTCCTACTTTTCATATATAAGTTAATAGAACACAACATACATGGTCTTATTTTCATTCTTCCTCTTCTTACTTGATTGTGCATAGCACCACCCTTAGATGATAAGGAGCTGTCGGTCCTCAACATAAAAGGAGAAGCCCATATAGAAGGTAAGAAGGAAATTGCAATATGTCTGGTGGGTAAGGTTCTATCTACTAAAAGAATAAACAGGGAGGCATTCATTTCAGTGATGACCCAGGTTTGGAACCTAGCAGGAAACATTGATGTGGAGACAGTTGGTGATAGTATATTTGTCTTTCTTTTTCAGAGGAACTCACACAGGAATACGGTATGGTCATGGGGCCCTTGGCACTTTGACCAAAAGTTGATAGTGCTGGAGAAACCAAATGGCTTTGGAGAAACCGTGAACATGAAATTCCAATGGGTGGACTTTTGGCTCTAACTTAATGACATTTGATTTAAACGTGTTACATCATTCCATTTTC
The DNA here is from genome assembly GCA_021234005.1 of Nephelium lappaceum. Classification (NCBI taxonomy): domain Eukaryota; kingdom Viridiplantae; phylum Streptophyta; class Magnoliopsida; order Sapindales; family Sapindaceae; genus Nephelium; species Nephelium lappaceum. The sequence continues at coordinate 15,747,163 of CM038011.1, read as the reverse complement.
ACTTTAATAAATTGTTTTCCACGAGGGTTCAATTCGAGCGGAACTTCGCCATTTCTACAACTCAAGTGGCATCTCTCCAAAAATTGGGCCATAGGTCTACACGACTCATAGGTCTCCAAAAACCTTTTAAAAAGAAAATTTTTGTAAGAGGCATCCCTCCTCCGGTTGATTTGTGGAGTAGGAGCTCATCCTTCTCAAATTTTCCAAATTCATCCTATAGGACAATAAATTTTTATTTTTTTTTTCACATTTTATTTATCATTATTTTCATTTTTTATCTACTTTCAACCATATTGAAACATTCACTTTTTAGTTGTTGTTTTGAGCCACGTCAGCTATTATATAACAGAAATCAAACAAGAGAGCTCTTTTCTTAATCTAAAATTGAAAGGCCATTTTGAAAGATGAGTCAAACCTTAGGAGTATAGTTTGCAATTCTCCCTTTTCATTTATTGTTGAAAACATTTAAATGTTACTCACTATACATGAATTCAAGGCAGGAACAACAAAAATAAGAAGTATATATATGTACCTAAATCTATTACTTGAACATGCAAATAAACATAGAAAATAAATTATTGAGCAGCAATATCCAACACCAATCTCAAGCAGGTAACATGCAACAGATTCTCATTAACAAAAGTTAATAACCTCTAAGAAATTTCTTGTAAAAGTGAGAGGTAGAGAGAGCAACAAAATAGAGGTCAACAGAAATATCCTTGTTTCATACATATATATATATATATATATTAACTTTCTCTATATTCAAAACAAATTCAAGTCGAAACTGTGCTGCTTACTCTTTTGCCATTCTAGCCTCTCTGTTTAGTTTTATCGACAAAAGAACCTCATCAGCAAAAAAATTGCAAAACTATCATTCAACTTCTTTGCCAAAATTAGTCTGGTATCTATATCAAAAACCTTTGGAAGAACAAACAGGGTATATAAGGGAAAACATACGTGCCCATTTGGTGTCACTGTTTCTGTTGCTGAACACTAGGTTTGGGAGACCGGTGAGGATTGTTCTGGTGATAGGGAGACGTACGTAGACTGTTTGGTATGGAGACACTTCTCATTGGTTGCCCATTCCTTGGTAAGTGCCTGGCTTGCAATATAGGAGCATGTTTAGGGTTCGAGTTGGATCCCATACGCTCTGCTTGCATGGCCTGAAAGTAGGATGTGAAATAGGCCATGTCCTTGAGATCAAGCAGCGATGTAAGGATGTCCAACCACTTCACTCATAAGAGGTCTGGCTTTCGGGTCACGACTAAGGCAATGGGTAGCCAACTGAATTGCTTTCTAAGCACTTTTCATTGAGAAAATTCCTTCAAGGCAAGGATCTAATAGACGGTAGAACCTTCGCCTCTCTCCAAGTTGTGGTCCAACCCATTCCACTAGGTTATGCTCTCTGTTGGGTCGGTTTTTGTCTATTGATCTTCGGCCAGTTAACATTTCAAGTTTAACAACTCCGAAGCTGTAGACATTTCTCTTTGATGTAAGGTGCCCTGGCATGAACCAATTATATTAGTTATGATAGGATTTTTGCATGCATTAATTAGTACAACTAACAATTATACTCGAGACCAATTTAGAAGATCACAGGTTTGAGCATAGGAAGAGATGCCTGTTAAGAAGAGAAAATTTGACCAAGGTAGAAACTTAGAATGCAAGCTACGTATGCACACATCATTGTGGTCATCCATTTTTCAGCTGAAGCTCTACACTTTAGCCATTGTTTAACATAACAGAACCCAACTAAATTTTATACAAGGGATATATACATCGTTTTTCTACTTCTGAGTTTCTCTATTCTTCTTAGACAGTGGAGGCATGGTGGAAGTGAAAGTGATTGAAGTATGACAGTGAAGGAGATAACAGATCAGAAAAGCATACAAATACTATAATAAACCAAAGGACACCCTAAAGATTTACAAAGAAAAAAAATTTGAGTACGAGTAACCATGTAAATGAACTTAATGTAAGTGGCAGACAGAGGAAACATAATTTATGCTCAAAATCCAAGAATTTAAGAGGTATGTTATCAGAGTCCATTACAAGCATGTAGACAAAATGTTTCAAACAACGATGAAAAACAAAATAAAACTAACATAGAAAGAGACTGTTGATTACCTATCATCACATCCTCGGGGTCTGCATAACCATATGTTCCCATCACCCCGGTAGACACATGCGTCTTATCACCCTCTGGACCATCTTTGGCAAGTCCGAAATCAGAGAGCTTCGCATTGTAGTCTTGGAACAGTGATTAGCAATAGATAGAGACCAAAAATGGAAAAGAGTAGTTGTTTTCATTCATATAAGTCACGTACAGCATCTAACAAGATATTAGATGTTTTAAAGTCTCGATATATTGCTGGCCTTTCAGCTTCCTCGTGTAGAAAGGCCAGTCCCTTTGCAGCACCAAGTGCTACTTTCATTCTGATTGCCCAAGGAAGAGGCAAAGACCTTGCTTCCAAGAATTATTTCAAGAAAATAATGGAATGTAAGTGATTTTTGTTATAAATATTATCAATGAGACACGGACATACCCACTCAGAGAGAGAACAATAATTTTTTTCCCAGTAACAATCAACAAGAATGCCAACTTTCAGCGCATGTTAACTACAGATTTCTATCAGGCATGGTAACATTTTTACCAAATCTCAAAGCAATATGAATTCGATAACCTTTTCCTAACCACAATGAAATATGAATTTAAGAGCATTTCTCTGAAAGAATCCAACACATCAATATTTTCTGTATAAACCAATGATATAGCATGTAAAAACCAAGCCCAGAACAGAACATGTCAGGCATAGCTAAGGAAAGCATCCCTCCAAGGCCAATATAGGTAACTGACAGCATATCTCAGAATTAAAGTTACCACTGTGCCATTTTTATCCAAATGTATTCAAACAGTATATGGGTAGGAGCATAAATCACATTAATTCAAATCTCATCCTCAAGCATTAAAATTGTAGACAAGAAAGGAAAAAAGAACGCTTATCAATGGATTCAATGCATAAACTGTATTGAGTGAAATATATAGTAAATCCAGATCTTAGGGTAATTACCTCAGCATATTTCCCATGCCAAAAATGATAAAATCGAACTCTATATAGTGTTGAAATAGGACATATAATAATGATATAATCCACTAGAAGAAAGGGAGCCAAATTTCTCATAATAATGAATTCAGTTACATACTTCTAAAAAGGTGATTCTCCAAGCTTCCACGAGGCATAAACTCATATACAAGCAGCCTCGGATCATCCTCAATGCAACATCCGATCAACTTGACCAGGTTCAGCATAACTGGATGGCGACTTATCGTACAAGCCATTCTTTGTGACCCTGAAGTCCATCATGATTCAGGGTTTTCACAGCAACTGGCATTCCTGTACCAGTTTTAATAGGTGCTGCTCCATTCTCATTTATCCAGCCTTTATATACACAACCAAACCCTCCTTCACCCAGGACACTCTCCGGCCTAAAATTCCTGGTTGCGGACTTCAGCTCATTATAGCTGAATTTTCGAAGCAATGAAGAAATTTTCAACTCCTCAACAAATTTGGAAGTCGATGGCGTCGTACTTCCTCCATGGCTGGTAGTTGAGAAGGATGCAACTGGCATAACTGGATGGTCTCGGCTGGTATCGATTGTTGATTTACTCTCAGCTGATTCAAAGACACAACAGAAGTTACAGAAAGCACTGAATGACACTAATCAGCTATTTATGCATAAAAGCATATTGTCCTTCCTGTATTTGAAATATTAAAACAGATTATGTCACTGCCTGGAAGACGGACGTAAATACTGTTCATCACAATTCATTACAAGCAAATCGTGTCTATATATGCTCTTCTTATGACGGACAGTCCAGGGATCCTAAAAATGAACTGAATCTATAAGAAAATTCAAAGGCTAAATCAATAAAGCAAGGGTAAAGATGGTATAGCTGTCTCATATATCTAGATTAGTGCAACCTGTGACCAACACCACACAGAGCACACGAATAAAATGACTTATCTTTTTGAACCCTTCATGTCTAAGAACGCCTGCTTATTCACATATAACGAGAATATTTAATGAAATTTTATGCAAGTTTACATAATGATGTGATCAGATTTTTAATCTAGATCATAAGAACGTCAAATAACATATCTAAAGAAAATTATTATTTTTTGATAGACAATTGAAAAATAAATAATTAAATATATCTCACCTTCCAATAATTTCTGGTAAGTTGTTGATGTGATAAAATCAAATTTTTTCCGCAATCATCATCCTCTTCTACTGATTCACTCTCCTCCGATCTTTGTTCACTAGTCCCCCTGCCTTGTTCTCGTTGAGTAACTATAACCATGATTACTTAATTGAAATAAAATATCGCTACTTGAAAACTAAGTTTTTGTGAAATGTTATAGATGAATGGAGTTTATAGTGTATATATATAAGGAAAATTTTAATTTTAATTAAAGAATTTGATCGAAGAATCTAGATTCATATCATGTAATATCTATAGTCACCCCACCGCAAAACGAGCAGCAAAATCCGTTGCGCCACACATTTTTACACAAAGTAAATGTGGGAGGTAAAACATAGTATTGTAATAATGAAATTCATTTGTTTAAAAGTTGACTAGGTCAAATGTCTGTTGGAACATACCATAATTAATTACTACTTATGCGGCCTAGACTGAATATTAACTCTCATAATGGGAGATGACTACTCTTACATTATGAATAAAAATTACCTACACAAAGCTTATAATATTTGATTGCTTTTGAACTCACAACACTAAGGAGGATGAAAAGATGAACAATCACTTTTGCTACAAGGTGCTGTGTATCTTTAAATTAGTTTTTGGATGAAACGTTATGTAAATTAATGAGCATTCCAAATTGGCAACCATCCATTTAATTATTGATTTATTCACTTTTTAATTTAGGGCATTTTCATTAATTTGTTATGTATATATATTTTTTTAGAAATACAACATTTTGACTCATGTTCTTATTTAGCTTGAATGGTCCTTAAATTATTTAAAATTCACCATTTTCTTCTATTTGCTATTCAATCATTGGTTAAACTTGAAAATAAGTCAACTTACAATAATGTAAAACCTATTGGGTAGTGTGGCTTAGTGTGGGCCTTGGGATCCAAAGGGGTTATGGTGGGTCATCAATTGATCTAGTTGTGTAGCCCATTAGTCAATTTTTCACATTTTACCTTAAATGTCTATTACAACAGATTGAAAATTTTATCTTGCAAGTTTATAGCAACACAAATTGTTAGTTTTTGTGAAATTCTAAACCAATACATTATGCATGTTGCCATAAACATTTAAAACAACACATATCCTGTGTTTCCTAAATGACAACAGATGTTGTGTAACGCAATTATATCTAAGATAACGTGTATTGTATGTTGCGAAAGAGGAAAGACCATTACATTTTTAGCAACATGTGCATAAGCAACACACTATTATATATTGCCAAAAATTTCAGCAACACATTTTGCATGTTACGATAAGCCTAATTGCTTGTGGTGGATGAATTTTGTTTTGAATCCTCTACAACAATGTATTACTAAATCTTCCAAGTGAAAAGGGAAGGATTTGACACTCATTTTTGCCTTTGTTTTTTGTCTTGTCACTAAATTAATTATTTGAGTTTTATCAAAGAAGAAATTACAAATTGGCTATATGGTTAAAATCATTGCTCAAACAGAGTAAACTTTATTGATTTATTACAATTTAGCTACTTGTCATTAGTATAGATTAGTCAATGATTAGTCAACTTTAAAAAATTTGGGGGCATTTTTATCTTTTGACTTTTTTTTTTTTAATTTATCATTTTAAATTAAGTTTTAAAAACTAAAACAAAAAAGAGAGAGAAAAGGAAAAATTACAAGAAAAAAAAATTAAAATAAAGGTGGTGATCCATCCAATCTAGAGATTGGATCCTTATTGTTGGAATTTGGAACCCATTTTTACCAACAATTCTTCTTCTTCTAGCTAATGTGATTTTTGTTCCAATAGTTCTCTACTCATCCATTTCTTCCATTAACCAAATAATCATGTCAACCAAATTGATTTCAAGGTATGCCTTCTTCCGTTTCTTTCTTATCACTCTTCTTTTTACATCCAACACCCAAGTAATCCTCAACAAAAGCATCAATAATCAACCTAAAATCATCAAACTCAAAACCAAACCATAATTAAACTCAAACTCAAAACATTCACAATCTTCAAAAAAATAAATAAATAAATAAACAATTTCCAAAAAAAAAAAAAAAGTTCGTGAACCCATCCAATTGGGTCTCCATGCGACAAAGACCCGTGGGTCTCCTTCACTAGAGACCAAACCAAAGGTCTGCGACAAATGAGACCTAAAGGTCTCCATTGCCATAGAGGCCTTCCATCGTCTCTATCATCGTCGACAGTAGAAGTGAAAGCAACGACGAATTACATGAAGGAGGCACAGACAACGATTAGAGGTAAGGGTCAGTAGTGGTAGGATTGGTATGTCAAAGTAGAGCTTAGTGGTGATAGGACTGGTGTGCCGAATGAGAGCTTGGTGAAGGCAGGATGGTCGTAGTTGAGATAACAGATGACCGTAGTGGTGAGAGAGATGGAGAAAAGAGAGACTGGGATAGCCTTGATCGTGAGTTAGAGGTGACCTAAGCAAAGAAGAAGAATAAGAAATCAAGATTTTTTATTAATTTATTTTTTTGGTGTGTCGAGATCGAAGAAGAAATCAAGAAGAATATTTTTGGCTTGTTTTTTAAAAATATTTTTAATTTATTTGTTTATCCTAGTTTTGAAATTTATTTTAAAATATATAATAATAAAAAATAGCCTTATACCAGCCCAGTTGGTGGAACGGTGTGAAGGGCTAAGATAGTAGCCAAATGTTAGGCCTATAAGTTAATCCAGCTCATGACTTGATAGACGATCGGACAGCCAAGGTCTTTTTAATGAGGTTTGACCATGTTAAAAAGAGGATTTCAAAACAGATAACAAATGCATTCATTAGGGGTGACCTGTTAAAGATGGAATCCCTCCGTTAAACTTAGAAAAGAGGATCAAGAGAACGAATCTCTTGATCTCAGCCATCTTAATTCTCGAACGACTCTCTTTCCATTTATAAAAAGGGAGCAACAAGAAAAATAAAAGACACGATTTTTTCACCACAACATCACTCTACCAAAATCTATCAATACTCTTAACTAACACCAACATCCATATTGCTACACGATGATCAACCACCATTCGAATTAGCTACCCTCCTACTAATCACTACAATTATATACTATCTACATGTTGTACGCCATCATTATAGACCTTAGTCATACGACCATTTACTTTTTATTTCTTTGTCCATTTCATATACTAACTTGAGCGTCAGAATGCTTTTGGCTGACACCACATCGGTATCAAGGCAACCCCTCCTTTCGTTCGACTTTCTTATAGGTTACTATATCTCTTGAAACTGATTGTAGAGTCAAACCTTCACATCAACATCTATAAAATCGACCCTCTATAGTTTGGTATCGCCTATAGGGAACTAGTGATCAACTTCTAAAAAGTCAAACAAGTGAATCTATGAGGTGAAATGGCAAAAAAAAAAAAAAATAGACAACACTAGAAGCTTGATTTGTTGCTTTAATGAACCAAATGATTAGCTACGCGAGAAAAAGCTCTAGCAACTTACGATAGAAAGCCAAATGATTTGAACTGAAAACATTGGATTACAAGTAGGGTAGAATAGCTAATAAACACATAGCTCCCTCACCGAGGTCAAATTAGTGAAGCGAAGTAGAACTAACGATCGAAGTGGGCAGCACACAACTAGTGGTTAGTAGGTCGACTCCTAGGTAGTAGAAAATTACCCTTCGACAACTAACCATCTAGTTGATAGATCTTAACACCCTTGGATTCAATGAAGATCCAGTGAGAAATGCAATGATCGATCATAGGTTACCAGGTGAACTCCTAGAGTACAACGGACGCAAATTGTCATGCGCTAAATAGCCCAATGTCGAAACAAATCAAGCTATACAACCAAGTTGGAAATATTAAGTCAATCACCATGATCAACAAAATCTCAGGCATGCTAGCGGCCATCAAGAAAGGCATCAAGATAAGTTTTGTAGATTCATCGTTCATTTTAAATTGTTGAAAAACCCCTCCTAGATTTCTACTTTGAATCTCAGAAGACCTTGTGATAAGTTGAGAAACTATATATGATTCTAAAATTCTTTATAATATCACTTGGAATTCTAACAATATATAGGGTGGTTTAATAAAAATTTTGTCAATATAATTACAATTTATCCAATAATTCCACCATGCAATAAATGAAAATAAACATTTTAAAAATATTTCAAATCTTAACTACTTAGGACCTCTAGTCCATTTTCAAAATCATATTTCTAATATAAGCAACGTTATGTAAAATATGTAAACTAAGCTAGCCTTTTAGATAAAAATATAACTATAAAGCATGTTAACATCATTTTCAAACTTGGAAAACAAAACATAAGCAAAATTGACGAGTAATCAAATATTTTGTAACATTAAAGTGATAAGTGTACACACACAAGCTTAGATGCCACGTAATATACAAAAAAAACATATATATATATATATATATATATATATATACACAATATCAAAATATGATTGCCTTGCATCATTTGATAGGGTGGCCTATCTCTTCCTATTTGGAGATTTCCTACAAGTCCCGATGGTTACTTGGGAAATGATTTTAAAAACATAAAAAGGTAAGCACTAATACCTAGTGAGTGGATATAACTTTCGAAAACTAAATAAATCATTTATTTTCAATAATAATTAACATAATATAAAGCTGATAATAAAAATAAAATCCCAATGATCCATATTCAATCGTACCCAAAAATAATACTGAAATTATATCTCATATCACAATAAAATATAAATATCTATAAGGATCATTTCTATTTGCTAATAAAAACTCAATCTACACCAATCTAGTACCTAGGGAAATTTATCATATGTGATGAAGATATTTAACACACACACAAAGCTAAGGATAATATCTGTTATACAAGTGTTAAGTGATTCAATGACTCTCAAACATCTGTCATACATGTGTTAAGCGACTCTTTAGGACTTACACACGGGAGGGCTTTAGGACTTACACATGGGGGGTGGGGGAGGGGTGTGGGGGTATAGTCCTGGTGTTCTTAAAATCTCATTTCATTTGTTTCGTAACTCCAATAATTTTCATACACAAAATTGTATAATTCTATTTTGAATATAAATACAACTCTCAAGAAATCCTTTTCTCATAATATAAATAAATATTCCTTAATCAAATCATAATTCATAATTCATAATCAATAAAATCAATTGATTAATTAAATCCAAAAAAATTAATTAACTATCAAATAGTTAATTTCTACTGAAACCTAAATAATAAATTCTAGAATATATATATACATATATATAATTGTAAATAATCAAGTCAATTTAGACAAACAATCCACTCACAGATTAAATTCCAAGCTTTGTTTTGAACCAATAGCACTCGTGTTATCCTTAAGTTCTTCCCCACCTAAAAATAACACAAGAGCCTACTTAGGATTTATAAATTCAAATCAAAAATTGAATCTGAAACTGAAATAATTGCACATCAAAATTCTGCTCCCAAATATTTTCTTTACTTTTTCTTTTCTCCACATGGATCTTTCTTTCTTTCTTATTCTGCTCATCCAGTTTGTGTGCTTGCTGCCATTCAATTTATACACACACACACACACACAATGACACTAATAAGATACTGCTCCACCTCACGCTTTCATGTATCACATATTATATAACATTCCAACCACCTCACTCATTCTTATCTCACTATCTTGACCACCAATTTTGTCTTATGCATGACACCCACTTACTTTCTTCCTTTATCAAGAAGTAGTCCATTACTAATTTGCCTCTTTCATTGCTCAAGCTCGGAGCACTTTTCTTTTTATTTTTTCATTTTTTTGATCAAGGCCCATTAAATTGGGCTGGTTTGGGCCCAATATATACATATAAATATTCCATTTGGGCTCTCTTAAATTAATTTTTGCCTATTTAAATTTTGGATCTCAATTAATCCTCTAGAGCCATTAGGATTCGAACCTTTAAATTGCACTATAGGAAATGCTTAAGAATTTCAATCTTCCCAACATGAAGATATATGATGAGATGATTGACCTTGACGACCACATCGCTAAATACAAGTAGTGAATGTTCACAATCACCATCCACCACAACCTTAAAGAAGCAGTCATATGTAAGGGGTTCGAGTTGAGTCTAGTAGGGCCAACATTGCAATGGTTTACTAATTTGAGAAATGATAGCATTGAGTAGTTTGCGCAACTCACAAATGTATTTGTATAGCAGTTTTCTAGTGGAAGAAAACTGGAAAAACACTCGGATAACTTCTACTTAACAAGAAAAAGGTCCTAATTCTGAATTGCAATGTCTCAACTACAATCTCAGCCTTTAGATGGGATTGCTCCATCACTCTGATCTTTATAAAGATTTGACAAAGTATCCTCCCAAAACTATGGAAGATGTGCCTGCAAAAGAGTGGATGCAAATCAAATGGGAGAAAGATGTTACTAATCACCAACCAAAGGGGTCGAGTGCTAGGAGAGAAAACAGGTTCGATCAATCAAATAACCGAACAAGTTCAAGCAGCTCCAATAGAACCAACTTATATACCAACAAAAGTTATTATCAACAAGAAAGGCATCAACCATATGATCGGCCTTACAATCGACATTATAAATGGCCCACCAAGCAGTCCAACTGATTAGATGAAACCTAAAAGCCTCTACAAACCTATAATCTCAATATCAACCCGTTCGAGGCAGTCATAGTGATGAAAAGCATTGGAAATATAGTGAGGTGGTCCACAAAGATGAGGGTTCACTCTAGTTCAGAGATAAGTCCAAGTGGTATGAGTTTCATGACGATTACGGGCATCGCATAGGGGACTACATCTTCTTGCGATTTGAAGTCACATCACTTTTGAGGAACGACCATTTTAGGTAGTTTTTTAGTGATAAAGGAAAGAAACAACTTGTCAAGCAGATGATCGACCAAAAAAAAAAAAAAAGGAACCAACTCCTCCAACCCCTCTAGTGCATGAAAGAACAATTAATGTGATTACTAGAGGATCAAAAGTTAGTGGTGCAATGCATTCAACCGTCAAACATCATACAAAGGAGGCAGTGTAAGCTGACGGTCGATGTAGCATGAAAACCAGTAGTGAGGACTGTGTACTTAGCTTCACTAGTAATGAAGCGACTGATCTACTTAACCTCCATCATGACGCCTTAGTAGTTAGCCTCTACATAGCCAATTGTCTAACAAAGCAGATCCTGATTGAAAGTGGGAGCTCTTACAATGTGCAATTCCTACAAACCTTAAAGAAAATATAGATAAACAAATCAAACATCACCAAGTGCATGACAGTTCTTATGGGCTTTAATGGTGAGCACAAGAGCACCGTGGGAGAGTTTGTACTAACAATGTACACGGAATGAGTAAATTTCTACACTAAGTTCCTGGTTTCGAACATAAGTTCTATCTATAATATCATCATGGGTCAACCCTAGATCTATGAAATGCAAGTCGTACTATCAACATACCACCAGTCAATCGAATTCCCTACCAAATGGGGGTAAGGGTGGTTCAAAGAGATTAAAGACCAGTAGAGGTGTCATGCGAGTGTTGTTAGAACACCCTCAAAGGGAAACCGGGGACATTGTAGCAATTATAGCTAGGAATGAAGGCCCCTTTTCTTGTGGTCAACTCTCTTTTGTTCCCTTTGACATTCTTTTCTGCATCTTGTTTCCTGGGGCTTCTCTTGGTTGATCGCTTTCCTCTTTTTCCGTGTCTTTTGCTTCCAACTTTTCTTAGATCAGATGTCATTTACACGTGTCTCCTTCTCCTTAGCTGGTCTGGCCCTTGCGCCATGTAGCACAAGCGTTGCCTTTACTTTTCTTACCTACTGCTTGGCATCCATCTCTTCTATGGTGCATTAGAGCTAGGCTTGACCTTTAAGCCTGTGGATTCTGTTGTGCTGACGTGAGGGAGTGCATGTGCTAATTTTCAAATTGTACCTCCCTTTTTTATTGGTTTTTCTACCCCTTGGTAAGGGTAGTTCCATCTTTTCGTCATTCACTTTTAGCTTGTTGGGCTTGGGCTCATGTTCTCTAACCAAGCTTCATGGGCATATCAATTCAATTTTGGGCTTAATCAATTCAGAAAGGGGTCAATTTTCCTCCAACAATATATATATATATATATGTATGTATGTATATATATAAGTTTTATCAGAATGTGGGATTTTAATTTTCCTCAAAATTCAACCACGTGTTATATCTCAAATCTTACAACTCATATGTTTCTATCTTTTCACATTTCCCCATTTTGTGGAAAAGGAGTATTAGATTAAAAAAAAAGGAAAGAGAGAGAGACTTCTTAATTAATAATTTAAATTAAAAGAAAAAAATGCTAATTGTATGTAAATAGATTTTTACTATTATCTTCCAACTTGGAGATTTCAATAAAAAATACCTGACGAGTAAATTAAATAAATTTCAAAAGACATCAACAGTCATCTTTTTTAAGAATTAAAAGTAGCATAATAAATCAAATCACCATCAATTAATATTAGAATCATATAACCTATTTAGTTAGGAAATGAATTCTGATGGAATTAATTAAACTAAGTTGTGTTGATTTGAGACAAACAAGACATGATAGCATTTAACCTAAGCTCCTAAAATTTGGATTTTTCATCAACTAAAATCCTCTTACCAATGCAGAGAAATTTTGGGTGCACAATTTGAGTGGTGCATTCCGCTATCCACAATTGATTCATAATATATGTGTAAACTTTTAAACGGCAAGGAAAAAAAAAAAACAGAGAGAAAAAGGACAAGTGAAACTACGAAAAAGAAAAACTATATCAATTATGTATTTCCACTTGCGAGTGACTGGATGCACCACTTAGTTGGTGCACCTCGTGAATTAATTGATGAAATTCTTTAATTAGTGGAAGTGCTTTTAAATATCTAAAAATAAAGCCTTACTTTAAATCATTCCATGATTTAATGTGGTTTCCATTAATCAACTGTGCATTCAAAGTTCACAGTCCACGAGATCAGGCTACAGGTATGAATTCAAAGAAGAAAGTAGGAATACCCCACTCTAATCTTTATAAACTCCACTAATTGTAGTCATGAAATGGGAACTCTCAACATCAGCTTTTCATTCCAAAGCATAAAAAGGTAAAGTAAGCATATATTCAGATTAATATTCTGACACTAGCCCATGCTGGGACCTAAAAATTTAATTATATAAACTAGGTTCTTAATTGGAATATTATCAAAATCCACTTCATTTCATAAAATATTGGACAAAATTCATCCTATAATTTCATAAATGATCAAAATCCACCTTTAATTTTGAAAATGACCAAAGTCTCCCACAATGTTTTCATTATTCTCTAAAATCCACCCCTCCATCATACATCCCTCAAATATTATAAGGGTAAATATGTAAATATAATATTAGATCCTAACAAAAAATCATGGAAATTATACTAAATAATTGTAAAAAAATTGTATTAATTTTTAAAAAATAAAACTTCGTAATTCAAAAATATATTTAAATAAAACTTTATTCCAATTTAATTTGTAATATTTTGTTTTATGTTTAAATATTATATTTTAAATCGGATTAAAAATTAAAAAATAAAATATTTTATATTAAATTTGATTGGACTAAAAATAGTATTATCTCTTGTTTGATGTATAGGACTAAATAAAAAAATTATATTTTATATTTGATATTATAAGACATAGTTATTACCATATTAAATTACATTAGTTCTAAATAAAAATTATTTTATCAATTTTTGAAAAATAAAAGTTATAAATTAAATTGAACTAAAAATTTTTTAAGTTCCTTTCTTAATAAAATAAATTATTTATTTCTTAAAGATAAAATAAAATTGTTTGTAATTAATTTTACATACAATTTAGGGATTTTGTATTATATTAATCTAAATTAGTTTTTTTATAGAATAGATTTTAATTGATTTATTTAGGATTTAATGATGCATTTACATATTTACCCTTATGATGTTTAAGGGATATTTATTGGTGGGGTGGATTTTAGAAAATAGTGAAAATTTTAAAGTGGATTTAGACTTTTTATGAAACTATGGATGGATTTTGACTAATATTTTATAAAATGGGATGGATTTTGACTATTCATGAAACTACAGGGTAATTTTTTGATAATATCCCTTATTAATTTATCTAGGTTTTACTTATATTAGTTTCTACTTAATATACATTCAGAATTAATCTTACTTTAGTTTTTACTCAGTCATCATGGTGTCTGCCTTCACATCCAGAGAGATGGTCATTTGGTCTGTCATTTTATATGTCATGTTGTTTTATAGTTTTATAGCAGAGCTGAATCTGTCGATGGTCAATCAACAAGTTCGAGGGTCACAAGAGCAAATCATATCAGGCAACAATTAAAGGCTTGCACCAAAAGGTTATGTGTAAGGTCCGAATCCAAATGAATATAATAAATAAATTAAGTTTAAATAAAATTTAATAAATTGATCTAATTTAAGTGTAACCTCAGTTGTAGCCCAATTGTTTAATTGTTAAATTTAATGAAGCCCAATTGTGGCCCAGTTGTAGCCTAAATTTTAAATAAGCTGAAATTTTTAAATAAGCCCAAATTGAGAATAAATGCAGCCCAAATTGAATTTCGAAATGAGAGGTATATTTCCACCCCTCCAAAATTGTATGTACACCCCTAACCCCTCCAAAATCGTATATACACCCCTTTTGTTTGCACACCCATAAAAAAATTATTATTTTTTATTTATTTTTAAACACCATTTAAGACCAAAAATGCCATTTTTCTTAATTTTATTACCGTGATTTAGTGTTTTTAGTTTGAAGTTTAAAAAGATAATGTTTATGTTTTGATTTGTTATGATCATGATACTGTATGTCAAGTGACTGTCTTAGAAAGTCTCTGAGAACCTTTTAGCATGTTGAGTTTTACAAGGCACGTATGGTTGACGATGAATGTGATCTCGATTTTTTTTTATTTCTTCTTGTGATATATTAACAAATGAACAAATGGCTTCAAACTGATGATGCAAATGTCTTTTAGATTGGATAGGTTATCGTCAAACCAAAGCTTGCAACGCCTGGAAGAGTTCAAGTTACCACCTGTGCTTTGGATCGTAAAGGCAAATGCATTGCAGGTGGACTAGGAGATGGTTCTATAGTGGTGATTGCTTGTGTGTGCTCTTTTAATAATTTCAATTAAGGATAATATTGGATATTTAAAATATATATATATATATATTAATTTGGGGTCTATATATAATTTTTTCGTGGTCCCAATAGCGCCACTCTCTGGAATTTGAAGGTGAGAGATTGAATTGAGAATAAAATAAATTGGGTGTGAAAAAAAAAAAAAAAAAAAAAGGCCACAGATTGAAGCCGAGAGAGAGAAAGAAAATGAAAATGACAAAGGAAATGGACAAATGTCCAATTCGTTGCCACCTGGAAAGCCAATGAAGCATGTGTTGTCAAGCAAAGCAAATAGTCAACCAGCAATACAGAGACAAAGAAAATTAGAAAGAAAGAGAGACATAGAAATCAAAGCAGAGTCAGTAAAATGAAACAGATGGCAGCCGTGGCCTCTGAATTAAACTTAAAATCTTAATTTATTTCATCAAAAGCAATTAATGGAAGTGGGAATATTAATTTATTAACATACAACATCACTAGTCTTAATTAAATCTTTTAGATGGCCGGCGGAAACAATGGAGCTTACGATTCTGCCATAAAACCTTAATTTATTAGCGAAGAAGCACACAAGATTGTTTTATACAAACCCACGTAACTTGCTTGAGTTTGTACCTCTAAAAACAAACAAAGAATACTTAAAAATGGTGGTGGCCTCAAAGTCCGCAGCTTGCAGAGTAATGGGGGTCATATTGGCTATTCTGTTTGCAAGCAATATTGCATCTGAACTAGAAAAACAAGCTCTGGTCAACAGCGGTTGGTGGAATGACAGCGATTCGGATCATTGCAAGTGGACTGGTATTACTTGCAATGGAGAAGGAAACATCTTTTGGATATCCTTGACTTACATTAGCATAGGAAGAAAGCTTGGAAACTTTAACTTCTCTTGTTTT
This sequence comes from Nephelium lappaceum, assembly GCA_021234005.1. Taxonomy (NCBI): domain Eukaryota; kingdom Viridiplantae; phylum Streptophyta; class Magnoliopsida; order Sapindales; family Sapindaceae; genus Nephelium; species Nephelium lappaceum. Next base: position 15,730,871 of record CM038011.1, on the reverse strand, counting down.
CCGAACTTGGAACATTTTCACGTTTATTCTTGTAATCTGCATGGAAGCATTCCCTCAGAGATTGGTGCTCTTTCCAAACTCAACTACCTTGATCTGAGCGGAAATAATCTTACAGGTGAGGAACATTTCAAAGTTTATTCAAATTATTTCTTTATATTTGTACTGAAACTCATACTATATGCAGGATCTATCCCTCCAGAGATTGGGAACTTGACGAATTTGGTCGAGTTGAATTTGGGTTCGAACAGACTCAATGGATCTATCCCTTTAACCTTGTTTCATTTGACAAAGTTGAATGTCCTCAGCGTCGCCAATAACCAATTCACTGGTCTACTACCTCGGGAAGTTGGGAAACTTAAGAGTTTGATCATTCTTTTTGTGAGTTATATACAACTTAACAGGAGCTATTCCTTCAACTCTTGCCCAGTTATTCAATTTGACCTACTTGCATCTTGATTCTAACCAATTCAACGACACCATTCCACCAGAAATAGGGAGCAATAAAAATCTATTTTATCTGGATCTCCAAAACAACAACTTACACAGCAACATTCCACATGAGCTTACCCAGTTAAACCATCTTAAAAGTCTCAACCTTGCCACAAACAAACTTTTCGGCCAAATACCATCTGCAATGGGAAGACTCGTCAACCTCTCATTTTTAGACCTCTCTAGTAATAATCTTAGCGGTCCCATTCCAACCGAGATAGGGAACTGCTCAAGCTTAGTAAACTTGGATTTGAGCAATAATAGATTAAGTGGACGCATTCCATTAGAGATTGTCAAACTTAGTCGAACACTGCATCATCTCGATTTAGGATATAATCTGATCAATGGAGAAATACCTTCCGAGCTTGGAGAAATGTCATTTTTGCGGTACTTAAATCTCTCACACAATAAACTTAGTGGCATTGTTCCTGAATCTCTTAGTATGATAACTGACTTCAATCTATCATATAATAACTTGGAAATACCAATTTCAATGCAATGTAAATACCCAAGAGATATTTTCATAGGCAACAAGGATTTAATTAGTGCTCAGGTTAATAGATTGTCAGCTTGTTCACCCCGTCATACAAACAATGACTTGGAGAAGATGATCCACTTTATTAAAATTCTTTTTCCTCTCGCAATATTTATTATATCCTCAGTTGGTGTGCTTTGGTTTCTCCACAAGTGTAAGGAGAAAAAGGTTGATCACAAAACAAGATCAACCGAAAGTGGAGATCACGTGTTCTCAATATGGAATTACGATGGTAGAATCGTATATGAAGATATAATAAAAGCCACAGAAGATTTCAATATCAAATTTTGTATTGGAACAGGAGGCTATGGTAGCGTATACAAAATGCAGCTGCCTAATGACGAAGTGTTTGCTTTGAAGAAGCTTCACTCTTGGGAAAGTGAGAATCCAATTTTTGAAAAGAGCTTCCAAAATGAAATCGGTGTACTATCAAAAATACGACACCGAAACATTGTGAAGCTTTATGGATTCTGTTTGCATCATAAAAGCATGTTCTTGGTTTATGAGTATATTGAGAGAGGAAGCTTGTTTTGTGTTCTATGCAATGATGATGAAGCCGTTGAATTGGGTTGGACAAAAAGGGTGAATGTTATCAAGGGTGTAGCTTATGCTTTGTCTTATTTACATCATAATTGTACACCCACAATTGTTCATCGTGACATATCTAGCAACAACATCCTACTAAACTCGCAATTTGAGGCTTTTGTTGCTGACTTTGGTACAGCTAGAATTCTACATTATGATTCATCTTCAAATAATACTGCACTAATGGGTACTTATGGATACATTGCTCCAGGTAAACCCCAAAAATCACTTTCATGGTTCTTAATTAATATTTAGTTTTCTCTATCTAAAGGTTTTTATGTCTTTTGTAGAACTTGCCTACACCATACTTGTTACAGAGAAATGTGATGTCTATAGTTTTGGAGTGGTGGCACTGGAAATACTAATGGGAAGGCATCCTGGTGAACTCCTATCATTCTTATCATCATCATCATCATATGATAAAAAAATGAAATTGATTGATTTATTAGATCAACGCCTCTTGCCCCCAATTGATCAAATGGTAGTGCAGGATATAGTTCTTGTTGCAATTATTGCATTTGCATGCTTGCGTTCTAAGCCAAAGTTACGGCCGACGATGCAATGTGTGTCTCAACAATTTCTTACTCGGAGGATACCACTTGATACAAAATCATTTCAAGAAATTTGTCTCTCAACTCCAAAACCAAGAAATGTTTTTGATTGAGGAGTGTGATGATATGTAATTAATAATGGAGTTGATGTTATGATCGAAGCATGTAATTTGGTTTTCCACGTGGTTGATTTGTTGAGCAAAAGATTTTTTTTTTTTTTTGTTTTTGTTTTTTTGTTTGGTAAGCTAATTTTCTTGTGTTTATTAATCTAATAAATTAGATCATGGTCTTTTTAAGCAAATTTGTTTCTTTCCTATCAACAAATCATTGTGAGTGTGTGCTAGTGACTGAATTAAATTTTGTTATACTTTGTGGTGAAATTGAAAGGAAAATACAATGGGTTCATAGCAAATTTTCATAGGACCAGTTTGTTAGAGAAGCATAGTTGATGCTTGTCATGCAATTGCATATAGAGACATTACCGAGGCCAAAATTTTATTATTTGTTTTGGATAATAAATTGATGCTTCTTAATTGTCTTTTTCCCTGTCTTGAATTTATGAAGAATGTATCTTTAAAGTTTACCTAAAGATGCAATCACTTATATTGTATGGTAGAAAAATAGACATTCGCTTAATATGGCTATAACTAGTAGACTAAACAAGTAGAACCAATATAATATTTCACATATATTATTTATTTATTTATTTTCTTTTAGAATGGGAAGCCAATCTTTTTGGGCTTTTCAATAATGAAATATAAAGATGCTTTGGTGCACACTTCGAGTGCATGCACTAGGCCAATAATTTAATTTTATTTGCATAAGTAATTTATATTATTAAACATTTTGTGCTAATAAAATTATTCGTTAAATACTTACTGATAAAGGAAAAAAAAAGTCTATTTTTAACATGACGCGACCCGACCCGGATACCTCTAGCTCTGATCCGGTAGGTCACGCAGAGCACCCCAACGGATCCCTCTCAGATCCGACTCATCAAACTAAACGAAACCCGTGAAGCAAACCCTAAACTCTCTGATACTTTCTAAAACATTGTTGGGTTGGTTTTATTTAAAAATTGAAAACGTGTAGAAATTTTTTTTTTTTCTAAACTCATTTTTCTAATAAAATGTCGGCAACATAACGACTGCATTCTTAACATTCCTAAAAAAAACCTGTTTACAAAATAAATCACACTTCAACTAAAATTTATCATGAACCCAACTTCTGGTTGCCCGTAGGCCTCAATCATGCATTTGATTTCTCAAATCAACTTAATAAAATTCAAACTCAATTTAAAACCCACATTTAAATTAAAAGAAATTTAAAAACAGTTATGAGCAAATAATTACAAATCATTTATACACTTTTAAAAGAGATTTACATTAAAATATAATTGATGAAGCAAAATGAGCTGCTCAAATGACGTCGTGTCGCGCTGGCTCGCCCACTGGAGGTAATATTACTGCTAGACTACCTGTTGAGAGTACCTGAGGAGGTTTTTATATAAAACAGAAAATAATGAGCTAGAAGCTCAGTGAGTGATAATTTTTCTTTTCTTTGAAAATCTGATTTTCTAAACTTCCTCATCTAAAAATGTTTGAAAACTATTTTCTATTTCTAAAGCATTTCAAACTTAAATCTCTTAAACATCAACTAAAACAAGAGAATTTATATATAAACATAGGTTTGCTTTTAAATTTAAAACTTTTAACTGAAAATCACAAATAATTTGAATAATATTTACAAAATTTCTTCTCTCTCAAATATGCTTTTCTTTTTAAAACTGTTTTTTGATATCTTTCAAAATTACCATAGTATCCCTAAATTTGTGCTCTTGCGGCTATATGCGGAATTTCTTGGCGCTAACCATAGCACACGAAACACTACCCCACATCAGTAATGGCGACTCAACTGACAGACTCTGACACTTGTCCCCCAGGTTAGTGACTTATCCCTCCCCAGGACTGTGCCAACTGATGTAGGATAGACCGACCGTGTCTAATCTGATCTAGAATCTCTAAAAATCTTTGAGGGTATACTTATGGTTTTGAAAACACTTATCTTTTCTGCTTTAACTTTCTGGTACAAAAGCACAAATCTCTTTTCTGGGTGCATAAAGCACCAAAATCTGATTTCTGAGTACAATAAGTACTAAAACTCATTTTCTGAGTGCATTAAACACTAAATAGTTTTGGTAAGTGCAAAAGCACAAAATAACATCATTTCAAGCTCTAAATTCCTGCTCATATCCATGCATTTAAAATAAACTGAAGTAAACAATTAATTTATCAAATCAAACTTGATAATTTGAAATACTCTTAAAATTTTTAAATAAAACTCACTCACAAAACTTATGCCTGAAAATGACGCATGCGGAGCCCTTAATCCTCTCGCCTCGAGCGCCCTCGTCACCTACACAACATATGAAAATGTAAATTTTCGTTTGCGTCAACTTCTAGAAACTCGAAATAGTCAAATTACGCAATCGCCCCTCAAACTAGTTTATCATGCGATTTGTTTTATCTTTAACTTTTCACTATTCTCTTGGTTTCCTAAGCTCCCAATAGGCATTAATTCACTTCTTTCTCAACTTATTTTCACTCAATATCAATCAATAACGAATCGTATCAAAACCCACTTCAAATTTAACTCAATCACCAACGAAATCATCAATTTCAACTTAAACGACTCACTCGTTTTCTTCGTCTCGAAATCACTTCTTTCATCTTCGCGTTGAGCTGGATTCGGGGCTGTTTTGGATGCGTAAATAGACTGATTCATGGTTTAAAATCTCGGCCGAGTTGGCCGATTTCTCACCATGAAATCGCTGCTCAACTGGTGGTCGATCCGAGAACCCCCGGATCAGAGGTTCAACTTGGGTCTGGTAATAACTCGGCCCAACTTGGATCAACTCGGCCTAACTGGGCCCAACTCGGACAACTCGGCCATCTCGGATCTTTTCTTCTTCAGTCTTCACTTCTGTTCTGCACTTCTACAGTTCTGCTCGTGTTCTTTGCCCGTTGATGCACTGCTGCTGTGTTCTCTGCCTAGTGAGTTTGCTGCCGCCCGTCGCTTCATCCATCGCAGCGCAGTCGCCATCAATGTCACCGTCTGTCACCATTTTCGTTATCACCGTGATAAGTGATAACTAATGGTGGTTGAGTGGGCTTTGAAATGGTGGGAGAGAAGATCGGTTGTAACCTGTGAGAGAGGGGTGGAGACGATGAGAGTGAGCGAGAAAGAGAGAAAAGAAAAATGATGAGAGATAGAGGCGGCGAGAGAGAGAGAGGTGTAAAAATGGTGGTTGTTTTTATTTATAGATGCCATATTACACAAAGCCCCCTGAGGTTTGATAAAATTCAATAGTCAAAAGTATCAAATTGGTCCCTAATATTTAAAAAATTATCAGTTTATGTCATGAAATTTTAAAAAATAATAATTTACCCCTAAAAAATGTACTCGCCGAGTAACCAATTACTCGCTGCTCGTTGAGTCGCCGATCGAGCAGCGAGCAGCGAGTTTTGGAACAATGGACTGGTTTGGGCTGGGCTCGGGCTGGATCTCTTCTTTCTTTCTTCTCCTCTTTTTTTGCGCGGTTCTATTCTGGTTTTTGCTCGCAGCTTCTGGTGCCGTTTCTGGAGTGTCACGGCTACGTTGGAGGCTGGTTTTGTGCGAAAATAACTGGGTGTCAGCTGAATCTGCTTCTCCTTCTTTTCCCTAGCTCTATCTACCTCGATCCATCACTTCTGCATGCTGGTTTGACTTCGTTTCTGCTCATTTTTGGGCAATCTTTGTGGCTAGATAGACTGGGTTCGACGTCGGCTTCAGGTGGTCGTAATGGCAGCTCGCCGTCGCTGATTCTGCTCCGGTCTGATCTGGCTTGCGCGCGACGTCGAACTGGTTTGATTCAGCTTCGATCTGTCTCAGTCAGCTTTGGTTCATGCGTGGGTCGTGCAGGGTTCATCGAGCTCCTCGGTCGTCTGAGTTGATGGTCGGCAGCGTCGTCTGGTTTGCATGCAGCGACGGGTCTGGTTCACTCGATCGGCGACTTCTACGGCTAGACTTGGTTGCTTCGCGGCTGGTCTATATCAGCTCGAGTTGGATCTGCATACGGGTTGGACGCGCGATGGTGGCAAGATCTTCTTCCTCTCTTCTTCTTATTCTTTTTTCTTCTCTTCTTATTCTTACGCGACTGGCTGGGTTGATTTTTGTGAGTCAACCAACTCTTTGGCTTATATTTTCCTCCCCAAACAATTCTATAAATGACAATCACGTCCTTTAAACATTTCAGTCTCCTCCCTTGACTTTTAGCTTAATTCTAGTTTGACCATAATTATTAAAACTTATTTTCAATTTAGTCCCTTATCACCTTAAATAATCACTCGATTTCGTTCACCACTTTATCCTTCCGTTTAATCTTCGATCGAGTTTAAATCGATCTCTAAGGGTTCCCTATACCCTTAGGCACTTCTATGGACCATTTAGGGTCTCTAATAATTATTTAGGGACTGTTTCCGAAGAGATCCGTAAAATTACATTTGAGGGCCTACATAACATGCACCCCAAAAGGTTTCAATCTCCTACATTTCATATATAAGTCAATATAACACAATATACATTATCTTATTTTCATTAATTCTAGCTTCCTCTTCTCTACTTGATTAGTGACATGCTCAAACTTAATTTTTTGGTGGTTTAAGGATTTATTATTTGATATAATCCATCCAGAGATTCAATAGATCTCTTGACTTTTGCAATCAGCCTAATCCTCTTACCTCTCTTGAGAAGTGACATGACTCATCCCAATTTATCTCTCGAGTTCAGGAGAATATGGTGAAAACTATGGTCTTTCTAATTAAAATCTGGATTTATTGAAAACATTTTACAAAAATGTTCATAAATCTCATGGTCATTTTATAAATATAAGCTGAACAAACAGAAAATCTTTACGTTTCTCGTGATGGACCCTTGTACTAGATGTATAGAACATTCATAAAAATTTTGAAAAAGATATTTCATTTCCAAAACTATTCTGGAAACACATTTATGAAATCTGATTAATTAAAAATAATATACACTTATGCAAAAATGTTTCTATTTAACATAATAATAATGTCATACCATGTGGCCCTTTTCGTGATATACAATAATCTACACGAACCAGCTAGGGATGCATGAAAAAATGGGTTTTATAAAAGAATGAACATTAATGCCCAGTGAGTGGATATAACTTTTCTAAAAATATTTCTAAATAAATCATAACATATTACTTATAATAATAAATAATTTCCATATCATAATAAAATTGTAACATATATATGAATCATCATTATAACTTTAATAAAATATATTTTGAAACCATTATCTGTATAAAACTTTTCTAAAAACTATAAGAAATCATTCTAAATCTAGTTTATAAAATATAAACTTACCTAATCAAAACTTTTCTGAAATCTCTAATCAAAACTTTACATAAATCTCTTTCGCATACTGTATAAGCTTCTTTAGTTTAACCACCATGCTTCAAGCCTCCATTACAGTCCTATCCATGAACTTATGACTCTCATACACATGTACGTGGTCCCCAATCTCAAAATAAAACTACAAACATCTGTAATATGAAAATTTGCACCAACTAATACTCGAGGGAACCTAGTCATACGTGGTGGAGACACTTAATACACACGCAAAGCGAGGGATAACATCTGAGTATACACATGTTTGGTGACTCTATGACTCCCAGACATCTGTCATACACATGTTGGATAACTCTCTAGAACTTATACAGCTAAGCCTGTCTGACCATTAAAGGGGATTCTTGGTGTTATGAAAACATTTTTATTTTTATTCTCAAATCTCAAACAATTTTAAGTTGTAAATATACATAATTCTCTTTTTAAATATACATATAATTCTTAATAAATACTTTGATCAAAATAATAAATAAATATTCTTTCTCAAAACATAATATAATATTACTATAAGTATTCTACACATTTTTTATAATAAATTCAAATTGAAAAGATAATTTCTCATTGGAATTTCTTCTACATACATGCATATATATATATATATATGAATTTGTAATCAATTCTCATTTTAATCGTACAACATAATGGATAATCCAATTGTAAATCATAATTTAAAATCTATAAACTCAATTGAGTAATTAAATTATTTACTTTCAATAAATAATAAAAGTTGAAATATAAATAAATATAATTAAATCAATTTAATCAAAATAAAATTATCCCCTCACAAAACTCTTTTGCTCATATCTAGGTGTAACACGGGTTCCTATTTAATTTTTCATAATCTTGTATTCATCATAAAATCACATAAAACTCAATTTAGAACTAATAGGAAAATTAACTAATGTTTTGGAATCAAAATCCTATTAAAATAATATCACTTATCTAAATAAATCGGGTATTCAAATATTCTCCCATCCGGAGCCTTTTTCCTCCTTTTCCTCTCTCTCCTCTTCTCTTTTTTTCTTCTTCTTCTTCTTTTTCTCTTTTCACTATTTCTTTTATTTTATTTTATTTTTTTCCCTTCTTTTTCTTTCGTCTCTCACGGCTTTTTTTCTTATTATGCTCATCTCAATTCTGTTTTGTATGTGTACTATTTTGAAAATATGTATATTCGTGCTGCCTCAAGCATTTCTCACTCTCAAATAATATATATATATATATATAATAACACTCAACCCCCTCTCTCTTCTTTTCAATTCTCTATTCTTTCATTTCCATTGAATCTTTTATGGACACTTGATCTCTTTTTTAATAAATTTGATCCATTAACTCTCACATATATAAATATATGGGGAAACTTCATTGTAGTTCTTGAGATTTTGAAAATATCAATTTTTTAAAACTCTTTTGAAAACAGCTCTTTTCATTCCTAATTTTTCCAAAACTCTTCAAAAAAATTAAAACCGTTAGTCAACCAACAATCAAAATAAAATGAAAAAGCAAAATAAATGATGTGCCCCTCATCTAGGTTATACTATATTAAATTACTGTTTTACCCCTACTCAAATAAAAATATTAAAATTAAATAAATATAATTAAAAGTTTTTTACTTAATTTAGAAAAAAAACCACCAGTTCTATCATCACTGTCAACAACAAATTAATTTATTATGAGCCCAAACTATGGATTCAAGCGACAAAATGGTAAAATTTATGAAAAATAGAAAAAAATGTCAAAAATATGTTTTGATTGTTTTGAAAAATATCTAAAATCTCAAATTAAATTATGATGTATATATTGTGTGGGAAAAAATGATGTTTGCATGGACAAATTTTAAGTTTTCTGCATTTCGAGTCATTTTTGTGCACTGACGTCCAACCGCTGGTCCCTTTGACTGCCTGACACAGCACACGCTAGCCTTTGGCTGTCAGGCAGTGAACACATTGCCTGCCATAAGCAGAGCGTGTGCGGCAGATGGCTGCTGCCTGGGCAACGTGCGCGCAGGGTCGATGCCTGCCTAGGCAGCACGCGCCTCTCTTCAAAAACTCTTTTTCTTCTCTTCTTCTTCTCCATCCCCTCCAATCTCTTCTATCTTCTCCTTCTTTTTCTTATTCATCTTCCTTTTCTATCTTTTAACCTCAAGTTCTAGGTGATTGAACCTAAAACCTGGGGTTTCTGGGTTCAATCACACAAAACGCTCTGGTTCTAGGTTTGATGGAACCTAGAAATCTGGTTTTGGGTTCGAACCCAGAACCGTCTAAACCCAGAAGGTTGGTTCTAGTTAGGGGTGGCAAAACGGATTGACGTGTCAGATTGAACTGTATTTGATTCGATTTGTTTATGAATTCAACCAATTCGACACGAATTCGTTTATAAACGGGTCAATATTTTTGGATTTAACATGAATTCATTTATAAACGAATGACACGACATGACACGATTAGTTCATTTATTAATAGAATCATAAAGGATTCAAACCCGTTAACCCATCAACCCGTTAATTCGTTAACCGTTTAACTCGTTTAACTTATTTAATTCGTCTAACTCGTTTAATTCATTTAATTCGTTTAATCTAAATAATATTTTAAACATAAATAAAATAAATAATTCACAACTAACCACCTAATTCAACACATAAAAACCAATATATTAAATCAACTACATAACATTCCATATTATCCATATTTAAAAACCATAACAAAATAAAATCATGCTCCAACTCGATACAAATCCATAGAATTAAAATTACTTAACACTATCATTCTTTAACACAAAACTTTGTAATTTAAGTTGGTGGATACGGTGGTGGAACCGTGAGCAAGAAGGAGCTACGACCGGTGACCATGAGCAAGAAGAAGCTGTGATCGGTGATCGTAAGGAAGAGGAAGCTGGATCGGAGCTACGACCGTAAGGAAGAAAAAGCTGGACCAGAGTTGCAACCGATGACTGTGGGAAGAAGAAGCTGCAACCTGGTGACCAAGAGGAAGAAGGAGTAGCTACCGTAAGGAAGAAGGACTGTCATCGGGTGTGGGAGAAGAGGAGAAGAGCAAAATGAGCTGGTGGTGTGGTGGTTGCCGAAATTGAGTTGGTGATGTGGTAGCTGTCGAAATTTTGAAATAAATGGATTAGGTTTATGTTTGGTTAATGTTTACATACATATAGATGCATAATTACATACTAACCCCTATAATTTTTTTAATATTATAATTTTACCCTTAATTTAATCGTGTCAACCCGCGATTCGTTTAAGCAAACCCAATTTGATTCGTTTAATAAACGGGTTAAGCGGGTCGACACGATTACGACACAAATTCATTTAACTCCAACCCATATCCATTTATTTTTCACGAATTCGTGTCGACCCGTCGTGTTATGACCCATATTGTCACCCCTAGTTCTGGTTTCGAACTCAAAACCCAGACTATAATAACAAAAAAAAAAAAAAAAAGTGAAGACTTTGGGATGAAGATGAAGTTGACAGTGGCAAGAGAAAGATGTTTGGGGTTTGGGGTTGGTATTTGATGTTTGTGGTTGTTATTTAGGGTTGATGTTTGTGGTTGATGTTAGGGTCTAATGGATGTTTGCTGGATTTATGTTTAAGGTTGTTGTGTATATTAATCAGGTCAATTTAGAGGGGTAAGGTTGAATATGAATTTACTGGGTGTTTTTTTGTTTTAATTTTTTTTTTTTAAAAAAAAAAAAACAAGTTATTTTGGTCAAGATTTGGATTCAGATGTTTGAATCCAATTATTTTTCTTTTAAATTTTCTTTTTTTTTTCATAATTCCATATTTTTTAATTTTAATTGACTAATTAATTATTTTTTTTATTTTTTTATTTTTTTTTAAATCATAACCATCCATGTGTCATAATTCTAATCTATTACACAAAAAGATTATCTTTCCCTTTTTGTTCAAACTATTTATAATCGTTAACCAACAATTGATTAACGGTTTGGACTTTTTTGAAGAATTTTGGAAAGATTAGGGATGAAAAAAACCTGTTTTCAAAAGAGTTTTAAAAAATTGATATTTTTTAAAACCTCAATGACTAAAATGAAATTTTCCCTAAATATATTTGTCACGGCCCCACGTTCAAGTCTCTTCATTTATAAACAATTTATTTCTATTATTATTTTTTTTCTCACATGATTGCTTCTTTACCTTATCATAGACACATGTCATTTTTCATTTAAATATTATTCCACCAACTCCTTCTCTCTTATTTTCCTATTAAAAAATCTCACACTTGCTCTTTCAATCTCTGCCACCACATAATTTTGTCCTTTTCCAATTTCAATGTATTGCTCTTGCTCGTCCTTTTTCATTTCACACCCAATAATTTTTTTTTTTCCATATTATTTCTCATTTCACTCCAAATCACTATTATATCTTTTAAAAATATTCATCGAATGGATATTTATTCATAGATCTAAATTAATAATAATAAATTAGATTTGAATATTATATTAATCACTCTTATATCTTTGAAAATTAGATTTCAATATTATATTAATCACTCTTATATCTTTGAAAACTTAGACTGAACCAAATTAATAATAATAAATTAAATTTCAATAAATGTTTTAGATCCATTAGGATTTGAGCCTTACAATAAGTGTGGAGAAAGACTTCCAAAAGGTTACCTTCTTCCTTAGTGGAAGCAGAGCAATCCAACCTCAAGCCATGGATACTACTAAACTGAACTGATTGTGTGAAGCACTATGCTTAGATGATGAGGAGTTGTCAATCCCTAGCATAAAAGGAGAAGCCCATATAGAAGGCAAGAAGGAAATTGTAATATGTCTGGTAGGTAAGGTTCTTTCTACTAAAAGAATAAACAGGGAGGCATTCATATCATTGATAACCCAGGTTTGGAACCCAATAGGAAACATTGATATGGAAGCAGTTGGTGATAATACATTTGTCTTTCTTTTTCAGAGGAACTCAAACAAGAGATATGGCATGATTATAAGGCTCTTACACTTTGACCAAAAGTTGATAGTACTGGCAGGGGCGGACTCATCATTGGGTCGGAAGGGGGCGAGAGGAGAGGGGGAGCGACCGGGAGGAGGGGGGTGGGGTGGTGTGGGTGTTAAGGAGGGGGGGGGGGGGGGGGGGGGGGGGGAGGGGCGGGGTGTGGGATGTGCCCCTATTGGAATTTGAGAAAAAATAGAAAAGCGGTGCACTACAACTACAATGCAGATAATACACAACTCTGACTGATATTTTGATTGGCGTGTCTGGTACTATTGGCAAATCAGGCAAAAGCTAATATTTTTATTAAATATTATTATTATTTTAGTTTAAAAGCCGTTGTCTGTCTAACAAGTAACTGTGATTGTTTAAAGGCTGGAGAAACTATTATTCTTATTTTCCGTCTGCATCTTTCCACTTTTTTAGTTGTTTTTTTTTTTTTTTGAACTTTATTATTTATTCTTTTATTCTTCCCATTTATAATATAATTAACATCCTTCCTTTTTATTGCTTCTATTAGACCTAATTTTCCTACTTTTTATATTTTTTTTACTCCTAACTAATTAATATTTTCTTCTTTTTTTTTTCAATTTTTTCCTTTTAGTTCTTTCCTATATAATATTATTTACTTCTACCTTTTGTATACACAAAATCCATTAATAATTTATAATTTTAGCAAGCAATTTTTTTTCTTTCTCTCTATGTCTTTATTTGGCATATGTTTATCTTCACTTTAACATTTGTCACTTACCAAGTTAGTCTACTAAATTGATTTTTTTTAATTATTTATTTTAATGTTTCATTAGGATTTTTAAGTGTAAGATTATTTGTTTTGCTTAAATATTATGTATGTTTCTATAACACCCAAAATCCTAATACAAAGAATCTAAAATGACACTCGGTAAAACTTAAATTTCATGATGTACTTTATATAATCAAGTGCTTAAAGTCAAGCTACAATTAAAAAAAATAAATAAATAAAAGAAAGTGTTCTAGCAATAACAAAGGATTGATTGAAAATCAATCCTTACAAATAAAGAAAACTAAAAGGAACAATAGTTCTCCAAACAATAATCACAAACTCTAACTGCTATTTTTTTTCCATAACCACTCTCTAAATGATAAGAAAATCAATATCCTGGTATAACTATTGTAAACCCTCTATTTTTTATTTTGCGAAATTCCCAGAAATAGTCCCTAAGTAACTATTAGAGACCCTAAATGGTTCATGTAAGAGCCTAAGATTATAGGGAACCCTTAGAGATCGATTTAAACTCGATTGGAGATTAAACGGAATGGTAAAATGGTAAATGAAATCTAGTAATTATTTAATATGACAAGGGACTAAATTGAAGATAAGTTTTAATATTTGTGGTCAAACTAGAATTGATCTAAAAGCTAAAGGATGAGAACAAAATTTTCTCAAGACGTGACCAGAATTATTGAAGTTAATTGTGGGGGAAAACATGAAACAAAAGTTGAATCACAAATCAAAACCAAGACAAGCGACAGTGAGCAAAAAGAAAAACCAAAGACTGTCGCCAAACCAGAAGAAGAAGAAGAAGAAGAAGAAAAAGAAAAAGAAAAAGAGCTTGCTATCATCCCAAACCAGCTTGAAACACGACTAGACCAGGAACCGAAGCCGAACAGAAAGGACCAAGAACCAGTCCTCCATGCACGCAGAACCGACTATGACAAGCTGTCGTCCCGATCGAGTTGTGCCGACCTGCAGAACCCAGCCAACTCGATGCCAATCTAGCTCATCCAACCGACATAAATTAGACCCGAAGTAGAGCATAACCGAGGACGAACCAGATGCATAACCGATGACAGATCGATGGTCGATCGAGAAGAAGAGAGCGAGAGAGGAAGAGAAGAGAAAATGACAAGCGCAACCAGCTCGATCCTGACTGAAAACCAGCCGAACAAAACTCGCTGAAACAGTACAGAAGCGCGACCAGAACTGAACCAGAACAGAGGTGGTAGATCGGAGAAGAAGAAGAGAGATCCGACCGAGGAAGAAGAAGATCGTGTGAATGAAGAGAAGGAAGAAGACGGCCCGAAACCAGTCCATTTTCAGACCCAAAACCAGTCCAAAATGAAGTCAACACGAAGAGGAAGAGGGTGATTTCGTGAGGAAGAAAAGGGGGTAAGTTATTTAAATTTGAAGTTGATATTGTTGATGATTTTGTTAGTGATTAAGTTGAGTTCGAAGTGGATTTTATTTCGATTTTTTTGTTGGTTGGTTTTGAGTAAAAATGAGTAGAAAAATAAGTGAATTAATATTTACTGGGAGCTTAGGAAACCAAAAAAATATAAAAAATTTGAAGAGAAATCAAATCGCGTACTAAACTAGATTGAAGGGAGATTCCGTAAATTGACCCATAATACATCTGTTGAGTGTTCAGATGACCCTAATGAGTTTAATTTAAAGTGTTGAGGTTATTAAAAGTCAAAGATTAAAATTTGAAATCGAAACCAAGAAAACGCCTAAAATTAATAGTGAAAACAATACGTTTTTGGTCTAAAACGCTTACCCGATGACCGTGTCCTTCCGTACCGACACTTGTACCAACTAGAGGACTAAGTTGGGAAGGTGTTCGAAGAGAAAACGGAATGAAGAAAAGCCCCAAATAAGGTTGTGAATAGTGTTCGATTTAAAAGGGTCAAAATCGGATGATTTTCGTTTCGAGTCTCCGAACGCGATTCCGTTGGTGCCAGAACATCCTTAAGTGATAGTAAATAGGTTTCGGGTGAAGAAAATGGAGTTCAGAACCTAGAATGAATAAAGAAACAGAAAATGGAGGGTTGTTCACAAAAAGGGTCACTTAGGGGCGATTGTGTATTTTAGTTAGTTTGAGTTTCCAGAACTTGACTCGAACGTAAATTTATGCATCCATATGTTGTGTAGGTGATGAGGGTGCACGAGGATCGAGGCGAGAGGAGTAGAGGCTCCGTACGCGTCATTTACGGTTATCCGTTTTGTGAGTGAGTTTTATTTAAAGATTTTAAAAGTATTTCCAATTATTAAATTTGATTTGATAAGTAATTGCTTATTTGAATCTATTCTGAATGCATTGATATAGCATGAATTATAGCTTGATTTTTTATGCATATATGTGATTGTTGAAAAGAAATTTCAGAAACTAAGTTTTCCAGATTGAATTGAGAAAAGAAAATAAAAGTGTTTTCAAAACCATTAGTATACCCTTATAAATTTTCATATTAGACTAAACTCGGTCGGTCTATCCCACATTAGTCGGCACAGTCCTGGGGAGGGATGAGTCATGAACTTAGGGGGACAAGTGTCCAAGTTTGTCAGTTGAGTCGTCGTTGCTGATGTGGGGTGGTGTTTCGCGTGTTATGGTTAGTGCTGAGAAATTCCGCACATAGCCGTGAGATGTCTCACAGCAGAGCTGTCATGGTTGGTCCTCTATATTGGATTATACCTCGTACAAAGGCCATATGACCCCAAAGTTAGGGATACTATGAAATTTTTGAAAGATATCAAGAAATAGATTTCAAAGAAAAGCAGAATTGAAAGAAAAGAAATTTTATAATTATTATTCAAACTATTTATGATTTTCAGTTACGAGTTTTGAATTTAAATCCATATTTGTGCACTTGCAAATTCAGTTACGAGTTTTGAATTTAAATCCATACTTGCGCATTTATAAATTTTTATGTTTATATTAAGCTTGAGAAACCCATATCTGAAATGTTTAAAGAAACAAATAATTGTTTTTAAACATTTTCCGAGGAGGACGTTTTGAAATCAGATTTTCAAAGAAAAGACAAATTATCACTCACTGAGCTTCTAGCTCATTATTTTTCTGTTTTTATATAAAAACCTCCTCAGGTACTCTCAGCAGGTAGTCGAGCAGTGACGTCACCTCCAGCGGTTTAGCCAGCGCGACACGACGCCATTTTTAGTAGTTGATTTTACATCAGCTATATTTTCATGTAAATCTCTTTTGAAGTGTATAAATAATTTGTAATTTATAATTATTCGTTCGTAACTATTTTTAAATTGTTTTTTATTCAAATGTGGTTTATTAAATTGTCATTTGAATTTTATTAAGTTGATTTGAAATCAAATGCATGTTTGAGGCCTACGGGCAATCAAAAGTTAGATTGGTGCTAAAAAATAGTCGAATTGTGATTTTTTTGTAAATAGGTTTGTTCCAAAATGTCAAAAATGCAGCTCATTATGCTGCCGAAATTTTGTTAAAAAATGAGTTTAAAAATCGAAAAAAAAAATTCTTACGCATTTTCAGTTTTCAAATAAAACCAACCCAATGATGTTTTAGAAAGTATTAGAAGGTTTAGGGTTCGCTCCATGAGTTTCGCTTAGCCTGATGGGTCGGGTCTGAGAGGGATCTGTTTGGGTGTCCGCCGTGACCTACCGGATTAGAGTTAAAGGTATCCGAATTGGGTCACGTCAACTATGACTACTTTGCAAAAATGGTGGAGACGAGAGGTGAATCATCAACTTAATAAGTAAATTCCACATGATATTTAAAACTGTAAAACTTGTAACATTTTTAGTAAATCAACCATATAAAATAAAATACAATTATAACTGTAAACAATTAACATTAACATTTATTGAACAAAAACCAATAGTTCATGTTATGTAATATGTACAGTAATAGTAACATGTAATGCGTACAATAATAGTAACAATATACCACATATACCTGTGTGACTTGGTATGATATGTCACATTTATCCATGTGACTCGGCAACGATAGGTCACATTTACCCATATGACTCGGTAACGGTACGTATGCACATAATAACCCAACTAAGACAATAATAATGGTAGCAGTACTACTGATAATGAGCAAAAACATTTTCTTTGCAAGTACAATTACAATTATAACACATCATATTTTTCAAATACATAGACAATACTTTTAATACAATTAAACATTTTACAAAAGATATATATTTGATTATGCAAAATCATTTAATAGAATAAAATAAAAATGCGTTGAAAAACCCAAATTTAGTAAAAACATAACTTTTACTTATATTTTGTAAAAGAATATTCAAAATTTATTTGTCTAAAACATTTTTAAAAAACGATAATTAAAGTATAAAATATGTTTTGCTTAAAATAAAATGACAGTAAATAAAATATAAAGCATTTCATATAGAGACTAAATTTATTACAAGAAACTAAACATAAAATGTGTCATGGAAAATTTATTTACCTAGAACCATCCAAAACAACTTATTTCTATGTCCAAAAATCAATCAAGTTCTATTCAATTATTAGCGGAAAATTGTCACCATACAAAACCATAATAATTTTATTTGGACATAAATAACCTTATTGTAATAAACCATAAATTTTATTCTTTTTGCTTTGAAATTTCAGCCCTGAAACATTTTCAATTAATTCTCTAGGTCTCCAATCAATCTAAAATTTTAAATGGACATTCTAGACATATTAAACAACCTCTAGTAAAAATTTCAAATCAAACCAGTGACTGCTAAAATGGGTAAACATTCATTCATTTCAGCCTATTAAAATCTATCCATTAAACATTATTTCTGACTAAAATGCACTCTAGGAATTTTAATAAATTCTATAGTTATCAAAAAATTATGAAATTTTATATGCTAAGATACATATAAAATAACGTACAGAAAAATTTTCAGAAAACTCCATCACAAATTGGATGCTCAAAAATGTCAAAATCTAAAATACCAGAAATCTATCATGTAGATTTTGGTTCTGATCACAGTCCAATCAGAAATTTATATATCTTAATATGTTTATCAGAAAATTATAAAATTTAATATATGAACAGTAGACAATAAATCTAATCACACATAAATTTTCATATTTTTTCATTAAGTATAATCTAGTAAAACAAATTCTTACCTCGGCTATTATCTGAGTCCAAAAATCCAACCTAAACACCTTTGTGCAAAAAACCTATGAACCAAAATGGGTCTTAGTACTCCTCTACCAAATCATGAACTTAAGATGAGAAGAAAGGAACTTATCCACTTTTATTGCCTTTCAAAATCAACTGTAAGTCTTTCAATATTGTTAGAAATCATGTTTTAATAGCAATGCTAATACAAAGAAAATGCCTACAATTTTTTTGAATATTTTATGTATGCCTTTCAGGGGGAGTGCTGGCTACTATAAACAGTGAAAAGTTTCATATAAATATGGGTTCAAACCCTAATTATAGTAATTAGGGAAAATATATAAATATATATATTTTTTGCCATTTTTTTTTCCTTCAATTACTCCCCCAATTCTTAGCCCTAATTTGACTAATTGCTTGATGGATGAAAATTTTCTTTTTTAATTAGTGCAAATCATTCATCTTTCTGGTTTTTTTTTTTTTTTTTTGAGAAACTTCATATTAGTCCTCAAGGTTTCAGAAAATATCAAGTTTTTAAAACTCGTTTGGAAACAGCTCTTTTCATCCCTAACTTTTTCAAAACTCTTCAAAAAAGTTCAAATCTTTAGTCAACTAACGGTCAATGATGACTTTAGGCTATTTTTAATAATTTAAATTCAGAGATATTTTAAATAATTTAACTTATAAATTCATTATTTTATTATAATAATCCAGTAATTTACGTGAAATTAACAACTATCAAGATGATAAATATTTTGTTACACATTCTATTAATATTGACCGTTAGTTGACTAAACGTTTTGGATTTTTTTAAAAAGTTTTTGAAAAGTTAGGGAGGAAAATAACTGTTTTCAAAAGAGTTTTAAAACTTGATATTTTCAAAAACCTCAGGGACTCAAATAAAGTTTTTCCTTTTTTTTTTAATTCTTTTTTTTTCTTTGGGAGGCTATCAACTTCACCCAATTAAACTTTTATCCAATTTTTTTAACATTATTATACAACTAGGGCTTATACTTAATTTGGATCCATTTATTAATTGCTATTTGGACTCAATTAATCTCTTAGATCCACTTGGATTCAAGCCTTACTGTTTCATTTTATTTCAATTATATAATATTATCGAACATTATTTTACATAAAAATATTACATTTAGTATGTTTTTAATTTTTCGATTTTCAATTTTTTTATTCATGTGCCTCATTTAAACAAATTTTCCGAGTCTGTCATTAAATGTTGGAGAAACCAACTGGCTCTGGACAAATCATGAAAATGAAATTCCAATGGGTGGACTTTTGCTCTAACTTAATGACACTGAAACTCAAATGATTAATATGGTGACAAAATGATAGGATTTTATTTAAAAGGTATCGCATCCTTCGGGTTTCACTTTAATGAATTGTTTTCCATCACGATAGCTCAATTCAAGCAAAACTCTGCCATTTCTACAAGTCAAGTGGCATGTCTCAAAAAATTGGGCCACGGGCCTGCATGACTCATAGCTTACCTTTTATTTTTTGTGTTGCAAAAATAGCCCAAATATTGCAAAGTTTGCATATTTATGTCACCGTATAGTCAGTAGTATGCTTATTTCTGTTATGTAAAGTATACGTTATAATCTAAGCTAATATCTGTGCTTGTCATAGCTGCTCTTGTCTTGCATTTAGATGATTAGAGTTTCCCTTCAAAAGTCCAACCAAACAAGCTAGTCAGTGAATAAAACCAATAATTTTACCGTAATTTTAATATTCATTATAGGAGAATTTGTGGAAAAACTCTTTTGAAATTTCACCCACAATTAAAAACAACCCTATAGTCATAAATTTTGATAAAAACTTCCCAATGATTTGTTGACCGTTGTTGACATTTATTTTCTTATTATTATTATTATTGGGACTAGCTTGGGGAACTACCGGGATCAAGCAACACTAGTGACACGACCTAAAGAACAGCCATCATACGGGAGGGATTGACCCATATAAGGGTGAAGGATCTGCTGATACAATGGTGGGAGAAGACAACCACATTAGTGGCACTCACTAGATTTCGAACCCAAGATTTAAGAGATCTTGGGCTATGCTACCAACCACTATGGCAAAGCACTTATTGACGTTGATGTTCATTGATTTTCAAGAAATGAAAGCATTTCCAACTGTTTGATAATTAATTTAAGATTAGAAAAAAAATCAAATGAAAATTCTTGTAAGAGGCATCCCTCCTCCGGTTGATTTGTTGAGAAAGAGCTTATCCTCCACAATTTTTCCAAATTCATCCCAGAGGACAATACTTTTTTTTTTTTCACATTTTATTTATCATTATTTTCATTTTGCATCTACTTTCAACCATATCTTAATCTAAAACTGAAAGGCCATTTTTAAAAGATGGGTAAAACCTTAAGGGTAATATTTTGCAATTCTCCCATTTCATTTATTGTTGAAAACATTTAAATATTACTCCCTATACATAAATTCAAGGCTATAGCAATAAAAATAAGAACTATAAATATATGTACAAAAATCTATTATTTGAACATGCAAATTGTTTATAGAGAAGAAGTTATTGAGCAGCAATATCCAACACCAATCTTAACCAAGTTACATGTAGCAGATTCTCATTAACAAAAGTTAATAACTAGTAAGAAACTTCTTGTAAAAGTGAGAGGAAGAGAGAGTAACAAAAAAGAGTTCAACAAAAACATCCTTGTTTGATATATATGTATTTTTTAACTTTCTCTATATTCAAAACAAATTCAAGCCCAAACTGTACTGCTTACTCTCTGGCCATTCTAGCTTCTCTATTTAGTTTTATCGACAAAAGAAACTCATCAGCAAAAATTATTCTGGTATTAATACCAGAAACCTTTGGAAAAACAGACAGGGTATATAAGGGAAAACATAAACTGTCTGCTACGGTTGCTTAACACAAAAATTAGTCACCGTTTCTGTTGCTGAACACTAGGTTTGGGAGACTGGTGAGGATTGTTCTGGTGATAGGGAGACGTACGTGGAACATTAGGTATGGAGACACTTCTCATTGGTTGCCCATTCCTTGGTAAGTGCCCAGCTTGCAATCTTGGACCATGTTTAGGGATCGAGTTGGACCCCATACGCTCTGCTTGCATGGCCTGAAAGTAGGATGTGGAACAGGCCATGTCCTTGAGGTCAACCAGCGGAGTAAGGATGTCAACCACTTCACTCATAAGAGGTCTGGCTTTCGGATCACGGCTAAGACAGTGGGTAGCCAACTGAATTGCTTTCTGAGCACCTTTCAATGAGAAGTTTCCTTCAAGGCAAGGATCTAATAGACGGTAGAACCTTCGCCTCTCTCCAAGTTGTGGTCTAGCCCATTCCACCAGGTTGTGCTCTCCGTTGGGTCGGTTTTTGTCCATTGATCTTCGGCCAGTTAACATTTCAAGTAAAACGACCCCAAAGCTGTAGACATCACTTTTTGATGTAAGATGCCCTGGCATGAACAAATTATATTAGTTATGATAGGATTTTTGCATGCATTAATTAGTATAACTAAAAATTATACTCGAGACCAATTTAAAAGATCACAGGTTTGAGCATGGGAAGAGATGCCTGTTGAGAAGAGAAAATTTGACCAAGGTAGAAACTTAGACTGCAAGCTACCTATGCACACATCATTGTGGTCATCCATTTTTCAGCTGACGCTCTTCACTTTAGCCATTGTTTAACATAACAGAACCCAACTAAATTTTATTCAAGAGTATATACTTCGCTTTAACTTCTGAGTTTCTGTATTCTTCTTAGACAGTGGAGGCATGGTGGAAGTGAAAGTGATTGAAGTGTGACAGTGAAGGTTATAACAGATCAGGAAAAGCATACAAAAAATACAATAAACCAAAGGACACCTTAAAGATTTACAAAGAAAAAGAAATTGAGTATACGTAACCAAGTAAATGAACTAAACGTAAGTGGCCGACAGAGGAAACATAATTCATGCTTAAAATACGGTTTATGAGATGTTTTATCAGAATTCCATAACAAGAATGTAGACAATGTTTCAACCAATGAAGGAAAAAGAAAATAAAACTAATATAGAAAGAGACTATTGACCACCTGTCATCACATACTCGGGGGCTGCATAACCATATGTTCCCATCACCCTTGTGGAGACATGCGTTTTATCACCCTCTGGACCATCTTTGGCAAGTCCGAAATCAGAAAGCTTCGCATTATAGTCCTGGAACAGTGATATAGCAATAATTAAGACAGAGACTAAAAATGGAAAAGATTAGTTGTTTCTGTTCACATAAGTCACATACCGCATCTAACAGGATATTAGATGTTTTAAAGTCTCGATATATTACTGGCCTTTCAGCTTCCTCGTGTAGAAAGGCCAGTCCCTTTGCAGCACCAAGTGCTACTTTCATTCTGATAGCCCAAGGAAGAGGCAAAGACTCTGCTTCCAAGAATTATTCCAAGAAAATAATGGAATGTAAGTGACTCTTGCTATAAATATCATCAATAAGACACACACACATACACACTCAGAGAGAGAGAGAGAGAGAGAACAACAATTTTTTTCAACAACAATTCTTTTCCCACTAACAGTCTGCAAGAATGCTAACTTTCAGCTGATGTAACTACAGATTTCTATCATGCATAGTAACATTTTTTGCCAAATCTCAAAGCAATATGAATTCATCAACCTTTTTCTAACCACAATGAAATATGAATTTAAGAGCATTTTTCACAAAAGAATCCAACACAGCAATATTTACTATATAACCAATGATGTAGCATGTGAAAACCAAACCCAGAACAGAATATGTCAAGAATAGCTAAGGAAAGCATCCCTCCAAGGGCAATTTATAGGTAACTAATGGCATATCTCAGAATAAAAGTTACCACTGCACCACTTTTATCCAACTGTATGGGTAGGAACACAAATCACATTATTTCAAACCTCATCCTCAAGCATTAAAATTGTAGACAAATGAGAAGGGAAAAAGATGCTTATCAATGGATTCAATGCACAAACTGTATTGAGTAATCACCTCAACATATTTCCCATACCAAAAAAGATAAAATCAAACTCTATATGGTGTTGAAATAGGACATATAATAATGATATAATCCACTAGAAGAAAGGGAGCCAAATTTCTCATAATAATGAATTCAGTTACATACTTCTGAAAAGGTGATTCTCCAAGCTTCCACGAGGCATAAACTCGTACACAAGCAGCCTCTGATCATCCTCAATGCAACATCCGATCAACTTGACCAGGTTCGGATGAAGAAGCTCCCCAAGATAACTAACCTCAGCCTGCCACATTTTAGAGATTAAAAATACGTCTTTCAATCTAGGGCAATTGAAAATAAACAAGTATTAGAAATACGCTAAATCTGTAAGTGCGATATACATATATTCCTATACACAAGCACACACACATAAATATATGTTTGTAGGAGTGCATGTTCGTTCTGTCTGTGCGTGTGAGAGTGGGAAAGAGGCATGCACGCATGCACATATAAACATAGAATTAAATTACATACATGTATGTGTGATTGTGTGGGTCTGTGTGAGTGTGTAGCTCTATATGTGTTTTCTCTATGCTTGAGTGTGCGTGTGTAACAGACAGGCACGCATGCATATAAGTGCACAAAATAAGATGGCGACTTATCGTACAAGCCATTCTTTGTGACCCTGAAGTCCATCATGATTCAGGGTTTTCACAGCAACTGGCATTCCTGTACCAGTTTTAATTGGGGCTGGTCCATTCTCATTTATCCAGCCTTTATATACACAACCAAACCCTCCCTCACCCAGGATACTCTCCGGCCTAAAATTCCTGGTTGCGGACTTCAGCTCATTATAGCTGAATTTTCGAAGCAATGAAGAAATTTTCAAGTCCTCAACAAATTTGGGAGTCGATGGTGTTGTACTTCCTCCATGGCTAGTAGTTGAGGAGGATGCAACTGGCATAACTGGATGGTCTTGGCTGGTATCGATTGTTGATTTACTCTCAGCTGATTCAAAGACACAACAAAAGTTAGAGAAAGCACTGAATCAGTTTTACCTAATGTGACACTAATCAGCTATATGCATGAAAGCATTTGTCATTCCTGTATTTGAAATATTAAACAGATTATGTCACTGTCTGGAAGACGAACATAAATAGTGTATACACACAGTTCATTACAAACAAATAATGTATATATGTATACACACATATTATGAAGGACAGTGCAGGGATACAAAAAAATGAACCGGTCAATTTTTATATTTAACCATCAACGATGCACTGAATCTATAAGAAACTTGAAAGGCTAAATCACTGAAGCAAGAGTAAAGATGTTATAGCTGTCTCATATATCTGGATTAGTGCAACCAGTGACCAACACCACACAATTATTCTTGAAGCTCACAACCAGCATACTGCAAAGTATTGTGGTGAAATGTGCTAATAAATTGGCAAGTAACATTCAAAAAATGGCTAGTGAAATTGAGACAAACTTAGACTTCCTAGTTATTTCATCTGCACCAAGACAGGGCAGGAGAAGTAACATATCAGAAAGGACTACATGATCAAATTTATCTCTTGCCATCAAACCTTTTTGATTTAGTGATCAACGGAAACGACAAAAAAATAATTATCAGTAACTGTCTCAATAGGCCTAGACAATCAGGCAATTGTTATTATCCATCAAGCAAATACAAATAGAAGACAATCACTGATACGAATACGATAAGAATCAGTTAATGCTCTACCAAAGAATTACCAGGCCAAACATCCATAACATCAATGTGGTGCAAACGAATAATCCAATCACTACTTAATACACAATACGTCAAGAATCAGTTGATATTCTACACTAAATCAAATTACCTTTCCAAACATTCATAACATATTCATGGCACAAATAAAGCATCCAACCACATTTATTCGCAATACGACAACAAATTAGTTAATGTTCTAGAACCGAATTACCATCCAAACATTTGTAACATATACGTGGCACAAACAAAGAATCAAATCAAATCAATATTCAATTCTTAACCCTTTTTGGCATCAAAAACGATAAATATAACCAGAGAATCAAACAGTATCTAATTGTAAATAGAACGTAAAGAAATTAAGACAATATCTAAGATCAACATATTATCATATATTATACCATATGGGGTGCTAGTGCCACTATTGGAACCATCTGCTTTAGACCTTGGAGACAAGCAGCTTCCAATGAACCTAAACTTAAACCAACAGCCAGGCATCTCAGATTCAACATCTTTGTTGTTCTTCTTGTTTGATTTGCCCACACTCAAAGCCCCAGCATTGACAGTATCTGGACCTAGTACCATCTTCTTCAAATCGTAAAATTCAATTCTCTAATCTTAAAAACAGCACACTACCCACAAACACCAGCAACAAAGACTGAAGTCAGAAAGCCAAACACAATACAATCCACTCAAGTCCTATCCCTTAAATAGACCCCCCCACATTGCTCTGAAAAACCATTCTTTTGACTCTAACAAACCCCAGTAACCACAAAACCATCAAACAGAACTACAAATCCACCCAACAAAAACACCCCCCACATAGCAAAATGAAAAAACAATTAACCAAATTTCAGAAGAAAACACATAGAAAAACAACTTTCTTTCTAAAACCTGGAAAAGCATAAATTGAAAAACCACGAAACCACATAAACCCCACATGAGAAAACCAGGTGTGGAAAGCGAATATGCGTTATATGAGAATTCCCCAGATCAAACAAGAGACATGCAGAGGATAAGAACAAACATTAACTAAAAAATTGGTGCTGGTTTTAGGAGGAGTGACCACATCCACACCCCCCAGAAATCAAGTCCCAGAAACTGACCCATTACAAAATGACAAATGTACTGCAAAGGCTGTGTCAGTTACGGTTACAAGCTCACTAAACAGAAACAGACACACACAAAACACCATCCAACTCACACAGACAATGCCAAGCTCCCACAGAAACCACTGGCCACTCAAACACACACAGAGACTAAAGAGTGAGTGAATGTTGTATTTTGTTTACTTTTGGATGGAAAAAATTCGGAGAGAGAAAGAGGACTCGTCCGTTACACTTACATGCCTGAAAAGAAGAGAGAGAGTAAAAACAACAGGCCAGTGAGAGCTTGAATTTTGGTACTTCGGCTTGGTTTGTTTTGTTACAAAACCAATGCTGTTCTTTTGTCGTTTCTTGCCTTTTGTCGAGCCTAGATTTTGTTATTATATTATATATTAATTCTTTATGATTTTACATTATCCATATTTAGTATTCTTTTTTAATAAAATAAAGAACTAACAGGCAAAGCAACCCAGTGGCAGTATTGTATCGAGAGAACCCATTGACGACCCAATTATAAACTTTAGACAAAACTCAGGCCCCAGAAAATGGGGACCAAAGTCCAACTCACCACCCAATTTTCAATAGTTCAATAGCGTGCATATAATCGGGTGGACGTTTTCAGGTTCTGATTATGTTGGGTTAAAAATTTTTTAATTCAACCCAATTTAATAAATTTTTCAAATGAATCCAACACAACCTAATAAGAGGCAGGTTAGGTTAAATTAGATTGATCGAGTTGGATTCAATTTATTAAAATGCATAAAAGTCCAGTTAATATCTCTTTTTTTCATACCAATTTAATTACAAATAAAATGAGTATAAATAAAGATTCAATAATTATAACTTAATCCTTATCTCTAACAAGTGTTCTTATAGAGGGAGGAAAAAATCTTGGATTTACAAGTTATAGGAAAAATGTTTTTAAATAGTCATCTACGTGTAAGGGCTGTCTGTGTAGATATCATCTATACACTCATGATCATATCTTAACTGTTAAACTTATTTATTATTATTATTTTTTAAATAGACTTATTTTATAGTTTTTATCTTAGTCTTTTTATGCTTGTTTGAAGCCGGATTGATAATTTTTTATATATTATATATTAATAAATATGGAAAACAGTGTATAATGATATTTTTTTATTGGCATGATTTTTGTTTATGGGGTTTATAACAGTTTTGGGGTTTATAACAGTTTTTGTTCTTTTAAACTATGAAATTTGTAATGTTACGGGAAGATAATTTGTTTTCATGTCATACGGCTTCCAGTGAGCAAGATTGATTTTAATTCTCAACTTAAAACAGCTCTTAATGAGTTGGTTGTCCCACTCTTTTTCTATATTGGTGAGGGAAAGTCTAACTCCGTATTCTTACTTAAGTATGGGGAGACTTCTCCTAATTCGAAGGTAACTATATAATCTATACTTACAATAGTTAATTTATGAAGGTCTTAGCAAAACTCAATCCATGTCCCATATCAACCCTCGTAAAATGGTAAAAACAAGTTAATGACTTACCACAACAATGGCCTCATTTACTTTTGAAAGAAAGAAAAAGATATATATATATATATATATGGGGCAGGATCGGAAGACATAAATTTTGACATAAATTTTATCATGATTTATTGACCATTGGATAAGGAGGAATGTTAATAGTTTAGATTTATTCACACCACTACATACAACTTCATTTTACACTCTACATAAATGTTTTCTCTCACCTCTCTCTTCATTATTACATTATCTCTCATCTCTTCCATTAATATTAAAATCTCAATATTTAAATTATTTTTTTCTCACCCAATCCAATTATATTTAAAAACCCATCAAGAAAATTAAAAAAAAAACTACAATTGTTTTTTTTTTTAACTTGATAAATTTATTATTTAAATGATAATTTATTATTTAAAATAGTTTAAACAAACAATCTTTAGTAAGAAAAACTTTTTGGTTAAGTGTTTTGTGTTTTTTAAAAATAAAATCTATTTTACTTATTTTGGTTAGAAATTGTTTTTGAAATAAGATTTTTTTTTTAGTGGTAGTAAAAATTTTCTTACTAAAAATTACTTGGTTTAAACTATTTTAAAAAATAAATCAACATTTAAATAATAAATTTATCAAGTTAAAAAAAAAACAATTGCTGTTTTTTTTTTTTTTAATTTTCTTGATGAGTTTTTAAAAATAATTGGATTGGTGAGAAAAAAACAATTTAAATATTGGGATTTTAATATTAATGGGAGATATGAGAGATAGTGTAATAATGAAAGAGAGATGAGAGAGATAGTGTAATAATGAAAAGAGATGAGAGAGTTAATATAATAATGAAGAGAGAGGAGAGAGAAAATATTTATGTAAAGTGTAAAATAAAGTTATATATAGTTGTGTGAGTAAATCTAAACTATTAAAATCTTCTTCATCCAATGGTCAATAAAATCATGTTAAAATTTGTGTTAAAATTTGTGTCAAAACTTGTGTCCCCCGATCATGTCCCTATATATATATATATATATAATGAAAAACCATTTGAAAAATAAACTAACCATGATGAACTCTGGGTTTTTTTTTTTATTATTAGGTAAACCACCTTCTATCGTCTAAAAACTCAGTAAGTGTTAAAATCTAAGGACAAAATAGTAATCTAATAAACAATAAAAATTTTAAAATGAGGAAAAATTGTTAAATTTTTTTTTTAAATAATAATAATAAAATTGAAAAAGAGAAAAAAATAAAAAAAAACTCTACAATCCATCTTTATGATGGACAGTAGAGATCAAAATAATTTAAAAAATAAAAAAATGTAAAAAATCGATAAATAAAAAAATTAATAATTTTCTAAAAAAAAAAAAGTAAAGTTGAAATGATTTCTACCATCTATTATGTTGATAGATGATGGAAATCATTTTAAAAAATAATTGTTTTGAAATTAAAAAAAGATTTTTTTTTCAAATTAAAATAATATTTTTAAAAAAATAATGGACAGTCCACCTCCAATTAATCATCAGCCAGAACACCAGCAGCATTAATCAAATCAACACCAGTAGCCAATCCACACCAACAACATATCACCAAATCAGGCATGATCATCAGTATAAATCCAAACACATTATCACCCTGAAATCAGGCATCATCAACCCATTCATCACCATCATTAACCCATTTTAAGGAAGAAAAAAAAAGTCATGACAAATGATGTTTGATTGGAAGCCATCAACCCATCTTAAAAAAATAAAATAAAAATAAAAATTATTGACACTATCATCAACCCGTTTGGGACAAACATCTTCTCTAAGCTATAACTTCTATAGTGTCTGATGCTCTATTCTTCATTAGCTATGTTCTTTATCAATTGCTGACCGAACAAGCTCTGTTCTTCACCAACCGCAGCCGTTCAATCCTCCAAAGTGCCACAACTTCAAACTACCCAGATTAACATCATCTGGGTTCGTCCTAAATAATATTCATCTGGGTTCAAATCAAACCCAGATCATCTAGGTGCGATTGGAACCCAGATGAGGTGGGTAATTTGGGACGAACCAAGATGAAACACATCTGGGTTCGTCCCAGATGACCCACCAATTATCAACAATCGGAGACAAAAAAAAAAAAAAAAAGAAGAGAGAGAGAGAGAAAACAAATGAGAGAGAATGAGAGGGAAGACATGAGATGAGAAGAATAAAGGAGGAGTTTTTTTTTGTTAAATTTTTTTATTTAATATTGTTATTACTTAATAATTTAAAGGGTGTTTAAGTCATTAAATAAGATTAAAGAGTATGATAGAGGTTTTAGAGAATCTTGATAAAGGCATTTTGATCATTTCATAATTTTATATGGAAAATGTTAATTTTTTTAATGGAAACTTAATAATAGAGAGCAGTTTGTCTCATAAAAAAATTAGGATCCAATCATGATTATTTTACTTTTTGAGAGTTTATATTATCAAGGGCAGACCTAGCATAGGGTTAGAAAGGACACGTGTTTCCTATGAAATTTTATAAAAAATTTAAATATATAAGTAATTTAATATATATAAAACAATGAGACCAAATACCGAATAGCTTGCTGGTTGCAGGTGCGTGTTTTCTTCCTTTGTCAGCGTGGTCACTGGTTCGATCCACACTTCTAAATGTCCTTTTTTTTTTTTTTTTAAATATATATATATATATATATTTTTTTTTTACATTTCCACTTTCTCATTTTTTTGTCCTTTTTTAAAGGTAATGAACAACCATCTACTGCCCGTGGTTCCATTCTCACTTAACATGTCCTCATCTATATATTTTATTTATTTCTTTTTTTTAAAGGTTAAACATGTCATCTTTCTTTTTTTTCTTTTTTTTTTTTTTAAAGATAATGAACAATGTGTGTGGGGTTTTATTTTATTTATTTATTTTTTCAAAGGTTAAACATGTTGTCTTTCTATATATACATTTTTTAAACAATGAATAATGTGTGTGGGTTTGTTGGTGTTTGAACATGAATTATAAAAATAAATAACAAAGATACTTACCAACCAAGCAAATCTTCAAATATGAAATGTTTTAACTTTGAAAATTTTTACAACCTAGCATGAACTATGAACATATTTTATATATATATATATATATTTATGAACAATTATTGTTAGTTACAACAAATTATTATTTTTTTTCAATTGCAAACTATCTTATATTTACATAAACTATTGACCAATTTTCCTTCATTTTTTCAATCTTTTGGATTTTTTTCACATCTCGTTCATAACTTAATAAATATTATGAATTTATTTTCATTCTTTAGTACTAGTGCATAAACTCACTAGTGTTTTAGTACTATTTTCTAGGGTTTACTAGTTAAAATAATAGATGTTATAATAATTAAATTTTAAAAATAAAAATATATTTAACTAGATGTGAATTGTATCTCCATTTATAGTGTAAGTAGTTAGTACAATTTCTTTTTACATTCGCGATAGGAGTTTAAGTTTTATAATGTATATTTAACAATATATGTAAATAGTTTTCTCTCTCTTTATATGATAAATTTCACAAATTAAAAAACTTATATAAACTATAATTATTTTTATCTTAATTAATTTTTATTTTATTTTAATTTGTTATAAAGTGCTCCCTTGATATAAATGTTTGGATCCGTCACTGTATATTATCCAAAAAAAAAAAAAAAAAAAAAAAGAGAAAAAATTCTCATAAGTGTTTTCTTTATACCATTGTAGTAGTTAAATGGGACATAACAATTCTTTTTTGTTTTAATTGGAAAAACAGTTTTATAACTACATTAATGCACATGGAATGGCTTTTAATTAGCTTTTATCCTATATCATATATGCCAATATACAACTGCATTGGTACTAGCTGATCATTGTGTAATTGAGGTTTCAAACCCAATTTGCCTACTTTAAACAAGCTATACATCAGCAGAAGTATGTATTTTGAGTCAATCGTTATAATTTGGGATAACTCTAATTTCTTCCCTATTGTTTAACGTAATCATTAATTGCCTCCTGTGGTATGTAGAAATCTCATTTTATCCTTTGCGATTATGACATGCATGGGTTTTTTTAGATAATAATAAATTCTTAAAATATAAAGAGGTTTTCTTAACATTTCCTTAAACTATAAAGAGTATTTTATTTATTTAATCAAATGATAAGGGGTACTTAATGATTTTTCAAATTAATGGTGAATTTTAACTATTACGTTCAACTATATGGGAAAAAAAATAGGATTATCGTTTATAATTTTCTATAAGATGTGGTTATATATAGTTCGTGGTTTCCTAGACACCGGTGAAACATTTGTGTCCATCTTATATATCATCCTTGAATAATCAACTGTGATACTACAAATCTACAATTCAGATGAATCTGATAAAGATGCTTGCGTGATACAAGAGTTGGAAGGAAGCTGATGAGCCTATAAAATGGCTCAAATTCCTAAACAGTAAACATATCTCACCATAAACTTCTTTAAATTAACTGTATCAGGAGATTTGAATAATTTGATGTAAGGAAATAAAATAAAATAAAATAATTGGAACTTAGACAGCTAAATATCTAGATTAACTTTTATCATATTAATCAACAATAGAAAAATTGGGTGGGGTTCGTTTAGTAACCATCCAATGAAGTCAGACGTATACATCATATAATGTGTTTTGAGCATGACAAATATTGATAACTTTCATGCTCAAAATTGGTGTTTGGGTTCGAGTTCATTATGTATATCTACCATCATATGTGATTAGTTTTCTTATGGAAGTAGATATATATCATATTAACATGTAACTAATCTAACCAACTTTGGATTGCCCATCCATTTTTATAAGCCTTCGTTGATTTTTCGCTTAAATTACAATATATATATATATATATATATATATAAGTTGGAATCATTAACATTGAGTATTGAAATTTCAAAGACCTTCATTCAGGTTTAATGTTATACATTTTATGTTAATATATTCAAGACTGGCCCTATCCTGACTTACTTGAGCGTGAATAACACACTTCTTTTTCCTTTGCATTCTTTGCTTAAATCATAGTAAATTCATGTTCAAATCATAAACATTAAGTGTTAAAATACAATGTTTCAGAACTCGCTAGTCGCTAATCGGTCGGCAATCTAACGAGTAACTAGCACTTAGTTTGACCGTTGGTCAATAGTCAACCCGTTGACTAATGGTCAAATTTGATCAAACCTATGAAAATATAAAAAAATTTTATAGGGTCAAAATACAATCACATGAATCCAAAATCTAACACATTAATGAATTCGCTCTCATTAATTTACCAAAAACATAATAAATTATATAAGATAAAGAAAATAACAAACCATTAACATAATAATAATTAATATAAAACAATTTCCATACTAACAGACCTATTCTTAATTTCTAGCCCAATACAAGTCAATGGCAATTGACGCAATTTCCATACCATCAGTCCCAATTGGATCCAATTGTTTAGTGTGAATGTGACTTCAAATGGGTCAATCAAACATGAGGTTTTAAATACCCCCACTCATACATCAATTATGAAGAAATTAAAAAGCCCAAATGAAATTAATAATTCAAAGAGCCCAATGTTTAATGGACCAATTATTTATAAAATGGTGTTGCTTTAAGACACCCATGAGCCCTGCTTAATGTCTCCGTTTGTTTTAAAAAGAAAAAAAAAAAAAAAAATATATATATATATATATATATAATAGATAGTGAATAAATGTCCACCAAAGTCGGTGGACCCTTGAACGAAAGAAAAACAAGTGCTCATTACATGATGAACCAATAAAGTAAAAACAAATCAGAAATGGGAGAGAGAGAGAGAGAGAGAGAGAGTGAAATAGAAAACCTTGAAAAGAAAAATGTTTTAAGCCCGTCTTTTAGTCCAATAGAAATCAACCAGAAGTGAGAGAGAGGTGTGGGTGAAGCCAAAGAGAGGAGAGTTAGATGGAGAATGAAGAACCGAGATAAGAAAGAAAAAAAAAATTAAGGAAAAATAGGTAGAGGAAATAAGCTCCCATCTCACCTTGTGCAAGAATTTTCAAATTTTGTGTTCCACTTTTATGTTCA
The DNA here is from genome assembly GCA_021234005.1 of Nephelium lappaceum. Lineage (NCBI taxonomy): Eukaryota > Viridiplantae > Streptophyta > Magnoliopsida > Sapindales > Sapindaceae > Nephelium > Nephelium lappaceum. The sequence continues at coordinate 15,696,952 of CM038011.1, read as the reverse complement.
AATTAATTGATAAATGAACTTTGTACTGTCATTCAATCTCTAGGATGTGAATCTCACTTTTCATGCGGAAGATTTGAGCCTGTTAAAGGTTTAGGTTTTACTTTGCATATTGAAGACTTGATCTTGTAATTAAGGTTTGTGCAAGTGTTGGGTCAAGTACTCGGCTCAACTCAGCAACTCATCTCCAGTGAGTCGAACCCCTAATTAGGGGGTTCTCAAGTCGATAGAATCCCACCGATCAAATTCTCAGTGAGTAGTTAGACCTATTCGTCGAGTTTTACAACAATATTAATACAAGAGATTTTCATTCCAATTGATGAAGGGTCAATTATACACCATGCTATTTTTGTATCCCAACTCATATTGCAACTTGTATTTCAATTTTTTATGTGTGAATTTATTAATTAGTTCATTTGATATGTAATAAATGATCATGTATATTTATTTATCAATGAACACATCATGAATTGAAATGTAGAGTTGTATATTATTGACTTATATAAATTATCGTGTGTGTGTGTGTGTGAGGGGGGAGGGGGGGGGGGGGGGGGGGGTGGGGGGGGTGTGGGCGCGGGGGTTGCGGTGGGTGCACATTCCATAATACATCTAGAGTATCGATATATTTGATAAAAAAAAAAAATTACATTTTAAAATTACTGCTTGTAATTTATTACATCTTTATACCTAAATATGTTTTGTTATAATCAATAAAAGTGATTCTACTTGTTAATTGTTATAAATGTGATCTGACTCATTTAGTTATAATCAGATATAATAAAAATATAATAAATTACAATAAGTAATTTTAGAATATAATCACTAATTTTTTTGTTAAGTGTATCGATACCCTAAGTGTACTAAAGGGGACTCATATATATATATATATATATATTCCAATTGAAAGCTCTAAACATCTTGAAATAAGGAGTGATTAAAGATTTCAATGCACTCAAATAAGCAAAGACATCGCAAGAATTTTTTATTCGTCTAATTTAACTGGTGGATAGAATCAACGGATAATGGCCACCTTGGAACACATAAATTTGTATAACATATCATCAAAAAGGAATTTTATTGGGGTGCAAATATTACCACCCATAAATATTATGTTCACAGCTATAGTAATAATAAACATATTGGTTAAATTTTAGATTCTACATATTAGTATAAGAACCCAAAAATATGCTAGCAATAACCATACATAAACAAAATTACTTATATTAAAATTACTTATATTCCTTTTAAACAAACTTTTTTATACAAACAAAATCTAATTATATTCCTTTAAAATAAACATTTTATCTTTCATATTTGTCTTCATTTTTCTTTAAATACAAATTCTTAATAATAATCCTAATTTGACATTTTATCAAAAAGAAGAAGAAGCACCTATAACTAAAGGTTGAAGCCACTTAATTTGCCACCAAGGATGAGCCTTTGTATTGTGTTTAGATCAGCCTTACTTTTTAGATGAATGAAAAGTAAAAATTTGAAAAAAAAAAATAATGTTTTGCATTTAAAAAGATCTAAAGTGTCATTTGATATAATACAAAAAGACACATAAACTTTCCCCTTTTTTTTTTTTTTTGTATATTTTCTTTAGGAACATTTATTGAATTTTGTTTGTTTTGTCTTTAACTAAGAAATGAAAAAGAAAATTGTTTTAAGTTGTAAAAATTAAAAAATAAGTTACTAATTTGTGTTTGTCCTCCTTTATAATTTTTGTAGATGATTTCTCTAACTTACTTGAAGAATTTTACTATTCACAATAATTTTCCATCAAAACGAAAAAGTTAAGCATAAGATCTCCAACAAACACGATATTTATTGTTTATATATCATGATTTTGGTAACATATAATATTCAATTAAATTGCTTTTAGGCTTTTACGAAAGAGTGTATACTAATTGAGAATAAATTCAAATCAAGTTCTACTGGAAAATAGAACTTGAATCCTTTACTAATAAGAGGGGATTAAGTTGTTATTTATTTATTATTTTTTTCTAGAAGGTACTTAATTTATGATTTTATGTGAGGTCTACTTAAATTAATTCTCAATAGCTTTTAGTAAATACTGTAGTCGCAAATTTTGAATTAAATTCAATTTCTCCCCTTATTGTTCTCAATTAGTACATACATCCTAAGGTCTTAAGGTCCACCAAAAAGTATGTTCAGTTGACACAATCTACCGATCACTTTAAAGTACATTAGATCAGAAAATGAAAAATTGTACATTATAATGTGGCAATGAGTGGACAAAATGAAAAATAGAAAAAGAGAAACTGCTATTATTTTGCAAACGAATTTTTTTATTGTGTGAAAACCGATTATTGTCGTATTGTCTTAATATTTATATTGTCTTATACTGCTGAACTTAGGTTTATCTTTCAATTCTGTAGGATGATAAAGAATTGTGTCAATATTTCATTTTGAAATACCATGTTTGCTGTAGAATACTTAATTTTTGCAAATGTTGAGATTAATTAATTGATATTAAGACTTACTATGTTATGTTGTAACTTCAATTAAATATCATAACATATACACTGTATGTTGTAATACATTAAATAAGGAAATAGAAAGTGCATTAATAAAATCAATATAAAAATATTATTAACATGGTTTGATGTTACCCTACACTTACGAGGGCTTGCTTAAAGATCAATTTATTAATGAACTCAATAACGTACAATCTACTTATCTTATTCAACTTAAGACTCCTTCTTAAAATCGATGCAAGCCTTTGTACTCATTCATCAACCTTGTTGTAGCAAGCTCCCCTTGACTTTAATGGTGACAACAACTTGAACTCCATTCAATCTGTAAATCTATCATCTATATCTATGGCCTAATATCTTGTTATCCCAACAAGCACCCACTCTAGGCTAAACAGTCTCACCAACTTAAGTCTAACACACAAACTTAGTAGATAAGCCTCTTTAAGTGTTACAAACACTATCCCTCCTCAATGAATATGTATTGTTTTCTGCACAACTCTCACACACATAAAACTACCTAGAGTTGAGAAACTCTAAATCACAAATACATGCAGTTTGATAAGATAATCTCTCTCTTGTTCTGCACGCAAAACTGCATACAAACACTGTAAGCTTTCTAACTGTTGCTCACATATGTCGCATTGCTTGCTTCTCACCTACGAGATTCTTTCAAAACTTCATCCCCGATTCTCTTTTTATTCACTTATACGACGCACCTTTTCTATCAAGAAAATAACCTAAAAATCAGATTTAGAAATTAATTGATGGAGAAATAAATCTACATTAAAGAGTATCTAAACAATAAAGGAAACTTCCCTATTTTGTAGATAGTTGATTGAGAACCTTTTTTCTATTGTTCTTACAAGTCCACATCTAGAAAATAGGAAAATAAATAAAGTTTCTTGCAAGACAAAAACCTAGTTGACAGATAAAAAACTTTTCATAAACAAAAAAAGATATTTTTCAAAGTTTCATGCACAAGAATTAGTCAACAAGAAAGAATTTTTTTTTATAAAAAGATATTAATATTAATTCATTGCTACAAGGAAAATATGTACTCTATTCATGATAAGAACATTATTGAATAAGTCAGACAAAAATCACAAAATTATTCAATAAGTCAGATAAAAATCATTAAAACAAGAATAGAATACTTCTGAAATTTTCAGAAAAACTACACTGGAACCTACATTATGAACTATCAGGAAAAATTTGTATAACATCAAAGTTGGTGTTGCAACATTTACCTATATGTTATAACTCAAACAATATTCAACACAATATATAAATACACTGCAGTCATGTAAATGCTTGTAATCCGTGACTTTTGCTACACATACAAAGTCAATCATCAGTGCCATAAGATGAATCTCAATGCCATAAGATGTGAAACGCCCCAATCCGGACCGCCACTAAGCTCCTATCCGAAGGGTACGCTCGGGCACTCCAACGAATTCCTCTAAGCCTATCTTGATGAGGAAGAAGGCATTCGAGGAACGAACCCTCTTAACTTGAAACTTAACTTTAGCGGAAACTAAATCTTTTAAATCTAAAGTTGAAATGGTTTGAGTTGGTTTGACACTATTCATTTGGTCATTTTTAAAACTCAAAACCGGCAACATAACGACTGCAATTTGGATAAACCAAAAACCTGAAAATCAATTTGAACATTTCAAACTATAATCACAACCCAACCCAACTTCTTGCAATCAGTTTATCAACATAAACACAACCTTTGAAACATTCAAAAACAAAATATAAATATGTACTTTTAAATCTAGTAACCTTGATTTTTCAAGCACAAAATTGTGCACTTTTACACAATTCAAAAGATATCACTCTTTTTATGCAAAATGTACAAACATATGCAATATACAAAAGACTCAAAATATGCATATTACATTCTTCAAGAAGCAAATATCAACACTTGCGCCCACTTGAATGCGAATGAAGGAGGCTTCACTAGTCTTCACCCACACGAGTACCTGAGAAGATTTTTATAAACAATTTGAAGAGTGAGCTATAAAGCTCAGTGAGTGCAATAGTTTATAAACTTAACTTTACCTTTCAAAAACTTCCTCCTTAAAAAACTTTAATGAAAGTTTCTAATTCTTAAAAACATTTAAAACATAAATCTCATTCAATTGCATAACATTAATATAAATAACTTATAATAAACTTGTAAAGCATAAATTTGAATATACTTAAAATAACTGAACTTTATAAAAGCATCATTCGTAACCCTAATCTCTTGACCACACGGCGACTTAGCTAAGGCCACAGGTGTGGTAGGTCACAAGGCGATGTATCTGACATCCACCGCAACTAACTCTTTGAGACCTCTCAGCAACTACATGCAGAATTCTGCATCGCTAACCGTAGTACGAGACCATATTCCACAAAGTAGGGGTGACACATTCACTCATAACTCTAACCACACAGTTAGTGACTCGTTTCCCCTAACCCTTACCTTACTAAGTGAGATATACCGTACGAGTCTGAACTCGATAAACTGGTGGGTACTTATGACCCTTCAAAACTTTATTTTTCTCTAATGTCATGCCTTACAAATCTTTATACTTGGTGTACAAGCACAAAAGCTTTAACTTAAAAGCTTTAAACTTGAGTCCTTGGACTCGTTTACTTTACAAATACAATACATGTATTTAAATACAAGAACTTATACATGCAAAAGCATAAAATCTAGATTATCAATGCAAAAGCATAAAATCACTTTAGAAAACTCTTTGAAAGTGCACTCACCTTACGCTTGGGCTTAACTCGGATGAGCTTCAAAAGCCCTCTCGCAATCCGGTCGGATGCTCTTCACCTACACAATACATATATACGTAAATTTACGTTTGCGTCAACTTTTGGAAACTCAAAATAATAAAATTTTACATAATCCTCCCTAAGTGACCCTTTTTAGGCGTAACTCTCCATTTTTGGTTCATTAATTTAATCTTCGACTTTTATTAATCCCAATAAGCCTAATTAAACTCATTAGGGTCATCTAAACTCTCAACGAACGCCATAAGAGCTAATTTACAAAATTACCCTTTAAACTAGTTTAGCACACGTTTTGGTTTCTCTCTAACTCTTTGGTATTTTCTTAGTTTTCTAAACTCCCAATATACTTAAATCCACTTAATTTTCAACTCGTTTTCACTCAAAAACAACCAATAAACAAATCATGATGAAACCCATTTCGAATCAACTTAGACACCAACGAAATCATCAATTTCAAACTTAGATAACTCACCCATTTTTCTTTCGCGTTGACTTCGATTTGGGGCTGATTTTGGGGTGGTTTTGGACTGGTTTTATTGACAGATCTGAGCTGGTTCAAGCTGTTTTTCTTCATCCTTTCTTCTCCTCTCTTCCTTTCTTTCTTTCTCTCTCGGCTTCGCCGCAGTTCGCGGCTGATTTCGCAGTCGCTCGGCATTGTCTCTGTCGTTGGATCTGCACGTGTGGATGAGCTGGTCACCGCTTCATTTCAGCTCGATTCTGCTCCATTTCAGTTGGGCTTGAGCTGGTCTACTTGCGGATCGAGTTGGAGCAGCTCGTCGGCGTCTCCTTCCGTGTCGATCGGAGCTGTTCGCTGGTGAGGTGCGCGTGCGGTTCTGCTCGGTTTCAGGTTTACTTCCGCCTGCGATCTGCTCGACTTCGGTTGGGTTTACGGTGAGCTTGGCGAGCTCCTCGGCTGGTCGGTCGGTGCCGGCAACTCTTCTTCTTCTTCTTTTTCTTTTCTTTCTTCTTCTTCTTCGCGTTTGCGATTGAGTTCTGTTTTAAATGTTGAAAGTCAACTATAATCTTTTTGGCTTCTAATTTCGTCCCCAATAATCTCAATAATTCCACTTACGCCCTAAAACAATTTCCTTCTCCTCCCTTAGCTTTTAGCGTAATATTACTATGATCACAATTATTAAAATTTATCTTCAATTTAGTCCCTTTTTACCTTAAAAATTTTTCGATCTCATTTACTATTTTAACTTCCCGTTTAATCTTCAATTGAGTTTAAATCAATCTCTATGTGTTCTCTATGACCTTAAATCTTTCCATAAACCATTTAAAGTCTCTAATCAATACTTAGGGACTATTCCTGAGAAATCCGTACAATATAAAAAAATAGAGGGTTTACAAGATGCCAACAAAAGTGCATTATGCACATGTGCATTAACACATTTCACATTGCTTTTGAGTTTTAGATCTTTGATTTGTGTTCAACTAAATCACTTTACACTTTCCCCCTATGTAAGTTAATGAAATTAAATTAATTGGTCTTGATTCTGTACAGAAGTTCCTTCCATGTTGAGTAGTTATACCATATGGCTTGAATCAACAACTTCCAGCTTTTGTTGCTCTAGCCATTGACGCTCTTCATGTTGCATGGAGTTGTTATAGTAAGCCATATATTTGTGCAAAATTGTATATTTGACCCAGATTTTATGAGATTGATGTGACAATTCGATACTTAAAGTGTATTTACTGGAAATAAGGGATTAATGTTGGTCAAGATGGTCCAACTGTTGTAGAAATTTTGAGATTTTCTAGTGTGCAATTTATATATAGATATGGGAAGGTCGTCAAATCATTCTCAAAACATTTCCTCCTTCATGGCAGATAGGAAGCCGCTAGAAAATTATTGGACCACCACGGAATTTAATGAAAAGATTATGTGGAATGAATGTGTAAAGGGTAATAATCAAGAGAGTTGTGAATGTGTAATTTGTAAACTTAACTTGAAATCATCAATAGTAATTTGATTCTTCAAACGTTTGTTGAGTGTTTAATAAATTCCTAAGAGTTTGTCGATACAATTTAACAAAATATTTTAGTTGTTTTTTTCATCAACCAAACCTCTTTTGAATGATCAACCTCTGAACATGAAAGCTAGAAGGAACCTATGACAAAGAATCTTCATATAAGAGGATAGTCTTTCTGGGATGGTATCATGTAATGTTTCATGTGAATATATTAATTGTATATTTGAAAATTTCAATCTATAACATAAATGTATATCTGTACGTGTAAATTTAATCTAGAATCTATATGCAATTCTTGACGCTTAGTGCTTATGTGGATTCGTTTTTGAAAACCGTTTTCCATTTTCAAAAACAAAAAAATACTCAAAAATGCATTTGGCAACCTTCTTCAAAAACATGTTTTTGAAAATTTAAAACATGTTTTAAAAAATCATAACATGAAAGTGGAAAATAATTTTTTTTTTTTCGTTTTCTATTGTTTTCAAAAACGATGGAATTGTTTAACAAAAAAATGAAAATAGAAAAAAAAAAAAAAAAGCAAAGAAACAAAGAAGAAGACGATGACACAAGAAGTCACAAACCAGTCACAAACCCAATCAAAAACCCTATCACAAACCCAATCACGATGAAGATGAAGATAATGACTGGTTCAACACAAAAAATGGAAAAGAAAAATAAAAAAATTGAGTCACAAGCCATAACCTGAGTCACAAACCAATCACAATTAGAGTCATCGAAGAAGAAGAAGATGACAATGACATAAGAAAAAGACGATTTTTGATATAAGAAGAAGCATAAGATGACGATGAGACGATAGATACTCCGGTGATACATCACCAAAGATGCGAAGTGGGTGGACGACGGCAATGGCGAGAATGGAGAAAGAGAGATAAGGTGAGTGAGAGAGTAGTAGAGAGAGAAAACAATGGGTGAAGAAAGAGGAACTATGAGTAATGAAGAGAGAGAGGGGTGAGGTGAGAGACAAAGTTTTTATTTATTTTTTAATATTTTTTGTTTTCCAAAATGATACAAAATAACTTTTTCATTTTTTATTTTTGAAATAAATTTTCAATGTATTACCGTTTTTGAAAATATGTTTTCAAAAATATGCTTAAAAATGTCATTTTAAAAACGTATCCAAACACACCCTCAGTCTATTAAGTTATTTAGTTTGACTTTTATTTTGTTGCAAACTTGATATTCTCTTATTAAAATTATATAAAATTTAATAAATTGCTAAAAATGATTAAAAAAATTGAATGAGGAAGAAACCTTTCTACATCAAAGGGGTTCTAAGAATTTTATACCTACAATACTGTGTATTTAAAATATAGTATATTCGGAGCACGTGATTTAAAAAAAAAATGGTTTTAATTATGCGTTTCAAATTTCAATTGATTTTCTTCAAATTTTAAATATCTAATTTTCTAATGCCTACCAGTAATTGATCATTTATTATTTTTAATATGTTATATGGTATTAAAATTCATTCCTTAATTTTTTCGAAAAAAATCCCTCAATTAAGATGTACATGACAACTATAAATGACTGATTCCATTGTAAAGTACTAATTGTATTTATTATATCTGATTACACATTTATTATATTTGATTATAATTAAATGAGTCAGATTGTATTATATTAGATTTAACTTATTGAGGTTTGATATAATCTAACTTATTTAATTGTAATCAGTTATAATAAATATGTAATCAGACATAATAAATTTAGTCAGTAATTTTAGAATACAATCAATGTCAGGTGTTTACATACCCAAGCGCATTATAGACAATCTGATTATATATAATTTCAATATCTAATTATGAGTACTGTTAGGCCTATCAAATTTTGTATACAAAACATACCAAAATGATGTGATATATGAGTTGTTCACGTCTTATTAATTATCACATCATCTCATGATTTATAAAATATTGATAACTTATATATCACATCATTTAGACATGATTTTAGATAAAAAAAAGGTTTAGAAGTCTAGCATTTCTTTTCAATTATAACGGAGCAGTTTTTGAACTGCTATGAGTTCTTTCCCTCGAGGCCACTGAAGGCTCCCAGAAACAACTGCAGATAATGACAAACAAACCAGTTGCTTCATAATCAAATGGTTTCATTTTTCATGCAGGCCCTAAGTAACCAGTGCAATTAAAAACCACCGCATTCTGACTGGTCAAACCATCACTCTCCAGTGCTAACAAGCCCACCGAATCATCAACTGTAAACACATTACCGAGAGTTAACAACCAAATTTGTATAAAAAATTGGACTCTCTCCAAAGACAAACTAAAAATATTCTTAAAATATTATGTGTTAGCATTATTATTATTTTTGTACAATTTTTACTCTGACGCCGTTAAATATTATATATTAATACGTTGACTTCAGTAAATAATTTTTTTGACTTGGCTGCTACAATTTTTTCCAGGCCATGGCGAACCAACAATCATTTTTTAATTTTTAATTTTTAATTTTTTATTATTTGATTTTAATTTTTATTTATTTTGACATCCATTGCCTATCTTTGAGATAAACGGTTCTCTAGTCATTTTGTGAAATGACCAAAATGCCCTAAGTTATTTTGTGGAGATGACCAAAATGATTACCAACCACAAAACATCATCATCATCAACCTTTAACCTCTAACCTCCATTTTCATCATCAACTTTAAAAACACCAACAATGGACTCCGCCGGATGACCACCTCCAGCTGCCACCTCTTTTTTTTTTTTTCTTCTTCTACCTCTCTCTCTCCCCTTCTCTTCTTCTCTCTCTCCATTTTAGGGTTTTCAATCATTCGAAACCTAGAATTTTCTAGCTTTCCAGTGACTAACCCAAATTTTTTGACTTTCTAATCCCGGAAACCCAATTATCATCAACCAAAAAAAAAAAAAAAAAAATCTCCCACATTAACCCAATTATTTTGCGTTTCTAGTTTTGGAAACCCAATAATTATCAACCCAAAAAAAAAAAAAAAAATCTCCTACATTAACCCAATCATCAATCATCAACACAATTATCATCAATCAACATCAATCTCCCACCAAAAAAAAAAAAATCATCAATCATCCACCATTGAACCATAAACCACTGAACAACAACAAACCACTGGGTTCGTCATTGAACAAACCGGGTGGGTTCGTTGTCCAACCCACTACGTGGAAATCAACAATAGAAATTGAAAAACAAAAATCAACAACAAAAATTGAAGAAAAAAAAATTTGAAACAAATAAATTCATCAAACCAATAAAGATTGAAAAAAAAAAAAAAATTGAAAACTAAAATGTTCAAAAATCATTTGGGTTCGAATTGATGAACCCAAAGGAAGGTTCATCTGGGTTCGTTGATTTGAACCCAAATAAACCTTCATCTGGGTTTGAATTGATGAACCCAAATAAAGGTTCATTTGGGTCGAACCCAGACAAACCCAGATGATGAAGAGGTAAAGAAAGTGATAAGAAAGTGACGATCATATGTTGATGTGGGAAAGAAGGAAAAGAAAGGAAAAAGAAACCAATGGAGAGAGGAGAGTGGGGAGAGCGATGGCAGAGAGGAAAGGCGACTGAGAGATCTAAGGGATGAATATGCCATTTTTTATAATTATTATTAATTTATTAGTTTTTGTTTTTCAATTTAATCTCTACCGTCTATCTTAAAATGGACGATGGAGATCTGATTAAAATTTTTATTTATTTATTTATATTTAATTTCTTTTTAAATTTGTTCCAAATTTAATCTCCACTGTCCATCGAAAGATGGACAGTGGAGATATGGAGATATGGTTAAAAAAATTATTTAATTACTTAATTTTTGTTTAATTTTTAATTTTCTTTACAAATTGACCATACCACCCTTCATCCTCCTAACGTTGACTAAGGTTAACCGTTAACTTAAGGGCATTGTGTTACAAAAACGTAAATGTTACTATGCTTGCTTTAAGTTTAATCCCAGGAGGGAGGGGGGTGGGGGTGGGGGTGGGGGTTGTGTATTTGCTTCATAATATAAAATTTAAAATTTTGGATACTCTCTAGGTTACGATGAATTTGGAGTAATAGAAATATAAAATAAAAGTATTAAGACGATGTCCTTAAGACAAATTTGTTGCCCATCGTCTGTGTTGTTTAGTATTTGTCTCTCAAGATACAACAATACCAAATTATGACAAACCAAATTGAGTTTGAATCTCTATCACTCTGGAAACTTATAAGTAAGAACAACGTTTGAGAGAAAGTAAAACAGAAAAATAAAATGGATTCCAGTTGTCTCAAAACAACTATAAATGATGCCGATTTATATGCCTCATGTGGACAATTTGAAAACAACAAACAATGGTCTTTTAATTCTATTGATTTTGTAGTTATTAAGTATTAATCCAAGAATTAATTCTACAAGCAAATTCAATTCAAATTAATCATTTGTGGAATTACAAAATTCAAAATTAATTTTACAAATTCAATTCAGAATTAATCATTTTAATCACTGCAATTATTCATGAAATAATCATGCATATAGTTACAAAGACAAATTTGTTCAACAATTAATCTTGCAGAAACCGCCAGCCAACATTCAAATTTGAAAAATTAAAGGATCTAATTTTTTTTCCAATGCGTGTACTTTGAGTTTCAATTTCTCATTCACTCAAGCACCATTTTGATCTAACCAATATACCAAATCAATGTTTTCGTAGAGTAGACACAAATCTACCTTGATCTTTCAAAACCGAGATCAAAATGGTTAATGAAATTGGACATTTATGTCTCAAGTTTCCAACAAAAATTTGGGTTTTCCAAATAAATTGATGGATGTTTTAAGGTCATGTTGATGATGTGATTTTTTTTTTTTGGTTATTATTTTTTTTTCAATTAATGAACTCCTTTTTTAATTATAAATAATAACATTAGTTCAAGCACAAATTGATTTTAAATGTTTGTGATTCATTTGATGCATTGAAATTTTTGTAATTAATATTGGCTATTACTTATTGTGTATAATCAAAGGCTGGCACAAACTTGGAACTGATATTATAAAACTCAGTTCATCTTGAGAGGCGAGAGACAATATATATATATATATATATATATATGTAGTATAGACATCCTGAAGTTTTTATTTCAGGTAGAACCACATATTTTTCAGTGGATTCCTTCACTATGATGGGGTACTAGCTATGGCCTTATAATTTGTGGTCTTAGAATAAAAATTTAAAGATAGTCTGATTGGAGAATTATTATTATTATTATTTTCTTTTTTTTTTTGGGTGTACATGTGATACGTTTTATGCTTAAGGATCAAAAGACCCCTTAAATCTTTAAGTTAACTACTGATTGATGAAACTGATAAAGTTTAAATAATATAAAGACCATCCAAGCTATAAAAGAAATATAGATCAAAATGTGATTTCGTTATAATAATATCTGTACCAATAGTGACATTGCCCAAAATTTAAAGTGTGAATGTATCAATAATTGAATGCATGATCGCCTTGTTGGCCACACATTAATATACATAATGTTTATCAAAAGAATGTATTAGGTTGTACAAATCTTTTATTAAAATTTATGTCAAAATGATATGTATTGAATTGTTAATATCACATTATTTATCATATTATTTTATAGTTTCTATAGTATTAATGGTTTATTTGTCACATCAGTTAAGTAAAATTTTGAGAACATAGTATTAGGCACATTTAGCATTGTTTTATTTTATGTATATTTTATATATTATATAAATATATACTAATCAACATAAAATTTACCCTAGTCAAAAAAAAAAAAAAAAAAAAAAACCAAATAGATGCATACATGTGTTGAAGTTTATAACAATTTTAATAGAAAAATTAAGCAAATAGTGGACTAATTAACTTTACAGAAAAATTAATTTCCACAACACAACTACCAATGATTTTATATAAGTTACAACATTACCTAATTAGCTCTTAAAAAAAAAATAAAAGACAAATGTGTTTCCTCGTGCACATTACCTCATTACCTATTTGGTTGTGCACGCGCGTTTCCTTTCAACTTAATGGATGGGGTCATCTAGTGTATCTTACAAGTTTTGTGTGCGTATATTTTTTCTTTTGTTGTGAGAGTAATTTCTCATATCCGGGCTCCGACAAATCTTTGACCAGGGATGAAAATTTCACCTACAAACCTGCAGATTTTCACCTGCAATAGGCTAGTGTAGATTTAATTAAATTGGTTCATGGAGGATGTAGAGGCTAAATTTCAAACCTTAAGCGGGTTCGCGTAATCGGGAAAAAAATCGGCACCTCCCTCGTTGACAGTGACTCCCATTAGTCATTAATCATCACTCTCTTTATCTCTGTCGACTCTCACTGTCTCTCAAGTTTCAACTTTAACTTTCTCTCTCTCATGACCAGTGGGACAGTGACTCTAATCAGTCGTCAGTCATCAATCATCACTCTCACCGTCGACTCTCACTCTCTCTCAAGTTTCAAGTTCATCCCTCTCTCGTGATGGTAGTGACTCCGTCTCTCCTTTTCGTCTCTCCCCTTCATTGACCACCCAAGACCCAGCCGCTTGTCGCTAGCTCCTATCTTCACTCTTCATGCCTTCAGATTCACTAATCACCAATCATCTAAGACCCATCGATTTCTTGTGTTGTCATTGTCAAGTATCATTGCCGTTACTCCCAATTGCTTGTTGTTCTTGTTGAGAACCTGAGGTGATCACTTCTGTCAATCGTAAAGCTTTCTTTTTTTTTTTTTACATGTTGTGGGTTTGCAAGTGTGGTATGGGTCCACCCTTCATGGAGTGCAGGTGTCGGTGAGTAGGTGTAAAATTTTCTTGCGAGTTCGGGCACAAGTTTGTGTAAACCCATCCAAACCCCACCCGTTGCTATTCCTACCTTTGACCAAGTATGTGTCAACATTAAAAAGAATAATTAATGTCATTACTTTCTTTAATTAATACTATTCTAAATTTTACCTCTCACATTTAGTTAGTTTCGAAAGATGTATGGTGTGGTGGATTTTCTTTCATGAAGGATGCGGATATTACGTGATATGAATCTATTTTTGATATCAAATTCTTTAAACTCCATTGAAGTTAAAGTTATCCTTATAAATATGACTATAGCCCATTCATCATGAACATTTAAAAAAAATTACTTCACTAGTAGTGATTCGGCATTCAATTAAATGTTGTAACTATGTTGTTGAAAGAGAACAAGACAGAAGTGTACTTAGATCGGAAGGAAGAGAATCAAAAGAGGAAGATGATGATCATGGAGAAATTTTGATTTGTTCTATCGGATCAATAACTTACCAAGAATTATTTGAGGTGAGTTATATTTAAATATTTGTATTCTAGTTTTCCATTAGATTAATATGAAGTAATCAACCCACATAAATCGGATTTTATTTTTCTCCTTTTTATAAGAATTATGAAATGAGTCATAAAATCATCTGTGACAATGACAACTCTGGGTTGATAATCTTGGACTTGATTATAACCGAGAGAATGAAAGCTAGTCAAACAAGTTGAATTTCCAACAAAGAAGCTCATATATTGGAAGTTATGGTATGATCAATGTCTAAAACAATCTCAATTAATCATTCCAAAGTACCAACCATATAAGAGATAGAATTCTGATTTATGAGACACTGATGAGATGAAAGAGTGGTAAGCAAAATAATAGAAAACTGCAGAAGGCGTCTAAGAACAAATAATTTATCAATTGTCTACTGTTGTTCTAATTCTCATTATCTCTAATATTTTGTGAATTGTCAACACTACTTTTTCTTTCAGGCTATGCAATCTGAGCGAATGGGGTCCAACTCGAACCCTAAACATGGACCTAGCAAGATTGCAAGCCGTGCACTTACCAAAGAATGGGCAAACAATGAGGAGTGTCTCCACACCAAATGGCCCGCGTACATCTCCCCATCACCAGAACATTCCTCACCTGTCTCCAAAACCTAATGCTCAGCAACAGAAACAGTGAGACTAATGGTGGTAAGCAACCATAACAGACGGTTTATGTTTTCCCTTATATACCATGTCTGTTCTTCCAAAAGGTTTCTCACCAGACTGATTTTGGTAAAGAAGTTGAATGGTAGTTTGCAAATTTTTGCTGCTGGGTTTCTTTTGTGGATATAACTAATTGAAGAAGCTAGAATGGCGAGAAAGTAAGCAACACAGTTTTGGCCAACAGACGGCTGATGTATACTACTACTGCTGTGGGATTGAATTACACGATATCTACATATCACTCATCGACGAGCCAGTTGTTGAACAAAGTAACTCAAGGTTCAACAGCGTATTTTAAAGAAGCGATCAAGAAGACATTCAGTCCTAGTTGATATTGTGAAGAAGTTAATTAAATCCTGCTGAATCACATTATAATTTGTTTGATAGCATTGTTCAAGAAGTTGGACAGAGAATGTTGTAAATTTTCTCGCAGATTCTTTTACTAGTTATAGAAATGCAGGTATAGTTAGGTTTGATGAATAAGTACTATAGATCGATTCTTCTTTTATCTGTTTGTTGGCTTTATGATCAGATTTACATGTGTTTAAACTGAATCTAATATGAATTATGCTTCCTTTATTTTTACTTCTGGTTTTCTCCAACCCTTTTCAACTGGACTATTTTACGTTTGAAGTTGGACTATGCTTGGTTTTGGAGCTGTGTAGAAACTGTCAATATGCATGTCAAGCTAGTTTTACTACCAAGACGATGTCTTTGGTTGCAATTGTATGGCTTGATTTAATTTTCATCATAGATTACTTCGTCTCTGCTTGAGATTCTGAAATTCTCACAGAATTTTACATTATAATTAATGTAATTATGGTATGATTGTTTTTATTGAATTTCAATGAAATAAAATTGTTAAAAAGGTTAGTGCTTAATTGGTGCTCTACGTGTATAAGAGCATTCTCAATACTCCTATGAATTATTTGTTGAAAATAAGAGCTATGTTATAAATGTCAAGGTAATTGGAGCATTGAAGGGTTTTTTTTTTTTTTTTTAAACGACAAAACTTTCTCAATCATTGTATTAATAAACATTCCAAAATTTGATGAGGTGTGATTTTTTACATCTCGAATGCTCCAATCACATTGTATTTAAAATTCACACTTTGATGATGTATTTTTTTATTATTAATCACAAAACTTTCTTAATCACTATATCAATAAACATTCCAAACGTTTCACTTCAAACCATCAGAATGAAATAAATATTCAAATTGCCATGGTCTTTCCCATAATACCAGATCCAACACCAGCATCCGCGGAAGCCTTTTTTGCTGGCGACGAACCAAAGAGGTTTTGAAAGAAACCAGACACATTGCTTATCATCTCGACCACATAATTCTTGATTTTCTGGAAGAATTCGTTGACACCATTTTCAGTGTACCCAGATTAACTTATATTGTCAACTCCTAGGCTCGAATCACTTGATTCTTCAAAACTTGTTGGGGGTTTCTGGACTTCAACAGCAATATCTGTAACAAGTTCCTTAGTAATCAGACCTCACATCCATACGCTCGAATACAAGGATCGCAAAGGGTCTTATAAAATCAATCGAAAAACAGAATATAATGCTGCAGGAGAAACAAAATCAAACGAGAAACACTTAATCAAAATCAAACAAAAAGATCAGTTTGCCCAACAAACTGAGTGCAGATTCCATGAGTGTTAGAAAATTTTAGATAAAATTTCACGAAATTATTAACACATTTCAAACATTCAAAAATTTGGGCGTGTGGGCGTGTTCATTAACATTTTTGTTCTCTGTTTCGATGTTTTCAAATGAAAAAAAAAAAATGATTTTTTTAATCATGAAAATTTAAAAAACAAGTCTGACAATAATACATTTAAACTCTTTTTTTTTAATTTTTTCCAATTAATAGAAATATATATATATATATAAACTACTTTTCAACAAACACTTGTTCTCTTGCACGATCTGCAACGCCTCACTAACTGTTCAACAAAATGTCTCACCAACTGTTCACCTTTCATTCTGCAGAAAACACTGCCACTATTGCGACTTCCCCATTGTTGTTCTTGGTTCTTCCGCTGCCCAAACGGACGACAATGACTCTCGTACCTTCAACACTGCCGCCGTCAAGTGGCAGCGAGAGAATCACTGCCAAGCGACAAGGAGTGAATCGCCGCCAGTGACAAGGAGTGAATCGCCGCCAGCGTCACCAGGGAGGTTAGTGTAATGGGTCAAGCTTCTGGATTGGGTTGAGTGAGGAGAGAGAAGAGAGAAGAGGAGCTGAGTTGGGAGATAGGTTAGGGTTAGAAAGAGACTGAGTATGAGAGAAGGAGAGAGCATCTTGGGTGAGTTGCAGAGTCAGCGTTCAAAGGTTGTTTAACAGACCTTTTACAAGTAGAGGGTCATCTTCACAATGTCCATTTTTCTTTTTGTTTGTCAACTCAACTTGATAGTGAAGATTGACAATTACATTGAAGAGGTCTTTTTTTCACACAATCCTACATGACATCTAATTTTTCTACAGTTCACTATAGCATTGGAAATACTCAAAGCATTCTCGGATCAATTGTTGTTTGTTATCTTTCTTTTTCTATTTCCTGAAAAAAGACTAAGGGTTCCATCAAAAGGTTACTGAACTGGATTTAGTGCTAACCTTCGTACTCTTTATTTTCAAATTATTATACATCTCTATAGGTACTTTTGAATTGCAGATTTTGGCCCATTTGTTCCCAGTTTTCTTATTTTTGGTTTATTGTTGGAGGTTAATTATTATTATTATTATTATTATTTTATTCTCTTATTAATTACTTTCTGCAGCATTTGTGGAGTTCAAAATGTAAAGCTAGAGGAAATTGGAAGATTGGATGTAGTGAACAAGTTTCACGAAGGCTAAACAATAAAGTGGTTCATATATAACAATACCTAGATTCTAAAATTAATGAGAAAGAAAGCACGTGGAAGGGATTCAGAACATCTCACCATAACCTTCTCTGCATTAATTGAACCTAGAGATTTTAATCATTTAGTGTAAGAAAATAAAAATAATTTAAAATCATTGAAACTCACAAATTAAATAAATATCTAGATTAACTTTATAATAAAAAACACCCATGAAGAAATTGGGTTTACGAATAATTATCCTATTACTAACCCCTAGCTAATAATTAGCCTATTAGTAATCCTATGATAATTATTGGATGGTTAGTAACTTATTAAATAATTATTGTTTGTCAAGTAACCTTCCGAGTATTAGTTATTGTTGTAATTTTTAAACCATTAACAACAACAAAAATGGTAGAATATGTATATATATATATTAAAAATAATAACACAAACTTTAAATAGAACCTAAAATGGAGCGAAAAATATATAAATTTACATTGTTCAACCAGTGGTTGGATTTCGGTTATCAAATCGAAAGGAAACCTCAATTCATAATGTAAAAACCTTACCTTTGTTCTCTATTTTGTGAGTGTTTTAACTTTTGCTCTATCTATTCATTTCTTTTCTACAGGTTTTCTTCTTCACACTTTGGCAAACAATTTACTGCAACTTCTTATATGGGAATAACTGCATCATGCAGTTATTTGATAATCCACATAATTGCAGAAGGCAGTTATTGAACGTGATCCAACTCTCTGTTGGATCTTGGTTCCGAATTTGGGTTTTGGGTCATCTTAGGTAGATCGGACCCAAGGCCCATGTAACCCAAAATCTTTCACTTACACAAGATGAGGCAAACAGAACTCATAGAGAAAACACTAACGACCCCTTTATAATAAGGAGTGCAAGCATTTATATAGACAAACACATTGTATGACCTATGAACAATGACATATGTGATAGGACTTACTTTTTAAATCTCATTTGTATTTCTATACAAGAGATTATAAATTTGTTCATTATTATATACTAAATTTAATAGAACTTTATTTGTTCAAGTACATTCAATCTCTTTAACACAATATGCTTGATTCTCTAATACTTCATATAATTACAATTGTGATTCCAAATCACAATTTGTCAATATATAAATATATGAAAAATAAAATTCATTAAATCTTCCTGTCTCACTTTCGCCCCTCGGTCAACAAAAAATGATTGATACCATAGAAATGTCTCATAGACCGCATTACCATGACTATAGAAAACACACAAATGGTACAAATATCACCTTATTACTTTGAGACAAAGTGAACAGTTATTGAGGACATAGGTAGAAACTTTTACAAACTTCAATGGAGCTTACACAATGAGAAATCAGGGACAAAATTCACACAATGAGGAATCAGAGATAAATTCACTCATTTTCCATGTCAGTCACTATAAACACACGTGGTATGAAATACATATTATAGTGAATCTTGCCCTTCAATGAGAATGCATATGTCTATTATCTTTGGATTATTCACTGTACAGATCTTAGTTCAAACACTATTCTAGTGCCTAAGTTAAGTTTCTAAAAGCTCGCTTTTTAGGCACTTATTATCAAGAAACTTACATCTGACTTAATCAGGTTTTCATGATGGTGGAGATACATAACGAATGGTTATATTATTAATATTTGGTATAGAACTTTATCTTGGCCATGGCCAAGGCAACATTTCATATATTCTAAGTTCTTAAGAGAACAATTTCTAGTTTATTTTCTAAAATATATGTGTCTAATCTTGACTTGCAGTCTTAACAATCAAAGCGACTGTACGTGTAAGAATACCAGTCCCTAACCTGATGGCGTACTTTACATAATTCAAGTGAAATAAATATGTGTTAGTATTATGTAATAAATTAGACATATTTATTCATAAATAGATATGGTTCGAAGTAACAGTTACAATATTACAATCTACACAGACCTCAAAACTTAACATGTGATAGAAATACATCTCTTGTCACAGATTTTGTGAGTGAGTCTGCAATCATGTCATTGCGTAGATATATACTTTATTATTACTTTTTTCTTTGTCACTATATCTCTGATAAATTGCACTTGGTCTTTAGATGTTTCGATTTATAGTGATATTTAGCATCTTTGGTATAGATGATGGTTGCCTGACTATCATAGTAAATGGTAACCTGCTTGTCTACATCAACTTCCAAAATCAGATTTCCTAAAAATCTCTTAAGCCATATTGTTTCTTGGACTACTATTGAACATACTATAAATTCAGCTTTCATGGTAGACAACACAATATACAATTGTTTCTTGCTACTCCAAGAGATAGCACATTGGCTGAGCAAAAAACATAACAAAAAGTACATTTTTGCTCGTCTAAGTCACCTCTCCAGTTAGCATCTATATACCTAACCAAACTCATACTACCCACCTTGGTAGCACAGAGAGTAGTCTACAGTCTCTTTCAGATATGCTAATATTTTTTTCACAGTGATCCAATGTTTCTGACTATGATTGGATTGATAGCTACTAACTAGTCTAATTGCATAGCAGATATCAGGTCTCATGTACATTATAACGTACATGAGACTACCGATAGCACTAGAGTAAGGAACTCTTTGTATTCTTTCATGATCTTGTGGAGTCATGGGGCACATTTCATAACTAAGTTTGTCCCTTCGAGATGAGAGTATTATAGGCTTACAATTAGTTGTATGAAATTGTTCGAAAATCTTTTTAATGTAAGGCTCTTATGATAAACCTAGAATTCTTCTTAAATGATCTCTGTTACTCTTAACTCCTAAAATATAGACAGTTTCTCCCATGTATTTCAGATCGAAAGTCGAGTGTAACTGTTCCTTTATGATCATCATAAACTCTTTGTCATTTCCAGCTAATAAATTATCATTCACATTGATGAGGGTAATTTTAGTGAAAATTTAGGTCTCCAAATCTATATCTTTATTGTTGTTCTTGAGTATTTTTTAGTGTTTTTAAGGGAAAAAGTCTCTAAATCGTGTGTACACTTGGTTGGAAAGAATTTGATGAGAAATCAAGTCAAAGAAGCATTGAGTTTGGGTTTCGTGAACAAAATGGTATAATCTTGGATTGTCAGGCATCAAAGACGGGTTGAGTTGTGAGAGCTCGTGTGGAGACATTTGATTGAGTTATGTGAGCTACATCCTATCAAATTAAAGCTACGGATGTTTAGTTTCCATAGTAACTAATGATTTATCAATTAGAGGTTTGTAAAGAAAGATATGACCATTTTAGTGACCAAAGGTTAAAGCTAGCGCTTACCAACACGCTGACACACCAACAAACGTGCCAACAAACACACCCATCACCCAAGCGCACTCACCAGCATGCTTACATGCCAAGAAGAGCACCAAGAAGCATTATTTGCTATCCAAATTGCGCCTAGCTTCATGCTTTCTTACCACTAAGCGCGCCACTAAGCACCACACCGATAAGATCATGCAAAACACTTCAAACAAGGATATATTCGACCTTTCACTATCATTTCCATGCCCTAACTTCCTTAGAATATAAAAGAGGCCTTGAACCATGAAATTGAAGAGTTTTTTGGAAAGGGGAGCAGCCTTTAGGGCTTTAACAACATTAATTGGTTCACCATTCTCCAGCTTGAGGAGCACAATCTACTCAATCTTTGCATTATTCAACAAGGAAAATGAGCTAGGGAGGAAGTTCTATCTTGAGACGGAAGAAGAAGCTCTCTTGGGAAGAAGCAAGCTTTACACTAATCCCATAAGCTTTACTTTCTCTTTTTTATTTGTGTTTATTGTTGAAATATGTTGATAGTGCATTGTATGGTTGATTTTTCCTTTATCTTCATGAACTAATTTGTTGTCTAGGCTTGTAATATAGCCAAACTATGAGAAGTGAACTTTAAGACGCTTCATTGTGTTGTAGTACCAAGAACCCTATGATAAATTTTTCGATGATTAATTCCGTTGATTCTTCCTTCGTATTACTGAAAGTGATTGTATTTTGGCCATATGAAAATTATTATTTTTTTCATAGGTTTGACAGTTAGTTAACGGGTTAACCATTGATCAATGGTCAAACCAATTAGTCGTTGACTAGCCAGTTAGTCACTAGGCAGCTGACCACCAAGCACTAGCATTTTCTTAATCACTAGGCGTAGATCCACCCTTCACATGTGTAGGTGCTAGTGTGCAGGTGTAAAATTTGCTTGCGGGTTTATGCACAAGTTTGGGTAAACCTGCCCCAACCCAACCCATTGTCATTCATACCTCTAACCAATTTTGTACCAACATTAAAAAATAATTAATGTCATTACTTTCTTTAATTAATACTATACTAAATTTTACCTTTCACATTTAGTTAGTTTCTAAAGATGTGCGGTGTGATGGATTTTTCATTCATGGAAGATGCGGATATTGAGGGATAAGAATCTATTTTTGATATCGAATTCTTTATTGCAGGATATGAATCTATTTTTGATATCAAATTCTTTAAACTCCATTGACGTTAAAGTTATCCTTATGAATATCACTACAATCCATTCATAAGGAACATTTCAGAAAAATTTACTTTCTAAGTAGTGATTAATTGGTATTTGATTAAATATCATAACTATGTTGTTGAAGGAGAGCGAGGCAGAAATGATCTTAGATCAAAAGGAAGAGAATCAAAAGAGGAAGAAGACGATCATGGAGAAAATTTGATTTCTTTTATCGGATCACTAACTTACGAAGAGCTATTTAAGCTGAGATATTTAAATATTTGTATTCAAGTTTTCTATCAAATTAACGATACATCATATATGAAGTAATCACCCAGATAAATCAGATTTTCTTCTCTTTTTTGTAAGTCATAATATCATTTGTGACAATGACAACTCTAGGTAAACCATCTTGGATATGATTAAAACCGAGAGAATGGAACATAGTCAAACATGTTGAATTTCCAACAAAGAAGCTGATATATTGAAAGTTTTGGTATGATGAATGTCTACAACAATCTCAATTAATCATCCCTCAATATCAACCATAAAAGAGATACCTTTCAAAAGAGAAAAAAAAAAACCATATAAGAGATAGAATTCTGATTTATGAAATACTTGTAGGAAAGTAAGAGTGGTAAGCAAAATAATAAGGAACTGCACGTAGAAGGCTTTTGAGAACAAAGTAATTCATCAGATGTTTATTGTTGTTCTAATTCTCATTGTCTCTAATATTTTTTGAATTGTCAACACTACTTCTTCTTTATTTATAATATACTTTATCACTGTTTTGATGATCTAGATAATCTCTTACACACGGAAGTAAAAGGCTAATAATACAAGAACATTCAAAGTTTGATAATTTAAGAGATTCTTTCCTCTGATGAGACTTGCTAATTTTGTCTCCTAATTTGTGTGATTGATCATATTATGGTTAAGTTTCATTGGAACCATTAAATTTATTTTGTTTAACTCTGGCTTGGGGAAGGTGAAATGAACCGCCAAGCAGTAAGGTTTGCTTGGTGTCCTTTCTTCCACTTGAAGGCAGCCTGATCAAAAGATGTATTAGACTTAGCTTATGCTTTTCGAAAAGGATTGTTAGCATTTCTAACTACTTTTTTAGTAAATATTGTTGGTTTACTGAGTAAATATTGTCAGTTGGAGCCTTAATTTTTTTGAATTCTTTCAAGGGAAAAGCTGATAAATTCATATTTCAATGCTGCTAGAAAAAAAATTGTTGAATTCATGATGCTAGGAAACTTGGTAAAATATGTTGTAATGCATGATGCTTTCCTTAGCTATTCTTGACATGTTCTATTTCGGCCTTGGTTTTCACATGCTATATCACATGCTTTTGAAGGAAACGCTCTTAAATTCATATTTCGTTGTGGTTAGGAAAAGGTTAACGAATTCATTATAGAAGTCTGTTGTCAACATCTGCTGAAAGTTGGCATTCCCGCTGACTGTTAGTGGGAAAAACCTATTGTCCTCTCCCTCTCTCTTTGAGTGTGTAAGCGTAATAGAAAATTTTTTCAATCAATCAATAATATTCAATTAAAGGGAAGACAAATTTCCCTCAATCAAAATTTTTAAATTTGGACTGTAGTTAAGGGGAAGATTGGTGGAAATAAATTTGGAAAAAAGAAAAAAGAAAAAAAATGCCTGTGTTCCTTAATCATTACAATTAGGTTTGAAGCCATATTATTATTATTATTATTCACTATTCTCAGCATGCAGCCACTTTTCTTCATTGAAAACATATATGCATCATTCAAAATTTATTTTCTCTATTAACAAAATAAAATTTCAACCATAGCAAGATTGGAGATCAAGATTGTGAATCGAGTAGGTTTTCTTATCTTTCTTTCATTTTTAATTAATATTAGAAAATTTTTGGTATGATGGACTTATGGTGTCATATTATTATGTTTGGAGTTCTTTCAACATAAGAATAAAATTTTATAGAATTTTTAGAAGAAATAGAGGCTATTGGAAATTTTGTTTCCTAGTAGACTTGTCAATTTTGTTTAATTTTTTGAATAGACAAATGAAGGTATAAAATTATCAAATTTGGTATGAATACTCCTTAGAATGTTAGGTTATAGTCTAAAAATTTCGTGGTCATATGATAAGTATGAAATTAATTACGAATTTTTGTTCACCTCTAACTCATTGAAATTAAAAATCTAGATAACACTGAACTAAGTTGAATCTTGAATTTTTTGGACATGTGATTGATGTTATTTCGGTGTCATTAAATTTTTATATGAACGAATATGAGTCCTTTATAAGCCATTAAATTTTCAAGGATTTTTAAGAATCGATTTATTTTTAAAAATTTGGGAATCAAAGACTAGTTAGTTTTAAAACTGATATCGATACAACCTTAGTTTGGATTCGAAGGTTTAAGTTGATATGTTAACAAAAGTATCTAAGGCTGGAAATTTTTATGGCATTTATTCTGGGTCTTTAAAACCTATATCTGTATTTTCGGGATGATTGGTTTTATGTATAATTTATTAAAAATGGAGAAAATGGACTGCATTAGTAGAGTTAGTGTTGACAATGATGAATTTTAATGGTATTTGGACTTAGATTAATTTAGTAAATTATAATTTCTTATAAATTTATGAGTTTCATGATGTGATATTAGGTTGATAAAAGGAATTAATTTGTAGAGTTATTTTCTCTATTGGAATAAATGGAAGAGTTAAGTAAATCTTATACGTTGCTTTATAATATTACATTTTTAATTTCAAAAATACTTTAATTGATCCTTTTACATAATCAAATGAAACCTTGGATTTTTCAACATCATTTTATTATATTTTATTTAAACGATTTTATATCCTCAAATATATGTTTTATATACATTGTTCGACTGTATTAAAAGTATTGCCTTCTTATTGGAAAAATATGATATATTTTATCAAAAGTATTCATTCATATTTGAAAGGAATGACATGTATTATAATTGATAGACCCTTTTCCCTAGGCGATCTGTCGACACCCTATGGTGACCCTCCAACTAGCTCTTACGCTTAGCTAAAGGATTCCCGCAGAGTTAAGCCGTGTTCTTTCTAAAACCTTTTCAATAATAACGGAAACGCAGGGAAATTTTTCATTTTTATTTAAAACCTTTACAAAACATTTTATAAAAATTTGGACAGCATCCCGTTTGTTTTTCGCACTTTGCCACCCTGCAAATTATAAAATTCAGCACTTCTAAAATATCACAAAATAATTTTCCCAAACTACGGAGTCTCAGGCTCTCATTTTTATCAATCAACAAGCAACTACAAACATATATACTGTTTAGAAATATATATTAAATTGAATTCATAAGACATGCATATATTTATTTACATATCCCAAAAATTTATACAAAAAGTCCCACATTTCAAAATAACAGCACAGTCTGCTCGACTCCTCTAATCATGATCGAGAGTTCCTGCTATTAAAGTGCCTGTACTTGTACCTGTATCTGGAGAGGTTTTTATTTACAAAAATATAAAATATAGTGAGCTTGATAGCCCAGTGAGTGTCATATAATTTCCATTTAAAATTAGCTTATCAAATATCCTCCCAAAAATCTTTTTAAAACATTTTTGCATAATCAAATACTATGATTGAACAATTGACATAGCTGAAATTCATCATCCATTTAAAAACAATAAATATCAATAAGAATTTAATAAAATTCATGCCAAATAAATAACATTTAAATCCATAGGTTGCATGGTTTCCATTTCTATCAAAACATTTTAATAATGGTGGCAATAATAACTTTCAAAGAATTTATAAATATAAATAGACTAACCATTATTAGCTTGCATTACATGATACCCTAAAAGTAGAGCGAAATTCTGCATCGCTCAGGCCATTATGGAATTCCACATCATTCAGGCCATCTATCCAGTTTTTACATAGTGGAATTCCACGTGACTACGGAGCGAAATTCTATATCGCTCAGGTGGAGGCTAGCTAATAATATATCTCTTACGTGCATTGGGCGACTCACATGACTACACAGACACGGTCCCACCCGCTGTTAGTGACAGACTCTTCCAACACAACTAAAGCACGCTTAAGGTACTCAACCCAAACTGGAGATATATAACATACAATCAGGTGTACCACTGATTTTCAATTTCATTTCAATTTAAATTTCCTTTCTCATTAAATCACATTTCATATAAATCATTTCCATAATCCATGCAGCAATTTCAAATTAATTTGATATTCTAATCAACATGATAAATTTGGCATGCATTTAAAATCAATTATAGTAAAAACATTTTTATAAAGATACTCATCCTGGTCTTAAAGTTTCGTATATGGAAGCTTAGGGGCCGTGTCGTGCTCCGCTCGCTTCATCTTCACCTACACATCATATATATATATATATATATATAATTTACGTTCGCAGTCAACTTATGGAAATGTGAAATAACTAAAATTACATAATTGCCCCTAAGTGACCTGTTTTACTCGTAAACTTTCGTATTTCGTTTCTTTATCGATTCTAAGGTTCCGAACTCAGTTTTCCTCATTTGGAACCAATGTACTATCACTTAGAGTCGTTCTGGCACTAACGGAATTGCTGTTCGGAGGTCCGAAATGAAAATTATCCGATTCCGACTCATTTTGGCCGAACCTATTCCCTAACCCAATCGGGTGGTTTTTCTTGGTTTCCTAAGCTCCCAATAAACATTAATTCACTTAGATTTCAACTCATTTTTTACTTAAAAACAACCAACAAACCATGTAGAACAAAACCCATTTTGAATCAACTAAAGCACCAACAAAATCGTCAACGTCAAGCTTAAACAACTCACCTATTTCCTCTTCGCGTTATCTTCAATTTGGGGCTGATTTTGGGGTGGTTTTTGGATTGGTTTGGTGGTGGTTCGGGCTGAGTTCTTGGTTGGTTCTTCCTCTCTTCTTCCTCTTCTCTTTCTCTCTCTCTCTCTCTTTCCCTCGGTTTCGCCGTTGACTTGCCACTCATTTCTCCGTCGATCTGCAACCTTCTCTTCCGGTTCCGTTCGATCACACTTGGGTCTGTTTTCGAGTTGAAGTTGAGCTTTGTTGTAGTTGAAAATGGCATGGATCGGGTGGGTTAGCGGGCCACGAGGATCCGGTCTGCAGGTGGTCGAGACAACGGTAGCTCGTCGGCTTCGGTTTGGCTCCGATCGGGTCTGGTTCGCGTCTGGTTCTGCTTGTCGTTTCTGCCGTTGATCTGCTTAGCTTGTGGCATCGTTGTTGCTGCTCAATAACGGTTCTACTCAATGACTGGTCGGTAATGGTGGTTGGTCGGTCGACCGGTGACAGTAGCTTCTTCTTATTCTTCTTCTTCTTCTTCTTCTTTCTTCCTCATGCGATAGCTCTCTCTCATTTCTGCTCACTGTTTTCTTTTGTGAGTCACTTTGTGGCTTAATTTCCTCCACAATCAATCCTAAAAATGACGTCACGTCCTGAAAAAAATTTCGGTTTCCTCCCTTAGCTTTTAACTCAATTTTACTTTGACCACAAATATTAAAATTTATCTTCGATTTAGTCCCTTGTCACTTTAAATAATTACTCAATTTCGTTTACCATTTTACCTTTCTATTTATTCTCCAATTGGGTTTAAATAAATCTCTAAAGTTCCTTTACAACTTTAGGCATTTTCATTACCTTTTAGGGTCTCAATTTATTGCCTAGGGACTATCATTAGGAAGACCTATAAATAAAGAATCGAGGGTTTATAATAATTGTCTATTTATCATTCATTTAATTGTATTGGCTTAGGTACTGAGATTACATATGTCATAATTATACCGTATTGGTTCAGCTGAAATATTTATTTTTGCGCAATATTAATTGTATTGGCCCCGCACCGGAATTACAAGTAGTACAATTGTTTCGTATTGTCCGGATCACCGGACTTGTAAATGATATTATGTAATTGAAGTTACTTCCATTTTATTTAAATTTGTATATGAAATGTTTTTTGTTCTTTTGACTTTGGCTTAATATTAAATGTTTTCTGTATCGTATTGTTAAAAGTTTTATTGTTTTATTGACTTTGATTTTGAAAACTAAATGTTTTTTATAGTGGATCATTAAATATTTTATTGGCATTACTATATTCTCTATTTTTCAATTATTATGAAATTACGATTTTATTCTTATTGTAAAACTACTTTATAAAATTACAAGATATCATTTTAATTACATACTACATCGTAATGTATAATGTTTATCTATTAGTTGATGGCTCACCCCTTGTCTCTACTATTTTTACATATTAGTAGGCTTTGTTTGTCTTGAAGAACGATTTCGAGTTATTGATGTCTAATAACACTAAAATATATCGTTATTTTATACCATTTGCCTAGCGTTTGTGATGAATATTTAAGTAAATTATATTAGTTATTTAATGTTTTTATATATTTTTTTCATTCAGGTGAGTCATGAGGGTGCTAGAAAATTAAATGACAACTTTTCGAGGCAAAATCAAGCAATTGCTAAAGTTAAGGGCATAATCATAATTTTAGAGATTTATTGGGCAAAAGAGTAATTAATGAAAAATCCAAAGGCGCGTGACTGGAAGAAGCCAAGCCACAAGTCAAGCTCATGCCATGAAAACCAAGCCAACATGAAGCCATGAAAGTCATGTGTGGCGCATTCATAACAAGAGAAAGATATATATATATATATATATATATATATATATATTCACATGAAAAGAGAATAAAGGAGCAGGTCACAGGTTGTGAATTGCAAAGCAAAGGCATGAGGCAAGTGAAGCCAAGCCAAATGCCATGCAATGTCAAACCGAGAGGCATGAAAGCTAGTCAATAGAGTGCCTTGAAGGCCCACCAATTTGGTGCACAACGCCTGTGAAGGGGTGAGCGGCAGCCAAGATGACAAGTGAGGCCTGCGTATTTCTCTCGTAGGTTAAGATTTTAACCCAGTGTCTCGTAGGTATATTCCACAAGTATTCCAAGGAACATCACTAAACATATTCTCTCCTTCAAGCCTATAAATAGAGAGCTTCAGTTCACAATTGACACACAATTCAAGAGAAAGAGAAGAGCAGTAGAGAAAGAAGAGAATGAACTTCAAGCGTGAGTTAAGGGCTTTGCCCTCAACCATAGGAGTAGCTTTCCGAGTTTCGAGTCATCATCAACTATTACAAGCACGAGGGTTGCAATATATTGGGAGTCTAGTTGGAGGATCGAATCCGACTTTAGAGACTAGGGGATAGTGCCTATTCAATACGATTTTCTTTGTGCTTTATTTTTAATTTTTTAAATATGTTGCTTATTATTGTTTTAATTATTTTAATGATGATACATTAAATTCTCATGTCTAGGCTTCAATTTAACTTAATCATGATTTTAATTTATTTAATGATTCTGTAATATTTTATAATTGATTTTTATTCTAGCATTTTTATTTATTTATGCTTAATGCTAGTCGATTAATTTTGATTTGTTAATTGATTAGATTTTAGGAATATAATACTATCAAGAGAAGTATTATGAGACCGGAACTCAATAAAATAACATAATTCATAAGAGATAGAGATTTACTCATATGATTGTGTAATCGTGTGAGGATAATTTGAATTTAATAAATTCAGGTTAGTTAATCCACATAAAGATATAATCAAGTTAATAAATTTAGGTAAGTGCTTGACCATCGAGAGAGGCTATGACATGACCCATTCCGCATCCCCCTTTATGGAGTCCGAAAGGACCTGCTCGACACCCCAACGGAAACCTCCCAGACTCTAATTAACGAGACTAAAAGGGTTTCAGTGGAACGAACCAATTAAAACTTTTCCCTTTACCAATCATTTAGAAGAATTTGGAAAGATAACTTTTTCAAAACTAATCATTTTCACGCTAAAATTCCGGCAACACAACGACTGTTTTTTTCAAAGTTTTCAAAATTCTTATAAAATACCTACAATTTAAAATAATGCTTCTAAAATTTTCAAATATTGTCTCAACTTCCAAAAGACCTCCAGTCCATTTCAATTCAAATCTTAGCCACAATTTCTTTAACTCAACAAAATCATTTCAAACTAAACAAAATAAATTTTCCATCCATGAACTCAAAATATTTACAAGGGAATCAAAATCTTTTACATTATGTAAGCTTTACAATGAAAGGACTTATCATTTATTGTTTACAATTTTACAAAAACATGCAAGTTGATTTCACAAAGATATCATGGTGAAACTTGCCCATCTATTCTTGCATAGGAGATTTGGCATTGTGAGCACTGGTTCTTGCATTCAGGGAGGTTTTATTTTACAAACAAGGAAAATAAAAGGTGAGCTAATAAAGCCCAATGAGTGGTTTAGAATCCTTTGCTAATAAAACTAACTTTTCTTTGAAATACCTACCTAAAAATATTTGAATAAAATCTTTAAATAGTATACTAAAATCTTGAATCTCATGCATTTCACAAGTAGCTTTATAAAGCTCACATATAAGTATTAAAAACATCTTAACATCACATACTTTATATAAAAAGCATAATATGCGAGAAATACTAAAATTCATCATGAGATTTCAATAAGCATTTAAAATCATGTATTCTCATTGTTTCACATCTCATAATATAGTTTTCTAATGAAATGCACCAAATAGATACCCAAAACTTATATCACATGTCGACTAGAGGTACAATGTGACTCTTACTCTTTAAGATCTTTCACCGCCACCAAGCGGAATGCTTCATCGCATAAATGGCGTGAGATATCATTTTATATGTGTAGAGGTGACTCGATAGACTCAACCCTCCCAAGTAGTGACAGCCCCCGATAACTTGTCACTTACATATAGGATTCGACGGTCGGGTCTATCCTTTAGCTTTATTTCCTTAACTTTTGGGGTAAGCCATTGGCCTTTGAAAACATTCTTTAGATCACTTTTAAATTTAATCATGCTAAAATAGGAAGTATACTGCTTTTGAAATACTAAAAGCATGCCTTTTTACTTCATACAAAAGGAGTTCATAAACTAATATCTCATTCTTTAAAAATATGCATTTTAGGTGCATGAAAGCATATTGCTTTCAAAATACTAGAGGCATTTTTTTACTAAATGTGTACACCATCCAAAATTAGTCTTTTCAATAAAATTCGATTATACATTTCAAATGTACTTTAAATCATATAATTATTAAATTTAGAAGTTATAAGATTAAAATTGAAATAACTGGGTAAGAAAGCGAGTTAAAACTAAATAAAACATTCCACTCACTAGTTGCTTTCCAACCCTTTCTAAGAGTTCCTCAAGGCTCCTTTCTTACTTTCACTTCCCCTACAAATCACATTTCAATTTGAAATTTATCTCAACAATTTTCATTTAGTGTCTATATCAACTACCATTCTAATTGCAACCAAAATAAGCAAAACTGGAATGTACACTAAATCATCCACTTAGCTTAAGCTTTATATCTTTTATCTTCTAATCCATTTCCTCACAATTTCAAGCCATAACCATCGCTAAAACAGCCCATGAATCGCACCAAAAAAAATCTAAACAACCATTCATCACACTTATCCTCTTTAGTCGAACACGCACCTTTGAACTATCTCATGAATTTTCCTTTCATCCAACATCAAATTAAGCTTTAATATCATTCATTTTATCATCCAAGACATTCAAACCAAATAAAAAATGATAACATAGCACCAGTCCCTACACTTGGCCAAACCAAGCTTTCATGCATACCTCACTTTGGCTTTACATATCAACATTATTTCTTATTTTTTCAATACATTTTTCATGCATAAAACATTTCAAATGCATAAAAATCACATTGAATCACCATATTCCCACCTTGGCCGTGCATCATTCAACATGCAACCTCAACTCTTCTTCAAATTTTCAAACTCAATTTTACATCAACATGCATCGCAATTCATGGTAAGTGAACTAACATCTTAAACATCACCAATTCGCATTTAGTTTCAAAAGTTCACTTTCATTAGAATGCTTACCAATTGGTCTTGGATCCCTAGGCTTGATTTCCTTCAAGTTTGAAGCCTCTAAACTCTAAATCCATGCATAAAAAGTTCATCAATCACTAAAATCAAAATTAGACAGCATTGGACAGCTTTACTGTCTAGATTTTATCTCTGGAAACTCAACTTTTTCACTTAAAAAAATCACTTACCTTTGTTAGATATCCTTCCTAGGTTTGTTCTCCACCTTTTATTGGTTAAAAGTCCACTCAAAATCAGCTTAAAGAAGGTGAAGTATAGGTGCTGTCCAGATTCCATTTCTAGTTGAAATTCCCCTGTAGTTTTCTTGCTTCTGCCGACCCTTATCTCTGTTCCTTTTCCAAATTTCTAGCAGTTTCTCCTATTTATATATCCAGTCTCAAGTTAACTAATTGCCCCTCAAGTTTGACATATAATTACATCTCATGCCATTAACTTATTTTGACAAATTTGCCCTCCATTTCTCTACAATCTTTCCATACTTGGTGATTCCAAAATTCTCTTGCCTATCTTTGTAACTATTGGATTATTGGGTTGTTGGGTCGGGTCCACCCAAGAAACCCAAACCCATGACCCGATCCAAATCCATTTGAATTGGCATTGGATCAAATAACCGTTTGACGGTTACTAGCGGTTATCAGGAAATAACCGCCACTCCTATAAATACTTGATGTATTTCATTTTGTTGAAGAATGATGGAAAATCAATTCCAAAAACCATACATACATATCATACTACACATATGAGAGAAAAGAGAAAACAAATGGCAAAGCAAAATTACATTGTGATTTGAGGTTCCTTTCCACTTTTGTGATTGGAATCCGACCAGTTGAACAATCCAGGATCTAGAGCAATTTCCGCTGCATAGAAATGGGTACGCTTTTGGTTTCCGTTTTACTGTTTTATAGAATTTATATATTGTATGAATTCTTTCAGTAACCAATTAAGTTAATAATATCATTTCTTTGACATTTCTTCAATCTCCATTCATATCTTATACTCTAATAGATCAAAACATCATTTTCCGGATTCAAAATTGTTTCCGTGACTCAATTTCAAGAGAATACCATTATTTCTGGTTTACTTGAATATTTTATCTAACATATCCAAAATTATAAAAATTTATTCAAACCTTATTATTTCCTTTCCATTGATCTTAGAAACATCCAAATGGTCTCAACCTAACTTTTAGTACTATTTTTGGAAATCATATTTGTTGGGGTTAACATTACCCAACACAACTAATTAAAATATATTAAAGAAAACGTTAAAATGAAATCGTGAGCCTACAAGCTATTTACTACTTTAGGACTATTCGATTAAATTCAAGATAAAAACTATTTTTAGAGAGTAGAATAAATTAAATGATATGGTTAAGCGAAGTTATATATCTAAATATTATTTAACTGCTGATTCACTCTAAATTTATTTGTTAGTTTAAATTCTTAGTTTATAATTTCTTCACTTAAATCCAATTTCGATAGTTTGGATATGAAGAGCAACAGAATATTCTAGATGCAAAAGGGACCTTAGAGGGAGGCACCAGAATTCGAAGGAAACCAGCATGGCTTACAGAATATGAGCTGGATGGAAAGCACTGAAGAATCTTTGAGAAGGAATAAAAAATTGATTCGGTTATGCAATTACTAGTTTGTTATTTTCATTGTCCACGTTTCTGTTATTGGTTAGAGTCCTATATACCTAGTTGCAAGGATTGATGATTTTTTATGCAACTGATGAAATAGTTTTATTGAGGAGTTTGGCCGTAATATGATACTTAATTGCTGAAAGTTTGTATCACATCATTTCCAAGTTATTATATAATGTGGTTCATATATAACAATGCCTAAGTTGTCAAGTTAATGAGAAAGAAAGTGGGTGGATGGAATCCAGAACATCTCATTATAACTTCTCTAAATTAATTGAACCTAGAGATTTGAATAATTTGATGTAAGAAGATAAGATAAATGAAAATAAAATTATTGGAACTCAGACAACTAAATATTTAGAGGCTTGAGCATGTTCTAGAGGGAATTTTTCTGGTAAACGAACCAATTATCCAAAATGTGATCTCTTTAAGAGAGAAATATGTGGCCGATATGGAGCACATCCTAGAGGCATACTTGGAGTGAAAGAAGGCCTCCAGGAGGTAACCCAACTGTTCATGGCATAACTCTTCCAAGAGACAGAACTGTTATCTAGCATGGAATTCTTCCTGGAGGCATAATTGAAGTCGAAGTTTGATATCTGCCAAGTATTGCACCGATTAGCACTAGGAGAAGTTCTTTTGTTTATTGATGGGGAAAAGTCATCATTTGATGCTCAAAATTTTCCATCTCTAATGGTAGATAGGAAGCTGCTAAAATTAGTGAGCCATGCCACCACTGAAAATGATGGAAAACACTTTGCGAAATGAATGTGTATAATCACGTGTATCGTGTCTTCTTTCTCTCAACACCACTACAAGCTCTCGAAAACAAAACCAGATAACAACAAATGAACCAACTGCTTCATGCTTTGCCTTTATCATTTTTCATGCACACCGTAAGCAATTGTAAACACAAACCCGTGTGATTAAAATTACCACTTTCCACTGCTGACAAACCGACCAAATCAACAACTGTAAACACAAAACAAAAGCGTTACCAAATAAATTTGTATTAAAGATTTGACTCCCTGTCAAAAGAAATATTAAAATACTATGAATTAATATTATTACTTGTTTTTGAAAAATTGTACTTTGACACTCTTAGACATTACGTTTTAATACATTGACTCCATTAATATATATATGCGTTTTTCTTTAGTTTGCTGCTGCAATTTTCCTGGCCATAGAGATTTCTACTGTTATTATTTTTATTATTTTTCACCATCCATATATAATGTACAAATGGCGGAGATCCACATGCTTTTATTTTTTCTTTTTATTCTTTTATAAATTTATTTTATTTTATTATTTTTATCTCCACTGTCCATATTTTAAATGGATGATGGAGACCCATTTTTAGGGTTAATTACATTAAAAACCCTGACCTTTTCTATTATAAGACTCATGCTCGAATTGTAGTTCGAAGAAGCACTACAACAAAATAGCCTAGCTATTCCGAAGTATCCATACCGGGCTTCTAAAGACCCGGTATGGATACTAAAGATTAAATTTTAAAAAAATTAAAAATGGGTTATCCATACCGGGCGGGTCGGGCCCAGTATGGATAATCCCAAATCCTTATCGGGCGGGTTGCACCCGGTAAGGATAATATGATTATCCATACCGGGCGGGTTATGGATAAAAATAATTTAAATTTTAAAAATTTAAAATTATTATCCTTACCGGGCAAGTCACGCCCAGTAAGGATAACATGATTATCCATACCGAGCTGGTAACCCGCCCGGTATGGATAAAAATAATTTAAAATTTAAAAATTTAAAAATATTATCCATACCGGGCGAGTTCCCGCCCGGTATGGATAATTGGATTATACATACCGGGCGGGTCGTGCCCGGTAAGGATAACCCAATTTCCTTAACAGGCGGGTCTCGCCCAGTAAGGAATCTGATTTTCAATACCAGGCAGGTCGTGCCCGGTATGGAAAATCTGGGTTTTGGCGACCCAGTTTGTTTTCTCCCCCATTTTCACTTTCTTTTCTCTCTCTTTCTCTCTCTCTCTCACATCCTCTCTCTCCCAACCTACTGTCGATGCATCTCCACCTTTGCCGACCGGTCACCGCTTCAGGAGCTCGCCATTCACCTCGCCGTGCGCCGATCTAGTAAGAGTGGGTCTTGTTCTTATTCTTTTCTTTTTCTTCTTCTACATTCTTCTTATTCTTCTTTTGACCGTCGCGCAATCGACCGGAATAAGTTCGACCGTGCGACGGCCGGTCGGACTCTTTCTGACCGCTGGTGCGGCGGTTTCACTTTGAGCATTTTCTTCTCCTTGTTTTCTTTTTCTCTTCTTCTTCTTCTTCTTCTTCTTCTTTTCTTCTTTTTCTTCTTGAATGTGCAACCGACTGGAGTGATTCTGGCCATGATCGTAGGTCAGATTGGTTCCGACGCCGGCACGGAACCAGTCTGACCGTCGCACATTGCATTATATTTTCATTTTCTTCTTATTTTGACACTTATATTTTTATGGATCTGTTTGATGTGGTTTGACATTCTTGTTAATATTAAGCTTTAAAATTACAGTGGACTTTTTTTATTGGAATTAGAAAGTAATTCTCTCTGAAATGGAATATGGGTGGACATGAATTGGGTGGACATGAATAATCTGGGCCATTTATATCCTTGTAATTTAAGTTGTTTGGAACAGTTGTACGGATTACATGTGGTAGGATTGGTCAATTTTTCTCTTGAACAATGGAATAGCAATTTCTTTTTTCATTCATCACTCTATTCTAAACTTTGTCAGTGTAATGATAAGCTTAGAATGGTTTATGGCTTGTTTATGCCCATTATAATATTTCTACTTGTTTAGTTTACATGTTATGAAATGAACTGACAACATATTTTTTTCTTGGTCAAATAGGATACACGGGAATGAATTAGCAGAGATGCCATTTATTGGGACCCGCTACATGTATAGGCACCAAGGAATGTGTCGTCGGCTTTTGATTGGAATTGAATTTGTATGTGCAAAATTCACTTAGTTGTCGTTTAACATCTGCTTTATCTTGTGTTTTTGATTAGAGACTCAGTTTTATTTGCTGTCCACTGCTGTGTTTCATGTGAATCTAATTTTTGGATTTGACTATTGCTTCTTGAGAGTTGCTTATGCTAGTTTTGTTTTCTTTTAAATAATCTGTAGTTTGTGAAATTATCTTAGGGTTGTATCCTAGTTTGCCAAATTGATGCATGAGTAGTTTCTTATGTCTTTGCACCCTTGTGATTTATTGATTTCAAGCTTCATCCTTATTTTGGTATCTCTTTTTTTTAAACTTATTATCAGGCTCTTTGCTCTTTAAATGTGGAGAGGTTGGTTATACCTGCAATCACTGAACTTAAGGAAACTTGGACTTTAGTCATTGGTTTCAAGCCTGTTAAAGCATCTAGCAAACTGAAAATGAGGAACATGAATCTATTGGTGTTTCCTGGCGTGGATATGTTGCAGAAACCTGTGTTGAAGCATCAGTTTGCAGTGGAAAATATGATTCCTGCTGAAGGTATTCACTTAAGAAATTCATGTACATGTGAATGACACAACAAACAGGCTCATGACTTATGTGCCGAACATAGATCAAGCTCAAATACTAGCATGTATACCTCCCGCACAGCCGGTAAATAACATGTACCCATTTAAAATATGTTTACTTCCATTTTTTGGTCATTAGTATGTTTTTTTTTTTCTGTATCCATGTTTTTTCATAAGTGGGTGTAAATATATTTTCATAGTGTTTACTATATGTGTGTTTGTGTATATATATTGTTTGGATATTTATTTATAGAGAGACGTTGTTTTGGTTGGATCGATTGTGAAAGTATTTTAATATATCATTATATTTATTCTTTCAACTTAATTTCATATATAAATGTATTTCCATAATATTTTTTTATAGAAGTAATTAATTAAATTTTTAA
Organism: Nephelium lappaceum; assembly: GCA_021234005.1. NCBI lineage: Eukaryota > Viridiplantae > Streptophyta > Magnoliopsida > Sapindales > Sapindaceae > Nephelium > Nephelium lappaceum. The sequence continues at coordinate 15,658,730 of CM038011.1, read as the reverse complement.
GCAAATGTAGTCCATTTCTTAGGGTTCTACAAGTCAAGCTGGTGGATTGAGTGGAAACCATTGCAAGTTATTAGACTGATTGGGTATAGGAACAGTGGTAGTAGAAGCAGAAATTGACTCCAAGGACCCCTATGATCAAGTTCATCACAAAGAGTTTGGTTCAGATTATTGGCGAGTTTCTGTGAAGAAAGTACTAGTTAGTATTTCGCTACCGCGCCCTACCAACGAGCTACAAACTTTAAAACATGCATTATACTTATTTATTGTTTGGCCAATAAAATATATTGTATGTTAAGATTATATTATCATCATATACATAATAACCGTAAATGATGTAAGTTAACTTTAAGTAATATCTATATTTATAAATATATTTTAAATGTATGTTAAAATTTGGTTAAAGGTTTTTTGGAATATATAGTTTTAATTTTAACATTAAATTATATATATTTTAATCATGAAAAATGAATTTAAAATTAAAATATTTTCCATACCTGGGCATATGCCTAGCACGAAAACAAGTATCCATGTCGGGCATCAGCCCAGTATGGATAGTTATGGAAATTGAGATTATACATGCTGGGCATGCGCCTGACATGGAAAATCATTATCCATACCGAGCACTAAAGGCTCGGTATGGATATTAAATTTCCATGTCAGGCACATGCCCCGCATAAATAATGATTTTCCATGTCGGGCGCATGACCGGCATGGATAATAATTTTTCATGCCGGACGATGCCCGGTATGGATAATTCAAGTATCCATACCAATCGCATCCATACCGGGCATGCATGCCCGGTATGGATAGTCAACCATACCGGGCATTGCTCAGTATGGATGAGCTGTTTTGTTGTAGTGAAGTGTCCTCAGTGCGAACTAGGTCTAAGTCCTTTGGAAAGAGGCATTGGAGAGGGTGAGAGCTTTATTGCACTTAGACCTTGTCACACCATGAAGCATTGTCACATCATGTCAAAATATCAACTCTTATGAAAATAAAAATACACTAAATCAAGATGACTTTATTAATTACATTTGTAAAAATGATTAAATAAAGATGTCTCTTTAAAGCAACATATTTTGACAATATCGGTTTATTAATATTTAAAGTGTATTTTCATGTACTAATCACACCATGGAGCCTTTTTTTTTTTATTTAAACTAAGTAGTGAACTTTAAGATACTTCATTTTGTTGTAGTAACAAGAAACCTATGATAAATTTTCAATGATTAATTCCTTTGATTCTTCCTCTTTATTATTAGAAAGTAATCATATTTTGGCCATATGTAAATTATTATTATTTTTTTTTACAAGTTTGGCAGTCGATCAATTAGTTGATCGTCGATCTATGGTCAAGCCAACTAGTCTTTGAGTGCTCGCCGACTAGGTCACTAGTGGTCAACCGTCTAGCAACTAGTGCTTTCTTAATCATTGGATACGGGTCCACCCTTTGTAGGTGCAGTTGCTAGGTTGCAAGTATAAAATTTGCTTGTAGGTTCAAGCATGAGTTTGGGCAAACCTGCCCCAACCCAACCCATTGTCATTCGTACCTCTGACCAATTATGTATCAACATTAAAAAATATAATTAATGTCATTACTTTCTTTAATTAATGCTATACTAAATTTACCTCTCACATTTAGTTAGTTTCAAAAGATGTGTGGTGTGATGGATTTTTCATTCATGGAGGATGCGGATATTGCGGGATATGAATATATTTCTGATATCAAATTCTTTATTGCGGGATATGAATATGTTTCTGATATCAAATTCTTTAAAGTCCATTGATGTTAAAGTTATCCTTATGAGTATCATTACTACCCATTCATCAAGAACATTTCACAAAAATTTACTTTCTAAGTAGTGATTAATTGGTATTCGATTAAATATCGTAACTATGTTGTTGAAGGAGAACAAGGCAGAAGTGATCTTAGATCAGAATGGAAGAGAATCAAAAGAGGAAGAAGACAATCATGGAGAAATTTTGATTTCTTTTATCAGATCAATAACTTACCAGCATGTATTTGAGGTGAGATATAATTAAATATTTGTATTCAAGTTTTCTATCAGATTAACAATACATAATATGTGAAGTAATCAACCCAGATAAAAGGGATTTTCTTTTCTCTTTTTTGCAAGAATATGAAATGAGTCATAATATCATTTGTGACGATGTCAACTCTAGGTAAACCATCTTGGATATGATTATAACCGAGAGAATGGAAGCTAGTCAAACATGTTGAATTTCCAACAAAGAAGCTGATATATTGGAAGTTTCGTATGATGAATGTCTTAAACAATCTCAATTAATCACCCCAAATATCAGCCATATAACAGATAGAATTCTGATTTATGAAATACTTAAATGAAAGTAAGAGTGGTAAGCAAAATAATAAGGAACTGCACGTAGAAGGCTTCTAAGAACAAAGTAATTCATCAATTGTCTATCGTTGTTCTAATTCTCAATGTCTCTAATATTTTTTGAATTGTCAATACTACTTCTTCTTTATTTATAATATACTTTATCACTGTTTTGATGATCTGGATAATCTCTTACATACGGAAGTAAAAGGCTAATAGTACAAGAACATTCAAAGTTTGATCTGTTAAGAGATTCTTTCCTCTGATGAGTCTTGCATCTAGTTTTGTCTCCTGATTTGTGAGATTGATATCACGGTTAAGTTTCTCTGGAACCGTTAAATTTATTTTGTTTTACTCTGGCTTGGGGAAGGTGAAATGAACCACCAAGAAGTAAGGTTTGCTTGGTGTTCTTTCCTTCACCTGAAGAGGCAGCTGATCAAAGAATGTATTGGATTTAGCTTATGCTTTTTGAAAAGTATTGTTAGCATTTCTATACTATTTCAGTAAATATTGTTGGTTTACCGAGTAAATATTGCTATTTGGAGCCTTAAATTTGTTGAATTCTGTACAGGAAAAAGCTCATAAACTCATATTTCAATGCTAGAAAAACATTATTGAATTCATGATGCTGTGAACTTGGTGAAATATGCTGTAATGCAAGATGCTTTCCTTAGCTATTCTTGAGTACATGTTCTATTCCGGGCTTCATTTTCACATGCTATATCACATGCTTTTGAAGGGAATGCTCTTAAATTCATATTTCATTGTGTTTAGAAAAAGGTTAATGAATTCATGTTGCTTTAAGATTTGGTGAAAAATGTTGCTATGCATGATCGAAATCTGTTGTCAACATCTGCTGAAAGTTGGCATTCTCGCTGACTGTTAGTGGAAAAAAACTATTGTTCTCTTCCTCTCTCTCTGAGTGTGTATGTGGGTGTCTTATTGATAATATTTATAGCATGAATCACCTACATGCCATTATTTTCCTGAAATGTATAATTCTTGGAAGCAGGGTTCGCCTCTTCATTGGGCAATGAAAATGAGAGTAGCAGTTGGTGCTGCAAAGGGACTGGCCTTTCTACATGAGGAAGCTGAAAGGCCAGTAATATATGGAGATTTTAATACATCTGATGACAGGTAATCAATAGTCTCTTTCTATATTAGTTTTATTTTGTTTTTCCTTGGTTGAAAAATTTTGTCTACACTCTTATAATGGAATTCCCTTAGCACAATATTCTTGTATTTTCAGTGTAAATTATGTTTCCTCTATCTGCCACCTACGTTAGTTCATTTACTTGGTTACAAGCACTCAATTTTATTTCTTTGTAATCTTTAGGGTGTCCTTTGGTTTATCGTATACTTTTTTGCTCTGTTATCACCTTCAATGTCACACTTCAGTCACTTTTACTTCCACCATGCCTCCATCTCTAAGAAGAATACAGAAACTCAGAAGTAAAAACGAAGTATATACTCTTGAATAAAATTTAGTTAGGTTCTTTTATGTTCAAACAATGGCTAAAGTGAAGAGTTTCAGCTGAAAAATGGATGACCACAATGATGTGTGGATAGGTAGCTTGCATTCTTATTTTCTACCTTGGTCAAATTTTCTCTTCTCAACAAACATCTCTTCCCATGCTCAAACCTGTGATCTTTTAAATTGGTCTCGAGTATAATTTTTAGTTATACTAATTAATGCATGCAAAAATCCTATCATAACTAATATAATTTGTTCATGCCAGGGCATTTTACATCAAAAAGTGATGTCTACAGCTTTTAGGTTGTGACTAGCCGAACATCAATTGACAAAAACCAACCCAACGGAGAGCACAACCTAGTGGAATGGGCTAGACCACAACTTGGAGAGAGACAACGATTCTACCATCTATCAAATCATCACCATGAAGGAAACTTTTCAATGAAAGCTGCTCTGAAAGCAATTTAGTAGGCTGCCCAGTGCCTTAGTCGTCACCTGAAAGCCAGACCTCTTATGAATGAATCGTAGATGATGCCACGGATAACATGAACTCTAGGAAACTTGGTCCTGTGTTTGGCAGCAGCAGGAGGGACTTCAACATCAGAAGTAACAGCCATTGATTCAGACCCAGAAAATCAGGTTGGTCAAAGAAATCAAAGATGGAGGACAATCTTTAAATTGGGTTTTTAAAATTTCACTTTCTTCAGGTAGAAGAGATTTCAAGAGAATCAAAACTTGGGAGGGATACCCAAATTTTGTTGCCTCCAATTTTGAAATTTTTCTGTAATAGACACAAATTCTTATTTTTTTTCTCAAAGAAAAGGACTAGAATCTTCTTCTAGTACAATTAGGGTTAGCAATTGTTGATACAATCGGTTTATATCTAACACCAGATAGGGTCAGCATGTTTCCTAAGCATGTTTTGGGGCGACGCGTTTCTGGAACCTATGCGTATTTTGTGGCCCACCTGTTTTTTGAGTCTATGCACATTTTTCGGCCTACTAAGATTAATCATTGATTAATATCATAGTATCCAAAGATTTATCTAAATTTATTGCCACATCCAAAATCCTTACACACCGCTGTTTCACCTCAAGGACATATCCACATCCTATTCAGCCTATGCAAGCAGGGTGTATAGGTTCCAACTCAAACCCTAAACATGGTCCAAAGTTGCAAGCCGGGCAGTTATCAAATAGGCAACCAATGAGGAGTGTCTTGATCATACCAAATGGTCCGTGTACATCTCCTTATCACCAGAAACAATCCTCACCGGTCTCCCAAACCTAATGTTTAGCAACAGAAACAGTGAATGGTAGTTTGCAATTTTTTGCTGTTGAGTTTATTTTGGTGTTAATTGCAACCATAGCAGACAGTTTACGTTTTCCCTTATGTACCCTGTCTGTAGTTCCAACGGTTTCTAGTATAGATACCAGACCTAATTTTTGTAACGAAGTTGAATGGTAGTTTGAAATTTTTTGCTGCTCAGTTTATTTTGTAAACAGAACTAGAATGGCAGGAGTGTATAGATATATATATATATATATTTCTGTAGAACTCCATTCGGTTGCGTTGAGGATATAATCAGAGGCTGATTCTACATGAGTTAAAGCCTCATGGACGCAGCAACTACACTTGTTGTTGGTCCACCTTTGTGCCAGAATTTTGCCTCTCAAGATTAATGTAAGATGCTAGTTTTCCATGTTTTTTTTTTTTTTTTCTTCTAATTATACAATAGCGATTTATCTCTCTTCCACAAGCAAGTTGTTGAACAAAGTGGCTCAAGATTCAACAGCATATTTTAAAGAACTGGTCGAAAACTCATTCAGTCCTAGTTAGCTCACATTAGAATTTGTAATTGATAGCATTGTTCAAGAAGTTGGACCCAAAAATATTGTAAATTTTCTCACAGATTCTTTAACTAGTTATAGAACTGCAGGTGATTAGCTCTTGATGAATAAGTTTAGATATATTCTTTTTTTATCTGTCTGTTAGCTGTATGATCAGACTCACGTGTTTAAAATGAATCTAATATGAATTATGCTTCCTTTATCTTTTACTTCTGGTTTTCTCCAACCCCTTCTAGCAGAAGCTGATTGCTCTCGCTACTCTAAAGCCTTATCAATTAGTACTCATTGTTCTGCTTGACCGGGTTAAATTTAGGGTGTGTTATGTCACGCTAGCTTTTCTGCCAAGAAGCACGATGTCTTTGGTTGCAATTGTATGGCTTGTTTTAAAACCCCTTGTGGGTTTTTCATCATAGATGACTTCCTCTCTGCTTGAGGTTCTGAAAGTCTCAAATAATTTTACATTATAATGTATTTTTGGTATGAGTACTGTTTATATTGAAATGAAATATAAATTATTGAAAAGGTTAGTGCTTGGTGCTCTATGTGAGACGACAGATTTATTCTTGGATAAATTGTGGTTTGTTATCTTTCTTTTTTTAATTCTTGAAAAAGTGCAAGGGTTGCATCAAAAGGTTCCTGAACTGGATTGAGTGCTAACCTTAAACCTTAGTCATCATTTCCAAGTTATTATATAATGTGGTTCATATATAACAATGCCTAAATTCTCAAGTTAATGAGAAAGAAAGCGGGTGGATGGGATCTAGAACATCTCACCATGACCTTCTTAAATTAATTGAAACTAGAGATTTGAATAATTTGATGTAAGAAGATAAGATAAATGAAAATAAAATTATTAAAACTCAAACAACTAAATGTCTAGATCAACTTTATCATAAAAAAATAACCATAAAGAAATTGGGCTTACGAATAATTATCCTTTACTAACCCTCAACTAATAATTAATCTATTAGTAATCCCATGGTAATTATTGGAAGGTTAGTAACTTCTTTGACAATTATTGTTTGCCAAGTCACCATCCTTATACTAGTTACTTCCATAAAGCTTATTATCAAAGCACATAAAGAGAAGAGCGTATGGAGGGTAATATAAATTCTTGCCCTTGATTCTAAACTTGCATCTCTCTAATCTAAAATTTGCTAAGATTCATAGAGGTCCTTGACCATTTTGTAAAATCTCCTGACGTGAGTGTCGGATGTGTGGTCACCAACAACCTCGCCATCATCATTCTAAAATTCTTTGGTCTTGCGGGAAGGGAGTTGAGGTTTCTAGAGGGAATCTCTCCAGTAAATGAACCAGTTATCCACAAAATGTAATCTTTTTAAGAGACAAATATGTGGCCAATATAGAGCACTTCCGGGAGGCATACTTGGAGTGAAAGAAGGGAGTTGAAGTTCAAATACATTCTAGAAGAAACCCAATTCTTCATGGCATAACTCTTCCAAGAGACAAAACTGGTATCTAGCATAGAACACTTATTGGAGGCATACTTGAAGTCGAAGTTTGATATTTACTAATTATTGTACCGATTAACAGTAGGAGAAGTTCTTGTGTTTATTGATGGGGAAAAGTCATCAATGCATGCTCAAAATTTTCCATCCCTAATGGCAGATAGGAATCTGCTAAAACTAATGAGCCACCAATGAAAATGACGGAAAACACTTTGCTAAATGAACGTGTATAATCACATGTATATCATGTCTTCTTTCTCTCAAGACCACTACAAGCCCTCGAAAACAAAACTAGATAACAACAAATGAACCAATTGCTTCATGCTTTACTTGTATCTATTAGTTACCATCAGACTCAAAACTTAAACTGATAGAAAATTATTTAACTATAGTATTTAAGGCTTGAGATTGATATATAACTTAGACAGATGCCAAATGAATGATACATGCTAAATGTTCCCTACAGTATAACATGTGTAACGAGAAAATTTTCAGATAAAGAGGGGAGAGTGGATTTGAACCAGAGACCTCCAAACTCTGATACCATATTAGTTATCATCAGACTCAAAAGTTTAAGTTGATTGGAAAGAGCCTAACTATAGTATTTAAGACTTGAGGTTGACACGTGACAATATCATTTTTCATGTAGACAGCAAACAACTATAAATGCAAACCTGTGTGATTAAAACCAACACTCTCCCTTACTAACAAACGGACCAAATCAACAACTGTAAACACAAAACAAAAGCGTGCCAACTAAATTTGTATTAAAATACTATAAATTAATATTATTGCTTATTTTTGGAAAAATTATACTTTGACACTCTTAGATATTATATTTTAATACATTGACTCCATTAAATATATATATATATATATTTTACTTTGTCACTGCAATTTTCATGGTGATAAAGATCTAATATGGATCTTTGCTATTATTTTAATTTTTTTTTTTATTTTCACTGTCCATATATAATATACAAATGGTGGAGATCCATTTGCATTTTTTAATATTTTTTTATAAATTTATTTTATTTTTATTATTTTTAGTTCCACCGTTCATATTTGAAATGGCTGATAGAGACCCATTTTCTAGGGTTAATTGCGGCAAAAACCCTAACTTATTATATTATAAGACTCATGCTCAAATTGTAGTTCCAAAAAGCGTCCTTAGTGAGGATCGGGTCTAAGTCCCTTGGAAAGAATCATCGGAGAGAGTAAGAGCCCTATTGCGCTCGGACCTTGTCACACCATGAGACATTGTTTACAAGTTAGTCGAGTTGTTTAGGAATCAGATTCTGTCCAAGGCTTTAATGCAAGTGAAAGATTGATAACAAACAAGTATCACAAGGAAAAGATGAAAAAGATCATGAAAAGAGAGTCAAAGAGTGCTTAAAATTGCCGAGACAGAAGTAGATAGGGAGTTGATGATGCGTCAAAGGTGGAATGATCACAAGCCGGTCCATAGATTGACTCAGGATGTGGATTGATGCGGAATGCAGGGACATCAGTTTATCATTTATTACAGGAAAGTACCCTTAAACAAGTTTGTCCGTCATTGACCTAAAAAAAAAGTTAAAAAATTATTTAAATGAATAAAAGGCATCTTTGAGTAATCAACAACTATAACATATTAAAACTAGTAGAATTTCATTTTTGTTCCTATGTTATTGGAAATGTTCACTTTCTTGAACATGAATTTCTCGAAAGAGTTTATAAATGGAGTTTTTAAATAAAGGTAAAATCATAATTTTATACAATTTATAAATAGTTCAAAACAGTTTTTCTCTGCTTTCTATTAATTTTAATCATCAAAGTTTTAGTCAAAAGGACTAAAATGATCCCATTTTGAAATGTATGGGACTACAAGAGTCAAAACTAGATTTATGTTTAAAAAAACGAACCTTTCCAATAACATAGGGATGAAAATAAAAATCTCCATTTAAAAATTAATAATATTTTTATTTTTCATTTTTTTAAAGAATCATTTGTTCCAAACTTAATATGGAATTTCCAAATTAAGATATGGAAGGTCCATCTAAGATGGAGTCTCCATATAAAATGGAGTCAATCTTCCATCTCAGATAGAGAGTGAAACTCCAATGAAAACTTAAAGTTAGAAGGATTGATCTTAAATTCAAAACTCCAATTAACAACCGCACCTTACAACCAATGTTTCAGAACTCGATACTCACTACTCGACTGACGACTCAATGAGTAACGACTACTTGGCTAATCGGCGAGTACTCATTTGACTATTGGTATGGTCAACCTGTTGACCAATGATCAAACTTGATCAAACTTATAAAATATATATATATATATATGTTCTATAGTGTTAAAATACAATAATCTAAATCCATATAAATTAAAATAAATTAAATCCATATAAATTAATATCACATAATCAACTAAACCCATATAAATTAAAATAAGCTAAATTCATATAAGATAGAGATGTTATGAAAATACCCCCCTTGTTTGGAAACTAATTCATACATACCCCGATTTTGAAACGATTAGGAAAACTCCCCCTATTGTCCAAGTTCTATCCAAAAAATATAGTTATATTAATGGGAAAGGGTAGAAAGGTAAAAGACTAGGTACATAACCATCCACAGCCATTTCTCGATTACTAGAGTTGCCCTTCTCCCACAATCATCAACACTATTTTCACATATCTCACCTCCATTCCCAACTGATGATTAGACAATTGTAAAAGAATCCATTTTGCTGTGAAACAAATCAGCATGAACTTCTTTCTATTTACTAATTCTTATTTTATTATTTGGAATACTAATTAAGATATAAATTGAGTTATCTAACATTGTTTTTTCATAAGTTCAGATTCATAATATTTTGACCGAAATAAATATTTAATTCTATTTCCATATCCCATGCCATATAAATCGGTAGTTTTCAAAAACAAAACCAACAAAAAAACTTGAAAAACTTGCTCTGTTTTATTATGTCCAATTATGTTATTAGATTAATGAGTCTTAAGTAGTCTTAAGTCATAAAAACAAACATGGAGGGCAAAAATAGCTAATAACAAAAAAAAAGTGGATAAATTTGAAAACTGAGGAAGTATTAGTAGAGCCTATACTTTAAGGGCGGAAATGGCTTGGTTTTTCACACACTCTCTCTCTTTCTCACAAATTCTCTATCATCACTGTCCTCCCATAAAATCTTGACCATCATCCTCACAATTCATCTCCCTTAACACCACCATCCATCTCCCTATTCATTGTCTCTCTTTCTTACAAACTAATTTCTGTCCTCTTTCACACTCACACATAAACAATTTCTCTTTCTTCTTTTTCTCTCTCTCACTGTTATCTCCCCTTTTCCTTCCTCTTGCTCCCCCATCAGTTCTCTCTTCTCTTTTTTGATTTGGTTGGAGGTTTGTCAATACATATGGATTGGTTGTGGGGTTGATGGAGGTGAGTTCTCAGCCAGTTTGTTGGTCAATGGGTTTGGTGTTTTGGTGAGGCAGAGAGGCACTTGCAAGTTTGGTTTTGATGATTTGAAGCTCTTCTTTTCATTTTTTTCTTGGTTGCAAATTAATATGGTTTTGGTGGTTTGAAGCTTTGCTTTAATTTTTTTTTTTTTTTTTGTAGGTTTGAAGTTTGGAACTGTAAGTTGGCTGAATTAGGCCAAGTAGTCACCTCTAGCAAGTAGAATCCCTAATCTTAGGGTTTTCAGATCGACAGAGTGCTGGCTTGAGTTGATTTGGTGAGAACCCGGCCGAGTTGACCGAGTTCTGAAACATGGCTTATAGGTCCAAGTGTTAGGATGGGTAGACACAAAATCAAGCAAAGTGAAAACAAAAAGGAAAATAGAGGCACACAAAATTTTTATGTGGTTCTAAAAGTCTCTACTTTCACGAAGCTCATTGACACTCTTTCTACTAAAAAAAGATGTTGGCAAAGAAAAAAAGGCTCTCTCTTTTTCTTTTCTTTGACCACATACAAAACCCTCGTATACAAAGGTATTTATAATAGCTCATGCATGAAAAAACAAAAACTCTTAATTGACTTAGAAAACATTCTTGCTCAAGAAATAGAAAAGCTTTTTTTCACGAGACTTTTAATTCAATCAAGATTACTTTTTCCATGAGTTAAAATTTTAATTTTCTTTTGGAGGCACTACCCCAAAAGACCCAATAAGCTAATTGTGTAGCTGAAACCACAATGTTGTAGCTCCTTCTCACTATCACTCCCTTTGTAAATGGAGCATAGTCGCTATCGCTCCATCTTATGGAGGTGAGTTCAGTTTCTTCAATTTTCTCTTCATCATTTTTTCAATTTTTTTTATTGTGTTGTAATGTATTAGTTGTGGCTTTGTTATTTCTTATCATTCAAAAAAATGATTTTTCAAACATTGAACTGATGATGAGTTGATGATTGTTATGAATTATTGCTACAAAATTTGGGTTTTCTTCCAAATAACCTGATGCATGTTGATGAATTTTTTGGGCTTTAATTTAAGATCATAATAATTATTGTGATTTTTTTTTTTAATTATTATCATTAGTATTATTTTTAGTCAATTAATATATATTTTTTTATTTTAAATAATAATATTATTACTTTGAAAACAAACTAATTTTAATCATAAGTGTTTCAAGATTGTGAATCATTAGATGCATTGACTTTTCATAATAGATATTTGTTATTATTTATTTATAATTGTATATAATCAATGACCCACGAATTTGAGAGTAATATCATTAAACATAGTTCAACCTAAGTAAAAAAGGGTGTATACATAGAATTAAAGTTTTGTTTAAAAATTTTGAAAGGAAAGTACGAATGGTGGCCACCTAGTGACCTATAATGGAGGTTGGTGCCTCCTTGGAAATCATCAGTGTTGTCATCAGTGTTGCTATCTGATGAGAACCTCCATCGATTGATGAAGAAAAGGAGGAGTAGTGTGCAGCGTGTGGCTTGTGGAACCATAAAGTTGATCACAATCATGAGTTGCGAGATGTGTTCAACAACCTCGAGTTACGATGGCCAGGCAGAAGGTATCACGAGTCTGAGTCGTGAGCAGTGACTCGCGGTTGCAAGTTACAATGAGTGACTAGAGGGCATCGTGAGATTGGATTGCGAGTCGCAACTCGTGATGAAGGCTGTTGTGTGCAAATCAATTTCGATGGCATTGGAGTTTCACTTAATCTAGGATTTTTATTTTTAGGATTTTATTAATTTAGGTCTATTATATTAATTTAGGATTATCTTATGTTATCTCTTAGTAATTGTTTAGATAATTTAGGATTAGTTTGTCTTTCCTAAAGAGACTCGGAGTTGTACTATAAATAGTCATGTAACTTTAAGGTTTATTATGTTTTTAGTATCTTAGAAATTATTAATAAAATCTCGCTTCTTGGTGAGGCAATTATCTTTTGTCTTTCGACTTTTCTGGATAGCAATATTGGGAATCGCTTAGATTAAATTCAAATCAATTCTGTAATTTGATTCAACATTATCAATTTGTCCAATTTTGTTGGTCAATTGATTAGAAATTTATCCTGCTATGTGGTGTGGATTTGGGACGAATAAAGCTTGTTCTTGGATATAAAGCTAGGTCTTCAACACTATCAATAGCAATTTAAAGAAATCACGCAAAACTGGGCATTTAGAGAAATGTCTCCAGATCAGATCTGAAAAGTTTAGTAGCTGCATATTGGAGGAAGTCACGGCTTCCTTAAACTCCATTGAAATTAAAATTCTCCTTATGAATATCACCAAATGCCCATTCATCACAAACATTTCAAAAACACTTATTTTTCGAGCAGTGATATGATATTTAAATTAAACTTGGTAATAATAGTCATTGAAAGAAACAACGCAGAAAGACTAGTGAACTAAGATCAGAAGGAAGAGAAACAAAAGTGGAAGATGAAGATGGTGGAGACATTTTGAATAACTTACCAGAAAGTATTTGAAGGTGAGATATATTTAAATTTTGTATTTTAATTTTCCATAATATTAACTATAAATCATAAATGAAGGAATCAACACATAAAATGAAACAAACAAGGAAGATGATCATCCTGGAAAATTTTGCTTTTATTGAATGAATAACTTACCAGGAAGTATTGGTATTAAAAAAAAAAAAAATACCAGGAAGTATTTGAAGGTGAGATACATCTAAATTTTGTATTTTAATTTTCTATAACATTAAATCATAAATGAAGGAATCAACAAATATAAATTGAATTGTCTTTTTCTTTTTATTTGAGAATTAGGTCATGAGCTACATCATAATATTATCTGTGACAATGATAACATTCAAAGATTGATCATTTGAGAGATTCTTCCTCTGATGAGCATTGCTGGTTTTTGCATTCTGATTTGTGTGAATGATATCCTGATTCAATTTCATTGGAACCATTAAGCTGTTTTTGGTTAACTCTGGCTTAGGGAAGGTGAAATGAACCACCAAGCAGTAGGGTTTGCTTGGTGCTCATTGTTCCACTTAAAGGCAACTGATCAAAAGGTGGACTGGATGTGGCTTGTACTCTTTTTGAAATTTTCTATTAAATTATATGTGTTAACTTACTTGAGGATTCTTAGCACTTCCACAATACATTTTTAGTGTGCTGACTGTTAGCTTCAACATTAGATGTGTGGTATTGGTGACTGGTTCCACAAATCTAGATATACGATTAAGACAGAATACTTTTATTTTCGCTTTAGCGATTTAGGGTTTCAAATTTCTTATAGATACAATACATTGTTGGTGGTTATAAATATAATAAAATTGACTAGGTCATCTTCCCTTTACAAGTATAAGATAAGATCCGTTCACTGTAGTCCGTCATCATACGCGCATGTATATAGACATGATTTGTTTGTAATGAATTGTGATGAACAATAATTAAATCTTGCTTCTAAGAAGTGACATAGTCTATTTTAAAATTTCGCATAGGATTAAGAAATATGCTTTCATGAATATTAATTGTGATGAACAATAATTAAATATGTGGCGGGCTAGGGTTAATTATCTCGTTGATCTTTTTCACCGGATCGGTTGTTGTTGCATTGATCAGGATGATCAAAGTCTGGTTGTATATGAGTTTATGCCTCATAGAAGCAGCAACTACACTTGTTGTTGGTCCGCCTTTGTGGCTCAAGTTTGCCTCTCAAGAGAGCGTCAATTAAGTTTGTTGAAGTTGATGCACACTTCTAGATATTTCTAGAACTACTTGGGAGATAAACACAATTATGTGGTGTAAAATTAATCTGATTTTTTAATATGTAGGCTTTTGTTGATTGATGTAGAACATTCAAGATAAAAAAAAAAAAAAAATGTAATACATGAACCTGCTGGAAGCTTCATGCTGGCCGATTTAGGGAGGCTATATAAGCCTTCACCTTCTCATGAACTTGTACTTATACTGGTACATGAAATATTACAATACAAAAAAGCTTCCATAACTATTACACTCCTCCCATCTCCTGTCAACTTTTTTCTAATATAATATCATTTATTTGTGTCCCATTTTTGAGCATATAGCTCACAACAACCAAAGCTTTTCACACTCAAAAGCCTAGTCACCCTACTAGTCTACACCTATCTTTCACACACACACTCCATTACTCCATAAAAGCATACTACCCTACACCCATTTCTATCACACACCAACACCTACTCTACTCCACTTTTTTTATTTACACTCATATTTTTTAATCATCTATCAAATAGTGCTATCAGAGCTACATTCGGTCATCTACTGAACGTATATTAATGATGAATTCTAACCATTCTACTGTTCTCCTTCCACCATTTAAGGGGGATAATTATGATTTTTGGTCTATTAAAATGAGAACCTATTTTCGCTCTCAAAATTTATGGAAGACTATTGAAGAGAGATTTAGCATCCCATAAGACACTTCCACCCTTCCAACTTATCGTCGGATATGCCCCAGAACAGTATGGAGTAGTCTGAAGGGAAAAATAGAATAGTGATGGAGATGACAAGATCAATGTTGATGGAGAAGAGCTTACCTAAAACTTTCTAGACAGAAGTAGTGTACATAGCTGTCTATCTACTCAACAGATGTCCAACAAAAGTAATTCAAGACAAGATGCCAATAGAAGTCTGGAGTGGAAGAAAGCCCTCTGCAAAACATCTCAAGGTGTTCAGGTGCATATGCTACGTACATTTCTCAGAACAAAAAAGGAGCAAGTTAGACAAGAAGACCGAGGAAGGGATCTTCTTAGGCTATAGCACTCAATCAAAAGGATATCAAGTCTATAGCTTAAGAACAAAAACTCTAATCATCAGTAGAGATGTTCAATTTGACAAAGATGCATCATACAACTGGGAGACTGAAAAAGTCGAACGAAAGAGCATCAGTTGACCAGCATCAGCTCATCAATAAGATGGAAAGGAGCACAATAAGCCATTGTTAAGGGATGAACCTGCATAACCAGAAAACTCTTCACCAGAGTCACCACCAAGAAGAATAAGTCCATTATCAGAAATATATGAGACATGCAACTTGATAATGGTTGAGCCTAAAAGCTATGAAGTCTCCTCCAAACAAGAAGTATGGATAAAGGCTATGGAACAAGAAATCCAGATGATTGAAAAATAAGACATAGGAATTAACAGATCTTCCCAAAGACAAAGAAGTCATCAGAGTTGAGTATACAAAACAAAACTTAGCTCTAATGGTTCAATTCAAAAACATAAGGCATGTCTGGTGGCGAAAGGATACTCACAACAATACGAAGTTGACTATAATAAAACTTTTGCTCCAGTTGCTTGCTTCAACACGATAAGAGCTCTTGTTATGCTCGTTGCTCAAAAGAAATGATAGATTTATCAACTAAATATGAAATTTGCATTCTTGACTAGGTATCTTAAAAAAGAAATATATGTGGAGCAACCGCAAGAATTTATTATCCCAAGAAAAGAAAACAAAGTCCTCAAGTTGAAGAAAGCTTTGTACGAATTAAAGCAAGCACCTAGGACTTGGTATAGCAAAATTGATGAGTACTTCACAAATCATGGACTTAGGAGGAGCAAAAGTGAACCAACAATTTACACCAACCACCAAGGTAATAATATTCTTATTGTTTCTTCATACATTGATGATCTCATCCATACAAAAAATAATGAGAATATGATGACAGAATTTAAAGAAGATATGATGAAGACATTTAAGATCACAAACTTAGGTTTGATGCACTACTTTCTTGGTATTGAGATAAATCAAGAAAAATCTGGGATCTTTATATCACAAAAGAAATACACTAATAATCTTCTGAAGAAATTCAACATGAATGGATGCAAGCCCGCAACAACTTCTATCATCACTACAGAAAAATTCAGAAAAGAAGATGGGTAAAACAAAGCAGATGTTTTACTTTACAGAAGTCTTATTGGAAGCTTATTATATCTGACTGCCACAAGACCAGATATTATGTATGCTACAAGTTTACTTTCGAGGTTCATGCAGGATCCAACTCAAGTCCATTATGAAGTGGCAAAACGAATTCTCAGATACCTGCAAGGAATGAAAAACTATGGGATATGGTATAGACCTTTAGAAAATTATAAATTGATCAATTACACAAATAGTGATTGGGCAGGATCACTAGATAACATGAAAAGTACTTCAAGATATGCATTTACACTTGGCTCGGGAATCATCTCATGGGCATAAAAAAACCAAGCAACTACTGCTCAATCATTCGTAGAAGCTGAGTATGTAACAAATAATCAAGCTATATGGCTTAAACACATATTCAAGGACATGGGAGAGACACAAAAGGAAGCTATAGAAATCTACTGTGACAATAAATCGACAATAGCTATGACAAAAAATCCTGTGTTCTACAGCAGAACTAAGTATATAAATATTAAATATCACTTTATCAGGGAAGCTGAAGTAAATACGAAAATAAAGCTCAAGTTCTACAGGATTGAAGATCAACTAACAGATATATTCACAAAAGCACTGCTAAGAGGCAAGTTCGAGGAACCGCGTAACATAATTAGAGTTGTTGAAATGTGCATAAAGAAGGAGTGTTGAAGTTGATGCACACTTTTAGATACTTCCAGATCAACTTGGGAAACAAACACAATTATGTGGTGTAAAATTAATCTGCTTTTTTAATACGTAAACTTTTGTTGATTGATATTAAGTATTCAAGATATAAAAAAAAAAAAAAGTGTAATACATGAAGCTGTCGGAAGCTTCATGCTAGCTGACTCAGGGAGGCTATATAAAGCCCTCACCTTCTCATGAACTTGTACTTATACTGGTACTTGAAATATTACAATACGAAGAAAAAAAAAAAAAAAAGCTTCCATAATTATTACACTCGTCCCATCTCCTGTCAACTTTTTTCTAATATAATATCATATATTTGCATCCCATTTTGAGCATATTATAGCTCACAACAACCAAAGCTTTTCACACTCAAAAGCCTAGGCACCCTACTAGTCTACACCCCATTTTCACACACACACTCCATTACTCCATAAAAGCATACTACCCTACACCCATTTCTATCAAACGCCAACACCCACTCTACTTCACTCTTTTTTATTTACACTCATATTTTTTAATCATCTATCCAACAAAGCTGATATGGCTTTTGCAAGATTTATGTATGATGCTGGTTTATCCTTCTCTGCTGCAAAAATACTATTGCTGCTTTGGGTCCTGGTTATAAATTACCTTCTTATATTTCTTCGAGGAGCAAGTTGTTGAACAGAGTAGATCTAGTGCAGAAGCATATTGTGAAGAACTGAAAAAGGCATGGGATATGATCACTGGATGTTCTTTCCAATTGATAGGTGGATGGATAAAACTGGTTGTACAGTCATTAAAGTTGTTGATGCATCAGACATCACAAATTCTGCTGAAGCACTTTTGAATTTGTTTGATAGCACTTGTTCAAGAAATTGGACCCGAGAATACTGTAAATGTTGTGATAGATTTTGTAACTATTTATAAAACTGCAGGTAAGCTCTTGATGATTACTTATAAACCTTTTTCTGCAACACCTGTGGAGATGCAGTGTATCGATATTATGCTTGTGGAAATTAAAAGAACAGATAAAGTGAACAAGGTTATAGCTCTCACAGTGCCTTAAATTCTGATATTGTATTTAATTAGCATGTCATTATGTCAAGATTGTTGCTACGTTTTCAGATAGAAAATGTCATTATGTCAAAAATTGTTTCAGGATGTAGTTATAAAATGTTTTTTTTTTTTTCTTTAGAAAAAAAAAGGTAGTTCTAACTAAGATGTTCCAAGTGAATCATTTATTATTTATTTTCCATCAATCTAATGCATACAAGAATACATTTGTATTGAATCTAATTAGAATTTATTTTCCATTTCTTTTTTGTTGAATGAATAGATGTATGCTCATTGTTGACAAGGGTTGGTCAATAATATTAATGTAATATAATTACCATATAAATATATTTATATTTATATTGACAGCCAACTCAATTAAGCCTTGCATTGTTTGGAAAAAGATGTGTAATTTATAAAACCTTAATTTGTGAGAGTGAATGCCAAATTCTGATGTGATGTATTGTCTTTTTAAATATATTAAAGAAGGTAAATTTCATGAAACTAATGAATTGTTTGTTTAACTGTGAAAGTCCGCCAACTCCAGTTAGAAGACTAAATCTTATCAACACATAAAAGGAAATTTAAGTAGTTGCTTAAATCTATAATCCCTACTTAGATGCTTAGCTGTGGATTAATGCTTACAAATCCAGATCCTGCTAAGGTAGGTTGTGATCAATTAATTTATTTTTAATGTGTTTGAAAGGTAAATAAATGTCAAGTAACGGGATAAAAATGTGCTTTGGAAATACTTTTGGAGTTCATATCATACGTGAATCTAAAGTGTTGCTCTATTGGTTAACTAATGTCCTAGCTGATGACATATTTAAGATTATTAAGAGGGTGTTGATGGTGAAACCTTCCTCTTTTCGAGGTGCATCATCACATATGCCGGCAATACAACAAGAATTGATGTGTTCTCATGAGTTGCTAGATTTACATTACATTGTTTAGAACTTCTATATACAATCGTTGAGAAAACTCGCAAGTTAATAGATAACTTGATATTCGTTTCCATTACTATCATACACTTGATAAATTGGAAATGAAAATTGAACTTACTATTGATTATGAAAGTGATATCATGTTATTATTTGGAAGATGGGTTCATTGGTTTGCTAGCATTATTTGTTCAGTAACTTTTGTCATTGTCATGAAACTAATAGTTCGAGTTTTTGTGCCACTTATTCTAGGTTTGAGAAAAAATTGCTCCTATATAGATAGTGAAATCAACCAAATTAACACTGCCTATCAATGTAAATGAACAAATAATAGGGAGGAAGGATAAAATCATAATAGTTAGATAGGCTCAAATCAATGGCGACCTCAATGAGATGGAAAAGGGATACTAGTCGTGATTTCCACAACAACCGTGATAGTTAATTCCACGGCAAGTTAGATGGCAAGTTTGACAACCTTGATTGATTATATTTTTAGCTTGTTAAAATTAGGGGCTTAGTTTTCTAGGAATATTGAAATGGAAAATAAGATGGATTGTGTTAGGTACATTGTTCCAAAATTTGCTGAAATTTATCATTGACTAGTATGCTGCTGGTTTGATAAGAATGAGATCGACGGTCAAAATCGGGTGGGACAATTAATCAGCCAAGTTGGCCAAGCAATCAGTCCACCTCGACCAGCTCGGCTAACTTGGATTATTTTTTGCAAAATAATAATAATAATAAATAAATAAATAAATAACAAGCCACTCACCATCTTCACCACCGTACAGTCAGCCCCCCATACCACAAATCTCTCCAAGCCTCACAATTTAAAAATATTAAAAAAAATAAAAATATTAATTTTAATAAATTAAAAGAAAGTCACACTTTTCAGAGATCTGCGTTTCTCTAATATTGGATTGACGGTCTCTAATTTCTTGGAGATGGTTGTGATCTCATCAACTTGATTCTTTACAAAAAATAAATTAAAAAGTTAAAAGAAAAGACGAATTGAAGTACAATATGTGATTAGTAGAATTGAAAGAGGAGGTATTTCGAAACAAAAAAAAAAAAAAGGAATTGAGAGAGGAGGGTGATGAGGTTTCTGTGTCGATGTGAGAGAGATGGATGAGAAACATTGACAGATCCAAAAATCTATTTGAGGGGGGGCACTTTTATATAATAATTATAACATCAAGAAACTGAATTATAAGAAAATTTCTTTACAATGTTTACTTCAATTGCTAAAAGAACGTTATACGAAATAAAAATAATTAAAATGCATAACCAGTAGGAGATATATAGTTTTAACGATCGTTTTGTAATCATGGAAAAAAAACAACATGTTTTGATAAGGGAATAAATTGAAATGAAGGAAAAAAAAAAAAAAAACCAAACAAACAAACATGGGAAGGTCTAAGGGATGGGATTGAAAAACCAAAAATGAGAAAAAAAAGAAAGAAAAAAAAAATGAACAAACAGAGGGTGCATGGGATGGGATCGAACCCAAATACACATATGCAGGGGAGGAAAAACTTATGCCATTAGAGCCTTGCCATAATATGTAGCATTTGATTTATGTATTTACATATCTAATGACTTAAAAAATGTAACATGTTTTGAAGCGGTTAGGGATTGAACTCAGGATGTGGTGGGCAAAAACAAGGAGAGACAAGCCCCTCTCCATTTGCACCATCTTCTATTGTTGATACTCTTTAGCATTTTATTTATGGATAATCCTAGTTTCCCCCCTGTAAATTGATGAAATAGCCAAAATCCCCCCTTGCTTTAAAAAATCGCTAATATCCCCCCTATTGATTTACAAAATGGATAAAAAACCCCCTGTAGTTTATTAAAATATCCAAAAAACCCCCCACCATCAATTTGAACGTTAAAAATCAACAGTTGACTGTTAATATGGAAGGGCAAAACCGTCCAAGTGAAATAAAATATAAAAAATATAAAAATTTAATAAAATAATAATTTAATATTTAAAAAATTGAAAACAATCTCCACCGTCCATCTTTAAAATGGACGGTGGTGATCAAAACTATTAAAAAAGTTTAAAAAATTTTAAAAAAAACTCCACTCTCTCTCTTCCTCTCTTTCTTCTTTTTCTTCTTCTTCCTTTCTCTCACTCTTCTTCTTCTTCTTCTTTTTCTTCTCTCTCGGCAGTGCCCACACGAAACCCAGCTCAGATCTGGGTTTCCGCGTTCGGAAACCCAGCTCAGATCTGGGTTTTCGATGCGGAAACCCAGCTCGGAGCTGGGTTTCTGGGTTCCCGCATTCGGAAACGCAGCGGGAACCCAGATCGGATCTGGGTTTTCGCTGCGGGAAGCCAGATCCGATCTGGGTTTCGCAACGGAAACCCAGCCCAGATCGGGGTTTCCAACAGAGGAAACCCAGATCCGATTTGGGTTTCCAACGCGGAAACCCCGCCCAGATCGGGGTTTCCAAGTCGGAAACCCAGATCGAATCTAGGTTTCTTACGCGGAAACCCCGCCCAGATCATGGTTTCCGCATCGGAAACCAAGATTCGATTTGGGTTTCCGACGCTGAAACCTAGATCTAGGTTTCCGCGTCGGAAACGCAAATCGATCTATGGGTTTCCGACGCGAAAACCCATAGATCTACCGGTTTTCGGCACTGGAAACCCAGAGATCTCTGGGTTTCCAGTGCTGGAAACCCAAGGATTTCTGGGGTTTCCAATCCAGAATTTTTTTTTGTTTTGGTTTTTTTTTGTTATGTTGCTGTTTTGTTTTTTTTTTATGATGTTTGTGTTATGTTGCTGTTGTCTTTGATGATGGTTTGGTTGAAGAGAGATGAGTGAATGTGTCTGGGTTGAGAGGCAGTTTGGTGTTCTGGACGGTGATGGTGTTCTGGACGATTTTCCGGTTGAAGGGCAGTTTGGTGTTCTGGACGGTTACTGTGTTGAGGGGCAGTTTGGTCTTTTCGCTCACTATTATAGTCAGAAATCAATTCTCACTAACAAAGTTAATAGAATGGGTAAAATAAGATTTTCAGAAACTACAGGGGGAAACTAGGATTTTCCCTTTTATTTATGTATTTAAATATCTAATTATTAACATTATAAGCTTAATCAATTTTAAAAAAAAATTTAGGAGGGCACATGCCCTACCTGACCCTAAACTAGGTTCGCCCTTGAAAAACCCTCAATGGCAGTGTGAGTAAGTTGAATGAGAAAACTATTTAGGGTTTGTGTGTTAATTTATATATATATATATATATATATATATATATTAGGCCAAATTACACAAACTCTCATTAGATTTAATGAAATTACACAAATATCAAAGTTTTGATCATAATGGCATAAACACCTCTTGAGATTCCAAAAAGTCAATAGAAATACCTCTTGCTTTAAAAAGCTGCTATTAATTCCTAACAGTCAATAGTTAAAAGTGTCAAAAGACTAAAATTCCCAAATCTTAAAAAATTAATATATTATTATTTCAATTTTGAATTCATTTATATATTATTATTTTAATTATGAGATTGTGCTAAAGTTGTTTTGGAGATTGCACGAGTTAGGTTTGATGATGTTTTGTGATCATATAAAAGTATTTTGATCCTATAAAAAATTAAAATTTTTTTTTTCATAGGTTTGACCCAATTTGTCCATCGGTGAACAGTACTCATCGATTAATCGTTGAGTAAATTGATAAATTGTTGACTATTGTTTCGCTAGTCAATCAGCAATTAGTGATTTTTGGAACGTTCATTAGGAACGTTCATTAGGTATTAAGCATATATATATAGCTAATGATATTTAATGTAAAAAATATTTGAGAAAGTCATGAATAAGGAGTTGCAATTGGTTTTCTTTTCTTGAAAAGTAAAAGTTTGTTTTTTCTTTGAATCAAAATCATTTGTTCGAGACATCTAGTCTTTGTTCGAGAGATATAGTCATGTGCTCGGAACATATAATCTTTATTCCAGATAAAATGTTTTTGTTTGGGACATTTATGAAAGGTAAAATGAAAAGTCTCTATTTTTAGGTGCTAAAACTCAAATCATTAATTTAGTGACAATGGCAAAAAGAAAAGACAAAAATGAGTCACATCCTTCCATTTTCACTTGGAAGATTTGGCAACACAATGTTGTTGGATACTATACATAAGAAAATTCATCCACCATTAGAAATTAAGCTTATCACAACACGTGAAAAGTGTTGCTGGAAGTTTTGGCAACACATATTAGTGTGTTGCAGATGCATGTGTTGATAAAAATGCAATGGTATTTCATAACATACGATGCACATTGTCTTGCACATAATCACATTACACATATGTTGTCATTATTAAGGGCAACATGATATGTGTCTTACGATAAACTTGTAAGAAAACATTTTCTATTTGTTACAATAGATATTTAAGACAAAATATAAAAAATTGACCGATGGGCCACACAACTAGACCTAATGACCCACCATAACCCCTTTGAAACCCAAGACCCAGACTAAGCCACCCTCCCCAATAGGTTTTACATGATTGTAAATTGACTTATTTTCAAGCTTAACCAATGGTTGATTAGCAAAGAGAAGAAATTGGAGAATTTTAAATAATTTAAGGACCATCCAATCTAAATAAAAACATGGGTCAAAAAGTTGTATTTCAAAAATATATATCTATATATACATACATAACAAATTAATGAGAATGCCCTAAAATAAAAGGTAAATAAATCAATAATTAAATACATTATTGCCACTTTGGAATGCACACTAATTTGCATAATGTTTCATAAAAAAATGAATTTAAAGATACAAATCACCTTGTAGTACAAATGATTGTCCATCTTCTTATCCTCCTTAGTGGTGAGGGTTCAAAAACAATCATATTTTGCAAGTTTTGTGTGGGTAATTTCTATTTATATTGTAGGCGTAGTCATCTCCATTTATAAGAGTTAATATCTAGTTCAGGCTCCATAAGTAATAACTAATTTTGGTATATCCACTAGACCTTTGACCTACTTATTGTTAACTTCTAAAAAAATTAATTTCACTATTACAATACTATGTTTTACCTTCCACATTTACTTTCTTTCTAAAGAAAGTATGACGCAGCGGATTTTCCTGCACGTTTTGCGGTGGGTTTTACTATAGCTATTATGTGAAATGAATCTAGATTCTTCGATAAAATTCTTTGAATTACATCAAAATTAAATTTTTTCTTATAAATATCACTAGAAGCTCCATTCAATTTCAACAATTCACCAAAACTTAATTATTTTTCAAGCAGAGATACTTTATTTCAATTAGGTAATCATGGTTATATAGCTGCTGAACAACAAAAGGCAGACAGACCAGTGAATGCAGATTGGATCGGAAGAAAGTGAATTAATCAGAAGAGGAGGATGATGATTGTGGAAAAATTTTGATTTTATCGCATCAACAACTTACCAGAAATTATTTAAAGGTGAGATATATTTAATTATTTGTTTTTCAATTGTCTTATTAGAGTGACTATACATCATGTATGAAGGAATCAACACAAATAAATTGGATTTCTTTTTTTTTTTTTTTTTTTTGTTTCTAAGATTATGAAATGAGTGATATTGTAAAATCATCCAAACCAGAGACAACACTGGCTAAACCATCTTGCCCATGACCATAACTTGTTGACTGAAGAAAAGGATGTACTTTTTTTCATGTGGTCCAAGTCGGAGAAAAAAAAAAAACCACTGTTTTTTTTAGAACAAAAAAAAAAAACACATTTAAAAGTTAACAAAAACAAAACGATCTAATTGTATCTAGTTTAGCAACAATTTTTTTGTTTGTCAACCGCAAATTTTAGGATAGCTTCGACGAACCAAGAGTTGAGAATGAAACAAAAAACAAAAACGAAAACCAATTGTTGGAGTATGTTAGTTGACATATTGATCTTGAGACCGCCAAACCTAATGTTGCATTCCAATTCTATGACGTCATTCTTCACATATCAACTTCAGTCAAGCTTGTTTATTTTGTTTATATACTTTGTTGAATTTGATTAATATTCTTTGACACATTAAGTTACATAGGTTGAACATGCCAGAGTGAAAGGAGTGGTTAACAGCATCTATAGGTCTCTAGCTGCTTCAGGCTTTGCATCTGGTGCAAGGCGTTGGGTTACCAGTTTGAAGAGACACTATGAATGGCATGCTACTTTGAGGGCTAAAACCACTCCTACTGATGATGGTGGTAAATCTGATATTATTCTTTTTCCTTGTTTTGTTTACTGATCAATTAAGTACTAGATCTGTGATGTATAAAAGTTGGCTTCGGGTGTGTTCTTGTGAAAAGGAGTACTTTTATGATGGGTAAAAATGCTTTTGAAGAAAACATAGGAAAAACACTTTGAGGGTTTTTACTAAAGCAAATGCAACTGTTTTTCCTGATGAGTTTTTCTTGAATGCCACCATAATCAAAAGAAAAACTTGTTTACCATCGTTCATGCATATGGTGAAAGTATATCTATAACTTGAAAACATACGTTAATTGTAGTTTCTTACTTGTAATAGTGTTATACCGCTGCACGTTTTCCTCTGCTATTCTGATAGTGAGCTTTTTGTACGTCTTACTATGTTAACAATAGTATATTATATTTTAGGGTTTATTTTCACTTTCAAGCTAACAATCAATAATGTATTTTAAATATCATATTATTTGTTTTAACAAAAGAGGATCAAATCCAATACATCATATACTTATTTTTCTTATTTAGAGGGCCTTTATAGAAATAACATAATCTAGTTTATATTTGTTCAAAACTCTCTCTGAATCCTTTCCTTTTTGTATAATCACAATCAACTAGTAGTGTTGTTTACATTCGTCAAGCATACTGACACTCACAACTAACCCGAACTCTTTAAAATGCTTTTGATGATATTAAAAACACTCTCAAATATGGTGTAATCACTCTTTTCATTTTATTTGTTAGCTAGTTAACTACTAATGCTCTTATTTGTTTTCTTTTATAGTGTTAATACCTCAAGCTGGGAGGGAAAGTTTGCTCAAGTTTGGTGAGAAAATGAGAAGCAGCTACTGGGGTGATATTAATGCTGCTAATTGAAACATGTGGATGCCATTACCTATTGTTGGAGCTGAAGATATAAGGGTAATGGTCAAAGGAAACATACAATGTCCTGCAGGATCTTCCAGTACCAATATGGTTTTTACAACATCTTTCTGGCTTCCAGTGCTGCATAAGACAGTATATTTCCTTAGTGATGATTTATCTCGACTCAAGGTATATATATATATATATATATATATCTATTTATCTATCTATCTATCCCCCCATTCAAGTTACAAGTTTGATGGTTGATCTTTTATGGAATCTCTTATGGTGCGTTTACTTCGCTTGGAGGAATCGAAATGAGAATTGGAATATTCTGGAAGCGAAATGGTTTGAAATCGAAATAATATATCGAAATCAGAATAAGTTGTTTACTTTAACTGTAGGAATCGAAATCAGAATTAGCAGTCTTCCAATTGAGCTATTTACTTTTTTTTGGAATCGGAATAGATTAATTATAAGTTACAAAAATGTTCATGATTAAAATTATAGATTAATTACAATGTGCAAATAATATTTAAGATTTAACGTCATATTTTTGTCATGTAACTCGTCATAATAGGCTAAAAAAATGCACTTTTTTAATAATATTATTGTAAGCATTTTTTTTTGAAAGAATATATTGTGTATCTATATTGTATATCAAGTTGTGATTTTTTTTTTTTTTTTTGATATAAAATGTTACCTAAATTTGTTTTGCTTTTGTAAATATAGTAGCCTAGCAACCATGGCAGTGGTAGTAACAACTATCACTAATATATAGCATTCTTCAATTCATTCTTTTTTAAATATGTGTGTTTTTTTTTTTAAAGAAGGGTAAAAATGACTTTTACATTGAATTTGAGAATGGGAATAGGAATGGCAATGGGATTCTCAAGTGGGGTAAAAGGAATGGGATTCCAATGCTATAACCCCAAATTGATGTGAGACTCATACTTTCATTCTTATTATGGAATGAATTTAAGCAACTAAACATAATCAATCAATCTCATTCTTCATTCTCATTCTTTAATCTATGAAATAAACACACCATTATTGTTTTTGAGTTTCTTTATATTATCCATAGATTTAAGAAGAAGATAAGCTAAACAGGTAACTAGAATATTTATATAGAAGTGTGGATAATTAAATTTCCAAATACCTTTATAAAAGGATGATAACCATTTCCCTTTAATTTACATCGTTCTAATTTAAATTTCATCCGAAATTTTTTAGTTTAGACCGTTGTAGGTCACAAGTATAAAAGACAATATCTAAATCTAGCTAGTCATGATTAAAGAAGTTTTATATAGATAAGTCGTAAGGTTTTGTAGCAAATACTAATTTTACATATGGTTTTGTTTCATATTGCTTTTCTTACTTGTAATGCAGTGGGATTCGTCTACAAGGCAAAAAGATTCAATAACTTGCATATATATATATATATATATATTGTAATTGTTGTTATTGCGATTAATGAGAAGAAGTTGAAAAATTCCATGAACAGCAAATAACCGTGAACTAAAAACTGAAAAAAAAAAAAAACATTTACTTTTTGATAAAAAAAAAAAAAACGGGGCAAAAAGCCGAAAAGAAAAAAGAAAAACACTAACGGAGAGCCTGAGCTCTCTGATCATCAAACCAAGAGTTGTTTTTGCCAATTAGTCAGTGGCCTAGTTAGTATCTCGTGACACAAAATGAGTTTAACATATCAATCATTCTTCATAATATTCCAAATATCCAGGAGAATAAACTCATAGTAGAGAGATTAGGGTTTGAATGAAGAATTAAATCAATGACTTCCTTATTGTCCGATTCCATCAAAACCGTAGGAAGCCGTAAATCCTAAGCAAGACGAAGTCCTCTTTCTATCACCCTTAAATCAGTTTCTAGAATAGAGCGAACACATAGAGAACTCATAAAACCCCTTTTGAAAATGCATTGGTCATCATGAACTAAACCCCCAATCGCAACTCTTCTAGTAGCTCTTTCCAAGACATTATCAATATTTAATTTAAACCATCCAATGGGCGACAAACATCAATAACAAAAGAAGTCCAGAGCTATAGGGGTAGGAAACTTACTAAAGCAATCTCTCCAAGCAACACAGATGATAGAAGTTTGTTTTCTAACAAAATAAGCTCAATTCAGAGGCCTTGTAAAATCAACATTGTGCATAGCTTGATTCCTCCAAAACTAGAGGAAGTAGCAAGTGACCATAAAGGTAAGTGGCTAAGAACCTTTTATAGTCAGGCTTTTCAACACCCATTCCTCTTTAGTAACTTTGAAAAACTAGTTTCTCTAATTTTGGGGAATAAGCTTCATCTAGATCTCCAAGACAAAAATACAATTTCGGAAAATATGCATGTCATCTTCAAGAGTATTGCTACAAAAAGCACACAAGCTAGAAATAGTAATACCGATTTGAGCTTTTCTTACATTAGTTAGTAATCTGCCATGTTCAAACTACTAAAGAAAAAATCTTATCATTTGGGGAACTTTCATCCTCCACAAAACCTCTCAAACTTTACGCTCTTGACCTTGACTATCACTAACAAAGGAATTGTAAATAGATTTTAAAGAAAATCTCCCATCATTGGAAGCCTTCCATAAAAAGCAATCAACACCAGCATTTTGACAAGGTAGAAAGGACATAGTAAGGAGAAGACATTTCCCATCAAATAAATAATTCGTTAAGAGAGTCCAGTCACTCCCCCCATCAACATTAACCAAATCAGCCACCTTAACACATAACAAATTAGGTGGCATATCATTAGTACACCAAAAAACTAAGGGTCCTATATCTACTAACCCACTTATTAGACCAAAACCTTACAGTTTCTCCATCCCTATTCGCCAAGCAAGCTGATCCATAACATAAGGGTGCACAGAGCATAAAGCTTTCCAGAGAGTAGAATCAGAGGCATCGGCCTTCTAAATACCAACATTATTCGTGCTTAATTTATACTTTGATCTAACCACATCACACCAAAACCCATTACCAATGAGAATCCCCTAAACCAATTTTATAAGGTAAGCCAAATGAAGCTCATGAAGTCATCTAAAATCCAATCCCTCAAACTCTTTCGGACAACAAATATCCTTTCAAACAACAACATGAAGTTTCCTACTAGAAATAGTGTCCCCCCACAAGAATTGTCTACAAATCCCCTCCAGCTCAAGAATGATGCATTTAGGAATTTAAGCTGATTGCATGATATACTGGGGCAAACTAAGCAAAACTAAGTTGACTAGAATAGCTATTCCTGCCATCGAGAGAGCCATACTATTCCACCCTCAAAGTCTACTCTGCGCTTTCTGAAACATAAAGCTGTAAGTAGGCCTTGTGAGTCTGCCTGAGCAAATAGAGATACCTAGATACTTGTCATTATTTCTAGTGCACTGAAAACCACTTCTAGAAGTAAGCTTTGAAGCAAGTTGATTCGAGACACCCTTAGAGAAGTAAATTATCATTTTACTGTCATTGACCTTTTCTCTAAAAGCTTCACACAAAGTCATCAAACAAGTCTTGATTATATCTACTTGCTCCTAGCTTACCTCAGCAAAAAGGAGCAAATCATCAGCAAACACATAAGGTGAGAAATTCGAGGCCCATCTTTACCAATCATGAAAGACTTCCATGAGCCATCACTAACAGCATCAAAGATACAATGAGTCAACCTCTCCATGCAAAGAACAAAGATATAAGGAGATATAGGATCTCCTTAACGAATACCACGGGTAGGAAGAAAGAATCTAACTTGGCCCCGTTCTAAAGCACCTGAAATGAAATAGAACAAATACACTCTATTATTAAAGAAGTAATCTCACCAGGGGTCCTAACTAGAGTCAAAGTCTCCTTAATGAAATTCCAGCTTAATCTATCATAAGCCTTCTCCAAATCCACCTTAACTAGTCATAAAACCTTTCCTTAGTTTCCTGATTCTCATCAAATGAAAGATCTCCTGAGCAATTACTACATTCTCTTAGATATGATTGCCCAGAATGAAAGCAATCTTAAAAGGTGACACCAACTTGGACATGATCGACTTCAAGCGAAAAGTAAAGACTTTAGTAATTATTTTAAAGACAACATTGCAAAGAGATATGGGTTTGAATTGAGAAACTAACTTTGGTGAATCCACCTTAGGAATAAGCGTCAGAAGGGTCTCATTTAACCTTTTATCTATAGTACTCTGCCCAAACACTCGCTGAACCATACTAGTTATCGAGGACCCAACAAAATCTCAATTAGCGTAAAAGAAACCAACATGAAAATCATTTGGTCCTAGGGCTTTAAAAGCCCCATACTCTTAACAACATTTAAAACATCATTAGATGAGACCAAGCTACTAAGAATCGAGCACCCAGAAATGGAAATTTCAGGAAAAAAATTATAGGTAACTAGAGGGGACCGATTAAATTTTTCTTTAGTGAAGAGGTTAGCAAAGTATCTGGCAATGTGACTACAAGATCCTACTCATTCTCAATCCAATCTCTATTATCCCCACTCAATCTATCAATCATGTTTTTATGGCATCGAACTATGGTAGAAAGATGAAAAAACTTGGTCTTTCAGTCCCAAAACCAAGCAATTGACTTTGAGATTTCTGAAACCAAAACAAGCTCTTCCTGGAATAACACTAACTCAAGCTCATTGCTCAGTTTTAAGTCAAGAGCGTCTAAGAAAGGATTTGGACCCCTTCAGAGAGCTCCTTGTATTCCACTCAGGTGTCCCAGAATATTCCGTTTTCTCTAATGTTTATTACCAAAATGAGACTTATTCCACATGATAAGTCGGTTTTTCAAACGGATAAGCTCATGATAAAGATCTATTGAAAAGTCCCACCCATTTCTAACAATCTTCAAAAAATTCAGATGAGTGAGCCATGCCACTTCCATTTTAAAAGGCCTTAGTTTAAAACTTCACACAACCTCTTTTTTAGTAGACAAAAGGAGAGGATGATGGTCAGACCTAACCCGAAGCAAAGTGGTCACCAAGGCAGAGGGAAACAGGACTCTCCATTCAGTATTACATAAACTCCTATCCAATCTCTTAAAAACTTTGTTATAACCACTATGTTAAGGACCTTTCCAAGTAAAACTTGGACCAGAAGAGCCAAGGTCAATGAAACTACAAGACTTAATCCAATTAGAAAACCCAAACAGCGACGTACGTCAATCGATGCCCCTCCAGTCTTCTCATTACTGTGTGTTATGTTATTAAAATCTCTAATTAAAACCCAAGGAAAAATCATGGTCGAAGCAATACTAGATAGTTCAGTCCAAAGAGATTTACACAAGTTAGCATTCGTGCTCACATAAATGAGAGACAGAAGCTATTTATTATTATCCTCATCTGTTACAGAAATAAGCAATAATTGCTCATTGAACCTCTTGTCTTGATAGAACAATTCCCAAAAAAATTCAACACCCAAATCCCACCAGAATAACGAACTGCATCCATTTTCACCGATTCAATACTATTAAGTCGACTGATAACTTTATCAACAATCTTACCACTTATCAGAGGTTCCAAAATGATAAAAATGTTCGGCTTGTAGCACGTGATATAATTCCTTATCACTCTACTAAAATCTCTGCTCCCAGCTCCTCTAATATTCCAATTGAAAATGTGCATAAAAAATGATTATAAAAAAGAAAAGTCCACAATGGCAAAAATCAATCAAAATGGATAATATCCATATTCACCCCATCAGTTGGATCGGTTCAAACCATATTATCACCTTTCCCATTATCGAGAGCTTCAAAACTAGTTAACTTATGACCCGAATCCGGAGGATCCCCATTATGCTTTGGGTCTAAAGTTTTCATTTCAACAATGTCTTCATCAAGTAACACATTATTCGGTCCAACGTCCTTTTTTGCTTCATGTCCATAGTTGAAATTCTCCATATTGAAGCTTGAATTAAAGCCCACCTTTAGTGCATCCAAAGGCCCATTTTGATTAAGCCTTGTTTGAATCTTCATCAATTGCAATGGTAAAGAGTAATTGGGCTTTGAAAATTGCTTATTCTTTCCATTTAAAAATCCACGACTCAAGCCAATATTCCTATTTGAAGTTGAAGACCGCTTGACCCATATCTTCTTTGATTGCTCCATTGTTGGTTGCTGTAAATGCTCCCCAGTTTGCTCCCCATTCACCTCTCTTACTCCTCAAAAATCTGGTCAAAATTCCATTGAAGAGCTCCAAATCTTGAGACTTTCTTTTGAGTAAAGTCACCATTATTTTTGCTTGATTCACTCCTAAAGAGCAGCCCCTCATTGATTTGTTGCTTACCTTTTGCAGACTTGGAGGTTCGGAAGTCACGCTTGGGACGTCGGACAATCATCCATGGCCCGAAATTTTCAAAACTGTCCACCGAACGAGTACCTCAAGCCTTGCCATTCAATGACAACGGCTCCCCCACATCCAAAAGGTTGGGTATTGCATTGAAACTCTAGAGCAAAATTTGTTATCCCAAGCTACAATTAATTTAAATTTTACAGGGAAGATGTGGGAGACTTTGGTCGACCTATGGCTTTGAATAAGTGGTCGAGAGTGATTGGCCCCAGGTTAGCGTCTATTTAATTGGTTCTAACAAGAAAGCATATAAAAACTAGTAAATAATAAATTAGAAGGAGAATTAAACCACACTAATAGTAAAAGAAGTATTAAAAAATGCAATTATCGATTATAATTTTTGTTAATTTCATGTGATGTCAAGTGAAAATTAGACAGACAGACAGACACAAAAAACCAAGAACACAGAAATAATTTGCTAGTTTTATTTTTTTACCTTGTGTCCTCGCATGCTACAATTAAAATCAATTCAGTTATCGTTTTTATCCTCTGTTTTCATTATTGTTTGATTTACCTTTTTCGTCAAAAAATAGTTATATGTCTAAGGGGCAATAGTAAAATTAAATCTAAGAAATTAGAAAAAATTTGATTTTAACCACAAACAATATTTTTTTATATTTACAATATTTTTTATATTTATAATCACATTACAATTTTAAAAGCCTAAAATACCCTTAATAGGGGTAAGATATTTCATGTTAGGAAACAAATGTTTCGTTCATATTAAGGTTAGATGACTCATGTTATAGGTAACCATGAAACATCTATACCTTACATAGCCAAACACAATACATCATATCATTGCAACCAACTATCAAGACTGGACAGCTAAATGATGAAACAAATACAAATATATAATTAAAATAGGATATTCACATAAACACTAGTCTTACTTAGAGGAAGGCATTATCCGGTTTCATATTTATATACATAAGAATTAATTAATTGTTGTATAAAAATTTTTCAACACAAGAAAGATTTTTGACAAATTTTTTATCCACGATGTACTATAGCCATTAAAGATTAAAAAATTTTGGCACTATTATTAATAATAAGTATATAATCCTTTTAGTACATCTTAATTCACGAAAAGAAATTTAATATTATATAACACATTACAACTAATACACCATTATATATTACTATGAGAAAAACCATATTACTTGATTAGTAAAAAGAAGAATAAAGAACTGCAAAATTGCAGGACTAAAGGACGACCAGTGAAGAAGCTTGGCTGGCAAGACCCAAAATGCCCTTTAACAGAAACCAAATCTTTGACCGAATGTGCATCATACATAGATAGCTCTCTTTTTTTCACATGCAGTTCATGCTTTCCAAGCCACTGCTGAAAAATCTCTCTTTCTCTTGACTGTTGTTTATCATTTGCTTATATATACTCTTCACTGCTTCACAAGACCCTCCAAGAAAACACTTCATCAGTTGAGTCTTTGGAAGAGAAGTTTCAGAATTAGAGTATCCTCTAGCCTCCCACCTTCAACCTCCTCTAAATTAATTCAGGAGATTTTGGAAATACTTGAGCATTTGAGAGATCATCACCACCGTAAGATCAGATTTTAGAAGTACTTGAGCGTTTAAGATATTGGAGGAAACCAAACAGAACATGTTCCACCATAAGATCATCACCACAGATCCCTGTGCTACCGTGGTCGTCCCTCAGGCCACGTGGTGTGCACTGTCGTGCGGAAGAACACGCAAAGCCCTCACTGGAACGAGCACTTCGAGATTCCACTAGCGCACCCGGTGGTAGTTCCAGGTGAAGGACGACGTCTTCGGCACCGAGCTGATCAGCATGATGAAGATTCCGACATCCAAAATCTCTGTCGGCAACCTCATCTCCGACTGGTTCCTCCTCATCAATGCGAAAGGCCAGCAGCCGAAGCCTGACACGGCGATACGACTGGAGATGAAGTTCATGCTGTGCGAGGAGAGGCCGCTTTACAGCCACGACGTTGCCGGTGACCCATAGCAAAGCAGTGTGCAGCGAATGTACTTCCGGTTAAGGAATGGCTGCCAGCTGACACTGTACCAGGACGTGCACATAAAGCCAAGGCAATCACCTGAGGTGAGCTGCACGGTCTCGTGTACTGCAAGGCCGACACGTGCTGGAGGATATTTGTTATGCGATATCGGAGGCTTACCATTTGGTCTACATTATTGGCTGATCTGTTTTCCACATGATCAAGCTAATTCATGAGCCAACACGTGAGTTGCCACATGGCGGTGATTTGACTCTCGACGAGTTGCTCAAGTAAAAGTCTGAGGAAGATGTGAGGATCTTGTTATTGGTTTGGGATGATAATTAGACTTTTCATGATAAATTTGACATCAAAACGGAGAGAGCCTGAATTAGTTTTTTTTTTTTTTTTAAAAAAATTATGAAAGTGGAGCAGTTTATATTAGATTTTTCGTTTTTTGCAGATTTTGTTGTTGTATATTTTGTTGTTCTCCTGTCTTCCATGGTTGAATCTTGTCTATGTTCATCAGGCTGAGACCATTACTGTTCAAGGGGAGGCGAGATGTTGCCAAATCAGAGGAGCTTCCCTAGCTGGATCTCTTTTCATTTTAATTTTTGATATTTAATTTTTTCAACTAAAAGTAAGAGATATGAAAGCATTTTTCCTTAAATCAAATAATAAGGGTAATATGAACATTGCATAACATTTTATAAATTTATACCCCTTTTACTATTTATTGTTATGTAATTTTAATTAATTTAATACAAATAATTGAAAATAAATAATTTAATAAATACTAAAACCATTTTATGCATATATTAATAATATTTTATTTATAAATAAAATATGATTAAAAAATATAGTAGCATTAACCATAGTTATATATTTAAATATATTAATATATTTAAAAAAGTAATTAGAAAAATGAATGTTTGAATTGTAAATTAAAATATATTAGTTTAATTCCAAAGGCAATTTCAGATAAAATGTATTTAGGTTTTTTTTTTCAAATGTATTTTTAGTAGGTATCAAGGGGAAAAAAAAGGAAAAGAAAATATGAAATTATGATAAATTTGAAAATATGTTGTTTTGAGAATGATAGATTTGGAATAAAATATTTTAAATGCCAATGAGTGAGTTACAAGTTTAGCGAAGAAAAAAAAAAATTATTTTTTTTCAGTTATTTTGGATAGTTTTAAGTAATTTGATCACTTAAAAAATAAATAAAAATAACTTAATAGATGCACTATTAAATCATAAGTGAAAAAGAAACAACTGACCGCTTAGTGCTAACCTTTTTACTCGTTATTTTTCAAATTATTATACATCTCTATTGGTCCCTTTTGAAAATGCAGATTTTGGGCCATTCACTCAGAGTTTTCTTTTGTTTTTTTTCTTTTAAATTTTTGGTTTACTGCTGGTTTTTTCTTTTTTTGGTTTAATTTTTTTATTTTATTCTCTTACTAATTAGTTTCTGTAGCATTTGTGGAGTTCAAAAAGTAAAGCTGGAGGAAATTGGAAGATTGGATGTAGTGAACAGGTTTTAGCAAATGCTAAATAATAATGTGATTCATATATGACAATGCCTAGATTTTAAAATTAATGAGAAAGAAAGCACGTGGAAAGGATTCAGAACATCTCACCATAACCTTCTTTAAATTAATTGAACCTAGAGATATTAATCTTTTGGTGTAAGAAAATAAAATAAGATAAAATTATTGGAACTCACAAAACATATATCTAGATTAACTTTATCATAAAAAAATGGATGAAGAAATTGGGTCACGAATAATTATCCTATTACTGACCCCTAACTAATAATTAGCCTATTAATAATCCCATTGTAATTATTGGATGGTCAGTAACTTCTTTGGCAATTATTGTTTGTCAAGTACTAGTTACCTTCATAAAGCTTGTCATCAAAGCTCACATAAAGAGAGAAGCCTATGGAGGGTAATATAAAATCTTACCCGTCTTCTAAACTTATATCCCCCTACTCTAAAAATTCTCTAGATTCCTTGAAGTACTCGACAATTTTGAAAACTCTCCTGATGTAAGTGTTGGATGGGTAGACTACCCACAACCTCTAAAGCATCATTTTAACCTTATATGGTTCTTCCGGAAGGGAATTGAGGGAATCACTCAAGCAAATGAACCAATTATATATCCAAAAAGTGATCCTTTTAAGAGACAATTATGTGCCCAATATAGAGTACTTACTAGAGGCATACTTGGAGTGAAAGAGCGGAGTTGAAGTTCGAATACATCCTAGAAAGAACTGTAACCTAGGTGTTCATGACATAACTCTTCCAAGAGACATAGAACACTTTTTGCAGGAATACTAGAAGACAAAGTTTGAAATCCACTAATTATTGTACTGATTAGCACTACAAGAAGTTGTGTTTATGGATGGGGAAAAGTCATCAAGTCATGCTCAAAATTTTCCATCCCTAATTAAAGATAGGAAGCTACTAAAATTAGACAGCCACCAGCAAAATTGATGAAAACACTTCTCAGAATGCATGTGCATAAAATATAATCACATGTGTTTTGCATTCTCTATCTATCAAGACCACTATGAACTCTCAAAAACCAAACCAAATAACAACAAATGAACCAGTTCGGAACATATGGCCTCTATTCGAGATAAATGGTTTTTGTTTAGAACATTTATTAAGGGTAAAATGGAAAGTTTATACTTTTATTAAAGAGCAAATTACAAATTAGTTGTCTAGTAAAAACTGTTTATCAGACAGAGTAAAATGTATTGATTTATTAGAATTTAGCTACCCACCGCAAGTCAAAGATCATTAACTTAAACCTTTAACCGTATCTAAAGAATAAAAAGATAATAATATCCTTCTTCCTTTTGTAGCCATTTACTCTTTCAAAAAAAAAAAAAAAATCTAATACCCACCTTTGTCCTTGAATGGACGGTGGAGATGAAAACAAGATGTATGTATGTATGTATGTATGTATGTATGTATACATATATATATATATTAAAATAAATTTTAAAAACTAGAATAAAAAAATAAATCAAAATAAAAAATAAATTAAAAATATTTTTAAAAAACAAACCAAAAATATTCTTCTTTTTGATTTCTTCTTCAATCTCAACACACCAAGAAAAAAAAATTAATTAAAAAAATTCTTGATTTCTTCTTCTTCTTCTAAGTCACTTGTCTCACCACTAACTCATGACCACGGCCATCCCAATCTCTCTCTTCTCTATCCCTCTCAGTCACCATGGCCAACGATTGTCTCAACTACTATTATCTTGCTGCCACCAAGCTCTCCTTCGACACATTATTCCTACCGCCACCAATCGAGCTCTCCTTTGACATACCAATCCTGTTGTTGCCAACCTCCACCTCTAATCGTTATCGATGCCTCTTACTTCATGCAATTCATCGCTGCTTCTGCCTTTGAAGCCAATGACAATGGAGACAATGGAGGATCTCCATGGTAATGGAGACCCTTAGGTCTCCTTTGTTGAAGACCCTAGTTTGGAATTTGGCAAAGGAGACCCAAGTGTAGGGGTGGCTAAAAGGGTTCACCATTAACCTATTAAGCCATCAACCCGTTAATTTGTTTATTTGTCTCGTCCGTTTAACCCATCTAACTTGTTTAATCCCAAAAAAGAAGCTTAAGAGCCTTAACCATTATTGTTTAAATTAATAATGGATCTGAGGCTATGAGCTTTCTTCACTACCAATTCAAGACATGTAAAATCTAGAGAACAAGGAAAAACAGTAAATTCAAACCAGACATAAAGAAAGAATCATCATATTTCATAAAAGACATTTGAAATGGGATGTAATAATAGATCTAAGGATGAAGCAAAGACAATAAAGACAAGATCTTTAAAAACTAAATGAGTGTCGCTAAAAAGATGATAAACTATAAGAAATGAGAAAGTGGCACTAAATGAAACATAAAAATACACACCACACCACTGCACCCACAGCTTTACAATATCTTAATCAATACTTCTATTTTTTACTTCATTGTTTTTCTCCCGTCACCATATAATTATTATTATCAACCCAGAACTCCAAAAATCCAATTGAAGAAAATGCAAACAAGCTATAGACAACCCATATAAGCATTTCATCAAACAGTTGAAAGGAAAAGTCAAATGTAGCATTTTTAATCAAGATGTACAATGAAGAAATCATATACAGCTAGTAACAATATTTCACACAAAAAAATTGTATAAAGTAGAAATTTTTTAAATTAATAAGAGCAGAGACTCACCAAATGCTAGAGAAGATAATGAGAACAAAATTTCACAAAATAAAACATTTTTTTTTCCAAGCCTCCCACCACGTCGCTGGTTGGTCAAGTCTTCCTCCTTGTCATCGATCGTTCAAGTTGCAAGCGAAGTCGTCGAAGTGAATGGGTTTCATTAAACTGTGTGTGGTGGCAGCTGAACAATCAAATTAGATTTAGGTTTGGCTGAAATGTGTATATATGTGTGGATAATTGCACTTAAACCCTATAATATATAAATATTTTAATTTGACCTTATTGATTGTGTCGACCCACTAACCCGTTATGTAGACCCAACTCCATTTATTTAATAAAAGGGTTAAAGTGGGATCGACACAATTATCACACAAATTTGTTTAAGTCAAACTTACACTTATTTATTTTTTCAAATTTGTGCCAACTCATTGTGTCATGATTCATATTACCACCCCTACCCAAGGGTCTATGTCGTGTGTAGACTAGGTTTGATGGGTTCACAATAATATTTTTTTTTTGAAATTGTTTGATTTTTTTTGGAGACTGTGGCTTTTTTGGGTTTGAGTTTGATTCTTGTTGGCTTTGAGTTTGATGATTTTGGGTTGATCATTGATGCTTTGGTTGACAATTTTTTGGGTGTTTGATGTAAAGAAGAAGAACCATAGGGAAGAAAAGGAAGAAAACATAACTAGAAATCGATTTGGTTGAAATGATTATTTGGTTGATGGAAGAAATGTAAGAGTGGAGAACTGTTGGAACAAAGATTAGATCAAGTGGAAGAAGAACCATTATTGGCAACAATGGGTTCCAAATTCCAACAGTGGAGGTCAAATCTCCATATTGGATGGATCATCTATAATGGAAAATTTTTAAAAATTTTCCATCAATCAAATAAATAAATTTTGGGTTGCAAAAAAGGGAGTTATTGATGAGAGATCATTTGGCCCAAAAAAAAAAAAAAAAAAAGAAAATATTTCCTAATTTACAATTAGGGTTTGAAGCCTCATACATATATGATTGTATTTCTCTATCCATAGCAACCAACTCTCATACCTTATTCAAAATTGATATTTTCATTATCAAAATTCTTATTCAAAAATCACCTCTTACAAGAAACTTAGCTTAACAGTTTAGTTCTCCATTGTCACTAGGTTCTTTATCAAGTTGTTAGTGTCTCTCAAGTAAAACTAATAGATATATTAGTAACTTTAGATTTTACCCACTACATATAGATATATTGAAATGCCTCAATCCGGACCGCCACTAGGCTCCTATCCGAATGGTACGCCAGGGCACCCCAACAAATCCCTCTAAGCCCATCTTGATAGGAAAAAGGCATTCGATGAGCGAACCCTCTTAATTTGAAACTTAACTTTAGCGGAAGCAAAATCTTTTCAATCTAAAGTTGAAATGGTTTGGGTTGGTTTGACACTATTCATTTGGTCATTTTTAAAACTAAAACCGACAGCATAACGACTACAATTTGGATAAACCAAAAACTTGGAAAGCAATTTAAACACTTCAAACTATAATCACAATCCAATCCAACCCAACTTCTCGCAATCAGTTTATCAATATAATCACAAAAATTTAAAACCTTCAAAGGCAAGGTATAAACATGCAATTTTAAATCTAGTAAGCTTGATTTTTCAAGCACAAAATAAAGCACTTTTACACAACTCAAAAGATATCACTCTTTTTATGCAAAATGTACAAAATCTATGCAATATACAAAAAAAAAAAAACTCAAAATATGCTTAATACATTCTTCAAGATGCAACTGCCAGTAATTGCGCCCACTTGAATGCGAATGAGGGAGGCTTCCCTAGTCTTCACCCACACGAGCACCTGAGGAGGTTTTTATAAACAATTTAAAGAGTGAGCTATAAAGCTCAGTGAGTGCAGTAGTTTATAAACTTACTTTACTTTTCAAAAATTTCCTCCTTAGAAAACTTTAATAGAAGTTTCTATTTCTTAAAACATTTAAAGCTTAAATCTCAATTAATTGCATAGCATTAATATAAACAATTTATAATCAACTGGTAAAACATAAATCTGAACATGCTTAAAAATAACTGAACTTTATAAATGCACCATTCGTAACCCTAATCTCTTAACCACAGGGCGACTTAGCTAAGGCCGTAGGTGTGGTAGGTCACAAGGCGATGTATCTGACATCCACCGCAACCAACTCTCTGAGACCTCTCAGCAACTACGTGCGGAATGCTGCATCGCTAATCGTAGTGCGAGACCATATCCCATAAAGTAGAGGCGACACACTCACTCACAATTCTAACCACACAGTTAGTGACTCGATTCCCCCAACTCTTGCCTTACTAAGTGGGATATACCGTACGGGTCTGAACTCGATAAACTGGTGGGTACTTATGGCCTTTGAAAACTTTATTTTTCTCTAATGTCATGCCTTATAAATCTTTATACTTGGTGCACAAGTACAAAAGTTTTAGCTTGAAAGCTTTAAACTTGAGTCTTTGGACTCGTTTACTTTACAATTACAATACATGTATTTGAATACAAGAACTTATACATACAAAAGCATAAATTTAGCTTATCAATGCAAAAGCATAAAATCACTTCAGAAAATTCTTTGAAAGTACACTCACCTTAAACTTGGACTTAATTCGGATGAGCTTCAAAAGCCCTCTCATGATCTGGTCGGATGTTCTTCACCTACACAACATATATATATTCGTAAATTTACATTTGCGTCAACTTCTGGAAACTCGAAATAATAAAAATTACTTAATCGCGCCTAAGTGGCCCTTTTTAGGCGTAACTCTCCATTTTTGGTTTCATAATTTAATCTTCGACTTTTATTAATCCCAATACGCCTAATTAAACTCATTAAGGTTATCCAAACTCTCAACGGACGCCATATAGGCCAATTTACAAAATTACCCTTCGAACTAGTTTAGCGCACGTTTTGGTTTCTCTCTAAATCTTTGGTTTTCTAAACTCCCAATATACTTAAATCCACTTATTTTTCAACTTGTTTTCACTCCAAAAACAACTAACAAACAAATCATAACGAAATCCATTTCAAACTCAACTTAAACACCAACGAAATCATCAATTTCAAGAGTAATCAACTCACCCCCTTTTTCTTTGCGAAATCACTTTCTTTCTTTTCGCTTTGACTTCGTTCTGAGCTGTTTTGGTTCGTGTTTTACAGTTGATTTTAGGTCTAGTTCGAGCTGATTGCACTGGTATTCTCCTCCTCTTTCTCCTCTCTTCTTCCCTCACTCTCTCCCTAGCTCGATCGGCTTCGTTTTCGCTGTTAGCTCCGCCGTTTCTGCTCGGTTATGGCATCACCGTTTCTGCTCGACTACAGCTCTGATTTGCGGCTAGATGAGCTAGATCGTGGTCGAGGTGGCTGCGTTCTGCAGTTGTGCATGTCGGAACAGTTGCTCAGTCAAGATGGCAACTTCCCTTCGTCGTCGTCGACAGCGGTTCTACTCGGATCTGGTTTCACTTCGCGTGCGGCGTCGAGTTCGTCTTGCTTCGGTCTGCTTGGTTCGACGGCTGGATGGTGTGGCGACGGCGAGCTTGGTCGGCGGTGACTGGTCGGCACGACAGCGGCGAGATCTTCTCCTTCTTCTTTCTTCTCTTCTTCTTTCTTTCTTCGTTCTTTCTTCTTCTTCGTTGCGTTTTTGCGACTGAAAGACTGGTTCTGTTTTAATTTTTTTTTTTTTGAAAGTGAACTTTCATAGTTTTTGGCTTCTAATTTCCTACCCAATAATCTCAATAATTCTACTTACGCCTTGAGAACATTTCATTCTCTTTCCTTAGCTTTTAACTAAATCTTACTATGACCATAATTTTAAATTTTATCTTCAATTTAGTCCCTTATTTCCTTAAATATTTACTCGATTTTATTCACCATTTTATCTTTCCGTTTAATCTCCAATTGAGTTTAAATCAAATCTTCTGGGTTCTCTATGACCTTAAATCTTTCCATAAACCATTTAGGGTCTCTAATCAATACTTAAGGATTATTCCTGAGAAATCTGTACAATATAAAAATAGAGAGTTTACATATATATATGTATATATATATATATATAATTAAAGTTTTGTTTAAATTTTTGAAACGAAAGTATGAATGGTGGCCACCTAGTGACCTCTAATCGAGGTTGGTGTCTCCCTTAAAATCATCAGTGTTCCTATCTGATGAGAATCTTTGTCGATTGATGAAGAAAATGAGTGTGCAGCTTGTGGCTTGGGAACCATGGAGTCAATTGTGAGCATGAGTCGTGGGATGCGTTCAACAACCTCAAGTCATGATGGCCAAGCAAAAGTATTGCGAGTTTGGTCATGACCAATGACTCACAATTGTAAGTCGGGGTAAGTGACTGTAGGGCATCGCGAGATTGGATCGTGAGTCACAACTCGCGATCGCATATCACGATAAAGACTGTTGTGTGCAAGTCAATTTCGCCAACATTGGAGTTTCACTTAATCTAGGATTTTTATTTTAGGATTATATAATTTAGGTTTATCATATTAATTTAGGATCATCTTATTTTATCTCCTATTAAATCTTTTAGATAATTTAGGATTAGTTTATCTTTCCTACAGAGACTTAGAGTTGTAAGGCTATAAATAGCCATGTAACTTTGGGGTTTATAATGTTTTTTATACCTTGCAAAGTAGTAATAAAATCTCACTTCTTGGTGAGGCAATTATCTTTTCTTTTTCAACTTTTCTGTGTAACAATACAAGG
The DNA here is from genome assembly GCA_021234005.1 of Nephelium lappaceum. Taxonomy (NCBI): domain Eukaryota; kingdom Viridiplantae; phylum Streptophyta; class Magnoliopsida; order Sapindales; family Sapindaceae; genus Nephelium; species Nephelium lappaceum. Next base: position 15,615,135 of record CM038011.1, on the reverse strand, counting down.
AATCGCTTAGACTAGATTCAAGTCAATTCTCTTATTTGACTCTAGAGGATCAATTTGTCCAATTTAGTAGGTCGATTGATTCAAAATTTATCATGTTACATGGTGTGGATTTGGGACGAATAGAGCTTATTGTTGGATCTAAAATTAGGTCCTCAACACTATCATTGGCAATCTAGTATGCAAAATTGGGCATTTAGAGAAATGTCTCCAGATCAGATTTGAAGACTTTAGCTGCATATTGGAGGAAGTCACGACTTCATTAAACTCCACTGAAATTAAAATTCTCCTTATGAATATCACTAAAGGCCCATTCATCATAAACATTTCACAAACACTTATTTTTCTAGTAGTGATATGATAACTAAATTAAAGTTGTAATAATAGGCGTTGAAGGAAAACAATTAAGGTAGAAAGACCAGTGAATATGATTAGAAGGAAGAGAAACAAAAGACGAAGAAGACGATCGTGGAAATTTTAATTGATTTTATCGAATGAAACTTGCAAGAAAGTATTTGAAGATGAGATATATTCAAACTTTGTATTTTAGATTTCCATAATATTAACTATAAATCATAAATGAAGGAATCAACACATAAAATAAAACAAAAGAGGCAGCTGATGATGGTGCAGAAATTTTACTTTCATCGAATGAATAACTTACTAGGAAGTATTGGTATAAAAAATTAAAAATAAAAATACCAAGAAGTATTTGAAAGTGAGATATATATAAATTTTGTATTTTAATTTTCTATAATATTAACTATAAATCATAAATGAAGGAATCAACAAATATAAATTGAATTGTCTTTTTCTTTTTATGTAAGAATTAGGAAATGATTTACATCGTAATATCATTTGTGACAACGATAACATTCAAATATTGATTATTTAAGATTTTTCCTCTGATGAGTATTGCTAGTTTTTGCCTTCTGATTTGTGAAAATGATATCCTGATTTAGTTTCATTGGAACCATTAATTGTTTTTGGTTAACTCTGCCTTGGGGAAGGTGAAATGAACCACCAAGCACACCAAGCAGTAAGGTTTGCTTGGTACTCGTTGTTCCACTTGAAGGCAACTAATCAAAAGATGGACGGGATGTGGCTTATACTATTTTTGAAATTTTCTATTAGATTAGATGTGTTAACTTACCAGAGGATTCTTAGCACTTCCACAATACAATTTTTAGTTTGCTGATTGTTAGCTTCAACATTATAAGTATGGTATATATTGGTGACTGGTTGCACAAATCTAGATCTACGATCAAGACAGAACACCTTTATTTTCGCTTTAGTGATTTAGGGCTTCAAATTTCTTATAGATACAGTACATCATTGGTGGTTAAATATAATAAAATTGACTGTTCATCTTCCCTTTCTGAGTATAAAATAAGATCCGTTCACTGCCTGTCATCATATGTGCATATATAGACATGATTTGCTTGTAATGAATTGTGAGGAACAATAATTAAATCTTGCTTCTAAGGAGTGACGTAGTCTGCTTTAAAATTTCGCATAGGATTGAAAGATATGCTTTCATGAATATTAATTATGATGAAAAATAATTAAATATGTGGCAGGTAGGGGTTAATTATCTCATTTATCTTCTTCACCTAATCGATTGTTGTTGATTGAGGATGATCAAAGTCTGCTTGTATATGAGTTTATGCCTCATAGAAGTAGCAACTACACCTGTTGTTGGTCCGCCTCTATGCCTCAAGTCTGCCTCTCAAGAGAGCATCAATGAAGCTGATATGGCTTTTGCAAGATTTATGCATGATGCTTGTTTATCCTTCTCTACTACAAAATTACTATTCCTGCTTTGGGTCCTGGTTATTAATTATCTTCTTATATTTCTTTGAGAAGCAAGTTGTTGAACAGAGTAGATCTAGATACAGGAGCACATTGTGAAGAACTGAAAAAGCATGGGATATGATCACTGGATGGTCTTTGCCAATTGATAGGTGGGGTAGTCCAGTCGTTAAAGTTGTTGATGCATCAGACATCACAAATTCTGCTGAAGCACTTTTGAGTTTGTTTGATAGCACTTGTTCAAAAATTGGACCTGAGAATACTGTAAATGTTGTGACAGATTTTGTTATTATTTATAAAACTGCAGGTAAGCTCTTGATGAGTCCGTATAAAACCTTTTTCTACAACACCTGTGGAGTGCAGTGTATCGATATAATGCTTGAGGAAATTAAAAGAATAGATAAAGTGAACAAGGTTATAGTTCTCACAGTGTCTTAAATTCTGATATTGTATTTAGCATGTCATTATATCAAGATTGTTACTACGTTTCCACATAGAAAATGTTGTTATGCCAAAGATTGTTTCGGGATGCAGTTATAAGATTGTTTTTTTTCTTAAAAAAAAAAAAAAAAAAAAGTAGTTCTAAGTAAGATGATCCAACTGAATCATTTATTATTTATTTTCCATCAATATAATACATACAAGAATACATCTGTATTGGATCTAATTAGAATTTATCTTCCATTTCTTTTTTGTTGAATAAATAGATGTATGCTGACAAGGGTTGTTCAATAATATTGATGTAATATAATTAGAATATATTGACAGTCAATTCAATTAAGTCTTGCATTGTTTGGAAAAAGATGTGCAATTTATAGAACCTTAATTTGTGAGAATATGAATGCCAAATTCTAATGTGATGTATTGTCTCTTTAAATATATTAAAGAAGGTAAATTTCATGAGACTAATGAATTGTTCGTTTAACCATGAAAATCCGCCAATTCCATTTAGAAGACTGAATCTTATCAAAACATACAAGGAAATTTAAGTAGTTGCTTAAATTTGTAATCAAGGTTTCAAAACTTGCTACTCGCCACTTGACCAACGAGACAGCGAGTAGTAAGTACTCAACTACTCAATGAATAGTTGACAAGTATTCGGTTTGACCATCAGTCAATGGTCAATCTGTTGAACGATGGTCAAACTGAGTCAAACTTGTAAGAAAATGGAAAAAAAAAATATCTTTTCATTAATTCTTAATGAAATCAAGTGAAGAATTTATGATCGACAAGAAGCAACTTTCATTCATCTATCTTTAGTTGATGGGTCCTTTTAAGATATTATGCTTAAAGTTGCATATTAGTATAGGTATAAAAAATTTTATGTTTACTATTTTAATATAATAATCAATTTAGTATTTATAGTTTGGCCATTTTGATTTATCAAAAATTTAAATATAATATTTGTTGAATTGAAGTATTAAATTGTAATAAAATTTAATATGAATAGGAAATGGTTGATGTTACATTATATGAAACCAAATGAAAATAACTTATAGTTTAATATTAAATTTTTTATAATAATGTTTACGCTTATTCATTATGTCATAGGATTAATTCAACCCTATATTAAAGAATAAATTTTCGAATTTTAAAATAATGGGTAATATTCTTTTCATAATTTCATTAATAGATTAAAGTTGAGAAATTTTATGCCTAAAATTCATTTTTTTAAAAAAATAAAATTATGCCTAAAATTATTTGGGAATCCAACTGCAACCCAATTCTATATGGTTGTATGAGGAAGTCTTTGAAATCTAGTGACATCATAATTGCTGGCCTTGGCTTTCAATCCATTACTCACACTCCCCAAAACTGAATTAAAAATTAAAGAAACAAAAACCAGTGAAAAGTTGAAAACTGACTTCAATACTTCATCTTCTCTCCCTTTGTTCACTCTCTCTTTCATTCACTCTCTCTCTCTCTCTTCTTTTCCCTCTTTTCTCCCTTAGTTCCTCTCTCATCTAAACCTTTCTTCAATTTTCACTCTTCACAAGTTTTCCATGGCAATGTTGACTTCTCATCTAACCCTTTCTCTTAACTCAGCCCAATGATGCCTCTTTGATCTCTCTCTTTCTTTCCTCTTCTCCCACTCTCATAGATTTTGTGATGTTTGGATTTGTGTTTGAATTGTTGTTTGGATTTATGGATGAACTTGTATTTGTGTTTATGGTGTTTGGAAAGTTTTAATAGTGGGTTGAGAGCTAAGGAGCATCGGTCCCGAGTTAGGGAGTTTTAGTATTGGATTAAGGGACAAAGTTGGGTTGAGTTTGACCAAGTTGGATCAAGTTGGGTGAGTATTCGGTCCAACTTGGTTGAGTATTACATCTAGCAAGTAAAACTCCCGATCTGGGGGTTCTCGAATCGACGGAGTGCTAGTTCAAGTTGACTCAATGAAAACTCGACTAACTCGACCAACTCGACCTAGTTTTTAATCTATGTCTATAATCCCTACTCAGATGCTTAGCTATGGATCAATGCTTACAAATCCAATTCCTGCTAAGGTAGGTTATGATCCATTAATTTAATTTTAATGTGTTTGAAAGGTAAATAACTACCAATAACGAGATAAAATGTGCTTTGTGAATACTTTCGGAGTTCATATCATAAGTGAATCTAAAGTGCTGCACTATTGGTTAATTAATGTCCTAGCTGATGACATATTGAAGATTATTGAGAGGGTGCTGATGGTGAAACCTTTCTTTTTAAAGATGCATCATCACATATGCTGACAATACAACAAGAATTGATGTGTTCTCATTGGTTGCTAGATTTACATTACATTGTTTAGATCTTCTAAGCACAATCATTGAGAAAACTCGCAAGTTAATAGATAACTTGATATTCTTTTCCATTACTATCATATACTTCAAAAAATGGAAATGAAAATTGAACTTACTATTGATTATGAAAGTGATATCATGTTATTATCTGGAAGATACAAGGGTTCATTGCTTTGCTATAATTATTTGTTCTGTAACTTTTGTCATTGTCATGAAACTAGTAGTTTGAGAAAAAAATTTCTCCTATATAGAAAGTGAAACCAAAATAACATTGCCTATCAATGCAAATGAACAAACAATAGGGAGGAAGGATAAAATCATAACAGTTGATAAGGTCAAATCAACGGCAGCCTCGACCAAATGGAAAAGGGATACCAACTGTGATTTCCGCAACAACTGCAATAGTTAATTCCACAGCAAGTTAGATGACAAGTTTGACAACCTTGATTGATTACATTTTGAGCTTTTTAAAATTAGGGGCTTAGTTTTCTAGGAATATTGAAATTGAAAATAAGATGGATTTGTGTTAGGTTCTGAGCATATATATAGCTAATGAAATTTAATGTAAAAAATATTTGAGGTCATGAATGACAAGTTGCAATTGGTTTTCTTATCTGAAAAGGTCAAAAGTTTGTTTTTTCGTTGAATGAAAGTCATGTGTTCTAGACATCTAGTCTTTGTTCAAGAGACGAATAATCTTTATTCGAGATAAATGGTTTTTATTCGGGACATTTATTAAGGGCAAAATGGAAAGTTTCTACTTTTAGGTGCTAAAACTCAAATTGTTAATTTAGAGACAATAGTAAAAAGGAAAGGCAAAAATGAGTCACATCCTCCCAGTTTCACTTGGAGGATTCGGCAATACAATATTATTGGATACTATTCATAATAAAATTCATCCACTATTAGAGATTAAGCTTATTGCAACACGCGAAATGTGTTGCTGAAATTTTTGGCAACACATATTAGTGTGTTGCAAATGCATGTGTTGTTAAAAATGCAATGGTCTTTCGCAACATACAATGCATGTTGTCTTGCACATAATCACTTTACACAACATCTGTTGTCATTATTAAGGGCAACATGAGATGTGTGTTGTCTTAGATATCTATAACCACGCATAATGTGCTTTTTAGAATTTTACCAAAACTAACAACGTGTCTTGTTATAAACTTGCAAGAAAACATTTTCTGTTTGTTACATAGATATTTACAAAAATATGAAAAATTAACTGATGGGCCACACAACTAGACCTGATAACCCACCATAACCCCTTTAGGCCCACACTAAGCCATCCTTCCCAATAAGTTTTAGATTATTGTAAATTGACTTATTTTCAAGCTTAACCAATGATTGATTAGCAAAGAGAAGAAATTGGTAAATTTTAAATAATTTAAGGACCATCCAAGTTAAATAAGAACACAAGTCAAAAAGTTGTATTTCAAAACATATATATATATATATACACACACATAACAAATTAATGAGAATGCCCTAAAATTTTTTTTAAAAAAAAAAAGTGAATAAATCAATAATTAAATGCATGATGGCCACTTTGAAATGCACATTAATTTACGCAACATTTCATTAAAAAAAAAAATCAAAGATACACATCACTATATAGCATAAGTGATTGTCCATTTTCTTATCCTTCCTCATGGTGAGGGTTGAAAAACAATCATATTTTACAAGTTTTGTGTGGGTTATTTCTATTTACATTGTAGGAGTAGTCATCTCCCATTATAAGAGTTAATATCAAGTCAAGACTACATAAGTAATTGACAAAGTATAGATGAATAATATATATTTCACTATGAATTATAATATACACACTAGGACTTATTTATAGGCCTAAGAGGAAAACAAAGGAAGTAAGTGAATAATCTATACAAGTCAACTGGAAACATGTAATCTATATTTGGAAATTAAATATGTCACAATAATGAGCAATAATGGTGATAACTGATATGGTAACATCCCCTTGCAAACTCAAGATGGCGAGTTGGATGCAAGCTTAAGTTTGGAGACCAATTCATGAGAACGTCCAGGATGATGAGCTTTTATGAAAATATCAACAGGTTAATCACTAGAAGAGATCGAGTGGGGTTTAATAGTACCTCAATGAACATGCTATCGAACAAAATGATAGTCAATTTCAATGTGTTTGGTATATTCATGAAAGACATCATTATAGACAATTTGATTAGCACTATGATTATCACAACAAAAAGGAGTAGTTGTGTTATGATGAACTCTCATGTCTGTAAGTAGCCAATGTAGCCAAATAAGTTCTTGAGTAGTATCAACTAGGGCTCGATATTAAACCTTAGTACTGGATCGAGTTAGAACAGTCTGCTTGTTACTACGCCATGAGATGAGTGAATCACTAAGAAAGAAGCAGAAACTAGTGGTAGATCATCGATCAATTAGATCATCAGCCCAATTAGCATCTAAATAAGCACATAACTCTAAAGAAGATTGAGCAAAAAAGTGAAGGCCATAAAACATCGTTCCCTTAAGATACCGTAAAAGATGAAGAACGGTAGGAAAATGAGTGGAATGTGGACCAAACATAAACTAACTGATAACATGCACAATATATGCAATATCAGGCCGAATCACAGTTAAATAAATAAGACTACCAACGAGGTGTAGATAAAAAGTAGAATCACTACATGGTGTACTTTCAAGAGGCATTAGCTTAACATTAACTTCCAAAGGACTAGTACTAATTTTATTATTAGTTAAGTCAACGTGAGCAAGAAGAGTCGCAATATATTTAGCTTGTGAGAAATAGTATCCATCAAAGTCAAATGAGACCTTAAGACCAAAAGAGTAACTGAGAGAGCTAAGATCTTTCATCTCAAAATGTTGTTGAAGAAAATTCTTAAGTTCAGACATGTTAGTAACAACATCACCTATAACAATCATGTCATCCACATAGAGTAACAAAAAGATAGAACCACGATTGGTCTTGTGAAGAAACGGTATAGCATTATAAGAGCTGGAGTAAAGCCAAATTGCATGATATTGAAGGAGAATTTGGCAAACCAAGCTCGAGGAGCTTGTTTTATACCATATAGTGTCCAACAATGATGACAAACCTTATGTGAAGGGTAGGGATACCCAAGGAGTGGTTTCATATATACTTCTTTAGTAAGATCTCCATTAAAAAATGCATTTTTCACATCCATTTGAAACCAGTTCCATTGTTTGATTACAACAACTGCCAGTAATCTATGGATAGATGTAAGTCTAGCAACTGGTACAAATGTCTCATTATAATCAATGTCATACTCTTGGGTAAAACCTTTGGCCATGAGACGGCTTTATGTCATTCAATAGACCCATCTAACTTTGTTTTGATTTTATATACGCATTTGCACCTAATGGCAGATTTATTAGAAATAAGATCAATCATGTCCCAAGTATGAGTCTTCTTAAGAGCTTGTAATTCTTCAACCATGGTTTGCTACCAAACATAGTTCATGTTGGCCTTTTTATAGGATTGAGACTCATACAAAGAAAAAATAATAGAGAAACAATGAAAATCTCGTAAGGTTACAGATAGTTCCCTTACCTGATTAGAACAACGAGGAGGAGGAGCAGTAGATGAGATTGAGCAAAAGGACGTCTAGTGCAGGATGAGGAGTAGCGGGTGAGATTTGGCAAAAGGACTTTGGTGTAGGATCAACAGACAAGTGAAACTGCTTACGAATCAGCCGAATAGCATCGGAAGCATCTATTTAAGTCTCAAGAATACTTGAATTGTTGTCATCTGGGAACAAAAGAATAGTGCGATCTATAAAGAGTTTATGATGAGAAGTATGTGACATGTGAAATTTAAATATGGATGAAAACATCTTATGTTCCCAAAAGACAACATGATGAGAAAGGCGAAGGTGATTTCAGATAGGATCCTAACAATAACAACCTTTATATTCAATATCATAGCTAGGAAAACAACACAAACAAGTTCTAGACCCTAGTTTAATTCATTCATGAGGATGAAGAAGAACAAAGCAAGCACGTCCAAAAATTTTGAGATTTTCATAGTTCAGAGGAGTGTCATAGAGTCATTCATAAGGAGTATGATAATCAATGAAGAATGATGGAACTCGATTGATAGTTTATACTACTATTAATACAACTTCTCCCCAAAACGTTTTAGGATAAGAAGCGAATATAAGAAGTGTATGAACAGTTTCAAGAATATATCATGTTTGCATTTAGCATGACCATTATGTTGCAATGTATTGGGACATGAATGATGGTATATTATACCCATTTGACTTAATAGATTAAGAAATGTAGTATCTCGATATTCCATAGCATTATTAATACGTAAAATTTTGATAGATTTGAAAAATTGAGTTTGAATCATTTGAATAAAATTATAATAAATTTTAGATAACTCAGACCTATTATGCATAAGATAAAGTCATGTATAACGAGAATAGTCATCGACAAAAATAACAAAATACTTAGATCCCACTATGGTAGTTGTTAGTGAGAGTCCCTAAATATCTAAATGAATTAAGTCAAAAGGTACCTGAGAAACAGAATTACTATTACAAAAAGGTAATACATGTTTAGAGAACTGATAAGATAAGCAATCAATATGATCGTCAGTTATAGAGCTTAAATGTCCATTAGACAATAAAGAATATAAATGACTAAATGAAACATGACCTAACTGAGAATTTCAAAGACTCAATGGTAAACATGAGGAAGCAGCGGCAGATTGATAAGGAGAGGAGACCTACGAAGGTAGTTGAAGATGAATGAGATCAAACAGATGTCCAACTTTATAACTTATCCCATGAATCTTCCCCATTTGTGGATCCTGTATATGACAACCAGAATAAGTAAAATGGATATCAAAACCAAGTTCACACAACTAACTTACAGAGATAAGATTTAAGGTAAGTTTAGGAATGAAGTATGTATTTTGTAAGGATAAGTTATCGATAGAGATATGACCTATATGCTAAACAGACATGTATAAGCCATGGGCTATAGAAATGATAGGTAAAGAGGAAGAAGATTATTGTACAAAAAATAATGTGTAGGGTCAGAAGTCATATAATTACAACAAGCTAAATCAAAATACCAAAAGGAAGAACCTGCTCACATGAATGGAGTAAAATTGGATGAATTACCAGATTTGGAAATGATTTGATGGAGCATAGATGCAAGATCGTGAATAGAGATAGAAAAGGAACCAGCAATACCTGATCTGTCATCAGCTATAGCAGTAGGAACTTGCTGATTGTTTTGAAAAGGCTTGAGAGAAACACTCTTGAATGTGGTTGAAAATCCTTCGTTATTAGTATTCCAAGGACAATTTTAATTGTAGTGTCCTGTCTAATTTTGTGGCAATGCTTACAATGTCTCGTAGGGCAATGAAGAGCACCATGTCCTGGTAACTTGCAATAATGGCAAATAGGTTTTTTTCATGAATTCTCCATATAGAAACTTGATAACCTAAAAGTTTAAACTGATAAAAAATGTCTAACTATAGTATTTAATATTTAAGGTTATGATACATTAACATGCCCCATCACGTGCAACGTAGACAGATAACAGATGATGGACACATGTTAAATGTCTCCTATCATATAACATATGTAACGAGAAGATTTTCTAATAAAAGGGGGAAAAAAGGTTTAAACCAAAGATGTCCAAGCTTTGAGATCATGATAAAGTATAGATGAATAATTTATGTTTCACTGTGAATTATAATGTACACACTAGGACCTATTTATAGGCCTAAGAGGAAAACAAAAGAAGCAAGTGAATAATCTATATAAGTCAGCTGGAAACATATAATCTATACATGGAAACTAAATATGCCACAATAATGAGCAATTATGGTGAGAAATAATATGGTAACAGTAATAACTAATTTTGGTATATCAAATGGACCTCTGACCTAATTATTATTAACCTCTAGAAAAAATAATTTCATTATTACAATACTATGTTTTACCTTTCACATTTACTTTGTTTCTAAAAAATGTTTGGCGCAGTGGATTTTCCTGCACGTTTTGTGGTAAAGTCTACTGTAGATATTATGTGATATGAATCTAGATTCTTCGATAAAATTCTTTGATCTACATCAAAAAAAAAAAAAAAAATCATATAAATATCACTATAAGCTCCATTCAACTTTAACAATTCACCAAAACTTATTTTTCAAATAGAGATCTTTAATTTCAATTAAGTAATCATGTTTATATAGTTGCTGAACAAGAAAAGGTAGACGGACCAGTGAATGCAGATCAGATCGGAAGAAAGTGAATCAGAAGAGGAGGATGATAATTGTGGAAAAAATTTGATTTTATCGCATCAACAACTTACCAGAAATTATCTGAAGGTGAGATATATTTAATTTTTTGTTTTTCAATTGTCTATTAGGGTAACTATACATCATGTATGAAGGAATCAACACAAATAAATTGGATTTTCTTTTCTTTTTGTAAGATTATGAAATGAATGATATCGTAATATCATCCAAAATAGGGACAACACTAGCTAAACCATCTTGCACATGACCATAACTTGTTGACTGAAGAAAAGGATGTTTTTTTAATGTGGTCCAAGTTGAAAAAAAAAAAAATCAGTTTTTTTCAGAACCCAAAAAAAAAAAAAAAACACCACATTTAAAAGTAAACAAAAACAAAACAATCTAATTGTATCTAGTGAGCAACAATTTTGTTGTTTGCCAACCACAAATTGTAGGATAGTTTCGATGAATCAAGAGTTGAGAGTGAAAAAAAACAAAAAAACAAAAAACAAAAACAAATTGTTGGAGTATGTTAGCTGGCACATTGATCTTGAGACTGCCAAACCTAATGTTGCATTCTAATTATATGACTTCATTTTTTGCACATCGACTTCAGTCAAGCTTGTTTGTTTTGTTTATATATTTTGTTGAATTTGATTAATATTCTTTGACACATTAGGTTGAACATGCCAGAGTGAAAGAGTGGTTCACAACATCTATAGGTCTCTAGCTGCTTCAGGCTTTGCATGCGTTTGGTGCAAGGCATTGGGTTACCAGTTTGACGAGACACTGTGAATGGCTCGCTACTTTGAGAGCGAAAACCACTCCTACTGATAATGGTGGTAAATCTAATATTATTCTTTTTCCTTATTTAATTTACTGATCAATTACGAACTAGATTTGTGATGTATAAAAGTTGGCTTTGGGTGTGCTCTTGTGAAAAGGAGTACTTTTATGATGAGTAAAAATGCTTTTGAAGAAAAGATGCGAAAAACACTTTGAGGTTTTTTACTGAAGCAAATGTGATTTTTTTCCTTGATGAGTTTTTCTTGAATGCCACTATAGTCAAAAAGAAAATATTATTTACCATCATTCATGCATGTGGTGAAACTAGATCTACAAGATGAAAACATATGTTAATTGTAGTTTCTTACTTGCAGTATTGTTATACCGTTGCACGTTTTCCTCCGCTATTCTTGTAGTGAGCTTTTATAGGTCTTATTGTGTTAACAATAGCATATTATTTATTAGAGTTTATTTTCACTTTCAAGCTAACAATCAGTTATGCATTTTAAATATCATATTATTTGTTTTTTAAAAAAAAAAGAAGATCAAATCCAGTACATCACATACATGTTTTTCTTGTTTAGAGAACCTTTATAGAAATAACATAATCTAGTTTATATTTTTCCAAAACTCTCTCTGAATGCTTTCCTTTTTGTATGATCACAATCAACTGGTAGTTTTGTTTATATTCACCAAACATAACTGACACTCACAAATAACCCCAACTATTTAAAATGCTTCTAATGATCATATTAAAAACACTCTCAAATGTGGTGTAATCACTCTTGTCATTTTATTTGCTAGTTAGTTAACTACTAATGCTCTTATTTGTTTCTTTTATAGTGTTAATACCTCAAGCTGGGAAAGAAAGTTTGCTCAAGTGTGCTAAGAGAATGAGAAGCAGCTACTGGGGTACGTGATATTAATACTGCTAATTGAAACATGTGGATGCCATTGCCTATTGTTGGAGCTGAAGATATAAGGGTAATGGTCAAAGGAAACAAACAATGTCCTGCAGGATCTTCCGGTACCAATATGGTTTTTACAACATCTTTTTGGCTTCCAGTGCCGCATAAGACAGTATACAATTTCTTTAGTGATTATTCATCTCAACTCAAGGTACCCCCCATTCAAGTTACAAGTTCGATGGTTAATCTTTTACGGAATCTCTTATTGTTTTTGAGTTTCCATACATTATCTATAGATTTAGGAAGAAGATAAGCTAAACATGTAACTAGAATATTTCTACAGAAGTGTGGATGATTAACTAAATTTCCAAATACCTTTATAAAAGGATGATACCCATTTCCCTTTATTTTACACCGTTCTAATTTTAATTTCATCCAAAATTATCTAGTTTAGACTGTTGTAGGTCACAGGTATGAAAAGAAAATATCTAAATCTAGCTAGTCATGATTAAAAAACTTTTATATTGATAAGTCTCAAGGTTTCGTAGTCAAATACTAATTTTACAAATGGTTTTGTTTAATATTTTCTTGCCTTTCTTGCTTGTAATGCAATGGGATTCGTCTAAAAGGCAAAAAATTCAAGAATTAGCATATATATAATATATATATATATAGTGTTTTTATAATCAGGACGTCTTAACTTTAAAAAGTAAGAACCAATCAATCAAATTCATTCATTACATTTTCTCTCCTAAAAAAAATTCTCTTTCCTATTTAATTCAAATGAAATTGATGAATTTGATTAGTTGGTCTTTATTTTTTAAAGTTAGAACTTCCTAATTATAAAAACCTCTATATATATATATTGTATCTGTTGTTATTTCAACTAATGGGAAGAAGTTGAAAAATTCCATGAACAGCAAATAACCGTGAACTAAAGGTTGAAAAAAAACAAACACATTTAAAAGTAAACAAAAACAAAACAATCTAATTGTATCCAGTTGAGCAACAATTTTGTTGTTTGCTAACCACAAATTGTTGGATAGTTTCAATGAACCAAAGAGTTGAGAATATAAAAAATAAAAAATACAAGGAAAAAAAAAAGAAACAAAAACAAATTGTTGGTTGTTATGTTTTTCAACACCAAGCTAAGGATCATGAAATTGATATTATTATTGTTGGCACTTAATTGGAGATTTATTTTATATTATTTAAATTTTTGTGCATATATAATCATTAACTTGGACTTCTACAACTCAAATGGATGGTTCAAGCAGATGATCATAGATGAACAAGATTGGCTTTTGCTTTAGTAAAATTTTTACTATATCTGTTGACTTACTAGGGAATTATTAACACTTATCACCATAATAATTTTTCAGTATCCTGGTTGAGTAATAGATGTGTGGTGTTGGTGACTAGTTGGACAAATCTAGATATATATGAGACTCCTATAACACTCTTACTCTTGCTTTAATGATTTATGCTTCCAAGTTTCTTATGGATACAGTTTATCATTGCTCATTAAAGACAAACATTGACTGGTTCAACTTCCCTTTTAAAGTACTACAAAATTGGATCCAGGCACTGTGCTTCATAATATGTGCATATACAGACATGATTTGCTTATAATGAATTTTGGTGAACAACAACTAAATCCATCTTCTAGGGTGTGACATAGTCTATTTTAATATTTCAATACAGAAATGATTAGTGCTTTCATCCATATTTAGTTTGATTAGTGTTGTATTAGATGTTAACTTCACATTGTGCTCTCTCCTTTTTATATTGTCTTGGAATAAACCAGGCGAGACCAAATGGAAAATGTCATTTACTCTCATCATTAGTAAGGAACTAAAAATTTCACTGTGGCTTCGATAATTCTGCTATAACGAGTTAAAGTCGGTGACAAGGAATTTTAGGCTGGAGAGTATCCTAGATGAGGTTGTGTTTGATTGTGCATCTAGATTGGACAAATTAGCTCAAGTCAGCAATTACAGCTGTGTGCCAGAATATTGCCTCTCAAGCTACAGAGCATCAATCAAACTAATTGACTTTTTCCTGCAGCACTTATGGAGTGCAATATATAGATATAATACCTGAGGAAATTGGAAGAATGGAATTAAAAAATCAATAATTATATATATATTTTATACTTTTGTTTACACACTTATTCTTGGCAAATTTTGGTCTTGAATGAAATGTAATTTAAAGTTGTATCTATATACCCTGTGACTACTGACTGAGGTAAATATAATTTTTGTTGTAGATGGGATTTTGGCGAAGATACTTTAAATCTTAGCAGAGCCTATTCTGAAAATGAATTATTTGCTTCCAATTATCTATTGCATTTTTTTTTGTATGAATTATTATTGAGATTGATAGGTTTCATGAATTAGTGGGATTTATATGAAAATCAAAGTATCAACTAAAGTATAAGACAATGGTTAATGATCATTCAAGTTCCATATCATGGATGTAAATTGTAGTAAATAAACGATTGATCAAAACCGGAGTCTGAAAGCGTGTTCAGAGCTGATCCTGAGTCTGTACTTTCCCCTCCTGACTTTAAACTTCCCTGAATAAAAGTAAAAGCCCCACCAAAGATTTCAAATGGGTAGCTAGAATCATCCCAGGAATAATCAAAATCAACTTAATAAACACATTTTTAAAAGTGAAAAAAAAAATTATATATCACTTTAGAAATTGAGAGTTTGTACCTGTAAGCTTTTTTTTTTTTTTCTTTTTTGTCTATCCAGTACTAAAAAGAAATGGTCAAACAAAGAGAAAGAAAGGTCAAAAAAACTAGAAAACTACTCTTGGGGTGTGATGGAATCTTATTGGCCAAGAAGGGAACATGCATGTCCAGGGTTACTGCTGGTCTGCCTCCTATTGCTGCTGTTGCTGTAAATAAAGCTGCCAAGAATCACAAAAGCAAAATCTAACAGTCAAGTAACGAGTAACGAGTTTTGAAACATTGATCAAAACTAAATAATTAAATGATAACACAAATACAAATATGCAATTAAAATAAGATATTCACATCAACACTAGTCCTACCTAGAGAAACACATTATCTGATTTCATATTTATATATGTGAGAGTCAACGGTTGTATAGAAATTTTTCAACAAAGAATATATTTGACAAATTTTTAATGCGCGACGTACTAAAGACATTAAAGATTAGAAAATTTTCGTTCTATTATTAATAATAAGTATATGGTCCTCTTTAGTACATCTTAATTCAGAAAAAAAAAATTAAAATATTATATAAGACATTCAACTAATACATGATTATGTATTACTATGAGAAAAACCATTTGCTTTGATTAGTTAAAAGAAGAATAAAGAACTGCAAAATTGCAGGACTAAAGGACGACCAGTGAAGAAGCATGGCTTGCAAGAACCAAAATGCCCTTCAACAAAAACCAAATCTTTGACCGAATATGTACCATACATAGATATAGATCTCTTTTTTTCACATGCAGTTCATGCTTTCCAAGCCACTGCTGAAAAATCTCTCTCAATTTCTCTTGACTGTTGTTCATCATTTCCTTATATATACACTCTTCACTGCTTCACAAGACCCTCCAAGAAAACAGTTCATCAGTTAAGTCTTCGGAAGAGAAGGCTGAGAATTAGAGTATCCTCTGGCCTCCCACCTTCAACCTCCTCTATATTAATTGAGAGATTTTAGAAATATTTGAGCATTTGAGAGTTGTAAGTAAGAATTGGAGGAATCCAAATAGATTGTTATCTTATTAATGTATTCTGTTTGGTTTCCTCCAATATCTTATCTCCAACTTCTAAACTACAAAAATTCTCTCCAATCTTGTAGCAACTCGCCAAGAGTCACACCTTCCTCAGGTTTGTACTTGAGCAACTCACCGAGAGTCACACCTTCCTTAGTCTTATCATCTCCAGTCTTATCACCATCGATTTGACTCTCGGCGAGATGTCAAGTACAAGTCCGAGATTGTGTGAGGATCTTCGGTTTGGGATGATAAGACTTCTCATGATAAGTTCGACGTCAAAACAGTGAGAGCATGAATTTTTTTTTTTTTTTTTAATTAAAATGGATTAGTTTATGTTAATTTTTCCTTTTTCGCTAGATTTTGTTGTTGTATATTTTATTCATCAGGCTGAGGAGGCCATTACTGCTCAGGGGAGGCGAGATGTTCCTAAATCAGAGGAGGTTCCCCTGGCCGGATCTCTTTTTCTTTTTAATTTTTGATACTTAATTTTTTATAGTAAAAGGAAGAGATATGAAGGCATTAGTGCTTGAATCAAATAATAAGGGTAATATGAATATTGTTGCATAACATTTCGTAAATTTTGGCCATTGGATTTTAACTCTACTATATTTCACGATCTCCACAAGAGATGAAGAGAAATAAGATGGGTAGGGGAGCTTGATCCAAGAATTAGAGGGAGCAAAACATAGTTCGAAAAGGTTTCGAAAAACACACATGCAGCCCAAATATTAACTTGGACTATGATTTCTATTTAGTGAGATGATATCCAAGTAATCAAGAAAGTTATAAGTAGAGGAGATGAATGAAATTACAATTTGAAGGACTCTTCCGATGATATACAATGAAGTAAGTTAAGTAAAATATATCTAATAATTACAGAAATCGAGATGATTGTAAGTTCCTCACATCCATATATATTAATGAGATTGTAAATTCAAGTTCAACCTTCAGTTCGAAAATCAAAAACCCAATTGTTCATTTTCCAATAATGCACGAAAAGTCATGTATCCTCTAAGTTGTGTGGAACTATTTCCATATTTTCCAATAATGCACTCAAAGTCATATTTCCTCGAAGTTGTGTGGAAGTATTTCCAATCAAGCATTGGAATTTTATTTTGCAGTTATATATATATATATATATTATATATATTATACTTTTGTTTACATACTTGTTGTTGACAAATTTTGGTCTTGAATGAAATGTAATTGAACGGAAAGAAAAGAAATGTAATTGAAAGTTGTGTCTGTATACCCTGTGACTACTGACTGGGTATATATGGTTTTTGTTGTAGATGGGGTTTTGGAGAAGATACTTCAAATCTTAGCAGAACATATTCTGAATATGAATTTTTCGCTTTCTATTATCTGTTGTATTTTTCGTACGAATTGTTATTGAGGTTGATAGGTTTCATGAATTAGTGTGATTTATGAAAATCAGAGTATCAACTAAAGTATAAGACAATGGTTAATGATCATTCAAGTTCCATATCATGGATGTAAATTGTAGTAACAAATAATTATAATTATACTTGGTTGTACGTTTCATTTGTTGTTTAAATTGGTTTTGCACCTCCCATAGAGGGTAGTTCAAGTCCGACATAATTAGAATTGTAATTGTAGTGTTTGATTTGAACTACTCCCACTAAATTTATATTTAGTTGTGATACCATTCTCAAAAACTAAAAGCAAAAATAATAAAAAATAAAAATCACTTTTTGTACTTAGTATTCTTTATCATTGAATCGAATAATTTAAACCTATTTTAGTTTATTTGGAATAAAATGAATCCTGTGTCTCACTATTGTTTTTCTATATGGAATTACGGGAAAACAATTAATTTCGTAGTACTGTACTAGTCATTACAAATCATTTTCCGATTTTATATTGTAAAAATATTAAATCATAGTGTTTTTTTTTTTAAAATAAAACAAACTTCATTCAACAACAACAACATAATTACAAAGTCTTGAACCCAGGAAAAAAATAATTATTAACAGAATGCCAAAAAAGATCCTCACCAGAGGAAAGAGTAAGAAAAGCTAGTTTGTGAGCCAAGCAGTTACCATTTCAAGAAATCGTTTGACAACAAGAAACACCAGTACTCTTACATAAAGCCTTAGTGTCACCTATAAGAAAACAAGCTTCACTAGGAAAATCAAAACAAGAATTAAAAGCTGAAGCCGCATTCTTCGTGTCCACCTCTACAGCAGACACTTGCAGATTGTTGGAAAGAGCCAAAAGAAGGCCTTTCCTCAAAGCCAAAAACTCACCAATCTCAAGAGAAAAGGAATCGACCAACTTCTTAGAACACGTAGCAACAACCAAACCATTATGATCCCTAATTATAGCTCCAATACGAAGAAACTCAGAACCACTTTTGATGGTAGCATTAGTATTTAATTTTAAGGTACCAGGAGCAGGTAAACTCCAACCAGAGTGGGTATCAGCCAAAGGAACAACAAGAGACACAACAACAGAAAAAGCTCTAACCTTATGAAATTTTGCAAGAAACTTTAAAGCCCATAAAGAGATAGTTTCAGGATCTCAAAACAACCCAGTGTGTAATTTAGCATTACGGTTTTGCCATAAACACCACATTACCATGCAGATCCTTGTCAAAGAATCACAAGAAAAATGATTTAACATGTCCAAAAAGAAGTCCAAAATGGACCTAAACCTGCTATTCACAACAACCTTGCCTTCACTAAAACTCTTTCACACTTGAAGAGCATCTCTGCAGTAAAACAAACAGTGACACCCAATTTCTATCTCCTCACCATAACTAGGATAGTCCCCTTCTCTGCAAATATGCCTTTTCAACAGATTGGCTCTCACAAGCAAAGAATCAATGCAAGCCCTCCATACAAAGTACTTTACTTTAGAAGGCATAAGAAGGTTCTAAAAAGAAACCCACCACCTCCTTGTAACCGAACAGGAGGATGAAGATTTGTCACCTTCAGATTTCTTGCTACTTTATAGCTGTTATTAACCGAGTAAATACCTTTTTTATTGAAATGTCATTTCCATCTATCATTAACCTCTCCCACACTAAAGGGAATTGAGAGTATTGCTTCTCTATCTATAGGTAGGCATAACTCGTCATTCTTCTTGACATCTCATTTCCTTGAGGGCTAATCAATAAAGCAATCCACTCTCAAATTACTAGCATTATTAGGGGTGACTAGTTTGAAGGAATGAGGTCTTGAGATCCAGGGGTCAATAAAAACTTTAATATCCTTTCCATTCCCTACTTGCCACCTTAAGCCTCTAACTAGTAGCTTTTTTCCCCATAGGATGCTACGCAACACATGAGAGACTCCTACCTTGTTCTTGGCCTGCAGAAAATGGATTTTAGGGTAGAAATTAGCTCTTAAAACTTTCACCGCAAGAGAATCAGGCTTATTGACAAGCTTACAGCTTGTTTAGCTAAGAGAGCTTGATTAAAGGAAATCAAATCTCTAAACCATAATCCTCCTTGATCTTTCAGCTGACACATACGCTCCTAGCTAAACTAACTCATCTTCCTTTTACCCTCCTTAACTTCCCACCAAAATTTGAGAGTCATACTTCTAAGTTCGTGACACAAGCTTTTGAGAAGTTGGAAAGCACTCATGACGAACGTCAGAATAACTTGAAAGACTACCTTGATTAGTATCTCATTACTGTCTTCCGAAAATAAGGAACTCTTCCAACTCCGAAGGTGGCTCCACACCCTATCCTTGATAACGTTGAAAGTTTTGACCTTGTTTCTACCTACGAGAGAAAAGAGATCTAAGTACTTGTCGTGCGAACTACCAACCTTCATACCAAAAATATTCTGCATCTTCTACAAACATTGATATCCAAATTAGGGTTGAAAGTTATAGCGAACTTCTCCAGATTGATCTGTTGGCCAAACCTCTTGCCATAAACCTTTAGAAGGTCAAACGGTGGCAATTAAAGTTTAAAGCTCTGCTAAAAAGGATGCTATTATCTGCAAAAATAAAAAATAAAAAAAAGGTGGCTGACCAACAGGCCACCTCTACCACACCTTAAACCAATTCCCCTACCTCCTCTCTTTATTTTTCTGAAATTGCTCAAAAAGGCTTCTGTGCATAACAAAGACAAGTAAGATGAAAGGGCACAGCCCTGCCTAATACCTCTGGAATGAGTGATGCTACCTGTCTTACTTCCATTCAGAATGGAAGCAATTTTTGAAAAAGAAAGACAGTCAAAGACCAATCTAATCCACCACTTCAAAAAAAGTATTTTTTTAAAGACCTCTTCGAGAAAGCTTCATTTGATTCTATCATAGGCTTTACTAAGTTCTAACTTGAGAGTAAGGAACCTCTCGAACCTTTCTTCTTCTTATGGATGAAATGAAGAAGTTCAAAAAAGACAAGAACATTGTCGAAGATTTGATGCCTAGGGGTGAAGGCTGATTGATTCTCCAAGATGAGTGACAGTAAAAGAGTTCTAAGCCTATTGGCTAGGACCTTAGTAACAGCTTTATAAATCACATTTGTGAGGCTAATAGGTCTAAAGTCTTTAAGATTAATAGGATTCTTCTTCTTAGGGATTAAAACTATTAAAGTCTCATTAAAGTCCCTGATCAAGATATTCCCTTTAAGAATCTTCAAACAGAACACCGCAATATCCTTACCCACAATACCTCACATTTTTTTGGAAAAAAAATAGCATGGAACTCATCCAAACCCAGAGCTTTATTGGGGCTTAAACCAAAAACTGCAACTCTAACCTCTTCCTCTATGAATAGTCTATTAAGAATATTTAACATTTTCTTATTGAGTTTGGAATTGATGTGTTTACAGGCCTCACTAATCTTCTGCTACGAAGGATTGGATGATTTAAAGAGCTCTCCAAAATACTTAGAAGTGTGTTTCGTAATCTTCTCGAGTGAATCGGCTATAAAATCATTGTCCCCCTTCAACCTTGTAATGATGTTTTTCTTTTTTCGAGTTATTGCCCTAGTATGAAAGAATTTTGTATTATGATCGCCTACTAGAAGCCAATCGGATCTCGTTCTCTATCTCCAATACTCATTCTCTTTAGAAAGAAGTTGCTTCAGTTTACTTTCCACCTGTTTGATTTCCTATATAACTCCATCTCTCCCTAACTTTTAGTAGAGAGACTCTAAAATTTTGTTCTTTGAAACTTTCTTCTTTTCAAGAGAACCAAATCACTCATTACTCCATTCTGAGAAGAAAGTTGCACATTTCTTTAAGTGTAAACAGAGATCACTGTCAAAACTATGTCCCTAATCGAAACCCAAGCTCGCCTTAACAACATCTAGATAGTCCTCCTCTTGCAACCAAAAAGGTTCAAATTTAAAACACTTATGTTGGATGGTTTCATACCTGAACCCCTTTTCGATTTTCAAAAGGAATGGCCTATGATCAGACTCATTAAAGTCGAGATTCTCCACAATCATGATAGGAAAACACCATTCCATTCCTGGTTAATCACAAAATGATCCAGTCTTTCATAGATAGTAATCTGACCGTCTCTTCTATTAGTCTAAGAAAATTTAAGACCTAAATGCCCCAAATCAAATAAACTACAATATTCCAAGGTAAATTTTAAGTTTAGAACCTACCCAATAGCTTTCTCAAAACCACCTACTTTCTTATATAGGCTAATGATGGCATTAAAGCCACCCTTTACTACTTAAGGCATGTTTCTAACCTGACTAAGTCTCTTCAAAAGCTCTCAAAAGTCATTTTTATATGACGAAGTTGGACTATTATAAAACCCTATAAACCTCTAATGAAATCTATTTTCCACTTTGACCTTTACATCTATATGACCAAACAAAAAAGGTAAAACCACTACATCTCAGGTCTCCTTCCAAAGTAATCTCAGTCCTCCGTTTTTACCACTACAGTCGATAAAAAAAACCACTATCAAAACCTAATTTCCTTCTTAACCCAGAACAAGTCTACCTAAACAGCTTAGTTTCACACTAAAAAAAAAAAAAAAAAAAAAAAGTTGGGGGAAAAAGCATTTAAAAACCCTTTTTAGGGCGTTAAACGTGTAAGGGTTTCCCAAGCCCCGTAAATTTTAGCTTAAGTAACTCATAACAATCGGCAGGCTTGAATCACAGCTTCGTCACTGTAAAAGTAATTTACCTAGCTACTGGACTTTCACTATTCACCTTCTTGCTACTTTTTCTATCTTCCCTGTATAAAGGACATTTCTTACGTTTAAGCTTAATTAGGGTTGAGGTAGACTCCACCATTATGTCCTCTGTAGTTAGAGGAGGGGTCTGAGAATAGATTTTTCCCTTACCCAAGCTTTTCTGTTTGGGAGAAAGACTTGACGCTCTATTGCTTTTCTTCCTACCTTATGAAGCTGCTTTCATCTTCCTAATCAAACTTGAGATCTTCCTTAGACCCATTTTCATTTTCTAGAGGGTTTCTTGCATGGGCTAATACACATGGTCGAAGTGTCAACTCCTTTTATCTCTCGATAACCTTCCCCATTTACTTCTTTAATAGTCACTTATGAAACTTTTTTACCTTTAAGTCCCACATCCGAGGTCTTCACATGACTGTTACCTATACATGACAATTTTACCCCTTCTATTATTGACTTCTCCTGAGTCTTTTCAAGGCCTTTAATGTCCTCACCATCTATCAATTGTGGGGGAACCACTACCTACTTATTATAAAAGCTCTCACCTTTATCCACTATCTCTACCCTTAGATTTGAGACTAGAAGCTTCCCTGCTATATTTCTTTTGCTGAGATAGTCTTTGTGTACTCTTCATACGATTCTGCTTTTTAGGGGACATTTTGTTCACTGCCTTGCTGCTTCTTACTTCCCTAACCTCTAAATGTTCTATTTTTCTACCCCTTTCAACATCACCAGCTTTAGAACGTTCCATTTTTTAATCGATTCTGCTCTTTCAGAAAAGCTTTTAACCAAGAATCGTAACCCATTGTAAGTTGTCTCCTTATAGCTTCTTTGGCCTTCTCATCACCACAATTTCAACTACTATGCCCTAATCTACCAAACATATGACAAAACTTAGGTAAACGCTCATATTTCAAGATAATGGTGATAAGCCTTTCAGATCTACCCATATTTAGCTTTAGAACTCTTTATATCGATTTACTGATGTCTATTCGAACTCTAACTCTTACATACTTCCCACGACATTCACTAGGATCGTCCGAGGTATATATACTAACCCAAGCTTGCTTGCTAGAGCTCCAACCGCACCCCTAATCATGCACATAAGAGGAATCTTATGTAGCCAAACCCAGATCTCCAAATACTTAAACTCTAACTTTGAAATATCTCCTGCACCTATAGGTTTCTCCAAGACTATAAGATTGCTTTTCAAAGAGCCATGGACCCTTATTCCATACTCTATTTCTCTTCTTTACTTTATGGAAATAGAACATGAAGATGTTATCTCCCACAATTTCCACCTCTACACTCCCAATGGAATCCTAATGCTATTTAATGACCTATTTAAAAGCCTCCCTATTAACTCTCCTAGCTTCTAAAACCTTACCCACTAGACGGTGCTCTACTTCATCAAAACCTATCGCTTTAAGTTCATTGTCCAAGCAGCATTCAACCCTTTCCTCCTTCGAAAGAGTAAGGGATTGATACAGTTTAGCAATCTTCTCATTGTCTATGAAGATGGATAAAAGTGAAACTAGAACTGAGAAAGATGAAGAAAAGACTTGAACAATAACGACTCGGTTACTAAGACAACCTTGAGAAGGAAAACCTACTCCCACCTTACTTTTTCGTGCAGAGAAAAGGTAAGAGAGAGAAAAAAAAATTTTAGAGAGAGAGTGTTAATAAAACTATATAAAATATTGAATCATACTTTTCACATGATCTACAAAAAGGTTTGATTGGTTTTCGAGACCCATCAGAACCAAGGTAGTTTCAATTAAGATGGTATTGAATTTTATAAAAAATTTCATGAACTTAATAAAGAACTACATTAATCATATTCAATTAATATTGAACATAACCATGTATATTAAAAATTATCCAATCAATAACCACATCCACCGTCCAATGTGGATCGATGATAAAAAAAATATTCATTGAGCTTGATAATAATATATTTAATTTCAAGTTCAAATTATTATACCATGGGTGTATTAAAAAGATGATAAACGTGCTTTCCCTTAAATTTGTAATATATGTTTCATACACATTTATCAGAATATGCAGTGAGTTTTTTTCTCCATAATGTGAAAGTATATATCTTTTTGTGTGGGTGTGGAATT
Source organism: Nephelium lappaceum (assembly GCA_021234005.1). Lineage (NCBI taxonomy): Eukaryota > Viridiplantae > Streptophyta > Magnoliopsida > Sapindales > Sapindaceae > Nephelium > Nephelium lappaceum. Next base: position 15,590,546 of record CM038011.1, on the reverse strand, counting down.
TTGAGGTCATGTATAATATTTCATCCCAAAGGTTCTTGTAGGGACTTTTGATCACCATGGTAGTCATTTGTTTACGAGAGATTTTGGCCTTATCCCTGGAGGGGTGTGGTAGAGGTTGGCCCTCCTTGAACAACAGTCCTAAGACTGAGCTAAACAAAGAGCATAGCGAAGTGTGGTGAATGCACGCCCTTCTTGAACTACAAATAAATGGGCAAAAACGATGTTTCCAAGGTTTGAACCGAAGAATATTAGGTATTTTGATTTCAAATCTGATACCATTAAGACAACATCATCTTGCCCATAATATGTAACTTTCGATTACCTTATAATCATTCAAAAATATACAAACCTTATCTATATAAATAAATTTAAAATACATAATATATACACTAAACTAATTTTAGTGCACACATCAAATAAAAAGACGGATCATCGGCAATTTTCATCCCAACCCATAAATCAAAGAGTGGCCATATTTAAATTAATAATTTTAAATAGAATAGTTTTGTGAATGATGCAGAGTTTCATGGTGACTTTTCATGGCCATTATTAATTCCATTTAAAATTATTAACTATGTTGGTATATTGACTTGAAAGTAATATTAAAAATTTCAGTAAAATGCACAAAACCCCCCCTGAGGTAAGCTTTTAAACACGTGGAGTCAACGTTTGGGTTTTGTAACAAGTTAACCCTAAGCTTAACGATCAATAGATGAATTATAAGTGTTGACTATATGATTTGATAAAAAGACGGAAATACCCTTGTCAGTTTAAATCAAAAAATTAAAAAATGAAAAATAAATTAAAAATTAAAAAAAAAAAAAAACAGATCAAAGTCTCATTCTCTCTCTCTCTCTAATTCATTCACCACTCTCTCTCTTCTCTCACCTTCAATCATCAGAACCGAAAATCATCTTCAAACACGCCGCTTCCTCAATCTTCATCCTCCATCAATCTTCATCTCTTTGTTGACGCTCCCTTCTTCTCTCATCTCTTCGCTTCCACTCGTCGTCGTTCTCCCCACTTTTCTATCTCTGCTGCCACTCTCTCTCCATTCTCGGCCTCACTCGTTGGGTTTCCATGGCTGATTTGGGTCTCAATCTAGGTTAATTATTTAGGTTTCCATGTTGATTATGTGGGAGAGAAGAGCGGGATGAAGATAGAGAGAGAAGCAGACGGAGATGAGAGAATAGAAGAGATGATTTTGAAGTGATGATTATTTGTGATTTGAAGTGAGAGAGAGAGGAGATGTTGGAAACCCAGAAAACCTTGAAAATTTGGGTTTCTAGTAACTGAAAACCTTGAATATCTAGGTTTTTTTTTTTTTTTTTGGCTTTTGTGTGGGTTATTGATGAGAATGAAGAAGAAGATGTTCGACACTCCTCCTCTACTCATCGAAGCTCGTCTCTTCCACACATCGTCGCCAGAGATGTTAATCATTCCTCTCTCTTCTCTTTCTCTCTTCTCCCTCTCTTCCTCGTCTAGAAGACTAACCCAAAGTTGTCCTCTTCATTGTATAGGTTCGTGGAACCCAGATGAAGATTTGTTACTGTTTTTTCAATTGAATCTTAAGGCTATTCATGTTTATTTTTCAGTTTTTTTGTACTTTTGGTGATTAATTTTTTAAATTGAATCTAAGAATAATTTTTTCAATTGCTGGGATGATTGATGATGGTTTTTTATGGTGTGTCTTTATTTTGTTGGGATCTAGTTTGATTGGTGTCTGATATAAGAAAACACTGGTTGTTCAATCTGGGTTGGAGGGTTTCTTAAATCTGGTTTGGAGGGTTTTCTTTTTTTTTTTTTAAATAAATAAATAAATATATATATATATATATATATTGTTTTTCTCTTTGAATAAACCCAAGTAAAAGAAATTTTTTTTCCCTTTTTTTTTTCATGATCATCTGATTACACATTGACGAAATTACCCTTGATCAAATTAACGTTGACTAACTGGTACTAACAGTTGGGGGTTAACTTGTTATAAAACCCAAATGTTGACTCTACGTGTTTAAAGGCTTAGCTCATGGGGATTTTGTGCATTTTGCTCTAAAAATTTAATGTGCAAAATATATATATATATATATATATATTCAAAATTTAAATATTAATTTTTATGGAGGGTGTGGATTGCAGATACAGTTTTTGAGGGGTGTAATTACCGCCACTGCAAATCAAACAAAACATACCAGGCCCAAAACCGAGCCCAAATGGCTCCGACCCGATTAGGGTTTTTGACAGGGTTCGCCTATATGTATATAACACCAAACCTCTGCCTCCCTCCTCTGGTTTCGTCAACTAGCTTCGTCTTCCACTCTCAGCGATGGTGCACGTCAGCTTCTATCGCAACTGTAAGATCTCTCCCCTTAAACCCTTCTCTCTGTTTCGCGATCTCGCTCTTTTAACCGCATCATATTATTCCTTTGTGTTTTGCTACAAATGTTTAATTGTTGTATATACTTTACCTGGATCTTGTATGATTTCACTTAAATAAATAAATAAAAATGTATATATGTATGTATTTTGGTGTTCAAATTGCACCATTTTTTGTTACATTATGTAATATGTTATCATATTGTTGATGGGGTTTGGTTTTCATAGATGGGAAGACTTTCAAGAAGCCGCGTCGTCCGTACGAGAAGGAGCGGTTGGATGCGGAGCTGAGGTTGGTTGGCGAGTTCGGGCTGCGGTGCAAGAGGGAATTGTGGAGGGTGCAGTATGCGTTGAGTCGCATTCGTAATGCTGCTAGGGAGCTTCTCACTCTGGATGAGAAGAATCCACGCCGTATTTTCGAGGGCGAGGCGCTTCTTCGTAGGATGAACAGGTATGGGCTTTTGGACGAGACCCGGAACAAGCTCGATTATGTCTTGGCTTTGACTGTCGAGAATTTCTTGGAGCGCCGCCTTCAGACCATTGTGTTCAAGTCTGGCATGGCTAAGTCTATCCACCACGCACGTGTGCTCATTAGACAGAGGCATATCAGGTATAATTGCTCTGTTTCTTGCCAGGTCGAATAAATTAGTTTGTTAGGTGTTAAATGTCAGTTTATTTAAGGTGTTAATATCCATTTTTGAGCATATAAACTTGCATTCTTGTATATGTATTACATGAAGTTGTGGTGATGTGAGTATATTAACAAATAAGGGTCTGGTGTACCATGTACTAAACTAAAGTAACATGTTTTAGTGGACCACTGAAGTCGATCTTCACAATATGTATATGAAATTAACATGCCCCATGTCTTCACCTGAATTTAGCTGGTTTGAGTCTTTGTGTGCTCTGATTTGAAGTTATAATTTCTGAAAGTAAGACCATTCCTTTGGTTCGTCTTGTATTGTTAACTGAGGAGTGATGTCATCAAATGTAGGTCTTTTTGAGTGCTGGTTTTCTATCTCCTTCTCATGTTAGCTAATGTGTTATCGAGAATGTTTGGTATGGTGAACTTATTTATTGTTATGCTTACAATTTGGGAGTCATTGTAAAGAGTTGGATAATTGGTTCAACTCACTGTAATAGGTTGGAGAATTGGTTCAAGTCACATATATGAATAAAGATTAAATTGTTTACTATAGAAAGGTTGGCATACTGGGTGTTTTGAAGGCTCTATCCATGTTATTGCTCTCACGTCAATATTAGTTGAACCTTCATTGATATTCTGTTTTCCTTTTAAGTGCTCTTAAGAGTCATCATTAGGTTTGGCAAAGTTGTTTATCATGCCATGGTATTTTGATTCCAGTATCTTGGAAGTTCTAGACTGTGAATTGGCAAACCACAACACTTATTTTTCATTGTGAACTATCATCTATCTAGCATTAGTATTTGTGAAGAGCTAAACCTCATATGGTTTTGCACCATCAAATTGTGAACTTCAGCATTTGCATACTTTCTCTATTATCAATAGTTTCTACTGCATTTGTCTGGGATTTACTGTTCAATTATTTCTACTTCATGTGTTTCCTCTAGTGGCTACACTTGAATCTAGTCGTATGACTTCATGCCTGGTCCGTGTGTATTGTATTTCTGTGCTTCCGGTTCATCAGAATGTGTTGTACCTACACTGCGATAACTTAGTTGTAATTGTTGGTGCTTTTACAGCGTTTAATGTTCTTTAGTTATGTCATATTGAGGAATTCCTTTCCATCTCTGTGATCGTGTGACATTAAGGCTTATGGACCCCTTCTAATTATGTATTTCATTTACATGCAAACGCTAGTCCGACTTGCAACTTATGAGATAAAGTATTTTCAACAATCCTAATATCGTATGCATTTGTAATCCTATAATATTCATCTGCTACCTTCACTGCAACTTGAGCGAATATTGTTTCTAACTTCACTGCTTCCCTTGTTAGGGTGGGGAGGCAGGTGGTCAACATCCCATCTTTCATGGTGAGAGTTGACTCCCAGAAGCATATTGACTTCTCTCTCACAAGCCCATTTGGGGGTGGCCGGCCCGGAAGAGTGAAGAGAAGGAACCAGAAAGCAGCTGCCAAGAAGGCTGCTGGCGGAGATGGAGATGAAGAGGATGAGGATTAAACTTGAAAAGCTAATACCAACTCTAGAAACTGTTTATCTTCTATTACTACTACTAGTTTTGCTTAATTAAGTTTTTCAAACATCGATTTTTGTGAATTTCAGTATATTATGTTGTTTCATCTCCTTGGTTTATTGTTAAATTAAACCATAGACTTCGTTGTTTTGAGATCAGAATACTCATATCCTGCTTGATGCAATTAGTGGTATCAGTCAAATAATTGTCTTTACTCTTTCTTAGCTTTGGCTACTTTATTGGTTAGATAAAATTATCTATCAATAACTCTGGAATATTTTTCAATAACCGTTTTTATATTGTTATTGATTGATAACTTTATCCAATCAATAAGGTAATTAAATCTGTTTTTTCTTTTCATAGAAATCATCTGATCTAGATAGGTTTGCTTGACTTCTGTCCGTCACACAATGTTAACAAACCTAAATTTGTGTGGATATAAAGTGTAGATGCTTCGATTTTGGACATATGGGTAGTTTTTTACTTGAAAGGAAAGTCATTATTTGGAATAATTCAGTAATCTAAACATGAGAAAATTTAGGGGTCAAAATATAATGAAGATTGAGCTAGAAATGAATGCTTGGTATTGATTTTTTGTGTGGAAGCTGTAGAGCCAAAGCCCAACACCACGACGAACTGTTACGTCATGAAGCTGCTTCGTGGCAAAACATCCGCACTAATGTTCACTGGTGGTGTCTCTTTTGACTCTCTCAATCGTACACGCATTCAATAGCTGTGTAAAGTTGTAACCAAATCGGATCTCATTTATCATGTGACAGCCACACGTCACGTTTAACATCTGCTTAATAGCACAATTTCACGACACTTGTTCCCCAATGTCCGTCCGTCCACACCCAACAACATATCACACCTCGCCACCTGTTCGCCACTTTGCAAACCTTCATCTAATGTGATGTGGCACCAAATCCTCTTGTCACACTTCATTTAGGTTTGAAAGTTCCCTCGGGTTATTTCGTTACCTAACCAATTTTATATTATCAACATAAATGTAGATATACTCAACTTTGCCCCAATTTATACAAGCATGGTCCATTTAGAGCATTTTTAAGTAAATTCAAACTATGCACTCAATCTTAGTATAAACGATCGTACACATCTTTAACTATTAAATAGGGATGGACACTGTTCGGTTCGATTTTGGACAAAATTAAACCAAAAATAGATATCAAGTTTTGAAATAGAAAATCGAACTGAACCAAATCATATAAATAAACCAAACCGAACTTACTTAGATCGGTTAGATCGATTTTCTGTTTGGATCGTTCTTTTTTATTTTTTTTAAATTATGAGCCTTTTATATCTAATTTTTTAAGTTCGGGTTAGTTTTTAAATCATGTCGATTTTTCTGACCCAAAACGAATCGAAACTAGAAAAATTTGATTTTTGACATAAAAACCCGAACCGAACTAAATACAAGTTGAAAATCGATATTTTCGGTTTAGTTCAATTCGATTCGATCCCTTTTTTTTTTTTTTTGCCCATCCCTACTATTAATTTCACGTAGATCTCTAGATTGTAGGAATAATTTTCTAAATCTCTATAGGTTCCAATGGAGATTTAAATTGTTCTATATCAATTTTTTAAAATGTTATTGATAATTTTGTCATAGCTGACATGATTTCAATAAATCATAATCCAATGTACTGTCCACAAGCAATCATGTCTAGAATTGTATTGATAAAGAAAAAAATATCAAGCTCCCGTGGAACTGACCTGGCAGAAGGGGGACCTGGTGACGCGGCAAAAAATTGAGGAGGCTGTCAAAACTTGTTGCTAACCAAACGGCAACGGTTTCTGGGCCAAGTCATGATCACCACATGTCTTACGAGTCAACTTCTGTACACGTGTCAGCCACTCAAGCCATCTCGCCCACCACGTAACCCCCTCCAAAACGTACCGTTTTGTACCTCTCTTCACTCTCCAACCATATATAAACACCCACGAGTGACAACGCAACCAAAAATCTGATTCAATCAATCGATCAATAAGCCAATGACAGTGAAACCAGTCATCAACCAAGACCAAGACCTGACGGTGTCGCCCTCGTCGATGGACGCCGTTCATCGGCGAGTCAGCGAGAAGATGAAGAAGGTTGCTTTCACGGCGGAGGAGGCGGAGGAGAGCGGCGGCTCGTCGACGGAGGAGGTGGAGTCGCCGAAATCGGTGGCGAGGTTCGCGCGGAAGAAGGCGGGATTCGTGCAGCACAACCAGGTCCTGAGAGTCAAAGAGGAGGAGATGATGTTCTTCGCGGCCGAGGACATCACTCTCGTTACCAAAGAAGCACCGGAGACAAACACCGTCACCGCCTCCGCCGGTGATCGGTACCTAAAACGACGAGTCGACGTGGACGCCGTCGTCTTCTCAAGACCGAGCTTGCCTTGCTCGCCTCTCAGCGGCAAGACTGACACCTCCGTCGGAGCCGCCTTGCACCACTGAAATCATTATAACAGGTATATCGTGTTTCGCTGTTTGTTTCCCGAGAAAACATTAATATTTTGCCGCGAAAATGTTTTTCAAAACAATAAACAAATCGGGTCCGGACCGAGTAGCAATAGAACCGTCTTTAGAAATTGACCCGACGCGTTGTTGATGCTTGTTGTCCTTTGTTTTGGGCAGGAACGAGACGGGTCGATGTAGTCATAGCTCGTGACTCGGAAGTCGGAGAATAGTTGGATCTTTTGGTCCCTTTTTTCCTTCTATTTTTGGTTTTTTTGGATTTTGTAGTTGTACAACAATTCAATTTTCTACCACCAAGTAAATATCTCTTTCGATAAAGATACCAAGATCTAGATTCAAAAATGTAATTAAAATATCAAAAATATTTAGAGATAGATATAGAATATATGGGGTATTGTTATCTTCATATTAGGTTTTTTTTTTTTTTTAGTTATGCTTGTGCATAAAAGTATGTGTAATAATCAGTTAAATATGTGTTTGTTTTTTAAAGAAAAAAAGTTAAATATGTATAATATATTTGCATTCAAAAAATATATATGTGTTTATATGTTTGTGTTTATAATCAAATTTGATATTTTTTCAGTTTATATATATTTTGAAACTCATTATAAATTTTATAGTTTTTTTTTTTTTTTTAATTTTCTCCAAACTTGTTAGAAATTTCTTTCACAATTATTTTAGACAAGTTGTTTTATAAAGTTCTACATAATATAATATAACTAGTAGCATTATTGACTATAATTCCTATCTCATATGTCAAATCACAATTATGATGTGTGTTAAATCATAAAATAAACGGTTGTATTTTTCGAAACTTTCAAGACTTCAATTGACAAATAACAATCAGCACTTAGCTTCAAAAATTTAGATTTATCTACTGTACAAGATTTATAATTGTTGGATAGTTTTTTCTTTTTGTTTTTGACATATAATTGTTGGATGGTTGTGGGAGAGAGAAATTATCTATAAATAATATATTTTATTTATTTTTATTTTTCCTAATATTGATATTAAATGGATCAAATATTTATTAGAATTTACTTAAATTAATTTTTAATTCAAATTAAAGTCTAACTGATAATTTCAGAGATCAATAACTAATTCAATAGATAACTACTAATAGATACGGAGCGAAAACTGCATATATAAAACTTGTATAATTATTTGCATAAATAGCAGATATTTTAGCTAAACTGATTATTGGCTATAATTTCAAAGTTGCTATGTTAAACCACAAACTATTGTTGCATTGTATGTTACATCACAAACTATTCTTGGATTGTAGCTCTAGATACTAGAAAAAAGAATCTGGTTATGTCTATGATTATCAGCGGTTCGCTTTCACAACAATCATACTTTATTTGCATAATAGTCTTTTGGACTTATTTCTGAACTTCTTGTGATGTTGAGAAAACTTATTTGTATATATTTCAAATCGAGTTATATTTATTTTCTTTCCTTACGACTAATAAATTATCATTTTTCCTCTCGTTATTTATGAAAACATTAAAAAATCTCTTTACTGTCATATTTTAGAAGATCACTTTTTTAACAAATAAGAGATTTATTTTACGTTTTATCAAATAATAAGGGAAAAAAAAAATGATTCATCGATTGCGAGATAAAAGTGAATCTTTCAAATTTCAAAATTTGGATGTGTATTCTTTATTTAACATAAAGTTTGTTGTAATATAATAAAATTTAAGAGGTTGAATTCAATTAAGATTTTTTAAAATATTTATTAAAGTCTACGTATATTCAATCCAAAATTTTAAAAAATCTATTAAATTATAAATGTATTCAATTTGAACTTAGGTTTTGACTTTTGACAATTTTTAGATTGAAATTAAAGGGGAGAGGGGGGCATAATAAAACTTTTTCTAGTCTTATTAGACTCCACCAAAATTTATCATTTATATATATATATATATATATAATTCTATCGAACTCTAAATTAAATATATTTAAGGGTCATTTATTTTCCACTTATAGCTTCATGATGTTAAATTGAATATATTAAGTTGTTTTCGTTTATTTTTTTAAGTGGTCAAATTACTTAAAATTATATAAAAATAATAATTTTATGTTTTTAACTTAATTACAAATCACTTAAAGATATTTAAAAGATTCTATTTTAAATCTATCCTCCTTAAAATAACATATTTTCAAATTTATCCTAATTTGTATGACATAAATTTCTTCTTTTTTTTTTTTTTCCCTTGATGCTTACAAGAAATATATTGAAAAGAAAAATCTAAATACATCAAATTCCAAACTGTCTTGGAATAAAACTATTGTATTTAATTTACAATTTAAACATTAATTTTTCTAATTGTTTTCTTAAATATATTAATATATTTTAAATAAATAAATTCATCAATTCTACTATATTTTTTTAATAATATTTTAATTATGAATAAAATATCATTAATATGTACATAAAAATATTTTAGAATTTATTAAATTATTTATGTTTAGTTGTTTGTATCAAATTAGTTAAAATTGCATAATAACAACTAGTACAAAGGGTATAAATATCAAAATATTGGTTTTCATACAAATTAAACTTTAAAAGAACAAATAAATTTACAATATATTAAAAACAAAAAACAAAAAACACAAATATCTTATTCAAATTTTAGGTCTTTAGACAAAAAATTAAAAATAAATAAATAAATAAATGACCCCCTTATATACTTTATGTATTTCTAACTTCACAAAATCAATATCACTTAGGTAATCTTTGGCGAATAGGAAATGGGATGGGATTGGGATTTATTTTTTTTTCATCCTTCCACATTCCATGTTTGGCTCACGTTTGAGGTAAGAAAGGAAATGAATTTTTCATTCCCAAACCCACCTCCATTCCCACTCAATTAGGGAAATGAAATTTCAAACTGAACCATGTCTTTAAACCATGTCTTTATCATTTCCCAAGTTCATGGGATTCATTATTTATTTATTTATTTTTATTTCATCCTTCACAAACTTTGTCTCTCTCTCTTATCTCCACCATGTCGACCCACCACCACCACAAACTACTTTTCATTTCTCTTATCTCCTCCTCCATCTAGACGAACCAGCAACGACAAGAACTCCCATTTTCAATTCTTTTTTTTTTTTTTAATGATTGTGAACCATGGGCTCTAGGTTTTATGAGTTCATTGAACCTAGAACCAAGTGGTTTTGGGTTTGAAAAACCTAGAACCAGATTGGTTCTGGGTTCGATAAACCCAAAACCATGTGTTCTAGGTTCTTCGAACCCAAAACCAAATGGAACTGGCTTCGACGATGAACCCAGAAGCAATTGAGTTCGATCAGAACCCCTTGTTTTGATTTTTTTTTTTCAATTTTTTTTTCATGCTTTGATGTTGTTGATGTTGTTGTTGTTGTGAGAGATAATGATGTTTATGAATTAGATTGATGATATTAATGAACTATAGGTTTATGATAAACCCAGAATCATCTGGCTCTAGGTTTGATTAGAATCTTCTGTTCTAATTTTTGTTTTTTTGTTTTATTTTGCTTTGTTTTTTTGTTTTTCTTGTTTTTTTGCTAATGTTTTGATGTTCTTGATGATGTTGTTGTTATGGGAGATGATGATGTTAATGAATTGGATTGATGATATTGATGAACTACGGTTGATGATGTTGAAGACAATGGGTTCAACTTTGGTTGTTTTTATCTTTTTTTTTTTCAAATTTTTTGTAAAATTAATTTTATATAATAAAAATTTAAATTAATTTTATTTCAATCCAATTCCAACCTACATCAAACATGATATGATATAATTTTTAATTCAATTCCAAGTTCTACTAAACATGGGATAGTGATTTTTTATTCCAATGTAATCCATTTCATTTCAATTCAATCCATTCAATTTCATTTCAATCTCGCATGTCAAACGGAGCCTTATATGTATATCTTTAGATTTTGAGTGCAATATTGGACTAACTCTTCTTTTAATTTTCATCCATCTCCTATCTATCTCTCTCTCTCTCTCTCTCTCTCAATATATATATTGATAACAAAAAAATATATTGTTATTTTGTACTCTTAAATTAGCCTTTTATGATGAAAATTCGAGTAAATACTAGTTGATTTAATAAAGTAAGAGAATTATGTGTAGAAATATTAATTAGGGGTAATTTGGTAATTTATGAGAAAATTAGAAAGAATCGGAGCAAAACTGGAAGTCTTCATGAGCAAGAAAAAGATTTGATCGATTCAGGGAGTTAATTTGGAAGAAAACAAGTAAAAAATCATGCATGCTCGTTGAGGAAATTGACTAATGTTGAATCACAGGATTGCACCTTGCGACTAAAAGCTGTGACAGATAAGGTATAGGAAGGATTTGCAGGATCACAGGCTGCGTAAACAAGCTGCAACCAGGTCGCAGGCAGGAGTTGCTCGATCAAAACCTACGAAGGCAACCTACAACGCTATCGTAGAATGGTGTTGCAAGTAAGGAACCTACGATAAAAAGCTATGACGCATTAAATGTATCGATTCTTAACATTGATAACAACAATGAATTGTCTGTTTAATCCCTAGGATAATTACACAATCAGCCCAACTCGTCGTATATACATAGTTGCACTTTCTCATTCATTCAACACACAATTAAAAGAGAGAAAGTGAGAGTGTGGGGTTAGGGTTTGGCCCTCTAATACAATTTTTCAATAGCAGTCTTTGGAGCTTTCGAGTCATCATCAACGGTTGGAGATATAAGAGTCGCAATATATTGGGAGTCAAATTAAAAGGATGAATCCAACCTTAGAGACAAGGAGATCATGTCTATTCAATGAGATTTTCTTTACACTTTACTTTTAATTATTTAGATATGTTGTTGATTCTTGTTTTAATTATTTTTATAATGATGAACTAAATTCTCATATCTAGACTACAATGTAACTTAACCATGATTTTAATTTATTTAATGATTCAGTAATATTTTATAATTGATTTTTATTTTTGCATTCTATTTTATTGGTGCTTAATGCTAGTCGATTAATTTGGATCCGTTAATTGATTAGATCTTAGAAATCTGATACCATCGAGAGTAGTATTATGAGACTAAAACCCAATAAAATAGCATAACTCATATGGGATAGAGAGATACTCATATGGTTGTGTAATCATGTGAGGATGATTTGAACTTAATGAACTCATATTAGTTAATCTACATAAAGATATAGTCAGATTAATTAATTTGGGTGAAGTGTTTGACCATCGAGAGAGGCTTGTTACCAATTTAGAAATATCTAATTAAATACAAGATAAAAACTATTTTTGGTGATAGGAGAATAAATTAAATGACATGGTTAAGTGAAGTTGTATGCCTAAATACTATTCAATTGTTGATTTCTCTTTAGTTTAATTGTTAGTTTAATTGTTAGTTTAATTTCTTAATTTTTATTTTCTTAATTTCAAATCCACTTTCTATAGTTTGGATAAGGTGTGGTCTTGATAGGGTTAGTACTTAACAAAATTTGGACAATCCTAGTGGGAACAATACTCTACTTTCTACTATATTATATGTGAACTATGTATACTTACACGGATTTCTAGTGTGAATATTTGGAATTGTGTTTTAATTAGAAAAATATAATCATTGAAATTAATTTATAAAACATACTAAAAATTTGCTATCAAGTTTTTGACGTTGTCACCGGGGATTGTCCCAAGTTATTTGTTAATATTAATACCAGTCAAGATTTTCTTACTTCAAACATTTCTTTTTCATAATTTTATTTTATTTTTATTTTTGTTTTATTTTTTATTTTAGGAAATGGTCTACAGGGTGTCTCTTGAAAGTTCTATATCCAAGAGAGTAGTAGCAGAGCTAGATGTTGTGAATGCTAAATTGGATGCATTGTTGGCTACACTTACCATGAATACAGGTTAGGAGAATGCATTCCAAAGCCCATTTAATAGTTACAATAATTGGAGTGATAGTGAATGGTATGAAAGTTGCTGGGACAATCAAGCATCAGACTATTATATGTCTGATTTCAATGAGCAATACTATCACCCAATTTAGAAAATCTACAACCCAGAGTGGAGTGGTCAATCGAGCTACACATGGAGTGAAAAGCAAGAACAAAGCTCATATACATGGCCATCTTATTCATCGTTTTTTCAAGATCAATTTCAGCAACCTTATAATCCTCTAGATTTTCAAAGTTACAGTCAGTAGTCTTATATTCCTCTTACAAAAGATGAGTCCTCTTTAGAAGAGAGACTTGGGCAACTTTTTCAACAATCCAAAGCAACGCAAGAATAATAGGTTCAGTTTCAACGCCAGTTGCAGAATCAACAAACTTTAATATTGTAGGAACAATAGGCATCAATGCAATGCCAACAGGTTAGTCAAGTTATGATAGACCAGATAATGAGCGCATGCCAAAATAGCTAAAAAGCAATTCCTAGTAATACAGAAGACAGCCTGGAGATAGAATATGTGGAGCTTTTATTACAACTACAAATGCTACAAGCTTAGTTCAAGAATTCAAAAGAACAATTAGAGCAGCTTGCTAATGTTTTCAACAGTATACCACAAAAAGAAACAATCCTTAATGATGAAGAGAGCAGCCTGATAATAGAAGAAGAGAAATAGCGGCTTAAGAACATCTGGAGTGATGATGAAGAGTTAAACTGGAGCAATGAAGAGATTAAATTAGCTTTTAAACCTTTCATTGACAATAAATGGGTCAAAGAAGTTGAAGAGGCCTCGAGTCAAGAAAAAGAACCCGAGAAGCCACTTCAAGCTGAAATAACATTATATATTTCACCACAATCCATATATAAAGAATTAGGTTTGGAGGTGTTCGAGCCCACTGATGTTACTCAACAATTGATGGACTAGACTTTTAACCGGTCGAGGGAATTCATTGATGATGTGATGGATGAGCAATATGGTGAACTTAAAAATAGGGTTCTTATTGAAGATCTAATTTTAGAGAAACTCAAGCCCTACGAAGTGTCAAAAATGTAGGAGGATGATCGTAAGGTTGATCTGAAAAATGGATAGGTAGTAGATTCATGGACAAAAGAACTATCACCAAGATCCTATAAGCTCTTTTAAGTAAAGATAGACTTCCAATTTCATTTATATGAAAGAAAAAGATGTTTTGAGAAGAGACTCAAAGGAAGGAATATACATAAGCTTTTGGAAGTCCATCCTAGATCACGCCAACTAGGGCGCATCTTTAATAGTCGAGATAAAATCTTCTAGAGCAAGTTCAAGCACAGAGGTTCCAGACCACTCATGTGCAGAAAAACTTACTCGTGGAAACCGAGTTGATTCAAGAAGTGGTGGAGATAGTTAGGCTGATGATTATAAATCAAGCACAACTTGACAGGCAAACCAAGAAATTTAAATTGTTTTATTTTATTTAATATTTTAATTTTTATTTTTGTTTTTGTGTTTTGTAGGGGCACCCAGAAAAGGAAAAGCAAATCAATTTTAAGATCAATCATTCACCAACCTTAAGTTTGCGATGGGAGTTTCTAAACTTCACTTTTATTGTGCTTTACATTGAAAATATTGCAAATCTTGGGTTTATGGTTACACGTGCTTTATTTTACTTTAGGTTAGTTTTTTCATGTTTTTAAGAGTAGTTTAGTTTTCTTCATAAATTATGGAATATCTAGAGTTGAGAATTAAGTGTTAGATTGATGATGATGAGCATACAAATTTCAATGAGCAGATTTTGTTTGAATGTTTTGAAGATTTATGTTTTCTCACATATGCACTTGCACATCCACATTCTTGACCTTGTAGTGAACAGGATGCATGTTTGAGTAGTCCAGAATCTATAATGGAGATTTCCCATATGAGGTTATTTGAGCCATAGCGTTTCTTTCTAAGAGAAAATTTTTCTTGTTATTTCTAAACATTTTTGATGGCAAAATTCTAATGTATAAAATACATACCAGAAACATGCACAAGTATATATGGTCCACAAGTAATATAGTAAAGAGTAGAGTATCGTTCTCATAGAAATTGTCAAGTTATATTAAGTACTAAAATTGATCTCGACTATCCTTATCTATACTATCGACTATCCTTATCTAAACTATCGAGATATGAATTTAAACTATACTAAATTAAGTAAATAACAAATACGACTAATTAAACTACACATACAACCAAGGAGATAATGATCTAGAGCTACAATTTCATCCAACCAATCCACTCAACCTATATTTTTATCATAATTAATTTATTCTCATTATTTGTTTGATTGAGCACTAAATTATCCACAAATCTCTTTTGAATAGCTAAGTGAACTTACCTAAATTAACTAACCGACTATATTCCTTTGACGATTAATTAACCTAAGTATATTAAACATTTAATAACTCATAAAACCACATAAACTACATAGGTATATTCTTATCCTATATAATTGATGTTATCCTATTCAGGTCTAAACCATGAACACCTTTTCCAAGAGCATTCGAGATTGCTAAATCAACTAAACTAGTGGTAAATTAATTTAGAAGTATTAAGAGCGAAATAGAATGAAATACAATAATGAGAATTAAGTTAATCAACAATATCCAAAAGGTGAGTTTCATGGACTAAGATCCATTACAACCCTAGACAACAAGTTTAAGTCATCATCAATATCATTCAACTCAAACCAAACAAACAAACAACCAAAATCATCATTGAACAATTTAAATCAAAGCACAGGAAAGAAAAATCTCGTGTCATGGCGTGATCCTCCTGTCACCAAGAACCGGCCACCGAAATCTTCACTCCTCCCATGCCTTTTATGCACCAAATCTGTGGGTGATGATAGGTTGCTGTTGAACTCCAAATAGGTTGATGACGGACTGCTTTTCGGCTCTAAAATCTCCTCTCCACTGGCTGTTTTGAGGCGTGTCTAGGTGCTGTCAAGGACCTGTAGTTAAGGGCTGTTATATGCTGATTTTGCAGTCCAAAATCAGCCTTGAAAATCCACGTTCAAGCCTTTCGAAAACCAGAAGAGAAGCTGCTGCAAACTGGTTCCAATTCGGCTCGAAACACTGCAGAATATAGGCTGTTATTGCGCTGAATTTACACCCCCGTTCTAACCTTTAATTTCACATCCAAGACCTGCAAAAACCGTACTCAAGATTCTGCAAACAGCACACTCACAGGGCTGCTAAGAACCACAGTTGAGGGCTGTCAATGTTCTGTAGAATTCTGCAGAAAACTGCTCCCCCAAGACTCCCTTCAACCTCCGTTCGAAGCCTCCAAAAGGCTACGTGAAACTCTCTCTAAATGCCTGTGTTGTGCCACTACTTTGAAGCCCCTAATTCCTCTCTTTAGTTGTCGTTTTATAGTGACAAAATAGGGCTGCACAGTAGTTGGATGCCAGAGCTCTTGGGGCCTTGATTCACGGGCTGAATGACCACTTGGGCTTAAGCTAGACTTATATGACTTGCAATTGACTTCGGCTATGCATTCTTCCTTTGCTTCAAGAGCTAATGGTTGTCTTATTTCATGGGCTTGGACCGGATGCTTTGGGCTGACATATATTGCTTTCATATTGCAATTCGAGTTGGACATTCCCTCATGGGCTGCATGAATTGCTTCTATGTAATCACAACTTGGGATGAAAATTAATTTATAAATTAAGAACAATAACAAGAGGATATTATTTCAACCCAATTAATTATTCCATGAAATAAATTCAACCCATGGATGCTATTTGCCTTGAAAACCTCACTAATTTGCTAATTTATCCTTCCATGACTCACTTAAAATAATAAACAAAAACACATAAAAATAACAAGGATTTATTCAAATTCTCATCACAAAAGTGAGGTTTAAAAGTATAAAATAACGATATATTTTATCGTGATCAACTCTTCATATGTTCCTAAATTAATTAGATTGGCCTCTATAGGATTTGCATTGGAAGGAATAACATGTTTTGCATTCATCAACTGTTTGCTTTGAATGAAAAGTTTGACAGCTCTTGAAAAAGTTATATTAGGTTCAGTGTGCTTAACCTAGTAAAAGGCCTAAACACTTTTCCCTACCTTGTGTTAAGTGCGTCAATGGCCAATTTGAAGCCAAACACATTATTAGCCTAATTGTTTTTGTTTTTAACCTACAAAAGTCCATGAGCCTTACTCTTTAGAGTTTGGATTCACATACGAGACTAAGATTTAGGCAAAAGAATGTGGGGATGATGTGGAAAAATGAAAAGATGATGATGATGAAAGATGGAAAAAAAAAGGTGATTGAAAAAAAAAAAATTGCAAGTGAAGTGAAGGTGAATGAGAAATACGTTGTGGATGCTTACAAATGTTAAGGAAAAAAATGTAAGCACAAGTGATGAAAAAAAATAAAAAATAAAAAATAAAAACCAAGAAGAGAGTAGTATCTTTATGCAAGCTGATAAATGTTATCAAAGAAAGGATTTTAAATATGTAAGCACAATTATTAAAAAAGAAAAAAAAAGTTGAAGAAAAAAAATAGAGATGAGGAGTTGAAATTAGAAAGTAGTTGGAAATGGAGATGAAGGAGAAGACGCCTAGGTGAGATGGAACTTATATTGTGATCTTAAGTTCATTTGAGAACTATTTTTATCCTTTCTTTCTTTTCACCGATTCACCATTTTGGCTCCATAACAACCTTATGAAAAGACTTAGTTGATCTCTTCAAAAGTTAAATTGTTTTGTTGAAATAAACAATGCTTGACATGTTATTGATTTATAATTCCTTACATGAGGTCCATTGATTACACATGAGCATATTTCTAATATTTATTCGCATGCGTTGTAATAATTTGATATTTTCTTGTGCATAACTTCCACCTCATATGTGTTGCAAGAGTGTTAAGCCGAGGTTTTGGGAGAAATTAAAGAGTGATATCCCATGAGGTTTAGAATTGAAGCGAACTGAATCCTGACACTTGAATGTGTATGTCTTAAAGTTGCCATGTTTTGAGTGTTGACATTCATAAGACACGAGAGGCATAAATTGGATTTGCATGATTACATTCTACTTATTGATTGAGCATGTGAATTGTTGTTGTCTTGCATTCTAGTTCAATTCTCTTGTTTGCTTTATGATTTGTGAAAAGATGTTTATGGGTATTGTAGTTGGTAAACCCTCAGGAGCCACAACTCCTCCTACTAGGGACACTCAGAGGTTTAAAGGCTTATGAAATATGTTCAATGTCATTGTGTTTACCTACGAAAATGGATTGTGTTTTTATTTTTAGTGTTTTTAGTTTAGTTTAGTTTTTCAGATTAACTTGAGGATGAGTAAAGGTTAGGTTTGGGGGTGTCGAATTTACCTAACCTTTGTGTCGAATTTACCTAACCTTTGTGATGAAAATTCAAGCATCAACCCATTAATTTTGCATTTATTTCGTCCATGTGCTTTTTTTTTTTTTTTTTTTAAGTTATGTTTTTTGAGTTTGCTTGAGGACGAGCAAATGTTAGGTTTGGGGGTATTTGATAATGGAAAAATATACCGTTATTTCATACTCTTAAAATAGGCTTTTGTGATGAAAATTCAAGTAAACGCTGGTGAATTTAATAAACTATGAGAATTATGTGCAAACTATTAATTAGGGGTAATTTGGGAATTTATGAGAAAATTGGAAAAAACCATAGAAGAATTGGAAGTCTTCTCGAGCAAGAAAAAGATTTGATTGATTCAGGAAGTTAGTCTAGAAGAAAACAAGTACAAAATCGTGTACGCTCGTTTGGGAAATTAACTAAAACGGAGTAATGTCAAGTTGCAGGATTGCACCCTATTACTAAAAGTTGCGACAGATAAGGTGCAAGAAGGACTTGCAAGATCACAGGTTGCGCTAACAAGCTGCAATCAGGTCGTAGGCAGGAGTCAGTAGATCAGAACCTACGAAGGAAATCTACAACGTTGTCGCAATATGGTGTCGCAAGTAAGGAACCTATGACAAGAAGCTGCGACGCATTAAATATACTGATTCTCAGCATTGATGACAATAACGAATTGTGTGTTTAATCCCACAATTAAAAGAGAAAGAGAGAGAGCTTCATATGGGGTGAAGGCTTGGCCCTCTACCATAATTTTTTAGTAGCAATCTTTGAAGCTTTTGAGTCATTATTAACAATTGAAGATACAAAAGTCGCAACATATTAGGAGTCAAATTGGAGGGACGAATCTGACCTTGGAGACGAGGAGATTGCGCCTATTAAATGAAATTTTCCTTGCGTTTTATTTTTAATTATTTAAATATGTTGTTGATTCTTGTTTTAATTATGTTTATGATGATGAACTAAATTTTCATGTCTAGGCTACAATGTAACTTAAACATGATTTTAATTTATTTAATGATTCAGTAATATTTTATAATGGATTTTTATTTCTGTATTCTATTTTATTAGTGTTTAATGATAGTCGATTAATTTTTTAGTACTTAATGCTAGTCAATTAATTTGGATCCATTAATTGATTAAATCTTAGGAATCTGATACTATCAAGAGAAATATTATAAGCCCAGAACCCAATAAAATAGCATAACTCATATGGGATAGAGATATACTTATATAGTTCTGTAATTGTGTGAGGATAATTTGAAGTTAATGAACTCAGGTTAGTTAATCTACATAGAGACATAGTCAGATTAATTAATTTAGGTAAGTGCTTGACTATCGAGAGAGACTTGTTACTAATTTAGAATTATTCGATTAAATACAAAATAAAAACTATTTTTAGGGATAGCATAATAAATTAAATGATATGGTTAAATGAAGTTGTATGTCTAGATACTATCCAATTGTTGATTTCTCTTTAGTTTATTTGTTAGTTTAATTTCTTAATTTCAAACACACTTTCAATAATTTGGATAAGGTGTGGTCTTAACAGGGTTAGTACTTAACAAGGTTTAGATAATTCTCGTAAGAACGATACTTTAATCACTACTATATTACTTGTGGATTATATATACTTGCACGGATTTATAGTGTGAATATTTGGTATTGTGTTTTAATTAAAAAAATCTAATAATTGAAATTAATTTATAAAATACACTAGAAATTTGTCATCATATATATATATATATATCAGATTTTGAGTGCAATATTGCACCGATGGACCAACTCTTCTTTTAATTTTCATCCATTTCCCATCTCTCTCTCTCTCTATATATATAGTGATTTTATCATTAGTGTCTCATAACTTTAAAAAGTTATAATAAATCAATCAAATTCATCCATTATATTTGAATTAAATAAGAGAGAGAATTTATTTTAAGAGATATAATGCAATGGATGAATTTGATTAATTCGTTCTAACTTTTTAATGTTAGAAGACACTAATGGTAAAATCATGATATATGAAGATGTATATATATATGTTATGTAAACACTTCTAGCTATTTAAAATACCACATGCAATGTAATGATTTATAGCTATTTAAAAATATGTAAAAAAGAAATATTAGATGCATTTAAAAATAGTTTAAAATAAAACATGATAAGTAATAACAAACCACAGTCCAATGCAACCTGATAGCAGATAATGCTCATTTATTTTGATAATGAAATAAGTTTAAGTTGCCCTATTATGCAATATGCATTGTTAATGGATATCTTAAAAAATTACGACAAAAAGAATAACACTATCATACATGATTTGTCTATAGTTTTACAGGAATAAGAACTAGTCATTAAATTTTAGTCCAATAGTTCACAAATTTAAATTTGAAAATTTTAAAAAGAATTAAAATTTAAAAAATCTCATAATTACGTAACCGTATATTAACAATAAACAATGTATTGCAACTAAATTTTAATAGGATTATTAACATGTACCCTAAAAATATATGTTAGTAATTCAAAACTTAATTAAACCTTTTATATTTGTTCTTTTAATGTATTACTATACAAGGTTCTGCATCACAAAAAGATAAATCTAATTTTTTTATTTACCGTTTCAAACCTCATGGTTTGCAACACATGTTAGCATTCTCCATGTTAATATCCAAGATATTTAAGGCATGAATGACCCTACAACTTTTGTCCTCGTATGGATGAGACGACTCCTAGTAGACTTGTGCACTGAGTGTCACTTGTGATGGTAGTGACTCCTCCTGAAGGTTGAATGGTTAATTCTACTTGTTGGGACATTATCACTAACTTGTAACACAATGGTTATGATTTACCAGCTGTCAGCTTTAAACCAAAAGGACAGCATCCATGAATGCATACGAAAAAGTAGAAACACAACAATTTCAAAGGGATTTGGCTTCAAACTAGTAGCAACTTGCAACAATGAGACAGCGAAACAACAACTGGACTACGTACAGTGATCAAAAAATTGCTGGCCATTCAAGTTTTCACAAAGACTAGAAACTATATATAAAATAGGAAGCGTGCTAAAGTTGACAATTTTCTCATCAAATTATTTTGTTCTCACTTGAAGTTACACGGTTTACACTTATACATAGGTATTTTAGTTTTTTTTACTATTACAAATTTGAGAACTTCGGTTATCGAATACAAGTAGAATTTCATGAATTCTGGAGCAATAATTTTGTTTTTCTAGCAGACCATATTATAATACAATATTAGGTCGTCACTCGTGAGTGAGGTCATAAGTTTAGTTTGGTTTGGTTTAGTCTTTTTTTTTTTTTTTCCTGAAATTAAGAGATCATCCAGGTTGCTCACAATTCTCAATAGAGAAGGGATTTGGCCTCTATAACTAAAACCAAATTAATTGAAACAGTGAGCATATATTATGCTAAACAACAACGTGACTATATTGCTTTAAAAATTTGCCGACCATTCCATTTTCCACGAAGTTTAGTGAAGTATGAAAAGACCGATTGTGTTGTTGGAGTCTTGGCTTACTTTGAAAAGACCATACAAAACAAAACGAAATTTCTCGATGGCTTGTCAGCTGCCATCACTCTGTAGCTTGGCATACTTTGAAAAGACTATACAAAACAAAACGAAATTTCTCGATGGCTTGTCAGCTGCCCTCACTCTGTAGCTTTATGCTCCACATATGCTAATATAAATTATAATTTTAAGTGGAAACTTAAAAAAATACCAATGATGAAAAAAAAAGGTGAACTGTTTTTGGTTTAAAGGTTAAAGTTATGACGGAATTACAATTTAGCTACCCACGCGAAACTCTAATTCAAGCGGAGCACATGTTTGGATATTATTACAATTTACCTACCTTCCGTTATCAACTTTCTGTTACCGTGAACTGATTCAGGGGTAAAGTTGTCATTTCGATGGGCAGTGGTCTAAAAAATTAAAAAAATTAAATGAATTAAAAAAATTACCATCTCTCTCTTTCTCCCTCTCTCTCTCTTGTTCTTCTGTCAGTCTCTCTCTCTCACTCTCTGTCCCTCTCTCTCTTCTTGTTTTGTGACTCTCTCTCTCTCTTCTTCCTCTTATTTTTCTCCTTCAATCTCTCAAATCATTACAGATCTGAAAAAACCACATTTATCAAGTCCATTCATCAGACCTGGCTCGAAATCACCGAACCACAACGGAGTGAAGCCATGTCTCGAAAAGTCATCGCCGTCGTTGAAGCGGTGCGGTAGGCTGTCTGCTGTTGCGTTGAGCGATGCGGCGGTGCGGAGATGGATCAGTTGGGCGGCGATGCGGTAGGCTGTCTGTTGGTGCTTCGAGCGGTGCGGACGCTGTCGTTGAAGCGGTGCGGTAGGCTGTCTCCTATTGCGTCGAGCGATGCGGCGGTGCGAAGATGGATCAGCTGGGCGGCGATGCGGTAGGCTGTCTGTTGGTGCGCCGAGCGATGCGGCGGTGCGGAGATGGATCAGCTGGTGCGGCGATGCGGTAGGCTGTCTGCTGGTGCGTCGAGCAGTGCGGACGCTATTCCCGACGTGGTTCGTGGAGCGGCGCGGAGCGACGGGTTGCAGAGAAACTGATGGAGCGACAGGCTGCAGTGAGGAATGACGGGCTGTGTGTCGTTGTTGTGGAGCAGCGCAGCGGTGCGGAGGTGATGGAATTTTTGTGATTGTTTGTTGGGTTGTAGAGAAACTGATGGAATTTTTGTGATTCTTTGTTGGGTTGCAGAGAAATTGATAGAATTTTTTGTGATTATTGGTGGATGGTGTGTTTTACATTTTTTTGTATTTTGCTGGAAAACTTTGATTGTGATCCAGATCTTGAACATGATTTCAAGAGCTGGAAACTTTGTAATTTTGTATTTTTATGTTTGCATTTTTTTTATTTATTCTTTAATGAAAAAATTTTGTTAAGATCTGGGTTTGAATATATATTTTTTTAATTTATAATATTTGTTAAGATATGGGTTTCATTTGTTAAGATTTGAGTTTGAATATATATTTTTTAATTTATAATATTTGTTCAATTTTTTATTCGGTCAATTACGTCAACTTCAGCAATCAAGGGTATTTTCGTCTTTTTAATTTTTTTTACTGTTCACAGGTAATTTTAACAGAAAATTGATAACGGGAGGTAGGTAAATTGTAATAATATCCAAACATGTGCTCCGCTTGAATTAGAGTTTCGCGTGGGTAGCTAAATTGTAATTCCGTCTTAAAGTTATTCATTTATAATTAAAAAAAAAAAACTATTTTTAACAATTTTACATAAACTAACATTTCATGTGTAATTTGCACATGAAATGTTTTCGTCGACATGCAAAAATTCTTATTGAGAATATTTTACATGTAGTGTTGTAAATGTTTTCACCGTGTGAAATATTTTCATATTAAACATTTCGTGTAGGCTTGATAATATTTCATATATGTAAAATATTTCATATACAACATTACACATAAATATTCTATATAAAATGATTTAAAGGGTTGAAAATAACTAAAAATAATTGAATTCTATTTGGAACTAAAAATGAATAACTTTTATTTCTAAATTAAAATATTCTTTTTTGTTCGGGCTAAAAGTGAATTTAGCCCTAATAATTGTCGGTCATGAAATATTCAATTTTTAAGATTTTAACTTCTAATATTTTTCTGTAGAAAGACTATATAATCAATTCTATTTGTATAGAAATGTTAAAAACCAAAATTTAAAAAAATCAGGATTTATGCATCGGTGATTATGTTTACCCCTAAAATGTCATTGGTCTGTAATTTTTTCTAATAAATATTGAGTTTACTTAAGTGCATATATTATTTTAATTATAATAGACGTAAATTGACCACAGATTGAGTAGATCAGATCAAAAACTTCTTGGTCAACAATTACGACTCACTCAACTTATACGGATTGCAAAGAGCACTAGCCATTTCAACATTTTAAAAAGGGAAAATCCTAAAAAATCCGCTAACTTTTTATGGGTTATCTATTTTTCTTATATAATTTTATTTTTATCTAAAAACTCTCTTCTGTTATAAATTTAATATAAAAATTAAATCAAAAATAAAAAATATTTTTATCCCTCATATTTTTATTTAAAAATAAAATAATTATAAAATGATATTTTAAAATAAAAATTATAAACTTATAAAAATTAATCTCCACCGTCCATCTCATAGATGGATGGTGGACATCAACATACTAAATTAAAAAATAAAAAATTGATATAAAATAAAAAAAATTAAATAATATTTTTAAATTAAAAAATTATATACTGATTAAAATTATCTCCACAGTCATTGATGGACGGTGGAGATCAACCCATCAATTTTAAAAAGAGAAAACTTTATTTGAGTCCCTAAGGTTTCGCGAAATATCAAAATTTTAAACATCTATTGGAAACAGCTTTTTTCATCTCTAACTTTTCCAAAACTCTTCAAAAATGTCCAAATCGTTGGTCAACTAATGGTCAAACTAACCAAAAAACATAAAAAGACTCAATTACCCCTCATAACTTAAAATGACTATTTTACCCTTAATACAATTAGAATATTACATAATATTTGACCAATGACAAACTGACACGTATACCATAATTATATATTTTTTTAAAAAAATCTTATTATTTTTTTGTTTAAATTAAACAAAAATTTAACATAAAAAACAGATTTTAGGAAAAAAAATCACACTTCGCCGCCTCCTCCGCCTCTCCGTCGCCTCCGCCCTTCTCCTTCTTCTTCTGCCCAGATCAAACACAGACGGAGCGGTTCGACTCGTCTGGGTTCGTCGAACCCAGACGAAGAGCGTCTTCATCTGGGTTCGATGAACCCAGACGAGTCGAACTCGATCTTCGTCTGGGTTCGACGAACCCAGGCGAACTTCCAGCTGCTTCGTCTGGGTTTGTTGAACCTAGATGAAGGTCCTCAGCTGGGTTCGATCGAACCCAGATGAGGAGCTTCATCTAGGTTCGTCATCAACCCCCTGTTTCCAATTTTTTTTTTTTTTTTTTTTTTTTTTTTTTTTTTTTTTATAAAACAGCTTTGATTTTTATTTCTTAATGTTGTTGCTGTGTTGTTGATGTTGTTGTTGTGGGAGATGTTTTTGATGATGTTGTGATGGTCTTGATAATGTTGTAGTATATGGGGTTGTTGATGATGTTGGTAAAGGGTTTGAATGTTGGTTTGTTGAAGATGGTGGAGATCCACCAGATTGGATCTCCACCGTCCACCCATAATGGGTGGACGGTGGAGATCCAATCTGGTGGATCTCCACTTTTGATTTATTATTTATTTATTTTATAAAATTAATTTTATGTATATAATACATTATTTAAATTAATATATTCTCTATAAAAATATCATTTTGCCCTTTCCATCCAAACAATCTGTCACCGTTGACCGTCAGTTGACCAACGATTTGGACTTTTTTGAAGAGTTTTGGAAAAGTTAGGGATGAAAAAAGCTGTTTCCAATAGATGTTTAAAATTTTGATATTTCGCGAAACTTTAGGGACTAAAATGAAGTTTCCCCTTTTAAAAAATAAAAAATTTTAAAAAATGTGGGCATTACTCCAGCATCATCATCATCATCAACCTTCAATATTTATTAACCCAGATTTTCTATTATCAATCTCCCACAATCATCAATCACTAGCACACGCCATCAAAATAAAAATCTCAGTCAATAACTATCAATAACCCAAACAAGAACAATCAGAAAAAAAAAAAAAAAAAAAAAAAAAAAAAAAAAAAAAAAAAAAAACCACAACAGTCAATATCCTAAAAAAAAATAATAAAATGGTGAAGACTACCATGGAGGAGACCTGAACTGAGTCTCCATCGCCGGAGACCTAGTTTGAATCTCTCCATCTTGGAGACCCGAATTGGTTCTTCATCACCGAAGATCCAAAATCAGGGTCTCCACTATTTCGCTGTCGTCACACTCATCGTGCCGTCGCTATCGATCCACCTATAAATCTGGTCAGAGATGGAGAAGAGAAGGGGAAAAGAGGAGAGAGAAAAGAGAGCAAGAGAAAGAGAAGTTAAGAGGATTTTTTTTTTCAATTCTTATATATTATTTTTAAAATAAAAATATTTTTTTTATAATTTTATATTTAATATTATTTATTTTGATTTTTTATATTTCAATTAATATTTTCATTGAATTTTTGTTTTTGTCTTTGGAGTTAAACGGTCAGTTATATCAACCTAATAGAATTTATGATATTTAAGGATATTATCGTCCTTTTTTAAGCTTTAAAAGGATTTTTAAATATTTATTTAAAAGTCAGATGATATTTTAGATAAAAATAAAATTATATAAATAAATTAATAATTTATCAAAAGTAAGAAGTTTTTTGAGATTTTTCCTTTTAAAAATTTATTGAGAGTGCGATTGAAAGCACTTTTTTTGTTGAGATTAGCTTAGTTTGTTGAATCTTGTCATTGTACAGTAGTTCATTAATTGAAGGAGGAATTGACCTTCTGCATTGTAAAATATTTTTTTTTCTTTTTTTATTAAAACCTGCTCAATACAAGAGACAAACTACAACCCGGCGAGACCGAGAAAGATACTGGAGGCACTGACCGAGTGCCAACAAAGATCCTCAGACGAGGAAAAGGCAAGGGAAGTAAGGTGGTGAGTCAAGCGATTACCCGTCCTAGGAATGGCTTGACACTTCGAGACACCTAACTCCCTACACAAAGCCTTAAGATCACCTAAAAGAAAACTAGCTTCACAAGGAAAGTCATCGGAAGAGAAAAGAGCAGAAGCTACATTCTTTGCGTCGACTTCAATTGAATCCACATAGAGGCTATGGGAAAGGCAGAGCTGAAGGCCTTCCTTAAGCGCCAAAATTTCGCCAATTTCTGGACTGAAGCCCCTTAGAAACCTCTTGGCAGTGGCTGCGATGACCCAGCCATCATGATTCCTGATCACAACTCCGATGCCTATGAAATCAAAACCTTTTTCACTGCCGCATCAGTGTTCAGCTTGAGACAGCCCTGAGGAGGGGGAGACCAGCTGGAGGGGAGGGGGAGACAACCGACCTTTAGAAGAAACCTGGACCGAAACCACCTTCACATTTTGGAACTCCGAAAGGAAATCAAGGGCACGCTGAACAACTGATTCTGGATCACGAATCAAACCAGCATGTAGTTTGGCATTGCGGTTTTTTTTTTTTTTCCTTTAAAAGTGCCCTTTTTTTTTTTTGTCAAACTACTTGTTACTTTTAGAGGAAACGTTCAAACACGTGTGTACCCTACCCTTGATTAAAACAAATGAAATTTTACTATTTAGGCATATGAAGACAATGAATTTGAAAAGAAGTAAATAGTATCAAAATACCAAAATTTACTTCCAAAATTTTACCTTCTAACTGTTAAAAATTCACGGTCTTTGAAATATTTTTACGCAAACATCTACAGTATATATAGCAACTCCATAAACTTCATTTTCCTTTTTATCAAAAACTTCATAAGACTAGATTAATTACAAGAAATTAAGGTCGAAGCCGAGCTTCATTTCATTAGTCATGTCATGCCGATGTTAAATGCATTTTTCCATAGAAATTTTGTGGGAGAGAGGTCAAAAAGGAGGGCTACTACGACTATCTACAAATTAGAATACTTTTGGCTAGCATTTCCAAATGAAAACAATACTTTTTGCTAGTGAAATGTCGCCTAGGTTCAAAGCAAACAGAAAAATCACTTAAAAACAAAGACTCTTTGAAATCAACTTTATCTTGCATTGTTCAATCAATGACCATATGTAGATCCTTTAACTTTTGTACAGAGTTGAATTATAAAACTTAACCTAAATTTGGAGAATCTCTCTCTGCCTTGATGTCACTCACGATACCTCATGGTCCATACCTATTCCATTCATTATAGTAATTGCTGTCAATAGGGACGGATCCACCCTGGGACCACGGGACATGCGATCCCCTGAATTTTTTTTTAAAAAAAAGGTAAGTTAAGTGATGTTTGGTATATTTTTTTAAAACTATTTTTTATTTTAAAAAATGAAAAAAAAATTAAAATATATTTATCAATATTTTACAAAAATATTTTAAAAAAATAAAAAATAAATTTTAAAAAATATATAATAAAACTTAAAATAAAAATAAAAATAATTTTTTTTTGTTTTTTATTATTTTTAAAAATTATTTTTTATAATAAAATTTAAAAAAATAAAAATATTCATATTTAACCGTCACAATTTTCATTTTTAAATACAGTTTTTATCTAAACATATTTTTAATTTTTATTTATTTTTAAAAATAATATAAAACATTTTTTTTTCATTTTTTAATTTTAAAATATATTTTTAAAAATATTATCAATCACATTATCATTCTTAAAATTATTATTTTTAAAGAACAAATTACAAATTAACTACCTAGTTCAAACGCTTTTACAGACGGAGTCAACTTTATATTTTTATGACAAATTACTTACGTACCGTTACTCTAAATCTGTTAACTTTGACGGCAAACAGTGATGTAGTGCAAGAAAGACAGAAATATCCCTGATGGTTGATAAGTTGACTATTTGACCAAATAAAAAATAAAAAAAAAATTTAACTAAATTAAATTAAAAAAAAAAACCAAAAATTATAGATGAAGAACATGTTCTTTCTCTCTCTTCTCACCTCTCTCTCTCATCCATCCCTTTGTCTCTCCGTCTACCTCTCCGTAGACTGTACCGCTGCTACTAGCACTCTCGACGACGTTGCCATAAACTGCCTGGCTCGAATCTCGCGCTCCTCACCCTCCTCTCTTCGTCGCTGCACAGCGGCTGTCCTCATTGTTCTCTCTCCGCCACCATTCCTCTCTCGCTGCAATGATGAAGGTGGGTAGGCTTTGGTGACCGGTGAACAAGGACAAAATTGGGCCGATGGTGAGGATGGACTCGCGACCGCTAGTGGTGGAGCAATACGGTGGACACCCGAAAATTTGGGTCTCCTTCATCCATGCAATGAAGACCCAACAATCAGGCCAGGATCTCTATCATCTCGCCAGTTGCTGCTTTAAACTCTTTT
This sequence comes from Nephelium lappaceum, assembly GCA_021234005.1. NCBI lineage: Eukaryota > Viridiplantae > Streptophyta > Magnoliopsida > Sapindales > Sapindaceae > Nephelium > Nephelium lappaceum. Next base: position 15,561,159 of record CM038011.1, on the reverse strand, counting down.
GGTATTTTTGTGTTTTTTCAGTTGTGTGACTTGATGGGATTTTTTAGTCCCTTTTTATGATTGAAATGCTATTTTTTGTTGATTGATGGTGATGATTTTGAGTTGATGATTGGTCATGATGATTTTGTTAGATTGATGATAAAGAAGGAGAGGTTGACATCTAGGTTCGACTGGGCATTATTGTTTTAGATTTCTGGTGTTTGCTTCAGATTTCTGGGTTTTGTTTACTTTTTGTTTTTGTTCTTCGAATGATGTTTGGTTGTCTTGTTTGTTTTTGTTTTTGGGATGATGTTTTGATTGTCGATGATGTTCGAAAATTCCACTGGGTTTTGTACTTTTTGGATGATAGTTGGGCACCCAGATGAAGTTCTGGGTTCCAACCAAGATAAGAACTTAGTGTGGAATCCAGGTCTTCATCTAATTCAACCCTTCAATTTTAATTTTTTCTAATTTTTTTTCTCCTTACTGTCCATTAGATTGATGGATAGTGGAGTATTTTTAAAATTTGTTGTTCTCTAAATTAATTTTTTTAGATTTAATTTTCTTTTTTCTTGTTTGTTTTTAAAATTTATTCTAAAAAAATAAAAATAAAAATAAGATCAAATGTCAAAAATACCCCTGAAGCTGTTAACATTGACTAACTTAAACTAACTTGGGTAGGTCAAATTGTAATAAATTACTAAAGGTTACTTTGACTGAAAATTGATATTAATTGGGTAGTTAATTTATAATTTACTTTATTTTTAAAATATATTTTTTTAAAAATCATTTTAAAAATGGATTCAAACACATCCTTAATCGGTGCGGTCTGCTTGTCAAAATGAATTTAAAAAATTGTACAATCCGCAGTCATGTGCAGAGCAGTGTAGTGTACAATAAAAATTGTACAAGTGACATATTTTGATTTGTCTGCTTTGCGGTACACTTGTACTGCTGGCTGTGATTTTTATCGATTATTTTTATTGTTTATTATTATTTTCATTTAACCCTTCTGACCAATAGTTTCATTGTTTAAAAAGTGAAAGTATTTTTTTTTTAGATGTTCTATACGTATCCAGACGGTGCACTACTCTTTTTTAGTTGTTTGTTATTTTTCTTAATTTTATTTTTCTTTTTCCATTTCAAATATAATTAACTTCCTTTAATTTTATTACTTCTATTAGATCTAGTTTTATACTTTTAATATTTTTCTTAACCTTATTATTTATTTTTCTCATTTCTAATGTAATTAACTTCTCCAATTTTATTGCTTCTATTAGACATGGAAACTGAGATGGCATTTGCATAGAAGTAAAATGAAGGTCAAATTTGATGGCTGGTCTATTTAATTTCCAAGAGGGTACTGCCTAGAAAATGACAGAAAACCAACCGAAAAATGACACTGAAATCTGAATATTTTGAGGAAGGAAAGCTCCTGGAATTTCGAGAGGATCTTGCAAGCAGTGAAAACTTGAACAACAAGTACATCACGCTATAAATTGACACCAATATTTTAGGGGGACCTCATCAAATAGGGGAAGAAATCGTGTGTCGAACGAAAAAAAAAAAAAAAAAAAAGGAATAGGGCAAAAATGATGGGAATAGGAGAGTTGGGATCCAAAGTTGGTTCAATTTTAGCTAGTTTGATGTTTGTTTGGGCTATTTTTAAGGAATTCGTCCCTTATAATTTCCGTGGTTATGTCCAAAAATACACTCAGAAGTTTATGAGATTGGCGTATCCATTCATTGAGATCAATTTCCTCGAACTAACTGGTGAACGTCTAAAGCGCAGTGAGGCCTATGCAGCCATACAAAACTATCTCAGCACGAAAGCCTCTTCGCGAGCTTCGAGGTTTAAGGCTGATGTTGTCAAGGAGAGCAAGTCTTTGGTCCTCACAATGGATGATCATGAAGAGATCATTGATGAGTTCAATGGTGTTAAAGTCTGGTGGATGTCAGGCAAACATATCGTCAAATCACAATCTTTTTCGTATCTTCCTGCTTCTGATGAAAGGAGGTATTTCAAGCTCAGTTTCCACAAACGTCATAGAGAACTCATCACTGGGGCTTATATTGAACATGTGATGAAGGAAGGGAAGGCTGTGTCTATGAAAAACAGACAAAGGAAGCTCTACAGCAACAATCCAAGCAAGGATTGGCATGGTTGGAAAAGCCGGAAGTGGAGCCATGTGTATTTTGAACACCCTGCAACGTTTAATACATTGGCCATGGAGTCCAAGAAGAAGGAAGAGATCATGAATGATCTCAAGAAGTTTAGAGGAGGAAAAGAATACTATGAGAAAATTGGAAAAGCTTGGAAGAGGGGGTACCTGCTTTATGGTCCTCCAGGGACTGGTAAATCGACCATGATTGCTGCCATAGCAAATTTTCTCAACTATGATGTCTATGATCTTGAGCTTACCACAGTCATGGACAACACAGAGTTGAGGAATCTCTTGATTGAGACAACGAATAAGTCAATCATAGTTATAGAGGATATAGATTGCTCACTCGATCTTACAGGCCAACGAGCGAAGAAAAAGGAGAAAGATGAAGGTGAAGAAGAGGTGGACCCAATCAAGAAGAAAGAAAAGGAAGAGAAAGAGAATAAATCTAGTAAAGTGACTCTATCAGGGCTCTTGAATTTCATTGATGGTCTTTGGTCAGCTTGTGGTGGGGAGAGAATCTTTGTGTTCACAACTAATTATGTGGACAAGCTTGATCCTGCTCTAATTAGAAGGGGAAGGATGGATAAGCACATTGAGATGTCATATTGTAAATTTGAAGCATTCAAGGTGTTGGCCAAGAACTATTTGGACACCGAGTCACATGAATTGTTTCCAAAAATTGGTGGCCTGTTAGCTGAAACTAACATGACCCCAGCTGATGTCACGGAGAATTTGATGCCTAAGTCTGATGAGGAAGATGTAGAAACCTGTTTGAACAGCCTAATTGAAGCACTTGAGGAGGTGAAGAAGGAGGAAGCAAGAAAGAAGGAGGAGGAAGAGGTGAGGTTGAAGGCAGAGATAAAAGAGAAGGAGAAGAAGGAAAGTGCCCAAGAATGTACGAAAGTTGATGAAACTTCAACTAAATTAGATGTGAAAGAGAATGGTTTTCACAAGTAATCAAGGCAAGGGAATGGGAGAATTGGTATGTTGCTTGCAACTAGTTGTGAATTTGTTATTTATATATCACTCTCCAGTCTTGTAAAATAAATTCTTATGTATGAATGATGTAGTTTGTACTCTTAGAATAACTGTTGCATTGTGGTGGGGGAAGCTGGAGCTGTTGGATTTGATTTGCAGCCTATGTCTGGGAAAAGTCTGTAGAATTCTTATCTTATATTAAATTGGCTGACTTTTAGTTTTAATCCATCCATTATTTATATTATCACCGAATGAATGATTTATTATAGTGTAAATTATTTTTACAGTGGTTTTCAACATTTATTTTTTTTATCGATTTCTATGTTGGCATAAGGTAACCGGCTACTGTACGAACAAGAAAAAGTGTCGGTATGATACGAACAAAAGAAAGGAAAGAGGTGAAAAGAAAAGTTATGGTCTATCATCTCCCATTCACTCATCTTCCCTCTCAGCAGAAAAACCTAAAAGTGCAGGAAGTTGGTGTAGGCGTAGAGGAAGGGAATGAGGAGGCCGAGAAGAGGGAGGAGGAGGAGTCAAAGAAGGCGATCTGGGCAGCGATGAGGGACATCTCATCTGGCCAAAATGACCGCTGTTGTTTTAGCGGGATTCTCCGGAGGATTGGTGAGGAAGCCCTGTACGATTTTCTGGACTCCATGTCCTTCTTCTTCTTCTTCTCATTATCATCAGCTGGTTGGCCTCAGCAACACAAAATCCAAAATGGGTAGAGGAAAGTTCGAGGGAAAGCCCACCGGACACCGCCACTTCTCCACTCCAGAAGAGCTCCGTAATTATATATATATATATATATATATATATTTTTTTTTTCTCTCTTTTTCTATTTATTTTTTGAAGTGTGATATCAAATCTATAGAGAGTTTTGGATCATGGGTCGTTTTCATGATGTTGTTTGTTAAATCTACAAGTCAGTGCATTTTCATGATACATTTATGTGTGTACATGTATCTGTGGATTTGTATATTTGTTGTGTTATTCAATTTTGATTGCTTAGATTCTTTAGTTGATGTTATTTTTTGCAATAATATTTATATAAAAGTTCGAAACTTTTTTATGTTTTCGGAAAAAAAGATGTAGACTGTAGTTGCTATGATGTTTCTTTTTTGGGTTATTTTGAATTAAGTGATAAAATGAGAGGAATTCTTAAGTAATTTGTTTGATAGAAAATGTTAAAAATTTGAGGTTCTTGTGTGTGATATAGGGTGAGGAACCTTTTGGGGTCAAAAATTTGCATGTTGGTACTTTTTTGTATTGAGAATTTAGCAGTCTTGCTTTTCGGAATCAACCTTTTGTTAGATGAGTTTGTTTGCTTCATTTGCTGTAATAGAAACTGACAGTTTTGGATTTTGTGTTTGTCTTTTGAATGATTTCAGTTGCTGGTAGTTCTAATCGGCCCATGACTTTTAAACAGGTAGAGGCTTCTTATTGATTTATTTATTTTCGGCACTTTGTGTTAGTGCCCCTTGTTGTACTTGCGTATTAATGTTACATTAATCTAGATGGTATTTCTTTAACCAGCTTACCTTTATGGTGGTATTATCTTTCGATGTAGATGACCTTTTCCTTTGTTATTTGTCTGTCGTGTTGGATCATAGAAATTTCTGCTGGCAAAATCCGTGAGTCTGAAAATGTTTTTTGTGGTTGGCAGAAAGGAATCTAAGATTGTGTTGTAAATTGATTTCACTCCGTCCCTAGTATGCAACATAGTTGGAATCACAGAGTGGATATACCTTATGCAGATTCTAGAAGGAAACTATCCATATGTTATTGGAAATTGTAGATTTCAATTGAATTTGGCGTATTTTGAATTTGAATTGCTCTTGTTAATGGCTGAAGTTGTGGGTTTGGTGATTGTATATGCTGGATGTAGCAATTATTTAAGATACAATTTAAATAAACCTTTTTTAATAGATGGAAGGAAATCTACTTTTTATTCCTTCAATTTTTTCCAATTTAAGTTTAAAATAGGAGGTGATGAAAGCAACTGGTGTTGTTCAGCTCACCTTGTTGCTCTTTTACTATTTTGAAAAAACCAAAAATGACAATTCAAACTTTGGGCTATGGTTTTGTGCTCTTGATATGGGACTTAGACTATATGATGTTTTGTCCTTTAAATTATTTGATTTTGGTCTTGTATTGTTCGAAGTTTCTATATCCTCAGACTGTGGACTCTTCAGATGAGAAAAGTGAAAAATTAAAAAAAACATGTTTGTATGTTTGAGCATTTGTTAATGATTTAATGTTGATGTTGAGCAGTACATTTGAGAAGATATTTCTTGTTTTATTGCCAGGAAGTAGCTGAAGTGGTGGAGAAGGAGGAAGAATCTGAAGATGAGGGGGGGAGGGGGGGGGGGGGGGGGGGGGGGGGTGTTGGTGGGGGAAAGAGCGGGAGGTCAGTATATATATTGCTTTCCAATTGCCTTTTCTAATGGCCTTCATCAGTTTTGCTTCCTTGACTACCTTTTACCATCTCATGTTAAGTTTTTGTCCTTTTGCAGGTTAAGTAAGAAGCACTTGTAAAATGGAAAGAATGTTTCAATGGGTTTTGATTTTATAGCGTTTTGATTCTATGGAGACGACAGGAACTGTTCGCAGGGATCTACAGGTGATTACATAATGCAGACTTTTAGATTAAAAGCAGTGGCATCTATAGAAATTATTGGAACTTAATGCTGTTTTCTATATTTGTCTTCTTTTAGGGCTCTGTTTTGGATGGCATGCTCTTATCTTGCAATTTAATCATGCCAAAGAGGATGAACAAGTAATGAAAAAAGTTGAAAAGGATAAGAGTTCTACCAAATTACTTGTCAGAAATGTTACTTTTGAGGCAGCTAAGAGATCTGAGACAGCTCTACTAATGCTCGTTCTCTGGCTACATGAGGTATTAGTAGGAGGGACTAGTGACCCTTTTCTACAGTACTTTTGTGTCTCTAAGGCACTTGAAATTTCATTTTTAAAGCATATAGCAATTATACTAGCTCTAGTTTCATTAACACAGATTGTGACTTCTTTTTTCTTTGTTGGATTTTTGTTCATTAACTTCGGGTTTGTTCTTTTGTTTTGGTTTTTTATTTTTGGATAATATTTAGTGAGATCAGTTTTGATGAAAAAACCGTGTTGTTTGTTCTTCATTTGTTTGTTAATAATTGGCTTGTGTTTTCAAATTGGAAATAGATTACAATGTGAAAGAAAGGTGTAACGGGGTTGTTTGAATGATGATACATTGATGGCACATTGATGCAAATGGATACCCATGAATCTTCTAAATTGAGAGTATGTTAATGTACTTGTTAAATTTTCTAACCAAGCTATCTTTTATTGTTAACTTCTACTGTATGGATATTCAATTTTCACTTTTGGAATTGATTCTTGTCTCTTAATTGGCTGCTCCAATTGAATTTTCTAATTTTGCAGAATTGGTTGGTTAATTTTGTGTTTTTCATTTTAAAGTACTCTTATATAAGTCATTGAGATAGTGCATTGCAGTTTTGAAACTTATCCAATAATTTCAACCATGTGGGTTTGTGATTGACTTAATATGCATATATAATATTTGTGTGATCTATCTTATCTTATATGTGGAATTGCTTAATCAAATTATTAAATCAGTTGGTGGTATAGAATATTTGGGCCTACCTTCACAAGTAGGGGGCAATGTTCAAATGAGGAAAGAATCTGATCCTTTGATGTTATTATTGATATCTACTTCTTGAATTGATGTCTCAATAAAGGCTTCAATACTTGTATATCTCAATTTCGCACTAGGGTTTTTAAGCTTTGAAACACCGTAAAGGTTGAAGGTTTAGTATTTGTTTGCTTAAATTATAGTTAATAGTATATATTGTGAAAGAATGATCATAATATCTATGTTACGTGTCAGATATATGGTGAAATCTTGAACTAAAAGCTTGAATTTATGGATTATATGAACTGGCATTGAACTCATATTATTTGTTCAATTGTGAGTCGTTGATCTTGTTTTATTTTGATAGTTATGGTTGTTACTATGCTTATATGTTAATTCTCATCTATTGTCTTGTTACTATTTTCTTTTCAATGGTTTGGGTTTGTACTACTATCTTCCTTTATATTAATTTTTTTTTCCAGGATTTAAATGCATATTATCATCAAAATTGTTGTAAGGAATGGTGTCAGTAAAATGCTGATCGGCAAGCTTTCATTTAGGTAGACCTATTTGGTCAAAAGAATGTCAAACTTGAGTGTGCAGGAAATACTTTGAAAGAATCTGTCAACTTTTGAAAGTTGATCTACATGTAAATGTGGAATTTGTTTGGAATTTTGTTATTTTGATGACGTTATTTTAGGAGAGCGAATTTTACCATTTTTATTTTTATGAATTTGAAATCTTCTAATATGTTGTGGGTTTATTTAATTTAGAATTTTGAGTATGTTAAAAAAAAAAAAAAATCTATTCATGAAAAGAGAAGAAAGGGTTATTTGACTATTAATTTTTAGATAAATAAAACAACAATTTTTAGATAAATAGAACAACAGTGGGATGTTGAATAACTTGTATAAATCCATTGCTAGTAACTAGTTTGGATGATAAGAAGTATGGATAATAAGTGAAATAAGGTTTTACCAAAAAATTTGTGAACTCTACTTCCTTTTTTAGATGGCATCATTGTGAAAAAAAAAAAAAAACATATGGCTTCATCATGAAAAAAAAAAATCAAATGTTATGGAAATAATAAATATATATATTTTTTATTCTATAAAAAAAATATAAATTGGACTAAAAATTGTAACTTTTCGTTGAAAGTTGGATCTTGATAAGTTTACAAGTCTATTACAAATAAATATTCTAATTTATTTAAAATAAGGTTTTAGAGTAAGCTACAAATTAATTATCAAATTTGAAAATATTATCAGACGGAAAATTTTGTGAATTAATTATAACTGAAATGTATATATATTTTTTCAAAAAAAAAAAGAAGAAATTTATAAGTTTTAATACTTATTTTTGAATATTTTTGTTAATTTGACTAAGTTTAATTGGCTATATTTGTTTTTGTTGATTAAGTTTAATCAGGTACGTTTGTAAGTGTGAATTAATATATTTATTGTTTGCATGGGTTATACATAATTGTTTTTATTGTAAAATAAATATAAAAGGGAACATCATTATAAATTTGATGTAAAAGCTTACATAATAATTTGTAATTTTTGTTTTAAAAAGCAAATTATATAATTCAATTATATTTAATTGTATCATACATAGTAATATTTCATGTTGAGATATTAGGTGTTAAAATTGAAATTAAATTATACCCAGTATGTGCACAATTGAATTCTAATTTTCTTTTTCTTTTTCTTTTTTTTTGAAGAGAATTGAATTTTAATTTTCTTATGGTTAATAATGAAAAATTAATATAATCACTATAAAAACTTATATCAAAACAATTATAAATAAGTAAAATTAATTTAATGTTAAACATATTAAATAAAATTAATAAAAATATTTAATAACACTTCATGTATTGCTTGTATAGTACAAAAATAGGGAATTACCACTTACTTATGTTACACATCACATGTAATGTTATTTGATAATGTTCAATATTAGTAGTAACAAGAAATAATATACTACAGGAGGAATACCAAAAATATGATTTAATTACTATTATTAGGGAAATTTTTTTTAAAGTATTATTAAAGTAATGTTGTTACTTGTACAACTATCACATAATAAATTGCATATCATAAACTTCGTATAAATTCGCACTACTTTTATTTCTTATATATGACGATAAACGATTAAAGCGGTGGTTTTTTTTAATATATTATTAAATGCAATAATATTTTTATTTTCATTAATCAAAAATTAAATATTGTTTTCATTAGTGTGCTTGATTAAATTTGGTTTAAGTGTCCAACATAATATTGTATGTCCTCTAGTTGAAATACTTAATTATTTTTCTATTAATAAAAATATTAGTAAGAAAATAAAGTTATAACATAGGATAAACATGTATAAATCGTGAATACAAAAATTACATGGAGGTTTTTTTTAATTTAATTTAATTTAATTTTTATTTTTTTTAAGTGTTTCTTTAAGATAGTATTGTAATTGTAAGAACCTAAATAATTGCTCATTACTTAAAGTGAAAATGAGTGAAAACAACACAAAACACTATTACTACATTGATCATAAGTAGGTTAAAAAATTGGTTTAATTAAAATAACATATAATTATAAATTAAATTTGATTAAAATTTTATTCAAGTACATTTTTCAACAAAAGAAATTTTATAGATTTATTTCTTAAAAATAAAATAAAATATTTTATAATTAATTTCAAATACAATTCAATGGATATTTTTTATTATTTTAATCTAAATTATTTTTCTAAAGATAGGGGTTGATTGATTTATTTAGAATTTGATATTACATTTACACATTTACCCTTATGGTTTTTACAGGATGTTTAATGGAGTGGATTTTAGAGAACAAAGAAAACGTGAGAGTGGATTATGGCCACAATTACGAAACTAGGGGTACATTTAATTAGAATACACCCATTATATAAAATATTGGATAAAATCCAAAATTTTATAAATGGCCAAAATCCACCCAGTTTCAAAAAATGTTGCTTAATATCCTCTGCTAGTTTCATAAATGATCAAGGTCCAACAGTCTTTTATACTTTAAAATATATGGATATTATTAAGAGAAAAATTCAAAATTACCCAAATTAGAAAAAAAAAATCATTTTTAGTCAATTTCAAGAAAAAATTTGGTTTTACCTCGCAAACAAATTAATTACATCCAATACTATTAAGCATGATGGGAAAACCTCCCATTATGTTTGGCCATGATGGAATGGGAGCCTCCCGTCATGCTTAGGCAAGTGTGACAAGAAAGCTTCTCGTCACGCTGACGAGAGGCTCTCTTGTCATATTTGAGTGTTATGGAAGGCTCTCTCCTCACACTTGGACATGGTGGGAGGTTGTCTTGTCACGCCTGTGCGTGACAAGAGGCAAGCGTGACGGGACAGGTTCCTATCATGCTTTTCTTGTCACGGTATTTTAAAATTTTATTAAGAGGGGTATTTTGGAAATCACAGGGCATTGAGTGTAGTTTATTTATTTGAGGGGTCAAAAACAAATATTATTTTGTAAGGGATAAAAACAATTTTTGATTTTGAAATACAGGTAGTTTTGAAATTTCCACTATTATTAAAATATACCTCATTTTATAAAATATTGGACAAAATGCATGTCACAATGTCATAAATGGCCAAAGTGCACTTTGTTTCATAAAATATTATTATAATTCTTCTCTTAGTTTCATAAGTGGTCAAAATACACCCTAACACTTTCATTATTCTCCAAAACCTACTGTACCATTAAAAAATTTCTTAAACCTCATATGGGTAAATATGTAAATTCAAAATTAAATCCTAAAACAAAAAAAAACTCTGAAATTATATTAAAATTAAGTGTTAATACATTTATGTGTTTTCAAGAAATAAATTTAATAAACTGATTATATTTAAAAATCTATTTACATAATAATTTAATCTAATTTAAGTTTTTTTTTTTTAAATAATCCAATTTAAGTTATTATATTTTACCATATTTAAAAATTGAAAATTAAATTGGATTATGAAACAAGAGATTTTTTTTTTTTAAATCATTTTTGTGAAAGATCCATGCTTTAAGAGAGCGAATCTATGAATGACACACATTTTTGCCTATATTTACCTCGATCTTTAACTCAAACATATAAACCACACACCCATACCTAAATAGCACTAATTGTATATATGAATTTTAGCAAACATATTTGAAATAAGTGTATTTAATTTTATATTATTTAATTAAGTCTATATGATGGATATATGCTTAAATTTAGTCTTATGTTTGTGCAAAGTTATTATAAGTTAAGGATGTTTGACTAAATTAGATTTAATTGAGGTATACTTATTAAAATCTTATGTTGGGATATTAGGTATTAACAAGAATATTAAATTACGCATATTTGGTGTAAAATTGTATTTTATTTTTTATGTTATTCAATAAAAAAAGTAATATAATTAACGCAAGAACTTGTGTAACATATTTTTTTTTAAACAAATTATAATTAAATTGCATTTGAAATTTGCATCCAAAAACAATTCTTAATTAATTTACAATTCAATTACAAGTAAGAATTTTAATTTAACAAAAAATAAAATTACTATATTAAGAGTAGATTAAGGGTGGAACATAGAGAAGCAACAAAGAAGCAGTTGTTTGGTGATCAAAATTTACAAAATTCAATTCAATGGTTCTCGAATTAAGAGTGTAGTTAAGAATGCGATTAAGATAAAGATGAGTGAGCTCAAGAGTTGTGTTGACTCGGGGGGTCCTTGACTTTGAAGTAAGAGAATATAGCACTTATTATGCTAGGAAAAATATTGGCGGTGAAATGTTATTCTTGGAACACTCTAATAATGGTTGTCATTGGAAATATGTTTGGGAATGTTGGAAAGATGTCGATCATTTAATAAAGGGCAATATTGACTTTTTACTGACTAAAGAGCTAATGAAACTCAAATAAGTTTTTTGGAACTAGTGAAACATAGTTATTAGATGTTATTCAATAGGATTTACATAGAGGAGAAAATCTTGAATTTGGTGTTAGCGAAACAAATCCTTAATTATTTGTTGTTATTAATTTGATAGGATTTACATGGAGGAGAAAATCTTAGATTTAGAGCTAGGTGTGAACATTTGTCAGGTTGGGTTGGGTTAGATTGGATCGAAAATTTCAGCTCAACCCAATGTAATATATAATTTTCAATCCAATCCAACTCAACCCATCTTTTTTTTTTTTTAAGATTTAATTCAACCCAACGTGATTCAACCAGACCAAAAGTAATCAACTTGTGTTAGTCAGTCGGATTGGGTTGCATATGCCCACTCCTACTTAATATGGAGAATCTACACACACACTTATAGACAAACATACACAAAAAGAGTAATACTAAATTTCTTAATTTTTTTTATCTGAATTCTTGCCCAAATGACATGACTTATGAGTTGTCAATATCATATTAATTATCATACCATCTAATGATTAATAAGATATTGACAATTCACATGACATTATTTGAGCATAGATTTGACAAAAAAATTAGGAAGTTTAACTATACTCACACAAAAATTGTCAATGATAGCTTTTATAATGTATGCTTTAAGCAAATTTGGTGAAATTTAATGAAATTTTTTTGCTTTTTAATTTAATTTTTTATGTGGATAATAGATATAATAAACTAGACTTCCACAAAAAATTTTTAAATTTTTCGGGTGTATAGTTTTTTTTTTTTTCCCCTACCTTTTAGAAGACAAACTATTAGAGAAAAGGGAAAAACATTAGAAAAATAGTTCATGAATCCTAAAATCTTTAATTTTTTCTCAAAAATATTATTTATTTTTCTTATAATGCATATTTTAATGTATAAAATTCCATGAAATTTCATTAAAAGTGTTCATTATGTTAAAATAAGGGAGTTCCGCGTAGGAAAACTATCTCAATTTCGATGTGCTTGTAATAATTAAAGCCCATATAATTTTTGGTACATTTCAGAAGAAATCATCTTAGAGAGTATTTGTGAAAAGCGAAATAATAATGAATGAAAAAAAAAAACCAAAAAAATTCAATCACACGCAAGAACACCAAGTTTACGTGGTTCGGCAAAAGTTGCCTACATCCATGGACGTGAACTAGAAAATTCAATAATGGGGAAAAAAAAATAGTACAAGATTAATCACACAAGTCTAAAAACCCAAACCCTGAGCCCTTGTAGACTCTCTCTCAGCTCACTTCTCTCTAATTCCCAAGAGAAGAGAAAAATTAAATACATCTTGTCTCTCCAAGCAACTAATATAGATAACCACAAAACATATGCTAAATACTGGTACAATATTAAGCAGACAAGATATGGAAATTTTCCAACTCTTACAAAATTCCTGCTCCTGAAATAAAATAAATAAATAAATAAATAAATAAAGGAAAAGAAAGACATTACAAATAGAAGTATATAACAGAGCTCTTAAAGTATAAATGTAATGATGAGAGTGTACCCTGGGAACATGATCCATCTCAAAATGCTGAAACTGATCCTCGAGTTCCCTTGCTTCATTATACAATTGAGGCAAAATTGGATATTGACTTTCCATTGACCCTGAACCTGTTCTATGGAGAGTTTTTGTAAGATTTAAATATAGTAGCCTACAGTCATTGATTAGCATAAAAAAAGCTGCTTATGAATTTAAAAAGAAATTAATGAAAATTAAGTATAAATTGCAGATACGAAAGTGAAGAAACAACCTGCTTGGACATAGATTGACCATCAGCTGCTTGAAAACAAACGTTCGTATTGTAATGCTTTAGAGTTGTTTCATTAATCAAACCAATATTTAGATGCTTAACGAGTAGGTACTACATACTCGTTAAGCAACAATCATACTCAATGGTCACATAACTCTTGTGAAGCAACAATGCTATTCTGATGCAAACGTAAGCATATATAGCAATGAACTACAGACATGAAAGACCCTATTCTTTGGCAAAAAATGAGACCCAATTATCACGAAACACATCGAAAAAGTGTCTAACTCCAATTGAAATGTGAATGTCAAGTTCAATCTTTTTTCGAAAATTAGTCATTCTGTAATTTACTCTTTGTAAAAAAAAAACCATGTTAGTATAAAAAGGTACTCAAAATAATATGTAAATTACATTCTCAGATTTTTTTTTCATTTTAATCTAACAAAAATTACTACAATCCAAAAATATGCTTTTAGACCATCTCAATTCGCTATAATATAGAAGTGAAAATGCAATTATCTTGGACTTTCTTTTTAAACAATGAAATGTTTTAGCTGACCATATACTCAATTATATTTAATTGATTAATCTATTTTAAAATGTTCTTGGATATATTCTTTTGACATTAACCAAAACAATTTAATCGTAGTAGTGTTATGAAAAACCCAGAAAATTTAATAGTGATATTACAAGCAGCACTGAAAACTTGTTATTTATAAAGCAGAGCATTTGAAAAATGAACACATGATTCAGTAAAATAACTAATAAAATCACAACTTAATGTAATTATTATCAATTTTAATTGAATTAATTGCTGCAAATTGTATGAATTTTTCCAAAAAAAAAAAAAAAAAAATCCTACTAATCTATAAGCAAGTCTGTAAAAATTATAATAATTCAAATCTCAATTTAATCAATAACCAATTGCTTGCACTGTTCAACTTAGTAGTCTCAAATTCATTTGGCAAACAATAATTGTAAACTCCATCAAACCAAAACTTGAATCTGAAGATTTATAAAAAAATCTTCAATTTTAAGACATGAATTTCGAGACATAAAAAACTTTCAAAATTATTTCAACGGCAGCATCAATGCTTTTGTATTTCTCAGCATCAAAAACTCATTCAACAAGGAAAAATGAATATGAAGTTCATTGTTAAGGTTGTTTTAACGTCTCCTACCATAAAAATGATCAAATTTCATCAATTAACTGAAAAGCAAAAAATCAAATGCATGATGAAGATGATTAATACCATTTTGTTCATCTACTTAACTAGCTTAAGAAAAGTAGCACAGTTTCACATATATACATATTAAAAAAAATACAAAAATTATCCTATATCTAGTGACTGAATTGACAAACTTAAATTTAGAATAGTGTTTTGGCAATACAAGTATTACTAATCATTAAAATGCTGTGAGTCAAAATTTATTTAAAATATTGTGCCATGGTTGATAAAATTATATCTAACAGCCACCATAAAATGAGAATATTGAATGGGTAAAAGATAGGTAAAAAGCTGACTAAGGAAGATTGTTGCATCAGGAAAGGAACAGAGCTCAACAAAGGCAACAAGAAGCCACCAATAATGCTCAACGCAGAGCAGGACAATATTTGGGCACAAAAATATCACCTCCATCTATCAGACAACTTAACACCCAAGAACGTCATTTAACCATACACAAAAACTTGGCAGGTATGCACAAGATTGGATCATTGTAACATGCCTTGGTTTATGAGAAAATGTTGCAGTAAACAATTTGTGTGGTCAGTGTGCAGTATATTAATAATATTATAGACTGTATGATGAACTAGTCAGAAATTGAAAACAAAATTAAAAAAAAATATAGGAATAAAAATTTGTTTAGAAGCCAAGAAAATAACATAAACTGTGTTTAGTGATATATAGAACAAAAGTTGGATGAAACCTAAGAATTTAACAGTTTCAAAATAAAAAAGCAATGCAAGTTTAGAAGCACATGATGTGGTGGTTACCGTTAATGGTCCAAACATTCCATCAACCTTCTTCTTCTTCTTCTTCTTCTTCCTTTTCATAATCGATGCTTTCCTTGTCATCGATGTATTCCATTTCATCTTCTTCCTCTTGGGGACACTGGATGAAGAGAGAAGAGTCAAGATTTGCCATTACATGAAAATGTAGATGTTAATTTCTAGCTAATTATTATAAGAATATATTCAGACATCTTGGCATAGAAAAGGAAAAGAAAAATCGAAATGCAAAGGGGAATGAGGAAATTTGATGAAGCTATGCATACCTTCTCAATATTTTGCTGTGCTATGGAAGTATTAAGGTGCTCTGCTATGGAAGTATTAAGGTCACCTTCCCAAAAACCTTCTGTTTCTCCTATTTGTAGAGTGTGTAGCTTGGGTGTTCTTAACTCTCCCCGAGAAAAAATATTCACATTTGGACATTGATTTACAACTACTTTTTGTAGGGATGGAAATTCAATTGTGCAAGCTCCTGAGTAGAAGATTGAAAGGCTTGGTAAATGATCAAGTCCCAAATGTTTCACCTGGTTGAAAATGATCCGATCTTCCACTTTATCACCCTTATGTGTTATGATCTCTTTTATCATTTTGCAATTGATTACTTCCATTCTTGTAAGTTGCACTAGACTTTTAGCGGTTGGGGGTGCCAATAAATTGAGCAATTCATCACAATTTGACACTTTCAAAGTTGTCAAATATCTGAGAGACACTGTGGATGGCACTAAACTTCTTAAGTTCCCACATTTGGATACCTTTAGAGTGGTCAAATTTTGAAAAACTTTATCAGGTTCAGAATATTCCTCCCACAGAAGCAAGTCAGACAACTGACAGAATTCTAAGAAGCTCAATTTATTGGGAGATTCAGAATGTTTTTCCTTACAAACCAGCCCTTCACATAAGAATAAATCCTTGAGGAAACCATTATAAACAGCAAGTGATATATTGTTGGGCAATTTGCAGAGAAAACAAGAAGGGCAAATAGCAGCTTCTGTAAAGGGACCTGACAACCCAAGGTAATTTAGCGTACTTGAATACTCCGAAAACATTTCACGTGACATGTCTTTCGCAACACAATTCCCATCCAACCTCAGCCGTTTCAAGCAAGGGAATGCAATCTTAAAAATAATACAAATTAGTAACTTATATTTAGGTTCAATATTATTAAGTAAACATGCATTTTGAAATTCAAAAACATTGTAATTTCACATTTAAACAATCGAAAGAGTTTAAGGTCAATTAAAAATTATGATCATGATAATCCAAACATAATTAAAGTTCTCCTTGCTTGTAACCTGATTTTTTATGCAATTTGATACCAAAATTTATTTGGTAGTTGACCTCTATAGCACATTTTGACCAAGGACTTTAATACTAACCATTGTACTGAAAAATATGATATTATTAATAAAGCTATAGCCACATTTCAAATATATTGTTGAATTGTGTCAACATTAAA
Organism: Nephelium lappaceum; assembly: GCA_021234005.1. Classification (NCBI taxonomy): domain Eukaryota; kingdom Viridiplantae; phylum Streptophyta; class Magnoliopsida; order Sapindales; family Sapindaceae; genus Nephelium; species Nephelium lappaceum. Next base: position 15,544,214 of record CM038011.1, on the reverse strand, counting down.
CCAATATTATTTTACAATATGCTTAAAAATGAATATATATAATTTAAGTAGCCGTGATCATTCTAAACTAACATTCTAACATGTGATCTGCTCGTATTTTCACTTAAAGTTAAGGGAAAATTAAGTTTCAATCAGAATCAGATTTTGATTTTTCAGATATTTTAGACCTAGTCAACAATGTTGAATGTAGAACTATAAAATTTTATAGAAATGTTATAAAAATAAGTTGTGAGGGTTCATACCTTATCAATTAAGAACAGGGGCTGTCCACTTGGGATATCATGTTGGCTCTCCTCATGACTATGAAATTCTGAAGCAAGCATCTCCACTTCATGGCAACTCCACACTATTAATGTCTCTAACTTTGGCCATTTTGAAATGTATAAACTTGAATGGAAACGTTTAAGTCTTGATAGATTCTTCAGCTCTAGCGTGGTTAATTGAGGAAACACAAATTCTGGGACTGCCTCCACGTCATCTTCCTTGATAATAATTTCCTCCATCATGCAAGAAACTATATATAGCTCTTCAAGTTGATCAAGACCTCTAACTACAGACGCTGGAAAGAGGCTTTTCAAACATTCACAGAAGTGAACTGATAGTGAATGTAGATTCTGAGAAGATAGAATGACTTGGGAGTCCACATTCCATACATGCTTAAGCTTTGGCAAATTATGCAACTGTAATGTTTTCAATTGAGCAGGGATACCATGTGTTTTCTTGCTACCAAAAGCATCTAGTTCAAATATCTCTTCTACTGAATCACATTTTTCTACCACCAATTTGTCTAGTATTTGGAGTCTTCCAAGCATATTAGATGGAAAAACACTAAATAGCTTATTACAACCATGTACATGAAATAATTCTAATTTGCAAAAGGAATCCGAATCGAGCTGATCGTGCCATATTTTTCTTATGTTATCCATCTGTTCTATTCTCAATTCCTTTAAACTAGAGAGTCCCACCTGAAGAATTCCATTAATTTTTGCATTAGTAACAACCCATTATTTTCAAATTAAACGAAACATAGTTATGTGATGATAAATCAAACTTAAATTCTCATTAAAGAAAAACAAAAGCTATCCAATAATGAGTGAACAAAGAAGAAAGACATTGAAGCAAAAAGAAGAACAAACTACTGTTTCATCAAAGAAAGGTTGAATTTTAGCTTGGAGCTTCTCCTCTGAGTTCATTCCCTTACATTCGGCGCTTTCAGTCATGTTTACACATACAGAATTGGAGATGAATGTTTCCATATTTGGGCAATCCTTAATCAATAAATGCGACAAGGAAGGCAAATCAATTGAAATCCTAGTAAAGTCACAAAACCTTGTAAGTTTTGGAAGATCATGAAGTGTCAGTTTGTGTAGATTACGAAACAACACCAGACTTGGCCTTTCTTCTTCTGTAACTACTACCACTTCCATAACCTTACAATTGATTATCTTGAGCTCCTCAAGTTGGTCTAGACTGTCAACCATAGAAGATGAAAATACAAATTTCAAATTGCACAAACCGCAAATGTCCAAGAATGCTAAATTGTGAAGATAAGAAGATGTTGCCAGAGATTGGTTATTCCATATCACTTCAGAGCTGATAGATCGCAATGCCAAGACATATAAGGAGGGCAGGGAAACCTAAACATGAATAATTTTTATATGAGCAACCTGTTCGACTAACATTATCAATTATAGCTCTTTCGGTTTTGTTAATAGTAAAATAATTAGGTAATGAGGTTCTTCAGTCATTCAAAACAAGTACAAAACTTCTCATTTGCCGGAGAATGACTGAAGACTCTCAATTGCGTTAAAACTCTTGCACTATTGTTAACCAAATAAAGTCAGAGCTATGGAAATTCAAAGTCCTAAAAAATTTGAGGCATCAAGTCATGTAAACTTATTGATTTTCTAACAGTTGCATAGAAACAAAAAAGAAATGTAACCTGTTTGTCCAGGAGATGATGTACGCCATTGCAAGAGTTTGTTTCTTCCTGTTCTATGTTAACCACGATGGTCTCACATGTTGAGCTAGAGAAAAATGTATTTAGCTTAGGACAATCCATAATAATAAATTCACTCAAGGAGGGGAATTCAACAGAATTTCTAGAGCCAAATCTTGTGAGCTCTGGAAGTCCTATCAAAGCCAGACCCTTTAATTTAGGGAAAATCTTCCCAATCGATCCTTCTTCTCTTGCAAATGCTTCCATGTTAAATATTGCCTCCATTGACTCACAATTCTGTATCGTAAGTTCTCGTAGTTGCACAAAACTTTTAACCATACAATATGGAAAAAGAAATTTCCAACCATTAAACTTTTCCACAGTCAACTTCACTAATGTTTGACAAATAGAAGGCTCGGTTGTGAGTTGATTAAGACACGTGCTCTCAATGTTAAATGAGGCCAATGTCAAATTCTCCAACCTTGGGAGTAGAACCTGCAGACACAATTTTATTTTTTATTTGAGCATCTAAATGTAAGGTTTATATACACTTAATAATCTTCTATCTCTTGACTTGTAAACCCCATAATAATTTAATAATTTAAAAAAAAAAGGAACAAGCTATGCAAGAAAACATACATTTTGACTGAAGAAAGCAATGAAATTGTCCGGATTATCTTCAGAAAGGATTTCTTCAAATCTCATATCAGGTGTAAGTGTGTTTAAACCAAATCTCATAAGACGTGGTAGGCATTGTAGTGTCATGGTGTGCAACTGAGCGAACTCAATCTTACTAGTCTGTTCACTTTTCTGGGCTTGTTTGCTTTCCACAAAAACAATCTCTTCCAGATTATGACAGTGAATTACTTCGATTTCTTGAAGCTGCAGAAGGTTTTCAGCCATGGGCAATGCAATATGCTTCAATTTTTCACATTTTCCAACTTTAATGACTTTTAAGTGGCTAAAAGACACCACTATAAGTTGGCCATGATAAATCTTCTCCAAGTTGACCAAATTTTGAAGGACTAGAGACTCTAGCCTATTGGAAAAGACATTGCATGGTCCCCATCCATCTGAGTTGACAATATATTGTATTTGGGGAGCATTTTGTATATGAAGATGCTTTAACTCTTGGAAACCTTCCCTATTAAGTTCTTGTAGAACATTCTCAATAGTCTCAGGTGCATCTAGATGAAGATCTTCAACTCTTTTCAACAATGATTTAATCCCATTACTCAAAGAAAACCTATGTTTAATTTGAGTTTCAATGTTCTTGAGGTTTCATATTCACGGGACCATTTCCACACATCTCCAATAAGGATTCTATATCTTTCCAACTTCCCAAAGAACAAGTTGTGAGGTATAATATGAGCTTCAAGGACACGTATTTCTAAGGTTGTCAAGTTGGACAATTTCTTTAACTCAGCAAGACTAGCATTACTTTGTCCTTCAACATCCCATTGAACAAAACCATTGCCTATATAGAGTTCTTCTAACCGTGTCAAGCTTGACAAGACATTTGGTGGGATTACTTTGAGTTTAGAACAATTGCTCAAATCTAACAATCTTAAATGAGTCAATTGTCTAATTTCTTCAGGTAATTGTTCAAATTTAGAATTTAAAAAGCTCAGGATTTCTAATTTTTTTAACCTTCTAACAACTGACATATCTCCGATCAAGCAATCATCCAAACATAAAGTTTGAAGATTTGTTAGCAGGCAAAGTGATGAAGGTAGGGATGACAAATTAAATCCAGTCAAATCTAGAACTTTGAGTTCTTTCACCCCATCGAAAAACACATCTGGAATTTGTAAAGGAGACTGATTTATCACCAAACGAAGGAATTCCAATTTCGGAAATTCCAACCTTTCAGGAAGCCCATCAATAAATTGGTTCATAATAGAAACAACATTTGAATCTTTAGGCAATCCTTCCTCCAGCATTTTTTTCATGCCAGTAACATTATGAATATTAAACATTGGCTTAACATTGGATGATGCAATTGAAATGGCAACATCATGGATGATGTCATGCATTTTAACCTTACCGGTAGCATCACCATCCAACAACAAACATGAAGCTTTGAGATTACTGATCAATGTATGCATCCTATTCCTTGCATCTTCCATTGTATCAACATCTTTAAACAAACCCAAACCCATACCATGTTTGAACAAGTCATTGGTCCATATAGAACGTGTGCTGTCTAGACTACAAAGCAGGAACAATGATTGTTCCTCTGGCCCCAGAACTTTGTAACTCAATTCTATGGTTGAGTACACACCTTTCTCCATTCCTCTGATGGGCTTTGGATTAGACCTTCTAAGCCCTTCCAAAGCACTCTTCCAATCAGAAAGATCCTTATTTTTCAAGGCATTTGCAATTGTTTTAATTGCTAACGGCAAGCCAGCACATTTCTCAACTATCTCAACTGCAATAGGGTTGAAACCAGGTTCTTCTTTTGAATGATTAACAATCTTCCAAAATAAATCCGTTGCTTCTACATCAGATAGAATGTCAACCATGAAATTCTTTTGGGTATTCATATCATCGCGTAATACATCTAGATCTCTGGATGTCAACAATAGTTTGCATTTCCTTTGATCGACTTGTGTGACACTTGTCTTCTCATCATTCCAAAACGAAATCCCAACAGCATTCAAATCAAGTTTCTCCCAAATGTCATCTAAAATTAGTAGAACACTGGTTTCTTCCTTCAACTTCTTATGTAATTGAGCAGCTCTTCCAAATGAGGTCTGCTTGTGAAATTTCATATCCAGTTCATCAGCAATTTTTTCTTGAATATCTACGATGTTAGGAGTCTGTTTGACCTCAACCATAACTACCACATCAAATAACTTTTTTTGTTTAACATGAGCAGCAACTCTTTCGACAAGTGTGGTTTTACCCACACCCCCCATGCCATGCACTCCAATCAAGTTGACACCTTCTTCCATTAATGCCTCCATGATCTTATCAAAAACCGGCTTTCTTGAAGTAAAGTCTTCATAGCCTCTGACGTACATGGATATTGTCCTTTGAATGGGAGGAAGGTATGAAATTTTCTCAAATTTTCCTGCCTTGAGAAGCTCGACCCCATCCTTTGCCGTTTTCTCTGCTTTCTTGCTAAGAGAGTAACGCGTCATCAGATTGGAGCAGAAACCAAGAGAACAAAGCTTCCCTGCTTTGTCTTGCTTATCAATAATAGGTTTCACAACCTTTTCAACAAACTCATCGACTCTTTTTATCCAATCCTCAACATGTTTTTCGATCTCATCGCATTGTCTCGTAGCCTCATCAACAGAATGCTGCACCGTCTCTCTTTGATTAGTCAGATCCTCGCCTCGTTTCGTCAGCTCCTCCATGTTGATCTCATATTTGAACGGATAACATATGTGCTTTAGAATGGGAGCAACCGACAGCTCTAAAACTTTTTCTGCAATTGAAGTAACTATTTCCGCCATTTCTTGGTTCTTATCTCTCTCTCTCTTTGTTAATTTAACAAAGTGACTAACAATGAACTTTCTCACTTTTTCTTAACTCACTCACTCTCTCTCTAAAGTTTCTCACTTTTTTGTTTTTTTTAACACTCTCTCTTTATAACAAACTGAAGATAGATATATGTGTATATATGTATATATATATTTTACAACAAACAGCACAATAAATTTTTTTTTTTTTTTTGAAATATGAAAGTGAATGCTGAAAGTTAATAAAATTAGAAACAGAGCAAATTTAGCAACGTATAATACAAAATGAAACAAACTAATTGAAGTTGCAGAGTGAATAACAACAAAGTTCTTTTTTTTATTTTTTTTTATTTTTTTTATTTTTTTGAAAAACACTCTCTAGAGTGAATAACAATGATTTTTTTTTTTTTTTTGAAGTTGTAAGGTGAAGAACAAACTGAAGATGATAATATATATATATATATATATTTATATGTTCTACGACAAAGAGAACATAAATCTCTTTTTTTTTTTTTTGGAAATGTGAAAGTGAATGCTGAGAGCTAATAAAATAAGAAACAAAGCGAATTTAGTAGCATATAATACATAATGAAACAGACTAATTGAAGTTGTGAAGTGAATAACAATAAAGTTCCCCTTTTTCTCCTTTTTTTTTATTTTTTATTTTTTTTATTTTTAAGTTGCAAAATGAAGAACAAACTAAAGAAGATAATATATATGTATATGTATTTTATGACACAATAATTTTTTTTTCTCAATTATAATATGAAGGTGGATACTTTGCAAAGCAAATAAATTAAGAAACAAAGCAAAGTTAGCAACGTATTATGCAAAATGAAACAGACTTATTGAAGTTGAAAAAAAGGGTGGGATCAAAACATACCTCTCTCTATAGCTAGAGATCTGAGCTTTTGCTATGTGAGAATCACGAATGCAAAATAACAGCTTTCAATTTGTGAGAAGATTTTAAAAATCAAGCACACAGTAGCCGAAGATGATATGAACTGAAGAAGAATGGTGCGAAGATAGATCGATGCATGCATTATTGTGATTCTACTTTTTTTAATATGCATTTCATGGATGCTGTTGTTTTGAAAATGTTACAGGTGAATCACAACCATCCATTGTGTTTTAAAGTTAGTGATCCAACACAGTGGAATTTATTATTCAACCGTCATGATTGTATAGTCACTACAATCACAAGTGACGGTCCTGTGCTTGGATTCGATCCCTTTGTTTCATCTACTAGTCTTATTATGAGTCAGTCAATGCACAAATCTACTCCAAGTCCTCTTATCAACGCAAATTAAGATGGTGATCTTATTAGCACTGAAGAAAGTGCAAATTAACTGCAAAACTAACACTCACAGAGTCGAATTTTCAAAACTCAAATTTTTTTGTGGTGCTATTTATTGGGATTTTCATGTTAGAGCTCAGTATTGTTTATGTTCATTTACAACTTATGTATCTGGTCTATGTTGTTGCTTTCTAGACTTTCTCGATCGTTCTTTTGTGTGGTGATAATTGAATTTGGAAAAATCAATTATCTGCAAATATGAATCCAATTACATCTCCAATCTCAAATATGGAAGACATATGGCTGAGTAATACAAACTTTATAAAATCTGAGTCCAAAGGAATCTAAAATTGGATTTGATTTGAGCTATTCTAATCTGACTCATATTTGAAAAGTATTTGAATTCGAATTTGAAAAAAAAAAAGGGTTCTAAAAAAATCTGATAAATTCAAAATTTTTTAGAAATTGTGCATAAAATGTTAATTAATTGCTTACATGGAAATGCATGTTCGTATTGAATTGTAGAATATGCATGTCCGGATAATTTACGTACACTTCATCTTTGAGTAGGATGGAGTTAAAACATTTTAACTCAAATGGAGGAAAGAAAATTCAGGGGCAGAGCTAGGATTTTGAGGACTGATTTTTATAAGTTGAAACGTTAATAGCGCTTGTTAAAAATTTCGTGGATGAAATTTCAGAAGTTGAAATGTTCATATAACTCGTTGGAGATTTTATGGACAAATTTTCAAGAGCTTGATTGTTAATACCATTTATTAGATATTTGGTGGACTAATTTAAAAAGAAAAAAAGAAACAATAATATTATATTTTACTGAAGATGAATGGGATTGTGAGATTTAAATCTTGTTGTAAAATTCTTGAGATTTTAAACTTCTTGTAAGATCTTTGAGGTTTTAATTATTTTGTAAAACCCATCTATTGTCGACGGTTTTCTCATTTGGTGATCAAATTAAATTTATATAGTGTATTTTATATCGAGTTTATATTTTAAAAAATCATCGTAGTCATAATATCTTTCTAACTAATGTAAATATGTAAAATTTATATCTTAAAAACTAATAATATATATATACACAAATATAATTACAAAACATTTAAAAATACCTTTATTAATTGGTATATATATAAATAAATAAACATTTAAATTATCAAACTAAAGGAATAGTTTATAAAATGATAAAAATAATCTAATAAAATAAAAAGTATAAATAACAAAAGTTTAGGCAACCTTAAATAGGGGAGCGGGAGTGACAGAAAGAGAGAGATAAAGGAGTGAGAGAGAGAAGAAAACGGTAGAGAGAGAGGGATGAAAAGTTCTTTTAAATTAGTTTTTCTTTTTTTTTTTTTTAAAGAAAAAAGGGGTAATAGTGTCTTTTCATTTAGGTAGATAATAGTGAAACTCATTTCAGTTCTTTGGTGCTAGTTAAACATGACACAAATTCTTTGGTGCTATTTGACTTCATTTACTTCAAAAAAAAAAAAAAAAAAAAAAAAGCAAATTTTGTATTATAACATTACTCTTATTGGGATTAGAAGAGGAGGAACACGATTTTGACCTACAATCTCCAAGTGTAAGTGTAAGGGGAATATGTACTGCTAGATTAATTACATCTTATTGATGGGTATTAATAAGTAATTTTTGTTTTCAACCATTTTATATCTTTTTATTTAAAAAAACAAAAACAAAAACAAAAACAAAATTATTGTTTTCTATCTTTTAAACCTTAAATTCTCGTGTACCTTTGAGTTAAAACTCAGTGACTAGTTTTATTCCTATAACTATACAGATCAGGTAAAATAACATCACCCCTTGTTACTATTATATTCCCTTTCTTTATTTTCTTGATCACTCTTCGTGTCAGCTCATAAAAAGTTGCGTGGAAATTGGTTTAAGATCATGAGTATTGATTCTTAGCTTGCTCAATGGAAAAACCAGAGATAACAAGATTCTATGCTCTTCTAATGCAAAAGAGATAAAAAGCATCCTAGTGGTAGAGACAACTAGACATGGGTATTGATTTAATTAGCTTAATGGAAAACACAAAGAAAAGGAGATTCTGTGCTCCCTTTTGGCAAAGATAGAAAACCAACCAAATGGGAATATGGTTGCTTAATTCTTACCTCTTCATGTTCTAAAAGCCATTTGACAAACCATAATCTTTCTTTCCATTGACTGTCATATTTATCTCTAGCACTAAGTATCTTTTGTTACAACCAAGTTTTTGTTTGAAAATGTTAGAAAATGGCATAAACACCCATTTTAAGGACCTATTTTTTTTTAGGGTGGAGACCTTGATTAAGATGGATCAAGATGGATTATTCATGTGCAAAAAATAATGGTGCTTAAATGAATGAGAAATTGAGGTTTAAAGTGCATCTATTGAGAGATTTTGTCCCACAATGAATGTGCAATTTTTGGAAATGTGATTAAATGTTGATTTAATTGTTGGCTTTAAGGGCAATTGAATTTGAAGAGTTTGTAACTTAAAAAAATTAAAGCCATTGATTTAAAGCCATTGATTTTGAAATGGATTTATGACTGAAAAATTAAATTACGGTTTTAACTTTTCAATTGAATTTTTAATTAAAAATAAACATGGTTTTAATTTTTCAAATTGTATTGATTTTGAATTGGATTTGTAACTGAAAATAAATTGTAGATTTAATTGCTATGAATTGCAAAAATGAATATTCAAATTGTAACCGTTTATTTTAAATGAAAATTTGAATTTTCAAAGCAAAACCATTAATTCATTTAATGGTTGATTTAAAATAAGCTTTGTAACCACCCACATGAAGACTATAAATTGACATCCTTTCTAGTTGTTCAATAATAACTGAGAATCCATTTTATTTTATAGTTTATTTTCACTCAAATACTATTTCTAATTAATCATAAGTTTTGCAGAGTAATAGAGATTTAGATATTGTTCAGTTCACTAAAAGATTTTGATTGGTGTTGTTGTATCCTGGAAGACAAACAACTTAGAGAATGAGCAGCAAATTTATCTTAAGGACACCGTAGTTATTACGGGCCTCAACATTTTAGATTCTGTTTTATTATATTGTACTTTTTATTCCATGCTGCAAATTTGTTGTAATATGGAGAGTCTTCAAAATTTTAGTTTTATATAGTCTTACCTGTTAGACAAGACCTAAGATCATTCCACTTGAAACTTTTATATGCAAATGCAAAATTGTTCATACATAAACATGTATAATTTTCACTATATGAACAAATCCATCTAATTAAATCAAATTATGTTCAATTTTTTTAGTAATTTCTACTCAAACGAAATAATTATTTATCTAAATGATTTCATTTTAATTCTGATTTTTAATAATTAGTATTCACTTTTATTTTAAACTATTTTTGATGACATATCTAATATTTTTTAAAAACTACATATATTAACTTTTATTTGAAGTTAAATGTTGATTTCATCCCCCACAATTTATTTTTGACATCAAATATTAAGTTAAATATTAAATATGAATATTTTATTACATTGAAGAAGAAAACTAATTTAAAACAATGAAATAAAAGATAGAGAAATTGTTGAATGATTTTTTCTCATTCTCACTTTGAAGAATTACAAGCATGTATTGTAAGCCCTTGATTTCTATTTATGGTTTCCCTAGTAATAGTCCCTAAGTGACATTTTGAGATCCTAAATGATAAATAAAAGTGATTAATAATGTAGGAAATTTTTAGAAATTGATTGAGCTCGAATTGTAGCATAAATGAATAAAGAGAAGGGTAAAATGGCCAATTCCTTTTTAGTCCTTATGAGTAAGTGTGATGAGGGACCAAATTGAAACAAGTAAATCATATTAGGGTTCAAGTTAGAATTAAGCAAGGTTCAAGGGCAAAAACCAAATTGTCAAAAGACATGATTGTCATTTTGAAAATGTTAGAGTATATAAAGTTGAATTTTTTTCCACCCTTAACACAAAAATGAAGCCAAAAACGTGAGAAGCAAACACAAAACCATGAGAACAAAGAGAGCATAAGGGGTGAGTTCGGCCAAGTTGGAAAGGAGAGATCAAAATGGTTTCATGCTATTTTCAAGTTTCAAATCAATATTTCAAGCAAACCTAAGCTAGAAAAACAAGTTGGAGCAAGAAACTAAGAAGAAAAGAGGTAAGTTTCACGATTTTGAGTGCTTTCTAATGATGTTTGTGTGGAAGTTTGGGTTGAGATTTGATGGGGGTTTTCATTTGTATTATAAGTTGAACTTTAGGAGACCAAAAGCAAGAGTAAATCATATGGAACCAATCAAGTTTGATAAGTAGGGTTATGTAGGAGAAACCCTAAGTTTGGCTAAGCTTGATTTGGGTTTGTGTTAAATGAAATATGTTGATTGTTAGGTGTTTGATGAAATGTCTTAAAGATTTAGCATGAAAAATTTGAATGAAATGAACTTGGTGTGAGTTAAGACATAAAAGGTCATATTGAGGGGTGTGTGATGCAAATGAAATCTAAGGGTTTTAAGCATGATTCCATGTTGATTTCATGCTAGATAAACCTATGAGAAACTCATGAGAGTGATAGAAATCAAATTAGACATTATACATTTTGTAGCCTTTATGAAGAGTAATAAGGTTATCATGTAATACCACTTCTTGTATGGGTTTGAATGCATTGAATGAGTACAACTGAGAGTGTATAGCACTAAGGAAAAGAGAATTGAGATTAGGAATGAAAAATGGTAAAGTTGCCCTTAAATTAGTGTCGAAAAAAGAGCGTTTTAGCTAGAAACATTCACCGATGGTTGTTTCTTTTCGAATTGATTTTTGGACCGACCTAAGTGCGAGTTAGGGAGATGAATGGAGGAAAAATGGAAGAAAGAAAAGTTAGGGATTTCTCCCTAGCATGCATTCGGCCAAGGGGTATAAAAAACGATGATTTTTCATTTTGAGCTCTAGAAAATTATTTCGGGTATATGAGTGTGTTCCTAGGTGAGAATGAGTAAGAATTATGGAAAGAAATGGGAAATTTAAATCCTTGGTTGAGTTAAAACCAAGTAGAGAAGTTTTTTTAGTGAAAATACCCTTTAATGGGTTAATTGAGTTAGAAGCTTTGTAATGAGTTTCGTAAAGTTAAATTTAGCATATTTTAAGCAAGAATGTGATGTGTAGGTAAGGAGGAAGCAAGTGGAGCATGACAAGGTCATTGAACTCCTTATACGAAGCTTTTAGATCAAGTGAGTGTCCTTATAAAATATTTTTGCTATGATTTATTTTAAATTCATGCTTTAATATATCAAGTTGTAAATTGATATCAAATGAGCTTTAATTGAAATCGTTGCATGGATTATGGAAATGATTTATATGAAATGTGACTTTAGTGAAAAAGGAAATTTGAAATGAAATTGAAAACCTATGGTACCCTTGATAGTATCTTATATATCTCCGGTCTGGGTTAAGTACCTTAAGCGTGCATTAGCTATGTTGGAAGAGTCTGTTACTAATAGTAGGAAGGACCGTGTATGAGTAGTCCTGTGAGTCGCCCAATGCACGTACGAAATATATTATTAGCTAGCTTCCACCCTAGCAATGTAAAATTTCGCTCTGTAGCGATGTAGAATGTCGCTACATAAAACTGAATAGATAGCCTGAACGATGCAGAATTCCGGGATGGCCCGAGCACTACTCTTAAGGTACCATATAGTACAAACCACCAGTGGTTGGCCTAATTTATTCAAAAATTTTTCGAAAGATATTATTGCCACCACTATTAAAATGTTTTGATAGAAATGGAAACCATGTGACCTATTGTTTGTAATTTAATTTATAAAGTATGAATTTTATTGTATTTTGATTGATTACTATTGTTATTAAATGAATTATAAACTTCAGAGATACTAATTTTTCAATCATAGCACTTGATTATGTATAAATGTTTTAAAAAGATTTTTGGGAGGTTAATTGATAAAGTTAGATTTAACAGAAATTCATACGACACTCACTGGGCTATTAAAACTCACTCATGTTTTATATTTTTGTAAATAAAACCTCCCCAGGTACAGGTATAGGTACAAGTACTTCGGTAGCAGGAACTTCGGATCGTGATTAGATGCGTCGAGCTGATTGTGCTGTTTTGAAATGTGGAACTTGTTGTATATAGTTTTAAAATATGGCATACAAAGATTTGTATATAAACTTTTGAAGGTTATTTGAAATGATTTTAAAAAATTTTGTTTAATTTCATGTTTGAAATAGATTGAAATTTATTTATGCATGACTTATAAATTTAATTCAATATACCTTTAATGTTTGTGGTTGCTCGTGGATTAAGAAAACTGAGGGCTTGAGGCCCAAGAGTTGAGATAATGCTTGATTTTAGAAGTGTTCATAATTTTCTATAAACTTTGCAAGGTGGTATAGTAAAAAAAATAGTCATCATGCTGCCTAAATTTTGAAAAATCTATTTGTAAAAATGTAAAATAAAAAGAAAAATTTCCTACACGTTTTTATATAAAAAGAAGGTTTCTGAAAGGATGAACGACTTAACTTCATGGGAACCTTCCAGCCGGATAAAAAATCCTCTAGAAAGCCATCGTGAGGTTGCCAACAAGCTACTTAGGGAAAGGGGTTGTCATATATATATATATATATATGTAAATATGTACACAAAGGGAATGAACAAAGACTAGTTAATTTCATGCCTAAAATATCGTGATCACATATCAATGGGATATTTCTAATTTCATGCATAAATCAATGGGATACTATTTCTAATTTCATGCCTAAATCAATGGGATACAAATTTAGTACGAATATACAATAATCTTAATACTCCCCATCAAGTTGGAGAGTGAATATTGTGAAGTCCCAACTTGCTATGCAACATGAAGTCCTTTGTCAAAGCTTTTGTAAACACTTTTGCTAACTATAAGTGAGTAGGCACATATGAAGGACTAATCAATCCTGTTTGTGGTTTTTCTCATACAGTGTGACAATCTATCTCAATGTGCTTTATGCATTCGTGAAACATGGGGTTAGCTGCAATGTATAGTGCCGGTTGATTGTCACAAAATAGCGATGTAGCAATTGCTTGTGAAACTCTTAAGTCTTGTAAAATGTACCGTAACCATGTCAACTCCAGACAAGTGTTTGCCATAACTCTATACTCAGCTTTTGCCATTGTTGCAAAAATTGATGATTTTCAACGATTTTCCGACGAAAAATCGATGACTGGAGGCAAGCTGGTCCGATAAAGACCAAACTGGCATTCAAAACGGTGGCACCGATTAATCTGGCAACTAGTCCAAGTAATTGGCCAACTCAGCCCAAGTTGGCCTACTTGGCCCAATCACGCAAAGGGCCTTTTTTTTTTTCCCAAAAATACGACCCCAAAACAATGTCATTTTAGGGTGCCTAAAACGACGTCTTTTTGGGTCAATTTAATTTTTTTTTTTTAATTTTGGGTGCAGACCAAAAATAACATTGAAAGCTTCTTGGAGAAGCTTTCAATCTGCTCAACACTCTCTCTCACTCTAAGGTTCATGTTAAGCTTCTTGGAGAAGTTACTATCATCGTTGTCGGCATTTGTCATTAGCCAATCTGTCGTCGCTATCTCCGACGGCTGGTCCGATCATAATTTTTTTTTTTTCCTTTTTTGCTTTTAATTCTAAGTCTTTTAGTTTTTAAGTTTTGTAAACTTTTTTACATATCAATGGAGCTTAAAGTAGTGATTTTTTTAGCATTTACAATAGTGATTTCAACAAAAAAAACTTGAAACACGTTGAAAGTAGTGAATTTTATGATTTTATCACACATTAACACTTAAAGTAATGATTTTTATCTTGTTTTTCTTTGCTAAGAGTTATCTATTGAATTTGGATGATGATTTTTAATGGCTTGTGAGGAAATATAAGCATGAAATTGTTATTGAATATTTGTTGTGTAATATTTGTTGCTTATATTCTTTATAATATTTGTTGTGTTTGTGTTACTTGTGTAATGTTTAATTGCTTATATTCTTTGTAATATTTGTTGCGTTACTGTGTAATACTTCAATATTTGTTGGATGATTAAGTTGATTGATAATTTGATATTCATGAATCATGGCGAATGTTAATGAGTCTTTGGGAGCTTTCACTATCCAATCTCTTAAACGAAATTTAGGTGATATCGAATGGGAGTATCGGATGTTGGCAAATTGGAAGAGCTTGAAAAAAATTAAATGCAAATTGTGTGGAAAGGTTATATTTAGAGGGATATATAGCTTGAAAGGACATGTGGGTTACATATATGGAAATATGGCCAAATGTCCAAAGGCACTACCGGACGATGTAGCTAAATGTAAAATTGCAATTATGGAGATAAAAATAGAAAAAAAAATGCTTGAGGATAATTTGAAAAGTGAAGAAGTAAATATTGGGAACAAAAAGAGATGGAAGAAGCAGAGATTGGAGGGGCAAGGAAAGAGCGCCATTTTGTTGGCCTTATTGATAGATTCTCAAAAGAGATTAATCCAGAGTTGTCACAAGGTTCAAAGATAATGTGACAAAAAAACATCAATGAAGCACTATTTAAAGAGAGAACCAATCAAGTACATAAATGGGTGACTATTTGGTGTTTGAAAGTGGCATTCCATGAAATGTTATTGATAATGATAGTTTCTTACACACTTGTGAAGCGATTGGTCAATTTGGGTTGGATTATAGACCTCCAACTTTTTATGAAATCGGGAAGCGATATTTGCCTTAAAAGGTGGAAGAGACTAAGTTGTTGTTAAAGAAACAAGAAGAAGAGTTGACTTAAAATGGATGTTCAATTATGATGGATGCTTGGACGGATAGGAAAAGGAGAAGCATAATGAATTTGCGTGTGAATTGCATGTACGAATTTCATATAATTTATCTACTATACATTATTAGATTGTCTATATCATTGATACTATAATTGATAAGTCTGATCATTTAATAAACAATGTTTGATTATTGCAGGATAGGAACCACTTTCCTTTCTTCCAAGGAGTGTTCTAATGTGGCACACACTGCTAAACACATTTTCTAGTACGTGAATGAATGTATTAAACAAGTCGGACTTGAAAATGTTGTTCAAGTAGTAACCGAAAATGCCAATAATATGGCCGCTGCCAAGATTTTGAAGGAGAAGAGGCCAAAAATATTTGGGACCTAATGTGCTGCTTACACCATCAACCTCATGCTTGAAAGTATTAGAAAGCTTCAAAGGTTTAAAAAGTTTATTGACCAAGCAAAGCAGTTGACAACCCTTTTTTATGCTCATCATAGGACTTTTTTATGCTCATCATGGCACACACTGCTAAACACATTTTCTAGTACGTGAATGAATGTATTAAACAAGTCGGACTTGAAAATGTTGTTCAAGTAGTAACCGAAAATGCCAATAATATGGCCGCTGCCAAGATTTTGAAGGAGAAGAGGCCAAAAATATTTGGGACCTAATGTGCTGCTTACACCATCAACCTCATGCTTGAAAGTATTAGAAAGCTTCAAAGGTTTAAAAAGTTTATTGACCAAGCAAAGCAGTTGACAACCCTTTTTTATGCTCATCATAGGACTTTAGTAATGATGAGGTCCTTTACAAAGAAGAGGGACATCGTAAGGCTAGCAAAGACTATATTTGCATATGTTTTCCTTACTTTGGGATAACAGGTACCTATTGTTGAACTTGTTAAAGAGTTAGATTGATTGACTTGAGCAGACAAGATATAGTCTCTGTGCCATGTTGGAGGTTGTTTGGGTCGGGTAGAGTGGCATATAGAGGTGTTGGATGTTTTTGTAGAATTTGGTATGGAAGTTTTAGGAATAGAAAGATTATTTTCTAGTTCTATAGTAGTTGTGACAGGAGCATCACAACAGGGAATTTTGGTCTCTACGACAATTGAGGCAAAATTGTTTGTGCTACGGATTGGAGAATTATGTGTCGTAACATTTGTATTTAGTAGAAAAATCTCCATATCGTCAGGTTGGGCCCCGTGGCGTGGAGCATCTAGTGCTAGGGCATCCAATGCAAGTTGGTTGTGGTTTGTAATAATGTCAGATAAGGTGTCGAAAATGGACATAGGTTTAAGTGGATAGTGCAGTGGAAATGTTTGATAGGAGAAAAGGAATGTGGTTTTGCAAAATTGGACATCACAACTAACTAAGAATTTTTGTGTTTCCGGATCATAGTGCTTGAACCCTTTCGGGCCAATTGGATATCCCACAAAAATACATTGTTTGGCTTGTGGATCGAATTCGTGAGTAGGGTGAACATTTGTACCATGACACAAACAACGAAAGACTCTCAAGTGATAAAATAATTAGGGGATAGTGATGACGCGACCCGACCCGGATACCTCTAACTCTGATCCGGTAGATCACGCCGGGCACCCCAACGGATCCCTCTTAGACCCGACTCGTCGGGCTAAGCGAAACCCATGGAGCGAACCCTAAACTTTCTGATACTTTCTGAAACATCGTTGGGTTAGTTTTCTTTAAAAACTGAAAACGCGTAGGAAAATTTTTATTTTTAATTTTAAATTCATTTTCAAAACTCATTTTTTTAACAAAATTTCGGCAGCATAATATCTGTATTTTTAACGTTCCCGAAAAACCTGTTTACAGAAAAATAACACTTCGACTAAATTTTATTACCAACCAAACTTCTGGTTGCCCGTAGGCCTCAATCATGCATTTGATTTTCAAATCAACTTAAGAAAATTGAAATCACATTTAATAAACCGCATTTAATCAAAAGCAATTTAAAAACATCTACGAGCGAATAATTACAAATTATTTATACACTTTTAAAAGATATTTACATGAAAATATAATTGATTTAACAAAATGGGCTACTTAAATGATGTCGTGTCGCGCTGGCCCGCCCGCTGGAGGTGATGCTGCTTCTCAACTAACTGCTGAGAGTACCTGAGGAGGTTTTTATATAAAACAGAAAAATATAATGAGCTAGAAGCTCAGTTAGTGATAATATTTCTTTTCTTTGAAAATCTGATTTTCTAAACTTCCTCCTCTGAAAACGTTTGAAAACTATTCTTTGTTTCGAAAGCATTTCAAGTTTAAATTTCTTAAACATCAACTTAAATAAGAGAATTTATATATAAACATAGGCTTGCTTTTAAACTCAAAACTTATAGCTGTAAATCATAAATAACTTGAATAATAATTTTAAAACTTCTTTTCTCTCAAATATGCTTTTCTCTTTTTAAAACTGTTTCTTGATATCTTTCAAAATTATCATAGCATCCCTAAATCTGGGGTCTCTCAAATCTAACGGCTATGTGCGGAATTTCTCAGCGCTAACCATAGCTCGTCAACTCTTGAGACATCTCGCGGCTATGTGCGGAATTTCTCAACGCTAACCATAGCTCGCCTGCTCTGAGACATCTCGTGCCTATGTGCGAAATTTCTCAGCGCTAACCATAGCACACGAAACACTACCCCACATCAGTAATGACAACTCGACTGACAGACTCTGACACTTATCCCCCTGGTTAGTGACTTACCCCTCCTCAGGACTGTGCCAACTGATGTAGGATAGACCGGCCGGGTCTAAACTGTTCTGTAATCTTTGAAAATCTCTGAGGGGATACTTTCTGGTTTTGAAAAAACTTTTCCTTTTCTACTTTAACTTTTTGGTGCAAAAGCACAAATCTCTTTTCTGAGTGCGTAAAGCACTAAAATCTGATTTCTGAGTGCAATAAGCACTAAAACTCATTTTCTGAATCCATTAAGCACTAAATATCTTTGGTAAGTGCAAAAACACAAAATAACATCATTTCAATATCTAAATTCATGCTCATATCCATGCATTTAAAATAAGCTCAAGTAAACAATTAATTTATCAAATCAAACTTGATAATTTGAAATATTCTTAAAATCTTTAAATAAAACTCACTCACAAAATTGACAACTGAAAATGGCGCGTGCGGAGCCCCTAATCCTCTCGCCTCGATCCTCGAGTGCCCTCGTCACCTACACAACATATGGAAACATAAATTTTCGTTCACGTCACTTCTGAAAACTCGAAATTACACAATCGCCCCTAAATGACCATTTTTACGCACAACTCTCCATTTTGATTTCTAATCTTAATCTTTTGCTTTTAATAGCTTCAATACTCCTAATTAAACTCATTAGGGTCATCCCAACACACAACGAACGTCATAAGGGTTAATTTACAAAATCGCCCTTCAAACTAGTTTAACACGCGATTTGAATTCTCTTTAAATCTTTGATATTTTCTTAGTTCTCTAAGCTCCCAATCAACACCAATTCGCTTATTTTTCAACTCATATTTAATCAAAACTAACCAACAAACAAATCAGAATAAATCTATTTCAAATAAATCTAATCACCAACAAAATCATTAATCTTAAACTCAAATAACTTACCCCTATATCCTTTTCGCGTTAACTTCGTTTTGAGGTTGATTTTGAGGTGGTTTTGGACTAGTTTTGGTGATAGATCTGGGTTGGGTTTGAGCTGATTTTCTTCCTCCTTCTTCCTCCTCCCTTTCTCTCTCTCTTTCTCCCTCGGTTCCGCCGCGGTTCGGGGCTGATTTCGCTGTCGTTAGACGTTGTCTCTGTCGCTGGATCTGCACGCGTGAAGGACGGTTTCACCTACTTCTCAGCTCAGTTTGGTTCGGGTTTGGAGTCGGGTTTAAGCTAGTCTACGTGCGGATCGAGCTAGAGCAGCTCGTCGACGGCTCTTTCCGCGTCGATCGGAGCTGTTCACGCGGCAGTTCTGCTCCGTTTTGGCGTCGCGCGTCACTAGCTTCAGGTGGCTTCTTCGCTGCTGCTCGGTGCCGATTTGCTCAACTTCGAGGTGTATCCGTCGTGCGGTTCTGGTCGGCGATGGTGGCTGCTCCTTCTTCTTCTTCTTCTGTTCTTCTTCTTCCTTCTCTTCTTTCTTATTCTCTTCTCTTTTTTTTTTCTTTTCTGCAACAGCTTCTGTTTTCATTCTGCTCACTGTTATCTTTTTTAAAAGTCAAACAAAATATTTTTGGCTTTTAATTTCCTCCCCAAACAATTGTGAAAATGACGGTCACGTCCTGTTAAAATTACGGTCTCTCCCTTAGCTTTTAACTTAATTTTACTTTGACCACAAATTTTTAAAATTTATCTTCAAATTAGTCCCTTTTTACCTTAAAAATTATTCGATTTCAGTCACTATTTTATCATTCCGTTTAATCTCCAATCGAATTTAAATCAATCTCTATGGGTCATCTATGACCTTAAGCGTTTCCATCAACCATTTAGAGTCTCTAATCATTACTTAAGGACTATTTCCGAGAAATCCATAAAATCAAATTCAAGTGCTTACAAGTGAAGTATTTCAAATGGTGATTTGCTGGATAATAATGGTGAAAGAAGACGATTGATAAGATAAGTTGCGATTAAATCACATTCTCCCCAAAATATTAAAGGAAGATGTGATTAAAAAGAAGAGCACAAGCAACTATGATGATATGGCAATGCTTGCGTTCAACAACCCCATTCTGTCGTAGAGTGTAAACATAAGTTCACTAGTATTCTATGCCATGAGATTGAAAATATTTTTTCATTGAAATACATTTTGAACCACTATCAACTCGAATAGGTTTAATAGATGCATGAAATTGAGTTTTTGCAAAAGTAATAAAGGATTGAAGGATATTTTGAGTTTCTTATTTATATTGCAAAGATAAACCCAGGTACATCTGCTAAAATCATTAACAATTGTAAGAAAAAAAAAGGAAGGTGCTTCTGAATGTGGTTGTACTTTATGAGGGCCCCAAATATTACAATGTAGTAAATCAAAAGGAGACTTTGTTGTTATAGAACTTGAAGGAAAAGGTAACCGAGTTTGCTTAGCCATAGGACAAATGATACGATTATTATTAAAAGAAATTGTTTTTGAAGAAATGAAAGAACTATCTAACTTAAGATGATCTGGAGATGGATGTCTAAGATGTATGTGCCACAGATTTGGAGGTTTAGAGGCTTGGTGGGAGATAGGTGTTTGTTGTATAGAAGACATGTAATAAAGATCACCTCGTTGTTTACCTGAGCCAATCATCCTCCCCGAAGCCAAGTCCTATAAGATGCAAAAGTTAGGAAAGAAAATGGCATAATAGTTTAAGGCATTGGCAATTTTAGTAATGAACATCAAGTTTAGACAAAAAGAAGGAACACACAAAACGTTGTTGAGAGTGACATCGGAATTAAAAGGAATATTTCCAGTGCAAGTAATAGAACTTGAAGAACCAGTAGATAAGTTAACAATTGGTATGAAGGATGACTCTATTTTGGTTAAAAGTGAGAGCTTAATTGTTAATATCATTTATTAGAGATTTCGTGGACTAATTTAAAAAGAAAAAAATTGAAACATTAATATTATATATCACTGAAGATGAATGGGCTTGTGAGATTTTAATCCTATTGTAAAATTCTTGAGATTTGAAACTTGTTGTAAAATCTAAAGGGTTTAATTATTTTGTAGAAACCATCTATTGTCAACGGTTTTCTCATTTGGCGATCAAATTAAATTTATATGCATATTTTATATCGAGTTTATATTTTAAAAAATCATCATATTCATAACATCTTTCTAACTAATGTAAATACACAAAATTGAGACCTTAAAAAACTAATTATATATATACACTCATAAATATAATTACAAAACATTTAAAAATAACTTTATTAATTGGTATATATATATAAATAAATAAACATTTAAATTATAAAACTAAAAAATAGTTTATAAAATGATAAAAATAATCTAATAAAATAAAAAATATAAATGACAAAAGTTTAGGCAGTCTTAAAAAGGGGAGTGAGAACGATAGAAAGAAAGAGATAGAGGAGTGAGAGAGAGAAGAAAATGGTAGAGAGAGAGGAATGAAAAGTATTTTATATTAGGGTTTTTTTTTTTTTCTTTTATAAAAAAGAAGGTGATTAGTGTTTTTTCATTTAGGTAAATGCTAATAAAACTCATTTCAGTTCTTTGATGCTAGTTAAACATGACACCAGTTCTTTCATGCTATTTGACATCATTTACTCAAAAATATATATATATATATATTTATTTATATATATTGTAATGTTACTCTCATTGAGATTAGAAGAGAAGGAACACGATTTAGACTCACAATCTCCAAGTGTAATTGTAAGGGGAATATATACTGCTAGATCAATTTCATCTTGTTGATGAGTATTAATAAGTATTTTTTTTTTAATTATTTTAAATCTCTTCTAAAATATATATATATATATATATTTTCTATCTTTTAAACCTTAAATTCTTGTGTACCTTCAATTTGAAACTCAGTGACAATTTTATTCCTATAACTATATAGATCAGGTAAAATAACATTACCCTTTATAAGTATTATATTCTCTTTCTTTATTTTCTTGATCATTCTTCATGTTAGTGCATTAAAAGTTGAGTAGAAATTGGTTTAAGATCATGAGTATTGATTCTTAGCTTGCTTAATGGAAAAACCCGAGATAAGGAGATTCTATGCTCTCATATTGCAAAAGAGTTAAAAAGCATCCTAGCGGTAGAGACAACTAGACATGGGTATTGATTTTTAACTAGTTTAATGGAAAACACAAAGAAAAGGAGTTTCTGTGCTCCCTTTTGGCAAAGATAGAAAACCAACCATATGGGAATATGGTTGCTTAATTCTTATCTCTTCATATTCTAAAAACAATTTGACAAGCCATAATCTTTCTTTCCATCGATTGTCATATTTATCTATAGCACTAAGTATCTTTTGTTGCAACCAAGTTTTTGTTTGAAAATGTTGGAAAAATAGGATAAACACCCATTTTAAGGACTCATTTTGTTGGGTTAGAGATATTAAATAAGATGGATCAAGATGAATTTGTGTATTCATGTGCAAAAAATGGTGCTTAAATGAATGAGAAATTGAGGTTTAAAGTGCACCTATTGGGAGATTTTGCCCCACAATGAATCTGCAATTTTTTGAATTATGATTGAATGTTGATTTAATTGATGGATTTAAGGGCAATTGAACTTGAAGAGTTTGTAACTTAAAAAAATTAAAGTTATTGATTTTGAATTGGATTTATAACTAAAAAATTAAATTACGGTTTTAACTTTTCCATTGAATTTATAGCTGAAAAATAAATATACTTTTAAATTTTCAAATTGTTTTGATTTGGAATTGAATTTGTAACTAAAAAATAAATTGCAAATTTAATTGCCATGAATTGCAAAATTAAATATTCAAATTGTAACCGTTGGTGTTAAATGAAAATTTGAATTTTCAATATGTAATTGTTAATTGGTTCAATGGTTGATTTAAAATATGTTTTGTAACCACCCACATGAAGACTATAAATTGGCATCCTTTCTAGTTGTTCAGTGACAATTAAGAATTCATTTTATTTAATAGTTTATTTTCTCTCAAATACTATTCCTAGTCATAAGTTTCCAGAGTGTTTGGAATTAAGATATTATTCAGTTCACTAGAAGATTTTGATTGGTGTTATTGTATCTTGGGAGATAAACAATTCAGAGAATGAGCAGAAAATTGTCTTAAGAATACCATAGTTATTATGGGTCTCAACACCTTTGATTCTATTTTATTTTATTGCACTTTTTAGTCCTTGCTATAAATTTGCTGTAATATGGAGAGTCTCCAAAATTTTAGTTTTATATAGTATTACCTATTCTTATTATTATCAATTTTTCTAACAGAAAATAGATAGTAGACAGGACCTAAGATCATTCCACTTGAAACTTTAATATGCAAATGCAAAAATGTTCATACATATACACGTATAATTTTCACTATCTAAACAAATCTGCCTAGCTAAATCAAATTATGTTCAATTTTTTTAGTAATTTCTACTCAATGAAATAATTATTTATCTAAATGGTCTGATTTTTAATAATTAGTATTCAATTTTATTTTAAACTGTTTTTGACATATCTAATAATTTTTTAAACACTACATATATTGACTTTTATTTGAAGTTAGATATTGATTTCTTCCCTCACATTTTATTTTTGACATCAAATATTAAGCTAAATATTAAATATGAATATCTTATTAAATTGAAGAAGACAACTTTAAAATAATGAAATAAAAGATAGAGAAATTGTTGAATGCTTTTTTCTCATTCTCACTATGAAAAATTAAAAGCATATATATATATATATATATATATATACACACACACACACACACACACACAAAGGGAATGAATAAAGACTAGCTAATTTCATGCCTATAATATTGTGATCCCATATTAATGGGGTATTTCTAATTTCATATATAAATCAATGGGATACTATTTCTAATTTCATGCCTAAATCAATGGGATACAAATTAATTACAAATATACAATAATCTTAACACTCCCCCTCAAGTTGGAGAGTGAACATCATGAAGTCCCAACTTGCCACATAGCGTGACAAATTGGTCCTTTCCCAAAGCTTTTGTAAACACATCCGCTAACTGAAAGTCAGTAGGCATGTACGAAGGACTAATCAATTTTGCTTACACTTTTTCTCGAATAATGTGATAATCTATCTCAATGTTCTTTGTGCATTCATGAAACACAAGGTTGGCTGCAATGTATAGTGCTGCTTGATTATCACAAAATAACGGTGTGGCAGATGCTTGTGAAACTCTTAAGCCTTGTAAAATGTACTATAACCATGTCAACTCTTAAAAAGTGTTTGCCATAGCTCTATACTCAGCTTCTACAGATAATCTAGAGACATTTGCTTGCTTCTGGGACTTCCATGAAATGAGAGAATCCCTAAGAAAAATATAATACCCCGTAATTGATATTCTTGTGAAGTTGCAACCTGCCTAATATGAATCATAGTAAGTGTTAAGAGCAAGGTTGTTTATGGAAGGAAACAATAAACCTTATCCTAGCATAACCTTGATATATCTAAGAACCCGTAAAACAACATCTTAATGTGGTTTTCTAGGCTCATGCATAAATTGACTTAAAATGCAAACTGAGTAAACTATGTGTGGCCTTGTGACAGTAAGATAGATCAATTTGCCCACCAATCTTCTGTATTTGGTCAGATCGCTCAATGCTAAACCATTTATGAGAGTGAGTTTCAAATTTTATTCCATTGGAAAACTAGCTAGTCGTGCACCCAGAAGCCTCGAACCTTCTAAGATATCCAATGCATATTTTCTTTGAGACATCAAAATTCCTTTCTTTGAGCGGGAAAATCCAATGCCTAGAAAATATTTCAAGTCGCCAAGATCTTTCATGTGGAAGTGTTTAAGAAGGAACTTTTAAGCCATTCCGTTTGTTGAAGATCATTACCAGTGAGTAGTATATCGTTAATATAAATGAGAACCGTAGTGAAAGAATTACCTTGAACTTTAGTGAAAGTGAGTAGTCAGCTTTGAATTGTAAATAACCAGTTTTCTTAATAGTGTCCGAGAAGGTAGAAAACCAATTTCTTGATGCTTGTTTGAGACTATAAAGAGACTTGTTGAGCAGACATACAAGATTCTCCCCTTATCGACGAAGACCAGATGGAGGTTCCATATAGACAACTTCATGTAAATCTCCATGGAGAAAGACATTTTGAACATCAAGTTGGTGAATGAACCAATTGCGTGTAGTAACAACAGTAAAAAGGCATCGAAGAGTAGTAAGTTTGGTAGTGGGGGAAAAGGTCTCATGGTAGTCAATTCGTTCAACTTGAGCATAACCCTTAGCGACAAAGCTAGCTTTGTAACATTCAATGGCGCCATCATATCGATACTTGATCTTGTAAACCCATTTGCAGCTAATAGATTTATGTCGAGGAGAAAGAGGGACCATACTCTAGGTTTTGTTTTTCTTTAATGCTTCTAATTTAGTTTTCATCGCGTCTTGCCAATGTGGATCAAGAATGGCATGAGTATAGGCTTAGGGCTCTTTATGACCTACGATGTTAGCTAGAAAAGAGCAATTGATGATGAGAAATCAGAATATGAAAGAAAATGAGAAATGGGATTTCGAGTACCTATTGTTGAACTTGTCGATGAATTAGATTGATTGACTTGGGTAGACAAGATGTAGTCTTTATGCCATGTTAGAGGTTGTTTGGGTCGGGTGGAGTGGCGTATGGAGGTGTTGGATGTTTCTGTAGAGTCTGGTATTATAGCTTCACGAATAGGGAGGTTATTTTCTGGTTCTGTAGTAGTTATGACAGGAGCGTCACAACATGGAATTTTGGGCTCCACGGTAGTTGAGGCAGAATTATTTGTGCTACGGATTGGAGAATTATGTGTCACGACATCTATGTTTGGGAGAAAAATCTCTGTATCATCAAGTTGGGCCCTATGGCATGAAGTATCTAGTGTCGTAGCATCCAATGCAAGTTGGTTGTGGTTTGTGGTAATTTCAGATAAGGTGTCAGAAATGGGCATACATTCAAGTCGATAATGTTGTGGGAATGTTTGTGAGGAGAAAGGGAATGTAGTTTTACGAAATTGGACATCACGGCTAACTAAGAATTTTTGTGTTTCCGGACTATAGTGTTTCTACCCTTTCAAGCCAGTTGGATATCCCACAAAAATTACTCTTTTTTAATTATCTCAGGTTTTCTCTCTCTCTTATTTCCTTTATCCTCTCATAAATTTTGTCTCCAATTCTTCCTTTAATACAAATAAATTGGATTTTTAAAAGATGACAAAAATGGTAGAAAGTGGTAGCTATGATTCTACGATGCAATCAATTGTTTTTTGGTTTTCACAAATATTCTAGTTTATCAACAAAACTTTTGAAAACAAAACTAGAATCTATACTCACAAGTCCCACTACGTATAAATATAATTATCTACCTTATTAAAAGCATAAAAAATAAATAAAAGGCATTTTTTTTTCTGATAATAAAGTTTTATTAACACCATGAATTACATACAAAATGAATCAAGAAAGAATTTTGTCCTAACTAAAAAAATATATATATATATGTATACATATTTTTGGATTAAATAACAAATAAAGATAAAACACAAAATTTTTGTTGTGAGACAAAAGCCTCACAAAGTGACTTTGCAGCTATATTCATTTTTCCAATAACGATGAACATTAAGGAGGTAATTTCGTCAAGTTACATCATTTAAAGGAGAAGACCTATTCTACAGATTAAATTTAGATCAATGAATTTATTTTGATGAGTTTTCCTTTAAAAAAAATGATCTTCATAGTTGATTCAACAAATTATGTGATCAAAATAAATATATGGAATGAAAACAAGAAAAGTATGGAATATGAGATGATTGAACAAAATTATATTTATTGTCATTAAAGAGGAGAGAAGAAATAATTGTTGTAAGATGTACAGCTAGTATGGTTTCTTAAGGGATTAATTTATCCTTACCATTCATAATCGGTTGATCTAAGGGTTTACAATTTGTGCTAGAATTTATGTAATTTATTTGGGTTTCTGATCCTATCCCTACATTGGACAGGATTGACAACCCCTAAACAATATAAATTATTGTACAATTTGTTGACTGACCCTTAGATCATGATAATTTTAAATGACTTAAATGTACTCACACATTTATGTATAACTTTAGTTTTACACTCCAAATAAATGTGTTCTTTCACTTCTCTCTTCATCCTATTTCGTCTCCTCTCATCATGAATGAAAAAACCATCCATTGATATCTCTCTCCTCTCTCCCAATTCACTGAAATTTTGTCATTTTTTTATATTCATAATAAATTGTCTTTCCAACTCTTTATTTGACCAAACAAAATAAACACCTAAAATGATTTTAGTAAAAAAAAAAAAACCCAGATCTATCCATTGTCAAACTCATTTACATCAGTGCCCTTTTAACAAATTTTGCATGTCAGAGTTTTGATGGACTTATCTTCTATTCCGGTAAATTTTTAATACTCATTATTAATTTGAAATGTTTATTTTTTATTTTTTTTAAAGAATTTATTTTTTATTTTTTAATTATATTAAAATCCTTACCTTATTCATTAATGAGTGTAAAATTGTAGAAGCCTACAAAGTGGTATTGAGTTAACTCTTGGTAAGAAGAAAAGACAATGGGAGCAAATCCATGAACAACAATAATGAAAACACAATAAAGAGGTTTGACTATATATTCTCTAGTCAAACTCTTAAAGATGAATTGATATATATATTGGCATAAGTCGACTGCCAGACGACTAATCCTGAAAATAATTCCAAGTAATGTGAGGGAATTTACACCAGTGTAAATCAATTATCCAATTTTACATCGATACAAAATCGTAATTTACATCAGTATAGATCAAAATTTCGTATAAAAAATATATATATACGAAATTCTACATATATACATTAGAGAGAGAAGAGAAGGATGGATGTGAGATTTTACACATTTTCTCATGTTCGAAAAATGTAAGGATCTTACCCTTGATAAAATTTATATTCATAAAATAAATGTGTCATAAAGGTAAGATGGCAGGCTTAGCTAAAGGCAGCTTATTCATCTTGGTGTTCTGTAACAAAAACAAAATCATTTTTCAGGACTCCATTATCATTTAATGGACGAAGTGAAATTTTTAGTAACAAACTGAGCATAAACAAACAAAAAACAAGCTGTAAACCCGTAAATATTCGTATCACAACCGACACTCGTTACTTCAAACTTTGATTTATTATTAAAAAGAAAAAAATTAACCTTTGAAGTGAGAAGAGGACAAATAATGAGCTTGAACACTTGTCATTCTCCATTTTAAGCAATTACAAAGCCCAATTATGTGAGTTTCTCATGCGCATTTCTCATTTAAAAGGCAAGAGGCCCATCAAGTTGTTTGGAGATATTGGACCTATTTAGACACCTACAACCTGCTTGTTCCATATGGATTCGGACACTTTTCTATAGGCTCGGAACTTCTTGTTGGGCTAAATAAATTTAATGATAGATGTAACAATGGATAAAGATTCATTATTTGAATTTTTTTATTCTTAAATGTAGTGCCGAAAAAAAAAAAAAAAGCATGAGAGAATTTTAATCCATATTATATATGCATAACCATAGAACCTGGCATCCACATCCGTGTATAGCTTATGCATAGTTTATTCTTTATTGTAAGAGACATTGCTCGGAAGATAAAGTGGTGGTGGGTCACAGTAACATATTCAATTGTGAGGTTCCTACTTCCATTTTCCGGAAGAAGTGGGATTTATTTTATAATTTAACAAATTGACCAAAACCATACGGTGCAGGAATAAAACTAGAGAGTGGAATGTCAGTGTACTTTGTATGCAGAGTTGCATTAGAAGTAATGGGTCTGGATTGGTTGGGCTGGACTTTATTTCGTTTTGCAACAATCTGGATCCTCTTAATATATGGGCTGTTGCTTCCTTGGCTATTTCCATTGGAGATCATTGCTAAGAACACTCTTGGTAATCTTCCACCAGGAGCTTTCCTAGGTGACTTTGTCATTATCTTGGCGGATAACATCCTTCCTAAGAGGACTTTGGTGCTTGGAGGAAACCAAACTATCTCAAATATTATGAAACCTTGATCCTTCAACTCATTGCTCAAACACATAGTATACAAAGAACAAATAAAATTCATCAAGTAGTAAATAAAGAAATCCGAATAATGTGACAAAGTGCTTTATTGGTGAAGGATGTTTTAAATGCTATAAATAGTGGAAAATAAACTTGCAGGAAAACAAATAATTTAGATTATATATATATATATATATATATTTATCAAAACCATCTCTCAATCTTAAACAAATAACTTCCATAACAAATAAAAACTATCAAGTAACGAGAAAGAAGAAAGCTCAAGTAGTTGGAAAAACAATATTCAATAATATGAAAACAGCTTGAAGATTAAATAAACTAACATGGTTTATGTGGACTAACACCACCTATATTACTTTTGTAACATGCCTAGTTTACAATTCAAAAATTTAATTAACGATCACATTAGTTTATCATTATTATTACACATTTGGAGATCTAAAATGTTAGTGTGTGTATATATATATAAGTATGTATGTATGTATGCAGAACAATATTTATCCCCAGTGGCCATCAAATAATTTTCAAAATAAAAAGAATTGTTACATGAAATAAAATCAAATGTATGAAAAACATATATATATATATATATATTTACATGCAGTGGTGGACCTAAAAATTTTTTTTAGAAAGGGCACATGAACAAAATCATAAAAACATTAAAAATTAAGATAATATTAAATATATAATATTTTTATGTGAAACAAAGTTTAATAACATAATAGTTGTTTAAAAAAATATATAGTTCAAATAAAATGAAAACATATACATACTTAAGTAAAACAAGTAGTCTTACGTTTAAAAATCTTAATGAAATTATTAAAATAAATAAAAATAAAAAGATTGAAAAAAGAAAAATAATATAAACTATCTAAAGTTATAATAAAGTAAAACTATAAAGTTAAAAAAAATATTAAAAAAATGAATCATAACAATACATGGACAATTTTAATATAATAATATAAATCTAAAATTTAAAATTTTAGGATTTATTGATGAGATGTATGTTAAAATTAAATTATTAAAAATAAATAAATTTAAAAAAGTAACAAACCTAGTAGGTTAACCTGGTCTTATAAGTGACAAGATACCAAGTAAAGATGAAAAGATATCATGTAAAGAAGAGAAAAAAGGTAGATATAAGAAAAGTAATAAAAAAATTAATTATATTATAAACAAAAATAATAAATAATAATATTGAAAAAAAGGGAAATAATAAACAATAAATTGAATCAAAACAATACTTGGACAATTTTAATACAATAACTTAAACCTTAAAGTTTAAGATTTTAGGATTTATTGATGAGATATGTGTTACATCTAAATTATTAAAATAAATAAATTTTAAAAAGTAATAAATTTAGTAGGTTAACCTAGTATTATAAGTGACAAGATGTCAAGTGAAAGTAAAGAGATATCGTGTAAGGAAGAAGAGAAAAAATGTAGATATAAGAAAAGTAATAAAAAAAATTAATTATGTTAGAAAGAAAAATAATAAACAATAATGTTGAAAAAAGGGGAATAATAAACAATTAGAAAAAAAAAAAAAAGTGGACATCTCACAACAAAACAAAACAGGAAGAACATCAATGAAAATTAATAAAATATTCGAAAGTCAAAACATACATTCCAAGTTCGGGTTCGAACCTCCACACACACAGTTTTGCTATTATTATTTTTTTTTAAAAAAAAAAGAAAGAAAAAGCAAAAGAGAAGCAAAATCAGTGAAGTTCGAACCCGATTCGCATATATAAAAGAGGACAACTCATACCACCAGTCCATTCAACGTTTCTTGAAGCTTTTCACTTCATTATTTATTTAACAATTTAAATATTCAATAACTAATATTATAGACTTAATAATTTTTCATAAAATTTCGTGAGAGGCACATCTCTTTTCTAGCCCTAAGCTAGGTCAGCCCTTCTATACATATTAAAAGACTACCTCAATAGCATAACTCTAGTCAAATTGAGTTGTACAAACAACAAAACCTTTCATGTTCTAGAGGAATACAGTTGTAAAATATTATTTAAAATGTGTTCTTGATAGATGAACACATGAAAAAAAAAAAACAAAAGTTTTCTCAAGAGAAATCATTAATACATAGAGGAATACAGTTGTAAAATATTATTTAAAATGTGTTCTTGATAGATGAACACATGAAAAAAAAAAACAAAAGTTTTCTCAAGAGAAATCATTAATACATAATGCAAGTATCTAATACTAGTTTTAAAACACTCTTTCATTACTTTTATCAATGAAAAAAATTTAAAAAAAAAAAAATCTTGATGCAAAGACCCATCCCACTTTCAATATAATACAAAATCCAACTCATTTGTAACAAATTGTGGCAGTCTTCATGTGCTTCCACCAAATTCTCTCAATAAAAACTCTTGTTAATTCTATAAAAACAACTTATGAAATTCACAAGCATTATTCTCATGTATTACCTCATTAATTTTCCCAATAATTGGAAGTAAATAAGAATGAAGAATTGAGATGCAAAAGAAAACAAAGTTGCATTCTTGCTATCAACTCTTTATAACTAAACTAGAACCTCACACTTAAAATTGCAAATGAGATAGTAATAGTGTCAGAAACACTTGTCTAATTAACATCTGATGTGTTTACTTAACAGATTAGGAAATGAAAATAAGGAATACGAATGATTGATGGTGTTTACTTGCTCTAAAATTATTACGTAATGAAAATAAAATTGTGAGTCACATATGAATTTGAGATTGTAGAATGGAAATCTCATTCCCTTCACCCAACTTGAAAATCTCATTTTCATTCCCTTTTGCAAGGTAAAAAGTCTATTAGATCTTTTTTTTTTTTAAAAAAAAAAAAAATGATATAGATA
The DNA here is from genome assembly GCA_021234005.1 of Nephelium lappaceum. Taxonomy (NCBI): domain Eukaryota; kingdom Viridiplantae; phylum Streptophyta; class Magnoliopsida; order Sapindales; family Sapindaceae; genus Nephelium; species Nephelium lappaceum. The sequence goes on along the minus strand of CM038011.1, from coordinate 15,512,094 downwards.
CACAATATATATTAAATCACGACTTTATATATATATATATATATGCTTACAATAATATTGTTAATTTTTTTTAACAATATTATTGTAAGCATATTTTTAGGTAACATTTTATTAAAAAAGCAAAATAAGGATTTGATATATAATATAGATACACAATATGTTTACAACAATATTGTTATAAAAGTTTTCTTTTAGCCTATTATGATGAGTTAGATGACAAAAAGATGGCGCTGCATCTTAAACATAATTTTACATATTGTAATTAATCCATAATTTTAATCAAGGAAATTTTTGTAACTTGTAATTAATTTATTTCGATTTTAAAGTTAAATAAATAACTCAATGAGAATACTACTGATTCCGATTCTGATTCATATGGTTGAAGTAAACAATTTATTTTGATTTCGATATATCATTCTGATTGTAAGCCATTTTAATTCTAGATCATTTCAATTTCCATTCTAATTCTTATAATTGAAGTAAACACAACACTAGAGTATTCCTTTTACATGCCACGTTGACCAATGATTTAGGCAATGGCTTGTGTGCAATGGACATTAAGCCAAACAACCCATATAAATTAAAATGACACTTATAATCAGAGTCCTAAAGTTTAGGTTATGAAAAAATGGATCATTTTATGATGCAGCAGAAGATTGTTTCGAATTCGAAACGAATAAAATCAAAATAATATGATAGAACTAAAACGTGAAGTTTTATTATTAAAGAAAAATCATGAATAACGTACTAAACACAAACAACTCAAACCTGTTTATAATATTTCTTACCCTAATCTTAATAGGAATCCTAAACTAATAGGGAAACTTAATTAATAGGTTCCTAAACTAATAAGGAAATAAATATTCTTGACTAACAAGTATTTAACTTCCTAATTTTTTTTTTTGAGAAATTAAACTTTGTAATTTGAAACTAATTGAAATAGAAAAACTTAACATTAAAGAAATTCTTCTTATTCCTAATTTGTCCTACATCAAATCTCCTCCTTTTGAAAAAACTCATTCTCGAGTTTTGTGGTTGTAAAGATAACTTATCTAGTGGAAAATACTCGAAGATTTTTGCAACATTGGATTTCATCGATTATGTCACCCAAAAACACTTTGGTTACCCCTTTTAAACACTTAAGATGGGTTGGGTTGACAAATCGGGTCTGGTTGATGTGGAGAATATGGGGTTCACACTACTAGGTCATAGATCTTCTCAAACCAACCTTGTTCATCATCAATTTGACTTTTGTCTCCATCGATATAGGGATGTCAGCCCTCATTGTCTTTGTTCCAGCCTCTACTGGCTCTGATCTAGAACAGGTCTCATGGAGCTTAGCGTCTAGGGTAAACAAATGGATCATGGGTGTATGGATTAGTGTTGTATAGGTTGGGATCTATAAGAGAATCATCGGAGGGCCTCGTCGGTTTGCTGGGTGCACCGATCTAGTGGTACGTAGGTAGTAAGGTTGTGAATTGAGTTGAAAGGCATGTTGCATAGGTGTTATTGGCAGAATCAAGTCACATGCAAGTTCTAAGTGCAGATTCGGCTGTACGGGTCTTGTTTGACCTAATTTTGGGGGTGTGAAGCGACGATCGCACTGTGTACGAATCTAGAGGGGTTGGTCATGGGTCTTGTGAGTAGAACATGTTGTGCGGGTCTGGAAGGTTGTTTTTGTTCAATTCTAGGTCGTTTTTTCCATTGTCATCTCTGACATCCTTACCAGTGATTGTCGTCGAGGCACTTGGCGAGTCAGATTGCTTGTCTCCGGTGATGCATCCAACATCGAGAGTTAATGCAACTATTTGCTGAAGACTTTGAAGTTTTTTGTCCACTCCATTAAGTAGTTGCTCAATCATTGTGAACCGTCTTTCATTGTCGGTGGTTCATTGTCCACTTAAACCAATTTCAACTATTAGCCGAAGGCAAACCACGCTTTAATACCAAATTTGGTGTAATGAAAGATTATTTCGAAATTGAAATGAATAAGATCAAAATAACATGATAGAATTAAAACTTGAAGTTTTATTATCAAAGAAAAATCATGAATAAAATATTAAACATAAACAACTCAAACCTATTTATAATATTTCTAACCTTAATCTTAATAGGACTCCTAAACTAATAAGGAAACTTAATTAATGGGTTCCTAAACTAATAAGGAAATAAATATTCTTGACTAACAAGTATTTGACTTCCTAATTTGAAATTAATTAATTGAAAGAGGAAAACTTAATATTTAAAAAATTCTTTCTATTCCTAATTTGTCATACATCATTTTGTCAAATCCAAAGCCAAGCGATTAGTTTAGGTGTTTGCCATACCACTAAGAAGAGTATGAACTTAAAATCAAGTGTCAAATAATGCTACATCAATACAACAGTTATAGACACTTATGTAGAAAGCATATAAAACTACTAGCTTGAACTATTAACTACAAACCATACAGTCAAGAGATCGCTTTGGATTCCACAAATTGGAATCCACAATAAAGGGCCGAAAAAGTATAACATATACAATAGTTAATTAGAAGCAAGATTACAACAACCCATATGCAGAGCTTGAACACCACTGTTCTAACAAAAGTTCATAGAATCATAATGCGAATTAACCCAATGATGATATGAAGAAGTAAGACTTGATAACTAATACAGATACAATGAATAAGAGAAACAAAGAATAACCAAAATTAATTCAAAACTCCATTAACAATATCCAATATACTCTAATTATCCGTTAAACTCATTTTGCATTGCTAAGGATGCAAAATGGAATCAATCCACTTCATTTAAGGAAGTCATCCATCGCAAAAGCAATTTAATGTAAATATTATACCATGACAAACTATTTTAAAACCACTGTTAAAAGATTCATATAACAGGGCCAATTTCAACAGTGATTTTAACAAGGCAAAACCTACTAAACATATACTCACGGCAAAACACACAAAATTTTAATGTGAACCAATTTCATTTGTAGTAGTTAAACTTATTAACATCCTGGCTAGCTGCCACATCTATGTTACAATCACATGCAAACTTGCAATTGCTTAAAATGTGATTAATCTTTTTCAAATGTTAACTTCATGGCAGAAAAAGAAAAGAAGAAACATTGGTTTTCTTTCCAGTTTCTCTTACACAATAAACGCCTCAGATTTATGGGAGATCAGATAGACATGACCAAAATGAGTGTAATGATTTATGACTGTTATAAAAAACGAGGCACTATTTTTAGCTCTCATATTTATGGTCCATCGATATAAGAATGCATTAACTGCAATGGATTCTCAACCCTAATTTTTTTTTCAAATGATTTTCTAGTTGTTTTTCCTATTAGATAACTTTAACATATAGGTAAATCTATCTTATTAAAGAAACCTAAAAATCTCTCTTTGGCTAATTTATTCATTCAATTGTGCCCAATTTGCTCTAGTCTAGCATGCCAAATATTAACATCAATATTGACAACATCAGTGGAAGTGATAAGTGAAAACAATCATCATTATTAATAGTATTGTCAAATTCGGTATTTAATACAATGAAACCATTTGATAAATCTCAAGTACCCAAACATAATTAATCCAATAAATCCTCAAAGAGTTGTTATGAAAATTTAAACAATATCAAACTATATCCTAAAACCATAAGGATAATTATAGAGGCAAGATTCAATCAAATATCTAGAGCATCTAGAACATCATAGAGATATAACACTTGGCCATCTCGTAGAATCCTTTTGCAGGTGTTAATTCCTCTCACTTTAACTTTTGAGTTATTCCTTATATAGATACATTTTGTTCCTTAGCTGATTTGACAATACTCTTCAAATACACCTTTATCTCTGGCTATGTGGTCTGTGGCTCTTGAGTCTCTTTCTTCTACTCAATGTAGTCACAAACGATGTAACCTAGCTAGCCATAGTTAAAACTCTTCAACTTACTGATGTCATTTCTTGTGCAATTATGTTTACCTCTCTTGGGTTTTTCGGCCTCACTCACGTTGGATTTGGGACTCTCTTTTCCCTTTTTCCAATTTTTATTCTTTTCTCTCTTCTTGTACTTAGAGCCTAAACTTTTGTGCATGTTGGGCTTAGCTAAATAAAGCTGACCCGAAGCCTTAACCACCTCTAAGCGCTAAACTTCGAGCTCAATATGTAGTAAGATATCATCAAACATTTTGATGTTATTGTTGTGGATCATATTGAAACACGTCATTTCCTTAAATGACATTTATTCTACTTAGAGACTTATGATCTATATTTATCTACATCTATACTAGCACATCCACTATTATTTCACAAAAGTATTATAGCAACTGTATACTCATAAATATAATAAACTAATTTTTGGATAGGAATCGAAAAAGTAGTTAAGTTATCCATCATCATCCAATTTTCGGATATTCATTAAACTATATATGTAAGTGTTTTCCGCAAAACAGTTTTAATATTATTCTCTAAAAGATTTTAGGACACATACAATTTCGAATAGCATCACTTGAGATCTTTATAACTTCGAATATTTCATCATTAGAGATCTCAATGACCTTCGGAACTTTATCATTCAAGATTTTTACGATCTCAAGATCTTGCTACTCATTTGAGATTTCTATAATCTCAAGGTTTTGGTCGATATTTAAAATCTTAATAATCTCCTCGTTATCTAATAAGACAATGATCTTAATCACGTCATCAGATGACCCATCGTCATAATGAGTCGACTCAATCCCACAAAAAGACATATTATAACAAATATATATATATATATATGCATACAATAGTCCTATTTTTGGGTTGAATAAATTTTAATATAAAAACTAAGACATTTTAATTCATCTCCCTATAGAAAGAAATAAATCAAATAATGTAATTCAGCTCACAATTAATTAAAGTGAATAAACAATTGGGATGAAAAGAAGAGAAAAAATAAATAAATAAAAATTTCTAGTCAGAAAACTCGTTGGAAATCGCCATCCGTAATGGCGTATGGCAATCACGTGTAGGTAAGTCTGGCCGCGCACTGCTACACTAGCCACGTGCGAAGCCATGACTAAATGCGGCTCCTAGGCATACACTGACATTAATAGGACACATGTCATCCTCTAAGCGTAACATTGTCTTCATTAGCGACACGCATCACGTGTGTAAGATACCACCTTTTGCGTTTTGATTGGGCCACATGTCTCAATGTCAACGTACCATACGACACGCATCCTATGCATAATTTGCCACGTGTGTGGTTTTGAGTTCACTACTTGTCCTTATGCTGTTGTGACACACATCAATCATGCAACCATCCACGTTTCGCTACGTGGCCGTTATTGTCACCCAAATGGCGTCTGCATGTCACCCACGTAATGCTTCCATGGCTAGGGCTATATAGTTTTGCGCCTTATACGCCATGCCAACGCATATGGTGCACTCATTGGCTTGCCAATTCCATCTTATAATAGGACCGCCTCCAAATTCATCAGAATTTCATCCCGGATCCTATTTTGGGCTTAGTATTTGATTTTGAGTCCGTTTGAATTACAATTTCCTAAATTGAGAGTGTGATACGAATTGAAAACCTAAATTAAGAATAGTGTTCAACATTGATGGCAGATTTCAACCTCAATATTCTATTGATATGTTCTCACTTGTTTTGCAATAAAATTTTGTGATTCAAAGTTCTACAAACTCGTCACGAAGTCTAGTTTCATATGAAACTCAAATCATGCAAAATGAAGGTCTAACGAAAGAGAAATCAAACCTCAACTTATGAGACTCATCTCTCAATATCTTAGGTTTTCAATCAGAAAATTAAATTTCATGACAATTTTAATCGTGTAATCACGATTCTAAACCAGCAAACAACCATATGAATTCTATAAAAGGGATAAAATGGAAACTGAAAACGGACCTGTTTTTGTGTAACGAAAATTCTTTTGGATTCGAGTTGTTCAATTAGTTGGAGTTTAACCACTAATTACGGAACCAAACCCTCAAATCATAGTGTAGAAGCCATGTCATTGTTTTCTCTATTTTCACTTTTCTCTGTTTTTGCTTTCTATGTTTTCTGTACGTTGGTCTTTTTGTGTTGTGCCATCAGTCCCAAATTGAATCAACCACTCCCCTTTTTATAATGTGAATCAATAACTGCCAAGAGTAGTTATTTAACATCATCCATATTTTACTTATGGATCCTAGGTTTGGGTTTAGATAATCTTGGTTGGACTCGACTTGATATCCAACAATAGTAAATGTAATGCTTTTATCGTATTAAACTTGCTAGATTACCATTGGCTATGGTTAAACAGAAATCTATATCACCTTTGGAAATCATTGATTCTGATATTTGGATCCAGCCCCTATGTTCTCTAATGATTTCAAATATTTTATTAGTTTTGTGAATGAATTTACTCTTTATTGTTGGATTTTTTTTTTGAAAAATCATAGTGATTTATCATATGTTTTTCATAACTTATGTTCTTCTGTTGAAAAGCAATTTAACACATTTATCAAGGCTCTCCACTCTAATTTTAGAGGCGAATACAAAAAACTCCACCATTATCTTTTTCACCATGATATTCTTCATTGTCTCACATGCCTATATACACATGAATAGAGTGACATTTTTGAACGAAAAATTTGCCATTTTGTTGACATAGATCTCACCCTACTTGCTCATAGTGGTGTTCCTCTTCAATATTGGTACTTTGCATTTGATACTACAACCTCTTTAATTAATCTCCTTCCCTCTAAGGTAGTTGCTTAACATTCTCCATGTACTCTCTTATTCAAATCCCATCTAAATTATTCGTTTTCGAATATTTGGTTGTGCTATTCATTCATTTCTTCGTCCTTATAACTCTCACAAATTTGATTTTCACTAAAAAATGTGTGTTTATTTGAGTAATTCTCCTAACCACTATGGTCATCGATGTTTAGAGTTAGACACAATTTCGTATTTATATTGCTCGTCACTTTCAATTTGATGAAAAAGTCTTTCCCTTTGTTAAGAAGTCTTTAGTGAAAGAAAGTACTTCTTCCACATTATATGCCTTGGCTCCTTGGGTTACTATCACTTAGATTCCTCCGTCACTTTTGCCTACTGTAAATTCTTCTCCTCTTGATTTTTGACATCATTCCACTGCATTATCACCTAATCATAAAACTATAACTATTCCAAACCATCACTACAACCCTACTCTTTATCCAAGTCCATCCACTACATCCCAAAATTCCTCTCTTGGACCTGCAATGACTGTACCTACTACATATACTCATTTTATGGTTATAAAAGGACAACTTGTTAAGACATTTCTAAATCCTAAATATGTCAATCTTCATGAATCTCAAGTTATCTCCAATGACACCAAATCACGCCAAAGCCACCATACCACAAACCATCCTATATCTCCCATTCCAATATCAGACCTTGAAATTGAACTTGTCACCTTTTCCCAAGCTAATAAATATGCACATTGGCGTAAAGCACTGAGTGAGGAATATCATACGCTCATCCAAAATCATACATGGACTTTAGTTCCTCCTCCCCACTCATCTAATATAGTTGGATGTACATGGTTATATCACATCAAAAGAAAACAAAATGGAGAAATTGATTGCTATAAAGCTTACCTTGTGGCCAAAGGTTTTAATCAAAGAGAGGGTATTGACTTTCAAGAAACATTTAGTCCTGTTATTAAAGTCATTACCATTCACATTTTTATTTCTTCAACTGCATCTTATTGTTGGAATTTGAGGTAACTTGACATTTCAAATGTCTTTCTTCATGGTGTTCTTGATGAGACAGTTTTTATGACTTAACTTCCAGGTTTTATTGATCAAGATCATCCCCATTTTGTGTCCAAACTTAATAAAATCATCTACAGGCTCCGCTAGGGACCGCAAGCTTGGTTCAAAAGACTTAGTTCATTTCTTCTCCAAATATGTTTTGTTGCATCTAAGGGTGATACATCACTATTAATCTTTCACCAAGGCACACATGTTCTCTATCTATTAGTATATGTTAATGATCTAGTTCTCACATGTTCTAATTCTACATTAATTGATGACTTTGTTAGCAAACTTAAGCAGGAATTTTCGGTTTATGATCTGGGCCTACTACACTATTTCTTAGGCCTTCAGATGTGGTACACAAGCTACATGATCACTCTAGCACAACAAAAATACATTCACGATCTCTTCATCAAAACAAAGCGACTCATCTCTCAGATTCAAAGTTATATAAACAAACCATTATAGCTCTTTAATATCTTACTCTTTCTAGACTTAACATTGCCTTTGCGGTCAATCGTCTTTGTCAATTCATGCACAAGCCAATTGATGATCACTAGAATGCTATCAAGTGATTTCTTTGCTATCTCAAGCGTACTATTACCTACAAACTCAACTTTGACAAATGCAAGACTTTGCAACTCCATTGTTTCTCTGATAGCGATCGGGCAGATTGTTAAGATGATCAGCATTTCACTTCTGGCTTTGCTATTTACCTAGGGACCAATCTTATCTCCTGGATGGCTAAGAAACAACCCACTATATCTCGCTCTTCCATATAAAGCGAATATAAGGCTATTGCTAATGGCACTACTGAAATTTATGGCTTCAATCTCTTTTTACTGATCTTGGTATTTCTCTCACTTCTCTTGTTGTGTTATGGTGTGATATTGCTCCTATCTATTTAACTTCTAGTCCTGCCTTTTATGCTCGCACTAAACATATTGAAATTGATTACCATTTTGTCTGTGAATAAGTGACTTTTGGTAATATTTTAGTAAGATTTCTATCCACAAAAGATCAACTTGCAGATATCTTCAACAAGCCCCTCGCCACATGATCATTTGTTCAAATTTGAGACAAGCTTCGATTGTCCACCCAACCTCAACTTGCAGGGGGGTGTTAGTGCACAAGTCAAAGTGAACTTCTATGATTTTAGTTATTCTCATTATAGTAATTCTCCTAATTATAGCATAATCAATTTGTAATTATTTTTTAATTATTTTGTAATTATTTTCTTTCCTATAATTACTCTAGACAGTTGACTGTACTCAATTTTGTCATTATTTTCTTTCCTATAATTACTTTGGACCATTGATTGTAATTACTCTAGATAGTTGACTTGAGCTGTAATCTCTATCAATAAAATATAGCCCGCAATTATATCAATCATGTAAAGACTTGATCAACAAGGAACATCACACTGTATAAATTGACACCAATGTTTTAAGGGGACTTCATCAAATAGAACAAGAAATCAAGTGTAAAACCTTAAAAAAAAAAGAATAAAAAAAATGATGGGAATGGGAGAGTTAGGAACCAATGTTGGTTCAATTTCAGCTAGTTTGATGTTTGTTTGGGCTATTTTTAAGGAATTCATCCCTTACAATTTCTATGTTTATGTCGAAAAATACACTCAAAAGTTGGTAAGATTGATGTATCCATTCATTGAGATCCATTTTCATGAACTAACTGGTGAACGTCTAAAGCATAGTGAGGCCTATGCAGCCATACAAAACTATCTTAACACGAAAGCCTCTTTTCGCGCTTCGAGGTTCAAGGCTGATCTTGTCAAGGGGAGCAAGTCTTTGGTCCTCACAATGGATGATCATGAGGAGATCCTTGATGAGTTCAAAGGTGTTAAAGTTTGGTGGATGTCAGGCAAACATATCAACAAGTCACAATCCATTTCTTATTTTCCGGCTTCTAATGAGAGGAGATATTTCAAGCTTAGTTTCCACAAACGCCATAGAGAACTCATCATTGGGGCTTATGTTGAACATGTGATTAAGGAAGGGAAGGCTATGTCAGTGAAGAACCGGCAAAGGAAGCTTTATAACAACAATCCAAGCAAGGATTGGTATGACTGGAAGGGTAAGAAGTAGAGCCATGTGTATTTTGAGCACCCTGCAACATTTAATACATTAGCTATGGAGTCCAAGAAAAAGGAAGACATCATGAATGATCTCAAGAAGTTTAGGGGAGGAAAAGAATACTATGAGAAAATTGGAAAAGCTTGGAAGAGGGGATATCTTCTTTATGGTCCTCCAGGGACTGGGAAATCAACCATGATTGCTGCCATGGCAAATTTTCTCAATTATGATGTCTATGATCTTGAGCTTACCACAGTTATGGACAACACGGAGCTGAGGAATCTCTTGATTGAGACATCGAATAAGTCAATCATAGTTATAGAGGATATAGATTGCTCACTCGATCTTACAGGTCAACGGGTGAAGAAAAATGAGAAAGATGAGGGAGAAGAAGAGGTGGATCCAATCAAGAAGAAAGAAAAGGAAGAGAAAGAGAATAAAATTAGTAAAGTGACTTTATCAGGGCTATTGATTTCATTGATGGTCTTTGGTCAGCTTGTGGTGGGGAGAGAATTATTGTGCTTACAACTAATTATGTGGACAAGCTTGATCCTACTTTGATTAGAAGGGGAAGGATGGATAAACATATTGAGATGTCATATTGTGAAGTTGAAGCATTCAAGGTGTTGGCCAAGAACTATTTGGACATTGAGTCACATGAATTGTTTCCAAAAATTGGTGGCTTATTGGCTGAATCCAATATGACTCCAGCTGATGTTGCGGAGAATTTGATGCCTAAATCTATTGAAGAAGATGTGGAAACCTGTTTGAATAGCCTAATTGTAGCACTTGAGGAGGTGAAGAAGGAGGAAGCAAGAAAGAAAGAGGAGGAAGAGGCAAGGTTGAAGGCAAAGAAAGAAGAGAAGGAGAAGAAATAAAGTGCCTAAGAATGTGTGAAAGATGATGAAACTTCAGCTAAATTAGAGGTGAAAGAGAATGGTTTTTGCAAGTAATCAAGGCAGAGGAAGGAGAGAGTTGGCATATTGATTGCAACTAGTTATGAATTTTTTATTCATGTATTACTCTTCAATCTTGTAAAATAAAATCCTGTGTGTGAATTTTGTAGTTTGTATTCCTAGAATAACTATTGCATTGTGGTGGTGGAAGCCGGAGCTCATCAATAGCTGTTAGATTTTATTTGCAACCTATGTCTGGGGAAGGTCAATAAAATTCTTATCTTAGATTGGCTAGCTTTTAGTCCTAATCATTCCATTATTTGTATTAATATTGAATGAATGATTTATTATAGGTAAAATCATTTTTAAAGTGAATTTCAACGTTTATTTTTTATTGATTTCTATATTGGTATAGTCTAGGTGGGAATTTGAATGACATTTTTAATTTATTTGTTTGCTCATATAACTTTGAACTATAATATTTCATGTAGAACACATTGATTTTTTTGATAGAGATTGCCTTAGGGTTTTACAAAATGAAATTTGTTATACTTTTGTTAGCAACTTACTTCATTGCTTTTTTGAATCTTTTCAAATATTTAATCCTTAATCTTTTGATAAACTTGTTTCTAAGATTGACAATAAAACTAAGTATCAACTGCCACAATAAAAAATGAAACCATGGTAACATTATTTGGAAAGGTAAAAACAAAATCTTTTTAGATATAATTATAAGACTAAATGAGATCATCTCTAAGAGAACTCCCTAAATGTTAACTAAATTTTAGCTAAAATAATTAAAAAAAAACTATGTTAACTAACTGTTTATTTTTTCAAAAAAAAATATTTTGCCTTATAATAAATTAAATATTAAAATAATAGGTAAGAGAGTCTAGCTCCAACTTTCTTGCTCTGTATATTTCGCTAAGGTCATTCAACTCTTTCAAAATAGCTAACAATATGGAGAGTGGTTGGAGTCAATAAAATATTACATCATTAGCCTTTTTGGCTAAGGATAATAGATAGATAGTTTGGTTGGAGATGATCTAATACAAACTATTGTTCCAAAAATCGATGATGTGATCAATTTTTTGCCAGCTAATCGGTGACCGGCACCGTACTGGTCCGATTAGCATGAGATTAGAAGCTAAGACTCGAATTATTTAAAAAAAAAAAAAATTAACAGAATTTCATCGCCATCAACAAACTAGTCACCACCATCAACAAAGGAGTAGAAACGTATTAAAAAGAAGGGAGAACATCATTTTGGTCCTTATGTTTTTGGAAAACTTTTCCTTTTTAATTGTGAATCTGTTTATGTCTCTCATGGTTTCTCATATTTCAAAAATACATCAATGTAATCCCTATTATTGGTAAAACGTTAGTCAAATGTTACACATGTGGGTTTAATTTTGTCATTTCACACTTACATCAGGTAAGTGTACATGTGTCGCATGGAAGAAAAGTAAAATTTTAAAATTAAAAAAAAAAACAAAATAATTAAAAATAATAAAAAAAAAGCTTAATCACAAACAAAAAAAATCATTGAAAACGGACACACTATCCAATCAATCAAACATTATACATGTAATCACAGACAGAAATCCTTCAACAAACTAAAGAAATAAAAGAACCAATAATAATAAAAAAAAAAATTGAACAAGTTAATGAGCCCAAACATCAAAACCAAAGCCAACCTGCCATAAAAAATACAAAACAAACACACCTGTGAAAGCGAACCCATTGAGAACTCCAACCCAGTTAGTCTTCTAGAGAATTCAAGAACCAAATCATCGACAACTCCACCAAGAAGCTCCTCTTCTTCAAGCTAAACGTTGTTGTTGCAATCTTAGTTGAAGCCGTTTTGTTCTTCGACTACGACGGTGATAGATATGGTGTCGCAACTGTAACTGCAACTTCATCGCGTCAAACCTTCAATTTGCAAGGGTGGTTTTTTTGATAATGTGGTGGAGGAGATAGATAAAGCTATTAGGTTAAGGGTAGAGATTGAAGAAGAGAGTTGTATAATGAACGGTCAAGTGGTGTTGTCTGGTTGGTTTTGATATATATATATATATATATATATATATATTGTTAGGCGAGACTTGGTGTTGATTGAAGTCTCTTGTTGGAGGAGAGAGTTGGTGCTTGATTGCCTAATTTTTTTTTTCTTTTTTTGATTTATAAGTTGAAGATCTAGGTTTTTGAATCCAGATATTGGATTCCCTTTTTACTCAAATTTCTTTTTTTTTTTTTTTTTTCAAAAACCTTATATTTTGATTTTTTAATTGGTGTCTGGTCATTTTTTTTTATTGGTTTAGGGATTAAGATTTGGGTTCAAAAACCTAGATCTTCAAAGGTTGAAATTGAAGATTAGGGTTCCCTTTTTTCTTCAAATTTCTTTTTTTTTTTTTTTCTTTTCCAAAAATCTTAAATTTTGATTTTTTTTTATTTGGTGTCTAATCACCATTTTTTTCTTTTAACTTATGGGTTTAGGGATGATGATCTGGGTTTGAAGATTGAACTTAGATCTTCAACCTCCACCTAAATCTTTCCTAATTTTTCAGTTTTTTTTTTTCAAAAATTTTAAATTTTGATTTATTTATTTACTTACAAAAAATCTTTTCCATCCATAATTGTAATGGATTATAGAGATTTCATTTAATTTTTAAATTTTTAATTGCATTTTTAATTTAACTTTTACTTCCAGAAAATCTTTTCATTTAATTTTTAATTAAATCTCTACCATTCATCATAACTTAATAGATGGCAGAGATTTAAAGGTTTTTTTTTTTTTGTTTTTTTTTAATAAAGGGCAATTTGGTAATTTTAAATTAAGGGTAAAATAGTCAATATATATTTTTTGTTAGCTTTGACCGTTAAAATTTTGGTCAGATGAACTGAAATGATGTATATTTAAAATATAAGAGATCATGGAAGATATAAACAAACTTAAAAACGAGAAGTTTCTCAAAAACATAAGTACCAAAATGAAGTTCTCCCTAAAAAGAATACACTGACCAACACCATCACTATTATAACCATTGATAGGTCAAACTTAGGCCTCAGTGATCCAAATGGGTCAGGTGGTAGTGGTGGTTCTATATCAAAGCTTTATGCATTAGCCGATGGTAGAGCAAGAAGAAAGAGAAGACAGTTGACGACACCATGAGTGAGAGAGGGGGAGTGAGTGAGAGAGAGATGGGCCATGGGTGTGGTGGAGCAATGGCCAAGGAAAGTGAGAGAGAGGCCATTGCAGCGTGGGTGGATGAGCTTTCCAATAAGGTGATGTTGTTTTGGAAAGAGAATAAGGAGGAAAGTGTATTTGATGGTGCACTATGTGGCATGAGAAAGCTGAGAAGAGGTGTGAGAGGGAGTGTGAAAAATGTGATGAGAGTTTGTGTGTTTATATATTTATATTAGAGCAAATTACACAAACTCTCTTGAGGTTTAAAGAAATTACACCAACATCTGAGTTTTCGTCATAATGACATGAATCTCCCTTGCGTCTTGAAATTTCGAAAACTCAACAGAAATACCTCTTATCTTTAAAGAGCTGCTATTAAATCCTAACAGTCAATAGTCAGTCAAAGTGTAAAAAGACTAAAATTCTCCAATCTTAAAAATTCATATATTATTATTTCGATTTTAAATTTATTTATATATCATTATTTTAATAACGTGATTGTGTTAAAATTACTTTAGAGATTGTATGAGATAGATTTGATAATGTTTTGTGGTCACATGATCGTATTTTGATCTTACAGTAAATTTTTGAAGTTTTTTTTTTTTTTAATAGATTTGACTCAGTTTGATTGTTGGTCAACAATACTCATTGATTAATTGCCGTGTAACCAATAAATTACTAACCGCTAACCGTGAAACATAAAATGAAGATAATCAATCATACAATACAAATTTTTTATGTGGAAAACTCATAATGGGAGAAAAACCACGATTGTCCATATGACTATAGAATAATATTACAACGTAAAAAATTGTTACAGTTACAAATTCAATATTAGTATTGTAACTCAAAAGTCTAGAACCCTATTTATAACCAAGTCCTAACCGTCATTGCTCTTTTTAATGTTTTTGAATGTCACTTTGGTGTATCTCTAGATGTGCTGCCCAACCTCAAATAAAGAAAAGCCCCCGATTTATAAATTGTGATTTTCTTCCAAAATAATCTTCCACATGAAAATTGAGGTTCACGGGCATGCCACACATCACCAAGCACCTTTCAAAAGTTGTAGGACCATCCAGTACAAGCCCTATAAAAACACCATATGCATCCTTATGCACTTGCCTTTCCTTGGCACATGCGCGCTAGCCGATCACTCAACTTTTGGTGCTGTGTGATAGCTCTTCAAGCCGACGATTTCCACATTGTATACATTGTTATCTTTCTCTCAAGCACCTCTTTCAAACAATGCCTTACTCACATCAATCTAACTTCATTTGAGTCACTTGGGTCACCTAGAAAAACAAGCCAAATTTCCAACACAACCATTTTGAAGCAACGATGATATTGATGAAAAGGTAAAGCTTCGTAGTGAAGACTACTTACTTGAAAGGCCACACTTATATCCTAAATCACATAAAACAAATTGTTCAACTCGAGTTCAAATGTGAATAATGAGCTCAAGCTTCTTTAGCACATTGCCCATTCAAGAATAAGGTACTCAAACTAACTCTTTAAATATTGTATTCTTAGATTTTTTTGCATTTTAGTTAATAATAATTACTGACTTCCAATAATATGCTTTAGACCATTTTCATTCTCCATTACAAATAAATGAAATGCTTTATGTTACTATACTTTTAGTTACTAAAAGTATTCAAGTTCAAAATTTTCATTTGTTATAAATCAAAATGCCTACTGATAATACGAGGTTAAAGAATAGAGCACTAGTAAAGATTTTGGGGAGAAAAAAAAAAGGTATTCAAACCATACTCTCTAACATTATTATATGTTTTAACTGAATTCCTGCAAATTTTAGGAACAATTTTGTTTAAAAAAAACTCTAAGCTATAAGTCTGAAAAAACTATGGTACTCTAAGTATATTTGATAACTTTTTACTTGCACCATTTCAACAGTATTCTCGGATTCATTAGGCAAACTGGAAAAAATTAAAATGTAAACATAGAACATATTTTCTAGCTAATTATAGCAATTCAAATAAATATTTGATAATGGAAAAGCCAGGAAAAAACTAAAGTGCAAAGGAGAATGAGAAAATTTGAAGAATCTAAGTGTACCTTCACAATATATTGCTGTTCTATGGTAGTATTGAGGTCACTGTCCCAACATCCTCCATTCTTTGTTTTTGCCATTTGTAGAATGTGTAGTCTAGGTGTGCTCAAATCTCCCAGAGAAAAAAAATTTCATATCTGGGCATCGTCTCACAGCTACTTCTTGAAGGGATGGAAATTCAATTGTGCAACTACCCGAGTAGAATATTTTAAGGCTTGGTAAATGATTAAATCCCAAATATTTCAGTTGGTTAAAAATGATACAATCTTCTGCTTCATGTTCCTCATGTGCTATGATTTCTTCTATCTTTTTGCATTCAGTTATCTCCATTCTTGTAAGTTGCAATAGACTTTTTGCTGTTGAGGATGCTACAAAATTGAGCAATTCATCACAATTTGACACTTCTAAAGTTGTCAGATTTCTGAAAGACATTATGAATGACACTAAACTTCTCATGTTATGACATTTTGAAATCAGTAGAGTTGCCAAAATTTGAGAAACTTTATCATATTCAGAATATGCCTCCCATGGAAGTGAGTCAGACAATCCATGGAGTTCTAATAAGCTCAATCCATTGGGTAACTCAGAATTGGTTTCCTTACAAACAAACTCTTCACATAAGAATAATTCCTTAAGACAACCATAATAAATGGTAAGTGATGTAATTTTGGGCAATTTGCAAAGGAAACACGATGGGCAAATATCACTTTCCATAAATGGGCTTGAAAACTCAAGGACATTTAGCTTGCATGAGTACTTTGGAAACTTTCCATAAAACATCTCGTTTAGAAGATAATTCCAATTCAACAACAACCGATTCAAGTTAGGTAATGCAATCTAGAAAATACACCAAAATATTATTAAGTTGATTTATCTTCGCAGATATCTTCATAACTTAATTTAGAATCAATGTTATCAAAGAAAGACTTGAAACATTAAAAAACATAATATTTTCATGTTTAAATAATTGAAAGAGATCTAGGTCAATTTTATAATTGTTGATAATCAAAACAAATTTAAAGTTCTCATAACCTATAAAACTTGATTGATTATGGAATATGATACCAAAGTTCTATTTCATAGTTGATCTTGGATATTTTGATTAATATCTAATATTGACAATTGCTTGAAAATTATAATATTATTAATAAAGCTTAAAGCCACGTTTTGAATATATTGTTAAATTATGTTAAAATTTAACCAATATTATTTTTAATACACTTACAAATAAACGTTTAAAGTTAATTACTCATGGTCACAATTAGGGGAGGATTTGGTTTCCATTAGAATTAAAATTTGATTTTCCATATTTTAGAACTTTTCAGTAATGTTGGATGTAGAACTTCAATATTTTTGCAGAAATGTTATAAGTTAAAGTAGTTAGGTTTCATACCTTATCAACTAAGAACAGGGGCTGTCCACTTGGGATATCATGTAAGCTCTCCCTATGACTTTGAAATTTTGAAACAAAGCTCTCCACTTCATTGCATCTCCACGTTGATAACCTATCTAACATTGGCCATTTTGAAATATATAACCCTGAATGGAAACTTTTAAGTCTTGGTAGATCAAATAGTCGTAGCTCTGTTAATTGAGTAAACACAAATTCAGGGACTACTTCCACTTCATCTTCCTTGGAAATAATTTCCTCCATCATACAAGAAACTACATAGAGCTCTTTAAGTTGTTCAAGACCTCTAGCTATAATGGCTGGAAGGAGACTTTCAGATTGTCACAATAGAGAACTGATAATAAATGTAGATTCTGAGAGGATAGAATAACTTTGGAGTCCATATTCCATACATGCTTCAGCTTTGGCAAATTACATAAGTGCAATTTTTTCAACTGAGCTGAAGCTAGATCATGTGTCTTCTTGCTACCGAGAGCTTCCAGTTCAAATATCTCTTTCTTTTGAATCACATTCTATTACAAACAATTCCTCTAGACTTTGGAGTCTTCCAGGCATATTAAATGCAAAAACATTTAATAGCTTAATATAACCATGTACAAAGAATGATTCTAATATGCAAAAGGAATCCGAATAAAGCTGACTGTCCCGTACTTTTCTTAGGTTATCCATTTGGTCTATTGCCAATTGCTTTAAACTAGAGAGTCGTACTTGAAGAATTTCATTAATTGTATCAGTAATAGCCTATTATTTTCTAATGAAATAAAATTAGAGATAAGATAAGATGATATATCAAACTTAAATTCTAATTAAAGAAAAACAAAAGCCATCCTACGGTGAACACACAAGACATTAAAGAAAAAGGGAACAAATCACCTTTTCATCAAAGAAAGGTTGAATAATGTTAGCCTGGAGGTTTTCCTTTGAATTCATTGTGCTACATTTCATGTTTGTAGTCAAGTTTGTGAAGGGAAAAATCGATTTTAATTCGAATGCGGAAACGTGAATTTCAAAAAAAATTTTAAACAAAACATGTCCAATCGATGCTAGTAATAACGATTCAATAATTAAATTAATAAGATTTAATATTACCTTGGATGAAGATTGAATTGATCCCTTTTAATTCGCAGATTTTTCACCACCTGATCTTCCTTGCTATGACTCTTCATAAAAGAAATTGTGTGTGGGCATAATCTTTTGAAGACTCTCTTGAAGTAGATGGTTATATGGTGATTAATCAATGGAAATTTTTTATTCCAATAGCCAAAAATTTTCTCTCTACCACCACTACTATTACCAATCATAAAAACATCTTTTCATAATGGCAAACTAGGGTTCTTCAATTTTAACAAGGAATTTAAATTCTTATTAAAATTGAAAGATATAATTCATATCCAATATGAAATCAAATTCCTTATTGGGTTAGAATTCTATTCTTTTAATTTAATATGAAATCTAATTCTTATTAAATTAAAACTCTTTTAATATAATTTAAATGGAATCTTATTCCAATTAAAATTATTATTTCCATTAATTAATTTAAAATGATTTTTCATTAAATTAAATGATTCTAAATCATAATTAATTTAATGATACCATTTAAAATTGAACCCATGACCTCTACAAATAATTAAATAATTAACCATTAATTAAATAATTATAAATATTTAAATAATCAAATTATGTAAATAAATTATGAACATATACATAAATTTATATGTACACCAATAATCAGACAATCGAATTATATTCTTCAACTTATTTCTTTATGTGGTTGTGAGCTAGTAAGGGGACCAAATGGACCTACAATTTGAGCTCCAATAATATCGGAATTATTAATTAAACTCTTTAATTAATAATTCACTATTATTAACCTTAGAGTTACTCCACTAAAAATTTAAGGTTGCACTCTCAAAATTGTAGATGTTTTACACAATCTGAATATTCAGTGTCCATCGATTTAATCATTTCATATGATTCGATCCTCCACGAGTAGTTCATAATTAGAGTTAGGTTATTAAAATCCGTTATACCTCTCTAATTATATCTTATTCCATTAAGTACCATTAATTCTTTAATGAACAATATATCCATAACAACTTATGAATTTATCTTTCCGTTTACTCATAAACAGAAAGTCGAGCGTTTTATTGTTCAAGACCTGAATCAACACTTAAGGGAACTACTCATCAACTTATTGCAAGAAGGAATGGATTCCACTATTGTGTAGAATGTTCCTAGCCACTTATTAAATCACATCTCCAAAGTACGAAGCTTATTGATCGTAAATCTATAGCAGTCTCACCCATGTAAATCAAAAGACATGACCCAACAAATAGGAGTCCATTAAAGACTTAGGATTAAGATCAATCCATATATGATTATCTAGTCGATAAATAAGAATTTCTTTGTTTAATGGATATTAATAAGAAATTCATTTTATCGTGGTCCAGTCCTATATAATGTCTATTATATAAGTGCCTCCATTTTCATATCGTCATATGAACAATCCCGGATAAGATCATCGTATCAAATACGAAATGGACCGCAACTGTAGATTTACCACAAACAAAGTATCCAGCTTTGTTTGCTTTCTACGAACTTTTTTGATTACTAATCTCAAACTAAATTCTCTTGTATATAACACTTACATACTTAATTTGAGACTACATAAGTAATCATGGATGTTACATGATATTCGTATGAAGCAAACATTTCATAAATGAACATTAATTTGAATAAAATAAACTTTATTTATTTATTATTTATTTAAACGTTAACAAATTACAAGCTCTTAAGGCATAAATCCTAACAATCTCCCACTTGCCCTAGAGCAAATGAGACATATCTCGTAATCCTATACCCTCTAGATGACCGTTAAACACTTTAGCCGTTAAGGTCTTTGTAAACGGATCAGCATGGTTGTCTTGTGAAGCTATTTTCAACCGACACATCTCCTCTATGTACTATCTCTCTGATGAGATGATATTTTCTTTCTATATGCTTTCCACGCTTATGACTTCTTGGTTCTTTGGAATTAGCCACTGCACCACTATTATCACAATAAAGTGTGATTGACTTATTCATATTTGGAACAACTTCTAAATCTGTTAAGAACTTACGAAGCCAAACTACTTCTTTAGCTGCTTCACAAGCTGCTACATATTCTGCTTCCATGGTGGAGTTAGCGATACAAGATTGTTTAACGCTCCTCCATACTATCACCCTACCACCTAGGGTGAATACTGACCCTGACGTGGATTTTCTAGAATCCTTATCCGATTAAAAATCAGAATCTGTATATCCTGTTGGAATCAAATTCTTACCAGAATATACTAGCATATAGTTTCTCGTTCTCCGAAGATATATAAGAATACATTTTACTACCACCCAATGATCGAATTCTGGGTTAGATTGATAACGACTGACTACTCCCACTAAACTGAACAACACATGTCAAGTCTCGTGCATAGCATAGCATACATGAGACTGCCTACTGCAGAGGCATAGGGAATTCGTCTCATATCCTCAACTTCTTAAGGTGTCTTAGGACATTGTTCCTTAGACAAGTGAACTCCATTCCGAGAAGGTAAATAACCTTTCTTGGAATTCTTCATCGAATAACGTACAAGGATCTTATCAATGTATGATGCTTGAGACAATGCTAACAGTTTGTTCTTACGATCTTATATGATTTGGATCCCAAGAACATAACTAGCCTCTGCCAAATCTTTCATTTGGAATTGGTTAGCAAGCCAGTTCTTTATATTAGATAATGCTCATATATCATTCCCAATGTGTAGAATATCATCAACGTAAAGTATGAGGAAAACCACTTTTTTATCGATGATACGCTTGTATACACAAGGTTCATCGACATTTTGCTCAAAACCATAAGACTTGATCGAAGTATCAAATCTAATGTTCCAAGATCGAGAAGCTTGCTTAAGTCCATAAATAGACTTTTGCAACTTGCAAACCTTTTGCTCTTGACCTTGGATCATGAATCCCTCTGGTTGCACCATATAAATGCTTTCATCAAGATTGTCATTCAAGAATATAGTTTTGACATCCATTTGCCATATCTCATAATCGAGACATGCAGCTATGGATAGAAGAATACGAATGGACTTAAGCATGACTATTGGTGAGAAAGTTTCTTCATAGTCAACTCCCTCTTTTTGAGTATAACCTTTTGCCATTAGCCTAACTTTGAAGGTCTCCACCTTCCCGTCCACTCCTCTTTTCCTCTTGTAGATCCATTTGCAACCTATGGGTTTTACCCTATCTGGTTAATCCACATGTTCCCAGACTGAGTTTGAGTACATAAACTCTATCTCGAGATTCATAGCTTTAAGCCATTCTTCCTTATCAGAATCTTCCATTGCATCATGATATGTCAATAAATCATCTACACACTCATTAGAGATAGCAATCTGTGCCTCTCCGATTTTTCTATAGCGAATTGGTGGTCTAATAACCCTTTCACTACGATGAGGTGGTAGATGATTCTGATGGAAGTCTGTCTGACGATCAGACATGGTCTTAATTATGTTATTATCAACAACTATTGTTGATTGGATATTGGTCGAACCAAGCAATAAGTCATCGAGTACAATCTTACTTCGAGATTTATGTTCTTTTATATAATTATTTTCAAGAAACATAGCATTTGTCGATACAATCACTTTGTTATCTTGAGGATCATAAAAGAATCCGTCTCTAGTTTCTCTGGAGTAGCCTACAAGTAGACAAACTTGTGAACGTGGTTCCAGCTTCATAGTCTTATTTTTCAGCAAATGTGCTAGACACTCCCATATGCGAAAATGTTGCAAACTAGCTTTGCAACCATTCCACAACTCTAAAGGTGTTTTAGGAACAGACTTGGAAGGAACTACATTCAGGATATATACTATAGTTTGCAATGCATATCCCCAAAAAGAACTATTTAAAGATGAGAAACTAATCATAGATCTCATCATATCCTGCAGGGTACGATTTCTCTTTTCTGCAACACCATTTTGCTACGGTGTTCCAGGAGCCGTGAGTTAGGATATAATCTCATTCTCAATCAAGTAATCATTGAACTCTATGTCAAGGTACTCTCCTTCACGATCTGATCGTAAAGCTTTTAATGTTTTACCTAATTGATTTTCAACTTCAACTTTAAACTCTTTGAACTTTTCAAAAGTTTTAGATTTTCGTTGCATTAGGTAAACATACACATATCTAGAATAATCATCAATGAAAGTGACAAAATATTCATAACCACCTCTAGCTTTAACATTCATTGGACCACAAACATCCAAATGTATAAGCTCTAGCAGTTCTTTGGCTCTATAATCTTTTGTCTTAAAAGTTCTTTTAGTCATTTTACCTTCTAAACAGGATTCACAAACAGGTAAAGTGCCAATCTTTAACTCACTTAAAGTTTCGCTCTTTACTAGTCTGTCTATTCTATCAAGATTAATATATCCAAGTCTTAGATGCCAAAGATAGGTATCATCATTAGGAGAAATCTTTTGTCGCTTTGCTTTAGGATTTTCAACTTTAAACAATTCAGCATTGAGTAGTGAATTACGTGTTAATGATCTTAACATGTAAATGTTGTTTTCTAATATTCCGGAACAAATATTCAAACCATTTCTAGAAATAATAACATCTTTATTACTAAAAGAAATTGAATAATTATGTTCCATTAATCTAGAAACCGAAATCAAATTTCTTCTAAAATTCGGAATATAATAAACATTGTTCAAAACAATAAAACAACTATTTGAAAATTGAAGACTAACTTCTCCCACTACTCTAGCTGAAACGACATCCCCAGTGTCTACTCGCATGGTAAACTCGCCCTCATCAAGCTCCCTTCAAGAATCAATCAACTGTAAAGAAGAGCAAACATGATTAGTGGCTCCTGAATAAATTATCCAGGTAAATAACTCATTCTCCACTAAACAAGATTCAATGACAAGTAAATCATATTTACTTTTCATTTTCTTTTTGTTCTTGAGCTCTTCGAGGTACTTTGGACAGTTCCTCTTCTAGTGACTTTCCACATCACAATGAAAACATTTTCCTTTGGGTTGAGAAGTCTTAGAGCTCTTTTGCTTCTTCTTTTGGGTAGTTTGCTTCTTAGGCTTTGCCTTAGCCTTATTGGTAGTCCTTTTCCTCTTTTTCTTATTAGAGGTAGAAGTTTCAGCAACATTTGCTTCACCAGACTTAATCTTGTCCTTATTCATGGACTCATAAGTTGTGAGTTCATTGAGCAATTGAGTAATATTATACTGTAGCTTGTTCATAACATAATTGCTCTTGAACTGCATAAAACTCTTTGGGAGAGTTTGTAGTATCATGCTCACTTGGCTACGCTCATCAATCACCCCACCATGAGTTTCAACTGTATTAAAATAAGTCTTCATGTTCAAGACATGCTTTCGAACTGATGTCCCTTCCTTCATTTTAGCAGTCATAGCAGCACAAACAGCTTCATGTCGCTACTGCTCAGAAGGTTACCCAAACATCATTTGTAATGACTCCATCATTTGAGATGTTGTAGTCATTGCCTCGTGCTTCTTAGCAAGCACATCGGACATTCCTGCTAACAGGTAGCAACGAGCCTTTTCATCAGCCTTAACCCAATTTTGGTAGGTTTCGCATACATTACGCATAGCATTTGCAGGTGGCACAGGAGGACACTCCTCCGTCAGGATAAATTTTAGATCCTCATAAACCAGAATGATGTTCATATTATTTTTTCATTTAACATAGTTATCCTCATTCAGTTTATCATTGGCAAGTATGGTAATTAAAGGTGATGGCATTGCTGAAATAAATAAACAAAATATTTTATTCAAAATTTGCTTCATATGAATATCATAAGTTTTAGCATAAAATTAAACATGATGCATGATACATGAATAATGAATCAGAAATACCCTAAAAAGAATTACTATGCCACGATAATCTAACATGCCACAAATAAATGTCACCTTAGGGTAGGTTAAATATTTGTATATTAGATTGAGAAAATCTCAGTCGAATAATATAACAGAATAACTCTTATTCCTATATTATCTGACTACTGCTTATTTCGGTCAAGGAATAAACTAACTAATTAATTTATTCCTTTGTGAGTGTAACCCATCATTTCAGATCTCTGAGACTTAACTTGAGAATTGCCAGCCTTCGGTAGGTCAATCCCAAAATACATCTAGAAATCTTATTCGTTAGGAAGTCAACTTTGATATTGACCCAAATGGACACCACCCTTAGAGGGATGAAAACAAAGCCGTCTCAAGGCGCCATTCAAATCTCACGGTGTTGAGCTAACGATGGAGACCGTGGGATATATTGTCATATATCCCTCTCCCACTCACTATTTTAGGATTAGGGTTTTCTATTTAATATTCCTAGTCATCATCTTAGATTATTAACAGCTAACAAGTATAATCTAAGTTACTAGGAATCAGTATGTTACTAGAATCATCATCCTATTAACACCTAATAAATTACCAAATTTTTAACTCTTAAAAATCTAATTTATTATGAAAGATCTAATCTATATAATCTAAACTCTTTAATTATGAAGATTAGATTTAATGTGAGATTACCCAATTTTAACTCTTAAAATCTAATCCACATTATAACTACCAATTATTTGAAATATATTTATTTTAATCACATTAAAACTATTTATATATTTCTAATTTATGAACCTAGGATTTTCAACTAAAATCCTAACAAATAATGAAATTGGTATTTAATGTATTATTATCTCTATTTTAACTAATAAACTATTTAATAGAAAAAATAAATAATAATACATGTATGTATGTCATGTTATAATGCAATGAGTAGGCACTTTCTATTCTATATGACATATTTTATGCATGATCATGTTATCAACAAATTATTCAATCATCACATGATAAACAATTTAAATAAACAACATGTGATTGACTGGGTTCTTTGGCTTTAAACGACCTAAAACTAATTTTAGAGATTACAAAAATTAACCAAAGTATTCCTTGGCCTTCACTTGTAGTTTTCAAGAATTTCATGATCTTCAAGGTCTTAATGGGCTCTCTTGGACTCATAATTAAATCCAATTTAATTATTGAGAATCTCCATCAAATGGATTGGGCTAGAGCCCATTTTATGCTTTTAGGGCCCAAGTAAAATCATTCAAACGTTTGCCAAGTGTTGGACGCACAAGCATATAACACATTAAATGTGCCAAGTGTTGCATGCCCAATCATGCACTGTCTTTGTTTATAATGCACAAACAAGCAAGTGTAACAATTACACTTACAATACATTGTAACGATGCACATGCGATATTGTCGTCTTGTGTGCAGAACACCAGACTATGCATCATGTCTGGTCGCACGCATCACATGCACCAAACTCGCACAGCCATTCAAGCCCAATCGCACCAGACTGACGCACAGCCCTATAGCGCATCAGACTACTCCAGACGCGGTTTTCAACTGGTTCAAAACCAGTTCTCACGTCCGCATAGGTGTAGAACCAGTCCGGTACGCGTTACTGGTTCAAAACCAGTCCGCACCAATCTACTACAACAAGCGCGTCAGCCATGCGTGTTACTGTCCAGCCGAACTAGACGTGCAGCAGCGCATCGGCCATGTGCTTTACTGTCCAGCCGAACAAGTCTTGTACCAGACCAGCGTTACACTGGTTCATAACCAGTCGCACCAATCCTTCGTAAACGCACCCCAGACCATGCACCATGTCTGGCCGTGCATCACATGCACTGTTGGTGCACGTTGGTCCCATTCGATTCGCAGTCTCTTGCGCACTCGAACTAGTTCAAAACCAGTAACGTTATTAGACCTGCACACATTTGGTTGCACGGTCGAAACGGGTTCAAAACCAGTTTAAACAGCCGCAAAAGTCTGCTCTTATGGGCTGTTCAAAACAATTTTACGGACAGCCACAACCCCGTTTCGATAACCCAGAATTTTAGCCAATTTCAACTGCAATTTTTGCCCATAAAAGCATCCTTCTTTGTGTTTAATTCTTCAACAAAAATAAAATCCTAAATCTATGATTACAAGGAAATTAAATTGCCACAAACGGCTTACAAATTAATAAAATTAAATTAGCCAAAGAATCATATAATTAACGATCAATCCACGCAAATCCAATTCATCAAACATGAATATAAAATATGCGCATCAATAATTAGTGCCTACCCTATGACATACAAAGAATCATAATCAAAAGGAAATTCACTAATTATTGAATCAATTATTAAACTAGCGAAACCGGGCTCTGATACCAATTGAAGGGAAATATCGATTTTAATTCGAATGCGGAAACGTGAATTTCAAAAAAATTTTTAAACAAAACATGTCTGATCAATGCTAGTAATAACGATTCAATAATTAAATTAATAAGATCGAATCTTACCTTGGATGAAGATTGAATTGATCCCTTTTGATTCGCAGGTTTTTCACCACCTGATCTTCCTTGCTATGACTCTTCACAAAAAAAACTGTGTGTGGGGACAATCTTTTGAAGACTCTCTTGAAGTAGATGGTTATATGATGATTAATCAATGAAAATTTTTTATTCCAGTAGCCAAAAATTTTCTCTCTACCACCACTACTATTACCAATCATAAAAACATCTTTTTATAATGACAAACTAGGGTTCTTCAATTTTAACAAGGAATTTAAATTCCTATTAAAATTGAAAAACATAATTCATATCCAATATGGAATCAAATTCCTTATTGGGTTAGAATTCTATTCTTTTAATTTAATATGAAATCTAATTCCTATTAAATTAAAACTCTTTTAATATAATTTAAATGGAATCTTATTCCAATTAAAATTATTATTTCCATTAATTAATTTAAAATGATTTTTCATTAAATTAAATGATTCTAAATCATAATTAATTTAATGACACCATTTAGAATTGAACTCATGACCTCTACAAATAATTAAATAATTAACCATTAATTAAATAATTATAAATATTTAAATAATCAAATTATTTAACTAAATTATGAACATGTACATAAATTTATATGTACACCAATAATTAGACAATCCAATTATATTCTTCAACTTGTTTCTTTATGTGGTTGTGAGCTAGCAAGGGGACCAAATAGACCTACAATTTGAGCTCTAATAATATCAGAATTATTAATTAAATTTTTTAATTAATAATTCACTATTATTAACCTTAGAGTTACTCCATTAAAAACTTAAGGTTGCACTCTCAAAATTGTAGATGTTTTACACAATCTGAATTTTCAGTGTCCATCGATTTAATCATTTCATATGATTCGATCCTCCACGAGTAGTTCATAATTAGAGGTAGGTTATTAAAATCCGTTATACCTCTATAATTATATCTTGTTCCATTAAGTACCATTAATTCTCTAATGAACAATATATCCATAACAACTTAGGCATTTATCTTTCCGTTTACTCATAAACAGAAAGTCGAGCGCTCTTATTGTTCAAGACCTGAATCAACACTTAAGGGAACTACTCATCTACTTCTTGCAAGAAAGAGTAGATTCCACTATTTTATAAAATATTCTCAGCCACTTATTAAATCACATCTTCAAAGTACGAAGCTTATTGACCGTAAATCTATAATAGTCTCACCTATGTAAATCAAAAGACATGACCCAACAAATAAGAATTTCTTTGTTTAACAGATATTAATAAGAAATTCATTAAATACTCAGGATTAAGATCAATCCATTTATGATCATCTAGTCGATAAATAAGAATTTCTTTGTTTAACAGATATTAATAAGAAATTCATTTTATCGTGGTCCAGTCCTATATAATCTCTATTATATAAGTGCCTCCATTTTCATATCATCATATAAACAATCTCGGATAAGATCATCGTATCAAATACGAAATGGACCGCAGCTGTAGATTTACCACAAACAAAGTACCCAGCTTTGTTTGTTTTCTACAGACTCTTTTGATTACTAATCTCAAACTAAATCCTCTTGTATATAACACTTACATACTTAATTTGAGACTATATAAGTAATCATGGATGTTACATGATATTCGTATGAAGCAAACATTTCATAAATGCACATTAATTTGAATAAAATAAACTTTATTTATTTATTATTTATTTAAACGTTTACAAATTACAAGCTCTTAGGGCATAAATCCTAACAGTTTGCACATATAGAGTTGGAGATGAATGTTTCCATATTTGGGCAATCCTTAATCCACAATTGCAACAAGGAAGACATATCTAAAATGCCAGTAAAGTCTCAGAACCTTGTAAGTTTTGGAAGATCATGAAGGTTTATTGCATGTAGATTAGGAAACAACACCACACTTGGCCTTTCTTCTTCTGTAACTACTACCACCTCTATAAGCATACAATACTTTATCTAAAGCTCCTTGAGTCAGACTAGACTTTTAACCATAGAAGATGAAAATAAAAATTTCAAATTACCCAAATTGTCGATGAGCAAGAATATTAAATTGTGAAGATAAGAAGATGCTGCCAGAAATTGGTTATTCCATATCGCTTCGGAGCTAAAAGACTTCAGCGA
Source organism: Nephelium lappaceum (assembly GCA_021234005.1). Classification (NCBI taxonomy): domain Eukaryota; kingdom Viridiplantae; phylum Streptophyta; class Magnoliopsida; order Sapindales; family Sapindaceae; genus Nephelium; species Nephelium lappaceum. The sequence goes on along the minus strand of CM038011.1, from coordinate 15,483,082 downwards.
CAACTGACATAAGGAGGGTAATGAAACCTCCAGATGAAATCCTTGTTCTATGAGAAACCTGTTCAACTAACTTTATAAAATATATAGTTAGCACAACTGTTATCTGATCATGGTTTAATTATAGCTCTTTCAGTTTTAAGAATAGTAAAATAAGCTAGTAATGTGATTCTTCCGTCATCAAAAGAAGTACAATGCTTCTCAATCGCCAGAGAATGATTGAGACTTTCAATTGCATTTAACTCTTGCATTGTTGTTAACCAAATGAAGTCAGATCCATTGAAATTCAAAGTCCTATGAAATTTGAGGCATCAAATCACTGTTTACTTATTGATTTTCTATCTGTTGCAATAAAAAAAATAAAATTACCTGTTTGTCCAAAAGATGATATACGTCATTGCAAGAGTTCATTTCTTCCTGTATTTTGTTAACTATGATGCTCTCACTTGTCGAGCCAGAAAAAAAGGTCTTTAGCTTTGGACAATCCTTAAAAGCAACTATACTCAAGGAGGGCAATTCAAGTAATTTTCCAAAGTCAAATCTGGTAAGTTTTGGAAGTTCAATAAGATGTAACAAGATTAACTCAGAGAAAGTCATCTCAACTAGTCTTTTTTCTCCTGCAATTTCTTCTATGTTAATTATTAGTTCCATTGACTTACAGTTCTGTATCACAAGTTCTTGTAGTTGCATAAGACCTTTTACCATAGAATATGGAAAAACAAACTTCAAACCACTCAAGTCCTCCACAGACAATTTCACTAATGTTCGACAATAGGAAGACATAGATGGGAGTTGATAGAGCCACGAACACTCAATTTTGATAGAGGACAATGTTAAGTTCTCCAACTTTGAGAGCAAAGCCTGCGTATAGATAATACTTTTTATTAATTTTTAAAAATGACGTCTATAAACGTTGATATATTATTTCTCTTCTAATTAACCAATCACATAAATAAATTGAAAAAAGTGAGAGAAAACATACATTTTGACTAAAAAAATGAATGAAACTTTCCAGATCATCTTCAGTAAAGATTTCTTGGAATCCCATATTGAATGTAAGTGCAGTGAAACCAAATCTCATGGGATTTGGTAGACATCGTAGTATTATGGTTTGTAGTTGAGTGAACTCAATAAAGAGAGTGAGAGAGAGAGAGAGAGAGATAATGAAGGTTGGAAGGGGACGGCGGCGGGTTGAGTGGTGGTGTTGGTGGTTGAATGGTGATGAATGAATGGGTAAGGTTAGTGAGATAAATGGTGATGATGGAATTGTGCTATTTATATAGGTGGATAAGATGGATCCCAAGTGTCTTCATCCATTCCATCCATTAATTTGATAGATTAATGCCAAGTGTCTTCATCCAATCCAGTTATTTTATTTAATATTAAATTAAAATTAAACATAACAGGTAATTACTTAATTGCCCTTACACCTAACAGATGTCATTTTTTTTACAGAAAGTATCAATCGACTAACGTCTGGTTTTTTTGGATAATATTTTGGAAACCAGGAGTGGTTTGACATTAGTTTACATTCTAGGGATTATTTTGATAATATCTCATAAAACTAAAGCACCAATTGCCATGACAAACGATGAAACCATGGTCACATTGTTTGTAAAGGCAAATCCAAAATCTTTTTAGATATAACTATAAGACTAAATAAGATTATCTCCAAAAGAATTCTCTAAGTGTTAACTAAATTATAATAAGACAACTATTTGGCTAACAATTTATCTTTTCAAAAAGAAATTTGTTTACTTTATAATAAATTATATATTAAAATAATATGTGAGAAAGCCTCACTCAGACTTTCTTGCTCTTTATATTTGGTTAGAGTGATTCAACTTTTTCAAAATAACTAAAAATATAGAGAGTGGTTGAAGTCAATAAAATGTCATATTATTAATCTTTTTGGCTAAGGACAATGGATAGCTAGTATAGTTGAAGATGCTCTAATACAAACACATAAATAAAGATAATCAAACATATAACACAAATTTTTTACATGGAAAACCCATAATAGGGAAAAAACCACGATTTTCTAGATGACTATAGAAAATTATTACAATGTAGAGAATTGTTACAATTATAAATTCAATGTTATCCTGAATGTCCGAACCCTATTTATAACCAAGTCCTAACACTCATGGCTCTCTTTAATATTTTTGAATGTCACTCAGATGTATCCCTAAAAGTTGCTGCCAAAGTTGTCCTAAATAAATTGTGATTTTCTTGGTCCTAAAATAATCTCCCACATGAAAATTGAGATTCACCTGCATGCTGCACATCACCAAGCACCTTTCAAAAGTTGTAGGAGCAATCAGTACGATCCCTAGAATGTGGTTGTTAAAACAACTAAGCAATGTGGAAGGCTCACATTTCAATCTCACCAAAGCAGATAGTTCTCCTCTGTTTTTCGACTTTTGAAGAGAGTGCGTTTATTTATATTTATATCGCCGTTTTGACTTGGTTTTATTACTATCGTTTCTGCCTGTATGGAAAACAGTCAGGTCCTCGCGAGTCTCCCTTACAATGCTTTATTAGACGGGTCAGAGCAAGTTCTACATATTTTTGTTCTCTGGTCAGGTGCCTTGTAAGTTTTCTTATTCTCTTAACCTCTATTTGTGGCAATACTTGTACATTAATATACTTAAGTGTTTGAGATATATATATATATATATATGTATAAATATATATATAACACATTCTAACATATACCTGGGGGTATACATATACTTGACAAAAAAATAAAAGATTAATTATAAAGGGTCATTTATTTTTATCATTTTTCATTTAATGGATTTAAATTACAACTATTAAATGATTTTTGTTTCGTTTTATTTTGTTTTTGTTTTTTTTTTAAGTGGTTAAACCACTTAAAATCACCCAAAATCACTTAAGAAAAAAAAGCTACAATTTTTTACATTTAACTGAATGTCAAATCATATAATGTTTTTTGAAATATATTATTCCAAATCTATTATTCTCAAAATAACATATTTCTAAATTTATTCTAATTTTATAGTATACAGATTTCTTTTAAATGTAATTAATGAAATATTTCAATGACTTAAATATATACTACTTTAAAATTTTACCTTTTGTTGTAATAGTAATTCAATTTGAAAACATTTTGTTTATTTTTATTTAAATATATAAATTCAATTTACTTTACTATAATAATTTATTTATATATATAGTTTTTGAAAAATAATTACTTTACTATAATAATTAACCATATTTTAATTATAAATAAAAATATTATTAATATATACATAAAAGTTTTTAGTATTTGTTAAATAATTTATTTTAATTGTTTGTATTATATTAAATAAAATTACATAATAGTTAATAATAAAAGAATATAAATATCAAATTACTAGTTTTCATACAATTTTAACTTCAAAAAACAAATACATTTTTAGAAATAAAAGGAAAAAAAAAAAGAAAACAAACGTGTCGTCATTCGGATTTCAAGTTTCAGTCATTATTCGGTTTTCAATCATTAATAGCACTGTTCAGTCTTTAGATAAAAAAATAAATGGTCCCTAAAATGGGTGATTTAATTTATTATATGTAATTATAATTAAACATGTGTGATTATAATCAATAAATATGATTACATTTATCAACTGTAATAACATTTATTGATTGTAATCACACATATTTAGTTGTAATCATATTTAATAAATTTTAGATTACAATTACATATTTTTTTGTTAAGTGTATGTATGCCCCAGATGTACCATCCATATATATATATATATATATAAAGAACATATTTTTTTAGTGGAAGATATTTTCTCTTTGTTCTTCAGTGAGTCAACGCTATAGCCTCTCTCTAGCCTTCTTGAATCGTAATTAACTAAACATTTAAATTTTGGTGTATATACTTATTAAATAATTTGGTACTGTTACTACCGACTATTACAATTTTTTTAATTATTATATTCAGTTTCTTAAGCTCTTAGCAAATTAAAAGAGCAGTTGAGTTTATCAACGGAATTGAATAACTGGATCTTATTGATCTTTGGCAGTAATTAGCATGTGTATTTACTTAAACGATACGTTTTGGAGAATAAGCATCATCAAAGATTGTACGTACTTGAAATGTTGATTCTCCTGTGTAAAAAAAAATATTATAAAGATCAATATTTGGTTATGTTTTTTAAATAGACTACCAGTTGCCTTTTTTCCTTTTTTTTTTTTTCTTAGGAACCAGAGTTACCCTTTTTCTTTGAACCTGCCAACTGAATTAAATACATATGCTGACATAGGAGAAAATCTTTTACAGGACGCTTAGTTGGCGTGACCAACATCAACATGGCAAGCTAACTAAGCGTCTCATAGATGATTTTCTCCTGACATATATGCAGCCTATAAATGCCTGAAGGAGCAATATGGGGTTAAGGATGAACAAATAATGTTATATGGTCAATCTGCTGGTAGCGGACCTACACTTGATCTCGCATCGCGCCTGGCCTAACTTGAGAGGTGTAGTTTTGCATAGCCCAATTTTATCTGGAATGAGAATATTGTACCCTTCAAAAGGACCTATTGGTTTGACATTTACAAGGTGACTCTGAGTAAGTCATGGTATTCTCCTTTCTTGTTTAGCTCAGTAGATGAGAACTCATGTTATTATTTATCTTTTCAGAATATTGGCAATATTGGCATGGTGAATTGTCCCGTCTTGGTAATTCATATAAGTGCTATTTCTTTCATTTCATTTTAGTCTCTGTCTTGCATGCATGTGATTTGGACTGTAGTGACAAATGTTTCTGGCTCTATTAAGGCATTCATGTAGCAGAATGTAAATTAAGGGCCTAGCATGCCAAAAGCTCGCAAGTAATATAATTGAATATATTAGTAATAGAAAATTTGTGATTTCTACTTATACAGTAATTTCTCCCATAGATCCAATTCACATTTCGGGTGAGAAATACAAAAATATGAGTGGTAAGAAGCATTGTAATACCCTTTTTCCGTTAACTAGTATTGTAAAGGAGAATGTATGAGCATTGGAAAGGTATGGTACTACAATACCCTCATGTATGAAATAATGAAATCGATTAAATTTTTCGGATATGTAAATCGCATTCTAGTGGAAATTCCGAATGAATTGGAAATACATTCGAATCCGAACAAAGATATGATGATTTGTTAAAGTATAGAATGAAAATTAGTGATTAGAGAATATTCATGAAAGAGTATGATTAAATGAATTAACTAGAGGTTATATAAGGTTACATGTGAAATTGAGTTTATGGAAATGATTTCGGATTCGAAAAATGGTATAATGGTTGATTAAAATATATAATACAAATGGCGTTGATGAAATTTCAAGGAAATGACATTAGTAACTCAATTGGTTGGAGATATTATACAAACTTGGCCTCATTCATGGAATAACAAAATTGATTAAATTTTTGCGGATATAATCGAATTCTAGTAAAAGTTTTCGAATAGACCGGAATTAAATTTGAAACACAAAAAAATAGTGTAATGAGTTATTAAATTATATGATAAACCTTAGTGGTCAAGGAAATTTCATGAATGAGCATGATAAAATGGATTGACTAGAGAGAAAATAAAGTTATATGTGAAGTTGAAATTGTTAAGTATTGAATTGTAGTGAAATGGAGGGTAAAATGGTCCAAATAATTTAATAGCATGAAGTGCAATTATATGGCAAATTTGAGGGGCAATTAGTTAACTGAAATGAGAGTATATAAAGTGAAGAATCATCTGGAAAATTGCAGAAGAAGCAGATCAAAGTCGGCAGAACAGAAACCAGAAAAACAGAAAACAGTGCAGAGCAGTTTTCACGCCAGCAAAACAGAATCTGGAACAGTAGCTGTTCTACACCCATTTCAAGCCATTTTTCAGCAGATTTCAAGCTCCCAAAGGGTTGTAAACAAGCTTAGGGAAGTTTTTCAAGAAAAATCAAGTGATTTGGAAAGGTAAGGATTGAGTTTTCATGAGGTGTTTATATGAAAAAGCTGTTGGATGCAGTATAGTGTGTTGTCTTAGTTGTTGATGAGATTTCCATGCTTCATTTTAGAGCTTTTGGAGCTCAATCTTGTTGGGGAGTAAGGCTAGAGGTTGAAGACAAATTGGTAAGTGTTCTAATGCAAGTGAACTTTTGATTCAAAGTGTAAATAGAAATGGTTAGGATGTTAGTTTGATTTCCATGAAAATTGATGTGATTGTGGTGTGAATTGGAGTGTGAAACTTGAAGGAAGTTGATGTGAATGCACATGTATGATGCACGACCATTCTTTGGGTTTGATAGTCCAATTGAATTTTAATGTGTCTGAGTGGCGTCCATGCATGAAAAGGTGATGAAATGTTATGAGATCATGTTGAAATGAAAAAGCAATTTGAAATGCATATGGATGATTGTATTCGGCTAAGTTGAGGGCTGTCCAAAGCCATTTGAATGAATTAATGTGTTTTTGGATGCTTAAATGAGTTATGTTAAGGGAGGAATTGATGTTAAATGAAAATAGAAACAACTGGATGTAAATGATGTGCATTTGGCTAAGGTTGGTGATGGATGATACTTTTGAGTTGTTTTAAAATGAAAGGTGGGCTGTTTTGGTGATGATTTTGGCATGAATTTGAAAAGAAATGGATTGGATGTAAACGATGTAATCCCTGGTCTAAGTTAGTAAGGAATTCAAGTATCTTATCTTATAAATTTAACTTGAAATGGTGGTGTAATATATATGAAATTGAATATAAGTTAGTGTGATGTTAGCACCATTGAAATATTTTATATATTGGATATTATGAATGAGTTTTATGTAAAAGTATGGTAAGTTAGTTGGTTTAGAAGTAGTTAAACATTAGAATGCAAAATGTGTAGGTAAAGTGGAAACGAAGGATCCAAAATAGTACGCTAACGTGAGCTAAAAACAGTGAGTGTCTTTTAAAATGTTTTTCGAAAGATTTATTTTCCAATTAATTAAATTCTATATGTTATGCCTAAAATTTCATGTTCGAAGAATTGAATATGAATTTTAGTAAATGAAAATTATATGGATCTTAAAAATGGATATGTGAATCAATTGTGCACAAACTAAAATCATTATGTTTCCATTTATTTTCATAGTTTATGTTTATGTTTAAATTATTCATTGAAATGGTTGGGAATAGTTTTTACTAAAGCAAATAAAGTTATTTGAAAACCTCTTAATGATTTATAAAGATTTAAAGAAATGCAAAATAAGAAATATGAAAAGCATTTGATATGGAAATGTTTTATATATCTATGGTACTCATGATAGGTATTCTAGAACAGATAAAGTTAAGAGCTTATCAGTGGACAGACCTACTACCCGAATCCTTGAGGGCTAAGGCCCACGAAAAGCCCAAGAGAGGGGGTAGCCGGGGTGGTCACATTCGAATCCATAAGGGTCGAGACCGAGGTCCAAGAGTGGGGATAGACACGACCCGTTATATAAGAAGGTTGTCTCATCTAGAGATTACACATATTTTCGGTTAGAGTACTCGAATCCGTGCATGGCAGTGTCGGGGGAGTTATGAGTCTATCACTAATAGCGGGAGGGACTGAGTCGAGTCAGTTAGTCCTATTAGTATGTCATCCATGCACGAATTAGGGTATATTATAGCTAGCTCTTTACCGGATAGGAGGCTGACGCGAGGGTAAATTCCGTGGAGGCCTGAGTGATAATACATTTCGCTCATACCTAGGGTACCATAGGATACAGATAATAGTGGTTGACCTATTTTTATACAGAAATTTTCCTATAATGTTATTGTCGCTACTGTTTACTTTTTCGTAGTAAAGAATTTAAAAGTATTTCAAAGTGGTTTTCTGAAATTAGATTTATAAAATTTAATTTATAATTACAATGAGAGTCTAATAAAGTATTTAAACTTAAAGGATTGAACATCAGGAAAACCGAATTTATTTTCATAGCATGAAAAAGTTCATAAATATTTTTAAAAGAATTTTAAGGGAAGTTAATTTATAAAGAGAAATTACTATAAATTTTTATGACACTCACTGAACTCGTTTAGTTTACTCGATATTTTACGTTTTTATACAGGGACTGGTGCAACCGTAGCAGGGACTCCGACACAGGAATAGATAGCTGAATCTTGCGTGTTGTACATTTATATATTAATACTATAGACATTTTAAAAAGAAATAGAAATTTGAATACATAAAATTTCATATATTCATTTATTTGTATATATTTTTGAGAATGTATAAATGTGTTTATATGCATGACATATAATTTGCTTTTAAATTGGTTTTGAATTCAAATGTATGTTTGGGGTTACTTGTGGCTTGAGATAAAGAAAATGGCCTAAGGCCTAAAAGTTTGAGAAAATGTTTGATTTTAGAAGTGTTTATATTTTTCTATAAACTTTGTAGGGTGGCATAGTAAAAAAAAACAACCGTCATGCTGCCCAAATTTTTATAAATCTATTTGTAAATACGTAAAATAAAAAGAAAAATTTCCCATACGTTTCCGTTAGAAAAGAAGGTTTCTGAAATGATAAACGGCTTAACTTCACGAAAACCTTTCAACCAGATAAGATATTTTCTGGAAGGCCGCCGTGAGGTTACTAGCAGGCTGTCTAGGAAAAGGGGCCTGTCAAGCACACAAGCTTCAAATATAAAATGTTTGTATGAATAGGACCAACTCGATGATAGCATGTGACCATTTATGTTTATTAATTATGTAAGATGAATGGTGAAGATTAAACATAAATAAATTTAAAAATATAAATATAAATATAAAAAATTTAAACATAATACACAAGTGGAAATCTACCGGCCATGTTTTGACTGATGAGTAAGTACAAGCGGTGATCCGATCCCTCCCAAATAACTAGGAAAACATGAAAATTAACAAGACCCATAACGATAACATCAAAACGTTTGATGATATCTCACGTCATGTTAAGTTTGAAGATGAGTGTCTAGAGACTGCCAAGGCTTTAGGTTAGTTTTATATAGCTGAGTCCAACATGCGTAAGGGTTTAAGCTCTAAATGCAAGAGGAAAGGGAAAAGCAAGAGCTAGAAGAAAGGCAAAAGGAATCCCAAATCCAACAAGAGTGAAACTAAAAGACCCAAAAAGGGTATGCATGGTAGCACAAAGAAAGACAAAAGTAAGTTGAAGTGTTTCAACTATGGCAAGATGAGTCATTTTGCTCGTGAATGAACTGAGTAGAAAAAAGAGGTACCATCTATTTCTAAACAATTAAATTATGCTTATGTTTCTAGCACAATACTGCTCACTGAAACTTGTCCTATGTAGATTGTAGATTCAGAAGCCATAGACCATATAGTTAGAGATATGAGAGTATTTGTAAAGTATCATCGGATTAGCTGAGGAACAAAATGGATTTATGTTGGAAATAACTCAAAAGTTGAAGTGAGAGGAATTGGCACTTGTAAAGTAATTATTCGAGGTGGTTAAGTATTGTATTTCAATGATGTTCTATATGCTTTGGAAATTCAATAGAATTTTGTCTCTGTAATAGTCCTTCTAAGTTTAAGATATAGTTTAAATTTTCATGGTAGTTGTTTGACAATTTATTTGGATTCAGTTTGTATGGGTATTGGATACTTACAGAATGGTTTTATTGTACTAGATACTGAATATGACAGTAATGTTAATGATGATAGTTATTTTTCATTAATTACTTCTACTGCTGTTGCCAATATTGATGTTAATAATTGGCATGCTAGACTAGGGCATATCTGACAAGACCCAATTTGAATCCTTTCATATTTATATCCAGAGGGCCCTGCTTGACATCCCAACGGATCCCTCCTAAACTCTACTAGACGGTCTAAGAGAAATTCGAGGAGCAAACCCTTAAAACATTCGTTTTAAACTCATTTAATCAACTTATTTTTTCATAATAGTTGGGTTGGTTTGGTTTTAAAACTAAAATTTTATTTTCAAATTTAAAACCCAAATCATTTTATAAAACTTAAAAAAACCAACAGCATAACAACTGCATTTTTAAGATTTCCAAAATAACTTGTAAGAGAGATTTACACTTCAATTATTTTTCAACCACAACCCAATTTCTCTTTTAGCCACAAACATATATTTCAAAGGCACAAATCCATTTCATCAAGGCTAAAAGCATGAAATATAATTCAACCATTTGCAACTTATTCATTTGTTTAAAACTAAAATTCTCATATCATGCATATATATGTACCACTCAATTACAACTCAAAAAGGTTCATATAGAAATGATTTCTTTCAAATACAAAGTAAAATTCTCATATCACATATATATATTTATACAAAAGCACTGTCACGTCATTGCCCACTTACTCTTTTGGAGGAGCCCTTTTATCTCGGTCACCCACTTCTATACCTGAGGAGGTTTTTAACATAAAAATAAAAACTATGAGCTTTGGAAGCTCAGTGAGTGCTTATATTTATTTTTCACTAAAACTTTAGTTTCTAAAATACATCCTTAAAACATTTGGAAGTAAATCTTTATTTATTAAAACTTCTCAATTTTAAATCTCATTTCAATGCATAGCATGAAGTAGAAAATCTATAAAACTTATATCTTCATAAAACTTCATAGAAAGCTTATGAATTATAAAGCATATAAAATGAATTTCTATTTCTTAAACTTTCTCAAAACTTAAATCTTATTCCATTGCAAAGCGTGAGTGGAAAATCTATAAAATGCATAAGTGCATAAAACTTCACATAAAGCTTATAAAACTATAAAACTCATGAAGGCATCAAAATACATATAAGCATATATACATAAAAACTTCATATAACCTGTAACTTAAAAAGCATAAACCTCCTTTAGTTTTCAAGGCATGCATGTAAAAACTATAAACTCATATGTGCATAAAATTCATATCACGCTTATAAATTGAATAGCATTTTGAACTCATATATTTATAAAGCTATATGCTAAAACCTATAAAATTCATAGATTCATAAAACTTCATATAAAACTTATATATTTCAATACAAAGTATGCATAGAGAATTTACAAAACTCATATTTGCATAAACTTCATATAAAACTTATAAATTGCAATGCATGACAAGTGCTAAACAATTAAAATCACTTATAGTAAAATATGAAAATGCTTTTATTTGCTTTCAATACTTCAAATACTTACTTTACTTTCTAAAAGCACCATTCATACCCCATAATGCTTACAACCATGCGATAGTTAAACTAACGCTAATCGACGTGGAGTCACGTGACGATTTTGAACTGATACCAACCGTGACACTTACTTACAAAGACATCTCACAATTATGTGTGGAATGCTACATCGCTAACCATAACATGAGATAATATCCCACACAAGTAGAAGTAACGTGATAGACTCAATTTTCCCCCAAGTTAGTGACGCATCCCTTCAGGACTTTGCCATACTAATATGGGATATATCGATCGGGTCTAAAACTTAATCTTATAATTTGAGGGTATACTTATGGCCTTTGAAAACTTCTTTTTACTTAACTTATTTAGTGTAATAAGCACAAAAATTTCTTACCTGAGTACATTAAGCACAAAATATGTTTTCTGAGTGCATTAAACACTAAAACTCATACTTTTAAGTGCACAAAGCACTAAATCTCATTTCTAAGTGCAACAAGCACAAAATCTCCTTTTTAGTGCAATAAGCATCAAAACTTATTTTCTTAGTGCAATAAGCACAAAAACTCGTTTCTAAGTGCCATAAACACTAAAATACCTTAGCTCAGTGCAAAAAGCACAAAATAACTCATTGTAATCATGCAAAAACATTTAAACTAGTAAAGTACTTATTTTAAGATTTAAAGCAAACATAATAAAACTTCTTCTTATAAATTTTCACATAAACAACATATCAATTGTTTTTGCATCAAACTTTTGAATCTAGAAATCTCATTTTTATTTGCATAAACATAAAACATAGCTTTATTTGTAAAAAAGGCTTAAAACTAAAACTTAAATTTCATTTTTAAACAAGCTCATACTTATGAAATGATAAATATTAACTTTTCATACAAAATATCATATAAATCAAAATGCTCACAATAGAACTTTTCTCATAACTATTAAAATCTAATTACAAACACTTTAAAATGAGTGTAACACTCACCTAATTTAAGCTTGGTATTAGGAGCTTCAATGGCCTTACCGTGCTCTACTTGCTTGCTCTTCATCTACACATCACATTCGAGTTTAGAATATGCTAAACTTAACTTCATAAAACTCATCACAATGCTTTTAACCTAATTAACTCATTTGAAAACTATTTTGCCTACATACTTCCCTTCTCGATTTCAACTTAATCGAAGCTTTAAATTTTCATTTTCTTTTCATAAATCTTACTTATTCTCACCTAGGTACACCCCCATATACTCGAAATAATTTTCTGAAACTCAAAATGAAAATTCATCATTTTGGACATGCCTTGGCCGAATGCATCATGGGGACTTCCCCATTGATTTTCTTTTCTCAATTCTTGCTCCATTCATCTCCCTAACTCACACTTAGTTCGGTCCAAAAGTTAATTCGGAAAGAAACGGCCATCGGGTGAAGGTTTTTGGCTAAAATGCCCTTTTTTTGGACACTAATTTAGGGGCAACTTTGGCATTTTTCATTCTTAATTTTAATTCTCTTTTTCTTAGTGTTATACATACTCAAACATACTCATACAATTCATTCAAAGACATACATGAAGTGGTATTGCATGATAACCACTATTGCCCTTCACTTAAGGCTATAAAATGCAAGTTGTCTAATTTGATTTCTAACATATTCATAAGCTTATCATAGGTTTCTCTAACATGAATTCAACATAGAATCATGCTTAAAAACATCAAATAACATTGGTATCATACTTCCCTCACTATGGCCTTTTATGTCCTAACATACAACAACTTTATTTCATTCAATTTTTTCAAGCTAAATCACTTAGACATTTTATCAAACACTTAATCTACATCAAAGTTTACTAAAACAATTTCAATTCCAACTTAGGGTTTCTCCCACCAAAACCTAAACTCATCAAGCTTAATGATTTCCATGTAGTTTACACTTACTTTAAGTCTCATAAAACTCAACCTTAATCATACATAAAAACTCATATCAATTTCCAACCAAATCATCAACACTAACTATCATAAACAACTTCAAAAATCATGAAACTAACCTTGGTTTGGCTTTGATCTTGCTCCGAACTTGTTCTTCTAGCTTAGGTAAGCTTGAACCATTGATTTGGAGGTTGAAAATTGATTGAAATCACTTAATCTTCTTCTTCCCTACCTTGGCCGAATTCACACCCCCTTGTCTCATAGTTTGTGGCGTGAAAATAGCGTGAAAATGGCTAAGTCAATGTATATATATATATATATATTGATCATTTTCTAAATGACCATTATGTCCTGAAAAATTTGATTTTCGCTCTTGAACTTTGTCTAATTCCATTTTGATCCCTAATATGAAAATTCATTTTCAATTTAGTCCCTGATGTCACACTTAACAATCCCTTAAGGCAATTTTACCCTTATACTTATTCATTTAATCTCCCATTAGATTCCATCAATTTCTAAAAATTCTCTAAATTCGTAGACACTTTCATTTATCATCTATGACATCAAAACATCGCTTAGGGACTAGTATTAGGGAAACCATGAAATAGAATCGAGGGCTTACAATATCGGCCATGATCGAATGAATAGATTGACTAAAAAGGGATTTTAAGTTCCCTCAATAAGATAGATTTGCTTGTATGTGAGAGTTATCTAGCAAAAAAAACAACTACAAAACCATTTGGAAAAAAAAGCTGAGAATCCATTACAGTTAGTTCATTCTGATATCTATGAACTTATGAATGTGAGAGCTAGAACTGGTGCTTCATATTTTATAACTTTCATAGATGATTACACTCGTTTTGGTCATGTTTATTTAACCTCCCATAAATTTGAGGCATTATATTGTTTTAGATTGTATCTAAACTTGGTGGAAAATCAGTTAGATAGAACTGCCAAAGCCTTGCAAACTGATCGAGGATGAGAATATCTCTTTGAATAATTTAAGGCATTGTGTCAGGAGAAGGGTATTGATAAATAGTTGACCATTCCTAGGACTTTGCAACAAAATGGTGTAATGGAAAAGAGGAATAGAACTTTATTGGAGATGGTAAGATTTATGATAGCACAAGCGAACCTCTTAGTATTTTACTAGGGAGATAGGCTATTAACAACTACTTACATTTTAAATAGGATCTTTACTAAGTCAATGTCTTCCATACCTTATGAATTATGTATAGGTATGATACCTGACCTTACTTTTATGTGACTTTGAAGGTACACAGGATATAAACATGATCTTTTCAGTAAATATGGAAAGTTGGGTGCTAGAGGAAATAAGTGTATCTTTATTAGATACTTTGAGCATTCAAAAGGTTATGTACTCAGAGGAGAAAATTCTAATGGAAGTATCCCTGAATTAGAGTCACATGATGTGAATTTTTTAGAGAATAAATTTCTTAGTAGAGATGAGGTTGAAAAAAATTTTCAATTTTATAGTTGAATGATTCAGATGATGTTTCACATCCGAATACTTAACTAGAGGAAGATGGAGAGTTACCAGAACACTTTATCCCTAATGGGAGTGATAGAACTACTAAAATAGCTCATTCATTTGTTCCCAGTGAAAACAAAAGGACTAATGAGTTAGTGCCCTCAAAATTATCAACTCGCAAAAACAACCATAAAGCAGTTCCTCATCATTGATTTGAAATTAAAGGGGAAGCCTTTATTCTTGCTTCGAAAGATAGTGATGAGAAAAAGAATGTTAATATAGCTCTCAACTTACACGCTAGAGATTTTTGAATTAAAGTCATATAAGAAGAGATTGAGTCAATGAAAAACAACCATGTTTGGGGCTTTGTTGAATTATTGTCTAGAAAGCCATTGGAAATAAATGGGTTCTCCGTATCAAGCATAAGGTTGACGGCTCAATAGAAAGATATAAGGTAAGGTTAGTAGTAAAAGGATATACTCAATGGGAGAGCATAGACTATGAAAAAACCTTTTCCCTTGTGGTAAGGTTTGCTTGCATCCATCTTATATTAGTTATTATCGCACATATGGACCTAAAGTTGTATTAGATGGATATAAAGATAAAATTTCTTAATGGAGAACTGGAAGAAGAAATTTGCATGAAACAGCCAGTGAATTTCATTTCAAAAGGCTAAGAGCAAAAAGTTTGTAAACTCACAAGAACAATTTATGGCCTGAAACAATCCTCTAGATTGTGGTATCTCCGTTTCCATGAGGCTATCATATCTTATGGATTTCAGATAACAGAAGAAGACCATTGTATGTATGTTAAGTAGGTAAAAGAAAAGTTTATAATACTATCTTTATAGATGGATGATATTTTGTTAGCCGGAAATAACAAGGAGTTCATGATAACCATAAAAGAATTATTATCCTTAACTTTCAAGATGAAAGATATAGGAGAAACTACCTATATTTTAGGAGTTAAAATAAATAGAGATCGTTTAAGAGAATTCTAGCTTTATCGCAAGAGCCATATATAAAAAAGATTCTCGAACGATTCTATATGGCTAATTGTAAACCTATGGATACTTCCATCTTGAATGGTCAAACTCCTGGTCTTGACATGTGCCTCAAGACCCCCAAAAGCATAAAAGAATACAAAGAGTTTCTTACTCCAGTGCTATTGGAAGTCTCATATACAGTATGATATATATAAGATATTTGTTACGTAGTTGGACTGGTAAGTAGATATCAATCCAATCCTAGTAAAAAACATTGGATTGTCATGAAAAGAATATTAGCATATCTAATAGGGACTGTTAATTATTCTCTATGTTACCAAGGTGGCAACATGCGTCTAGTTGGATATACAAATGCTAATTGGGAGGTGATTTGGTTGAGTGAAAATCTACATCAGATTATGCATTTTGGCTTAACCAAGGTGCTATCTCTTGGAGTAGCAAAAACAGTCATGTTTACACGTACAGTCGTCTTGGTTGTTAGAACAATAAGCCAAGACGAGACACATATATTTTTAGAGGATAATGATGAAGTTATTCTCTTAAGGGCTTGAAATATTTGAAATATCACCTTGATTGTGGTCAAGATGAGGTTTTACCTAAAATTAATTATCAAACCGTTGGTGATGCATCTTTGCCATCATGAGAACCTAATTAAGTCAGATGTGAGTTTCTCAATAATAGGCTCCTGAAAGACGAGCTTTTAGAAACTCAGGTTAGATGCTAGATTAACATCTAAACTAAGATCTATACAGTGAATAATCTTAATATAAAAGACATATACGTCCATATTGAAGTATAAGATTTACTGTAACATGTGCTTCATACCTTATATGCTTATTATGATCAACATAGAAAATGAGTTAATTTATCATTGATTTCTCATTGTGTAAATTCCATTGAAGTTTCAGTAAAATTTCTACCTATATCCTCAGTAACTATTTATTTTGTCTCAAAATAACGAGGTGATACTTATATCATTAGTGTGTCTTCTATGGCCATATTAATACGGCTTGTAAGACATATCTATGGTGTCAATCATTTTTGTTAACTGAGAGACGAAAGTGAGACAAAAAGATTTAATGAGTATTATTTTATTCATATATTTTCACATTGACGAATTACAATTTAGAATTCCAATTGTAATTATATGAAATATTGAAGGATCAAACATATTATGTTAAAGCATTAAATACGCTTGTGTAAACAAAATTCTATTAAATCTAGGACATGATACTGAAAAAGTTTTCAATCTCTTGTATAGTAGTATAATTGAGATTTGAAGAAACAAACCACATTACATACATTGTTATTTATAGGTCACATGTGTATGTCTCTATAAATGCCTCAAAACCTTATCATAAGGAGTTGCTAGTATTTTTTCTGTGAATTCTGTTTAGCTCATCTTATGTGAGTGAAAGATGTTGGGTTATTTGGATCATGAGTCAGGTTTACCCAAGATGACCCAAGCCTAGTATCAGAATTATATACGGGTGAAATTAAATAACTACTTGAGTAGTTAAATGACAGTTGAAAAACAATTGCTTGGGGAAGTTACACATATTTAAAAGGCTGGTGAATAGGTGGTTATTGAGTTTAACATTCAAACTCCTTTTTTACAAAATATGTCTAGTACACAGAGATAAAATAGAGCAAATACAAAGAAAAAGAAAATAGAGAAAATCAGAGATTTGGCAAGACGTCTACACTGTGATCAGAGCTTTCTTTTCGTTTTGTGATTAAAATCTAGCCACCAGTTGAACAACACAAAAATCTGGAACTTTCGCATCATTCCAGGTTTCTTTTTAAGTTTTGTTTTACTACTTTAATGTAATATATATATATATATATATTGCCATAATTGATTTAAAATCTGTGATGTTAAATTCGAATGCGAGAACATCACAACGAGTTATCCATTCTATGAAAGCTCCTAGTGAAATTGTTATGGTCATCTTGCTTTCAGGGTCAATTGCGAAGGTTATAGCTCCAATGGCGACAAAGCTCGTTGTTAAAGAGAAATGGATGTCATGGAAAATGAGGAGCACAATTGGTGATCCTAGTACATGTAGGATCACCAATTATTGTCATATTCCTCATTTCAGTTGTATGTACTCTAGACTCATTTCTAAATTTTGTCTAGTTTTTATGTGTTAGAACGCCAACAATGTAACATAATTTATGGTGCAGATTCTTTTGATTTGGAATTCTTAAAGAAAGCTGTGGTAGATGATCACTTCATTCATTTCTTGTTCAGTTAAAAGAATTTTGCCATAGCTATGGATAAGTGAGTCTGTGCCCGTTTGGTGTGTGGGATATGATTGAATTATTTATGTGGCATGAAATTGGATTGGATTTGATTAATTTAGAAGTTATCTCATGCTTGGTGAAACGTAGGATAGGATTACAAATAATGTGTATAAACTTGGATCTTATTGAAAATTTTTAGGGATTTTTCAGAAATTTTCTCTTCTTTCTCTCTCATCACCAAAAACTTCATAGATACCACCACCCTCCTCCCTCTCTCATCACTCTCTACTTCCACCACCATCGCCTCTCTACGACCAACCTCTCTCCTTTGAAAAGTT
This sequence comes from Nephelium lappaceum, assembly GCA_021234005.1. Classification (NCBI taxonomy): domain Eukaryota; kingdom Viridiplantae; phylum Streptophyta; class Magnoliopsida; order Sapindales; family Sapindaceae; genus Nephelium; species Nephelium lappaceum. The sequence goes on along the minus strand of CM038011.1, from coordinate 15,464,932 downwards.
ATAGCTCCGACGATGACAGTAAAAAAGCACGAGTGGAGGCACGAAGACAAAAAGGCATCCTCTGTTGGAGACAAGACGTTGTGTTCTTCATCATTCAATTGATTCTTCTCAAGGAAAGATCAATAGCAATAGAGCACCTCCACTCATGCTTCTTCATCGGAGCTTCTACACTGCCTCTCTAACACCAACCTCCCGAAGCCGACTTCAACCGCATTCCTAACTCATCTATCACCCACTGTCTTCACCGTCAACGTCACCCTCATCTAACGAGTACTCTGACGGTCAACGGAGCTAAGAAAGGAGATGAACCGGGTGACAAAGGAGAGCTGGGTGAGAGAAGAGAGGTCTAGAGAGATTTAACTCATATGTTGAGTGGGTTTCATCTATCCTAAACTAGCGCGATAAATTACTAATAGGATAATTTAGTGAAGGATCGTTTGCGTGCACCAAAAATGGTTTTGGATAAAAATTTATCCAAATCCATCCAAACCCGCAAAACAAATTAGGCCAGAACACACATTTTTATACCTTAGCAATGATTGAAGATCTGGAGATGTGAGGAATATTGTCCTTTTTTCATATCACTCATGCATGGCTGCAGACTTTTGATCAATTTCAATATATCAAATTTCTTGTATATTGAATTTATTTATTTTTATTTTGCGGAATTAGCCAAATAGCCTTATAGGCATTAGGAGATGTGACTATTGTAAGTTAAGTACAACTGCAAAATGAAATTATTGTGTCACGTTCAATTGGTTGTAATTTTTTACATTAGAGTTGTTGCCTTGTAACGGAAATTTTGATAAGTATTAATAATTCATAATAAGTGATAAATAATATCTGGAGATTTAACTCTTACAAGTCAAGTAAAGCTGTAAAATGAAATCGTGTAACAATAAATTGGTTGTAACTTACAAATGACTTTTTAACACACTTAAATTTGTTTAAACTTTTTAAGTCTGAAGTGAATATATCTATATGTTAGCAGAATCTTTAAATACACTCAAATTTTTATGAATATTTTTTTTTAAGTCTTAATTAATAAGATCAAGACTTTTATAAACTAGTTTAAATTCCAACGAATATATCCCTTAGTAATTTCTTAACTATAACATGTTGGGCTTAACAAGAGGGGCTGGACCAATGTAATATTTGGGCCAGCTAAACATCTCAGGCCCAAGTGCATGATCATATTGACTCGCTATGTATGGATGGCTTGGTTGGTGTGTCTCAATAAATAGTCTGATCTGTATAGTGTAAAATTACCAGTATCATTTTCGTCCTGCAATTGAATGTGTTTGGAATTGAATTCAAGTATATAATTCCAAGACAAGAAGCTTGGGAAGTTTGGTAAGCTTGTAAGTGATAAACTCTTCAATTTGCAGAAAATAATTTTGTCTTCTGTAACATCTCCTTCATTTACCACTACATCTGTTATCGAGTCGCAGTATGTTATACTCATTTCTGAGTTGTAGCAAACTTTTGGCTGTTGAGAATGATATTAGGTTTATCAATCTTTCGCGACCAAAGACGTCACGATATGATAGATTATGAAAAGATATTGGAGGTGGTATTAAATTAATCAAACTGTGACGCAATTGTACTTGTAGAGCTTTAATATTTTGAAGAATTAAAACCAATTCGAAGTCTTGTTTCCACTATTTCAAATAGCCAAGTCCTATGAGAACTCTCTTTTTTTTTTCACTTGTGCAAGTATCACCGCTTGTTCCTGCATCTCTCCATTAGAAAGTACCTCTTGGTATGAACCATCAGTAAGTGAAAGCTCTTCCAAATTGTGAATTCTATTAATAGTGTCAAGTGATGATCGGGCTAAAATAAAACACGATTTTATATTCTAAACCAGTGCTTTTGTGATAAAAACTCGAGTAAAATAGGGGTGTTTTAATGTTTTATAAGTGTTTTGTGCAGGAATTTAATAGAGAGGTCAAATTGTAATTTTTTTGGGTGCTGGAAGTTGTCGCAGCCTTGTTGCTCGTGTAAAGGGACTGCACCTAGGCATGGGCCTTGTTTCATGCGTGAATGACCTGCAGGGGTGTTTCAAGCAATCCAAACGTGCGTTTAAATGGCAACAAAGTTTTCCTTACTCATTTTGTTCGTGGAAAATCGCCATTAATGACTTCGAAGATTTTCAGTTTATGTGACAGAGCCAATTAAATCAAGCAGGGATTAGTGTTTCAAAACTCGCTACTCGCTGCTCGATCGACGACCCAGCGAGCAGCGAGTAATCAGTAACTCGGCGAGTAATCGACGAGTACTCGAAAAGTACTGTTTAGTGGGGAAATGATAATTTTTGAAGTCTGAATGCTTAATTTGATATTTTTATAAATGTTAGGGGTCCTTGCAAAATCATCCTCCTCCTATTTAAACATTCACCACTCGCCACCCACACACTCACCACTCACATCCCACTCATAACAGTACCACACAGTTAAGCATTCTCAAAACTAAAAACTCTCATGTTCTCTCTCTCCCTTCTCATCTCTCATCCTTTTTCTTTCTCTACACACCGTCAACTTCACTGTTCAAGTGAGCCATCACCGTCGCCACCGTCGTTGCCGAAGCCAAAGCCAATCCTTTTTATCGTTGCCGGCGGTCGGCCGTTTCAAATCTCCTTCTCTGTCTTCTGTGTCGCTGACCGTTCTCCTACTCTACGGTGACTCTTTTCCTAACGTCAGCCACTCGTTTTCTTTTGACTCTTTTCCTTTCAACTCGTCGCCGATGGTGACTCACAATGGGATTGTTTCTTTAATTTTTCCTTTGTGTGTGGTGGTCTGTGGTGTGTTGTTTGTTTTGTTGGGAGTATTATTGGGTTTTGACTAATTTTTCGGTGGTGTTTGGGATGATTTTTGGTTAGTTTTGTGGTGGTCGGACTGGCCGAGTCAGCGAGTTGGGCCGAGTTGAGTCGAGTTAGGCCGAGTGTCCATCTCCGGCGAGCAAGACCTTCGATCTGGGGGTTCTCAGATCGGTGGAGTGCCGATCCGCGAGAACCCGACGATAACTCGACGAAACTCGTCGAGTTTTTATTCAATGGTGGGGATTCAATCACTTAGTGAAAGGAAAGAATTGAATTTCACAATCACACATGAGCATCTCTCAAAAATTCAAAGACTCCAAGAAAAAGAAGCAAATTTTCTATTAAAGGAAGTTTAAGAAGCAGTCAACTGTCAGCATGCAAAGAATCTCATAATTAAGTTGAGCATCCAGTTTTTCAAAGGCAGAAAGGAGAGAATCAAGGTGAAAAATAGGAAAATAGAGATTGCGGGTGGAGAAAAAAATAAAATGATAATGATACCCTAAACTGGTGCGGCTATAAAGGTTTCAATTTTAACAATGAAAAGGGAGACGGTTGACAGAAGAAAAATCACAGCGAAAACAGCAACAGAGGACTTTTGACAGAAAAACACTTTTAGAGCAAACGGCGACAAAGGAAGAGTCGAGGCTATTAGCGTGACTGTATCAATTGGCTCAGTTGTATTCAAGGAAGGCTTGCAAAATTACACAGTGACTTCTTCCTTAATTTATTTTCTCAATTAATATAATGTTTTCGATTTTGATTTCAATTTTTCCCATTGTGTTAATTGGTTTCATGGAGAACTAAACGATTTTATCTAGGAGTATAATGTAGCCAGCTATTTCAATTATTGTTCAATGATTTATTGGTGTTTAATATTTTTATTCTTATTGCCAGTATTCTGTTCTATTATTTATATATGTGGTTAATTAACTTGGGCCTAATTAATTAACCTGATCTGTTAACTATATTGCACTTGGAAAAGGCGACTATAGTTTAGACATCAATAGAATGGCATGAATCTTAAAGGAGAGGAATATACCTATAAGATTTGTGTAATCATTGTGGATAATTGGATCCTAAAGAATTCAGACTAACTAATCGGTATAGGAATATAGCAGTTTAATTTCTTTGAATATTTTCATTTGACCATTCGGAAGAGGCTAGTGAGGATTTAAGAGTTATCCGATTAAATACGCAATAGAATTATTTATTTTATTTTATTTTATTTTAATGAGAATAAGTTATTGGAATAATTGGTGAAATTGTATTTCCTAGATACTTTATTTATGTCGTGGTCTTCTGTCTTTATAAGTAATTTTTAATTATTTGTTTAATTAAGTTGTATTTTTAATTTTAATATATATATATATTTTTAGTGAATTAAATATTTTTGTTAATTAGGAAGTCTGAATAAAATTGGTTTCAAGGAAGTTGGTAATTGATACTTAAAAATTAGCAGTTGTCTCTGTGGGAACAATCTTGATTTGCCACTATATTACACTGTGACCGTGTATACTTGCATGCGACCTATTGCAATCAGTGCATTAGGATTTTAACCCATCAAGTTTTTGCCGTCGTTGCCGGGGACAACGTGCATTTTATAGTATCAATATCAATACTAGTTGAAACAATCTTAGTTCAGATTATTGTGTTTTATTTTATTTTATTTTATTCTATTTTATTTTTATTTTTATTTTTTTTTTCATTTTTCATTTTTATTTTATTTTATTTTATTTTACAGGTGCTAAAGGTCGTTTTATGCGAAGGTCTAAAAGCACTAAACTGTTGTCATTCGACAGTGAAATCGAGAGAACAGTTCAAGGAATAAGGAAAGCTAGGCGTTCGGCAGAGCAAAAAGTAAACATGGGAGATAATCAACCACCACTCGAGGGCTCCAAACCTTTTAGAGATTATTCTATACCAACTATGGAAGGAATCCACCAAAGCATTCGCAGACTGGCTATTCAAGCGAACAACTTCGAGATCAAACCAGCAACCATTCAAATGGTTCAATCTGCAGTGCAATTTTTCGGTTTACTCAATGAAGATCCAAATGAGCACATCGCTAATTTCCTGGAGATTTACGACACCTTAAAATACAATGGAGTGACGGATGATGCCATTCGGTTGAGATTGTTCCCTTTCTCATTAAAGGACAGGGCAAAAAGCTAGCTGAATTCATTGCCTCAAGCCTCTATCACAACATGGGACGATCTGGCACAGAAGTTCCTAACAAAGTATTTTCCTCCAGCAAAAACAGTGAAACTGAGGAATGATATTGCTGCATTTATTCAAATGGAAGGAGAATCATTTTATGAGGCTTGAGAGAGGTTCAAAGAGTTGCTTCGAAATTGCCCTCATCATGGAGTGCCGGAATGGTTGCAAATACAGACTTTTTATCAAGGCCTATTAGAGGCTGGAAGATCCAATGTGGATGCTGCTGCAGAAGGAGCACTACTAAAAAGAAATGTGGACGATGCATTTGAGTTGATCGAAGAAATGTCATCCAATATCTACCAATGGCCATTTGAGAGATCGAAACCCAGAAAAACAGTGTTTGGTGTTCACGAGCTGGATGCTATTACAGCACTGACAGCTCAAGTTTCTACTTTAACTAAAAGATTTGATGCTTATGGTATGGGTGCAAGTGACATCAATGCAATTCAAAGCTCATTAGTTAGCTCTGAAGAATACGAAGGCAGTCATGCAACAGATAGTGGTCTGGGTAATCAGGAGTCGGTACAATTTGTATCTAATTTTAACAGACAACACAATGATCTATACTCAAATGTTTACAATCCTGGGTGGAGAAATCACCCCAATTTTTCATGGAAGCAGAATCAAGATCAGACATTATCATTGAAACCTGCAATTCCACCTGGTTTTCAAAGTCAACCATAACAAGTTCTACCTCAAGTCAAGAAGCCATCAATGGAGGAAATGATGATGAAATTCATGACGAACACTGACTCTCTCTTGCAAAATTAGTAGAATATGTTACAAGCTCAGCAAAATCAGTTGCAAAATCAACAGAATCAACAAAATCAATTTCAAGCTCAATTACAAAACCAAAGTGCATCAATTCGAAACTTGGAAGTGCAATTGGGGCAAATCGCAAATGCCATCAATAGTAGACCATATGGAAACTTACCCAGCGATACAGAGCAAAACCCGAGGAGGGAAGGTAAAAAGCAGTGTAAGGCTATCACTTTAAGGAATGGTAAGGAGCTAAATCAGAAAATGGAACAATCTACTGTTGCGTCCAAACCATCAGAAGATGAAGAACTAGTTGTAGACAAGGTAGAGCAGAAGGATGAGAAAGAAGAACCAGCAAAGCCTAAAAGAGAAAAAAGAGCATCTTAAGTACCACCTTTGCCATTTCCGCAGAGATTTCAAAAGCAAAACTAGACAAGCAGTTCTCAAAGTTTTTAGAGGTATTTAAAAAGCTACATATCAACATACCTTTTGCAGAAGCGCTAGAACAGATGCCTAGATACGTTAAGTTCATGAAAGAGATCCTATTGAATAAAAGAAAGTTGGAAGAGTTCGAGACTGTGGCGCTCACAGAAGAATGCAGCGCAATCCTACAACAAAAATTACCTCCAAAATTAAAGGATCCAGACAGTTTTACCATTCCGTGCAGAATTGGAGAGAACTTTAAAGGAATGGCCTTGTGTGATCTAGGGGCAAGTATCAACTTGATGCCCTTATCCATCTACAAAAGATTAGGTTTGGAGGAAGCCAAACCTGCATCAGTTACTCTTTAACTTGCAGATCGATCTGTGAAGCGACCTAGAGGTGTAATTGAGGATGTTCTGGTGAAAGTGGAGAAATTTATATTCCCAACAGATTTTATTATCCTTGATATGGAAGAAGACCGAGAGATTCCTATCATCTTGGGAAGACCCTTCTTAGCCACCGGAAAAACTATGATTGATGTGCAAAAGGGCCAATTAACAATGAGGATAGAAGATGAAAAGGTCACCTTTAATGTTTTCAAAGCTTTGAAATTTCCTAGTGACACCGACGAATGCAATAAAGTGGAAGTATTGCATGATTGCATTCAGGAGGTACACAATGAAGAAATTCCATTGGATGCTCTGGAGGCTGCATTGGTGTATACAAGTAAGGAAAATCGTGAAGAGGTCTAGGATTATGTGGAAATAGTTGAAGCAGCTCCGAAGTATGAGGTGTTGAATATGCATAATGCTCAACCCCTTTTGGCATCGTCGATATTCAAGCCATCAACAGAACAGCCACCATCACTAGAACTTAGACCTCTCCCGAAACATTTATGTTATGCTTATCTTGGGGAGGCATCCACTTTGCTAGTAATCATCTTAGCATATTTGAATGATGTATAAGAAAAGAAATTGTTGACTGTGTTGAGAGAAAACATGTTAGCCTTGGGATGGACAATCGCTGATATAAGGGGTATCAGCCCATCTTTCTGCACGCATAAGATCTTAATGGAAGATAACCACAAGCCCACCATACCACCTTAACGCCGACTGACAACTCATCACCCGAGGACAAAGAAATGGCATGACAAGAAAATCTTAGCCAAGCATTTCGAACCAGGACAGCGGGTGTTGTTGTTCAATTTCAGGCTACGATTATTCCCTGGCAAGCTCAAATCTAAATGGTCGGGGCCTTTCGTTGTCAAAACAGTATACCTATATGGAGCAGTGGAAGTTGAAGAAGAGAGTTCAGGCAGAATTTTTAAGGTTAATGGTCAGCAGTTGAAGCACTATTTTGGTGGCGAAGTAGAACGACAAAAATCCATCATCGCCTTGACAGATTTGAACAATTGAACGCAAAAGGGAGTCTAGCTAAAAACTTTAAATTAAGCACTTCTTGGGAGGTAACCCAAATTTTCGAACCCTCTGCTTTAATTTAATTACTTTATTTTATTTTTGATATTTATATATTTATATATTTGGTTTAATTTCAGTGTTATAATTCTTGGTCTTTTTTATTTTGTTTGCTAGGTGACATTCGGAGTGTGCATGGCTGGTTAATAATTTTTATTGGCACAAACTGTAGAAAAAAAAGGGGGGCAATCATTATGTGATACGTGTTTTGCACTAATTACTGCCGATGTTCGTTCACCTATTTTTCGTCCACAATTCTTCTTTCCATTCCACCATTTCTTTCTTGAGGACTAAGTAAATTCTGTTATTTTTGCATTGTTTACTTTCTTTTTAATTTTTATGTTTTTGTTTATCATTTGCATGATATTTTCAGTGATGTACTATTTACTTGCTGTCTTTTATTCTTAATTATGGTTTTTATTTTTGTCATCCTGAACTTAGTTTTTTTTCAAACATTGGGGACAATGTTTGGACTAGGTTTGGGGGTGGAAACAATCATGTTTCAAACTTGATTAATAAATTGATCGTATGCTTTCGAGAGAAGAGTTGTTGCACTATGTGATTGGTAATCTTGACTAGGGAAGAGTCATGAAAGTCGTAAGCATGGTTTGATGTTATCAAAGACTTTGAACCTAGTAGGAGAATGTAGAGATATTGTGCATGCATAGATATGGCCTATTAGTGGAGACTACCCTTGTGAGTAATCTTAACCTTTAGCGCTTTGTTCTTTGGGTGATTTTTTTGTTTCCACTCATAAAACACTTTTCAGAAAAATTTTGTTGATTCTAGTTGGTCTCTTTAGGCTTTCATTAGACTTTAAGAGCAGAAATTCATTGCAATTCTTTATGATTTCTGAATTTTTGAGTCGTTGTGTGAACCTATTGACATGAAGCAGGCATATGTGTGTAATTACCTCCAGAAAAAGGCCAAAGAACCAAAAATTTTCCGAACCAAAATTGTGTGTGAGCCTAAAACTGAATTGAAGCCAACATATAGTAGTTTTTATTTTCTTTCACCCTCACAAATTATCCTATGCCTAGCCATATTAAAAAAAAAAATTAAATACTTACCTTAGGAGCTTGGATTTTAAAGAAAATAATGCTAAAAGGATAGAAGAAATGAGTATTTTTATTGTAAAAAAAAAAAACAAAAAACAAAAAACAAAAAAATTCAAGATTAGGGTGGTTGTTATGCGAAGACAGCGGTGTAGTGGACAAGTTGTAAAAAAAAAAAAAAAAAAAAATTGATGAAGAAATAAAGAGGGATAAAGGTCACTTAGAGGAGCGGTAGTCGATGTTAAATGCAACAATTTTAGAGATGCAATGAATAGTCTCTGAGAAAGTTCAAGCTCCTCATTGTAGACCTTGTTCTAGTTCTTTGTAGCCAAAACCCCTAACCCCGTTACATCCTTTTAGAAGACCTGCTGATTAATAGGAGATCATGATTACTTGGAGTCAGAATTGTGGGTGTTGCACTGTCTTTAGATGTTTGATTCTTTCAAGAGACCTTGTTAGTGCTTATCGTTTACAATTCATAATTTATTATACAAGCAATATGAAGATTTGAATTCTTTTTTATGCATAAACTCCTAAATGCTTGTATATTGTGAGAGTGTTGCCTTAGGTCTTTGTGAGAAAAATTATTTATTTAATGAGTGAGTTCTAGTGAGGCATAGAGTCAAAGCGAAATAAGGTCATGATGTGTGTGCTTAGTATTGTCGAACTTCAATTGCTCGATGATGAGTTGGAGAGGACTGATGATTGTGTGAGTATTATTAGTGACTTATTTTTAGTCACGGTTCAAGATCTCAAGCGAAGTGATTTTTCTTGAAGAAGGCACTGGAAGATTGGTTGTTTTGTTCGAACATGATTGTGTTACGTTTGTGGGTATCGTAGCTGGTAAACCCTCAAGAGACACAACTCCTCCTGCTAGGGACACCTAAAGGTTTAAAGGCTTGTGACATGTGCTAAATGACATCGTGTTTACCTATGAAAGTGGATGTGGTTTTAATTTTTATTGCTTTTGTTTTATAGATTTTTTGCTCGAGGGCGAGCAAGAGTTAGGTTTGGGGGTATTTGATCGGGCTAAAATAAATCACGATTTTATATTCTAAACCTGTACTTTTGTCATGAAAACTCGAGTAAAATAGGGGTGTTTTAATGTTTTATAAGTGTTTTGTGTAGGAATTTAATAGAGAGGTCAAATTATAATTTTTTTGGGTGCTGGAAGTTATCGCAGCCTTCTTGCCCGCGTAAAGGGACTACACCTAGGCATGGGCCTTGTTTCATGCGTGAATGACCTGCAGAGGTGTCTCAAGCAATCCAAACGTGCATTTAAATGGCAACAAAGTTTTCCTTACTCATTTTGTTCGTGGAAAATCGCCATTAATGACTTCCAAGATTTTTAGTTTATGTGACAGAGCCAATTAAGTCAAGTGGGGATTCAATCACTCAGTGAAAGGAAAGAATTGAATTTCACAATCACACATGAGCATCTCTCAAAAATTCAAAGACTCCAAGAAAAGGAAGCAAATTTTCTGTTAAAGAAAGTTTGTGAAGTAGTCAACTGTCAGCATGCAAAGAATCTCAGAATTAAGTTGAGCATCCAGTTTTTCAAAGGCAGAAAGGAGAGAATCAAGGTGAAAAACAGGAAAACTGAGATTACGAGTGGAGAAAAAAATAAAATGATAATGATACCCTAAACTGGTGCGGCTATAAAGGTTTCAATTTTCACAATGAAAAGGGAGACAGTTGACAGAAGAAAAATCACAGAGAAAACAACAACGGAGGACTTTTGACAAAAAAACACTTTTAGAGCAAACAACAGCAAAGGAAGAGTTGAGGCTATCAGCATGACTGTATCAATTGGCTCAATTGTGTTCAAGGAAGGTTTGCAAAATTACACAGTAACTTCTTCCTTAATTTATTTTCTGAATTAATACAATGTTTTCGATTTTGATTTCAATTTTTTCCATTGTGTTAATTGGTTTCATGGATAACTAAACAATTTTATCTAGGAATACAATGTAGCCAGCTATTTCAATTCTTGTTCAATAATTTATTGGTGTTTAATATTTTTATTCTTATTATCAGTATTCTGTTCTATTATTTATATACGTGGTTAATTAACTTGGGCTCAATTAATTAACCTGATCTGTTAACTATATTGCACTCGGTAAAGGCGACTATAGTTTAGACATCAATAGAATGGCATGAATCTTAAAGGATAGGAATATACCTATAAGGTTTGTGTAATCGTTGTGGATAATTGGATCCTAAAGAATTCGGACTAATTAATCGGCATAGGAATATAGCAGTTTAATTTCTCTGAATATTTTCACTTGACCATTCGGAAGAGGCTAGTGAAGATTTAAAAGTTATCCGATTAAATACGCAATAGAATTATTTATTTTATTTTATTTTATTTTATTTTAATGAGAATAAGTCATTGGAATAGTTGGTGAAATTGTATTTCCTAGATACTTTATTCTGTCGTGGTCTTCTGTCTTTATAAGTAATTTTTAATTATTTGTTTAGTTAAGTTGTATTTTTAATTTTAATATATATATATATTTTTTAGTGAATTAAATATTCTTGTCAATTAGGAAGTTTGAATAAAATTGGTTTCAAGGAAGTTGGTAATTGATACTTAAAAATTAGCAGTTGTGTCTGTGGGAACGACTTTGATTTGCCACTATATTACATTGTGACCATGCATACTTGCACATGACCTATTGTAATGAGTGCATTAGGATTTTAACCCATCAAGTGGCAAAACTAATGATTTATCCTCATGGAGCTCAAGAACTTGAAGTTTGGGAAAGAGACATTCTGGAACCTGACCTTGCCACACTCATATTTTATGTTGCTTCCACCGAATTTTGTAAATGAAAATGCAATGAATACTGTAATCATAATAACAGTTCTAGAAAGAGAAATTCAGTTCTGTAATTGGTCCTAACAATGATATGAATGGATACACTATATAGAGAGAAAATGCATTAAAAGAAATCCTCAATGGAGCATGAAGCTCATAACTCGATTTAGCTAATTAAAAGAATTAACAAGATGTCTAAGATTGAATGGTGCACTTGTGAAAGGAGCAATGATGATGGAACATGCTCTGACGAAGGTGATAGGTGTCATATACAGGTATCAAATATAATGAAGATTATAGGAAATTAAGGGTAGTCCCAAAGAGCACGCCAGCAGGAGAAAGGAGACAGATTCATATACTGCAATTAGGATACTACAAATTTAAGTATGCCTACAAATCCAAAATCTGTACGGTCAATACAATTTCAAAAATTATATAACTCCGTAACTAGAACAATGCTATGGAGACATGGTTCTTAAGAGAATCACAGCCTTACATTAAACAAATTCCAAGATCACCAATACTTAATTTTTGAGCCATGCTTTTCAACGGAATGTACTAAAATCTCTCTCTAGTACAAAATTTATGATCACCAATACTTCAGCGCTCCTACTCCGAAAATTTTTAATTTGTAAAAGTATTAGTAAGTAAAAAAATATTTTAAAAAATGTGTAAAAATACTAATTCGTACAGAATAATCAAGATAGCTAGAAATATACATAGAGATTAGAAATTCATGATACGTTATGGCATAAAATATCTACAAAATATTTCTTGGACAATAGCATTTCGGTAAACATTCCAAAATGACGTCAGGAAAAATTTTAATGGCAAGTCACTGACAATAAAATATGCCTTTTGCAAATATCATAATTTCAAACACTACATCTATTAACTTTTCAAAAACGTTACTGACAATCAAATATGTTTTTGGGGAATATCATAATTTCAAACACAATATATATTAACATTTCAAAAGCATTGGCGAAACAAGGCTCATATCTCTGCAATGTCACTTGTACAATGGTAATGTGACCTGAACATTATTAATAACATAATTTTTTTTGGAGATATTATTAATAACATAATTGACACAAAACCATATATATAAATGATTGAATATAAGCATTGTTATAATAATGCATAACTTATCAAAGGCCAGAAAACTACAAATATGATATAAAATTAAACAAAAGGAACTTATCTTAATAACCTTAACCCTTATGCAACTTCAGTATAGTGTATAAGTCTTCTAATAGTTCATTACAAATCAACTAATTCATCATTTATTTTTCACATCACTTAATTCGTTGTCTATGTCCCAGTACACTTGAACCATATTTGCTTATTTCTATATGTCCAATAGCTATGAAACTCTACAACTACACATTTTCCAATCATTATATGTTCGGGAAAAAATTAGCCTCATATAATCAAGATGGGCTAGAACCACAAAGCCCATTAATTTACAAGACAAGCCCAAGGTTTGCCTTTAGAAGAAATCCAAGGGATGAGCCCAAACTCAAGCTGCAGGAGAAGCTCAAAGAGGATGCCCAAGAAAAGGGTTCGAAGAGGATGCGATGGCCCTAACCTAAACAACTTGAGAACGGTTGAGAAGGGGCACGACAAGGACCAAAATACCCCTGCCAAGGGGCGAGAAAAACGGCTGAAGGGAAACTCCATCTTGAAAGTCAAATAACTCCTCTTGTCGTCTAACGGCCAAGGGTAGTAAAGGGGACTCACCAATCACGTGGCCTCTTAGCCAGAGAGGCAAGTGAGAGATTGCCACGTGTCCCTTCGTCAGAATAGGCAGAAAAGGGTTTAACCAATTATGTGTTCCTTTTGTCAAGGCAACAAGTGAGAGATTACCACGTGTCCTTACGTCAAAACGATTAAAAGAGGGGTTGACTGATCCCATGGTCCCTTTGACAAAGTGACAAGTGATAGATTGCCACATGTCCTTGCATCAGAACAGTTAGAAACGGGACTGATCGATGACATGGTCCGGTAATCACAACAACAAGTGAGAAACAGTCACGTGTTCCTATGGATGGTGAAGGGCTAACCAATTGCATGGCCCTTCGGTCAGAGTGGCTAACTAGAGAGGGCCACATGTCCCTACATCAAAACAATCAAAGAATAGGCTAATCGATCACGTGGTTCCTTTGACAAGGTGGCAAGTAAGAGATTGCCACGTGTCCATGTGTTAGAACGGTCAAAAAAGGGGGGTGAACGATCACGTGGTCCCTTCCACATGTTCATATGTCAAAATGGATAACAAAAGAAATTGACCACACGCTAGAGGTGAAAAGAACAAGATCTTAAAAAGTTTTGACCAGCATAGAAAGGGAGCTAATCGAGGAAAATGAAGGAAAATTGACTAATCTTAGAAGGCCAAGACACTATAAATACCACACCACTGTTCAAGAGGAGACTAGGAATGAATCAAGGTAAGTAAAGATACATCCTAGAGTTCTCTAAAGTGTGAAAAAGCCTCTAATAAGAGATTTCCTTACCAATATTAGTTGATATTTTGGGATCTTTACCATATAATGTTCTAGATTCTTATTTCTTCTTATCATCATACTTCTCCAATACTTATTTACCCTTTGGCATAGCTACTAAAGAGGGGTTCCCCTTCGAAAATCAAACTGACTTGAGCGTTAGAGGATTTTCGCCGAAGAAACTCCACAACCCTTGACCTCTCTGCTTATTTTACAGGTAGCCGAGGGGAGATCTGGTCTAATGGTTTAGAAAACTCAAAATGGTCTCAAAGGGCTTTTTCTATGAAGTTCCAAGCCCCTTAAACCCCTCTAATCTAAAAGAAGGAGATATCTCCATGATATCCATCCATATAAAGGGTTAAGGGTTGAAATATCTAATCTTTAGCTTACCAAAGGAGCTTTATCTCACCCCTAAAAAGTTTAGGTGCACCAAGCCTACTTTCCGAGCTGCCAAAGGGTTCATATCTCCTTAGTAAAGCCCTAGTGCCATTTTTGGTCGAAGGGAGCTAAGGAGGAGGGAGAATGTAAATCAATATATTGTTAGTGTCTTCATCACATGATAAAGGGAAGTATCTTCAATCCCATTTATTCTTATATATTTAAGCTATAATTACTCCTTCTAAGAGTTTGCCCTCGTCCATCTTGTTTGACTTGAGCGTTTGAGGGTCTTTGCCGGCAAACCTATCGGTAAGCCCCTGATAGCTTTCTTCATCTCGTAGGTACTCGTAATCTTCGAACTCATCATACTCAAACATTATCCCCTTGGGATCCACCTAATGTCCTACTAGTGACCAGAAGAAAGAACAATTTGCTCAAAGGGAAGAATAGCTTACCTAAGGGGAAGAATAGCCTACTAGAGGGGAAGAACAGCTTGCCCAAAGAGAGGAATGATTTGCCGAAGGGAAGATTGTTTCACCCAGGGAAAAGGATCCCTTTATCTGAAGAGATCCAAACGTCGAAAGGATATCCAAATTGAACCTCTCAATTCCTCAAATTGTCTTCCCTTCATAATCTAATATATCTATTATTGGTGTGAGTATTGTGGACAATTTTTGCATCAACAATTGGCGCCGTCTGTGGGGAACAATATGAAAACTCCATAACCTACCAACTACATGTAGGGGTAATAATAAGCGAAGGAAAGATGGCAAATCAAGCAGAACCGAGCATGAAAGGGCTTGTTGAGATACCCGATAGAGCAGGGTTCGACCTGACCAGAGCAATAAGCCCCAAGAGAAAAGGCACAAACCATTAAGGCAAGAGCGCAGACAGTAAAGAGAAGTAGCTTAGAGAAGACAACTTGAGAGAATACAAGGGTGAGCAAGCTAAAATAGAGAATACAAACTATCATTAGGTAAATAAAGAATAAAGAATACAAATTATCATTAGGCAAATAAAGAATGTCACTGTGGGCCAGCAACAACTACGGAAGGAGGTTACTTGAACATTGGATGCTCTTCACCCAGCCACTGAAGCTCAAGCTAGGGGATAACAAGATAGCGTACCGAAAACTCCTATGATTTCATTATGGTCTCCAATGATGTGAAAGCGAAGGAGACCTGTGGAAGCAAACCTGTACATAGTACACCAGAAGAGGAAATTCAAGGTAAGCCTAAGGAGGTGAATCTTCCCTATAGGAAATGAAGAGCCATCTCTATAGAAATCAGTGGGTCGAGTATGGGAAGGAATAAAAAGCCAAGGGAAATACAATATAGAGAAGACTAGAAACAATAACGGGGCGAGGAAGACCAAACTCGAAGGCCCCTAGACGAACCTGTATGAGCCGTAGAAACACTGTAGCCGCAAAGGACTTCACAGGTAGAGAAGGCACATAAGGAGCTAAAAAAAGAAATGACAAAGTTGCAGAAAAGTAAGATAGACGAAAGAGAACCTAACCAGTTAGGAATATTTGATCAACTCTTGATCGATTGCATCCGGATGGCAAACTTGCCTAGGAAATTTAAGATGTCTCAAATGGAACTCTATAGGGGATAAACAGACCCTGTGGTGCATATAGAAAACTTCTGTGAGCAAATGCTAATCCAAAGGGTTGTGGAAGACGCCATATGCAGGCTATTCCCCATCACTTTGGAAGAACCAGTATGAGATTGGTTCAAAAACCTTCTAGCAGAAAGCAAAGACTCCTTTCCAAATCTTGCCAAAGAGCTGGTCATACAATGCTAAGTGGCGAAACCACCCCTAAGAGACCTGTCTACCTTGCAATATGTTAAGCAATTGGAAAATGAAATTCTAAAGGACTACATGACCAAGTACCATGACCAAATAGTGCAAATGGGAGTATTCGACATCTATGATACATTGATCAACTTTTGGAGGAATTTGCGACTTGAAAGGTTATCAAGCTCGTTCGAGGAAAGAAATCCCACTAGCTACAAGGAAGCATGCATGAAAGCATTAAAACAAGTTCAAATCAATGAAAAGTATTTCGTTAAGAAGCAATAAGAGCTAGCTGAGTCCTCGAAGATAATAAAAAAAGGAAAGAGACAAGATGATTGAGGATTAACCGAAATGAATACCAGGACAAAAAGTCAGGTGGATAATCAAGGGCACCACCCAAAGGGCCAACAAAGGGAACTATCACGAGAAACGAGGGTGACAAGACCACACACCATCGTGCCACCATGAAGTAGAGATGACTCGTAACTAGCACCTGCAAAGGAATATACTTCCTTCAATGTAACAAGGGAGTAGGTCTTTAATACAATAAAAGGCAAAGGGCTTCTTAGGAAACCAAGCCTGATTTGGGAACCAACAAACTGGAGAGACAACCATTGGTATTATGATTTCCATGAAAATTACGAACATCACACCTCAGACTCTTTCTGCCTAAGGAAACAAATTGAGGAGCTGATCTGCAACAGATATCGAAAGGAATTTCTCTTAAAGGTAAAGCAAAATGTGCAAACTCAAAATAGGGGATAAAGGGCTCCTTCATCAGCAGTGGATAAAGGGAAAGCAAAGATGGAGGATGAACAAGTCATTCGAACCATCAGTGGAGGGGTTACCAAAGTAGGGGATTCCTACAAAACATGAAAAATTATGATAGAAAGATACCCCTGTTAGGAAATTCCAAAGAGATAATGATAAGCTACTTAAACCAAGGGTTGCCCTTTTCCGGATGCTCAATCATTACCTTCATCGACAATGATGCAGAAGGAGTCTATTTCCCTTATGACGACGCCTTAATGGTCACATAAAGAGTTACAGGAAAAAAGATTGCGTGGATCTTGATTGATATCAAAAGCTCTACAAACCTGCTGTATAATGACGTTTTGGACAAGTTGGAGTTGTCACACACAACCCTTAGAACACTTGGCATGCTCTTAAGTGGCTTCGTTCGAGGCATTGTCATGCCCTTAAAAGTATTGACACTCCCTTTGATGATAGGAGAAGAGAAGACACATATAATAGTGATGGTTGAGTTTATCGTGATAGACTGCCCAAGGACTTACAACATGATAATGGGCAAATCATTCCTCTTTAACACAAAAGTGGTTGTATCAATGTACCACTAATGCATGAAATTCCCAACAAACGGCTCGGTCAGAGTGTTGAAAAGAGATCAATGGACAGTAAGAAAGTGCTTTCCCGCATCCGTTAAGTAATGCAATGAGGTACTAACCATGGACCCTAGAGAGCCTAAAAGGGAGAAATGGAAGAACCTTTAGAAGTGATATCGATTCACAAAGGTGATAAAGTGAAGCCAGTGAAGATCGAGGCTCGTATGCCCGCCAAGGTGAAGGAAGACATGTAAAACCTCATGAGGGAATACTCGAACATCTTTGCATGGACACATGAAGAGATGCTAGGGATTGATCCTACAATATCCTGTTATTGCCTCAATGTTGATCTGTCTATCAAGCACATGGGGTAGAAAAAAGGTCTTTTGATCAAGAAAGGTATAAGGCGATCGAAGAGGAGGTGGACAAGCTTCTCAAAGCAAGGTTTATAAGGGCAGCTACGTGCTTCGAGTGGATTACAATGTGGTCATGGTGAGGAAGAAGAATGGGACATGGAAGATGTGCATGGACTTTACAAACTTGAACAATGTCTGCCTGAAGGACAACTTTCCTCTCCCCAAGATAGATCAGCTTGTTGATGCACAATGAGGCACACTCTCTTAAGCTTCATAGATGTGTTCTTGGGATACAACCAGATCAAGATACACACACCAGATGAGGAAAATAGTACCTTAATCACGAACAATGGGCTATATTGCTACAAACTGATGCCGTTTAGGCTAAAGAATGTAGGGGCCACTTATCAAAGGTTGGTGAACATGTTGTTTAAAAAGCAGATAGAAAAGACCATGGAGGTGTACATTGACAACATGATCACCAAATCCGTTTGAGCAAGTGACCATGTAACCTACCTAAGGGAGACCTTTGATATTCTAAGGAAGAATAACATGAAATTGAACCTAGAAAATGTGCTGTTAGGGTCTCCTCAGAGAAATTCTTAGGTTACATGGTCAGTGAAAAGGGGATTGAGACAAATCCAGATAAGATCTAAGTGATTTTGAACATGAAGTCCCTCAGGGAAGTAAAAGACATTCAGAGAGTCACTGGGTGTGTAACAGCTCTAAACTATTTTATCTTTTGAGCAACTGACCATTGTCACCATTTCTTTCAGGCCATAGAGAATGAAAAGGGAAAATGACGGACGAAGAAGTGCGAAAAAACATTTAAAGAGTTAAAGGATTATTTGTTTAGTGCACCTTTGCAGTTAAAGCAGTGAAAGATTAGGAGTTGATAATATACTTAATGGTTTCCAAAACAACAGTAAGCTCCACCCTGGTTCAAGAAGATGATGAAAAGGAATAGCGGCCATCTATTACACTAGTAAAGGGCTACTGGACTAAGAAAAGTGATATTGCAAGTAAAGTAGCTGACCTTGGCCTTAGTAATTGCAATAACAAAACTATGACCATACTTCTTAGCCTATAGGGTAGTAGTGGTAACTAACCAATCCCTAGGGCAAATCTTTTAGAAGCCAGATGTCTCGGGAAGGCTGGTGAAATGTGATGGGTAAAATCCTATTGCACTAATTACAGTAGGTTGCATGTAAATATACATTGTCACACAGTAATATAATGGTAAATCAAGGTCGTTCCTACAGGGACAATTGCTAATTTTTAAGGATCAATTACCAAACTTCCTTGAAAACAATTTTATTCAGACTTCCAAATTAAAAAGAATAATTTAATTCACTTTTAAAAAAAAAATAAAAATTAAAAATACAACTTAACTAAACAAATAATTAAAAATTACTTATAAAGATAGAATAACACTATAGAATAAAGTATCTAGGAAATACAACTTCGCCAACTATTCCAACAACTTATTCTTATTAAAAAAAAAAAATACATAATTCTATTGCATATTTAACCGAATAACTCTTAAGTCTTCATTAACCTCTTTCGAATGGTCAAGTGAAAATATTTAGAGGAATTAAACTGTTATATTCCTATGACGATTAAGTAGTCTAAATTCTTTAAGATCCAATTATCCACAACGATTACACAAACCTTATAGGTATATTCCTAACCTTTAAGATTCATGTCATTTTATTGATGTCTAAACTATAGTTGCCTTTTCCAAGTGGAATATAGTTAACTGATCAGGTTAATTAATTAGTCCCAAGTTAATTAACCACATATATAAACAATAGAACAGAATACTGACAATAAGAATAAAACCATTAAACACCAATAAATCATTGAATAAGAATTGAAATAGTGGGTTACATTGTATTCCAAGATAGAGTAGTTTAATTCTCCATGAAACCAATTAACACAAAAAGAAAAATTGAAATCCAAATAAATAACATTGTATTAATTGAGAAAATAAATAAGGGAGAAGTCATTGTGTAATTTTGCAATGTAAGCCTTCCTCGAACATAAACGTGCAAATTGAATGCAATCGCATTGATTGCCCTTGCAAATCTTTTTGTCGTCGCTTCCTCTGCAATTTTTCTTCTACCAAAAAGTTTCCCCTCTGTTGCAAAAATAAGAGCCTCTTATAGATGCACCAGTTTAGGGTATTATTATTATTTTTTTTAATTCAATCAGTTGACTCCCACCCGCTTTCGTTCCCGTTTTGCTCCTTCATTCTCTCCCTTCTGTCTTTCAGAAATCGAATGTTCAAATTAATTCTAGGATTTTTTGCATGCTAACAGTTGACTGCTTTATAAACTTACTAAAAAAATCTCTCTTCTTTTGGAATCCTTGAATTTTGAAAGATGCTCATGTGTGATTATGAATTCTTTCCTTTCACTCACCCATGGACTAAACCCCCACTTGACTAAATTGGCTTTGTCAAGTAAACTCGAAATCTTTGAAGTCATTAATAACTATTTTCCATGAACAAAATTAGCAAGAACACTTTACTGCATCTTAAACGCGCACTTGGAAGGCTTGAAACACTCATGCTGGTTATTCATGCGTGAAACAAGGTTTATGTTTAGGTGCAGTCTATTAACGCAGGCAACAGGGTTGTGAGGACTCCTAACACCTTTATGCTGGTCTTGGCTGCAAGTTTATAGCCTGTTGCCATGGCCTACGGGTAAATTACAAAAAGTCCCCTTTACTTTCTAAAATTTAACTTTTGCCCCAAAAATTACAAATTAACCCCTATTCAATTCCTGCACAAAACACTCATAAAACATTAAAACACCCCTATTTCACTCGAGTTTTCATCACAAAAGTATAGGTTTAGAATATAAAATCGTGTTTAATTTTAGCCCGATCAAATACCCCCAAATTTAACTCTTGCTCGCCCTCGAGCAAAAAATCTATAAAACAAAAACAACAAAAATTAAAATCACATCCACTTTCGTAGGTAACACGATGACATTTAGCACATGCCACAAGCTTTTAAACCTTTAAGTGTTCCTAGTAGGAGGAGTTGTGTCTTCTAAGGGTTTACCAGCTACGATACCCACAAACGTAACATAATCATGTTCGAACAAAACAACCAATCTTCCAGTGCTTTTTTCAAGAAAAATCACTTCACCTGAGATCTTGAACCTCGACTAAAAATAAGCTACTAGTAATCCTCACACAATCATCGGTCCTCTCCAACTCATCACCCAGCAGTTGAACTTCAACAATACTAAGCACACACATCATGGCCTTATTTCGCTTCGACTCTATGCCTCATTGGAATTCACTCATTAAATATATAATTTTTTTCACAGAGTCCTAAGGCAACACTCTCACAATATACAAACATTTAGGAGTTTATGCATAAAAAAGAATTCAAGTCTTCATATTGCTTGTAATATAAATTATGAATTGTAAACGATTAGCACCAACAAGGTCTCTTGAAAGAACCAGACATCTAAAGATAGTGTAACACCCACAATTTTGACTCCAAGTAATCATGATCTCCTATTAATCAGCAGGTCTTCTAAAAGGATGCAACGGGGTTAGGGATTTTGGCTACAAAGAACTGTAACAAGGTCTACAACGAGGAGCTTCGACTTTCCCAGAGACTATTCAGTGCATCTCTAAAATTGTTGCATTTAGCACCGACTACAACTCTTCTAAGTGAACCCTATCCCCCTTTATTTCTTCATTTTTTTTTTTGAATAAAGATATAGACAATTTTTTCAAATTATCCAGTACACCGATGTCTTTCCTTAACAACTCCCCAAAACCTGAATTTTTTTTTTTTTTTTTTTTTTTTTTTAAGCACCAATACTCTTTTCTTCCATCGCTTTAGCATTCTTTTCTTTAAAAACCAAGCTCCTAACGTAAAGATTTAACTTTTAATATAGCTAGGTATAGGATAATTCGTGAGGGTGAAAGAAAATAAGGGCTACTATATGTTTGGGTTCAGCTCGGTTTTAGGCTTACACACAATTTAGGATAAAAAAAATTTGGTTTCTTAGCCTTTTTCTGGAGTTAATTACACACATATGCATGCTTCATGTCAAAAGGTTCACACAACGACTCAAAAATTCAGAAATCATAAAAAATTGTAATGAATTTCTGCCCTTAAAGTCTAATCAAAGCCTAAAAAGACCAACTAGTAGCAACAAAATTTTTCTGAAAAGTGTTTTATGAGTGGAAACGAAAAATTACCCTCAGAACAAAGCGCTAAAGGTTAAGATTACTCACAAGGGTAGTCTCCACTAATAGACTATATCTATGCCTGCGCAATATCTCTACATTCTCCTACTAGGTTCAAAGTCTTTAATAACATCAAACCATGCTTACGACTTTCATGACTCTTCCCTAGTCAAGATTACTAATCACATAGCGCAATAACTCTTCTATCGAAAGCACATGATCAATTTATTAATCAAGTTTGAAACATGATTGCTTCCACCCACAAACCTAGTCCAAACATTGTCCCCAATGTTTGAAAAAACTAAGTTCAAGATGACAAAAATAAAAACCACGATTAATAAAAGACAACAAGTAAACAGGACAACTAAAAATATCATACAAAAGATAAAACAAAAAATAAAAATTAAAAGGAAAGTAAACAATGCAAAAATAAAAGAATTTACTTAGTCCTCAAGAAAGAAATGATGGAATTGAAAGAAGAATTGTGGATGAAAAATAGGTGAATAGACATCGGCAATAGGTAGTGCAAAACACGTATCACACCATGATTTCCCTTTTTCGTTTTCTTTTTTTCTTCTTTTTTTTCCTGCAGTTTGTGCCAAAAAAAAATTATTGACCACCTGTGCACACTCTAAATTTCACCTAACAAAAAGACTCAAGAATTATAACATTGAAATTAAACCCAATAATAATAATAATACTAAATAAAAATAAATGAACTCAAATAAAACAAAGGGTTAGAAAACTTGGGTTGCCTCCCAAGAAGCGCTAGATTTAAGGTCTTCAGCTAGACTCCCTTCTGTCTTCAATTGTTCAGATCTGCCAAGGCGATGGTGGATTTTTGTCGTTCCACTTGGCCACCAAAATAGTGCTTCAGCCGCTGACCATTAACCTTGAAAATTCTGCTGAAACTCTCTTTTTCAACTTCCATTGCTCCATATAAGTATATTGTTTTGATAACGAAAGCCATGACCATTTGGATTTGAGCTTGCCTGGGAATAATCTTAGCCTGGAATTGAACAACAACACCCGCTGTCCTGATTCGAAATGCTTGGCTAAGATTTTCTTGTCATGCCATTTCTTTGTCTTTTCCTTGTAAATGCGGCATTCTCATAGGAATCCAACCGTATTTCCTCGAGCTCATCCAATTGAAGAAGACGTTTATCATCTGCTTGCTTCAAATCAAAATTCAAAGCTTTAATTGCCCAAAATGCCCAATGCTTTAACTCCACTGGTAGGTGACATGCCTTTCCATACACCAACCAAAACGGGGACATTTCAATTGGTGTTTTATATGCAGTTCAATAAGCCCACAGTGCATCATCAAGCTTGATACTCTAATCCTTCCTTGATCTGCTTACAGTCTTCTCTAAAATACTGTTAAGCTCCTTGTTTGAGATTTCCACTTGTCCGCCAGCTTGAGGGTGATACAGGGTTGTTATCTTATGCGTGACCCCATATTGCTTGAGTAGACTTTCAAATTGGTTATCACAAAAATGTGAACCACCATCGTTGATAATGGCTCGAGGAGTTCCGCATCTGGTGAAGATATTCTTCTTTAGAAAGTTGGTCACTACCCTTGCATCGTTTGAAGATGTAGCTATCGCTTCTACCTATTTCGACACATAATCCACTGCCACCAAAATATACTGGTTTTGATAGGATAACGGAAAAGGTCCCAAAAAGTCTATACTCCATACATCAAACATCTTAACTTCTAAAATATTCTGCAGCGGCATCTCGTGTCTCTTAGATATATTTCTTGTCCATTGGCATTGATCACATTTCTGCACAAATCTCCATGCATCTTTAAAAATCGTCAGCCAATAAAACCCTGCACAAATTTTTATGGTTGTTCACTCTCCACCAAAATGACCCTCATAATTGAATGAGTGACAATGTCATAGAATATCTTCAGTATCTTCGTATGGCACACATCATCTCAATACCTGATCTACACATTGCTTAAATAAATATGGATCATCCCATACATGCCTTTTCACATCATGGAGACACTTCTTCTTTTGCTAAAATGATAAATCAGGTGGAAGGATGTTGTACACTATGAAATTAACAAAATCTGCATACCAAGTTGCATCCTCATTACCACAAAAGAACAATTGTTCATCAGGAAATGTCTCGTTGATGTTTGTCTCATCATCTACACTTTTCCCTTCCAATCTAGATAAATAATCTACAACTTGATTTTTTATCCCCTTCTTGTCTTTTATCTCTAAGTCAAACTTCTGTAATAGAAGTACCCATCTGATCAAACGTGGTTTGGCATCTTCCTTGGTCACAAGATACTTAATGGCAGAGTAGTCAGTGTAAACTACCACCTTAGACCCAATCAAATATGGTCTAAACTTATCGAATGCAAAAACTACAGCCAATAATTCTTTTTTAGTTGTTGTGTAATTCATTTGTCCATCATTCATCATCTTACTGGTGTAGTAGATAGTGTGAAAAATCTTATTCATTCTCTGGCCTAAAACAGCCCCCATTGCAAAATCGTTGGCATTACACATTAACTCAAATGGTAAGTTCCAATCTAGGGTCGTGATAATTAGAGTTGTTACCAATTTTTTCTTCAAAATTTCTAACGCTTAAACACAATCTTCATCAAACTTAAATAGCATATCCTTCTCCAGAAGATTGCATAATGGCCTTGCTATCTTGGAAAAATCTTTAATGAATCTTCTGTAAAATCTAACGTGCCCGAGAAAACTCCGAACTCCTTTGACTGATAAAGGTGATGGGAGTTTCTCAATTACTTCTATCTTCGCTCTGTCCACTTCAATACCACTTGCTGAAATCTTGTGCCCTAACACAATACCCTCCTAAACCATAAAATGGCATTTTTCTCAGTTCAATACTAGGTTAGTCTCAGTGCACCTTTTCAACACCTTAGCAAGATTTTGCAAGCACAAGTCGAACGAGTCCCCAAACACTGAAAATTCATCCATAAAAACTTCCAAGAATTGCTCGACCATCTCAGAAAAAATTGCCATCATACATCATTGAAAAGTTGTTAGAGTATTACATAATCCAAATGGCATTCTCTTGTAAGCAAATGTACCATAGGGACATGTAAAGGTTGTCTTTTCCTGATCCTCAAGAGCTATGGCGATCTGATTATACCCAGAATAACCATCTAGAAAGCAATAGTGTTCATGTTCGGCTAGCCTATCAAGCATTTGATCCATAAAAGGTAGCAAAAAATGATACTTCTTCATGGCTTGATTCAGCTTCCTGTAATCCATACAAACCCGCCAACCATTTACCACCATTGTTAGGATAAGTTCATTCTTCCCGTTTGTCACCACTGTTATTCCTCCTTTCTTAGATACGTATTAAACTAGATTGGTCCAAGAACTATCAAAGATGGGATAAATGATACCCATATCTAACAGTTTAATTATCTCTTTCTTTACCATGTCCTTTATAATTGGATTCAGTCGGCGTTGAGATTGTATGGTTGGCTTATGGTTATTTTCCATCAAGATCTTATGCATGCAAAAGATGGACTGATACCCCTTATATCAGCGATTGTCCATCCCAAGGCTAACTTGTTTTTTCTCAACACCCTTAGTAATTTCTCTTCTTGAACATCATTCAAATCTGTTGAGATAATCACTGGCAAAATGGATACCTCCCCAAGAAAAGCATATCGTAAATGTTTTGAGAGAGGTTTTAGTTCTAATGATGGTGGCTCCTCTATTGATGGCTTGAGTATCGATGATGCCAAAAGGGGCTAAGCATTATGCATATTCAACACTTCATACTTCAGAGCTGCTTCAAGTATTTCCACATAATCTTGGACCTCTTCATGATTTCCCTTACTTAAATACACCAATGCAACCTCTAGAGCATCCAATGGAGTTTCTTCATTGCGTACCTCCTTAATACAATCATGCAACACTTTCACTCTATTGCATTCGTCGGTGTTACTAGGAAAATTCAGAGCTTTGAAAACATTAAAGGTGACCTTTTCATCTTGTATTCTCATTGTTAATTGGCCCTTCTACACATCAATCACAGTTCTTTCGGTGGCCAAAAAGGGTCTTCCCAAGATGATAGGAATCTCTCGGTCTTCTTTCATGTCAAGGATAATGAAATCCACTGGAAATATAAATTTGTCCACTTTCACTAAAACATCCTTAATTACACCTCTAGGTCTCTTCACAGATCGATCCGCAAGTTGAAGAGTAACTGATGTAGGTTTGGCTTCCCCCAAACCTAATCTTTTGTAAATGGATAAGGGCATCAGGTCAATACTTGCTCCCAAATCACACAAGTCCCTTCCTTCAAAGTTCTCTCTAATTCTGCACGGAATGGTAAAACTGCCTGAATCCTTTAATTTTGGAGGTAATTTTTGTTGTAGGATTGCACTGCATTCTTCTGTGAGCGCTACAGTCTCAAACTCCTCCAACTTTCTTTTATTTGATAGAATCTCTTTCATGAACTTCACATATCTAGACATCTATTCTAGCGCTTCTGCAAATGGTATGTTGATATATAGCTTTTCAAATACCTTCAAGAACTTTGAGAACTGTTTGTCTAGTTTTTGCTTTCGAAACCTTGAGAAAATGGCAAAGGTGGTACCTGAGATGCTCTCTTTTCTCATTTAGTCTTTGCTGGTTCTTCTTTCTCAACCTTCTACTTTTCCTTGTCTGAAACTCCTTCCTTATCTTCTGATGGTTTGGGCACAACAGTAGATTGTTCCATGTTCTGATTCAGCTCTTTACCATTCCTCAAAGTAATAGCCTTACACTGCTCTTTACCTTCCCTCTTAGGGTTTTGCTCCGTATCGCTAGGTAAGTTTCCATACGGTTTACTATTGATGGCATTTGCGATTTGCCCCAATTACACTTCCAAGTTTTGAATTGATGCACTTTGGTTTTGTAATTGAGCTTGAAATTGATTTTGTTGATTCTGCTGATTTTGCGACTAATTCTATTGAGCCTGTAACATATTCTGCTAATTCTGCAAGAGAGAGTCAGTGTTCGTCATGAATTTCATCATTATTTCCTCCATTAATGGCTTCTTGATTTAAGGTGGAACTTATTGTGGTTGACTTTGAAAACTAGGTGGAATTGCAATTTTCAATAATGATGCTTGATCTTAATTCTACTTCCACGAAAAATTGGGGTGATTTCTCCATCCAGGGTTGTAGACATTCGAATATGAATCATTGCATTATCTGTTAAAGTTAGCTACAAATTGTACCGACTCTTGATTACCTAGACCACTATCCGTTACATGACTACCTTCATATTCTTTAGAGCTAACTAATGAGCTTTGGATTGCATTGACGTCACTTGCACCCATACCACAAGCATCAAATCTTTTAGTTAAAGCAAAAACTTAAGCTGTCAGTACTGTAATAGCATCCAACTCATGAACACCAAGTGTTGCTTTTCTGGGTTTTGATCTCTATGTTGGAGGACATTTCATCGATCAACTCAAATGCATCCTCCACATTTCTTTTTAGTAGTGCTCTACCGGTAGCAGAATCCACATTGGATCTTCCAACCTCTAATAGGCCTTGATAAAAAGTTTGTATTTGCAACCATTTTGACACTCTATGATGAGGACACTTTCAAAGCAACTCCTTGAACCTCTCCCAAGCCTCATACAATGATTCTCCTTCCATTTGCGTAAATGCGGCAATATCATTCCTTAATTTTGCTGTTTTGGATGGAGGAAAATACTTGGCTAAGAACTTCTGTGCCAATTCATCCCATGTTGTGATAGAGGATTAAGGCAATGAATTCAGCCAGTCTTTTGCCCTGTCCTTTAATGAGAAAGGGAACAATCTCAACCGAATGGCATCATCCGTCACTCTATTATATTTGAAGGTGTCACAAATCTCTAAGAAATTTACAATGTGCTCATTTGGATCTTCATTAAGCAAACCAGAAAATTGCACTGCAGATTGAACCATTTGAATGGTCGCTAGTTTGATCTCAAAGTTGTTCGCTTGAATGGCCGATTTGTGAATAATTTGGTGGATCCCTTCCATAGTTGGTATAGAATAATCTCTAAGATTTTACTATCAAATGGCAATAGTTCAGTGCTTTTAAACCTTTGCATAAAACGTCTTTTAGTACCTATAACATAATAATAATAATAATAGTAATAAATATATAAATAAATAAAAATAAAATAAAATAAAATAATATGAAGTAAGATTGTTTCAACTAGTATTGATATTGATACTATAAAATGTACGTTTTCCCCAGCAACGGCGCTAAAAAACTTGATGGGTAAAATCCTATTGCACAAATTACAGTAGGTTGTGTGCAAGTATACATGGTCACACTGTAATATAATGGCAAATCAAGGTTGTTCCCACAGGGACAATTGCTAATTTTTAAGTATCAATTATCAAACTTCCTTGAAAACAATTTTATTCAGACTTCCAAATTAAAAAGAATAATTTAATTCACTTTAAAAAAAAATTAAAAATTAAAAATACAAGTTAACTAAACAAATAATTAAAAATTACTTAGAAAGATAGAATAACACTATAGAATAAAGTATCTAGGAAATACAACTTTGCCAACTATTCCAACGACTTATTCTCATTAAAAAAAAAATAAAATATATAATTCTATTGCATATTTAACCAGATAACTCTTAAGTCTTTACTAGCCTCTTTCGAATGGTCAAGTGAAAATATTCAGAGCAATTAAACTACTATATTTCTATGCCGATTAATTAGTCTGAATTCTTTAAAATCCAGTTGTCCACAAAGATTACACAAACGTTATAGGTATATTCTTATCCTTTAAGATTCATGTCATTCTATTGATATCTAAACTATAGTTGTTTTTTCCAAGTGCAATACAGTTAACTGATCAGGTTAATTAATTAGGCCCAAGTTAATTAACCACATATATAAACAATAGAATAGAATACTGACAATAAGAATAAAACCATTAAACACTAATAAATCATCACTGGTTACATTGTATTCCTAAATAAAGTAGTTTAGTTCTCCATGAAACTAGTTAACACAAAAAGAAAAATTGAAATCCAAATAAAAAACATTGTATTATTTGAGAAAATAAATAAGGGAGAAGTCACTGTGTAATTCTACAATATAAGCCTTCCTTGAACACGAACGTCCAAATTGAATGCAGTCACACTGATTGCCCTTGCAAATCTTTCTGCTATTGCTTCCTCTGCAATTTTTCTTCTGTCAAAAAGTTCCCCCTCCATTGCAAAAATGAGAGCCTTTTATAGATGCATCAGTTTAGGCCTTTTATAGATGCATCAGTTTAGGGTAGTATTATTATTCTTTTTTTTTTACATTCAATCAGTTGACTCCCACCCGCTTTCATTCTCATTTTGCTCATTGATTCTCTCACTTCTGTCTTTGAGAAATCGGATGCTCAAATTAATTATGGGATTATTTGCATGCTGACAGTTGACTGCTTAACAAACTTACTAAAAACAATTCTGCTTCTTTTGGAATTCTTGAATTTTGAAAGATGCTCATGCATGATTGTGAATTCTTTCCTTTCACTCACCCATGGACTAAACCCCCACTTGACTAAATTGGCTTTGTCAAGTAAACTCAAAATCTTTGAAGTCATTAATGGTGATTTTCCATGAATAAAATCAGCAAGAACACTTTACTGCATCTTAAACGCGTACTTGGAACACTTGAAACACCTTTGCAAGTCATTCATGCATGAAACAAGGCTTATGTCTAGGTGCAGTCTATTAATGCAGGCAACAGGACTGTGAGGACTCCCAACACCCTTATGCTAGTCTTGGCTGTAGGTTTATAGCCTGCTGCCATGGCCTGTGTGTAAATTACATAAAGCCCTCTCTACTTTCAAAAATTCAATTGTTGCCCCAAACAATTACAAATTGCCCCCTCTATTCAATTCCTACACAAAACACTCATAAAACATTAAAACACCCCTATTTCACTTGAGTTTTTATCACAAAAGTATAGGTTTAGAATATAAAACCGTGCTTAATTAAAAAGCCTGATCAAAGTGGTCGTTGGAACTCATCCAATTTAACATCACTTACCGACCACGTAAAGTAGTGCAAGGGCAAATGTTGGTTGATTTCATAGTAAATTTTACTTTTGATCCCTCAAATGATGGCAAGGATCGAGAATAAAAGTCAGAAAAACCTCTCGAAAAAGGAAACTAGACAAATGGAGGAATCCCTAAAGCGGCTGAGACGTGGGAGATTTATGTCGATGGATCTTCATGCAGCAACGTAAACCAGGCCGGATTGGTGGTTTGAGATCCCGAAGGAAATGAAACAAGTTTGGCCTTGAAGTTCGAGTTCAAAACGACCAACAGTGAAGAGGAATACAAGTTGCTGATTATCGAACTGGAAGTTGCACGAGTCTTAGGAGCTGGATTCCTTCGCATAAAATGTGATTCACAATTGATTGTCAAACAAGTTCAGTAGGAATATGAATCTAAGCGAAAGAGCTTGGTGACATCCCTCTAAAGAAGCTAATCAACTAGTTTTAAGGTTTCGAGATTTAGTTAATCCCCAGAAAGAAAAACTATAAGGCTGATATGATATAAAAGCTAGCTTTCAACCCTGCAAACTACTCCCAAAGGAGGTACAACTTAAAGTGGTTCCCTTTCCAAGCATAGTAGAGAATAAGAAAGTACACTACACTAATCTGGGCCTTTGCTAGATAGATCGGATCCTTTGATATCTGAAAAGCGATGGTTGCCCGAAGGGGCGACAAAAGCCAAAAGGCTAAGGCGTAAAACTAGTCTATTTTACCTTTTGTAAGGAATGCTATACAGAAGGGGATAATTATCATCATTGTTATTTCTATCTCTTTCTGTCTTGCTTTAAAACAATTGTAAGGTACCAAGTGACGAGGTTTGTAAAAAGCTAAATAAGTCTTGTGGGAAAAGACCCAGGCTGGCCTAAACAGCCCGTTATACCTATGGTAGGGCAATTTAAAGGTCGAACTAAGTTCTATGGGAAGAGTCCCAAGCGAGCCAAAGAATAAGGGGATAAAACATCTCGTTGGTCCCCAAGCAAGGATTCTTACTAAGGGCTAAAAAAAGACTTGAGATGAAGAGGACCTCAAGCCATCCAAGATAAGAAGTCGCTTTAAGGTCGGTGAGTGATTAGAGCCCCTCTGAGAATGAACAGACTGAGAGGAGACATCCCCATGCCAAAAGACCAGAGGACGAAAAAGGTCCAGGGCAAATTTGAGATTACAGATAAAACCTTTATTATAAAAAACAGGGAAAAGACCTTAATGCTGGTGATATTTGAAACACCTTGGATCCCAAAGGGCCTCGTAAGTGAATTAACACCAAAATGTGTACAGCTCACCGCACCAAATAAGGCCACCGTAAAGGTAGATGAATCCACAAATATGCTTCAACAATCAACCAAATAGTGAAAATGGCTCATGACTTCAATAATCAACCAAAGGGTAAAAAGAGCTCATGGCTTCAACAATAAGCCAAATGGTGAAAATGACCTATGGCTTCAACAAGAAGTCAAAGAGTGAAAATAACTCATGGCTTCAACAATTAGCCAAATAGTGAAAATGGCCTATGGTTTTAACAATCAACCAAAGGGTTAAAAAGGCTAAAAGGTGAAAAGGGTCCATGGCTTCGACAATAAGTCAAAGGATGAAAAGAGTCCATGGCTTCAATAATCAGCCAAAAAGTGAAAATGGCCCATGACTTTAACAATAAGCCAAAGGCTGAAAAGTGTTCATGGCTTCAACAAACAACCAAATGGTGAAAAAAGCTCATGACTCGTTGTAACGAGACCCGCCCTAAATCCCCTTGTGGAATCCAATGGGAGTCCCATAGCACCCCAATGAAACTCAGTCGAACCCTTACTCTAGCTCGAAAGGCCCCGTGGGGGGACTACTCTTATTTTAAATTTCTTTTCTATCAGAAATGGATGCAAACTTTTTCTTTTTAGTATACGTCTACAAAACAGGATTATTAAAAATTTGGCAGCACAACGACTGTTTTTCTAAAAGCATGATATACATAATATATATATTTTTTTTTAACTTTTGAAATTGAGATTGAGATTAAGCTGAATCGCCTACATACTCCAACTCAGTAGAGATCAACGCTCTCATAGTTCATTGTTTTATTTTACAAAAATAGAAACTACAAAAGCATATATATATCATCCAAAAATAGTATTTACAAAATATATATCAAATCATAAGTAGTTATGCATGCACATGACATTTCAAAAGCAACCAAGTGCAGAAGCATCGTGTCTTTAGCCCACCTACATGTCTGACGGAGCCTTTTCCATTTGATGGCTCAAACCTGAACCTGGGGAGGATTTTTCAAAAATATAAAAGGAGTGATGAGTATTTAAACTCGATGAGTGGGTAAACTTTTAAACTATAATATTTGCTTTATAATTATATATATCCTCCCAAAATAGGTTGGAAAATTAATAATTTCTTACTAACCGTTATAAAACTGTAAAACTGATATAAAACATATAAATATTACTGCTCCAAATCTAGTAATAAATTTCCTAAAGTGTAAACTTTCTTGCTTTCTAAACTTCATGTCTAATAACGTGCCTTCCTTTCTAAAGCTTGCCTTACAAGGCAACCCAGGGAAACTCATTTTTACATGACGGTACGTATACACGTCACTAGAACTAGGGAATGCTACCATGTGTAGTCGCAGATGCGGCAAATCTGGGATAGCAATTCCCCCCCATCCCCCAACATCAAGCAGATCCACACTACCATATACGTGCAGAGGGTGACACATTGACTCAACCCCCCAAGTTAGTGACACTCTCTACCTCTTGCCATACACGTATAGGGTACTTCAGTCAGGTATACTGGGGATTAGGGTAAACCAAAGACATATAAAATCCTTTCAATATACTTAAAAATCTTACACACACTAGGCGTGAAAGTATATTGATTTAACTAGAAAATATTCTTTTCTCTAGTATATGGTTTACAACCAAAATACTATCCTTCTAAGACAAAAGTTTAAAACTTTATAAATACCTTTAGCATGTCTCTTTTATGCATGTACTTCACTCAAACATACTAAATTGTTTTACTACTAAAATATATGCATTTATAGCAGAAATTTAAAAAAATTACATGCATCATTAGAAAATGCTATTATGATAAAAGTTTAATCAATTCAACATTATAAATTGAATATTCAAATAAACATTTGCAATCATCAATTATCAACTAATAAAACTCATAAAGGCTTTAACCACACTCACAACTTGCTATCCATGTTAGCAAACCACTCCTTCAAGTTCTTCTTTAGCTCTTCACTCCTTCTAAACTTTAATTCGAACAAAATTTTCACTTAGAACTCATACATGTATCAAGCTATTGAAACTCAATTTGTAACATGAACCATAACCATCCATCTTGGCCAAATGTAATGGATATATATACATATAACTTTCTTTTTCATTATTCTTGATTCCAATCATCTTAAACATATATAAATAAGCATGAGACCCTATTAAAATCATCAAATAGAAATTGAACCAAGGAGTGTACACATGGATGGACATTTTACTTGGTGGGATATCATCATTTTTCTTTTGTTTTCTTGGCATATAATTGTCTCAAATCCTGCAAGATATTTCCCTAGCACTTAACCATAACTCAAATCCAAGTTTAAGCATGAGATTAGTGTGCTCACCTTGATACAAACCACTTTAATAATTCTTTTGGTTGAACTCCTTAAATCCCAAGTCCAATTATGGTACAAATAGTCTTACAAGCGCGCCAAGAGTTCAATTAATAACTTAAACTAGAAAACCAAACAAAAACTCATGAAAACCCATAAAACCTAACTTGAAAACTTACTTGTTTCTTCACTTTTTCTTGCTCAAATTAACCATCTCACACTCTTGAACACTTTTAATGAAGACGAGAGGAAGAGCTGATGCAAAATCACATCTAGATCACTTGGAATAACCTATGGCAAGCTTAATTTCTTCTTCTTCTCCTTGGTCTACCGAACTGCACAAACATGGGCTAAGAATGGTTTCATTTCTGCTCGGGAACCATATTTATGCCTCCTTTAATGGTGCCAAAAGACCTAAATGCCCCTTGACCATCATTTAATACAAAAATCAACTTTACATGTGTCACACATTGATTTGCTCTTCTTAATGACTCACCAATCCACTCACCATCAATATAATCAAACTTAACCCTTAAGAAAACATATGATCGGTCCTTAATATGGATTATACTTCCACTAATTAATATCTTCATGCAAAAAGTCTATTTTGCCCTTTACTGCATTAAATTCACATTCTTGCATAAATAAATTCTAAAAATATTCTGTAGTCATCAAATCTTCAAATTGACCATGTAACACTCTATTTAGATATAAAATCCCTCACTTGTATGTTTGAAAAAATTAAAATGGGTGTAAAATCATTAATACCTATTATTTTCTAAAAAGGGCATTTTTATTCAATGAACTTTGGATCACTTACAGTCTATTCAAATGAACTCATTTTTGACCCATCCATTTCAGTTTCTTTTAACTCTAATACTTATTACGGAATTTTTGATTTACGGGGTCCACTTTCCAAAAATCACTATTCATATAGATACTATTCATTCGAAAACACCATTTAGGTTTTACACGTTGTGTCAATAGCAAACCAAAAGGCGAAAAAGGCTTATGGCGTCAATGGCAAGCCAAATGACGAAAAAAGCCTGCGACACATGGCGTCAACAACAAGCCGAAGGGCGAAAAGGGCCCCATGGCTTCAACAGTAAGCTAAAGACTGATAAGAGCCCATGACAACTCACAGTGAAAAGCCTAAAGATAACCAATGAGACTACTACAACGAACACCCTAAGTAATATAAGTCCAAAGGTGTCAAGAAAGCCCATGGCAACTCATGATGAAAAGCTTAAAGATAGCCAATAAGGCTATTACGGTGAACACCGTGAGTAATAAAAGTCCAAAGGTGTGAAGAAAGCCCATGACAACTCACGGTGAAAAACCTAAAGATAGCTAATAAGGCTACTACGGCGAACACCCTAGAGTAATAAAAGTCCAAAGGGCAAAAAGGGCTCGTGACATCAACAAGAAGCCAAAGGGCGAAAAGGGCGCATAGCGTCAACTACAAGTTAAAGGGCGAAAGGGCCCGTGGCATCAACAGTAAGCCTATGGCGAAAAGGCCTCACGGCTTATGGTGTCAACTACAACTCAAACGGCATAAAAGGTCCGTGGCATCAATAGCAAACCAAAGGGCTAAAAAGAGCCCAGTTTCTCGACATTTGCACATGGCTAAAAGAGCCCAATGTCTCGACATTTACATAGGAGCTAAAAAGGGTCCAGTGTCTCGACATCTACATATGGGTTAAAAGGGCCCAATCTCTCGGCATCTATATAGGGTTAAAAAGGGCCTAGTTTCTCAATATTTGCATAGGGGCTAAAAGGGCCCAGTGTCTTGACATCTACACGGGGGCTAAAAGAGCCTAATGTCTCGATAACTGCACAAAGGCTAAAAGGCCTAGTATCTCTACATCCAAACAAGAGCAAAGGAGGCCCAAGGGCCACCCAAGCAAGTAGCATTTGCATCTATATGAAGACTCTTTGAGAATCACCTCGGGGATTACCTCATTCATAAATGTACTAAGAAGCAGGAAAACCCCCCTTTAGGAATCACCTCCAAGAGGAATGTCATTTTTCTAATGCCTTTTAAAGGTAGAAGGAACCTTCGGGCAACAATTACAAAGTAGAAACATACTATCCTAAGAGGCAAAAAGTTAATTAAGAATAAAAATCCCAACGGTAAACCTCGATGAAAAGAAGCCAAGTGACAATCCCTATATTTTATAGAAGAATCAGCTAATTTCAAGATATTCTTATTAGCTTTAGGGATTTCATTTCTTTCATGCCAGAAGCTAAGGGGCTAATGTTGGGAAATAAATTAACCTCATATAATCAAGATAGGCCAGAACCACAAAGCCCATTAATTTACAAAATAAGCCCAAGGTTTGCCCTTAGAAGGAATCCAAGGGATGAACCCAAAGCCAAGCCGCAAGAGAAGGTCAAAAAGGATGCCCAAGAGAAGGCTCCGAAGGGGATGCAATGGCCCTAACCCGAACACTTTGAGAAGGGTTGAGAAGAGACATGAGAAGGACTAAAATAACCTTGCCAAGGAGCTGGAAGAAAGGTCGAAAGGAAACTCCATCTTGAAATTCAAATAAGTCTCCTTATTGTCTAACAGTCAAAGGCAATAAAGAGGACTGACCAATCACATGGCCTCTCAACCAAGGTGGCAAGTGAGAGATTGCCACATGTTCTTGCATAAGAATGATCAGAAAAGGGACAATTTCATAACATAACAAGCTCCATTCTGTGAATTTTCAGGACTTAATCCTTTAAATTCAATTTTTTTTAAAAAAAAAAAAGAATTAATAAGTTGATGCCCAAATCATTTTTGAAATAAATTTCATAAATTTTGAAAATAACAGCCTAATCAGAGAAATTCACAATACAATGGTATTTCTGAAACAAAGTATTTTCTATTAGACTCAAATGTGATTTCAAATTTCACCAAAAGTTCAATACTCTAATATTGTTAAACAAAACAAGTTTTGTTGTGTACGCCAAGAAGAACTGACAGAAGTTCAACAAAATGAGTTATTGGTAACTTTATAAGTAGCATTATAATCATGCAAATCAAAGCTTATAATTTGAATTGATTAATGAAAGCTAAAGTAGTAATGCTGGTTGATTGACTCATTTAAATTTTTGTTATCATTCTTATATATATAAATAAATGCCTGGAGAGCAATATAAAACATATTAATATGGTTCTATAATTGCTACAATTCAAGCAGAAAAACTGAAAGTGAATATGATTCCCGGATAAAAACCAAACTAAAATTTAGAACTTCTCCTTTTGTATATTTCATATATATAATAGGAGAATTAAAAAATAATTGAGAGTGTAATTCTACTAGCAAGTCCATGCATATTTATCTATATAGTACTAATTTAAAGACAATGATTTAATTTAAACCTGAAGAATTTTATGATTAAATTGATACATATATCTTGCGATTAAATGCTACTCATATTAGACTAGAAGATGTTTGTCTTATATGGGAGGAGAATTGGGTTGCGTACTATTTTTCTTGTTTTGAGAGGAATAACGCTATATAGCAAAGGTGAAACAAAAAAAGAAAAAAAATAGTTTCTCTTTAGCTTTATCTGTCCTAATTAAGTTAAAATATGATTCATCAAATTAAACCAACCAAGGTTCACTCAAAGAAACTTGATTATAATATTTGTTAAAGTTGACTTGATTAGCATCCTATTTACATATCTAGAAATAAGTTTTATCACCATACAACCATCGGTTAAGATCATGAATGTTGTAACACTTCAAAAGCAGCAACATGTAATAGGAATGAAAGTGAAAGCAGAATAGTGAAGATATAAAAAGAACCTCGCACATCTGACT
Source organism: Nephelium lappaceum (assembly GCA_021234005.1). Taxonomy (NCBI): domain Eukaryota; kingdom Viridiplantae; phylum Streptophyta; class Magnoliopsida; order Sapindales; family Sapindaceae; genus Nephelium; species Nephelium lappaceum. The sequence goes on along the minus strand of CM038011.1, from coordinate 15,427,276 downwards.
TCAACATGAAAAACATGCATGAGCAAAGTCTCCATATCTCACAAATTATACAAGAAGTGCCTTCACGCTGGATGGCCACTTGAAGAACAATTGCAGTCTTGTGTGGAACTTTGGTCATTCTGTACAAAACATAACACATTAACGATGCATATATATATTTGTGTGTGTATGTGTGTGTGAAAGTACTGGATATTGCTTAGCATAGTGAATCAATGCATACCACCTTTTTCATGGCACTGTTGTAGGGCTTTATTAAGGTCAACTTCAGCGCTCAGTTCAATCCATTTCCAGTCAATGTCAACGTACTGTAGTGCTTGCATACTGAGAACTCCTCGAGAGAAAATCTTCATATTGGGACATCCTTGCACAATTAATTCTTCTAAAGATGGGAATTCTAAGATGTGATTCCCCGAGCAAAAACTTGTGAGACTTGGTAACCAACATAGTGACAAACTCTTCAATTTCCTGAAAACAATTTTTTCCTCTATTACATCTCCCGGTTGATCATCTACTACTTCTGTCATCTTTTCACAACCAAGGATTTCGATTTTAATAAGATGTACCAAACTTTTTGCTGTTGAGGATGTCATGAAGTTTATCAATCCATCACAAAAATTAACTTCCAAATTTGAAAGATTTTGGAAAGATGCTGAAGGTGGCACAAGGTTAATCAAACTGCCACAATGAGTTACTTTTAGAACTTCAAGATTTTGAAGAATAAAGTCCAATTTGAAATCGTGTTTCCACATATATTCCAGATTGTCAAGACCTCGAAGAACTAATTTTTTCACTTCTACAGGTGTTCCTTCTTGTGTTTCGACATCTTCATATGAAAATATCTCTTTACATGAAATAGTAATAAGTGAGAGTATTTCCAAATTATGAAATCTTTGAACAATACCAAGAGGCAAACCTGTTGATTCATCATTCTCAACTTTAAGAATTTTAAGTTCAGGAAAAAGACATTTCGAAATCTGATCCTGCCACATTATCGCTGCTTTTTCTCCAACCAGTTCCAATTCCTCCAAGCAAGGAAAGGCCTGACAACCAATCAAATAAAAAGCAAATAGGTGTTATGTTCCTTACAACAATTTCATAAACCATAAAACGATTTCAAATGTATTTTAACAGAAAAATATTGGCTAATTTACACGGAAAGAATTTGTTAATAAAATTCCTGTTTGAATAGAAAGAAAACATGTGTCACACCCAAGAGAATTAAAATGTCTAATGTCAAAAAAAAAACAAAAAGAAAAGAAGGTGCCATACCTTGTCACTACAGTTAGTATCTCGGATTCTAATGACTTCTGAAGTGAATATCTTTAGTTTGCCACAATGACGCAACTTCAACTTTTTCAAGATAGGCCATTCAACTGTATGTCTACCAGAGTGGAAAGTTACAAGTTCTGGTAGGTCACACAGTTCCAAGAAGATCAGTCTCGGAAAGAGAAACCTAGTAGGTTCTTCTTCCAATAGTACTCCTTCCTCTGCTACAATTTCCTCCAGCCCGCAATCAGATACACTAAGATATTCAAGCTCTGAGAGTGTCCTGCCAAAGGATCTAGGAAAGAGATTTTTCAGACTCTGACATCCTGAAGCTTCCACTTTTTGTAGGTTTCCAAAAGAGAGCATTTTTTGGGAATCCTTATTCCACACATACTTCAAGTTTGGAAGACTGAAAATTCGCAATTCTCTCAACTGAGTTGCTGCTATGGAATGTCTTTCTTTGTAATGCATTTGTTGGAGATCAAATATTTCTTCTAAAAAGCCACATTCATCAACATGTAGAGACTCTAACCTCAATAATCTCCCACACATGCTCGATGGAAACACGGACAATAGATTCCGACAGTAACAAACCTTCAATGATTTTAATTTGGAAAAGGAATCTTCAGCAAGTTGACTATGCCATATCATCTTCGAGTTATGAATCCCTAACAGTTTTATTTTCTCTAAGGTAGGAAAACCAACCTGTTATGCATATTCTTTTGAGTTAATTTACAACTAAAAAGAATTGACAAAGATATATCCAATAAATAATGAAATAATAAAATCAAGTGTACCCAAAGTGAAAAAAGTAAATTAAATTCTTGAAAATAAAAAAGCTTATATAATAGAAAAACTAAGAAAAACAAAAACAATGAGAAGATAGAGGGTGATCTATATACCTTATGATCGAAGATGCATTCATTAAATTCAGGACAATTCACCATCTTGAATTTTTTTAATAACGGAAATTCAAAATAATTTCCTACGTACAATCTTTTCAGTTTTGGAAGATCTCCTATTTTAAGGTAGTTTAATTGAGGGAACGATATTGTATCCCTCCTTTTTACTCCTCTTGGCACTTCCATGACCACCATTTCTTCCAAGAGCTCGCACCCGCTTATCTCAAGATGTTGGAGTTGCACAAAACAATTAACCATAGAAGATGAAAAGAGTTCTTTTAAATAAGAACATCCAATTATGATCAAGTGTGTCAAATTTTGAATGCAAGAAGACACTGTTGGAAACTTGTCGTGCCAAATCTTTTCAACATAAATACTGTGAATCTTCAAGGTCTCCAAGTTGGGAAACACAATCTGCAAATAGAATTTGGTACTCAATCTTATTTGAATGAATTTAAGAAGAGCGAATTTTTAATCATGGATATATGACATACCATATGTCTTAAGAGTGTTTGTCACTCTAATAAAAACAAACATTTAATTTCATTATATACCAATTAAACCATATAAAATTAATAAAATGAATATGCATTAACATTTATTAGATGCACCTGATGTATTCATTATTATCATGCTATTAACAATGAATACAGAAACTCTTAACTATAATAGTAAATGAAACAGCATATGAATGGTAGGGGCAGAAATATAAATAACCTAATAGAAGTCTTGTTTGAAACAATAAAGAAAATAATACAAGCAGAGATGATAGATAAAAAAGAAATAAGTCTTTAAACAGTTTGTAAATTATGATTTGACTAAAATTTTGCTTTTCCTTTATAGATACCGTTAGTATATTATCAATACTTAATTTTTAAATGATAACTTTCGAGAATTAGTTAACTTAGTAAGAATTAGAAATGTTAGACTCAATCCTCTCTCATTTAGTGTGAAGTGAGTTTTGGCTTATATTCACAGTAAAATAAAAAAGAACATAAGTGGCTCGGTAGATTAGCTTTAGAAAGCACATTATTAAAAATAGAGAAGGTACAAGGTAAAATAATAAAAGTTGAAAGCAAAACGCTCAAGAATACAAGAGGAACCGCCTTAGAAATATGACATGAAAAAATTAACCCAAGATCAATATTTAATTAGAAGTGTCATGTGTCAACATCAAGTTTTAAATACTATAGTTGGCTTATTTTCTATCAGTTTAAACTTTTGAGTCTGATAGTAACTACTATGACATCAGAGCTTAGAGATCTCTACTTCAAACCCTCTCCCTCCTTTATCTCGAATTTTTGTTACATATGTTATAATAATAAAGAGTGTTTATCATGTGTTTGACATCTGTCATTTGTCCACTTACACATGAGGGGGCGCATCGCATGTCAAACTCAAGTATTAAATACTATAGTTGAATCATGTGTCTAACATCTATCATCTGTCCACATTATATATAATGGAGCATGTCATATGTCAACCTCAAGTCTTAAATACTATAGTTGAGTTATTTTCTATCAACTTAAGTTTTTGGGTCCAATATAACTAACAAGAAATATGACAAGTGTCTAAATCAAATCTAAAAATAGAATTTTAACTTCATAATGAGTTACAATGCTATTCGATTCTTTTCCAAACTATTTTAAACAATGAAACATAAAATCAGCATGCAGTTCTTTACTTCAATGTAGCAAAATTGTATTAGTTACATTACATGGATGGCTAGTTAGAAGAACCAATTCATAATGATAAAGAATGATCAATTCACTAGTCCTATGAACTTTTAAAAGTATAAAAAGAATAATGTATGCTATGATCTATTGTGCTTAATAAAACATATTAAAAGTTTTAATTTTTTAATTTTAATATAATTACAAGATAATCAGATATCAATAATTAGAAGTACTTTCATGATATCGGGAGATCTACTCCCAGTGGATGAATACTTTACCATATATAGTCATACTGAAACCTCTATCACCCACGTAAAGAATGAATACACTAACCACTTAAGTGATTTGTAATTAAAATTATCAATTTATCTAAGTTCAACATCAACTAAGTCAAAAATAATAACAGCTACTTGAAATATAATTATAATTAATTAATACTAGCTAGTGTATACAATTAAGAGCATAATTTCCACAAACAAGTTCGGCTTGATCATGAGCCCACTTGAATTTTTGTACTCATCAAAGATAAAAAGTTGCGATCATATATAGAAGTTTTTGGAATTTAGTATATGGGATTTGTACCATCCAACAATTAACTACAAAAGTATGATTAATGCGAACAATTTTTAATAAATAATTATAAAATAAGTCTCTCAATTATGGAGACTAAATTTTTTCCTTTTTAAAAACATCTTAAAATTATGTGATAATAAATGTCATTGTTTTCTTGAAGTAGGTAATTAATGTCATTTTAAAAGCTAATTTTTTTATACAAACCGTAGATGCTCAAAAGAGAGGGTATGATAATATCATTTATTTTAATAGGAAGTTAAAATTAAATTTTTGTTAACAAATGAGAATAAGCTACATTTCAAAAAAGAAAAACATAAAAAGAGAATAAATTAAGTTAAAAAAAAATGAGAGAAAACAAGGTTATCTCAAACTTACTTTTTCATTGAAAAGTGTCCTTACAATGTCAAGCTCGTCCCCCGAAATGATTTCTTTAGACTTCGAATCATTTGTCAATTGCAATGGAGAAGCTATCTTCACTTCGGAGCAAAACCTTTCGAATTGTGGTAGATATTCTAGAGTCACAGTGCATAATTGTCTTAATGAAATCGCACAAGTCACTTCATTGTCATTGACATAATCTTGTCCCCCAATAGCAAAAATCTCTTTCATATTGTGACAGCTATACACTTTAATTTCTTCAAGTTGTGCGAGGACTTGAGTAGTGGAGAATGAGAAGATACTAGATAAATTATTACAAAAAGAGATTTTTATAATTCTTAATTGGTCAAAAGACTTTACTCCAAGTGGACCATTACATATATTCTCCAGCTTGTTTAGCCCGGAAAGATGCAATGACTCCAAAGCAATATAAGACATTGAGTGCTTTGAGTCTACAATATATAAAGAGTCAGGATTATATATCACAGTAAGATGCTTCAGTTCAGGAAAACCGCTTCTTTCTAAATCATAAAGAACATTTCTAACACCTGGCACTGCACACAACTCTAGTTCTCTAAATCCCTTCAACTGCGAGATCAACCCATCCTCAATGGTATTGCACCTGCAAAGTTTCACCATTCTGGAAGTTTGATACTGTGAATCCCAATCCACCCATTTATCTCCTATCAGTATTTTGTATCTTTCCAGCTTTGGAAAGAGCAAGCCGTTTGACATTTTAATATCTGGAAGCCATATTTCTAAAGTAGTAAGGTCAGTCAGATGCTTCAAGTCATCAAGACTAGCATTCCTACTTTCAGTGTTGGGTCTTGCAACATCCCATTCAATAGAAACATTACTCATATATAGAGATTCTAAATGGGTTAAGCTTGGCATGACTAGTGGGGAAATAACTCTAAGTTTGGAACAATAAGACAAATCTAGCAACCTTAACATAGTCAGTTGATGCATTTCTCTAGGCAACTCCTCAATCTCAGAACCACAAAAGCTAAGGACTTCAAGTTTCTTCAAATCTCCAACAATAGCTATGTCTTTCAATTTACATTGATCTAGACATAATGTTTGAAGGGTTTTAAGGCAACTAAATGATGTGGGTAGTGGCTGTAAATCCATTTTAATCAAATGCAAAACTTGAAGTCTCGGCATCCCGGCAAAAAATTTATCAGAAATTTTCAAATATAAATCCTTAGGTTTCATATAAAGAAATTTAAGTTGAGGGCATACCAACTTTAGATCTCTAGAAAGCTCAACAACATCATGTAAAGTGATTGCAATGCAATTTTTTAGCGTATCCTCATATACCTAATACCGCGGAATGAAATCATCTATGACAACAAAAACTTGATTTCTAGATGCGATTGATCTAGCAACAACACAAACAACATCATGCATAGCAAATCTTTCGCTGTTAGGAATGTCATGCATAGAAAATCTTTCACTCTTAGGAGCATCAAGCAATAAAGAAGAGTCCTTGAGTTTGCTGACCAAGGTACGTACCTTATCTAGTGTTTGTTCCATTGTATTGATGTCTCTAAATAAACCCATACCTATTCCATATCTTAACAAGTCTTGAACGGAAGCATCGTAGGTACGTCCCATGCTGCTACAAAGCAAGAATGTTGCCTTGAGTTCCTCACTTTCTAGATGATTGTAACTTAACTCTATGCTTGTAAACACCTCTTTTGTCACTCCGTCGAATCTTTTCCAAGAAGGATTTCTCAATTCTTGCAGTGCATTGTTCCATTCATATATCTCCTTGTTTCTTAATGCCTTTGCTATCGTAACAATGGCAATTGGCACACCTCCACATTCCTTAGTCACATTAAGTGCTATGAGTTGCAATTCAGGATGGTTACTACACGAACCTGCTATACTCTTAAAAAGACTCCAAGCATCTGCTTCATTTAAGGATTCAATGCGAAAATTATGTTGACAATCCATCCCATTTGTTAAAACATTACAGCTTCTTGTTGTCAATAATAATTTTAATCCCTTGTGCTCGTTGCTGGAAGGAATTCCTACTATCTCAAAATCTACACGTTCCCAAATATTATCCAAGATTAGAAGAATCTTGTGCTCTTTCTTTATTCGTACACATAACTCCCTTGCTCGTCCAGAGACAGACTTCTCACGAAATAGCAAACCCAATTTATCTGCAATTTCTTGTTGAATCTTTTTTATATCTGGTGTTTGAGACACTTCAACGAAAACTATCTGATAGAAGAGATTATCTTTCTTGGCCTCTCTTGCAACTTCCTTCGCTAGAGTTGTCTTACCGATACCGCCCATGCCATAAATCCCAGCCATGTTGACATTAGGACTACGAAAAGCATCAATAATATTCTTCAAAATGGACTTTCTTGCTTCAAAAGCCTCGTAACCATTGCTAGACTGAAGCCAAGTCTCCTCTGGAATGGTATGGTATGAAACTTTTTCAAATTTGCCAGCTTCTTCCTGGACCTCAACAACAGCCTTCTTCAACTTGACTACTTTCCTGCTATGTTGATAGCGTTTTTTCAAATCAGTATAAGAAAAACCCTTGCAACCTTTCACGTTTCCTTGCTGATGTTTATCATCATTAATGAGCTCCGAGGCCTCATCAATGACGTTCTTGACACTATCGAGCCAAGTCTCGACATGCTTCTCAATTTCCTCTCCTTTTCTTCTAGCCTCTTCAACCGAATGCTGCACCATCTCTCTTCTACCCTCCAACCTCTTCACTTCATTATCCAGATTCTCAAGGTTGCTCTTGTAGTTCCACAAATATCTGAATGGAAGTGTTATGGGAGCAACCAAGTATTCAGCAACCTTTGCAGCAACAGAGATAGCAACTTCAGTCATCTCAACAACCGATCTCAACCTCTCTCGTTGGCTTGTCTTTCGAGCTTTCGAAGAAACACGGATCAAAGAGTCAAAGCCAGACAGAGAGAACACAAAAAGCAGGGGAAAACAGAGAACATAAGAGAGCAAAATAAGAAATGAAAGCAACAAACTTTGAGATCCAAACAACCAAACTGAGTAAAGGGTTTCTTCACACACTAGTGGAGAAGAACAAAGAAAGAAAAACAGAACGAAACACTGAACGGAGACCACAAGAAAGCAAAGCAACTAGTGAGCAAAACCTTTGATTTGGAAGCAGAAATCTTTGAGATCTAACAACCAAAATGAGAAAACAGTTAATTTGAGACACTAAATCGTGTGGTCCAGGGATCAGTGAGCACTGGAGTGCTCACTCTCACTACGCGTACTAACCATTCCAGGACAAATTTCACGCGTAATGTCCCTACACTACACTCTTCAGTGGAGATCCATGACCCGACGAAGTGATAATGTTCTAGTCGAATGTTAGGACAAAACATTATAAGCAATTGAAGCCACGTAATTATCTAATCAAACATTAAAAAATGAAAATAGTTATTATTATTATTTTTTTAAATTGATATTAGATGGATCAATTATATATCGAAATATTTCAAGATCCAATATTATATATTGGGTTTGAATATCAATTTTTGTAAATGATAAATAACAATATTACAATAAAGTAAAAAATTTACTAATACAAGTTTTTAAAATATGTATGGTAAGACTTAAACCCCAAATATAACATAATTTAATTTTATTATAAAAGATAATTAATTATTAAATTCCAATAACGTCTTCCTAATATATTATAAATTTTAATTATTAAATTAATGCTTAAAAACACTTTGTGTATAATGAAACACAAACGCGGGAACAATTATAACTTATCAAACTTACTGTTCCAATTAATATATTTAAATTGTAATTACTTACACACTTTCTAATAGTTTAATTATGTTATTGATGTCAAACAAAATTAACTTGTAATATAACTTGAAACAAATTTAAATTACAATTTGTAAAATAACTTCCTCTAAATCAAGTTAATAGCTAATAAAATAACAAATAAAAATAACACATTGTTTTTCTTAAAAAAAAAATGTATATTTATTAATTTCTAAGGTCAAATCTAATAGATCAGAATGTTTTACTCTGTAAAACAATATTAGTATTAAGAACACTAAGTAAAAGAATAAAATACATCTACAATTAGATAAATTTGAAGTTACTTAATACAAACAAGTGAAAAACTGAAAATGCATATTAGTAGCCTTTAGATTAGTTGTAAAGATAGTTATTGAAACAATCCAAGGATACAATTAATAAATAATATTATCGGTTAAATAAGATAGACAAACTTGTGTATATATATACATATATATATATGTACTAAACTAAGTTATAGGATGTGAACTTGTGAAGGTATCTTTGATTCTACCTTGTATAAGAAACGATAAAATATTTAAATAGATTATTTTATTAAAATAAGGGATATTATAAAATCCCCCTAAAAAGTAAAATGATCATGAACGACCCCTCCTTTTTTATTAGGTAAATCGTCCCCTAGTTAAAAAAATCAGGTGATGTTAAAGTTGGAGGGTATAATAATAATTGGATAGATAATTTTATTTGTTTTAATAAAATTAAATAAAAAAACTAAAAAAATATATATAATTAAATAAAAATTTAATTTATCAAATCTCTAACATTAATTTAGAAAAAAATAAAAAATTAAATATAAATTAAAAAATTAAATAGAAATTAAAAAATTAAAATTAAATATAAATTAAAAAATCCCCTAACCATCTTCAAGAATCAAAACCCATGGTCTTCATCTCTCTTGCTTGTTCTTCTTCTTCTTCTCTCCTTCTTCTTCTTCTTCTTCAAAATCTAGGTTCGACATACTCTCTCTCTCCTCTTCTTCGAACTTATTCGAACCTAGATTTCAAATGGGTTTTTCTTCGAACTTCTTCAAACCTAGATTTCATTTGAGTTCAAAAATCTGGGTTTGTCGAACCCAGTTGAGTCTGGGTTCCACAAACCCAAATCGTTTGGGTTCGTATTCAACTTGGTTTGTCAAAATTTTTCTTTTAATTTGTCAATTTTTTTTAATTATTAATTTTTTAGATTTTGACTGAATATAGAAATCTTGATGATTGTGGGTTTTGTGTGTTTGTTTGTTTTGGACATGTTGGACATGAGATTATAGGTTAATGTTTCTAATATTGGTTAATGTTGATGAGTTGATGAATAGATTTTTTTTTTTTTTTTATGTTGATTTTTTAAGGGATGGAGATCTCATCTTTAAATTGGATCTCCACTGTCTATTAAAAAATAATATATGGTGAAGACCCAATCTAAATTGAGATCTACAACCCTTTTTTTTTTTAAAAAAATTTTATTATTATTAGTAATATTTTTAAATTAATATTATTATTAATTAATAATTTAAAAAATATTTTAATCATTATATAAGTTTAAAATGTATCATAGGAATTTTATAGAATTTTAATAACAGTATTTTAGTTATTTCACGGTTTTAGATAAAAAGTGTTAACATTTGGATAGAAATTTAATGGTAGGAAACCTTTCACCTGATAAAATAAATCGAGATACATTCACAATTATTTTACTTTTCACGAGGTTTTTTTGTAAAATCCCTTAGAATAATGCATTAACTTCAAGTAAAATGTTAAATATAATAATTATAAAAAGAAAAGGTGAATATAATATAAATGAAATGTGTCCGGCAAAGGCAAGTGCCATCAAATCACAAATAAAAACAGTTTCAAAAAAAAAAGAATGACAAATAAAAACAGCAGGCCCACTGAATTGGCTGATGTAATAAAAATTCGGGAAATAAAGAAAAGTGGGCCTACTCCAAGTTAGTGTATTGAATTTTTTTTTTTTTTTGGGAAATGGGCCATTGGAAGTTGATGCGTGCAAAGGTTGCACCCAGTTACATTGATAAAACCTGCACCTTTCGAACTTGGGCAAATTTCATTGGTTGGGACGGTCATGGCACCGTACACCGCCCCTTATTACATCGAATTAAATTGTATTGTTTTGATTAGATTAAATTCGATTAGGCTAAATATTATATTTGATGTATCATTGGATTAGATTATATGTAAATTTGATGGTTAGACAAATTTAAATTTTAATTTAGATAAAATTACTAAAATTTATTTTTAATAAAACAAAATATAAAGATTAACTTTTTAAAAAATATCATATTACTTTTAATAAAAAAATAGTTATAATTGTAGTTAAAACATTAAAAATCATATTCTTATATATATAAAATAATTTTACATTAAATATATTATATTTTTAAAATAAATTAAAATTAAAATTAAAATAATAAAAAATGTATGGTACAAGGGTGAAAAAATAAGTCAAGTGACTGGCAATGTAGTGGTAATGCCTACTAGCCTACCATGATCAATTGTGATAATTGGTTCGAGACTCCCTTTTTATAAAAAATAAGGGGTTGATTTCAATTACCAAGGTGTGAGTTGCTCTCTCACCGATGTGTCAGTCAATCCCTTCCGTATAGAAACTGTTTTTCGAATTGCATCACTAGTGTTATATTTCGCTTGGTCCTGATTATTATTTAGATCAGGTTGTTCTTTGGCCAGTTCCATTATATAATGTAATAGAAAAAAGAGTGTGAAAAATTAAATGATTTAGTTTTATATTTTTATTAAATAAATAATATTATTTTAGAGTGAAACTGTTAGCTTAAATATAGTTTATGCTAAATTAGTACAAGTATTAGTTTTTTAATAAGATTTTCAATCCCATCCCATCAATATGGGATTTGATGAAACCAACCATGGAAAGAGCTTTCACATAACCAGTGTTTACGGATATGAGCAACTATAGAGGAAGCAGTTTAACCAGTCCAAGCTGTAGGCAAACGCTGGATTTGTGAAACAAATCCTTTGCCGTGTACTAAAAAGGCGAGATTAGGAATTCCGGTTGCTAACCATGACCTAATTATTTGTCCCTAATCCAAAACCAGATGATTGAATATCAGGGCTGAGGTACGGAAGGTGAACATGGACTCACCCCAAAACCCAATTAGTCCACCTTCACCAAATCCTTGCTTATCCTTAAAAGATCTTGAGAAACATAAATCTTAGTCCCCAGGAATATAAGCTTCTATTGGTTGTTGATCTCTTAAGCTCCGTTTGACACGTGAGATTGAAATGAAATGAAACAGATTGGATTGGATAGGATCGAAATGAAAAAATCACTTTCACTTGTTTGATAGAACTTGGGATTGAATTAAAAATTATACTATATCATATTTGATATAGGTTAGAATTGGATTGAAATAAAATTAATTTAAAATTTTTATTATATAAAATTAATTTTATAAAAAATTTGAAAAAATAAAAAACTACAATTCATCATCTCATCATCAATCCAATTCATCAATATCTTTCACAATTCTACATCATCAGACATAGTTCATCAATATCATTAATCCAATTCATCAACTTTATCATCTCCCACAATAACATCATTAATAACAACATCAAAACATGAAAAAAAAAAAAAAAAAAAAAAAAAAAAACCCCAAAAAAATCAAAACAAAGGGATGGGTTCGACGAACCCAGAACCAGATTGGTTCTGGATTCGTCGAACCCAAAACCATTCTTAAACCCAAAACTAGATTGGTTTTGGGTTCAATGAATCCGAAAGCAATCCGGGTTCACAATCATAAAATAATAAATAAATAATGATAAAGGAGGAAATGAGAGAGACGAAGCAATTTGTGGTGGTGGTGGCCTGGTGGGTCGACAACTTGATGTGGTGGAGATGAGAGACGGACAGTTTGTGGAGAGAGAGAGAAAGAGAGGATGAAATAAAAATAAAAATAAAAAATAAAAAATAAAAAATAGAATCCCATGAACTTGAGAAATGGCAAAGACATGGATAAAGTTGAGGTTTCATTTCCCAAGTAGAGTGGAATGGAGGTGGGACAGGGAATGATAAATTCATTCCTTCTGTGCCTCCAAACGTTGGATGTAGGGGAATAGAATCTCAATCTCATCCTAAATCCCACATATCAAACATACCCTTAGTGTTAGTTGAGATTTATTTTTCTTGTTCAGATTCTTTGTTAACAAACAATATTTTGAGGCCAAAACTCTAGATCCAACAAGAAGACCTAATCGTATAGTTCACACCACACGATAGGATAGATTTTAAATTAATTTTTCCATCTAAATAAGTAAATTGATCATCTAAAATCAATTTAACGGATTGACCAAGTCATAGCCCAAGCAAATCAAGCAAAAAAGCTAGAACAAGCTGAAATATCTAAACTCAAATTATCGAAACAACTTGAATCTAGTCTAACAATCCTAAGTAAAACTACCCAGAAAAGCCAAAATAACAAAGATAATTACCTGAAAAAATTGTAAGGTTCTATTAATTTTCCAAACCAATAACATCACATGATTACAACCTTAAGCTAACATGGCTATTTACAGTCTCACACTCCTAATATAAAATAAACTGGTAATACTAATTCTAATTATCTAGATATTAATTAAAGATAATTCTAATCCTAAATTAAATAAAATAACTATTTAAATTAATAAAAATCCTAAATTAAGTGAAACTCTAGGTTCTCATCACAATATCCATCTTTACCTACACGTAAATTGAAGGATCAAAATTCTAATGAAGTTGAATGGTAAAAACCGCCTTTATGAATATAAATCTTCTTGGAGTCAGTTAACTAGGATATACAAAACCTCTAATGGATGCTACCATGTACAAACTTCTAATTGCTTATTTTCTAACGACAGTACTTGTTGCAAAATCCTTAATGCAAACTATTCCAAATTTTACTTGCAAGAAGTTTCATTGTGATTATTTTCATTTCTATTATAAGATTGACCATCATCCTTCTGTTCGTCTTTTTTAACTGTCTCCGTTCCTTCGTAATGCAAATTTCATACCTGACTCAACTTTAATTAGCTAGTAGATATAAGTCCAATGCTCTAACTCAATGACCAGATTTTACAACTATAATACCTTTTTTGGATGATGAGCTCCCATGGAAGTTGCTCTGAAATCATTCTTGGAATCTACAGAACACATCTTTCTCCTAGTTAATGAACCATAAAAATCTCAAGCAATTGAACTTGAATGTCTATTTCACTTATTATTATTTATGTATTATTGGCTATCGGGCGAGGAAATGGATTGAAACAATTGCATCTATTGCTCAAACTAGACTTCATGAAGTAAAACTTTGCTTGCATTTGAGCAGAAAGGTTGGTTCTTCTCTTCATAGCACATCACAAGCGAAAAATGCTTCCATCTTCCGAAATTTGTTTCAACCTAGTAAAGGTTACTGAAATTTGAGTTATAATCGTTTTATTGAATCTAGTGGGACATTGTTTTTCTCTAAATGCTCTTGTTTTAATTCTGTCATTGGCCAATTGATATATTGTCCATTTAGCTGCTTAGCACCTCAGTGGCAATTTTCAATAAAATTTCATTTGCATTTTGTCAATGCCTTGAAGATATTTTGGTACCCTTGATTTTCTATTTATTACAAGAAGTCAAAAATATTGGTCTCAGGTGTGAATTCATGAATTTCAAATTAATTTATGGAAGAGAACATGGTACATTCGAAGATTTTCACTCAACAAATTTATTTAAGTATATACTGTATGTTTGAATGTATATTTTGTTCCCCTTTCACGTAATAACGTAGTGCATGTTTTTACCTAATTATTTTGTCATTTTTTTAAAATGCCAGATATTTTTTATTATTTCAAACTTGAAAAATTATAAAATGAGAAAAATGCAAATTAAGTAATGTAATAACAAATGAAACAGAACAATTCAATTGACAAAAACAAGGACCAAAACAAACCTCACTCAGTAACTAAAGATCTAAGCTTTTGCTTTATGGGAATCACGAATGTAAAATAACTGTTTTCACTTTATGAGAAAATTTTCAAAACCAAGCAAACAGATAGCCAAAGACGAATATGAAGTGATCAGAAGACTCGTGAGTCTGTGAGCACATACATTATTACTTTTTTTTTTTTTTTTTAATTAATGCATCTCATGGATATGCTGTTGTTTTGAAAATCTTATAGGTGAATCACAACCATCCATTGTATTGGAAAGTTGGTGGTCCAACACAGTGGAATTTATTATTCAACCGCCACGATTTTGTAGTCACTAATCACGAGTGGCGGTCTAGTATGCATTATTATTCAACCATTGTGTTGGAAAGTTGCTTCCATTATTGTGCTTTTATTTTATTTTAAAAATTTTGCATGCATTATTATCTACTAGTTTTCTTATTCATGTCCAACAAATCGTGTGGGGACAGCCTTCTCAAAATTCTGCATCGCTTTCTCTTTTGGCTTAAACCGAAAGTAAATTCCAGCAAATGCAGGGACAGCCTCATCGAAACGAGAAAATTGCACGGCCAGGATAGCACTCAGCTGGTGCGTCAACCACTCAAGATTTAATGCATCATTTTTTTTTTCTTTAATTACATTATAGTACTGGGACTCATTTAAAGGAACAACTACGATCAAACGGGATCGAATACTATGGATATGATCCTGAGAGCGGCTCTCATACGGAAGAGAACGACCCACACATGAGTGGAATAACGGTTCACACAAGGGTGAAGGGACTATTCTTACATAAGAGGGAGGAAGCACAAGAAGCTGCCGTCAAAGAGTGTCCAACCCACCTTTTGAGTGAGAAGCGGGTGTGCAGCAAATGTTTATTCATTGCGCCGTTGCAACTTTTGATATCTGATGTATTATTTTGATATATACATATATATATATATTTTTTGATGATGGGAAAAAATTGATGAAACATAAAGCTGAGTTTGATTTTTACTTTATTATATTTTATTTATGAAAATGGCATTGGTTAAATCTTGAGAGGTCAGACGCACCACTCGTATGTGCACCCAAGATTTTCTTTCATTGGAACTATTTTTCACTTTTTCTCTCAGCTCCAAGTTGTTAGACATTAAAAAAGCAATGCAGTTTGGGACACATTACTCTTATTCTACAGTATCTTATTATGGATAATGTTGTTATACAAGACTTGTATCATTAGTAAGTGGTTCATAATTGTTAAATTTTATTTTAAAATTTTAAAGAGAGTGAAAAGGATTAAAAAGGATGTAACATCATATAGTAACTATACAATTAATTAAAAGAGTTTGGTTACCTTATTGGTTAGAGAACCGTACTCAACAATTATATTCATTAAATTAGTTGTAAGGGTAGTGATTGAAACCAATATAATGATTGTAATTATTGAGTAAAATTATCTCATAATAAGGTAGTTAAATCCAATTAAGAATAGTAACAAATTTTCAACAATATATGTCCGTATATGGTATCATTTTAAGAGATCATCTATATAATAAATGTTTGTACGATGCAAACATTTATTGTATTCGTGTGGTAGCATTTCCATATCTATTAACTATATATAAAAATGGGAAGAGGGGCTGTGAATAGTGACAATTTCACTCCCCTCAATTTGTTTGAAACTGAAATGACAATTTTACCCTCTATTCCTTAGGTGTGAACGCGTCGTTCTTCGTAAGATTTCATTTCCAGAAATGATAAAACCAGCTTCTAGAACACCAAGCCTTGTCATATCATGCCACGTCTCCCACTCCATGCCACCCATTAACGTACCAAAATTATATATTACTGCTTTCTTTTCATATAATAAATATTTTTGCATCTTTTCTATACACAGTTTACTTTTCCTGCCTCAAACATCAATTGTTGTGCTTCCTCCCAGTCTCCCAACAATCACTTAGTTATCATTTATTGTACTCCCACGTGAAGTGTCTCCCACTCCGTGCCTAATTTAATAGGCTGGAGATGGGTACTATGCCACCTTGCTCACCAAGATTGCATTGTTTTTATTGAACTTTATTTACAATGTGTTAAACCTCATCTCATCACCACACTCTCTGTATTCATCACCGTACTTTCAGCCATACTCATTCTCATTTAGTCTCTATGTTTGAAGTTCTCAGCCAAACCAGTATCTAATAGTCTACCTTTCTTTCTTTTTACTGTAGTGGTCTGTTTATATTTTATCAAGGCCAAAATTTTTATTTCAATTTCAAACAAATTTTAAGGCCATCCAATTTTATTGCTGTTTATCAACGTTTTTTTCTTATATATATATATATAGTTAGTTATTAATAGATATATAATAATGGAAAGAGGGGTTGTGAATAGTGACAATTCCACTCTTCTGAATTTGTTTAAAACTGAAATGACATTTTTACCCTTGTTTTCTATTAACTATATATAAATAAAGACAAATAAATCATCAATATGTGTTTGTTGCTAGAAATTCCACCTTACGGAGTCATTGAGTACAGAGTTGGTGATGAGATGAGATTTAAAATTGGTGAATAAATCCACAACTCCACATCGCTTATATTTATTTAAACTATAATTACATTTTTGCCCTTGATTGAAAAGGAAAACTTAAAAACGGATATTCCCCACAAAAAAAAAAAAAGAAAAAAAGAAAAGAAAAGAAAGTGGCATTCTTCAAAGCAAAACTCATATGATCCTAAAATTTATTAATAATTACATAAACATACTGCAAAACTAAAATGACAAAAAGGTAAATAAATCCCTAATGCTTACTTGTGGTTGGAAATTCAAGAGTAAAGAATGGTTGAGTACTGATAAAAGGTATGGGTGGCAGTACGGTGGTAATTACCTGACTGTAGTGATGAGATGAGATTTAAAAAGGTTTCATGGATGCTCTGTTCTATCTAGCTGGCTGACTACTCTGTGTCATCGCCTTCAGATACGAGTCCTGGATTTTGGATTTTCTTCAAAGGTCAGCTATTTTTCTTATGTCATCTGTGTAAAAAAAATCTTGTTGGTGTAATTATTTATGTTAAATTACATAATCTATAGATAGCTGTAGTTGTTAAAAATATAATCTCACTAAAAACAATCTATTTTAGCTCTTTGTTCAGGAAAAACTATAAAGATTTCAAAAAAAAAAAAAAAGCGTAAGGAAAAATTACAAAATCCAAACACTAACTCACCAAAATAACAACAACAATAATAATACTCAATAGGAATAGTCGTAGAACGTGTAAGAAAAATAAAATGAGGAGTAGATCTAACCTGTAGAACTAGAGACCAGAGATTAGAGACCGTTTGAAAGTGGTCTCAACATTATCATGATTTAAAAAAAAAAAAATTAAGGAAAAATTACAAAATCCAAACACTTATTCGCCCAAACAACAACAACAATAATAATAACAATCAAATAGAAATAGCAGTAGAACATGCAAGAAAAATAAAATAGGGAACAGATCTGACCTGTAGAACCAGAGACCAGATATCAGAGGTCTTCTGAAAGTGGTTCAACACCATCTAACTCAACCACGAAACCACAAATAGCCTCTTCCATCACCAACGACAACCCAAATCAATCACCAAAACCATCCGAACCAGTACCTTGACCACTAACCCAAAGTAGCCAAATCCAACCAACCAAAACCAAAGCAAACCGGGTTAACCACCCATCCTACTAGAGACACCGACAAGGGAGACAAGGGAGATAGAGACGAGAAGGGAAAGAAAGAAGTAAGAGAAAGAGAGGAAACAAGAGAAGGGGGAGAAGAGAGATGGGGACTCTAGCAGATCGTCACTTTGACGATGGAGAAGCGAGGAAAAGAACTGAAAAAGAAGACATGAGAGAACAAATTGGAGAAGAGGTGGAGAGATTGATAGAAGGGGAAGAAAGAACAGATGGAAAGTCAGAGCTTAGGAAAGAACAAAGAGAGAAAAAAAGAAAGAGGCGTGAGGGAATGAGAGAAAGACAGAGATAGAGGAGAATTTATTTATATTTAATTATCATTTATTTTTAAATCAATATTTTATTTATTAATATCAATATTTTATTATTTGATTTTAAAATGTGTTGGACATATAATAATAAATTTAGGGTCTTATGAGGGTAAATGAGTCTTTTTGATAATTCCATCATTATGAAGGGCCAATTGCATCTTTGGCATTTGTAGCTGTCCAAATGTGTGTAATTAGTTGTTTTTTCCTTGTTTTTTTTTAGTAAAAGTATGTAATTAGGGTTTGTCATACTTATTCTATTATAATAAAATTAAATTAAAATTTAGTCTTTTTAAATGTGTTTGATAATAGTTTTCAAATATTGTAAATTCATCAATTTCATTCTCTAACCATAATTTTAATGGTCAAAGTTTAACGAAAAAATGTGGAAAAACTATTTTACCACTCATGAGCCTATGAAATTATTTATTGTCATCATGAAATAGATTATGATGAAAATGCTCCTAATTTAATTTATAATTTTAGCTTTATAAAAAGGAAAAACAATTTATTTTGAAATAAAATTAAACTTTAAAAACAAAAAGAAGAAAGTGTTGAATTAAACTTAATAGAAGAAAAAAAATTGTTGCAGACCATTTTTGAACAAATATGTTTGGTAAAATTATCTGAATTTTCCTAAAGTATTGTAAATTCATCAATTTCATCTCTCTAATCATAATTTTAACGGTCAAACTTAACAAAAAAAAGAACAAACAAACCATTTTATTATTCATGAACCTATGAAATTACCTTATTGCTTTCTTGAAATAGAATGCGAAGAAATTCCCCTAATTTAACTTTAAAAAAAAGAAACAATTTGTTTTGAAATAAAAGCAAACTTATAAATGAAGGAAAAAAAGTGTCAAATTAAACTTAATAAAAGAGGAAAAAAATTATTCTAGATCATTTTTGAACAATCTGAAATTGAGTGTGATACTTATGCTAAATTGCTTGGAAGAAACTTCTCCTAAATTTTACATTATCTAATGTTGGCTTATTTCTCTCAGTATCTTTAGATTGGAACAACTTTCAAGTTGGAACTTCGAGATTATAGTTTTCATAAAAGGTATTTATTGTGGTTTCAATTTTTTGTCTTATAACATTGTTTTATATATCTCATTTGTTTTGATTGTATTACAATTTAATTGATTAAAACAATTATTTCATGTCAATATTAGTCTTTGATATGCACATGTGAAGAGACTAGAATGAAATAGGGTCTGCAAGCGTACTCTCTAGAAAGATGAAAGGGTGAAAAATGAAGAGGCTAAGTTAGTTTCTTTCCTTTTTATGGAACCGTCAAAAGCGTCTATTTTAAAATTTAAAATAATGATGACACTCAACCCTAGTGGGACACGCATCATGCATGCATAGGCTTGACAATTGAAATGACACCTAATATGATTGATTGATGGAATTGTCATCGTTTCGACATTGAATACAAAAGTTGTTACAGGTTCTATCCCATAGGATGACAAAATTTGATGCTTTTGGTCGAACTCTTGAATCCTTATGCAATATCAATATTATTTGATGGGCCTTTGCAAACAAGATGTTTGATCGACATAATGAATATTTTGACAGTGGGAAACTACGACAAGGTAGACTATCAATATTCGGACTTTCTATTTCCACTCCTTTGATTAACCATGCCGACTAAAGCATAGGGGATAAACCGTCAATTGGGTGGTGCAAAGCAAGAAAGATTAGTTGAAGCTCAAGGTTTCATGGATTAATCAACCTTGTAGTTTGAACGGCCCGATTCATACTTTTGGCCTATCAAATCAAGTCCAAGCTATCCTCATGGGCTAGCCCATGGTTTCAGTTGACAGCCCATAATCAAACCTAAGCTTGCGAGGCCTTAAGGCTCACCTCCCTATTCAATCTATGACTTAATTCTTAAGTAAGATTCTTTCTAAAAAGGCAAAATGGAAAGAATCAGAAGGGGAAACTAATTATTAAGAGTCAAAGATCCAATGATTAGCCAGAGATCCCCTAGATCCTCTTAAATCCAATCTTCCTAGTATCATCAGTCGAGGAAGGTACCCAAAAAATAAGATTCACCTTTGCCGATATAAAGGACCTTCAGTTGAATGGTAAAGGATCATCAGATACATACAGGGGAAAACTCACTTTCAAACGCCTTGCTAGAACCACAGAAGGCTGTCTTCCGATTGATAAGCAAATTAGTCCACGACGAGTCACTACCTTTACCTCCCTTCAAGATAACCTCCCCCCCATGCCGAACCACTACTTTGAGTCCTTTCCACTCTTGACTACCCTTTGTCCATCATCTTTATTCTTTTGTTATTATTTTACTTGTTTACTTTACCCTGTTCTTAAGATTGCTTGCTGACTTGAGCGTCGAAGTGTCCACGGCCAAAACTACACTGTTGTCTAAGTCACTATCACTCCTTTGTTTGATCTATGCAAGATACAAATTGTCGAGTTCCAAAGAAGACGACAAACAAGGTCAGTTTCACGTCAACATAGTATAGAACGACCCCACTACAATATATGTATAGTATATTTTATGGTATACTTGGGTGTTGATACACCTAACAATTACAAATGAGTGATTAAATTCTAAAATTACTTATTGTACTTTATTATATTCGATTATGTATTTATTATATATGAATACAACTAATTGATATTGATTACATTTACAACAATTGATCATGTTTAGTTGTAATTAGACATGTTTAGTTGTAATCAGATATAATAAAATATAATCATTAATTTTGGAATGTAATCAGTTTAAGTGTATTGATACCCAAGTATGTTGTAGACGACCTATATATATATACACACACATATTTTTGGATTAAATAACAAATAAAGATAAAAGACAAAATCTTTATTGTGAGGCAAGATCCTTACAAAGTGACTTTGCAGCTATATTCCTTTTTCCAATAACGGTGAACATTAAGGAGGCAATTTCGTCAAGTTATATCCTTTTAAGGAGAAGATAGATTCTATGGATTAAACTTAGGTCAATGAATTTATTTTGATGAACTTTCCTTTTTTAAAAAATAAACAGATGATGATCTTCATAATTGATTCAATAAATTATGTAATCAAAATAAATATATGAAATGAAAACAAGAAAAGCACGAGATATGAGATGATTGAACAAAATTATATATGTTGTCATGAAAGAGGAGAGAAGAAATAATTGCTGTAAGATGGACACCTTTGGTTCCTTAAGGGATTAATTTATCCTTACCATTCATAATCGGTTGATCTAAGGGTTTAAAATTTGTGTTAGAATTTGTGTAATTTATCTGGGTTTTTGATCCTACCCTTATATTTGACTGGATCGGCAACCCTTAAACATTAAACAACCCATAATAATTTGTTGATTGACCTTTGGATCATGATAATTTTAAATAACCTTGATGTTCTCACACATTTATGTATAATTTTAATTTTACACTCTATATAAGTGTGTTCTTTCACCTCTCTCTTCATCCTCTCTCGTCTCCTTTCTCATCATAAATGAAAAAACCCATCGATTGATATTTCTCTCCTTTCTCCCAATTCACTAAATTTTTGTCATTTTTTTTTTATATTCATAATAAATTGTCTTTCCAACTCTTTGTTTGCCCAAACAAAATAAACACCTAAAATGATTTTAGTTAAAAAAAAAAAAAAATTCCATTTATACAAAGTCTTTGATGGACTTATCTTCTATTCTGGTCAATTTTTAATACTTATTATTAATCTTAAATGTCTATATTTAAATTTTCTACAAGAATTTATTTTTAATTTGTTTAATTATATTTAAATCCTTACTTTATTGATTAATGAGTGTAAAATTGTAATAGACTAAAAAGTGGCATTGAGTTAACTCTTGGTAAGAAGAAAAGCCTATGGGAGCAAATCCATGAACAATAATAATGAAAACACAACAAAAAGGTTTAGCTATATATTCTCTAGTCAAAGTCTTCAAGATGAATCGATATATATTGGCATAAGTCGACTGCCAGACGATTAGTCCTGAAAATAATTCCAAAAAAAAATTATGAGGGAACCAACATCGATGTAAATTACTAATTCAATTTACATCGGTGCAAAATCTTAATTTACACCAATATAGATCAAAATTCCGTATAAAAAATATATGAAATTCTACATATGTATATATTAGAGATAAAAAAAAAAAACTAATGGTTGTGAGATTTTACACATTTTCTCATGTTCGAAATATGTAATGATCTTACACCCTTGATAAAATTTATATTTATAGAATAAATGTGTCATAAAGGTAAGATGGCAAGCTTAGCTAAAGGCAACTTATTCATCCTGATGTTTTGTAACAAAAACATAATCTTTTTTCAAGACTCCATTACCTTTTTTTTTTTTTTTTTTTTTTTTTTATAACTGGGATTAACCCAAAGTACAACTGAGACTAGCAGCTATAGACGTTGAGATACGGTCCAGAGATCAACTCCTAAAAATGAAAGAGGTCAACCTACAAAGTGTGAGAGAATAGTAGCCCACAAATGGTGGGAGAGAAAATCCCCACAGTCAACAAATGGGGCTAAACGAGTTTGAACCCACAACTCATCATAGTGAGTGGCTTGCGCCTACCACCAAGCCACAAGGGCTTCCTCATCACTCCACTATCATTTGGTAGAAGAAGTGAAAATTCTAGTAACATTTAACAAACTGAGCATAAATAAACAACATAGTGGCTCTATTATTTCATGCAAACAAGCTGTAAACCCGTAAATATTCATATAACAACCGACACCCATTGCTTCAACCTTCGATTTATTATTAGAAAGGAAAAATAAATAAATAAATAAATAACTTTTGAAGTGAGAAGAGGACAAATAATGAGCTTGAACACTTGTATTCTCCATTTTAAGCAACTACAGAGCCCAATTATATGAGTCTCTCATGCACATTTCTGATTTAAAAGGTAGCAGGCCCATCAAGTTTTCTGGAGATATTGGACCTATTTAGATACCTACAACTTGCTTATTCCATGGAGTGGCCATATTGCAGCCCCTCAAAAGTCGTATGCATACCAATTAATTTTTTTAAAATATTTTATTTTCTTGGTATACCCCACTTTATTCTAAATACACCCTTTCTATTAATTTAAAAAATACACATATTGTTATGTCAAAAAAAAATGTATATATTATAAGTTTTCAGGTGAAAAACGTGTCGCCTTGGTTGAACTTGTCGTTCGCGAAGCGGCGCCCAATTTGTTGGAGGACGATGGCGGAGGCGGTGGTGCCGTTGTTGACGAGGGAGATTTCATCGATCTCATCGGCGTTGATGAGGCGTTTGATGGCGGTGCGAGAGCGGAGGATTCCGCTGCGGACAGTGTTGAAATAGAAGTCGTCCGGCTGCTGGAGGGACTTGACCTGCCATTGGCGCTGCGCGGCGAGGACGGAGTTTGGGCAGTTGCCGATCAGCGAGAGAGAGAAGAAGAAAGGAGGTTGATAAAGCGAGAGACAGGAGAAGGGACGATCGGCGGCGAACTGAGAGTGCGATCGGCATGTTTGAATGAGAGTGAGAGAAGAATTGAGAGTAGGAGAGAGTGAGAGAAAACTTGAGAGTGAGAAGAACTGCGATCGGCATGTGTCATGTTTGAGTGTATGTTTAGTTTATATATATATATATATACATATATATTTTAAGTCGGTTTTTGGTTTTTGGCTTCTTGGAGAGGTGGAAGTGATGGTGGTTGTGAGTCGACTCGCCGTTTTGAGGTGAGTTGTTGTCCATGAGTGAGCGGAGGAGGAAGAGAAAGGTGGTGGTGGGGTTTAGTAGAGATGGTAGCAGAGGAGTCTGAAGATGGGAAGTTATTTTCATTTCTTTAAAAAATTATTTTATTTTTATTATAATATAATAATTTCATTGATGGGTAGTATCGGAATTTCAAAATATATACAAATTTAGACATATAATTTTAAAGGGAGTGGAAACATGGTCACTCCATCCTGTATGGATTCGGACTCTTTTCTGTAGGTACGGAACTTTTTGTTGGGCTAAATAAATTTAACCATAGATGTAATCAATGAATAAAGATTTATTATTTGAATTTTTTTATTCTTAAATGTAGTGCAGAAAACAAAAAAAAAAAAAAAAAAAAAAGCATGAGAGAGAAGTTTAATCGATATTATATATGCATGACCGTAGAACCTGGCATCCACATCTGTGCATAACTTATACATAATTTATTCTTTATTGTAAGGGACATTGCTCGGAAGATAAAGTGGTGGTGGGTCACAATAACATATTCAATTGTGGGGTTCCTACTTCCAGTTTCCGGAAGAAGTGGAATTTATTTTATAATCTAACAAATTGACCAAAACCATACTTCCATTTTCAGAGTTGCATTAGTAGTAATGGGTCTGGATTGGTTGGGCTGGACTTTATTTCATTCTGAAATAATCTGGATCCTCTTAATATATGGGTTGTTGCTTCCTTGGCAATTACCATTGGAGATAATTGCTAAGAACACTCTTGGTATTCTTCCTTCAGGAGCTTTCCTGGGTAACTTTGTCATTATCTTGGCGGATAACATCCTTCCTAAGAGGACTCTTGTGCTTGGAGGAAACCAAACTATCTCAAATATTTTGAAACCTTGATCCTTCAACTCATTGCTCAAACAAATAGTACAAAGAACAAATGAAATTCATCAAGTAGTAAATAAAGAAATCCGAATAATGTGACAATTGCTTCATTGGTGAAGGATGTTTTAAATGTCATAAATAGTGGAAAATAAACTTAAAGGAAGACAAGTCATTTAGATTATATGTATTCTATCAAAACCATCTCTCAATCTTAAACAAACGGCTCCCATAACAAATAAAAACCATCAGGTAACAAGAAAGAAGAAAGCTCAGTAGTTGGAAAAACAATATTCAATAATATGAAATTAAAATAGCTTGAAGACTAAATAGACTAACATGGTATATGCGGAGTAACACCACTATATACTTTTGTTACGTGCCTAGTTTACAATTCAAGAATATAATTAACAATCACATTAGTTTATCCTTAATATTGCACATTTGGAGATTTAAAATGTTAGTGTGTATATATATATATATATATATGCCAGAACAATATTTATCCACAATGGCCATCAAATAATTAATTTTCAAAATAAAAAGCATTGCTACATAAACTAAAATCAAATCTGAGAAAAACATATACATATATATGCAGTAGCATATCCAAAAAATTTGTTTGAGGACACATGAACAAAATAATAAAAACATAAAAAATTAAGATCATATTAAATATATAATATTTTTATATAAAACAAAATTTGATAACGTAATATAATTATTTAAAAAAATACATACATATAACATAATATAGTTGTTTAAAAACAAAATTAAAAAGATAACATAATATAGTTCAAATAAAATGAAAGCATATATATCATACTTAAGCAAAGTAAGTAGTTTTACGCTTAAAATTTCTAATGAAATTATTAAAATAAATAAAAATAAAAAGATTTAAAAAAGAAAAATAATATAAAATACCTAAAGTTATAATAAAGTAAAACTATAAAATTAAAAAAAATATTAAAAAATTTGAATCGTAACAATACATGGACAATTTTAATATAATAACTTAAATCTTAAATTTTAAGATTTTAGGATTTATTGATAAGATGTATGTTAAATTTAAATTATTAAAAATAAATAAACTTTAAAAAAAGTAATAAACTTAGTCGGCTAACCTGATATTATAAGTGACAAAATATCAAGTGAAGATTAAGAGATATCGTGTAAAGAAGAAGAGAAAAAAATAGATATAAGAAAAGTAATAAAAAAATTAATTATATTATAAACAAAAAAAATGAACAATAATATTGAAAAAAAGGGAAATAATAAACAATAAATTGAATCATAACAATACATGAACAATTTTAATACAATAACTTAAATCTTAAAGTTTAAGCTTTTAGGATTTATCAATGAGATGTATATTAAATTTAAATTATTAAAAATAAATAAATTTAAAAAAGTAATAAATTTATTAGGTTAACTTGGTATCATAAATGATAAGATGTTAAGTGAAGATAAAAAAATATCGTGTAAAAATGAAGAGAAAAAATATAGATATAAGAAAAGTAATAAAAAAAAATTAATTATATTATAAAGAGAAACAATTACAAATAATAAAAAAGAAGTGGACACCCCACAATCAAAAGATGAAGAGTGTCAATGAAAATTAGTAAAATAATCCAAAGTCAAACATGCTTTACAAGTCATGGTTCCACACACACACAGAGTTTTGTAATATTTTTTGAAAAAAAAGAAAAGAAAAAACAACTCCTCACGCGCAGTTTTGTCAATATGTTTTTTGTAACTCCACAGATACGGGGTTCGAACCACATTGGCATGGAAAGAAGGGGACACCTCATACCACCAGCCCAAAATACGCTTTGTGATGTTATTCACTTCCTACTTTATTTATATATTTAAATATTAATAACTAATATTATAAACATAATAATTTTTTATAAAATTTCAGGGGTAGAACATGTATTGTCCAGCCCTAAGCTAAGTCTGCCCCTGTATACAAATTAAAAGACTATCTCAGTAGCATAACTCTAATCAAATTGAGTTGTACAAACAACAAAACCTTTCATGTTCTAGAGGAACACAGTTGTGAAATATTATTTAAGATGTTCTTGACAGATGAGCACATGGAAAAAAGTTTTCTCAAAAGAAATCATTAATACATAATGCAAGTATCTAATACTAGTTTTAAAACTCTCCTTCATTACTTTTATCAATTAAAAAAAAAAAAAAATCTTGATGCAAAGACCCGCCCCACTTTCAATATAATACAAAATCCAACTCATTTGTAGCAAATTATGGCAAGCCTTCATGTGCTGCCACCAAACTCTCTCAATAGAAACTCTAGCTAATTCTATAAAACCAACTCATAAAATCCACAAGCATTATTTTCATGTCTTACCTCATTAATTTTCCCAATAATTGGAAGTAAATAACAATGAAGAACCGAGATGCAAAAGAAAACAAAGTTGCATTCTTGCTATTGACTCTCTATAACTAAACTAGAACCTCACACGTAAATTGCAAACGAGATAGTAATAATGTTAGAAACACTTGTCTCATTAACATCTAGTGTGTTTACTTGATAGATTAGAAAATGAGAATAAATAATATAAATAATTGATGGTGTTTATTTGCTTTAAAATTATTCCATAATGAGAATGAAATTATGGATCTCACATGAATCTATGATTTATGGAATTGAAATTTTATTCTCTCCGCCAAAGTGGGGAATCTCATTCTTGTTCCCTTTTGCAAGGTAAAAAGTCTCTTAAACCCTTTTAAAAAAAATGACATAGATGCACAATATATATTAAATCACGACTTTATATATATATATATACTTACAATAATATTGTTATTTTTTTTTTTAAAAATATTATTGTAAGCATATTTTCATGTAACATTATATATATATATATATATATATATATATAAAATCATGATTTGATATGTAATATAGATGTATAATATGTTCTTTCAAAAAAATAGAAAAAGTAGATACACAATATGCTTACAACAATATTTTTTTTAAAAAAGTTTTTTTTAGCCTATTAGAACGAGTTACATAACAAAAAGATGGCGCTACATTTTAAACACAATTTTACATATTTTAAGTAATCCATAATTTTAATCAAGGACATTTTTGTAACTTGCAATTAATTTATTCTAATTCTAAAACTAAGTAAATAACTCAATGAGAATACTACTGATTTCAATTCTGATTTCTATAGTTGAAGTAAACAATTTGTTCTGATCTGATATATTATTTCGATTCTAAACCATTATGATTTCAGATTATTCTGATTTTCATTCTGATTTTTGTAGTTGAAATAAACACAACACTAGAGTATTCCTTTTACATGCCATATTGACCAATGATTTAGGCAGTGGCTTGTGTGCAATGGACATTAAGCAAAATAGCACATATCAACTAAAACTGCACTTATAATCAGAGTTCTAAAGTTCAGGTTATGAAAATATAGATCATTTTATAGTGCAGCAAAAGATTGTTTCGAATTCGAAATGAATAAAATCAAAATTGCTTGACGAACTAAACGTGAAGTTTTATTATCAAAGAAAAATCATGCATAACATCCTAAACACAAACAACTCAAATCTATTTATAATATTTCTAACCGTAATCTTAATAGGACTCCTAAACTAATAAGAAAACTTAATTAATAGGTTCCTAAACTTATAAGGAAATAAATATTCTTAACTAACAAGTATTTAATTTCTATTTTTTTATTTTTATTTTTTTGAGAAATTTAACTTTCTAATTTGAAACTAATTGAAATAGGAAAACTTAACATTAAATATATTCTTCCTATTCGTAATTTGTCATACATCAAATCCCCTCCTCTTGAAAAAACTTGTTTTCGAGTTTTGTAGTTGCAAAGATAACTTATTCGGACGAAAATACTCGAAGATTTTCGCAACATTAGATTCCACCAATCGTGCCACACAAAAGCACTTTGGTTACCCCTTTTAAACACTGAAGATAGGTCGGGTTGACGAGTTAGGTTGGGTTGATGTGGAAAATGTTAGGTTGCTGGGCCACGGATCTTCTCAAACAAATTTTGTTTGTCATCAATTTGACTTTTGTTGTCGTAGATATAGGGTCGCCGGCCCTTGCTATCTTTGTTCCAACTTCCATTAGGTGTAATCTAGGATTGATCTCATGGATCTTGGCATCTAAGGTAAAGAAATGGATCACAGGTGTATGGATTAGTGTTGTATAGGTCGGGATCTGCAAGGGAATCATCGGGAGGACCTTGTCGACCTGGTAGGTAAGCAGATCCAACGGTGCGTGGGTAGTAAGGTCATAAATCTGGTTAAAAGGAGGGTCGCATAGGTGTTGTTGATAGAATCGGGTCACGTGTAAGTTCAAAGCGCATATTCAACTATGCGAGTCTTGTTTGGTTGTATTCCAAAGGTGTGAAGCGACAATCAAACCTATGTGCGAGCTAGAGGGGTTAGTCACAGGTCTCGCAGGTCTCCTTATGGCTTGAGCATCTTATGCAAGTCTAGAAGGTTGTTTTTGCTCAATTCTGGGTCTCCTTTTTCGTTGTCATCTCCAACATCCTCACCGGTGGTTGCCATCGGGGCACCTGGTAGGTCAGGTTGCCTATCACTAGCAATGCATCTAACATTGAAAGTCAATGCAACAAGAGTCTGCTGAAGACTTAGAAGCGTTTCGTCCACTCCATCGAGTCGTTGCTCGATCATTGCGAACCGCCATTCATTGTCAGTGGTTTGTTGTCCACTTAAACCAATATCAACTATCAGTCGAGGGCAAACCGCGCTCTGACACTAATTTTGGTGCAATGGAAGATTATTTCGAAATTGAAATAAATAAAATCAAAATAACATGATAGAACTAAAACTTGAAGTTTTATTATCAAAGAAAAATGATGAATAACACATTGAACATAAACAACTCAAACCTATTTATAATATTTTTAACTCTAATCTTAATAGGACTCCTAAATTAATAAGAAAACTTAATTAATGGGTTTCTAAACTAATGCGGAAATAAATATTCTTGACTAACAAATATTTAACTTCTTAATTTGAAACTAATTAATTGAAATAGGAAAGCTTAAAATTAAAGAAATTCTTTCTATTCCTAATTTGTCCTACATCATTTTGTCAAATCCAAAGCCAAGAGATTAGTTTAGCTTTGCGTTTCCCATACCATTAAGAAGAGTATGAACTTAAAATCAAATGTCAGATAATGCTATGTCAATACAATAGTTACAGACACTTACGTAGAAAGCATATAAAACTACCGACTTGAACTATTAACTATACAAACCATACAATCAAGAGACCACTTCGGATTCCACAAATTAGCCTCCACAATAAAAGGCCAAAAAAGTATAAAATATACAACAGCTAATCAGAAGCAAGATTACAACAACCCATAAGCAGAGCTTAAACACCACTGTTCTAACCAAAGTTAATAGAATCATAGATGTGAATCAACCTAATAATGGTATGAAGAAGCAAGACTTGATGACCAACACAAATACAATGAATAAGAGAAACAAAGAACAACCAAAATTAATTCAAACTCTATTAACAATATCCAGTATACTTTGATTATCCATTAAGCTCCATTTGCACGGTTAAGGATGCAAAATAGAATTAATCCACTTCGTTTGATTCTTCTAGAAAGCCATCCACCACACAAGCAGTTTAATGTAAATATCATACCATGACGAACTGTTTCAAAACCACTATTAAAAGGGTTGTATAAAAGTGCCAATTTCAACAGTGATTCTGACAAGGTAGAACCCAATAAACATCTCCTCATGGCAAAACACACAATATGTTAAGGTGAACCAATTTCATTTGTGGTAGTTAAACTTATAAACATCCTGGCCAATTGCCACATCTACGTTATAATCACATGTGAACTTGCAATTGCTTAAAATGTGATTAATCTCTTTTAAATATTAATTTCATGGCAGTCAAACAAAAGAAGAAAAGTTGGTTTTCTCCCTACTCTCTCTTACAAAATAACAACTGATAACGCCCTAGTGTAAAGAAACATTTCGCTAATTAAGACCAAGTCACACTCCACTACACAAAAACAAGTCACCAATCGCCAATTTCTATCATACACGAGTTATAGAATGAAACAAAACACCAGATACATTACATATTAACAAAACACGATTACTCATGAATAACAGTTGGAAAAACATAACATCTTATCTTGTTTGCAGTGGCTTCCTTTACCCAACAATCAACCTCTCCATCACCACCTAACACTTCCCTGGCAGAATCTGTATAAGCATGACCGTTTTCGTAATTAATGATGAAGAAGACGAATCGTCGACAGTGACATTGCAGAACCAATAAAAGAGCTTGTAGTGATGTAGGTTGAGGTTGACGATGATGTGGTAGCGGAAAATCGTTGTATTTTGAACACCCTACAACGTTTAACACATTGGCTATGGAGTCCAAGAAGAAGGAAGAGATCATGAATGATCTCAAGAAGTTTTGTAAACCCTCTATTTTTATTATTGTACGGATTCCCAGAAACAGTCCCTAAGTGTTGATTAGAGATCCTAAATGAATTATGGAGACATTTAAGGTCATAGAGAACCCATATGAATTGATTTAAACTCAATTGGAGATTAAACGAGAAGTTAAAATGGTAAATGGAATCGAATAATCTTTAATGTAAAAAGGGACTAAAGTGAAGATAACTTTTAATAATTGTGGTCGTAGTAAGATTAAGCTATAATCTAAGGGAAATAAGGGAATTGTTTTAGGGTGTAAGTGAAATTAATGAGATTTGTATGGAGGAAAACAGAAGTCAAGAAGATGTGTGTTGACTTTTAAAACAACCAAAACCAGTCGCAGATCTCGCGAGAAAGAAGAGAGAAAGAAAGAAGAAAGAAAAGAGAGAAGAAAGAAAGAAGAAAGAGAGAAGAAGGAGGAGTGACGCCGGTGACGACCAAGCCAACGTCGACCAGCCGTGGAGCTCGCCGTCCAGCCATCCAGTCGCCACAAACAGAAGCCAAAATCTGCAGCAAAACTGTGACAGATCAAGGTGGAAACTAGCTGCAATCGCCGACGAAACAGCTCCAACCAACGCCGATGAGCTGCTCCAACCCAACCTGCACCTAGATCAGCTCAAACCCGACCTGAACGGAGCTGATCTAGCGTCTAAAACAGCTCTCCACGCGTGCAGATCGAACAACAGACTTGCGGCGGAGATAGCGCCGTGCGGCGGCGAAACCAAGGGAGAAAGAGAGAGAGGAAGAGAGGGGAAGAAAAGAGGAAGAAAATCAGTCCAAACCCAGCCCAGATCTGTCACCAAAACCATCCCAAAGCGAAGTCAATGCAAGGAAGAATTAGGGGTGAGTTGTTTGAGTTTAAAGGTTGGTGATTTAGTTAATAATAGATTGATTTGAGATGGATTTATTCTGATGTGTTGGTTGGTTAGTTTTGATTGAATAGAAGTTGAAAAATAAGTGATTGAAGTTAATAGGGAGTTTAGAAAACCAAGAAAATACCAAAGATTCAAAGAGAAACCAAAACGCGCGTAAACTAGTTTAATGGGCAATTTTGTAAAATGACCCTTATGGCGTCCGTTGGAAGTTCGGATGACCCTAATGAGTTTAATTAGGCGTATTGAGGTTAATAAAAGTTGGAGATTTAATTAAAGAATCAAAATGGAGAGTTACGCCTAAAAAGGGTCGCTTAGGAGCAATGATGTAATTTTTATTATTTTGAGTTTTCGGAAGTCGACGCGAACGTAAATTTACGTATATATATGTTGTGTAGGTGACGAGCGATCCGGTGGAGCTAGGGAAGAGCGCTAGAGCGCAGTTTTAGAGCCTTCCGGATAGTCATTCGGAAGTGATAGCTAAAGGTGAGTGTCAAACTGATTTTTAATATGTTTTCGTTGATTTGGATCATGAATAAATGTTCCATGCATGTTTGGATGTTTTGATGAAAATGAAATATGATTTAAATGATAAATGGCATGGTAACTGATGATATGATTTTGTGATTTCTTGAAACGATGGTTTCTCGTTTTGAATTGCTTATATATGAAATGGATTGAAAATATGAAAATAAAACCTATGGCTTTCCATATAGTATCATATGAGTACGGTCTGGGTAGAGTACCCGAAGCATGCATTGGTAGAGTAGTTGTGTCAGCATGTTATTAACTATACTAACCGCGGGAGATACCCGCAAAGAGTTGTGTCAGTCACATTGTTTAAGAGATTAGCCCAATGCACGTGAAAGGTATATTATTTGCTAGCTTACCCGAGCGAGACATAGTCTGCTCTGTAGCGATACAGGATTCCGCTGCATGACCTGGAAAAGAGCGATGCAGGATTCCGCTCCATACTAGGGGGCCATGAGGCACGAGTCACTATAGGTTGGCGGGAGCCGGATTGGTTGGCTGGACACCTTCGAGCGGAGTCGGACCATATTCGGTTTATAAAAAAGAAAAATGATTTTTGAATAGAAAACCCCGCAACCATAGGCGATCCCTTTAATAAGTTGATAACCGTGCAATATATGTTTTATACTATGAATGCATGAAACTTGAAATAAAATAAATGAATTTGAAAATGTTTTAGGGAGGTTTTTATAAAGTATGGCTTTAAATGAGATTATATGACACTCACTGGGCTTTTAAAGCTTACCCAACGTTTTCTGTATTTTTTAAAAACAAACCTCCCAGGCACAGGTACCATAGCTGCGGATTTCCCCGAACGATACTAGGCAGCCGCGGTGTCAGTGCTAATGTGATTTCCCACTTATCTTTTGGTTTAATATTTAGAGATGTAAATATTTTGTTATATCCACGTGGTTTTGTAAATATTATTTCGTGGATTTAAATTATGTTTTTGACGTAAACTGATGCATGACATGATTTTATTGATAATCAGTTCATAAATTGAAACATGAAATTGTGGTTGTGATTGTGTTAGAAAATGAGAGCCTGAGGCTCAGTAGTTTGGGGGAAATTGTTTTTATGATTTTAGAAGTGTTAAATTTTATTATTTACAGGGTGACAAAGTCCGAAAAACAGACGGGATGCTGCCCAAATTTTTATAAAATATTTTATAAAGGTTTTAAAATAAAAATGAAAAATTTCCCCTTACTTTCGCTGTTTTTGAAAAAGGTTGAGAAAGAATATGGCTTAGCTCTGCGGGAATCCTTTAGTTGAGCGAAAGGGCTAGCTGGAGGGTCACCGTAGGGTGCTAGCAGATCGCCTAGGGAAAGGGGTCTGTCAAGTTTAGAGGAGGAAAAGAAATAAATTTATGTGTATGAATGTTGTAGTTTGTATTCTTAGAATAGCTATTGCATTGTGGTGGTGGAAGCTGGAGCTCATCAGTAGCTGTTGGATTTGATTTACAGCCTGTGTTTGGGGAAGGTCTGTAAAATTTTTGTCTTAGATTGGCTGAGTTTTAGTCCTAATCCTTCTATTATTTATATTATCACTAAATGAATGATTTATTACGGTGTAAATTATTTTTAAAGTCGGTTTCAACATTTATTTTTTTATCGATTTCTATATTGGTATAATTCAGGTGAGAATTTGAATGACAATTTTAGTTTGTTTGCTTGCTAACTTTGAAGTATCATATACGTATTGATTTTTTCGACAGAGATTGCCTTAGGATTTTACAAAATAAAATTTTATTATACTTTTGTTACCAATTTACTTCATTGCTTTTCTGAATCTTTTCAAATTTGTTTATCCTTAAGCTTTTGAGCAACTGGTTTCTGACATTGACAATAAAACTAAAGAGTCAATTGCCACGACAAAAGATGAAACCATGGTCACATTGATTGGAAAATCTTTTTATATATAACTATTAGACCACATAAGATAATCTCCAAAGGAACTCCCTAAATGTTAACTAATTTTTAGCTAAAATGATAAAAAGACAAAAGAAACAAAAAAAAAAAAAAAAACTATTTTAGTTAATAGTTTATTTTTTCAAAAAGAAAATTGTTTGCTTTATAATAAATTAAGTATTAAAATAATAGATGAAAGAGTTTGGCTCCAACTTTCTTGCTCTCTATATTGAAATGGTTAGGGTGATTCAACTTTTTCAAAATAGCTTTGCTTACACTATGGAGAGTGGTTTGAATTAATAAAATATCACATCATTAGCTTTCTTGGCTAAGGACAGTAGATAGCTAATATGGTTGAAGATATTCTAATACAAACACATAAAATGAATATAATCGATCACACAACATAAATTTTTTACGTGGAAAACCCATAATGGGAAAAAAACCACGATAGTCCAAATGACTATAGAAAAATATTACAACGTGAAAAATTATTACAATTTGATATTATCTTTGTAACCCGAAAGTCCATCACCCAATCTATATAATTAAAGTCTAGCTCCCATGACTCTCTTTAATTTTTTTGTACGTCACTCGGTGTTTCCCTAGATGTGTTGCCCAAGTTGTCCTCAAATAAAGAAAAACCATCGATTTATAAATTATGATTTTCTTGGTCCCAAAATAATCTTCCACATGAAAATAGAGGTTCACTGGCATGCCACACATCACCAAGCACCTTTCAAAAGTTGTAGGAGCATCCACTGCGAGTCCTAGAAAAACACCACATGCATCCTTATGCACTTGCCTTTCCTTGGCACACACGCTAACCGATCAGTCAACTTCCAGTGCTGCGTGACAGCCGCTCGGGCCTCCGATTTCCACATTGTATTCATTGTTATCTTTCTAGATCTCTCAAGCACCTCTTTCAAACAACACCTTATTCACATCAATCTAACTTCATCTGAGTCACTTGGGTCACCTAGAAAAACAAGCCAAATTTCCAACACACATAACTGTTTTGAAGCAAAGATAATATTCATGAAAAAAGTAAAGCTTCGTAGGCAAGATTGCTTACTTGAAAAGGCCACAATTATCCTAAATCATATAAAACAAATTGTCCAACTCGGGTTCAAATGTAAATGATGAGCTCAAACTTCTTTAGTGCATTGTCCATTCTATAATTAAAAGTACAAAAATAGAAACAATATTAGTATGATAAGGTACTCAAAATAATCCTTTAAATATTATATTCTTAGATTTTTTTGCATTTTAATGTAATAATAATTACTGAAATCCAAAAATATGTTTTAGACTATTTTCATTCTCCATTAAGGGTTTTAATAAAAAATGTGAACCAAATGTGAGAATCTTGCAAAATTAACCCATCCAAGACCTGAAAGTAATAAAATATCTTAATGACGGCAAAGCCCAAAAAACTCTCAGCTGACTTTCTTCTTCTTGGAACCCTCAAATCAGTTCATTAGTTCCAGTTACAAAAAAAATTTCACCAGTTCTGATCTCTTTCATTATCTTTCCACTGAAAACACACACACTCTCTCTCTGTCCACTCAACCAATAAAGGCAACTATAAACACACACACACACAGCATCTCGCCCTCAACTCACTCTCAACCTCCGATTCAATTCACTCGCTCTCCACTTCTCTGCTCGGTCCCGCCTCCTCGCTCGCTTCTGGCCGTCAGAGTCGGTCCAACAGATAGCAAAAAACTCATCCAAATGAAACAGCAATGAACCAAGAGAGACGATAATGTTACCGGGGTGTGAATACAATCACTGGCTGATTGTTATGGAGTTCCCCAAAGACCCTGCTCCCACTAGAGAGCAAATGATCGACGCTTATCTCAATACTCTCGCTACTGTGCTTGGAAAGTCCTTCTTTGGTTTTTATTTTTATTTTTATTTTTTTTATCTTTTAGTTAATGAGAAAAGCTTTTATTTTGTTTCATGTTAAAATGTTTCTGGGCTTTTTTGCTTTTATGATTTTGTTTACATTGACGATGAGGATACTTTTGTTGGGTGGTTTGTTGTTTTTCAAAAGAAAATATTTGGTTTTAATTGTTTGTAGTTGAAAAAGTAATTCTTGGAAAGTGATAAGTTTCAAAATTCAATCAAAGTTTCTTCCTTCGTTGTGTGTGTGTGTGTGAATGTTTTAGCTTTATATATGCATAGAATAATTGATAATGAATGGACTTATTGTGAATGAATTGAGTATTCAGAGCAAAAGTGATGATTTTGTTAGATATATGTTAAGATTTCATGTGAGCTTCATGGTTGTATGGCCATTGGAAAGAGAAAAGAAGAAGAAGAAAAGTATGGTGGATGGTTTTTCTGGATATTTTCGAGTGGGAGAAAGGAGTCTTTAATGAGGACTGAGGAGATGAGACTTATTTTCTCTGTTTGTTCATTATCAGTTTATTTATCAGCATTGGGGATTTTATCTATTTTGTTGACCAAATGTAATAATTCAATTTCATGTATGAATAACAAAATGTTTGAATGAGCATACTTTAAATGCTCTACAAATTGTGTCTTTTGTAGACTTAGATATGTGAAGTATGTGAACTTAGACTAGCAAGCAATGGCAGGATTCAGGAATCACGTATAATGACTATATAATATTCTTTTAGGAATGTTTTCGACTGGAACATAGGAGCCTTAAATGAGGAGACGTGATGTTTTTTCAATTAGTTGACAAAGCAAATCATTTGTCGACATTATTTGAAACTTTTTCCGTTTTGCTTCAATTGAACATAATCCAAATAAATTAAAATATAAACATAGGCCATATTTTCTAGCTAATTGTAACAATTCAAATAAATATTTGATCATGGAAAAGCAAGGAAAAAACTGAAGCGCAGGGTAGATGAGAAAATTTGAAGAATCTAAATGTACCTTCTCAATATATTGTCGTTCCATGGTAGTATTGAGGTCACCTTCCCAACATCCTCCATTCTCTGTTTCTGCCATTTGTAGAGTGTGTAGTCTAGGTGTGCTCAAATCTCCTCGAGAAAAAATTTTCATATTTGGGCATTGTCTCACAACTACTTCTTGAAGGGATGGAAATTCAATTGTGCAACTCCCCGAGTAGAAGATTGTAAGGCTTGGTAAATCATTAAGTCCCAAATATTTCAGTTGGTTGAAAGTGATACAATCTTCTACTTCATCTTCCTTATGTGTTATGATTTCTTCTATCTTTTTGCATTCAGTTATCTCCCACCTTGTAAGTTGCACTAGACTTTTAGCTGTTGAGAATGCTACTAAATTGAGCAATTCATCACAATTTGACACTTCCAATGTTGTCAAAGTTCTAAAAGACACTGTGGATGACACTAAACTTCTTATGTTTTCACATTTTGAAACCCGTAGAGTTGCTAAATTTTGAGAAACTTTATCAAATTCAGAATATGCCTCCCATAGAAGTGAATCAGATAATCCATAGAGTTCTAAGAAGCTCAATTTTCTAGGTAACTCAGAACGTTTTTCCTTACAAACAAGCCCTTCACATAAGAATAATTCCTTGAGACAACCTAAACCAATGCCAAGTGATGTAACTTTGGGCAACTTGCAAAGGAAACATGATGGGCAAATAGCACTTTCCGTAAATGGGCCTGACAACCTAAGACCATTTAGCTTGCAGGAGTACTCTAAAAATTTTCCATGTGATATCTCGTTCACAAGATAATTCCAATTCAACCCCAAGTGATTCAAGTGAGGGAATGCAATCTGAAAAATACACCAAGACATTATTAAGTTGATTTATCTTCGTAACTGCCTTTGTAACTTAATTTAGGATCAATATTATCAAATAAACACTTAAAACATTAAAAAAAAAAAACATGATATTTTCATGTTTAAATAATCGAAAGAGATCTAGGTCAATTTTATAATTGTTGATGCAAACATATTAAAGTTCTCCTAACCTAAATAACTTGATTGTTTATGGAATCTGATATTTAAGTTTTATTTGGTAGTTGATCTCGGATATTTTAGTTAATATTGACCATTGCTTGAAAATTATAATATTATTAATAAAGCTTAAAGCCACATTTCATAGATATTGTTAAATTATGTCGAAATTAAACCAATACTATTTTACAGTATACTTACAAATAAACATTTAAAGGTAATTAGTCATGGTCATTCTAAACAAACATTTTAGTAAATGGTCTGCTAGTATTTTCACTAAAAGTTAGGTGAGGATTAGGTTTCAATTAGAATTAGAATTTGTTTTTCCATATTTGAGAACATTTTAATAATGTTGGATGTAGAACTTCAATATTTTTGCAGAAATGTTATAAATTTAAGTGGTTAGGGTTCATACCTTATCAACTAAGAATAGGGGCTGTCCATTTGGGATATCATGTTGGCTCTCCTTCTGACTTTGAAATTCTGAAGCAAGCATCTCTACTCCACTACATCTCCGCACTAATAACATCTCTAACATTGGCCATTTTGAAATGTAAAACCCTGAGTGGAAACTTTTAAGTCTTGGTAGATCAGACAGCTCTAGAGCTGTTAATCGAGGAAACTCGAATTCAGGGACTGCTTCCACTTCATCTTCCTTGGCAATAATTTCCTCCATCATGCAATTGCCTCCTACATAGAGCTCTTTAAGTTGATCAAGACCTCTAGCTATAACGGCTGGAAAGAGACTTTTCAAACTGTCACAATAGTGAACTAATAATAAATGTAGATTCTGAGAGGGTAGAATAACTTGGGAGTCCATATTCCATACATGCTTTAGCTTTGGCAAATTATGTAACTCTAATCTTTTCAGCTGAGCTGCAGCTATATCATGTGTTTTCTTGCTACCGAGAGCTTCCAGTTCAAATATCTCTTCTACTGAATCACATTTTTCTACAAGCAATTCCTCTAGACTTTGGAGTCTTCCAAGCATATTAGATGGAAAAACATCAAATAGCTTATTACAACCACTTACATCAAATAATTCTAATTTGCAAAAGGAATTCGAATAGAGCTGATTGTGCCACACTTTTCTTAGGTTATCCATTTGCTTTATTCTCAATTCCTTTAAATTAGAGAGTTGCACCTAAAGAATTTAATTAATTGCATTAGTAACAGCCCATTATTTTCAAATGAAACACCGTTATAGAATGATAAATCAAACTCAAATTCTAATTGAAGAAAAACAAAAGCTATCTAGTGGAGAGTAAACAAAGAAGAAAAGACATTGAAGCAAAAAGAGGAACAAATGATCACCTTTTCATCAAAGAAAGGTTGAATGTCAGCCTCCAGGTTCTCCTTTGAGTTCATTGTACAACATTCAGTGCTTGTCGTCTTGTTTGCACATAAAGAATTGGAAATGAATGTTTTCATAGTTTGGCAATTTTCGATACACAGTATTGACAAGGAGGACAGATCAATTAAATTCCCGGTCAAGTCGCAGAACCTTGTAAGTTTTGGAAGATCCTCAAGATGCAGATGGTGAAGAACAGGAAACAACACCACATTTGGCCTCTCTACTTCTGTAACTACTACCACTTCCATAAGCTTACAACTGACTATCTCAAGCTCGACAAGTTGGACTAGACTATTAACCATAGAAGACGAGAGTAAATGTTCTAAATTACACAAACGGTGAATGCACAAGCGTGTTAAATTGTGAAGAAATGAAGATGCTGCCAGAAATTGGTTGTTCCATATCACTTCAGAGATAGACTCCAGTATCAAGTTACATAAGGAGGGCATTGAGACCTGCAGATGAAATTATTGTTTTATGAGCAACCTGTTAAAATAACTCTCTCAAATAGATAATTAGAACAATTGTTATCTCATCATGGTCTAATTATAGCTCTTTCAGTTTTGATACTAGTAAACTTATCAGGTAATCAAGTTCTTTAGACATTCAAAAGAGGAACAATATTTCTCACTTTGAAGGTTACCTACGTACATTACCAAGAAAAATCATTTTCCAAAGTAAGACTGGGGACTTGCGATTTGATTTAACTCTAAATTGTTTACAAAATAAATCAGATCTATCGAAATTCAAATACTATTATTTTTTATCAACTGCACAGAGCCAAAAAAAAAGTCACCTTTTCATCATAGAGAGGATGTACGCCAGTGCAAGAGTTCAGTTTTCCTTGTTCCTTGCTAACGATTACAGTCTCACACATTGATCCAAAGACGAATGTCTTTAGATTCGGACAATCATTAATCCAAAGTTTTCTCAAGGTGGGGAATTCAATTGAATTTCCAGAGCCAATTCTTGTAAGTTTTGGAAGTCCTTTCATCACCAAAAAGGATAATTTTGGGAAAATCATCTTAACTAATCTTTCTTCTCCTGCAAATTCTTCAGTTTTAAATATTCCTTCCATTGATTTACAGTTTCGTATCTCGAGTTTTCGTAGTTGCATAAGACTTTTAACCACAGAATATGAAAAAAGAAATTCCAAACCGCCACACTCCTCCACTGTCAACTCTGTTAAAGTTTGACATAAAGAAGATATAGTTGGGAGTTGATCGAGCCATCTGCATTCAAGGTTAATCGAGGACAATTTCAACTTCTCCAACCTTGGAAACAAATCCTGCAGTCAGAATTTCACTTTTTGTTAAAGGATTTAAAAGTTTTGTCTTCTCACTTACCAACGCCATGATAAAATATAAAAAGCACAAGAAGTAAATGAAAACGTACATTTTGATTTAAAAAAGGAATGAAACTATCCGGATCATCTACAGCAAGGGTTCCTTGAAATCCCACATTAGGTGTAAGCATGTGTGCAACAAATCTTGTGAGATGTGGTAGGCATTGTAGTGTCATGGTGCGCAGTTGAGCAAACTCAATCTTACTAATTTGTTCACTTTCGTGGAATTGTCTGTTTCCCTCAAAAACAATATCTTCTAGCTTTTTGCAATGAGTCACTTTAATTTTTTGAAGCTGTGAAAGGTTTCCGGCCATGGGCAATGTGAGATGCTTCAATTTTTCACACTTTTCAACTTTAATGACTTTTATTGTAAGTTGGTCATGATAAATCTTCTCCACGTTGATCAAATTATGAAGGATGAGTGACTCTAGCCTTTGAGGAAAGACATAGAATAATCCCCATCCAAGCAAGTTGTTAATATATTGTATCTGAGGAGCATTTTGGATATGAAGATGCTTCAATTGTTGAAAACCTTCCCCATTAAGTTCCTGATGAACATTCTTAACATCCTTAGGTTCATCTAGATGGAGATCTTCAACATTGTTCAGCAAAACTTTAATCCCATCGCAAAAGAAAGAGCTACTGTTCAATTTGAG
Organism: Nephelium lappaceum; assembly: GCA_021234005.1. Taxonomy (NCBI): domain Eukaryota; kingdom Viridiplantae; phylum Streptophyta; class Magnoliopsida; order Sapindales; family Sapindaceae; genus Nephelium; species Nephelium lappaceum. The sequence goes on along the minus strand of CM038011.1, from coordinate 15,384,985 downwards.
CTTGAACATCCTCGAAGTTAAATATTTGTCAGACCATTTCCACACATCACCAATAAATATTCTATATCTTTCCAACTTTTCAAAGACCAAATCACGAGGCATAATCTGAGCATCAAGAACTTGCATTTCTAAAGTTGTCAAGTTAGACAATTTTTTTAACTCGACAAGGCTTGCATTATGTTGTCCATCAACATCCCATTGAACAAAACTATTACCCATATAGAGCTCTTCTAATCGTGTCAAGCTTGATAAGACATTTGGTGTAATTACTTTAAGTTTTGAACATTTGCTCAGATCTAACAATCTTAAACGAGTCAACTGTCCAATTTCTTTAGGCAATTGTTCAATTTCAGACTTCAAAAAACTCAGAATTTCTAATTTCTTTAGCTCTCCGATAATTGCTATATCTCCAATGAGGCAGTGATCTAAACACAAGGTTTGAAGGTTTGTTAGCCTGCAAAGAGATGAAGGTAATGACAACAGATCAAATCTAGTTAAATCTAAAACTTTAAATTCATTTGCATTATCAAAAAGGGTATCTGGAATTTGTAAAGGGAGTAGTAGCAGTTCAAGTTGGGACAAATGAAGGAACTTCAGATTTGGAAATTCCAACATTTCAGGAAGCTCTTTAATATTTCCACGACAATGACACACAGCAATTGAATCTTTGGGCAGTTTCTCCTCTAGCATTTCTTTAATGCTAGTAACATTCTGAATATTAAACATGAGCTTATCATTGGATGATGCAATTGAAACTGCAACAGCATGAATTATGTCATGCATTTTAACAAGACCCTTAGCATTACCATCCAGCAATAAACATGAAGCTTTGAGATTACTGATCAATGCATGCATCCTATTTCTTGCATCCTCCAATGTATCAACATTTTTAAACAAATTTAGACCCATACTGTACTTGAATAAGTCATCAGTCCATACACCAAAACCAGAATCATTTAGACTACAAAGCAAGAACAATGATTGTTCCTCAGGCCCCAAAACATTGTAACTCAATTCTATGGTTGAGTACACACTTTTTTCCATTCCTTTGAAATTTTTATCGGACTTTCTTAGCCATTGCAAGGCATTCTTCCAATAAGAGAGATCTTTGTTTTTCAGAGCATTTGCAGTCGTTGTGATTGCAATCGGTAATCCAGCACATTTTCTAACTATTTCGACTGCAATAGAGTTGAAATCAGCGTTTTCTTTTGAATGACTGACAATCTTCCAAAATAAATTCGTTGCTTCTACATGAGACAAAGTGTCAATAAAGAAATTCTTTTGGGTATTCATATCATTCTGTAGTGCATATAGATCTCTAGATGTCAATAATAGTTTCCATTTCCTCTTATAAGCATTTCTTCCTCTTTGACCAACTTCTTGTGTGACACCTGGCTTCTCATCATTCCAAAATGGAATCCCAACAGCATCCAAATCAAGTTTCTCCCAAATGTTATCTAAAATAAGAAGAATGCTAGTTTCATTCCTCAACCTGTCACGTAATTGAGCAGCTTTTCCTGGTAGGCCCTCCTTATCAAATTTCAAATCTAATTCACCAGCAATGTCATCTTGAAGAGATTTGATGTCAGGGGTCTGTGTTACCTCAGCCATAACTACAACATCAAATAACTTCTCTTCAATGGCATAAGCAGCAACTCTTTTGACAAGTGTGGTTTTACCCACTCCCCCCATGCCGTACACACCAATCAAGTCGACATTGTCATCCGCTAATGCCTCCATAAGCTCCTCAAAAACCGGCATTCTTGAGTCAAAGTCTTCATAGCCTCTAGTGTACACTGATTTCGTTCTTCGAATGGCAGGACGATGCGAAACTTTCTGAAATGTTCCTTCTCCGAAGAGCCTGACCACATCCTTTGCCTTCTTCTCTGCTTTCTTGCTGAGAGAGTAACGTGTCATCAGATTGGAGCAGAAGCCAATAGAACACAGCTTCCCTGCTTTGTCTTGCTCATCAATGATAGGTTTCACAACCTTTTCAGCAAACTCATCCACTCTTTCCATCCAACCCTCGACATACTTTTCGATCTCTTCGCCTTGTCTCTCAGCCTCATCAACAGAATGCTGCACACTCTCTCTTAGATTAGTCAGCTTCTGAACTTGTTGCTTCAGCTCCTCCATGTAGGTGTTGTACTTGAAGGGATAACATATCTGCTTCCCAATAGGAACAACCAATACCTCTGCAACTTTTGCTGCAATTGAAATAGCTACCTCCACCATTTTCTTTTTTTTTTTTTTTTTTTTTTTGGTAATTTTTCTCACTCTCTTTTTTTAGACAGAAACAAACTGAAGATGATAACAAAATTGTTTTTTTTTTTCAATAATAAACCGAAAATTAGATTTTTTTTTTTTTTCTTTTTCTTTTTCAGAGCCGTTCTTGAATAACAGAAATGTAGAAGAAAGGTAACAACAGATTAAAAAAAAAAAAAAAAACTAACAACAAACAGGTGTCTGATTTTTTTATTTTATTTTTTATTTTTTTAGCTTTTTTTTTTTTTTTTTTGGTTTTTTTTCTTTTATAATGCTAAAGTGGATGGATGCTAGTAAAGCTAATAAAATGAGAAAAAAACAAATTAAGTGACGTGATAGCAAATGAAACAAAATAATTGAACTAGCAAAAATGAGGACCAAAACAAACCTCTCTCAGTAGCTAGAGATCTGAGCTTTTGCTTTGTGAGAATCACGAACGTAAAACAACGGCTTTCACTTCGTACGAAGATTTTCTAAACTAGGCAAACAGATAGCCAAAGACGAATATGAAGTGATCAGAAGACTAATAGATAAAACAAGTCTTCTTATGTGTCGGTCAATGCACAAGTCTACTTCAAGTCGTCTCATCTATGCAAATTAAGATAAGTGTTGTGTGGTCATCGACGTACGCTTGAGAAATATCTTGTACCGTCGTAATCTCACTTAATTTCTTAAACATATTTTGTGTGGTGGCAATTGAATTCAAATTATTTGATCTAATTTGATCCAAAAAGTTTTAATTTTTTTAAAAATATCATTTATGGTATAATTATTGAAATCTAATTAATATCAAATTAAATAAGGATTCTATAATAGACCGTAATTAAATAAATCTGAATATTTAGAAGTCTGAATCCAATTTCTGCTTTTGAATATAGTGCACCTTTGAACAGTATATATAAAAGTATCATTTGAAAAAATCTAAGGTTGGATCCGATTGGAGTTATTCGAATCCATTTTGAGTTTAGAATTATCCATATTCAATTTCAGAAATTAGATTTCGAATCTTTAAAAGCAACAAAAGAATAAATTGCATCACTGTATAAATGTTACATGGAAATGCTTGTCCTTATTGTATTGTAGCGTATGCATGTTCAAATAAGTGCTCTGACTTACACGTTCTCCGTGAATGAAGACGTGTTGTGCCACCGACAAGTATAGTTAAACTTTAAAGAAAGTAAAATACTCAAATAAAAAAATAAGAAACATAGAGGCTAGAGCAATGAAAACAAATTTACCAAAGTCTCAAATATTTCAGCCAATCACCTCAAATTGGTTTTCTTCCGATTAAAACCTCTGCTATATTGATAAAATTCCCATTATAAAGACAAACGTAAAAGAAAAAAAAAAAAAAAAGTAAATTACGCAAAAGCCTTTGGATGTTTGGATTTTGATAAATAGAAATAACGTTTGTTATTTATTAGAGCATCATCTTCTGACTACATTAACTTTGACTATCAAAAAGAAGGTTTGACTGTGAAAAACTGGTAAAAAAACAAAAATACCCTTGATCTATTTCCATAATATAATTAGAAAAAATATACATATATAACTGAAAAATAACTTAAAAAACTAAACCGTCCATCTTAAAAAATGAACAGTTGAGATCTATTTAAAAAAATAATAAAACATCTAGAAATAGTTTTAAAAAAATTGAAAAATAATTAAAAATAGTTTTTAAATTATAAAATAATTAAAATTGAAAAAAAAAATCTAGAAAAATGGAAAAGTGAGTTTTACACCATCCATCATATTGATGGACAGTGGAGATTAATTGTAATACCCCAATTTGACATAAAAACCAATGCAATGAAATGTTCAATCAATCGTTTAAATATTCAAAATTAAAATACGATTAAAGGATAATTTTATAAAGTATTTATTTCAATAACACATATCTGTCTCAACGCCTAGCTCAATAAAAGTCTTAACAACTCAAATCCATAATCATTCAAAATAAATCCTTGCATTAGTTCTAACAAATAAAACAGACTTAAATGGTTCTTAGATAATAGAAATAGATATAAACATAATCATAGAACTAAAATCCTCCCCCAAATGACATTAATAACTCAAAGTCAACCCTTAAGAGAAATAAAGTCTACTAATCTATAAAAATAGTAGAGACAAGGGGCGAACCGTCAACTTAATAGATAAACCATATACAATGCTATATAGCATATAATAAGAAGGAAATATTGTAACTTTATAAAGTAACTTTATAGTAAAAATAAAGTCATAATTTCATAGTAACATAATTAATCACAAACATTATATTAACAACTTGAATTTATTATAAGAAATGTTTAGAATATTTATAGTAATATTACGTTATGTTTCGAGTAAGAATATTTGTTTAAGATTTGATCAAAGTATATTCAAAAAGATAATTATGTACATTTGCATATGAAAATTGTTTGAGATTTGAGAATGAAAATATATATGTTTTCAGAATATCAAAATTGTACACCCCCCCCCCCCCCCTTCCACCCCCCCACACCCCCCCCCCCCCCCCCCCCCCCCCCCCCGCCTCAACGATCAGACAGGTTTCATGTGTGTAAGTCCTAAAGAGTCACAGCATGTGTATACCCAGATGTAATCCCTCGCTCTGCGTGTGTATTGAGTATCTCCTCTATGTATGATCAGATTGTAGGGAAAAATCGATTTTAATTCGAATGCAGAAACGTGAATTTTTAAAATTTTCAAACAAAACATGTCGGATCAATGCTAGTAATAACGATTTAATAGTTAAATTAATAAGATCGAATCTTACCTTACATGAAGATTGAATTGATCCCTTTTGATTCGTAGATTCTTCACCACCTGATCTTCCTTGCTATGACTCTTCATAAAAGAAACTGTGTGTGGGCACAATCTTTTGAAGATCCTTTTGAAGTAGATGGTTATTAGGTAATTTTAATCAATGGAAATTGTTGGTTCAAGTAGCCAAAAATTCTCTCAACCACCACTCCTATTACCAATCATAAAAACATCTTTTTATATTGGCAAATTAGGGTTCTTCAATTTTAACAAGAAATTTAAATTCCTATTAAAATTGAAAGACATAATTCATATTCAATATAGAATCAAATTCCTTATTGGGTTAGAATTCTATTCTTTTAATTTAATATGGAATCTAATTCCTATTAAATTAAAACTCTTTTAATATAATTTAAATGGAATCTTATTCCAATTAAAATTATTATTTCCATTAATTAATTAAATGATTTTTCATTAAATTAAATTATTCTAAATCATAATTAATTTAATGACATCATTTATAATTGAACCCATGACCTTTACAAATAATTAAATAATTAACCATTAATTAAATAATTATAAATATTTAAATAATCAAATTATTTAAATAATTTATGAACATGTACATAAATTTATATGTACACCAATAATCGGACAATCTAATTATATTCTTCAACTTGTTTCTTTATGTGGTTGTGAGCTAGCAAGAGGACCAAATGGACCTACAATTTGAGCTCCAATAATATCGGAATTATTAATTAAACTCTTTAATTAATAATTCATTATTATTAACCTTAGAGTTACTCCACTAAAAACTTAAGGTTGCACTCTCAAAATTGCAGATATTTTACACAATCTGAATTTTCAGTGAATTACGTGTTAACGGATCTTAACATGTTAATGTTGTTTTCTAATATTCCAGAACAAATATTCAAACCATTTCTAGAAATAATAACACCTTTATTACTAAAAGAAATTGAATAATTATGTTCTATTAATCTAGAAACCGAAATAAAATTTCTTCTAAAATTCAGAATATAATAAACATTATTCAAAACAATAAAACAACTATTTGAAAATTGAAGTCTAACTTCTCCCACTGCTCTAGCTGAAACGACATCCCAGTGCCAACTCGCATGGTAAACTCGCCCTCATCAAGCTCCCTCCAAGAATCAATCAATTGTAAAGAAGAACAAACATGATTAGTGGCTCCTGAATCAATTATCCAGATAAATAACTTATTCTCCACTAAACAAGATTCAATGACAAGTAAATCATATTTACTTTTCATTTTCTTTTTGTTCTTGAGCTCTTCGAGGTATTTTAGACAATTCCTCTTCCAGTGACCTTCCACATCACAATGAAAACATTTTTCTTTGGGTTGGGAAGCCTTAGAGCTCTTTTGCTTTTTCTTTTGGGTAGCTTGCTTCTTAGGCTTTGCCTTAGCCTTACTGATGATCCTTTTCCTCTTTTTCTTATTAGAGGTAGAAGTTTCAGCAACATTTGCCTCACCAGACTTAACCCAATTTTGGTAGTTTTCACGTACATTACGTGTGGCATTTGCAGGTGGCACAAGAGGACACTCCTCCGTTAGGATAAATTTTAAATCCTCACAAACCAGAATGGCGTTCATGTTATTTTTCCATTTAACATAGTTTTCCCCATTCAATTTATCATTAGCAAGTATGGTAATTAAAGATGATGGCATTGCTGAAATAAATAAACAAAATATTTTATTCAAAATTTGCTTCATATGAATATCATAAATTTTAGCATAAAATTAAACATGATGCATGATACATGAATAATGAATCAAAAATACCCTAAAAAGAATTACTATGCCACGATAATCTAACATACCACAAATAAATGTCACCTTAGGGTAGGTCAAATATTTGTATGTTAGATTGAGAAAATCTCAGTCGAATAATATAACAGAATAACTCTTATTCCTATATTATCTGACTACCGCTTATTTTGGTCAAGGAATAAACTAACTAATTAATTTATTCCTTTATGAGTGTAACCCATCATTTCAGATCTCTAAAACTTAACTTGAGAATTGTCAGCCTTAGGGTAGGTCAATCTCAAAATACATCCAGAAATCTTATCCGTTAGGAAGTCAACCTTGATATTGACCCAAATGGACACCACCCTTAGGGGGACGAAAACAAAGTCGTCTCGAGGCGCCACTCAAATCTCACGGTGTTGAACTAACGATAGAGACCGTGTGATATATTGTCATATATCTCTCTCCCACTCACTATTTTAGGATTAGGGTTTTCTATTTAATATTCCTAGTCATCATCTTAGATTATTAACGGCTAACAAGTATAATCTAAGTTACTAGGAATCAGTATGTTACTAGAATCATCATCCTATTAACACCTAATAAATTACTAGATTTTTAACTCTTAAAAATCTAATTTATTATGAAAGATCTAATCTATATAATATAAACTCTTTAATTATGAAGATTAGATTTAATGTGAGATTACCCAATTTTAACTCTTAAAATCTAATCCACATTATAACTACCAATTATTTGAAATATATTTATTTTAATCACATTAAAACTATTTTTATATTTCTAATTTGTGAACCTAGGATTTTCAACTAAAATCCTAACAAATTATAAAAATTGGTATTTAATGTATTATTATCTCTATTTTAACTAATAAACTATTTAATAGAAAAAATAAATAATAATACATGTATGTATGTCATGTTATAATGCAACGAGCAGACACTTTCTATTCTATGTGACATATTTTATGCATGATCATGTTATCAATAAATTATTCAATCATCACATGATAAACAATTAAAATAAATAACATGTGATTGACCGGGTTCTTTGGCTTTAACGACCTAAAACTAATTTTAGATATTACAAAATTAACCAAGGCATTCCTTGGCCTTCACTTGTAATCTTTAAGAACTTCATGGTCTTCAAGGTCTTGTTAGGCTCTTTAAGGCTTATAATTAAATCTAATTTAATTATCAAGAACCTCCATCAATTGGATTGGGTTACAAGCCCATTTCTTGATTTTAAAGCCATCAAAAATTATCCAAAACGAGTGGATGATTTTTTGTAATTTTTACGATTGAAAACGGAAACCTGAAACTCGAGAAAATTCGAAGACGGATCGCATTTGGGACTATTTGGAAACAGTCCAGCTACTGCCATATGGCAGCAGCTTTGAGCTGCCAAGTGGCACTACAACTTGCCACCTGGTGCATGTTGGCTGCGGCACTTGGTGTGCATCGCACATGCACACTTTTTGCAAGCCATCTGGTTGTACATCACATGCACACTCAACAGCTCATCTGTTTTGTGCACAACTATTTGTGCAAACTCGGTCGCTTCAGAAGAGACCAAACAGACGTGGAAAAACTGGTTCAAAACCAGTTTTCTGCGCGCAGCAAACTGGTTCAAAAACCAGTCCTTTTATGCGCAGTCTAACGCACAGCAAAACTGGTTCAAAACCAGTTCATACAACCACACCATACAGCACAAATGCAACCAGTCCCCAGACCTGCGCATTGCTGTCAAACTGCACAGGCACAACCAGTCCTATTTCGCAGCGAACCAGTGCACCAGGCACCAGTCGCGCCAGCGCAGTAGCCGCACCAGCGCAGCAGCCGCACCAACGCTGCGCACTGCAGTCTAGCCGCACCAGCGTGCACCAGCGCATCAGCTATGCGCGTTACTGTCCAACCGAACCAGCGCATCAGCTCAGCCACAGACCCATCTGGTTCAAAAACCAGTCCGCATAGCCGCTCAGCCGCACAGGCTGTGAAACGCAGCGAATCAGCACACCAGATACCAGCGCATCAGCTCAGCCGCAGACCCAACTGGTTCAAAAACCAATCCGCATAGCCGCTCAGCCGCACAGGCCGTGAAACGCAGCGAATCAGCACACCAGATACCAGCCATGTGCACCGGTGAACTGGACTGCGCTGCAAGCTGTCGCACAACCCTTCAAGCTGCTGTCCGGCTCAGCCAAACGTTGCTGTCTACTGTTGTGTGCTGCTGTCCAACCGCAGTCAAGCCCATATGAAGCTGGTTTGAAAAACAGCCACCAAAACTGCACATCAAACTGATTCAAAAACAGCTCAGTTTTTGTGCTACGTTCGCATCCAATGCGCAAAATTGTTTGTTGCAATTTTGTACTAATAATGGGTCAAGAATTTTTGCACCGATTGGACAACAATTTTCTCAAACTAATTCCGTATTTAATCATAACTTTCGCCCAAAACCCATCCCGTTTCAGCATCATTCTTCGCGTTTAATTCTTCGACAACAAATTAACCCTAGGTCTATGATATTACAACAGAAAAAATAATGCCACAAACGGCTTACAAATTAATCAAATTAAATTAGCCAAAGAACCATACAATTAACGATCAATCCATGCAAATCCAATTCATCAAATATGAATATATATCAAGCAATAATTTGTGCCTACTCTATGACATACAAAGAATCATAATCAAAAGAAAATTCAATCATTATTGAACCAATTATTAAACTAGCGAAAACCGAGCTCTGATACCAATTGTAGGGAAAAATCGATTTTAATTCAAATGCGGAAACGTGAATTTTAAAAATTTTCAAACAAAACATGTCCGATCAATGCTAATAATAACGATTCAATAGTTAAATTAATAAGATCGAATCTTACCTTACATGAAGATTGAATTGATCCATTTTGATTCACAGATTCTTCACCACCTGATCTTCCTTGCTATGACTCTTCATAAAAGAAACTGTTTGTGGGCACAATCTTTTGAAGATCCTTTTGAAGTAGATGGTTATTAGGTGATTTTTAATCAATAGAAATTTTTTGTTCAAGTAGCCAAAAATTCTCTCAACCACCACTCCTATTACCAATCATAAAAACATCTTTTTATATTAGCAAATTAGGGTTCTTCAATTTTAACAAGAAATTTAAATTCCTATTAAAATTGAAAGACATAATTCATATTCAATATAGAATCAAATTCCTTATTGGGTTAGAATTCTATTCTTTTAATTTAATATGGAATCTAATTCCTATTAAATTAAAACTCTTTTAATATAATTTAAATGGAATCTTATTCCAATTAAAATTATTATTTCCATTAATTAATTAAATGATTTTTCATTAAATTAAATTATTCTAAATCAAAATTAATTTAATGACATCATTTATAATTGAACCCATGACCTCTACAAATAATTAAATAATTAACCATTAATTAAATAATTATAAATATTTAAATAATCAAATTATTTAAATAACTTATGAACACGTACATAAATTTATATGTACACCAATAATCGGACAATCTAATTATATTCTTCAACTTGTTTCTTTATGTGGTTGTGAGCTAGCAAGGGGACCAAATGGACCTACAATTTGAGCTCCAATAATATCGGAATTATTAATTAAACTCTTCAATTAATAATTCACTATTATTAACCTTAGAGTTACTTCACTAAAAACTTAAGGTTGCACTCTCAAAATTGTAGATGTTTTACACAATCTGAATTTTCAGTGTCCATCGATTTAATCATTTCATATGATTCGATCCTTCACGAGTAGTTCATAATTAGAGCTAGGTTATTAAAATCCGTTATACCTCTCTAATTATATCTTGTTCCTTTAAGTACCATTGATTCTCTAATGAACAATATATCCATAACAACTTATGAATTTATCTTTCCATTTACTCATAAACAGAAAGTTGAGCGCTCTTATTGTTCAAGACCCGAATCAACACTTAAGGGAACTACTCATCTACTTCTCGCAAGAAGGAGTGAATTCCACTATTGTGTAGAATGTTCCCAGCCACTTATTAAATCACATCTCCAAAGTACGAAGTCATATTGACCGTAAATCTATAACAGTCTCACCCATGTAAATCAAAAGACATGACCCAACAAATAGGAGTCCATTAAACACTCAGAATTAAGATCAATCCATATATGATCATCTAATCGATAAATAAGAATTTCTTTGTTTAACGGATATTAATAAGAAACTCATTTTATCGAAGTCCAGTCCTATATAATCTCTATTATATAAGTGCCTCCATTTTCATATCGCCATATGAACAATCCCGGATAAGATCATCGTATCAAATACGAAATGAACCGCAGCTGTAGATTTACCACAAACAAAGTACCCAGCTTTGTTTGCTTTCTACGGACTTTTTTGATTACTAATCTCAAACTAAATCCTCTTGTATATAACACTTACATACTTAATTTGAGACTACATAAATAATCATGGATGTTACATGATATTCGTATGAAGCAAACATTTCATAAATGCACATTAATTTGAATAAAATAAACTTTATCTATTTATAATTTATTTAAACGTTTACAAATTACATGCTTTTAGGGCACAATGCCTAACACAGATTCCCCTGGATACTAGTTCGTGTAGATTTTTCAAATTATAGATGTTGGTAGTTTTATTATGAGATTGTATACCACATGTGTGTAAGAGCCATAAGTCCGTGGATAGTAGTCCAATGGAGGATTGAAGCATGATGGTCACCCAGAGAAGCCTATGCAGTATTCTAAAGAGATTTCAGAAAAGTTTTAATCGGATATCTAGTTTATGTTTTATAGACAAGATTTAAAATGATTTCTTGTTGTTTTCAGAAAAGTTTTATACAGATAATAATTTCATAATACATTTTATTATAGATATAAAAATTTATACATACATAAGTTTATAGTTGTATTATGATATCATATTTGCATTCAGTTTTATTGTTCAGATTTGAATGCTTTTGAATTATGAGAATTACTTATTATTACCAATAATATGTTATGTTTTACTGTAAATATTTTTAGAAAAATTATATTCACTCACTAGGCGTTAGAATTCACTCTTTCATAAAACCTATTTTTTCCAAGTATCCATCATAAGTTTGTGCAAATTATTACATATCGTAAGAATGGTCATATGATGATGACAAAATGAATTAATATTATTTTTAAGGAGAAACAATTTTACATCATGGTATGTTATTTTTAATTAACCAGATTTTATAAATACATTTCAAAAATAGTTTTGGAAATGAAATATTTTTTTTAGATATTTTATGAATAGTTTATATATTCAGTAAATGGATCCAACACAATAAATTTTCAATTTGTTTAATTTAAATTTATAAAGCGATCATCAAATTTATGATGATTTTAAAAAAAAAAAAAAGATTTTCAGAAACTCTAGATTTAAATCAGAAAGATACAGTTTTCATAGGATTCTCCTAAACTCAGTAGAGAAGTCGGGATGGGTTTTGTCATTATAGTCATAAATTATAATTTTCAAAAGGTAATAGAAAAATTCCTTATTACACTAGTTTTCAATAAAATATTTTATTAATATTGTACCCTTACCTATAATTACTTAAAAGTACATAATTATATAATTAAAATTTTCAATTTGATTTCTACACTCAGTTTAGTATAAACCCTAATAATATATAAAAAATCAAAAGGTAATATGACATAAAGAAATATGATTTTCACAAGTAAACATGAAATGATGAATAAAGAATTAATTTGTTTAATTTTGAATTGATGAGCAATCATTTATATATTGTTCTATTGAGGCTTTTTATTTTGTTTTTTCTTTTATCATTATACAATTTTATGGCTTCACTTTTTCTTCGGAGCATTTCATCAAACACATATGTAGTCTATACTAAAACTAAAAACCAATACTACTCCCGAACAATTTTGTGGCTTAACTTTTGGGGCTTCTCAAAAATTTTGTGGCTTCATTTTTCTTTGAGGCTTTTCTTAAGTCACAAATGAAAAACACATGCAGAAAGCAAATATCATCTCATTAGGGAGATTCGTTCAAAGGGGAGATGTGAACGTGATGAAGATAACATCACAAGACAACCTTGCTAATCCATTTACGAAGACTTTAATTGCTTAAGTGTTCGAAGGTCACCTAGAGGTTTAGGAATATAAGATATATCCCATTTGCTTGACTTGAAATTTATAAGATCTAAGCATTTCATGTATCAAAAGTTTGAAAAACATATAATGAAAAATCTTATATACAAATCTTTTCAATCCAAAGTCAAATTAATAAATTAATTTTTGTACAACCAAAAATACATGATATTTAATGTGAAACAATTTTATTTTATCAATTAGTGAAATAAAGAATTATTCAAACATTCAAAACAAAATTAAGGATAATATCCTAATAGCAAAATCATTACAAAGTTAATAAGGTTTCATCATATATATCAGAAAATAAAAGTCATGGTGATAACAAGAACAAAAAGAATATTAAAAACCAGCATATTGTCGAATTCCTGGCTGCAATTGAGATATGAATTCAAGCTGAAATCGCTCTCAAACCTGCTCCAATTTCAAGTCAATACAGTTCCGTTTCTTGCTCTTTGCGTTCGCTCCCCAAAGAAGCCGCTTCTGATCTATTATGGTTTTTGCAAATCTGCCTAGCTACTGCCATTGCTCTGCTTCTTGTGCCTAGACCGCTGCTGTTGCTCTGCTTTGTCTCTGTGTTGTGTTTTCTTATAAAAATATTGTTGTTTTGTGAAAGCCCAAATACTAATGGACCCAAAAAATTAATTAAAGTCCAAATTTTAGATCGGCTGCAACTGGTTCAAGTGAGCCCAGTTCGTAAAAAATAAATAAATAATAAAAATAAAAATTGATGAGTGGGCCGAGTGTCCACCAATTCAGTGGACACCATTATAAGCCCAAATTAAATGGGCTTTTGTATGTTAAACAAAACCAAAGGCAAAGTCAAACAGAAGGAAACGAAATTAAAGAAAAGAGACAAGAGAGTGATTAGTGGAAACATTTTCTTTCATTTATTTTAAATGGAGAGATAGTGAGTGGCAGATTATTTAAATTAAAGAAATGGGACATGTGTCACATATGTAAGGATAGTAAGCAAATTAAAATATGGAAGATAGAGACATGAAAGAAACGGCTGCGTTTTGTTTGTATATGTATGCACATGAAATTAGAAATAAACAGCAATTGCAAATAAACACAAAACCGAACCACATACCAAATGAAACCCGCACAACAGAACAAAAGGAAGATCGAAGACAGTGAGCAGAAAAGGGCAAAGAAATAAGAAAAATAATTTGGGGCTGGTTTTTGATTGATTTGGTAGGCAATAATTTCAGTTTCGGATTCAATTTTTGATTTGATATTTTTAAGTTCTAAGCAGGATCTTGTGTCATTTTTAGGTGAGGAAGAACCCAAGAAGAACACAGGTGCTCTTAGTTCAAAATATAGCTTGAAATCTAATTTGTGAGTGGATTATTTTATTTAAATTGAATTAATTGTTTTTAGTTATCTGTAATTTAGATCTTGTTAATTATGGATTATTACAAATGAATTATTTGTTAGTTAATTAATTTTCTAGACAGTTTATTTTAATTAAATTGATTTGTTTTAAATTATTTAAGTTTCAGCTTTTATTTATTTATTTGTTATTAAAAGGAAATGATTTAATTAGTCCATTGATTTTGTTGATTATAATTATGAATTATGATTTGATTACAGAATATTTATTTATATTATGAGAAAAGTATTCATTGAGAGTTATATTTATATTCAATATAGGATTATACAAATTTGCATATAAAAATAATTGGAGTTATGAAATGAATGAAATAAGATTTTAAGAACACCAGGATTGTACCTTCTCATTTAACGGTCATAAGGCAACACGTGTGTAATTTTTAGAGAGTCGCTCAACGCGTATATGGCAGAGGTCTAAGAGTTATTAAGTTGCTTAACATGCGTATGTTAGATGTCTGTAAGACATTGAGTCCTCAACACGCGTATAGCAGATATTTGAGAGTTATTGAGTTGTCCAACACGTGTATGACAGATGTTATTCCTCGCTCTGCATGTATATTGAGTATCTTCACCACGTATGACAAATTTCCCTAGGCACTAGATTGGTGTAGATTAAGTTTTTATTACAAATAGAAATGATCTATATAGATAATTATATTTTATCATGATATGAGATGTGATTTCAATATTATTTTCAAATACAATTTAATATGGATCATTAAGATTTTATTTTCTTACCAACTTTATGTTAGGCATTGTGCCCTAAGAGCTTATAACTTGTAAACGTTTAAATAAATTATAATAAATAAAGTTTATTTTATTCAAATTAATATACATTTATGAAATGTTTGCTTCATACGAATATCATGTAACATCCATGATTACTTATGTAGTCTCAAACTAAGTATGTAAGTGTTATATACAAGAGGATTTAGTTTGAGATTAGTAATCTAAAGAGTCCGTAGAAAGCAAACAAAGCTGGGTAATTTGTTTGTGGTAAATCTACAGCTGCGGTCCATTTCGTATTTGATACGATGATCTTATCCGGGATTGTTCATATGGCGATATGAAAATGGAGACACTTATATAATAGAGATTATATAGGACTGGACTACGATAAAATGAACTTCTTATTAATATCCGTTAAACAAAGAAATTCTTCTTTATCAACTAGATGATCATATATGGATTGATCTTAATCCTGAGTGTTTTATGGACTCCTATTTGTTGGATCATATCTTTTGATTTACATGGGTGAGACTGTTATAGATTTACGGTCAATATGCTTCGTACTTTGGAGATGTGATTTAATAAGTGGCTGGGAACATTCTACACAATAGTGGAATCCACTCATTCTTGTAAGAAGTAGATGAGTAGTTCCCTTAAGTGTTGATTTAGGTCTTGAACAATAAGAGCGCTCAACTTTCTATTTACAAGTAAACGGAAAGATAAATTCATAAGTTGTTATGGATATATTGTTCATTAGAGAATCAATGGTACTTAATGGAACAAGATATAATTAGAGAGGTATAACGGATTTTAATAACCTAACTCTAATTATGAACTATTCGTGGAGGATCGAACCATATGAAATGATTAAATCGATGGATACTGAAAATTCAGATTGTGTAAAACATCTACAATTTTGAGAGTTCAACCTTAAGTTTTTAGTGGAGTAACTCTAAGGTTAATAATAGTAAATTATTAATTAAAGAGTTTAATTAATAATTCCGATATTATTGGAGCTCAAATTGTAGATCCAATTGGTCCCCTTGCTAGCTCACAACCACATAAAGAACAAATTGAAGAATATAATTGGATTGTCTGATTATTGGTGTACATATAAATTTATGTACATGTTTATAAATTATTAAAATAATTTGATTATTTAAATATTTATAATTATTTAATTAATGGTTAATTATTTAATTATTTGTAGAGGTCATGGGTTCAATTATAAATGATGTTATTAAATTAATTATGATTTAGAATCATTTAATTTAATGAAATAATCATTTAATTAATTAATGGAAGTAATAATTTTAATTGGAATAAGATTCCATTTAAATTATATTAAAAGAGTTTTAATTTAATGGGAATTAGATTCCATATTAAATTAAAAAAATATTAAATTCTAATCCAATATGGAATTTGATTCCATATTGGATATAAATTAAGTTTTTCAATTTAAATAGGAATTTGGATTCCTTGTTAAATAGGAAGAGCCTTAGTTTACCAATATATAAAAAGATATTTTTATGATTGGTAGTAGGAGTGGTGATTAAGCGAATTTTTGGCTACTTGAACCAAAAATTTCCATTGATTAAAAATCACCTAATAACCATCTACTTCAAAAGAATCTTCAAAAGATTGTGCCCACACACAGTTTCTTTTATGAAGAGTCATAGCAAGGAAGATTAGGTGGTGAAGAATCTGCGAATCAAAAGAGATCAATTCAATCTTCATGCAAGGTAAGATTCGATTTTATTATTTTAATTATTAAACCGTTATTACTAGTATCAATCGGGCATGTTTTATTTGAAAATTTTTAAGATTCACGTTTCTGCATTCGAATTAAAATCGAAATTTTTCCCTTCACTTCATGTTATGTTAATCATTATCGAAAATGATTTATTTAGTTTTCGAAAATTATATCCACTTATTGGGTGTTAACGCTCACCATTTTATATTTTTTTGAAACAATTTCCCAAGTAACCATCAGGTCTCAAAGAAAATCTCCGATTAGAAAAAATGGGCCACTCGATTAAATGATGCAAGGAAATCATATTTTGATGTTGTATATGTATTTTGTGTATTCCATGACATTTATAAACTCAAAAGCAAAAACATGAGCGAAACTAACGGAAAATCAAATATTTTATAACATTAAAGTGTAAGTAAGCACACGCATGATAGTTATCCTTTTATATGAATACAAGTTTGTTTCATGTGTTTTACATGATATTGCTTATATTTGAAATATGATTTGGGAGAGGAATCAGAGGTCCTAAGTAGTTGAAATTTGAAATATTTTAAAAGTGTTCATTTTGTTTATTACAGAATGGAATTATTGGATAAATTAGTTGTTATATTGTCGAAATTTTTATTAAACCACTTTATATATTGTTAGATTTTCAAATGATTTCTATCAAAAAGTTTAGAATCATATATAGTTTCTCAACTTATCATAGGATCTTCTCGGATTCAAGATAGGAATCTGAGAAGATCCTGTCGTTTTGTCTCTATGTATTTTCTGTCAAGAGCTAAACTGCTGCTCTTGTTTTTTAGCTCTAAAATTATTCTCCTCTTTCACAACCTGCTGCCTTTTTTTATAACCCAAGTACCTTTTCTTAACTTTTTCCTCTTTTATTTCAAATTTGTCTTTTCCTGCTTTTCTTTTTTCCTTGTCCCAACAAATTTCCTGATTGCTTGACATATGTTTTGGGCTTTTTAAGCTTTAGTCCTATTGGGCTTGAACTTGAATCTTCAATTAACTTAGATTTTGACTTGATAAAAATTATAATTTGTTTTCATTTAACATACAATTTTTCTTTATTCCTGTTTCACCGAAGATACAATACAACTAATTAAAATAAAAATAACACAAAATTGGACTAATAAATCCATATTTAAGGTTAATAAATATATATAAATTATGCTTATCAGCTATATTTTTTTTCCTATGTCCTAGGAAGAAGCACGAGTTGTAGCATAAGCCTCTACCCACTAGATATCATCTGGAATAGAAACCTTGTGCTTCTTCTTCGCCTGCTCATCAATAGGGGTACCAATAGAGTAGGGGGTGGAAAGGATCTCTTTGGAGATCGAGTCTGAGTGGCACCAGACCTCCATCAAGTATGCGTAAGGCTAGTGATTGTTCCTTCCCCAAAGGCACTAGCTTCTCTAGAGGCATTTCCTATAAAAGAGTCAACTACTTTTATCTTAGAGGCCAAATCTGTAGGCTCAACAACTCGATTCTTAATGCCCTCCTCCTCTTCGATGGAACAAACTTGTCCAATAGGAACTGATTTTTCTTAAGTTCTCAACATGGGGAATCGAAAATTCTTAATTTGAGAGTTGAAACCGAACTAAATGTTGGTTAATTTTTAATTCCCATTTTAAGTAATGAAATCTCACAAGTATACGAATCTTATAAATATCGTATAACGGTTGTAGGATCGTCTCCACAGAGACGTGAGAATCAATTATCAAACCAATCCTAAAGAAAATAAATAAATAATAAAGTGTGCTAGAATTCTGAATTTCACTTAGATTTAGAAATTAATTATCAAAACATCAAAGAATTATTAGTTATATTTGTCACTAGTTTATCACTAATTTTCTCAATACATCTTTTCCGATACTGCATCAAACATACCTTCGTCCACTGACACTTATCTTCTGATGGTTATTGAATGAACAATAGCTCATTAGGTTCAAAATAATCTACTACCTAAGTTGGATTGTTATTTTTATGAGATACTCGATTGTCATTTGGGCACTCATGGCACGTAATACACCCTCCCAATCTTAGTATTGTAGAGGAAATGTAAAGTCTAAATATTGTAAGTACATTGTACAAGTATGCCCTCATTTATTAGAATAAAGAAACCGATTTAATTTTCGGATATGTAAATCGCATTCTAGTGGAAATTTCTGAATGGACCGGAAATATATTCGAATCCGAACAACGATATGATAATTTATTAAAGTATATGATGAGAATTAGTGATAAAGAAATTTTTATCAAAGAGTATGATTAAGTGAATTAACTAGAGATTATATAAGGACACATGTGAAATTGAGTTTACGGAATTGATTTCGGATTCGAAAAATGGCATGATGGTTGATTAAAGTATATGATACAAATGAGGTTGATGAAAATATAAAGAGATGTCATTGAAATTAGGATGCGGATATGTGTAGGTAAAGCAAAAACGAGGGATTCGTAATCGCGCTCGAAAGTAAACTAAAATTTGTGAGTGTCTATTTTAAATGTTTTGTTAAGATTTTAGAAAATTCATGTCATGATATATATATTGAAATGAATTTTAAACCAATGAACCTTATATGAAAATAATGCATGGTTTATATAGATTTTATGTAAGATATGTGGTGAATTTAATTTTCATATGTGAAAATGGTTCGCATGGATATGAGGCAAGAAATGTGTTTACAAATTGTTATATGAAATGTGATTTTTAAATGAAAACGAAAAGAGGAAATGAAATGAGTTTGAAAACCTATGGTATGCCTTTAGATATTATAGATATCTCCAGTAGAGATCGAGTACCCTAAGTGTGCATTGGCAGAGTTAGGGGTGTCAGTCTGTCACTAACCAATCTAATAGTGGGAGGTACCCACAGGAGGTTATATGGGTCAGTTTAGTCCTATGAGTCATCTAATGCACATACGAGGTATATTATCAGCTAGCTTTCACTTGAGCAAGGAAAAATGCAGCTTCGTAGCGAGGCACAATTCCGCTACGCTAAAACCAGATTGATGGCCTGAACGAGGAAAAATTTCGGGATGGCCTGAGTGAGACAAAATTCCACTCCATACAAAGGATACCATGTGGTACAAATAATCAGTGGTTGGCCCATTTTACTAAGAAAGTTTCAAAAGCATTATCGCCACCACTGTTTAAATGTTTTAGTAGAAAACTAGAGACTTACAGCATATTGTTTTATGATTCAGTTTTACCATGTATAAAATTTATCTATGATAAATGTTTACCCATGCATTGAATTGAAATGTGGTTTTCAAAAAAACCGACTTTTGAATCATGATATTTAAAAGCTTATAAAAGTATTTCAAATGATTTTAGGGAGGAAAGTTTATAGAAGGTGTTTGATAGGAAACCCATGACACTTACTGGGCTCGTGCAGTTCATCTATTGTTTTGTGTTTTATAAATACAAACCTCCCCAAGGGCAAGTACAGGTACGGGTGGTTCGGCAACAGGAACTCCGACCCAGGACTAGACAGACCATGTGTGTGAGTTGCTGTGATTATAGGATTTTAATGTGACTATTCATAAGATTTTAATGTGTTGATAACTGCATAAATTCCCTATGGTTTTGTGATTTGTATAAATGAATATAAGTTTTTCTTTTGATTTGAAATGTATAAAGAATATAAATTTTTATAACTCTTTGGTTGAAATGTGTGAATATGTATGTACTTGACGTTTCAATGTATTTTGATTTATCTTTAAAAATGTGGTATGTTTGTGGTTGCTTGTGATTTGAGAAAACAAGAGCTGGAGGCCTAGAAGTTTGGGGAAAATGTTTGATTTTAGAAGTGTTTGTGTTTTGTTTTTAATTATTTAAATATGTTATTGGTTCTTGTTTTAATTATTTTTATGATGATGAACTAAATTCTCATGTCTAGGCTACAATGTAACTTAACCATGATTTTAATTTATTTAATGATTTAGTAATATTTTATAATTGATTTTTATTTATGTATTCTATTTTATTAGTGCTTAATGGTAGTCGATTAATTTATTAATACTTAATGCCAGTCAATTAATTTGGATCCATTAATTGATTAGATCTTAGGAATCTAATACTATTGAGAGAAATACTATGAGTCCGAAACCCAATAAAATAGCATAACTCATATGGGATAGAAATATACTTATATGGTTGTGTAATTGTGTGAGGATAATTTGAAGTTAATGAACTCAGGTTAGTTAATCTACATAGAGATATAGTCATATTAATTAATTTGGGTAAGTGATTGACCATCAAGAGAGACTTGTTACTAATTTAGAATTATCCGATTAAATACAAGATAAAAACTATTTTTAGGGATAGCAGAATAAATTAAATGACATAATTAAATGAAGTTGTATACCTAGATACTATTCAATTGTTGATTTCTCTTTGGTTTAATTGTTACTTTAATTTCTTAATTTTTATTTTCTTAATTTCAAACACATTTTTGATAGTTTGAATAATGTGTGGTCTTGACAGGATTAGTATTTTATAAGATTTAGACAATTATCGTGAGAATGATACTCTAGTCACTACTATATTTCTTGTGGACCATATATATTTGCACGGATTTCTAGTGTGAATATTTGGTATTGTGTTTTAATTAAAAAAATCTAATCATTGAAATTAATTTATAAAACACACTAGAAATTTGTCATCATATATATATATATATATATATATCAGATTTTGAGTGCAATATTGCACCGATGGACCGACTCTTCTTTTAATTTTCATCCATTTCTCATCTCACTCTCTCTCTCTCTCTCTATATATATATATATAATAATTTTATCATTAGTGACTCATAATTTTAAAAAGTTAGGGCGACCCAATCAAATTTATCCATTGTATTTGAATTAAATAGGAGAGATAATTTGTTTTAGGAGAGAGAATGTAATGAATGAATTTGATTTATTCGTTCTAACTTTTTAATGTTAGGAGACACTAATGGTAAAATCACTATATATATATATATATATATGTTATGTAAACACTTCCAGCTATTTAAAATACCACATGCGATGTAATGATTTATAGCTATTTAAAAATATGCTACATGCATGTATGGTAAAAAAGAAATATTAGATGCATTTAAAAATAGTTTAAAATAAAAAATGATATCACTTTTGTCGAAATAAGTAATAACAAATCACAGTCCAATGTGACCTAATAGCAAATAATGCTCATTTATTTCGATAATAAAATAAGTTTGAGTTGCCCTATTATGCAATATGCATTGTTAATGGATATCTCAAAAAATGACGACAAAAAGAATAACACTATTATACAAGATTTGTATATAGTTATACAGGAATAAGAACTAGTCATTAAATTTTAGTCTAATAGTTCACAAATTTATATTTTAAAATTTTTAAAATAATTAAAATTTAAAAAATCTCATAATTACGTAACCTTATATTAACAATAAACAATGCATTGTAACTAAATTTTAATAGAATTATATGTACCCTAAGAATATATGTTAGCAATTCAAAACTCAATTAAACCTTTCATATTTGTTCTTTTAATGTATTAATATACAAGGTTCTGCATCACAAAAAGATAAATCTAATTTTTTTATTTGCCGTTTCAAACCTTATGGTGTGCAACACATGTTAGCATTCTCCATTTTAATATACAAGATATTTAAGGCATGAATGACCCTACAACTTTTGTGTTCGTATAGGTTAGACGACTCCTAGTAGACTGGTGCATTGAGTGTCACTTGTGATGGTAGTGTCTGCTCCTGAAGGTTGGATGGTTAAATCGACTTGTTGGGAGGACATTATCACTAACTTTGTAACACAGTGGTTATGAGACAGCGAAACAACAACTGGACTACGTACGGTGCTCAAAAAGTTGCTAGCCATTCAGGTTTTCACAAAGACTAGAAAATATATATAAAATAGGAATTGTGCTAAAGTTGACAATTTTCTCATCAAATTATTTTGTTCTCACTTGAAGTTACACGGTTTACACTTATGCATATGTATTTTAGTTTTTTTTTTTTTTTTCTAACTATTACAAATTTGAGAACTTCGGTTATCTAATATAAGTAGAATTTCATGAATTCAGGAGCAATAGTTTTGTTCTTCTAGCAGACCATATTATATTACAACATTAGGTCGTGACTCGTGAGTGAGGTCATAAGTTTAGTTTGGTTTGGTTTAGTTTTTTTCTTTTTTTTTTTTCCCTGAAATTAAGAGATCATCCAGGTTGCTCACAAGTCTCAATAGTGAAGGGATTTGGCCTCTATAACTAAAACCAAATTAATTGAAACACTGAGCATATATTATTGCTTTAAAAATTCGCCGACCATTCCATTTTCCACGAAGTTTAGTGAAGTATGAAAAGACCGACTGTTGTTGGAGTCTTGGCTTACTTTGAAAAGACTATACAAAACAAAACGAAATTTCTCGATGACTTGTCAGCTGCCATCACTCTGTAGCTTTATGCTCCACATATGCTAATATAAATTATAATTTTAAGTGGAAACTTAAAAAAATACCAATGGTAAAAAAAAAAAAAGTGAACTGTTTTTGGTTTAAAAGTTGAAGTTATTCATTTATAATTAAAAAAAAAAAAACTATTTTTATCAATTTTACATAAACTAACATTTCACGTGTAATTTGCACATGAAATGTTTTCGTCGACATGCAAAAATTCTTATTGAGAATATTTTACATGTAATGTTGTAAATGTTTTCACCGTGTGAAATATTTTCATATTAAACATTTCGTGTAGGCTTGATAATATTTCATATATGTGAAATATTTCATATACAATATTACACATAAATATTCTATATAAAATGATTTAAAGGGTTGAAAATAACTAAAAATAATTGAATTCTATTTGGAACTAAAAATGAATAACTTTTATTTCTAAATTAAAATATTCTTTTTTGTTCGGGCTAAAAGTGAATTTAGCCCTAATAATTGTCGGTCATGAAATATTCAATTTTTAAGATTTTAACTTCTAATATTTTTCTGTAGAAAGACTATATAATCAATTCTATTTGTATAGAAATGTTAAAAACCAAAATTTAAAAAAATCAGGATTTATGCATCGGTGATTATGTTTACCCCTAAAATGTCATTGGTCTGTAATTTTTTCTAATAAATATTGAGTTTACTTAAGTGCATATATTATTTTAATTATAATAGACGTAAATTGACCACAGATTGAGTAGATCAGATCAAAAACTTCTTGGTCAACAATTACGACTCACTCAACTTATACGGATTGCAAAGAGCACTAGCCATTTCAACATTTTAAAAAGGGAAAATCCTAAAAAATCCGCTAACTTTTTATGGGTTATCTATTTTTCTTATATAATTTTATTTTTATCTAAAAACACTCTTCTGTTATAAATTTAATATAAAAATTAAATCAAAAATAAAAAATATTTTTATCCCTCATATTTTTATTTAAAAATAAAATAATTATAAAATGATATTTTAAAATAAAAATTATAAACTTATAAAAATTAATCTCCACCGTCCATCTCATAGATGGCTGGTGGACATCAACATACTAAATTAAAAAATAAAAAATTGATATAAAATAAAAAAAATTAAATAATATTTTTAAATTAAAAAATTATATACTTATTAAAATTATCTCCACGGTCATTGATGGACGGTGGAGATCAACCCATCAATTTTAAAAAATAAAAAATTTTAAAAAATGTGGGCATTACTCCAGCATCATCATCATCATCAACCTTCAATATTTATTAACCCAAATTTTCTATTGTCAATCTCCCACAATCATCAATCACTAGCACACACCATCAAAATAAAAATCTCAGTCAATAGCTATCAATAACCCAAACAAGAACAATCAAAAAAAAAAAAAAAAAAAAAAAAAAAAAAAAAACCACAACAATCAATAACCTAAAAAAAAAAAAAAAAATCAAATGGTGAAGACTACCATGGAGGAGACCTGAACTGAGTCTCCATCGCCGGAGACCTAGTTTGAATCTCTCCATCTTAGAGACCCGAATTGGTTCTTCATCACCGAAGATCCAAAATTAGGGTCTCCACTGTTTCGCTGTCGTCACACTCACCGTGCCGTCGCTATCGATCCACCTATAAATCTGGTCAGAGATGGAGAAGAGAAGGAAAAGAGGAGAGAGAAAAGAGAGCAAGAGAAAGAGAAGTTAAGAGGAATTTTTTTTCAATTCTTATATATTATTTTTTAAATAAAAATATTTTTTTATAATTTTATATTTAATATTATTTATTTTGATTTTTTATATTTCAATTAATATTTTCATTGAATTTTTGTTTTTGTCTCTGGAGTTAAACGGTCAGTTATATCAACCTAATAGAATTTATGATATTTAAGGATATTATCGTCCTTTTATAAGCTTTAAAAGGATTTTTAAATATTTATTTAAAAGTCAGATGATATTTTAGATAAAAATAAAATTATATAAATAAATTAATAATTTATCAAAAGTAAGAAGTTTTTTGAGATTTTTCCTTTTAAAAATTTATTGAGAGTGCGATTGAAAGCACCTTTTTTGTTGAGATTAGCTTAGTTTGCTGAATCTTGTCATTGTACAGTAGTTCATTAATTGAAGGAGGAATTGACCTTCTGCATTGTAAAATATTTTTTTTTTCTTTTTCTTTTTTTGATTAAAACCTGCTCAATACAAGAGACAAACTACAACCCGGCGAGACCGGGAAAGATACTGGAGACACTGACCGAGTGCCAACAAAGATCCTCAGACGAGGAAAAGGCAAGGGAAGTAACGTGGTGAGCCAAGCGATTACCCATCCTAGGAATGACTTGACACTTCGAGACACCGAACTCCCTACACAAAGCCTTAAGATCACTTAAAAGAAAACTAGCTTCACAAGGAAAGTTATCGGAAGAGAAAAGAGCAGAAACTACATTCTTTGCGTCGACTTCGATTGAATCCACATAGAGGCTATGGGAAAGGCAGAGCTGAAGGCCTTCCCTAAGCGCCAAAATTTCGCCAATTTCTGGACTGAAGCCCCTTGGAAACCTCTTGGCAGTGGCTGCGATGACCCAGCCATCATGATTCCTGATCACAACTCCGATGCCTATGAAATCAAAACCTTTTTTCACTGCCGCATCAGTGTTCAGCTTGAGACAGCCCTGAGGAGGGGGAGACCAGCTGGAGGGGAGGGGGAGACAACCGACCTTTAGAAGAAACCTGGACTGAAACCGCCTTCACATTCTAGAACTCCGAAAGGAAATCAAGGGCATGCTGAACAACTGATTCTGGATCACGAATCAAACCAGCATGTAGTCTGGCATTGCGGTTTTTTTTTTTTTTTTCTTTAAAAGTGCCCTTTTTTTTTTGGTCAAACTACTTGTTAATTTTAGAGGAAACGTTCAAACACGTGTGTACCCTACCCTTGATTAAAACAAATGAAATTTTACTATTTAGGCACATGAAGACAATGAATTTGAAAAGAAGTAAATAGTATCAAAATACCAAAATTTACTTCCAAAATTTTACCTTCTAACTGTTAAAAATTCACGGTCTTTGAAATATTTTTACGCAAACATCTACAGTATATATAGCAGCTCCATAAACTTCATTTTCCTTTTTATCAAAAACTTCATAAGACTAGTTTAATTACAAGAAATTAAGGTCGAAGCCAAGCTTCATTTCATTAGTCATGTCATGCCGATGTTAAATGCATTTTTCCATAGAAATTTTGTGGGAGAGAGGTCAAAAAGGAGGGCTACTACGACTATCTACAAATTAGAATACTTTTGGCTAGCATTTCCAAATGAAAACAATACTTTTTGCTAGTGAAATGTTGCCTAGATTCAAAGCAAACAGAAAAATCACTAAAAAACAAAGACTCTTTGAAATCAACTTTATCTTGCATTGTTCAATCAATGACCATATGTAGATCCTTTAACTTTTGTACAGAGTTGAATTATAAAACTTAACCTAAATTTGGAGAATATCTCTCTGCCTTGATGTCACGCACGAAACCTCATGGTCCATACCTATTCCATTCATTATAGTAATTGCTGTCAATAGGGACGGATCCACCCTGGGACCATGGGACATGTGATCCCCTAATTTTTTTTTTTTTAAAAAAGTAAGTTAAGTGATGTTTGGTATATTTTTTTAAAACTATTTTTTATTTTTAAAAATGAAAAAAAAATTAAAATATATTTATCAATAGTTTGCAAAAATATTTTAAAAAAATAAAAAATATATTTTAAAAAATATATAATAAAACTTAAAATAAAAATAAAAATAATTTTTTTTTTCGTTTTTTATTATTTTTAAAAATGATTTTTTATAATAAAATTTAAAAAAATAAAAATATTCATATTTAACGGTCACAATTTTCATTTTTAAAAACAGTTTTTATCTAAACATATTTTTAATTTTTATTTATTTTTAAAAATAATATAAAACATTTTTTTATCATTTTTTAATTTTAAAATATATTTTTAAAAATATTATCAATCACATTATCATTCTTAAAATTATTATTTTTAAAGAGCAAATTACAAATTAGCTACCCAGTTCAAACGTTTTTACAAATGTAATCAACTTTATATTTTTATGACAAATTACTTTAACTGCCTGGCTCGAATCTCGCGCTCCTCACCCTCCTCTCTTCGTCGCTGCACAGCGGCTGTCCTCATTGTTCTCTCTCCGCCACCATTCCTCTCTCGCTGCAATGATGAAGGTGGGTAGGCTTTGGTGACCGGTGAACAAGGACAAAATTGGGCCGATGGTGAGGATGGACTCGCGACCGCTAGTGGTGGAGCAATACGGTGGACACCCGAAAATTTGGGTCTCCTTCATCCATGCAATGAAGACCCAACAATCAGGCCAGGATCTCTATCATCTCGCCAGTTGCTGCTTTAAACTCTTTTGGTATTTTTGTGTTTTTTCAGTTGTGTGACTTGATGGGATTTTTTAGTCCCTTTTTATGATTGAAATGCTATTTTTTGTTGATTGATGGTGATGATTTTGAGTTGATGATTGGTCATGATGATTTTGTTAGATTGATGATAAAGAAGGAGAGGTTGACATCTAGGTTCGACTGGGCATTATTGTTTTAGATTTCTGGTGTTTGCTTCAGATTTCTGGGTTTTGTTTACTTTTTGTTTTTGTTCTTCGAATGATGTTTGGTTGTCTTGTTTGTTTTTGTTTTTGGGATGATGTTTTGATTGTCGATGATGTTCGAAAATTCCACTGGGTTTTGTACTTTTTGGATGATAGTTGGGCACCCAGATGAAGTTCTGGGTTCCAACCAAGATAAGAACTTAGTGTGGAATCCAGGTCTTCATCTAATTCAACCCTTCAATTTTAATTTTTTCTAATTTTTTTTCTCCTTACTGTCCATTAGATTGATGGATAGTGGAGTATTTTTAAAATTTGTTGTTCTCTAAATTAATTTTTTTAGATTTAATTTTCTTTTTTCTTGTTTGTTTTTAAAATTTATTCTAAAAAAATAAAAATAAAAATAAGATCAAATGTCAAAAATACCCCTGAAGCTGTTAACATTGACTAACTTAAACTAACTTGGGTAGGTCAAATTGTAATAAATTACTAAAGGTTACTTTGACTGAAAATTGATATTAATTGGGTAGTTAATTTATAATTTACTTTATTTTTAAAATATATTTTTTTAAAAATCATTTTAAAAATGGATTCAAACACATCCTTAATCGGTGCGGTCTGCTTGTCAAAATGAATTTAAAAAATTGTACAATCCGCAGTCATGTGCAGAGCAGTGTAGTGTACAATAAAAATTGTACAAGTGACATATTTTGATTTGTCTGCTTTGCGGTACACTTGTACTGCTGGCTGTGATTTTTATCGATTATTTTTATTGTTTATTATTATTTTCATTTAACCCTTCTGACCAATAGTTTCATTGTTTAAAAAGTGAAAGTATTTTTTTTTAGATGTTCTATACGTATCCAGACGGTGCACTACTCTTTTTTAGTTGTTTGTTATTTTTCTTAATTTTATTTTTCTTTTTCCATTTCAAATATAATTAACTTCCTTTAATTTTATTACTTCTATTAGATCTAATTTTTATACTTTTAATATTTTTCTTAACCTTATTATTTATTTTTCTCATTTCTAATGTAATTAACTTCTCCAATTTTATTGCTTCTATTAGACATGGAAACTGAGATGGCATTTGCATAGAAGTAAAATGAAGGTCAAATTTGATGGCTGGTCTATTTAATTTCCAAGAGGGTACTGCCTAGAAAATGACAGAAAACCAACCGAAAAATGACACTGAAATCTGAATATTTTGAGGAAGGAAAGCTCCTGGAATTTCGAGAGGATCTTGCAAGCAGTGAAAACTTGAACAACAAGTACATCACGCTATAAATTGACACCAATATTTTAGGGGGACCTCATCAAATACGGGAAGAAATCGTGTGTAGAACGAAAAAAAAAAAAAAAAAAAAAAGGAATAGGGCAAAAATGATGGGAATGGGAGAGTTGGGAACCAAAGTTGGTTCAATTTTAGCTACTTTGATGTTTGTTTGGGCTATTTTTAAGGAATACGTCCCTTATAGTTTCCGTGGTTATGTCGAAAAATACACTCAGAAGTTTATGAGATTGGCGTATCCATTCATTGAGATCAATTTCCCCGAACTAACTGGTGAACGTCTAAAGCGCAGTGAGGCCTATGCAGCCATACAAAACTACCTCAGCACGAAAGCCTCTTTGCGAGCTTCGAGGTTTAAGGCTGATGTTGTCAAGGAGAGCAAGTCTTTGGTCCTCACAATGGATGATCATGAAGAGATCACTGATGAGTTCAATGGTGTTAAAGTTTGGTGGATGTCAGGCAAACATATCAGCAAGTCACAATCTTTGTCCTATCGTCCTGTTTCTGAGGAAAGAAGGTATTTCAAGCTCAGTTTCCACAAACGTCATAGAGAACTCATCACTGGGGCTTATATTGAACATGTGATGAAGGAAGGGAAGGCTGTGTCTGTGAAAAACAGGGAAAGGAAGCTCTACAGCAACAATCCAAGCAAGGATTGGCATGGTTGGAAAAGCAGGAAGTGGAGCCATGTGTATTTTGAACACCCTGCAACGTTTAATACATTGGCCATGGAGTCTAAGAAGAAGGAAGAGATCATGAATGATCTCAAGAAGTTTAGAGGAGGAAAAGAATACTATCAGAAAATTGGAAAAGCTTGGAAGAGAGGGTATCTGCTTTATGGTCCTCCAGGGACTGGTAAATCGACCATGATTGCTGCCATAGCAAATTTTCTCAACTATGATGTCTTTGATCTTGAGCTTACCACAGTCATGGACAACACAGAGTTGAGGAATCTCTTGATTGAGACAACGAATAAGTCAATCATAGTTATAGAGGATATAGATTGCTCACTTGATCTTACAGGCCAACGAGTGAAGAAAAAGGAGAAAGATGAAGGTGAAGAAGAGGTGGACCCAATCAAGAAGAAAGAAAAGGAAGAGAAAGAGAATAAATCTAGTAAAGTGACTTTATCAGGGCTCTTGAATTTCATTGATGGTCTTTGGTCAGCTTGTGGTGGGGAGAGAATCTTTGTGTTCACAACTAATTATGTGGACAAGCTTGATCCTGCTCTGATTAGAAGGGGAAGGATGGATAAGCACATTGAGATGTCATATTGTAAATTTGAAGCATTCAAGGTGTTGGCCAAGAACTATTTGGACACCGAGTCACATGAATTGTTTCCAAAAATTGGTGGCCTGTTAGCTGAAACTAACATGACCCCAGCTGATGTCACGGAGAATTTGATGCCTAAGTCTGATGAGGAAGATGTGGAAACCTGTTTGAACAGCCTAATTGAAGCACTTGAGGAGGTGAAGAAGGAGGAAGCAAGAAAGAAGGAGGAGGAAGAGGTGAGGTTGAAGGCAGAGATAAAAGAGAAGGAGAAGAAGGAAAGTGCCCAAGAATGTACGAAAGTTGATGAAACTTCAACTAAATTAGATGTGAAAGAGAATGGTTTTCACAAGTAATCAAGGCAAGGGAATGGGAGAATTGGTATGTTGCTTGCAACTAGTTGTGAATTTGTTATTTATATATCACTCTCCAGTCTTGTAAAATAAATTCTTATGTATGAATGATGTAGTTTGTACCCTTAGAATAATTGTTGCATTGTGGTGATGGAAGCTGGAGCTGTTGGATTTGATTTGCAGCCTATGTCTGGGAAAAGTCTGTAGAATTCTTATCTTAGATTAAATTGGCTGACTTTTAGTTTTAATCCATCCATTATTTATATTATCATCGAATGAATGATTTATTATAGTGTAAATTATTTTTACAGTGGTTTTCAACATTTATTTTTTTATCGATTTCTATGTTGGCATAAGGGAACCGGCTACTGTACGAACAAGAAAAAGTGTCGATATGATACGAACAAAGGAAAGGAAAGAGGTGAAAAGAAAAGTTATGGTCTATCATCTCCCATTCACTCATCTTCCCTCTCAGCAGAAAAACCTAAAAGTGCAGGAAGTTGGTGTAGGCGTAGAGGAAGGGAATGAGGAGGCCGAGAAGAGGGAGGAGGAGGAGTCAAAGAAGGCGATCTGGGCAGCGATGAGGGACATCTCATCTCGCCAAAATGACCGCTGTTGTTTTAGCCGGATTCTCCAGAGGATTGGTGAGGAAGCCCTTTACGATTTTCTGGACTCGATTTCCTTCTTCTTCTTCTTCTCATTATCATCAGCTGGTTGGCCTCAGCAACACAAAATCCAAAATGGGTAGAGGAATGTTCGAGGGAAAGCCCACCGGACACGGCCACTTCTCCACTCCAGAAGAGCTCCGTAATTATATTTATATATATATTTTTCTCTCTTTTTCTATTTATTTTTTGAAGTGTGATATCAAATCTATAGAGAGTTTTGGATCATGGGTCGTTTTCATGATGTTGTTTGTTAAATCTACAAGTCAGTGCATTTTCATGATACATTTATGTGTGTACATGTATCTGTGGATTTGTATATTTGTTGTGTTATTCAATTTTGATTGATTGCTTAGATTCTTTAGTTGATGTTATTTTTTGCAATAATATTTATATAAAAGTTTGAAACTTTTTTATGTTTTCGGGAAAAAAGATGTAGACTGTAGTTGCTATGATGTTTCTTTTTTGGGTTATTTTGAATTAAGTGATAAAATGAGAGGAATTCTTAAGTAATTTGTTTGATAGAAAATGTTAAAAATTTGAGGTTCTTGTGTGTGATATAGGGTGAGGAGCCTTTTGGGGTGAAAAACTTGTATGTTGGTACTTGTTTGTATTGAGAATTTAGCAGTCTTGCTTTTCGGAATCAACCTTTTGTTAGATGAGTTTGTTTGCTTCATTTGCTGTAATAGAAACTGACAGTTTTGGATTTTGTGTTTGTCTTTTGAATAATTTCAGTTGCTGGTAGTTCTAATCGGCCCATGACTTTTAAACAGGTAGAGGCTTCTTATTGATTTATTTATTTTCGGCACTTTGTGTTAGTGCCCCTTGGTGTACTTACGTATTAATGTTACATTAATCTAGATGGTATTTCTGTAACCAGCTTACCTTTATGGTGGTATTATCTTTGGATGTAGATGACCTTTTCCTTTGTTATTTGTCTCTCGTATTGGATCATAGAAATTTCTGCTGGCAAAATCCGTGAGTCTGAAAATGTTTTTTGTGGTTGGCAGAAAGGAATCAAAGATTGTGTTGTAAATTGATTTCACTTCCTCCCTAGTATGCAACATGGTTGGAATCACAGAGTGGATATACCTTATGCAGATTCTAGAAGGAAACTATGCATATGTTATTGGAAATTGTAGATTTCAATTGAATTTGGCGTATTTTGAATTTGAATTGCTCTTGTTAATGGCTGAAGTTGTGGGTTTGGTGATTGTATATGCTGGATGTAGCAATTATTTAAGATACAATTTAAATAAACCTTTTTTAATAGATGGAAGGAAATCTACTTTTTATTCCTTCAATTTTTTCCAATTTAAGTTTAAAATAGGAGGTGATGAAGGCAACTGGTGTTGTTCAGCTCACCTTGTTGCTCTTTTACTATTTTGAAAGAACCAAAAATGAAAATTCAAACTTTGGGCAATGGTTTTGTGCTCTTGATATGGGACTTAGACTATATGATGTTTTGTCCTTTAAATTATTTGACTTTGGTCTTGTATTGTTCAAAGTTTCTATATCCTCAGACTGTGGACTCTTCAGATGAGAAAAGTGAAAAATTAAAAAAAACATGTTTGTATGTTTGAGCATTTGTTAATGATTTAATGTTGATGTTGAGCAGTACATTTGAGAAGATATTTCTTGTTTTATTGCCAGGAAGTAGCTGAAGTGGTGGAGAAGGAGGAAGAAGAATCTGAAGATGAGGGAGGAAACGAGCAGGAGGTCAGTATATATATTGCTTTCCAATTGCCTTTTCTAATGGCCTTCATCAGTTTTGCTTCCTTGACTACCCTTTACCGTCTCATGTTAAGTTTTTGTCCTTTTGCAGGTTAAGTAAGAAGCACTTGTAAAATGGAAAGAATGTTTCAATGGGTTTTGATTTTATAGCGTTTTGATTCTATGGAGACGACAGGAACTGTTTGCAGGGATCTACAGGTGATTACATAATGCAGACTTTTAGATTAAAAGCAGTGGCATCTATAGAAATTATTGGAACTTAATGCTGTTTTCTATATTTGTCTTCTTTTAGGGCACTGTTTTGGATGGCATGCTCTTATCTTGCAATATTATCATGCCAAAGAGGATGAACAAGTAATGAAAAAAGTTGAGAAGGATAAGAGTTCTACCAAATTACTTGTCAGAAATGTTGCTTTTGAGGCAGCTAAGAGATCTGAGACAGCTCTACTAATGCTCGTTCTCTGGCTACATGAGGTATTAGTAGGAGGGACTAGTGACCCTTTTCTACAGTACTTTTGTGTCTCTAAGGCACTTGAAATTTCATTTTTAAAGCATATAGCAATTATACTAGCTCTAGTTTCATTAACACAGATTGTGACTTCTTTTTTCTTTGTGGGATTTTTGTTCATTAACTTCGGGTTTGTTCTTTTGTTTGGTTTTTTATTTTTGAATAATATTTAGTGAGATCAGTTTTGATGAAAAAACCGTGTTGTTTGTTCTTCATTTGTTTGTTAATAATTGGCTTGTGTTGTCGAATTGGAAATAGATTACAATGTGAAAAGGTGTAACGGGGTTGTTTTGAATGATGATACATTGATGACACATTGATGCAAATGGATACCCATGAATCTTCTAAATTGAGAGTATGTTAATGTACTTGTTAAATTTTCTAACCAAGCTAACTTTTATTGTTAACTTTTACTGTATTGATATTCAATTTTCACTTTTGGAATTGATTCTTGTCTCTTAATTGGTTGCTCCAATTGAATTTTCTAATTTTGCAGAATTGGTTGGTTAATTTTGTGTTTTTCTTTTTGAAGTACTCTTATATAAGTCATTGAGATGGTGCATTGCAGTTTTGAAACTTATCCAATAATTTCAACCATGTGGGTTTGTGATCGACTTAATATGCATATATAATATTTGTGTGATCTATCTTATCTTATATGTGGAATTGCTTAATCAAATTATTAAATCAGTTGGTGGTATAGAATATTTGGCCCTACCTTCACAAGTAGGGGGCAATATTCAAATGAGGAAAGAATCTGATCCTTTGATGTTATTATTGATATCTACTTCTTGAATCGATATCTCAATAAAGGCTTCAATACTTGTATAACTCAATTTCGCACTAGGGATTTTAAGCTTTGAAACACCGTAAAGGTCGAAGGTTTAGTATTTGTTTGCTTAAATTATAGTTAATAGTGTATATTGTGAAAGAATGATCATAATATTTATGTTACGTGTCAGATACATGGTGAAATCTTGAACTAAAAGCTTGAATTTATGGATTATATGAACTAGCATTGAACACATGTTATTTCTTCAATTGTGAGTCGTTGATCTTGTTTTATTTTGATAGTTATGGTTGTTACTATGCTTATATGTTGATTCTCATCTATTGTCTTGTTACTATTTTCTTTTCAATGGTTTGGGTTTGTACTACTATCTTCCTTTATATTAATTTTTTTCCAGGATTTAAATGCATATTATCATCAAAATTGTTGTAAGGAATGGTGTCAGTAAAATGCTGATCGGCAAGCTTTCATTTAGGTAGACCTATTTGGTCAAAAAGAATGTCAAGCTTGAGTGTGCAGGAAATACTTTGAAAGAATCTGTCAACTTTTGAAAGTTGATCTACATGTAAATGTGGAATTTGTTTGGAATTTTGTTATTTTGATGACGTTATTTTAGGAGAGCGAATTTTACCATTTTTATTTTTATGAATT
Organism: Nephelium lappaceum; assembly: GCA_021234005.1. Classification (NCBI taxonomy): domain Eukaryota; kingdom Viridiplantae; phylum Streptophyta; class Magnoliopsida; order Sapindales; family Sapindaceae; genus Nephelium; species Nephelium lappaceum. The sequence continues at coordinate 15,349,749 of CM038011.1, read as the reverse complement.
TGAAATCTTCTAATATGTTGTGGGTTTATTTAATTTAGAATTTTGAGTATGTTAAAAAAAAACAAAAATCTATTCATGAAAAGAGAAGAAAGGGTTATTTGACTATTAATTTTTAGATAAATATAACAACAATTTTTAGATAAATAGAACAACAGTGGGATGTTGTATAACTTGTATAAATCCATTGCTAGTAACTAGTTTGGATGATAAGAAGTATGGATAACAAGTGAAATAAGGTTTTACCATAAAATTTGTGAACTCTACTTCCTTTTTTAAATGGCATCATTGTGAAAAAAAAAAAAAAAACATGTGGCATCATCATGGAAAAAAAAAAAATCAAATGTTATGGAAATGATAAATATTATTTTTTTATTCTATAAAAAAATAAATTGGACTAATGATTCTAACTTTTCGTTGAAAGTTGAATCTTGATAAGTTTACAAGTCTATTATAAATAAATATTCTAATTTATTTAAAATAAGGTTTTAGAGTAAACTACAAATTAATTATCAAGTTTGAAAATATTATTTGACGGAAAATTTTGTGAATTAATTATAACTGAAATGTATATATATTTTTTCAAAATATAAAAAAAAAAGAAATTTATAAGGTTTAATACTTATTTTTGAATATTTTTGTTAATTTGACTAGGTTTAATTGGCTATATTTGTTTTTGTTGATTAAGTTTAATTAGTTACATTTGTAAGTGTGAACTAATATATTTATTGTTTGCATGAGTTATACATAAAATTTTTTTATCGTAAAATAAATATAAAAAGGGAACATCATTATAAATTTGATGTAAAAGCTTACATAATAATTTGTAATTTTTGTTTTAAAAAGCAAATTATATAATTCAATTATATTTAATTGTATTATACATAGTAATATTTCATGTTGAGATATTAGGTGTTTAAATTGAAATTAAATCATACACAGTATGTGCACAATTGAATTTTAATTTTCTTTTCCTTTTTTTTTTTTTTTTTTGAAGAGAATTGAATTTTAATTTTCTTATGGTTAATAATGAAAAATTAATATAATCACTATGAAAACTTATATCACAACAATTATAAATAAGTAAAATTAATTTAATGTTAAACATATTAAATAAAATTATTAAAAAATATTTAATATCACTTCATGCATTGCCTGTATAGTACAAAAATAGGGAATCACCAATTACTTATGTTACACATCACATGTAATGTTATTTGATAATGTTCAATATTAGTAGTAACAAGAAATAATATACTACCGGAGGAATACTAAAAATATGATTTAATTACTATTATTAAAGTAATTTTTTTAAGTATTATTAAAATAATATTGTTACTTGTACAACTATCACATAATAAATTGCATATCATAAACTTCGTATAAATTTGCACTACTTTTATTTCTTATATTTGGCGATAAACGATTAAAGCGGTGGTTTTTTTTTTTTTTTTTAAATATATTATTAAATACAATAATATTTTTATTTTCATTAATCGAAAATTAAATATTGTTTTCATTAGTGTGCTTGATTAAATTTGGTTTAAGTGTCCAACATAATATTGTATGTCCTCTAGTTGAAATACTTAATTATTTTTCTATTAATAAAAACATTAGTAAGAAAATAAAGTTATAACATAGGATAAACATGTATAAATCGTGAATACAAAAGCTACATGGAGGTTCTTTTTTTCTTTTCTTTTCTTTTTTTTTTAAAGTATTGTAATTGTAAGAACCTAAATAATTGCGCATTACTTAAAGTGAAAATGAGCGAAAACAACACAAAACACTATTACTACATTGATCATTAGTAGGTTAAAAAATGGGTTTAATCAAAATAACATATAATTATAAATTAACTTTGATTAAAATTTTATTCAAGTACATTTTTCAACAAAAGAAATTTTATAGATTTATTTCTTAAAAATAAAATAAAATATTTTATAATTAATTTCAAACACAATTCAATGGATATTTTTTATTATTTTAATCTAAATTATTTTTCTAAAGATAGAGGTTGATTGATTTATTTAGAATTTGATATTACATTTACAAATTTATCCTTATGGTTTTTACAGGATGTTTAATGGTGGAGTGGATTTTAGAGAATAAAGAAATCGTGAGAGTGGATTACGGCCACAATTACTGACAGACCCCTTTTCCTAGGCGATCTGCCGGCACCCTACGGTGACCCTCCAGCTAGCTCTTACGCTCAACTAAAGGATTCCCGCAGAGTTAAGCCGTATACTTTTTCAATCCTTTTCGAAAACAGCGGAAATGCTGGGAAATTTTTCTTTTTCATTTTAAACCTTTGAAAAATAATTTAAACAAATTTGGGCAACATCCCGTCTGTTTTTCGGACTTTGCCACCTTATAAATTATAAAATTTAACACTTCTAAATATCACAAAAACAATTTCCCTAAACTACGGAGCCTCAGACTCTCATTTTTCATTACAACCACAACCACAATTTCATATTTCAATTTATAAATTGATTATCAATAAAATCATATGTCATGCATCAATTTACTTCAAAAACATAATTTAAATCCACAAAAGAATATTTACAAAACCACGTGGATATAACCAAATATATACATCTCTTAATATTAAACAAAAAGAGGGATAGGAAATCACATCAGCACTGTCGCCGCGGTTGTCTGGTAAAAGGTAACGTCTTGGGGCAGTCCGCAGCTATGGTACCTATGCCTGGGGAGGTTTATTTAAAAATACAGAAAATATTGGGTGAGCTTTAAAAGCCTAGTGAGTGTCATATAACATTATTTAAAATTACATTTTTATAAAAACCTCCCAAAAATATTTTCAAATCAATTCTATTTATTTTAAATCAAGTTTCATGCATTAATATTATAAAACACATATTGCACGGTTTTTCTTTTCATAAACGAATCATCTATGGTTGCGGGGTTTTATTCTAAAACTCTTTTCTTTTTAATGAAACGAACTGGTCCGACTCCGCTCGAATGTGTCCTGCCAACCAGCCGTTTTCATTATTATAAACCAAATATGGTCCGACTCCACTCGAAGGTGTCCTGCCAACCAATCCGGCTCCCGCCAACCTATAGTGACCCGTGCCTCATGACACCCTAGTATAGAGCGGGATCCTGAAACGCTCTCTGTCCGGTTCATGTAGCGGAATCCTGCATCGCTACAGAGCGGAACTCTGTCTCGCTCGAGTAACCTAGCTAATAATATACCTTTCACGTGCAGTGGGCTAATTTCTCAGACATCTCTGACTGACATAACACTTTGCGGGTATCTCCCACGGTTAGTATAGTTAGTGACATACTTACACTACTAACTCTACCAATGCATGCTTCGGGTACTCAACCCAGACCGGTGATACTCTTTGGGTAAGTCATAGGTTTTATTTTTATCTTTATAAAATTACAAATCATTTCACATATATATGATTCAAAACGAGAAATCATTAATTTTATTTTAATGAAAATACAAAACCATATTATCTGTTACCGTGCCGTTTCCCATTTAAATCATATTTCACTTTCATCAAAATATCCAAACATGCATGAAACATTCATTCATATATCAAATCCACAAAAACGTAATAAAAATCATTTTGACACTCACCTTTCGCTATCACTTCCGAATAACTATCCGGAAGGCTCTAAAACTGCACTCTAGCGCTCTACCCCAGCTCCACTGGCTGATTCGTCACCTACACAACATATATAAACGTAAATTATCGTTCGCGTCAACTTATGGGAACTTGAATAATAAAAAATTACATAATCACCCCTAAGTGACCCTTTTTAGGCGTAACTCTCCATTTTTGATTCTTTAATTTAATCTTCGACTTTTATTAATCTCAATACGCCTAATTAAACTTATTAGAGTCATCCGAACTCTCAACGGATGTCATATGGGCTAATTTACGAAATTACCCTTTTTAACTAGTTTAGCGTACGTTTTGATTTATCTCTAAATCCTTGGTATTTTCTTGGTTTTTTAAACTTCCAATATGCTTAAATCCACTTACTTTTTAACTCATATTTAATCAAAACTAACCAACAACCAAATCGGAATAAATCCATTTCAAATCAACCTAATCACTAACAAAATCATCAATATTTAAACTCAAACAACTCACCCCTATTTGTTTCTCTTCTCGCGGCTTATCTCTTTTCTTCTCTCCTCTTTCTGCCGCTGGTCTGTGCGTGCACGAAAGGCTGGTTCTGGTCGTGTTTGCAGCTGGATTTGAGCTGGGTATGGCAAGCTTGAAGGTCTGGTTCAGCTGGTTTGAGTTCGGTAGGTCGTACGCGTCGGAACAGCATCTCTCTGTCGTCGATCTGCTCAACTTCGATCGTCTTTACCGTGCGGTTTTGGTCGGCGAGCTGCACGGTGATAGGGCTGAGCTGGTCGGTCAGACAAGCTAGATCGACATCGATCTTTTCTGCACGATAGGGTCTGGTTTGTTTGTTCTACGCGCGCTCGATCACGTCTAGTTCTCGTGCTGGTTGGCGCGGCGGCAAGTCTGGTCGGTGATGGTGGTGAGTCCAACGACAACTTCTTCTCTTCTTCTTCTTTCTTTCTTCTTTCTTTTTTCTCTTCTTCTCCTTTCTTTCTTCTTTCTTTTTCTTTTCTTCTCGATCAAGCGACTGACTTTGTCTTTTATTTTTGAAAGTCAACAAACAATGTTTTGGCTTCTAATTTCCTCCCCAAAAATATCAATAATTCCACTTACACCCTAAGAAAATTCCATTCTCTACCCTTAACTTTTAGCTTAATTTTACTATGACCATAATTATTAAAATTTATCCTCAATTTAGTCCCTTTGTACCTTAAAAATTATTTGATTTCATTTATCATTTTAACTTTCCGTTTAATCTCCAATTGAATTTAAATCAATCCCTATGGGTTCTCTATGACCTTAAGCGTCTCCATAATTAATTTAGGGTCTCTAATTAATACTTAGGGACTATTACTGGGAAATCCGTACAATATAAAAATAGAGGGTTTACAATTACGAAACTAGGGGTACATTTGATTAGAATACACCCATTTTATAAAATACTGGATAAAATCCACAATTTTATAAATGGCCAAAATCCACCAAGTTTCATAAAATGTTGCTTAACATCCTTCGCTAGTTTCATAAATGATTAAAGTCCAACAGTCTTTTATACTTTAAAATATATGGATATTATTAAGAGAAAAATTAAAAATTATCCAAATTAGAAAAAAAAAAATCATTTTGAGTCAATTTCAAGAAAAAATTTGATTTTAGCTCCGCAAACAAATTAATTACATCCAATACTATTAAGCATGATGGGAGAACCTCCCGTCATGTTTGGCCGTGATGGGATGGAAGCCTCTCGTCACGCTTAGGCAAATGTGACAGGAAAGCTTCTCGTCACACTAACGAGAGGCTCTCTTGTCACACTTGAGTATGATGGAAGGCTCTCTTCTCACACTTGGACGTGGCGAGAAGTTGTCCTATCACGCCTGTGCGTGATAAGAGGTAAGCGTGACAGGACAGCCTTCCATCACGCTTCTCTTGTCACGGTATTTTAAAACTTTACTAAGAGGGGCATTTTGGGAATCACGGGGCATTGGGTGTAGTTTATTTGTTTGATGGGTCAAAAACAAATATTATTTTGTAAGGGATAAAAACAATTTTTGGTTTTGAAATAATGGTAGTTTTGAAATTTTTACTATTATTAAAATATACCTCATTTTATAAAATATTGGACAAAATGCACATCATAATGTCATAAATGGCCAAAATCCATTTTGTTTCATAAAATATTATTATAATTCTTCTCTTGGTTTCATAAGTGGTCAAAAAATGCCCTAACACTTTCATTATTCTCCAAAACCTACTGTACCATTAAAAAATTTCTTAAACCTCATATGGGTAAATATGTAAATTGAAAATTAAATCCTTAAAAAAAAAAAAAATTCTGAAATTATATTAAAATTAAGTGTTAATAGATTTATGTGTTTTTAAGAAATAAATTTAATAAACTGATTATTTTCAAAAATCTAATTACATAATAATTTAATCCAATTTAAGTATGTTTTTTTAAATAATCCAATTTAAGTTATTATATTTTACCATATTTAAAAATTGAAAATTAAATTGGATTATGAAGCTAAAGATTTTTTTTTTTTAAATAATTTTTGTGAAAGATCCATGCTTTAAGAGAGCTAATCTATGAATGAGACACATTTTTGTCTATAGTTATCTCGATCTTTAACTCAAACATATAAACTACACACCCATACCTAAATAGCACTAATTGTATATATGAATTTTAGCAAACATATTTGAAATAAGTGTATTTAATTTTATATTATTTAATTTAAGTCTATATGATGGATATATGCTTAAATTTAATCTTATGTTTGTGCAAAAATATTATAAGTTAAGGATGTTTGACTAAATTAGATTTAATTGAGGTATACTTATTAAAATCATATCTTGGGATATTAGGTATTAACAAGAATATTAAATTACGCATATTTGGTGTAAAATTGTATTTTATTTTTTATGTTATTCAATAAAAAAAGTAATATAATTAATGCAAGAACTTGTGTAACATTTTTTTAAAAAAATAAATTATAATTAAATTGCATTTGAAATTTGCATCCAAAAACAATTCTTAATTACTTTACAATTCAATTACAAGTAAGAATTTTAATTTTACAAAAAATAAAATCACTATATTAAGAGTAGATTAAGGGTGAAACATAGAGAAGCAACAAAGAAGCAGTTGTTTGGTGATCAAAATTTACAAAATTCAATTAAGTGGTTCTCGAATTAAGAGTGTAGTTAAAAATGTGATTAAGATAAAGATGAGAGAACTCAGGAGTTGTGTTGACTCGGGGTCCTTGACTTTGAAGTCAGAGAATATGGCACGTATTATGCAAGGAAAAATATTGGCGGTGAAATGTTATCCTTGGAACACTCTAATAATGGTTGTCGTTTGAAATAAGTTCGGGAATGTTGGAAAGATGTTGATCATTTAATAAAGGGTAATATTGACTTTTTACTTACTAATGTGCTAATGAAACTCAAATAAGTTTTTTGGAACTAGTGAAACAAATCCTCAGTTATTAGGTGTTATTTGATAGGATTTATACGGAGGAGAAAATCTTGAATTTGGTGCTAGTGAAACAAATCCTTAATTATTTGGTGTTATTAATTTGATAGGATTTACATGGAGAAGAAAATCTTAGATTTAGAGTTAGGTGTGAACATTTGTCAGGTTGGGTTGGGTTAGGTTGGATCGAAAATTTCAACACAACCCAACGTAGTATAGTTTTCAACCCAATTCAACTTAACCCATCCTAGCTCTTTTTTTTTTTTTTTTTTTTTAGATTTAATTCAACCCAATGTAATTCAACCTGACCAAAAGTAATCAACTTGTGTTAGTCAGTCGGATTGGGTTGCATATGCCCACTCCTACTTAATATGGAGAATCTACACACATTTATAGACAATCATACACAAAAAGAGTAATGCTAAACTTCATAATTTTTTTATCCAAATTCTTGCCCAAATGACATGACTTATGAGTTGTCAATATCATATTAATTATCATATTATCTAATGATTAATAAGATGTTGACAACTCATATGACATTATTTGGGCATAGATTTGACAAAGAATTTAAGAAGTTTAACAATACTCACACAAAAATTGTCAATCATAGCTTTTATAATGTATGCTTTAAGCATATTTGGTGAAATTTAATGAAATTTTTTTACTTTTTAATATAATTTTTTATGTGGATGATAGATATAATAAACTAGACTTCCACAAAAAATTTATAAATTTTTCGGGTGCATAGTTATTATTATTTTTTTCCTACCTTTTAGAAGATAAACTATTAGAGACAAAAGGAAAAAACATTAGAAAAATAGTTCATGAATCCGAAAATCTTTAATTTTTACTCAAAAATATTATTTATTTTTCTTATAATGCATATTTTAACATATAAAATTCCATGAAATTTCATGAAAAGTGTTCATTATGTTAAAATAAGGGAGTTCCACGTAGGAAAACTATCTCAATTTCGATGTGCTTGTAATAATTAAAGCCCATGTAATTTTTGGTACATTTAAGAAGAAATCATCTTAGAGAGTATTTGCGAAAAGTGAAATAATAATGAAGGAGAAAAAAAGCCAAAAAAATTCAGTCACACGCAAGAACACCAAGTTTACGTGGATTGGCAAAAGTTGCCTACATCCACGGACGTAAACTAGAAAATTAAATAATGGGAAAAAAAAATAGTACAAGATTAATCACACAAGTCTAAAAACCCAAACCCTGAGCCCTTGTAGACTCTCTCTCAGCTCACTTCTCTCTAATTCCCAAGAGAAGAGAAAAATTAAATACATCTTGTCTCTCCAAGCAACTAATATATATAACCACAAAACATATGCTAAATACAGGTACAATATTAAGTAGACAAGATATGGAAATTTTCCAACTCTTACAAAATTCCTGCTCCTGAAATAAAAAAAAAAAAAATGATAATAATAAAAAAAAACAGGAAAAGAAAGACATTACAAATAGAAGTATATAACAGAGCTCTTAAAGTATAAATGTAATGATGAGCGTGTGCCCTGGGAACATGATCCATCTCAAAATGCTGAAACTGAGCCTCGAGTTCCCTTGCGTCATTATACACTTGAGGCAAAATTGGATATTGACTTTGCATTGACCCTGAACCTGTTCTATGGAGAGTTTTTGTAAGATTTAAATATAGTAGCCTACAGTCATTTATTAGCATAAAAAAAGCTGCTTATGAATTTAAAAAGAAATTAATGAAAATTAAGTATAAATTGCAGACACAAAAGTGAAGAAACAACCTGCTTGGACATAGTTGACCATCAGCTGCTTGAAAACAAACGTTTGTATTGTAATGCTCTAGAGTTGTTTCATTAAGCAAACCAATATTTAGATGCTTAACGAGTAGGTACTACATACCACGCTTCCATTTTCATCAAGCAAAACAACTCCAGCACCAGCTCGATCTTCCTAGATCCTTTGGAGGCACAATCATAATCAATGGTCACATAACTCTTTTGAAGCAACAATGCTATTCTGATGCAAACGTAAGCATATATAGCAATGAACTACATACATGAAAGACCCTATTCTTTGGCAAAAAATGAGACCCAATTATCACGAAACACATCGAAAACTTGTCTAACTCCAATTGAAATGTGAATGTCAAGTTCAATCTTTTTTTTGAAAATTAGTCATTCTGTAATTTACTCTTTGTAAAAACCAAACCATGTTAGCATAAAAGGTACTCAAAATAGTATGTGAATTGCATTCTCAGATGTTTTTTTTTTTTCGTTTTAATCTAACAAAAATTACTACAATCCAAAACTATGCTTTAGACCATCTCAATTCGCTATAATATAGAAGTGAAAATGCAATCATCTTGGACTTTCTTTTTTAACAATGAAATGTTTTAGCTGATCATATACTCAATTATATTTAATTGATTAATCTATTTTAAAATGTTCTTGGATATATTCTTTTGACATTAACCAAAACAATTTAATTGTAGTAGTGTTACGAAAAACCCACAAAATTTAATAGTGATATTACAAGCAGCACTGAAAACTTGTTATTTATAAAGCAGAGCATTTGAAAAATGAACACATGATTCAGTAAAATAACTAATAAAATCACAACTTAATGTAGTCATTATCAATTTTAATTGAATTAATTGCTGCAAATTATATGAATTTTTGCCAAAAAAAAAAAAAAAAAAAAAATCCTACTAATCTATAAGCAAGTCTGTAAAAGTTATAATAATTCAAATCTCAATTTAATCAATAACCAATTGCTTGCACTGTTCAACTTAGTAGTCTCAAATTCATTTGGCAAACAGTAATTGTAAACTCCATCAAACCAAAACTTGAATCTCAAGATTTATAAAAAATCTTCAATTTTAAGACATGAATTTCGAGACATCAAAAACTTTCAAAATTATTTCAACGGCAGCATCAATGCTTTTGTATTTTTCAGCATCAAAAACTGATTCAACAAGGAAAAATGAATATGAAGTTCACTGTTAAGGTTGTTTTAACGTTTATGTCTCCTACCATAAAAATGATCAAATTTCATCAATTAATTGAAAAGCGAAAAATTAAATGCATGATGAAGACGATTAATACCATTTTGTTCATCTACTTAACTAGCTTAAGAAAAGTAGCATAGTTTCACTTATATACATATTAAAAAAAAAAAAAAATTATCCTATATCTAGTGACCGAATTGTCAAACTTAAATTTAGAATATTGTTTTGGTAATACAAGTATTACTAATCATTAAAATGCCGTGAGTCAAAATTTATTTAAAAAATTATGTCATGTACTGATAAAATTATATCCAACAATCACTATAAAATGAGAATATTGAATGGGTAAAAGATAGGTAAGAAGCTGACTAAGGATGATTGTTGCATCAGGAAAGGAACAGAGCTCAACAAAGGTAACAAGAAGCCACCAATAGTGCTCCATGCAGAGCAGGACAATATTTATGCACAAAAATATCACTTTCATCTATCAGACAACAACTTAACACCTAAGAACGTCATTTAACCATACACAAAAACTTGGCAGGTATGCACAAGATTGGATCATTGTAACATGCCTTGGTTTATGAGAAAATGTTGCAGTAAACAATTTATGTGTAGTCAGTGTGCAGTATATTAATAATATTATAGACTGTACGATGAACTAGTCAGAAATTAAAAATAAAATTAGAAAAAAAATAGGAATTAAAATTTGTTTAGAAGCCAAGAAAATAACATAAACTGTGTTTAGTGATATATAGAACAAAAATTGGATGAAACTCAAGAATTTAACAGTTTGAAAATAAAAAACCAATGCAAGTTTAGAAGCACATGATGTGGTGGTTACCGTTATTGGTCCAAACGTTCCATCAACCTTCTTCTACTTCCTCTTCTTCTTCCTCTTCTTCTTCTTCTCCTTCTTCTTCATCAATGCTTTCCTTGTCCGTCATCGCATTCCATTTCATATTCTTCCTCTAGGGGACACTAGATGAAGAGAGAAGAGTCAAGATTTGCCATTAAATGAAAATGTAGATGTTAATTTCTAGCTAATTATTATAAGAATATATTCAGACATCTTGGCATAGAAAAGGAAAAAAATATCGAAATGCAAAGGGGAATGAGGAAATTTGATGAAGCTATGCATACCTTCTCAATATTTTGCTGTGCTATGGAAGTATTAAGGTGCTCTGCTATGGAAGTATTAAGGTCACCTTCCCAACAACCTTCTGTTTCTCCTATTTGTAGAGTGTGTAGCTTGGGTGTTCTTAACTCTCCCAGAGAAAAAATATTCACATTTGGACATTGATTTACAACTACTTTCTGTAGGGATGGAAATTCAATTGTGCAAGTCCCTGAGTAGAAGATTGAAAGGCTTGGTAGATGATCAAGTCCCAAATGTTTCAGCTGGTTGAAAATGATCCGATCTTCCACTTTATCACCCTTATGTGTTATGATCTCTTTTATCTTTTTGCAATTGATTACTTCCATTCTTGTAAGTTGCACTAGACTTTTAGCGGTTGAGGGTGCCAATAAATTGAGCAATTCATCACAATTTGACACTTTCAAAGTTGTCAAATATCTCAGAGACATTGTGGATGGCACTAAACTCCTTAAGTTCCCACATCTGGATACCTTTAGAGTGGTCAAATTTTGAAAAGCTTTATCAAGTTCAGAATATTCCTCCCACAGAAGCAAGTCAGACAACTGACAGAATTCTAAGAAGCTCAATTTATTGGGGGATTCAGAATGTTTTTCTTTACAAACCAGCCCTTCACATAAGAATAAATCCTTGAGGAAACCATTATAAACAGCAAGTGATATATTGTTGGGCAATTTGCAGAGAAAACAAGAAGGGCAAATAGCAGCTTCTGTAAAGGGACCTGACAACTCAAGGTAATTCAGCGTGCATGAATACTGCGAAAACATTTCACGTGACATGTCTTTCGCAACACAATTCCCATCCAACCTCAGCCGTTTCAAGCAAGGGAATGCAATCTTAAAAATACACCAAATTAGTAACTTATTTTAGGTTCAATATTATTAAGTGAACATGCATTTTGAAAATTTAAAAACATTGTAATTTCACATTTAAATAATCAAAAGAGTTTTAGGTCAATTAAAAATTATGATGGTGATAATCCAAATATATTTAAAGTTCTTCTTGCCTGTAACTTGATTTTTTATGTAATTTGATACCAAAATTTATTTGGTAGTTGACCTCTATAGCACATTTTGACGAAGGACTTTAAGACTAACCATTGTATTGAAAAATATGATATTATTAATAAAGCTAAAGCCACATTTCAAATATATTGTTGAATTGTGTCAAAATTAAACCAATAATATTTTACAATATGCTTAAAATGAATATGTATAATTTAAGTAGCCATGATCATTCTAAACTAGTATTCTAGCATGTGATCTGCTCGTATTTTCACTAAAAGTTAACGGAAAATTAAGTTTCAATCAGAATCAGATTTTGATTTTCTAGATATTTTAGAACTAGTCAATAATGTTGGATGTAGAACTATAACATTGTGCAGAAATGTTATAAAAATAAGTTGTTGGGTTTCATACCTTATCAATTAAGAACAGGGGCTGTCCACTTAGGATATCATGTTGGCTCTCCTCATGACTTTGAAATTCTGAAGCAAGCATCTCCACTTCATGGCAACTCCACACTGTTAACGTCTCTAACTTTGGCCATTTTGAAATGTATAAACTTGAATGGAAACGTTTAATTCTTGGTAGATTCTTCAGCTCTAGCTTTGTTAACTGAGGAAACACAAATTCAGAGACTGCTTCCACGTCATCTTCCTTGGTAATAATTTCCTCCATCATGCAAGAGACTATATACAACTCTTCAAGTTGATCAAGACCTCTACCTACGGAGGCTGGAAAGAGGCTTTTCAGACATTCACAGAAGCGAACTGATAGTTAATGTAGATTCTGAGAAGATAGAATGACTTGGGAGTCCATATTCCATACATGCTTAAGCTTTGGCAAATTATGTAACTGTAATGTTTTCAATTGAGCTGCAGCGATACCATGTGTTTTCTTGCTACCAAACGCATCGAGTTCAAATATCCTTTCTACTGAATCACATTTTTTTACTACCAATTTGTCTAGTCTTTGCAGTCTTCCAAGCATATTAGATGGAAAAACACTAAATAGCTTATTACAACCATGTACATGAAATAATTCTAATTTGCAAAAGAAATCCAAGTAGAGCTGATCGTGCCATATTTTTCTTATGTTATCCATATGCTCTATTCTCAATTTATTTAAATTAGAGAGTCCTACCTGAAGGTTCCATTACTTTTTGCATTAGTAACAACCCATTATTTTCAAATTAAACGAAACATAGTTATGTGATGATAAATCAAACTTAAATTCTAATTAAACAAAAACAAATGTGCATCCAACAGTGAGTGAACAAAGAAGAAAGACATTGAAGCAAAAAGACGAACAAATTACCTTTTCATCAAAGAAAGGTTGAATGTTAGCCTGGAGCTTCTCCTCTGAGTTCATTCCACTACATTCCGCACTTTCAGTCACATTTGCACATACAGATTCGGAGATGAATGTTTCCATATTTGGGCAATCCTTAATCCACAGATGTGACAAGGAAGACAAATCAATTAAAATCCCAGTAAAATTGCAGAATCTTGTAAGTTTTGGAAGATCATGAAGTTTCAATTTGTGTAGATTAGGAAATGACACTGCATTTGGCCTTTCTTCTTCTGTAACTACTACCACTTCCATAACCTTACAATTGATTATCTCAAGCTTCTCGAGTTGGTCTAGACTTTCAACCATAGAAGAAGAAAATACAAATTTCAAATTACTCAAACCGCAAATGCCCAAGAATGTTAAATTGTGAAGGTAAGAAGATGTTGCCAGAGATTGGTTGCTCCATATCACTTCAGAGCCGATAGATTCCAGTACCAAGTCATATAAGGAGGGCAAGGAAACCTACACATGAATAATTGTTGTATGAACACCCTGTTCGACTAACATTATCAATTATAGCTCTTTCGGTTTCGTTAATAGTAAAATAATCAGGTAATGAGGTTCTTCAGTCATTCAAAACAAGTACAAAACATCTCATTTGCCGGAAAATGACTGAAGACTCTCAGTTGCATTAAAACTCTCGCACTATTTTTAACGAAATAAAGTCAGAGCTATGGAAATTCAAAGTCGTCAGAAATTTGCGACATCAAGTCATCTAAACTTATTGATTTTCTAACTATTGCATAGAAACAAAAAAGAAAATTCACCTGTTTGTCCAGGAGATGATGTACACCATTGCAAGAGTTTGTTTCTTCCTGTTCTGTGTTAACTACGATGGTCTCACATGCTGAGCCAGAGAAAAATGTATTTAGCTTGGGACAGTCTATAATCCTAAATGTACTTAAGGAGGGGAATTCAACTGAATTTCCAGAGCCAAATTTTGTGAGTTTTGGAAGTCCTTTTAGCTTTAGATAGATTAATTTAGGGAAAATCTTCTCAATCGATCCTTCTGCTCTTGCAAATTCTTCCATGTTAAATATTGCCTCCATTGACTCACAGTTCCGTATCTTAAGTTTTCGTAGTTGTACAAAATTTTTAACCATACAACATGGAAAAAGAAATTTCCAACCATTGAACTTCTCCATAGTCAACTCCACTAAAGTTTGACAATAGGAAGGTTCAGCTGTGAGTTGATTAAGACATGTGCTCTCAATGTTAAATGAGGACAATTTCAAATTCTCCAACCTTGGGAGTAGAATCTGCAGACACAATTTTACTTTTTATTTGAGGATTTAAAAGTAAGGTTTACATACACTTAATGATCTTTTATTTTTGACTTGTAAACCCCATGATAATTTAAAAGAAAAAAAGAAAACAAACAGGAAGTGCAAGAAAACATACATTTTGACTGAAGAAAGCAATGAAATTGTTCGGATTATCTTCGGAAAGGATTTCTTGAAATCTCATATCAGGTGTAAGCGTGTTTAAACCAAATCTCATAAGATGTGGTAGGCATTGTAGTGTCACGGTGTGCAATTGAGCGAACTCAATCTTACTTGTCTGTTCACTTTTATGGATTTGTTTGCTTTCCACAAAAACAATCTCTTCTAGATTATTGCAGTGAGTTACTTTGATTTCTTGAAGCTGCAAAAGGTTTCTGGCCATGGGCAGTGCAAGATGCTTCAATTTATCACATTTTCCAACTTTAATGACTTTTAAGTGGCTAAAAGACTCCACTGTAAGTTGACCATGATAAATCTTCTCCAAGTTGATCAAATTTTGAAGGACTAGAGACTCTAACCTATTGGAAAAGGCATTGCATGGTCCCCATCCATCTGAGTTGACAATATATTGTATTTGGGGAGCATTTTGTATATGAAGATGCTTCAACCATTGGAAACCTTCCCTGTTAAGTTCTTGTAGAACATTCTCAACAGTCTCAAGTGCATCTAGGTGAAGATCTTCAACTCTTTTCAACAATGATTTGATCCCATTACTCAAAGAAAACCTATTGTTTAATTTGAGTTTCAATGTTCTCAAGGTTTCATATTTATGGGACCATTTCCACAAATCTCCAATAAGTATTCTATATCTTTCCAACTTCCCAAAGAACAAGTCGTGAGGTATCACCTGAGCTTCACGGACATGTATTTCTAAGGTTGTCAATTTAGACAATTTCTTTAACTCATCAAGACTAGCATTACTTTGTCCTTCAACATCCCATTGAACAAAACTGTTGCCTATATAGAGTTCTTCTAACCGTGTCAAGCTTGATAAGACATTTGGTGGGATTACTATGAGTTTAGAACAATTGCTCAAATCTAATAATCTTAAATGAGTCAATTGTCTAATTTCTCCAGGTAATTGTTCAAATTTAGAATTTAAAAAGCTTAGGATTTCTAATTTTTTTAACCCTCTAACAACTGATATATCTCCGATCAAGCAACCATCCAAACATAAAGTTTGAAGATTTGTTAGCTGGCAAAGTGATGAAGGTAGGGATGACAAATTAAATCCAGTCAAATCTAGAACTTTGAGTTCTTTCACCCCGTCGAAAAAGACATCCGTTATTTGTAAAGGAGGCTGAATTTTTCCCAAACAAAGGAATTCTAATTTCGGAAATTCCAACCTTTCAGGAAGCCCATCAATTAATTGGCGTTTAATAGAAACAGCAGTTGACTCTTTGGGCAATCCTTCCTCCAGCATTTTTTTCATGCTAGTAACATTTTGAATACTAAACATGGGCTTATCGTTGGATGATGCAATTGAAATGGCAACATCATGGATGATGTCATGCATTTTAACCCAACCGGTACGATTACCATCCAACAACAAACATGAAGCTTTGAGATTACTGATCAATGCATGCATCCTATTCCTTGCATCTTCCATTGTATTGACATCTTTAAACCAACCCAAACCCATACCATATTTGAACAAGTCATTGGTCGATACAGAACATGTGCTGTCTAGACTACAAAGCAGGAACAATGATTGTTCCTCTGGCCCCAGAACTTTGTAACTCAATTCTATGGTTGAGTACACACCTTTCGCCATTCCTCTGATGGGCTTTGGATTAGACCTTCTAAGCCCTTCCAAAGCACTCTTCCAATAAAAAAGATCCTTATTTTTCAAGGCATTTGCAATTGTTTTAATTGCTAACGGCAAGCCAGCACATTTCTCAACTATCTCAACTGCAATAGGGTTGAAACCAGGTTCTTCTTTTGAATGATTAACAATCTTCCAAAATAAATCCGTTGCTTCTACATTAGATAGAATGTCGACCTTGAAATTCTTTTGTGTATCCATATCATTGCGTAAGACATCTAGATCTCTAGATGTCAACAACAGTTTGCATTTCCTTTGATTAGCATTTCTTCCTCTTTGGTCGACTTGTGTGACACTTGGCTTCTCATCCTTCCAAAACGGAATCCCAATAGCATCCAGATCAAGTTTCTCCCAAATGTCATCTAAAATCAGTAGGACACTAGTTTCTTTCTTCAACCTCTTATGTAATTGAGCAGCTCTTCCAGATGAGCTCTCCTTGTGAAATGTCATATTCAGTTCATCGGCAATTTTTCCTTGAAGTTCTACGATATTAGGAGTCTGTTTTACCTCAACCATAACTACCACATCAAATAACCTTTTTTCTTTGACATGAGCAGCAACTCTTTCAACAAGTGTGGTTTTACCCACACCTCCCATGCCATGCACTCCAATCAAGTTGACACTTTCATCCAGTACTAATGCCTCCATGATCTTCTCAAAAACCGGAATTCTTGAAATAAAGTCTTCACATCCTCTGGCATACATGGATATTGTCCTTTGAATGGGAGGAAGGTATGAAATTTTCTCAAATTTTCCTGCCTCGTGGAGCTTGACCCCATCCTTTGCCGTCTTCTCTGCTTTCTTGCTGAGAGAGTAACGTGTCATCTGATTGGAGCAGAAGCCAATGGAACACAACTTCCCTGCTTTGTCTTGCTCATCAATGATAGGTTTCACAGCCTTTTCAACAAACTCATCCACGCTTTCCATCCAACCCTCGACAAACTTTTCGATCTCTTCGCCTTGTCTCTTAGCCTCATCAACAGAATGCTGCACACTCTCTCTTTGACTAGTCAGCTTCTGAACTTGCTGCTTCAGCTCCTCCATGTTGGTGTTGTACTTGAAGGGATAACATATCTGCTTCCCAATAGGAACAACCAACACCTCTGCAACTTTTGCTGCAATTGAAATAACGACCTCCACCATTTTCTGTTTCTTATCACTCTTTGCTTTCTCTCTGTTTTTTTGTTTTACTTTTCTCTTTTTCGTAATTTTTCTCACTCCCCTTTCTTAAACACGGTAACAAACTGAAGATGATATCAAACTTTTTTTTTTTTATTTGTCCAAATAAATATTTTTTTTTTTGGTTTTTCAAATGTGGTTTTTGAAGAACTAGAAAAGTAGAAGATATTAGCAATAATCAGAATGATTCAACAACAAACTACACCGTCTAGAGAAACAACTAACAATAAATAAATATATTTTTTTTAATCTATAAAGCAAATTCTTAAGAAAAAAACAACAACAACGATATTTACGGAGTATGAAGGAAAAGCAAACTGAAGAAATGTGCAATAAACAGAATGTTTCAACAACAGATAGAAAAACAACTAACAATAAACAGAAGTCTGATTTTTTTTTTCTTTTTTTGGTTCTATAAATTAAAAGGAAAATTCGAATCAAACAATTAAAAAGACAAGAACATATAACAAATTCAAATCAAACAATTCGTTTTTTTTTTTTTTAATAATTTTTTTGGTTTTTTTCTTTTGTAATACTAAAGTGGATGGATGCCAGTAAAGCTAACAAAATGAGAAACAAGCAAATTAAGTAACGTAATAGCAAATGAAACAGAATAATTCAACTAGCAAAAACGAGGACCAAAACAAACCTTTCTTAGTAGCTAGAGATCTTAGCTTTTGCTTTGTGGGAATCACGGATGTAAAATAACAGCTTTCACTTTGTGAGAAGATTTTTTTTTTTTTTTTTTTTGAGAAATGTGAGAAGATTTTCGAAACCAAGCAAACAAATAGCCAAAGATGAATATGAAGTGATCAGAAGACTAGTGAGTATGTGAGCGTAGTAAAGTCGATTCATGCATTATTATGTCATTATTATTATTATTATTATTATATTTTTATGTATTTCATGGATATGCTGTCATTTTGAAAATCTTACGGGTGAATCACAACCATCCATTGTGTCGCAAAGTTGGTGGTCCAACACAGTGGAGTTCATTATCCAACCGTCACGATTTATGGTTAGCACAATCACAAGTGACAGTCCTGTGCTTAAATATGTTGTACTGTCAATTGTCTCCTCCTTTGTTTAATAATGTCAGCAGAGTCTTTGTCATCATTTGTTTTATAAACAAAGACTACTTTTTTCTCTGGCAGCATTGTTTTTAATGCTTGACCAGAACCGAGTTCGAAATTATAAAAGATATAACAAAAATGTATTTCACTGTTTATAAATTTTGATTATCTTTATTTTTTTTCACCACTCTTCATCGGCTCACCATCTCTCTTGTCTTCAACCTCAAGAGTACGATTTCAAAAATAAAAATAAATATACTTCGTGAACAAAACATTTGAATTACACATACAACTTTAAATTAATTTTTTTGGTCGTCATTTGTTCTATAAACAATGACAACAGAGTCTTTGTTATCATTTGTTTTATAACTTCCTATATGAAGAGACAACCTTATGATGTTGAAAATTAAAAACAAACACAGTCTTTGTCATCATTTGTTTTATAAATAGAGATTTATGGGTTTTCATCACTGGAAACCCAGAGATTTTTGTCAAAAAAAAAAAAAATTATACTTCTTCATCGTTGAAGAATACTATTTTTCAAAGATGAAGAACACTCTCTCTTGACCATGGGTCTTTGTCGATGGGCATCTAGTTCTGAGCCTCCATTAACAGAGAATCAAGTTGGGTTTCCATAGTTGGAAACTCATAAATTGTGTTGGTTTTTTTTAATTATTTTTTTTTTTTATGTTGGCATTGTGTTTAATGTTGTTGTTGCAGTGTTGGGGTTTGGTGATTATGGTGTTTGTTGTTGTTGTTGGTTTTTTTTTTTTTTAAAAAAAATATATATATATATATATATATGTGTGTGTGTGTGTGTTGTGAGTGTTGAAATGGGAAGCCAAAACTCAATGAGGTTTTATGTTATGTGAAAATGGTTCTATGTGTGTTGTCTGGATTTATGTTAGTTGAATGGATCGTTGGATGGAGATGAGTGAAGATATCTTGGTTCATATTCAAACATAGGTTCAAATGAAAATGTCTTCTATCATTTTTAATAATTTTTTATATTATTATATTAAATATCTTGAGGATAAATGAGTCTTTTTGTCATTTGATAACATTTTATGTTAAAAACTAACGGAAATGAGTGTTTTAGATTTATAAGAAGTGACAGAGAAATAAATAGCGATTACATCAAACCGGAAATGAGTGTTTTAGATTTATAAAAAATGATTGAAAGATAAAATAGTGATTACATCAAACTATTGATAGGGAAAAATTAGAATTATCCTTGACAAAAAATGAAGATCGAAGCAAAACAGACCTCAGTAACAGCTTTCACTTTGTGAGAAGATCTTCAGAATGAAGCAACACAACACAAGTTGGTGAAAACGAATATGAAGTCGAGAAGACTAGTGAGTGAGCAGTACTAATTGAAAGTTGCTTCCATCATTGTGCTTTTATTTTTTTAAAGTTTAACATGCATTATCATCTAATAGTTTATTAATTATTTTATATCCGACAAATGTTGTATGGGGACAGCCTTCTCAAAAGTCTTCGCCACTTTTTCTTTTCGCTTAAATCGAAAGTGATTTGCTTCCATCATTGTGCTTTTATTTTTTTAAAGTTTAATAAGCATTATCATCTAATAGTTTATTAATTATTTTATATCCGACAAATGTTGTATGGGGACAGCCTTCTCAAAAGTCTTCGCCACTTTTTCTTTTGGCTTAAATCGAAAGTGAATTCCAACAAATCTAGGGACAACCTCTTCGAAACGAGAAAATTCCACCCAGGACAGCACTCAGCTGGTGCGTCGACCATTCAAGATTTAGTGTATCATTTTGATATACATGTCAATATAATATTGATGATGAGAAAAAATTTAGAGCTAAGTCTGATTTTTACTTTATTATATTTTATTTATAAAAAAATGGCATTGGTTAAATCTTGACAGATCAGATGCGCCCCGCTGTATGTGCACCCAAGATTTTCT
Source organism: Nephelium lappaceum (assembly GCA_021234005.1). Classification (NCBI taxonomy): domain Eukaryota; kingdom Viridiplantae; phylum Streptophyta; class Magnoliopsida; order Sapindales; family Sapindaceae; genus Nephelium; species Nephelium lappaceum. The sequence continues at coordinate 15,328,853 of CM038011.1, read as the reverse complement.
TTCATTGAAACTATTCCTCACCTTTCTCACTCAGCTCCAAGTTCTTAGTCATTAAAAAAGCAATACAGTTTGGAACAACATTACTCTTATTCTACAGTACTTAATATGGATAATGTTGTTATACAATACTTGTGTCATTAGTAAGTGGTTCATAATTGTTAAATTTTATTTTAAATTTTAAAGCGAGTGAAAAGTATTAAAAATAATGTAACATCTATAGTAACTATACAATTAAGAATAGTAGCAAATTTTCTACGATATATGTCCATATATGGTATATATTATTTTGAGAGATCATTCACATAATAAATATTTGTATGATGGAAACATTTATTGTATTTGTATGGTAGCATTTCCATCTCATTATAAATAAAAAAGAAAAATCTAAAAGCCTCCTTGAAATGGAAAATAATCTCAGTTTACCCTAACTTTTGAAAATATTAGTCAAAAAATCCCCCTACCGTCAGCCATAAGCAGTTTCCATCCAAATTGTTAGTGGTTTGTTGACAAAAGATTAAAAGACCAAAATACTCCTGTTGGACTATCCTAACAATTGAAATAATAATAATAATAATAATTAATATTAATATTAAACAAATAAATATAGTAAATTAAAAAAAAATTAAAAAAAAGAAATCAGCCCACTTCTAGGTTCAAACCTAGATTCCAATCCAGATGAAGGATCTAGGTATGAGATGTAAGCCTTCGAATTTGATTTTATGAGTTTCCCAGGAATAGTCCCTAAGTACCGATTAGAGACTCTAAATAGTTTGTGGAAACGCTTAAGGTCATAGAGAACCCATAGAGATTGGTTTAAACTCAATTGGAGATTAAACGGGAAGTTAAAATAGTAAATGAAATCGAATAATTTTTGAGGTAAAAAGGGACTAAAGTGAAGATAAGTTTTAATAATTGTGATCAAATTAGGATTAAGCTAAAAGTCAAGGGAGGAGATTGAAATGTTTAAGGGATAAAATTGGTATTATAGGAATTGATTGTGGAGGAAAATAGAAGCCAAAAAGATTTAGTTGACTTACCAAAAACAGAAGACAAAGTTGAACCAAGTCAGTCGCCGAACCAGAAAAGAAAAGAAGAGAAAGAAGAGAAGAAGAAGAAGAAGAAGAGAAGAAGAGAGGAAGGAATTGACGCGACGACGCCGGCCGATCGAAATCGCTACAGAACCAGACCATTGACGAGTAGATCGACGGTAGAAGCAAGCCGTACGCACGCGCAGAACAGATCAACCAGACTTGACTGTTGCCGATGACGACGACGAGGAGTTGCCATCTCGTTTGAGCTGCGCCGACCTGCAGCCAGCCACCATCGTCGCTTGGAACCAGCTCGAACCGTCGTAGAGCAGTCGCGAAGCACGACCCAAAGCTGCAAAACCAGATCGGTCGCTGCGAAACCAGACCGATTGGAGCAAAACTGACGACGGCAAGCTGTCTGAACGACGACCACAAAGACCCGACGCGAAACCCACCTTATCCATGCCATTTTCAGCTTCAACTGAGCTCGATTTCAGCTCAAAACCAGTGAAGAGTGCAGCTGAAGCTGAAACCAGAATAGAGAAGATAGATCGGGGAAGAAAAATGAGAGATCAATCATAAGAGAGAGGGATCGCGTGAGGGAAGAAAGGAAGAAGAAAACCCAACTGTTTCATGGCCCAAAAACAGCTCGAAATCAGTCCAAATGAAGTCAACGCGAGAGGAAAAAAGGGGGTAAGTTATTCAATTCGAAATTGATTCGCGTTGATGATTTTTATTGGTGATTTAAATTGAGTTTGAAATGGATTTTATTATGATTTGGTTATTGGTTGATTTTGAGTAAAAATAAGTTGAAAAATAAGTGGATTTATGCATATTTGGAGCTTAGGAAATTAAGAAAATATCAAGAATTTAGAAAGAAACCAAATCGCGCAATAAACTAATTTGAAGGACAATTTCGTAAATTGGCCCATATGGCGTCCGTTGAGAGTTCGGATGACCCTAATAAGTTTAATTAGGCGTATTGAGAATATTAAAAGTCGAAGATTAAATTAAGGAACCAAAAATGAAGGGTTGAGCCTAAAAGCGGTCATTTAGGGGCGATTATGTAGTTTTAATTATTTTGAGTTTTCAGAAGTTGACGCGAATGTAAATTTACATATATATATGTTGTATAGGTGACGAACAAGTTGGTGAAGTAAGGGAAGAGCGATAAGGAGCAGTTTACAACCTTCTAGAGAGCTGTTCGGAAGTGATAGCTAAGGTGAGTGTCAAACTGATTTTTAATGCGTTTTGTGTTATTTGGATTCATGAATGAATGTTTCATGCATGTTTGGATATTTTGATGAAAGCGAAAAATGATTTAAATGAGAAATGGCACGGTAATAGATAATATGGTTTTGTGTTTTCATTAAAACAACGATTTCTCGTTTTGAATTATATATGCAAAATGGATTGTAATTTTAAAAAGATGAAAATAAAACCTATGGCTTACCCAGAAAGTATCATATTATTATCGGTTTAGATTGAGTACCCAAAGTGTGCATTGGTAGAGTTAGTAGTGACAGTATGTCACTAATTATACTAACCGCAGGAGGTACCCGCAAGGAGTCGTGTCAGTCAGATGTCTGAGAGATTAGCCCAATGCACGGGAAGGGTATATTATTAGCTAGCTTACCCGAGCAAGACAGAGTTCTGCTCTGTAGCGATGTAGGATTCCGCTACATGAACCAGACAGAGCGATGTAGGATTCCGCTCTATACTAGGGTGCCATGAGGCATGGGTCACTATAGGTTGGCGGGAGTCGGATTGGTTGGCAGGACACCTTCTAGCGGAGTTAGACCATATCTAGTTTTATAATAATGAAGACGGCTGGTTGGCAGGACACCTTCGAGCAGAGTCGGACCAGTTTTCGGTTTCATAAAAAGAAAAAAGGTTTTAGAATAAAAACTCCGCAACCATATGAGATCCCTTTATAAAATTGAAAACCGTGCAACATGTGTTTTATAATATTAATGCATGAAACTTGTTTTAAAATAAATGGAATTGATTTGAATTATCAAAAATGTTTTAGGGAGGTTTTTATAAAATGTAATTTCAAATAACATTATATGAAACTCACTGGGCTTTCAAAGCTCACCCAACATTTTCTGTATTTTTAAATAAACCTCCCCAGGCATAGGTACTGTAGCTGCGGAATTACCCCGAGACGATACCAAGTAGCCGCGGCGATAGTGCTAATGTGATTACCTGTTTCTATTTTTGTTTGATATTAAGAGATGTATATATTTTATTATCCCTACATGATTTTGTAAATATCATTTTATGGATTTAAATTGTGTTTTTGAAGAAAATTGATGCATGACGTATGATTTAGTTGATAAATTGAAATATGAAATTGTGGTTGTGGTTGTGTTGAAAAATGAGAGCCTGAGACTCTGTAGTTTGGGGAAATAATTTGTGACATTTTGAAAGTGTTAAATTTTATAATTTGCAGGGTGGCTAAGTCTGAAAAACAGATGAGATGCTGCCCAAAATTTTTATAAAATATTTTGTAAAGGTTTAAAATAAAAATGAAAAATTTCCTCTCGTTTTCGTTGTTTTCAAAAAGAATTTAGAAAGAATACGGCTTAACTCTGCGGGAATCCTTTAGCTGGGCGTAAGGGCTAGCTGGAGGGTCACCGTAGGGTGTCGACAGATCGCCTAGGGAAAGGGGTTTGTCATGAGAACTCAGATCTTTAATATATAGATCTTCATCTAGGTTCTCAACCATCACAATCAAAAAACAAAAACAACAAAAATCATTAATTAAACAACAAATAACCACCATAACAACCACAAACAACATCACCACCATAACAACCGTTAATATAAAAAAACAACTAAAAACAAAATACCAAAAACAATAAAAAAAAAAAAAAAATCAAAAATCACCACCAACATCATCACCATAACAACATCAACAAAAATCATTACAAAATAAAAAAAACTAACCACACTTCTCCTTCTTCAACTCTTACCTAGTCACACTAGCATCATCTCATCCCACCACCAGCATAATGGTTTGAATAACTAAAAATTAAGAAAAAAAAAACTAAATGAAAATTAAAAACTAAAAAAGCTCATGGTTCAAATCACCGACATCACCTAGTCCCACCATCAACGTCGAATCACCCAGTCCCTCCCACTACCAACATCGGTGAATATCTACAAATAGCTTCAATTGACAGCGATTTTCTAGTTTGAATCATCCATGGTTTTCTTGTTTGTTCCAACTTAGATTGAATCATCCACGAACAGCTTTGAATTATCTATGATTTTCTGGTTTCGATTGAGAGTGAATAGTTTCAAACCCAATGATGGTTCCAGGTTTTCGAACTTAGATGACATGTGGGTTTGAAGCTGTTTGGCTATGGATTTTTGGTGGTGACTTGGTGTTGATATTATGGTAGGTTTTGTTGGAGATGGTGCCACTGCAGGTTTGGTTGATAGTGAGAAAGAGAGTGGGAGAAGAAAAGGGAGTTGTTAATGGGGAGAGAAGAAGGGAGGGGTGGAAAGTCCATGAAGGTGTTGTTGTTGGGTGGTGGTGGTCGAAGTGGAAAGTGGTGGAGTAGAGAGAAAGGAAGAGGAGAGGGCAAAAGGAGAGTGGTGGAAAGGGTGGAGGTGACGCCAGAGATGGAAAATTGAAGGGGATAGAAGGAGGCAAAACCGGCGGCAACAGACAAGGGGAAGAGAAGGGAGGGTAAATGTAGAGACTTGGTAGAGGCCTTCCAGGAGAAGGTCATCTGGGAGAGAAGAGATGTGGATGGTGATGATGGTGTTGTTGTCAAGGACCACCCATCGGACGACATGCGGCATATTCATTTTTCTTAACAAATTAAATTTTGTGTTCCAATTAGAATGGTCAACCCTAGCTATCTTTTTAACCTCAAAATTAACGAATCTGTTAGTTTTTTAATGGAATTATTATGTCATATAATAGTTCGACTGTTTTAGCTATTATTTTCAATACTAGGGATAGTTTGATATTATTTTCAAATTCAAAGGATAAAATTATGATAACCCTAAATAAAAACACAAGAACCAAGAAAATAGAGCAACAAAACCATTTCCACTTTAAAGGCGTGAATGACCCTACTACTTTTCTTTTTGTATTGATGGACGACTTCATGTCTTCCACTAAATTGAATTGACTCATTAATATATTAACTAATGAAAGGGGAATGTGTTAGTTGTTAAAAAATCTCAAACAATTTGGCACCTAAAACTAAAATTCATTCCATTATTATTATTATTTTTTTAAATCACAATAATTTGAGATATAAAGGAGGGGAACATAACTTAAACCTACGACCTCTTAACATAAGTGTGAGAGACATATCACTAGATTAACCTTAATTTATCTTAAAATCCATTCTAGCTGATTAATATATGCATGTAAAACTTGAAGCTCTTGCTGCAAAAGTAATAAGAACTTACTGTATTAATTTTTTGCATTTACTAATAACTTAATTATTATGAGTGTGAATCCATATACTCACGTTGTACTTGATTTTGGTATCTAATGTTTATGAACAATCAGTTTAAACTCAAGAGTTCCCTGTAAAGCATTAAATATTAATTGTTCATAGTAAAAAGTTAATAATGAAATCAATGTTTCATTAGAGTAGACGATAATATATCAAATTTCAAATTGGTCAAATGACTTGTACGTTTGAATCATTAGAGTAAGAGGTAGCTCTAGGTTTAATGTGTTAGTACATTTGGGCGTAAGTCTATCTAATTAAACCAAAAATGTGAAAATCATCTTGCAACACGGATGAGAAGTAGCATAGTAATTAAAGCGATAAGGATATCACCCCGATCCGGTAAGGGTGGTGAGCTCGCATTGGTTAATTAGTTGATTTCGTTTAACAATGAAAAAGATTCATTTAACCATCAATGTCTCAGTACATTTATCAATTCGTTAGGCATTTGTCAAGGTTAGGTGAAAATCTCCTAACTTGATATAAATCAAGTTGAAAAATTTTCAACCTAACCCAATAATCGTCGCCAGATTGGACTGGGTTGATCGGGTTGAGCATTAGCTGAAATATCGAAAAGTTCTTAATGATTACGAATAAACATTCATAATATTATATTATCACATATAAATTTAAACATTACAAATAACTATTATATATAAATAAAGGTTCAATTCATAAAACGAGTACAAATAAAGAAAATTCTAAAGTGATTATAAACAAAAGTTTAACCCTTTAAATATTATAAACAAAAGGTCAATCCATGAACCACAAAGGAGCAAAAAAAAAAAAAAAAAAAAAAAAACCTAAGAACACATGTATCTATTCTTGATCCTCATCCCTAGTAAGTGTCTTTTAGAGGGAGGAGAAAAAAGTTCAATTTTTATTTAGCACCAAAGAAATGGTGAATTATTTGACTAGCAACAAAGAACTGAAATTAGTTTTAATACCATTTCACTATTCACCAATTTTAATGATAAAAGTACTCTTATTTTGAAAATCAGTTTTGAAGGAAAAAAAATTAAAGGTAAGCAACGCTCGTCGCGAAATCTGAAATTTCTAACATCTCAATTTAACAATATTTTATAAGAATAAACAACTTGAACGAGGGAGAAACAAAAGAAACAAGAAACAAGATTGGGAAACAAGAACCTACTTGATAGATAAATACTCTTTGTACTTTGTTCTTTGAACATTAATTGCAAATAAAAACCCCTGTGTTGCTATATGGTAAACAAAACAGATTGTTGCAAACAAAATAGGAAAACAAAACAAATACGAAGGAGCTGCTTTGTTTGTTACTCTGATTTTATGTGTAAAACAGAGCCGCAGCAAAGGGAAAAGAAACGAGCAGCAGCAAAGGAACAAGAAAACCAATCTCAACTTGAAAACCAAGAAAATCAATCTCAATTTGAAAACCAAGCAAAACATAGGGAAGCAATTAGGAGTAACAAGCAAGAACAATTCGCGATCATGAACTAAATAATTCACATTAACTGTTGCAAACTAAAAATACGCAGCGATTGTTATCACAAACTGAATGGTCATGATATGATCGCGACCTGAACAGAGGAACAAAGTTGTTCTTTGTTCGCAAACTGAACAGAGAAGCAAACAGATTAAGGAATTAATGTAATATACCCTTCCGATTTTTGTACTGTACATGGACTATATAAAGTATTCCCTTAATTATGATGTAATAAAATGCTTAGAAAGTGTTAATTTAGTTATAACAGAACTTTGGATATTAGAAATGTTTTCAAATTCGACTAGCGTTTTTGGAAGAATTTTTGACGATTTAGAAAATTTAAGAAAAATGGGTCCAAATGAGTATTAAAATGCTCAAAGATGTGTTTTAGAAACCCAAATGACACTTTTGAAGGAAATTTGAACTATTTCGGTAACATCAGACAATTTTTGGAATCAAACTGAAAACTTTTTAGAGAATGGAAAAATGTATGAAACAGTTGTGAATGGTCATCAAGGCTCTATAAAGTGTATAAGTAGTCCAAATATAAGCTTTGGAAGTCCTAGGAGGGATTCTGAAAAGGTTTCAAAAAAATCAAGAGCATTTTAGGAAGTTTGAATTATAAAAAATATGAAGTTCTAAAATCAAAGGTGATATTCAAGCGTGAATGAAGCATGTATGAGACAAATGGAGCAATGAGGAAATAAGATGACAGACCTCATTTCTTAGATGACCTGTTGGCAACCTTACGGTAGCTCTCTAGCGGATATCTAATCTGGTTGGGAAGTTCCAGTGAAGTTAAGCCATTTACTTTTCTAAATCTTTTCTATACTTTACTAAACTTTCTTTAAACTGCGGAAATATGGGGAAAATTTTACTTTTTCTTTTCTTTTTGTTTTAACTATTTACAAATGGATTTATGAAAATTCGGGCAACATAACAACTATTTTCTAAACATGTCGTCCTGCAAAAGTTTCAAAAATACTTTTAAATACTTCTATAGTAAATCAATTCTCAACTTCTGGGCCTGAGATCCTAAAATCATTTTCTACAATCCAACCACAATAATGTTTTTTAATTATTATAAACTCAAAATCATGTTACTGAAACTAAAATTTCGATATAAATTCTAAAATATTATTTACAATATATACACATCAAAATTCTTTATAAGTATATGTATTCATAAAACATAATATCTCAATAAGTATCATGTCGAAGCTGGCCCACCTAGTTTTGTGTAGGAGATTTGGCACCGTGGGTACTTGACCCTATACTTAGGGAGATTCTTCAAATCAAAATGGAAAAGGTGAGCTAATGGATCTCAGTGAATGGTGAATAATCTTTCGCTACTAAAATTTCTTTTTCTAAAATACCTCCCAAAAATTTAAAGAAAGTTTCTAAATAACTTGCTAAAACCACACATTTTCTTAAATAAATTCATGAAACTCATATGCATAGATAAAAAAACATAATAAAAGCACATATCTACTGATGAGTATATAAAAGATATAATCTACTAGAATAAATCATAAAATCTTCAATAATCATTTAAATTCATTTCTTTCTAAATCTTTTCATTTCAAATAAATTTTCTAATATTGAAACGTTCTATTTGTTCTTGGGTCATAATATCTATAATTTAATAAAAATGAAATTAACTTTCTATATTCATGCCAAGCATAAACTATAAAAGCTTTGCTCATAATGGCTAGAAAATACGCAAAGTATAAAATACTAAATTCTCATCAAGTTTTAAAATCTATAGATGCTTTTGCTTGGCTTCTTTTCTAAAATGCATCAAATGGGACCCAATGAAGCTATAAACTCACATTGCGACTAAACTAGCACTGCACAATGTGAGGTGAAGCTAGTCACATGCCGACTAAGCTAGCACCATGCAATGTGACATCACGTGACGACTAAATTAACGCCGCTCACCATGACTCTAAAAGACCTCCCACCACCACAAAGCGGAATTCTACATCGCGTAAGTGGCGTGAGATATCACCCTATATGTGCGTAGGCGAATCGATAGACTCAACCCTAACTTTGACACGTTCTGGGTGGAACGAACCATTCATTCTCTCGTTACTAGTGACACACTTCCCAATACTTGCCACACACATATAGGGTTTTACGGCCGGGTCTTTAAACTTTTTTTCTGTATTATTTCCGTCAATTCCATATTTTCTATCATAGGTGGTCTATTAGCCTTTGAAAACTTTCCTTTACTTTTTGAAATGCTAAAATGATTCTCTTTCACTTAGAAATACTACAATCTCTCCTTTACTTGGTAAATAAAAATAATCATAAGTTAACTTCTTTAAAATACTAGAAATATATATGCTACAACATTAAAACAGGTTGTGCCTAAAAGACACACTAAAAGCAATTCTCTTGTTCAATACTTAAAATGTCAAAAGCTAATATATTTAATAAAATCATAATCTTTCTAAGGTAAAAGCCTAAAACTTGATAATTTACTTTACTACTAAATCATATACATTTATAACATAAAAATAAAAGCTCACGTGCATCATAAAAATTATGCTAACACACTAAAAATTTAGTCAATTCAATATCATAACTTACAATTGAAATAAGTTTTGTAATCACTAATTATCATCAAATAAAGCTCATAAACTTTAAAAATTCTCAACTCATGGCAATATATTATAAAAACTTAATACGAAATTAAATTGAAATAAACTAAAACTTTTCACTCACAGCTTTACTCTTCCACCATTTGCACAATTTCGCATGGCTCTGTTCTCGCTTCCACCTCCCCCTACAATTTATACATTAATATAAAATCTATTACAACTAATCTATTTGGATTGATTTCAACTTAATTCAACATACTTATTATTTGAAATTAATATACACCCTTATTCTAATAAAATACCCAACTCATTCAAAACCATCAATTTCTTCCATTATTTTTGACCGATCAACTTAAATTTAATTAAATCTCACACAATATACATTAAACTAACAAAAATCAACCACAATTCAAAGCTTCTTCTTTTGGCTGTCCACCCCTATCATGCATTCCATTCCATTTTTTTCATTCTTTTGATTTATATTCATTCAACTTCATTTGAAATGTCACAAAACCACAACAAACATCTTCATATCAACCCAATACACAAATACACTCTATTCTAATAGAATTTCATTTTCCATACAATTAATCACTTTCAAACAAATCTCAACCAATTTCATTTATTTTCATTCCAATGATCTTCATTCATCATAAATCACACAAAAACACCACTTAACATCATCAACTCTATGGATTCAATTAAAAACATATGGGAATATCCTAAAAAACCCCCCGAAAACAAAAATAATATCAATTTACCCCACTTTTTCAAAATATTAGGTAAAAAACCCCCTACCGTCTCCCAAAAGCGATTTTCATCCGGATTTAAAGCGGTTTTGTAAAAAAAAACAGTAAAAGACCAAAATACCCTTATAATTTAAAAAAATAAAAAAATAAAAAACAAACAATTAATCAATTACCAAACTATCCTTTGATAACCAAATTAAAAAAACATTAAATAAATAATAAATTAATTTGAAAAAACTAAAAAATTAAATAAATATAAATAAAAACTAAATAATTTAAATTTAAATAAAAAATTAATTAATTAAATTTAAATAAAAAAAATTTTCATCAAATCTTCACCGTCCATTTAAGATTTTGAAAAAAAAAATAATGGAGATCTAATCCCAGACTGGATCTCCACCATCCATCAATTACCATGGACGGTGGAGATCCAATCTGGATTGGATCTCCACGATCCAGTTCAATCTCCAGTTGAGCTTCAACATCAATCTCCAATTGAACTTCAACATCAAACACATCATTGTCATCATCAACAACACACAAAGAAATTGATCAAATAACACTTCAACAACAACAAAAAAAAACCCAGATTTCCATCAACAACAACAAGAACAGCGCCCGTAGATCCGCCACCGCATTGCTCCACGATGCCGATTTACAGCCGACCAGCCGTTCCTCACCGTCTTCTTCGTCTCCTCCACGAACCGCGTTGGAAACAGCGCCTGTAACGCACCGCCTCACCACTCGACGCAATGGCACACGGCTCTGTTCCTCGCCGTCCTCTCCATCTCCTCCACGAACCGCGTCGGAAACAGCGCTTGCACGATCTGATCTGAAGGTGTTGGAGAGAGAAGGGGGGGGGGGAAGGGGGGGGCCGCCGCGGTTGTGAGAGAGAGAGAGAGGGTGAGAGAGTGTTTGAGAGAGAGAGAGGGGGAGGGGGGGGGGGGGGGGGGGGGGGGGAGGCACGCGTCTGTGAGAGAGAGGGAGGGTGGAGGGCCGGGGCGCCGCGGCTGTGAGAGAGTGTTTGAGAGAGAGGGGGGGCCGCATCTGTGTGAGAGAGAGAGAGAGGGTGAGAGAGTGTTTTTTATTTTTTTTCTTTTAATTTATTTTCAATTGTTTTTATTTATTTTCAAAATTTTTATGATTTTTTTTATTTCGTACGTGTCACATTCTGAGTGGTGCAGCTGGAATCCATTTATGGATTCAATCTTCAATGACTTTTTTACCCTTAGATTTCACAGAACCGTTATTTTGTTGACTAAGTTACTATTCCAATTAACGGTTGGGTTTTTTTGGCTAATATTTTCAAAACCAGTGGTGGTTTGATATTATTTTACTTTTTAGGGGGTAAATTGATAATATCCCAAAACATATTCACCCTTATACTAATTAAATTCAAACTCACACCTAATCATCATTTTCTTTAATTTTCTTTTGACCAACAATCTTAAAATCATTAAAATCATCACTCAAATTCAACAAACACCAAAAATTAATCACATCTCAATATACACCCCCTTTTTGCCATCCACCCCATCAATTCATTTAAATCATTCAATTCACTTTTCTTCATTTTAATTGCATCAAACATCACCACAACATCTCAAATAACATCTAACATAAAAAATAATCAATTAAATTAAACTTATTTTTATAAATCATCAAAACCCTAACTCTTACCTCACTAACAACCTTGACCAACTCTTGCTTTGAACTTTCTTCCACTTTCAAGCTTGATTTGAAGATAATCAACCTTTATTCATGTCAAAACACTACAACAAATTTCACATTTTATAGCATTGCTTAATAGCATTCATTACAAAAAGCTATTAAATTTTCATATACAATTGTTTTTTAATATAAAATGCTATAATAGATGTGTAATTAGTAATACTTCATTTTTTATTATTTTTTTTATAGATACAGTATAGCATTCCTTGAAGGTTATGCAATATCCAACAAATTTATTATTTCAATTTGAATGTTATTGCATTTTAGATATGCAATAAATAAAAAACTAATAAAAAAAAGTTGCTGGCTTTCAAAGCCAATAGCGGGAAAGAAAGCCACTAAAATTTTCATATCCGCCCTAAAGCATGAGTGCTAGCCCAAGTAAAGTTTTAATAATATTATTATTATTATATTAATTTTAATGAAAAGCCTTTAACTTGGGTGAGCAATTCATTTTTCTCTATCATAATCAGGTAGCACTTGCTCCATCTCCATTTCTGTAGCATATGGCCTCCACTTCTAGTCCATGCTCCTCTTCCAGACCAGATGCATATCATAGCAGTTCGAGCTCTAGCCCAAGCTCCATTTCCAGTTTTGCAGTTGACAACGGCTGAGGCTTCACTTCCAAGTCATGTTCCATTTCCAGATCAGCTGCAGTTGATAGTAATCTAGGCTCTAGTTCATGCTCCTCGTCCAGCTTTGTAGCTGCTAGCAGGTCACACTCCATCAAATCCAACTCTGCAACAGTTTCTTATCAATTATAATTTGTCCAATTTATAGGAATACTTTTTCGGGTTGAATGAGTTGTATATTGGAAACTACCAAAGCAGAGGATTGGTGAACTTTGTGTTATTTTGACTATTAATTTTTTTTGTTTCTTCTTTTGCCCTTTTAGATAGCCAATCACTTTAAAACCAGGATTCCTTTATTATTGTTATTATTATTTTAGTTAAATGGTGGTTACAAAATTCCAAATTGTTATGATTTTCTTATGTTAACTTTCTATCTAGTGGAAAAAGTGAAGGAAATAATATTGCATAATCAAGTTGACAACACTTTGATTTAGTTATCTTTGTATTTCCAAAATCATTATTTAAACCTTAATTGACTATATTGTCTTAATTAGAGGAGCTGCTATCTGTTTATTTTATTTGATGTTATTATTATTATTATTATTATTTCAATTGAAATAGGTCCTCATTTGATTACTGGCAATGGAGTTGGATTCAAACCGGATATATTGGACATGGATATTATGGAACAAGTTCTTGAGGTAATTATTACTGATTTACACATTTCATCTGACAAAAATGCAGTCAACTATAGTCTAACTCCTATGAATGCTACTGAATGTTTCATTACTTTTATGAAGTACACAACTATGATTAGAACAAACAATTAATAGATAGTTATAAATTATGAAGTGTACAACTTTTATGAAGCTCATACATGCCTCATGTTGGAAGTTAGATGAGTCCAATATACCTCATATAGTTATGCACTTTATAGAATGAGATATGAAAAAAATGATGAAATAGTTATATGTTTGGGAGTTGATGTGCTTTGGTTTGAATAGATGTTGAAGTTGATATGGATTTTGTAAAACGACTTTAGATCATGTCTTTTGTTTAGGTAGTATTTTATTTTCATTTTTATTTCTATGAGCTTAAATTTATTTTTATTTCCTAATCCTTTCCGTTGTAGGTTATATACTTTATAGCATGATACATGGACAAATTGATGAAACAATTATATGTTTGGGAGTTGGACTTTTTTGGCTTGAATATATGTAATATTTGTTGTTGTTCTTTTTGCATATGTGGTTTATTGGTGTAGGAAATTACAGTAATTCAGGCAACCTATAATATTTACTTGTTTCTTTTGATGTTCCTAGTATTGACTATTGAATAATTTTTACTTTATTAAAATCATCAATTCAGGTTGTAATTAAGGACATGAACACAATTGTCAATCGCATTGGATGTTGTCGATATCTCCTCAAGTGTTCGTCAAGTGCATTGAACATATATTGAAGATGAATGGTGGTGGATTCGTCACTTTTTTAGATTTTGGTATACCCTTTTTAGTTTAGACTTGTACTTTTGTATATGAAGAATCTATATTTGGCTGATTTAATTATAAGTGATATGAAGCTATTATTAAATCTCCATATATTGATATGATGGACAATGTAATTATTTTGGTATTTTAATGGAATGACTTGAATCCTTTTATGCCTATATTGTTTTTAATGTATTTAGAAGAATTTCAATGTTCACAATTAGTGTATAATGAAATCTGATTTTTTTTTTAATAATATGTAAAAAATAATAGTATTAAGGACATTATTTATAGCTTTTACAAATTGCATTCAAATAGTTTTCATAGCATATATAAAAGGCTATAACATAGAAAAGTTAGCAACTTAATCAAATATTTATAACATTACAAAAATGCAATGAAAACATAATTATTGCATTTACAAAAAGTTGTGATTGCACCTATAATAGCTTTTTAGAATATCATGCATAGCATTTATATATTGCTATCAATGAGAAGAGCTTTTTTATAGCATGGGTTGTGATAGCATGTGTTAAAATGCTATCTATTACCTATTATAGCATTCATCTCATGCTATATTATGTCAATTTTGTTGTAGTGAAAATTCCATCAATAACTCAAAATATCATCAAAACATAAAAACCCATTAAATTTCCTCAATACTAACCATAAATTCAATTAAATTTCACTCACCTAATAGCTTTAATTCTTCTTGGCTATGGGTTGATGACCATGAGAGCAAGAGGTGGATGAATTTCCTTGAAACTCTTGGTCTTCTCCTCTTTTTCTTCTTCTTCCTTCTTCTCCTTTTCTTCTCATGACTTTTCTCTTTCTTTTTCTATTCTTCCTTCGGTTTTTGGCTTCTTGACCGACCACACACCTCTTCTCATCTATTTCATGGCTTCTCATATATATATATATATATATATTTATTTATATATATATGGCCTTCAAACTTACTAATTTGTCCCTTAAAAATGTCAAAATATCAATTTGACCCCTTTGTTTTTTATAAAATTATCAAATTATCATCCATTAGAAACTTGACAAGTATCCTCATCTTTATCTCTTTGCCAAGTGTCACATTTCTATGTGTTGCTTATCCCATATGTCTATCATTTCTTATCTTTATCCATTCGGATTTTTTGAAATGTCTGGATTCAGCTTTTCTGACACTTTTTTTTAAATTCTAGTAAAATTCTCCAGAGCCTATATTGGAACTACATAAATACTCTAACTAACCTTGGTGACTCTTAAAAGTCATCCTATGCTCCCTTTTGGCTTTCTATAAAATCATTGAATCACCTCTAGCGATTTCTGGATTGATTCCCTTTCAATTTGAATTTCCTTTAGAAGTGTCATTTAAGTTTTTAAAATGTTTCTCGAGTATTTTAATACTCATTTTGACACTTTTCTAATTTTTTTGAACTTTTTAGAAATTCTTTTGAATTTCTAATAGGATTTTGGATTATTCCCATTTACCTTTAAATAATTTACGAAAATATTCCATGGTCACCTAATCATCAAATTAACCATGTAACACTCTAATTAGGTGCCCTAACACTCAATCTCATGCTTCAAAAAACTCAAATAGAGTTTCGATCAATAATATCCATATTTTCATCCACAAGAGTATTTTCGTAAATAACTTTCGAAGCCCTTGAAAACTATTCAAACGGACTTATTTTCACTCCGTTTCAATTTCATTATATCCTAATACCTATTCTGGAACTTGTGATTCATTAGTCCATTTTACAGAAAATCATTATTCATCCGAAAATACTATTCATCCGGATATACTAGTCATTTAAAAATACTATTCATCTAAAAGTACTATTTATCCAAAAATATTATTCCTTTGAAAATACTATTTCTTCAAAAACATTATTCATAAAATTTCAGGGCTTACATAAGAAGTGTGAATGAAGTATGCATGAGACAAGTAAAGTGATGAGATTAAACCTAAATTAAAAAAAAAAAAAAGTGTTTAGTTGGACTTGAATGAGATTAGCTAGAATTGAACTAGTCTTTTATGTTTCAATCAATCAAAAGCTCAAACCTAACCAATGGCAATCTTGTGAATTTAAGCTTAGTTTGAGGGCAATTTTTAAGTGATTAAAACACTATATAAAGTTGAGTTGTCATGAAATCAAATGAATGAAAAGCAAAAATTTTCTTTTTAGTGCAAGAGAGGTCATGGCAAGAGGAAAGAAACCAGAAGACAATAGCTTAACCTTGTGGTTTTATGGCTATTTTTGAGTGATTTTAAGGTCATAAAAAGGTGATATACAAGCCTAAGAGTGAGGTTTACCAAGAGCAAGTTGATTTCAAGTGGTAAGAATCATGTTTTCCATGACTAGTATGTCTAAAAATTTGGTTTATTGATTCCAAACGAATGGATTATGATTTTTGTCATGTATTTAAAGATTTAGGACTTCAAAGAGGTAGCAAAGCAAGGCTAGTGACCAAAGAGAAAGAGGTAAGCTTACTAGTGAAAATGAATTTTTGATTGAAACTTAATTTAATGTTGTTTAGGATATTAGTTGTCTTGCCATGAGTTGTGATGTGATTTTGATGTGAGTCTAAGTTTAAAACTTGAAGAAATGTGGGTGTTGTGTGGGATGTGACTCACAGCTAGGAGGTGCTTTGATGGTCCAACTTGAATTTGATTTATTTAAGTCATTTTCATGCATAAGAAGGTGTTTAAATATCAAATTATAATGTTGAAATGAAACGCCAAAGTATGGTATATCCACTTGCTATGTTTCAGCCATAAGACACTTAATGTGTTAGACAATTGTTTTTGGATGTTTTAGATGATTATATAGGTCATGTTGCTGATGGAGTTAATATGGAATGGGAAAGAAATTCATTGGATGTTAAAGTACATACCTCATGGCCAAGTTGAGACAAGGTGATTCACATGTGTGTTCAATTTAATTGATGTGAAATTGGACTCCGTGTGAGGTGTTTTACATGCTTAGTTATCACGATTTTTTTTTTCTTATGGGAAGTATATGGGAATAAATGGGATGGTTACGACCAAAAGGAAAAATAATAAGAAGAAGATATTTCGAATCATTGGGTAGTTAAGTCGTTTATGTATTAGTGTGTGTCAACAAAAGTTTATGTGCAAATAAGTTGGTAGTGACGTTGTTTGAAATTAGAATGCAAAAATGTGTAGGCAAAGCGGAGGCAAGGGAGCCCGAAATTTGTGCTTGAATGTGAGTTAAGAAATTTTGAGTGTCCTTTCAAAATATTTTTATATGATAGTATTTCTATTTATAATAATTTTATGCGCTATGCTTAAATTCATGCTTGAAAATATTGAATATTGATTTTTTTTTTTAAGCAAATGAGTTTAATATGGAAACCTCTAGAATGGATTTCGAAAATTTCTGTACGAGATATGAATTGTGAATCGTTAATATATTGTTGTCTTTAATTTTATTTTTGTATTCAGCATACAGGAAATGTTTCATGAAGTATATGATGAAAAGCAGCATATTTAGAAATGAATTTTAGGCCTATGATACACCCTTTAGGTATCTAAGAGATATTACCGCTCAGAGTACCCTAAACATGCATGGTAGTGTCGGGACATATGTCATTAACGGTGGGAGGGACTGTATCAATTAGTTCAGTCTAGTGTATCGCCCTCTACATGTACAAGGTATATATTGAGCTAGCTTCTACGTGAGCAATGGTAAATTTTGCTATGTAAACCAGATAGGTGGCCTGAGCGATAGTAAATTCCGTTTTGCCACTCGATATGGCCTAAGCGATGGTAAATTCCATTCCGCCGTACCTACCTAGGGTACCGTGAGGATGGACCGTCAGTGGTTGGTTGTTTTCACTTAGAGATTTTCCAAACATCAACGCCATCACTGATTATAGTTTTCGGTAAAAAAAGAAAATAGAATTATATTATGGAATTTTGGCTTTTACAATGTGATTCACATTTATAATAAATGTTTGTTATGGAAGCCTGTTTTAGTTCCCCAACATTAAATTATTTTTGACATATTATTTTCAGGGAGGTTAATTTCGAAAGTACAGTTGATTAGAAATGTATGACACTCACTAACCTTGTTTAGCTCACTCTATATTTTTGTGTTTTATAAACGAACCCTCCTCAGGTGCAGGCACTAGTGCTTCAGTAACAGGGACTCTACTTCAAGAATAAATGGACTGAGTTGTGTGCGGCTGTGTTTACATAATTTTGTAGAGAATATTTTTGAAAATAAAAATATTTAGCATTGCAACACTTGTATGTATAAAATGCATTTTGGAAACTTGTATAACTGTGTTGTGCATGATAGGTATATATTTTCAGTGATGTTTCATATTTCAATTTTATAAATGAATCCACGGTGTGCTTGTAAAAAAAAAAAAAAAAAAAATTATTTCTTGCCATTTTAATATGAATGGGTTACTAAAATAAAAAGTTATAAATAGGTCTTCAGAAACTAAAAATAATAATAATAATAATAAAATAAACAGCTTAACTCAGTGGGAACCTTTTAGCTGGATCAGACATCGACTGGAGGGCTACCATGAGGTTACCGATGAGCTACCAAGTGTAAAGGGGCCTGTGATATTGGTATCAGAGCCCGATTTAGAAATAGAGTTGCCTCTTTTCATGTTACGATTTCATAAAGTGTTTTATGTTATTTTGTGAACTATGCAACCCAGAAAATTTTATTATCTTTCATGCACATGATTTAAAAAAATGACAAGTGTTACATAATTTCATTTTTATTAAATTCACAGTATTATGTACCGACGAGGCCGTAGGGGTTCCAGAAGAGCCACTTTAGGGGCTTCAGCCCTTGAGCCACTAGCCTAGGAGACCGAGCACATGGCTGGGTCAGCGAATGCCTCTATGAATCAGTTTCACCCAGGACCGTCAGGACCTATAGAACCAGTCGATGAAAATATCAAGGTAGCACAAGTAGCCCAAATACTGACTGCAGCAATGCATTAGGCGTACGAGACCCTAGAAGCACCAAGCTATTCGATTGAACACGTCTGCAAATTGGGTGCGAAAACATTCAACGGGAGTGATGATCCTGAGAGTGCCCTAATATGGTTGGATCGGGTTAGCAAAATTTATTGAGTTGTGGGGTACTCTGATGAACAAAAAGTATTATTTTCCACCTTTCTCCTGGAAAATAACGCAAAAAATTGGTGGGAGGCTTTGGAAAGGCGACATCCAGATCAGGTGTCAATGGAACAATTCCAGAGGGAATTTACAGACAGATTTTATCCGAAGAGTTATAAAGATACCCAAATAGAAGAGTTCTTTAGATTGGAGTAGGGGTCCACATCCATGACAGAGTATGAAAAGAGATTTTCATAATTAGTTAGGATTGTTCCGTTTATTTCTGAGGATGAGGAATAGAGGTGTAAGAGATTTGTTGCGGGTCTAAATCCCAAACTCAGAATTCATTTATCATTGGCCTCTCAAACACACTATAGGGAATTACTAGAAGTTGCTATGAATGTAGAGAGGAATGCGACAGTCAATATCCAAGGTGGAAGGCTAGAGAATAAGTGCAGCAGATCTAGTTCTTTCTTAGGTGGAGCTAGCCAGGGTGCCAAGAAAAATAGCAAGTCTAAATGGTTTGGTGGTAGAAAGATGAGCTGAGGAGCATCATTTAGTCAGGGTTTAGTCAGATCACCTACAGCGCCAAAAGGCTCCTCAGATATGAGGAGCTTAGTGCCAGTGTAGTACATGTGGAAGAAGGCATATAGGTGAATGTCGGATGAATAGTACGGGTTGTTATCATTGTAGGTAGAAAGGCCACTATATAAGAGAGTGCCCATAATTAGCCACCACCAAGAGATCAGAGGTCGAGCCCTTAACATCCACACTGATCAATGGTAGCCAAAGACAGGGAGATAGAGGCTCTCAAATTAGGGGACTGAGTAATACAACTTTAGGTAAAGGCTCAGGGGGTAGAGGAGTAACCCTTATGGGACGACTAGGTAGGCCTCGCACCTAGGCTCGAGTATTCGCAGTTACTTAACAGGAAGCAAATACCACTCCGGAGATAGTTACTGATATGATTTCTGTCTTTGATCACGATGCATATGTGTTAATAGATCCTGGTACTACACATTTATTTGTATCTGTAAATTTTATTGCTAAGGCGGACATTGAGCTACAATCGTTAGATTATATTATAACAGTTTCTATCCTCATTGGAGACTCACTTTTAGCTAAAAATGTATTTTTGGGTAGTAAAATAGTGATTAAAGGTAGGGAGTTTCCAGCGAATCTGATTGTATTAGATATTCGGTATTTTGATGTGATCTTAGAGATGGATTGGCTGTCCAACCATCAAGCCACAGTTGATTATTATAAAAAGGAGGTTAGATTGGCCGGATCAGAGGCACCAGATGTGGTGTTTCGTGGGATACGAAAAGTACTTGCCACTAGTATTATGACCGCCATGACAGTTAGTAAGATGCTTTGTAAAGCGTATAAGGGATATTTGGCCTATATAATTGAGAAAAAAATGATGAAATATGTCTGGAAGATATCCAAGTTGTCAGAGAGTTTCTCGATGTATTTTTGGAGGATCTTCCAAGTTTACCCCAGATAGGAAGTTAGAATTTGAGATAAACTTGATTCCAGAAACTGAGCCGATCTCAATCACTTCTTATAGAACGGCTCGAGCCAAGTTTAAAGAGTTAAAAGTATAGATAGAAGAGCTGTTGAATAAGGGTTTCATAAAACCCAGTACTTCTCTATGAGAGGTTCCAATTTTATTTGTTAAGAAGAAAGATGAGACTTAAGGTTGTGTATTGACTATAAGCAGTTAAATAAAGTGACAATACGCAATCAGTATCCACTTCCGAGGATTGATGAATTGATTGATCAGTTACAAAGATCCAAAGTATATTCGAAGATTAACCTAAGATCGGGTTACCATTAGCTAAAAGTCCAAGATAAAGATGTATCAAAGACTGCTTTCAGGACTCAGTATGGGCATTATGAATTTGTAGTTATGCCCTTTGGGTTAACGAATGCCCTAGCTGCATTTATGGACCTGATGAATAAGGTTTTTCGAACCTACTTAGATAAGTTTGTGATTGTGTTTATTTATGATATACTAATGTATTCTAGCAGTCATGAGAAGCATGCATAGCATCTCAAGATAGTGCTATAGACCCTACGAGAGCACTAGTTATACGCTAAGTTCAGTAAGTGTCAGTTTTGGCTAGACAGAGTTGCTTTCTTAGGTCATATTATTTTAGCTAAATGACTGAGTATGGATCCCCAGAAGATAGAAGCCATTACAAATAGGAGACCACCCATAAATGTATTTGAAGTTAGGAGCTTCCTCGGGTTGGCAGGCTACTATAGAAATTTCATTAAGAGGTTTTCCAGAATAGCAGCCCCACTGACCAAATTGACGAGAAAAGAAGAAAAGTTTGAATGGTCGGATGCCTGTCAGCAAAGTTTTGATCAGTTAAAGAGAAGATTGACATCAGCTCCTATAGTTGCATTACCAACGGGGAATGATGATTTTATGATATACAATGATGCCTCAAGACAGGGTTTGGGTTGTGTTCTAATACAGAATGATAAAGTTATAGCATATGCTTCCAGACAGTTAAAGAAGCATGAGCAAAACTGCGCTATCCATGATTTAAAAGTTGCAGCAATGGTATTTGCACTGAAGATTTGGAGGCATTACTTGTATGGTGTCCCTTGTCGGATCTTCACAGATCATAAGAGTCTACAATACTTATTTATACAAAAAGAATTAAACTTGAGGCAGAGGATGAGGTTAGAATTGATAAAGAGTTATGACTGCACGATAGAATACCACCTTAAAAAGGCCAACTTAGTGGCCGATGCCTTAAGCAGGAGACCTAATAATTCGTTAGCGCAGTTGAAGGCTATGTATCTTCCGCTTTTGGTGGAAATGATGTAAGCCCCGAAATTTCATGAATAGTATTTTTGAAAAAATAATGATTTCTGAATGAATAGTAGCTTTTCAAATGAATAGTAGTTTTTTGAATGAATAGTGATTTTTGGATGAATAGTGTTTGCATGGATAGTAAAATTTTTTGAAAAGCAAACCCCGTAAGTCAAAAACTCTGGAATAAGTAACAGAGTCTAAGGAAACTAGAACAGCGTGAAAATGAATCCGTTTGAATAATTTTCAAGGGTTCCAAAGGTGATTTAATGAAAATGCTTTTACGGACGGAAAAGGGAATATTGTTGATCTAAACTCTATTAGAATTTTTCAAAGCCTGGGATTGAATGTTAAGACACCCAATTAGAGTATTACATGATTAATTTGATGATTAGGTGACCATAGAATATTTTTGTAATTATTTAAAGATAAACAGAGATAATTCTGAATTCGATTGAAATTTCGAAAAGATTTTCGGATTCAAAAAATTTTGAAAGGGGTCTAAATGAGTATTATGATACTCAAAAGGTAATTTAGAAATCCAAATGACCTTTCGAAAGAAATTCGGGTTGAAACAAAATCAATTTAAAATCATCGGAGATGATTTAGTGATTTACGGAGAGCCAAAAAGGGGCATAGAATGACTTTTAAGAGTCCTTAAGGCTATCTGGAGTATGTATATAGTTCGAATATAGGTCGCAGAGAATTTTGCTAGAATTTTGAAAAAGTGTTGGAAAAGCCGAATCCGGGCGTTCCGAAAAGTTCGAATGGATAAAGATAAGAAAGGATAGACATATAGGGCATGCAACTATAGAAAAGTGACAAGTGACAAAGAGACAAGGATGAGGGCACTTGTCAAGTTTTGAATGGATGGCAATTTGATAATTTTAGGCAAAAGTAAGGGCAAAATGGTCGTTTGGAAGGTTATATATATAAATTGACCCATTAAATGAAATGAAACAAGAGAGGATTTGGCCAAAGGAGAAGAAGTCATGCAAAACTAAAAGAGAATGAGAGAAACCGTGAGAAGAAAAGGAAAAGAAAGAAGAAGAAGAAGAAAAGAAGGTGGTTCCAAGGTGTTTCCATCAATCTCTTCTCCTTGTTTTCATCAAGAAATAGCCATGGAAAAAAGAAGAGAAGTTGTTGGTAAGTAAGTTAATGTTATGGTTAGTTTGATGGGTTTTTAAGAATTTATGATCAATTAAGTATTATTGAAATTTATGGTATATTTAGGAGTTGATTAGCTTCAAATTGACATTAGAAAGTAAAGGGAGCTTCAAGGAGTTGTGATCAAGGAAAATCAGTAAGGTGAGTTTAGGGTTTTATGGTATAATGTTATGAAATTTAATGGATTGTGATTTTAAGGCTTTAGTTGATTTATTGATGTTTAAATGATGCATTTGGATATGATTTTTGAGCTTAGAATGAAGAGAATGCATTACTGTGTATATATTAGTATGTGGACAAAGTGAGAATTTGATGTAATTTTTCTAAGTAAGTTTAATTGATTGGATGTTTGATGTTGAATGATTTTTGAAGTGTTTTAGGTGAAATTGATATGATTAGAATTGAAGAAAATGAATAGAATGAGTTGTTGTGTTCTATACTAGTATGTGGCTAATATGATAATTACGGTGTAATTGAATGTCTTTTGAGTTATGGGTGAGTTTATGTGAGAATTTATATGATACTGAGATTATTTATTAGAAGAAAAATCAAATGTATGAAGATTTATGTTGTATACTGGTGTAGGATCAAGTTATGTATATGTATGTGTTGTGTTGATTTTGATGCTTGCATGAGTCGTATGATGTGTTGATATGAAATGAAAGTGATTGGAATAACAAAAAATATAAGAAAATGAAGTTGATAGGTTCAAGGGTGTGTTCGGCCATGACTATGTAATTTTGTTAGATTATGGCTTTTGAATGCTTTTGATGGGTTGATTGATCAAATGTGATGTGTAGATGATGAAATTAATATGAAATGGAAAGGAAATCAAATGAATGAATGGATGGGCATGCATACTAGTGTGTGGCCAAGTCATGTTTGTGCATGAGCTTGAGTTATTTTAATATGAGATATGGTTTTATTATGTTTTGGCAAAAATTTAAAGTTGATTAGTATTCAAAGGAATGAAAGAAAATGGAATAAGAAGTTATGGGTTAGTACTTGGCCATGCCATGAAAAGTAGGTGTGCAATTGCCACTTGATTGTTCTGATATGTTTTAGTGATATTTAGTAGATGTTTAAGCGTAATTGTGTAAAAGAAATCAAGAAAATTGGATGTTAGGATGTTAATTTAAAGATGAGTCAAGAATAAAATAGTATTGTGCATAACTTGTTAAGGATTGTTTAAGTGATAGTTATGATAAATTTTATGTTAATGTATGACTTGTAGGGGAGGTGGAAGTATGAACGGAGCCTTTAAGAGATTGTTCAAGCAAGGGAAAAGAAAGTTGTGAGTGGAAAGTTTTTGTTTATTTCAATTTAATTTCTTATTAAGTTTTTATAATATATTACAGTGAGTTTGAGAATTTTTAAAGTTTATGAGCTTCATTTGATGATAATTAGTGATTACAAAACTTATTGCAATTGTAAGTTATAATATTGAATTGACTAAATTTTTAGTATGTTAGCATAATTTTTATGATGTATATGAGCTTTTATTTTTACGTTATAATGTATATGATTTAGTAGCAAAGTAAATTATCAAGTTTCAGGCTTGTGCCTTAGAAAGATTTTGATTTTATTAAATGTATTAGTTTTTGACATTTTAAGTAGTTAGCAAGAGAATTACTTTTAGTGTGTCTTTTAGACACAACATGTTTTAATGTTGTAGCATATATGTTTCGAGTAAAAGTATTAATAGATTTTAATACTTGATAAGATTGAGTATTTCGAATGTAAAGAAAATGATTTTAGTATTTTCAAAAGTTAAAAAGAAAGTTTTTAGTATTTTAAAGTGAAAGAAAATGATTTTAGCATTTCAAAATATAAAGAAAGTTTTTAAAGGCCAATGGACCACCCGTGATAGAAAAGATGAAATTGAGGGAAAAGATAGCAAAGAAAGTTTAAAGACCAGATCGTAGAACCCTATATTTGTGTGACAATTATTGGGGTATGTTACTAATATTGGGGGAATGAATGACTTGTTTCACCCAGAGTTATCAGAGTTGGGGCTGAGTCTGTAGAGTCGCCTCCATACATGTAAGGTGATATCTCATGCCACTTAAGCGATGTAGCATTTCGCTTTGTGGTGATGGGAGGTCTTTTAGAGTCATGGTGAGCGGCACTAGTTTAGTCATTACGTGACGTCACATTGCGCAGCGCTAGTTTAGTTGGCATGTAACTAGATTTAACTCACATCGTACGGTGCTAGTTTAGTCGTCATGTGAGTTTATAGCTTCCTTGGGTCCAATTGGTGGATTTTAGAAAAATGGCCAAGCAAAAGCATTATAGATTTTAAAGTTTGATGAGAATTTAGTATTTTATACTTTACGTATTTTCTAGCCATTACGAGAAAAGTTTTTATAGTTTATGTTTGGCACGAATATAGAAAGATAAATTTTAAAGCTTGATGATATTTAAAAATCCATACTTTGTATAATTCCTAGCCATCACAAGTGAAGCTTTCCCATTTTACGCTTGACATAAATATAGAAAGATGATTTCATTTTTAATAAATTATAGATTTTATGATCCGAAAATATTTAAAAAAAAAATGATTTTAAATGATTAGTGAAGAACTTATGATCGATTTTAGTATATTATATCTTTTATATATTCAATAGTAGATATGAACTTTTATTATGTTTTTATCTATACATATGAGTTTCATGAATTTATTTAAGAAGATATGTGATTTTAGCAAGTTATTTAGAAACTTCATTTAAAAATTTTGGGAGGTATAGAAAAAGAAATTTGAGTAGAGAAAGATTATTCACCACTCACTGAGCTCCATTAGCTTACATTTTCTATTTTGATTTGAAAAACCTCCCAGGTGCAGGAACATGTGGTCGCAGTGCCAGACCTCCTACACGGGACTAGGGTGGGCTAACTTCGACATGATGCGTTTTAAGATATCATATTCATGTATAATTTTCATATTTTATGAATGTATATACTTGTAAAGAATTTTGATGCATATATTTTGTAAATACTGTTTTAGAATTTATATCGAAATTTCCATTTCAGTGAAATAGCTTTGAGTTTTATTTAAAAGCATAATTGTGGTTGAATTGTAGAAAATGATTTTAGGGCCTGAGAGCCAGAAGTTGAGAATTGATTTGCTATATAAATGTTTAAAAGTATATTTGAAACTTTAAAGGACAACATGTTTAGAAAATAGTTGTTATGCTGTCCGAATTTTCATAAATCCGTTTGTAAATGATTGAAACAAAAAGAAAAGAAAAAGAAAAATTTTCTCTATGTTTCTATAGTTTTAAGGAAAGTTTTAATAAAATACAGAAAAGATTTTGAAAAGTAGACAGTTTAACTTCACAGGAACTTTTCAGCTTCACGGGAATTTTCTAGTCGGATTAGAGATATCTCTTAGAAGGTTACCGTGAGGTTGCTGGCAGGTCGTTAAGGACTGAGGCTTGTCAAATGAGGTATCTGGGAGTGAAATTAGAAATGGTAGACTTAAGGGCCTTGTTAGAAATGGTAAACTCAGGGGCCTTGTTAGCTACTTTTCATGTTCGTCCCATCTCATTTTAGTGGATCAGATAAGGATACAATAGAAACAAGATCCCCAGTTATTAAAGTTGAGAGGTTAAATTGAGAGTGGCAAAAGATCAAACTTTATAATTAGGAAAGATGGAACAATGATGATGGGCCAACACTTATGTGTACCAAATAAGGAAGATCTGAAGAAGGAGATCATGGAGGAGGCTCACTCCTCAGCCTATGCTATGCATTTGAGCAACACGAAAATGTACCACACCTTAAAAGCACATTATTAGTGGAAAGGGATAAAGATGGAAATAGCAGACTTGGTCTCCTGATGCTTAACTTGTTAGCAAGTGAAAGCAGAGCATCAGAAACCTACAGGATTATTGCAACCCCTCGTTATTCCCTAATGGAAATGAGATAAGATTACAATGGATTTTGTAATAGGACTCCACTTATGCAGAAAAGGCATGATGTTATATGGGTTATAATGGACAGGTTAATGAAGTTTGCCCATTTTCTGCTAATCAAGAATGATTCTTCCCTAAACAAACTGGCTCAGCTCTATATAGATGAGACAATCAGACTTCATGATACGCCGGTTTCTATAGTCTCAGACTATGATCCTAAGTTCACATTGAAGTTTTGGCCCAGCCTACAGAAAGCTTTAGGCACACGGTTGAATTTCAATACAACCTTTCATCCTTAGACAGATAGTCAGTCTGAGAGAATGATCCAAACACTTGAAGATATGCTCAGAGCATGTGTCATGGAGTTCAGGGGAAGTTGGGATACACACTTACTATTTATGGAGTTCATCTATAATAACGGCTATCAAGCTAGTATCGGTATGGCCCCATATGAGGCACTTTACGGGAGGAAGCGTAGGACACTAGTATGTTGGGATGAGGTGGGTGAGAGAAAACTAATAGGTCCTAAGCTTATCCAAATCACTTCAGATAAGGTTAAAATTATTCGGGACAGACTTAAGATAGCGAGAGACAGGCAAAAGAGTTTTACGGATAATCATCATGGGGACCTTAAGTTTGAAGTTGGTGATAAAATATTCCTCAAGATCTCCCATGGAAAGATGTGTTTAGATTCGGAAAACGTGTTAAGCTGAGTTCGCGCTATATTGGGTCTTAGGAGGTCATGGATAGAGTTGGATTGGTGGCATATAAGTTGAAGCTGCCCCCATAACTGGCCAAAATACATGACTTATTTCATGTATCTATGCTCCGAAAGTACATTCCAGATCCCTCCCACATACTTAGAGGTCAACCTGTGGAACTAAGGGAGAATTTGACTTATGAAGAAGAACCAATCCAAATTCTAAATCGTAGGAAACAGGTCCTGCGTAATAAAGTCATTCCCTTGGTGAAGGTTCTATGGAGGCATCAAGATGTGGAAGAGGCCACATGGGAGCATGAAGGTTAGATGCGCCACCAATATCCCCACTTGTTCGATAGATAGGTCTTTTAAATTTCGGGGATGGAATTTTATAAGTAGGGGAGAATTTGTAAGATACACTTCCAATTCATGTACTGTACATGTACTATATAAAGTATTCCCATAATTATGATGTAATAAAGTGCTTAGAAAGTGTTAATTTAGTTACAATAGAACTTTGGATAGACTGGAAATGTTTACAAATCAGACCAAAGTTTTTGGAAGGATTTTCGGAGATTTAGAAATACTTATAAAATATTTCAATTCTCAACTACTAAGGTTCTCCGGTGATGAACTTATAAAATATTTATCTAATAATTCCACCATGTAACAAACAAAATAAAACCTTATAAAATATTTCAGTTCTCAACTACTAAGGTTCTCTGGTCATTCTTTTAAATTATATTTCAAATATAAGCAACGTCCTGTAAAATATGTAAAGTAAACTAGCTTTTTAGGTGACAATATAACTATAAAGTATGTTAATATCATATTCAAACCCGGAAGTCAAAGCATAAGCAAAACTGATGAGAAATCAAATATTTTACGACATTAAAGTGATAAGTATACACACGCAAACCTAGACACCACATACTATATAAAATATATATACGTTATCAAAATATCCTTTCTTGGCATCATGTGATCGAGTGGCCCTCCTCTTTTTGTCTGGAGATTTCTTTTGAAACCCAACAGTTACCCGAGAGATGGTTTTAAAAATATAAAAGGGTAAGCAATAACGCGCAGTGAGTGAATATAACTTTCAAAAAAATAAATAAATAATTTTCTCTCGATAATAATTAATATAATATAAGGCAGGTAATAAAAATAAAATCTAAATGATCCATATTCAATCATATCTGAAAATAATACTAAAATCACAACTCATATCACGAAAAACTATAAATATCTACATGGATCATTTCTGTCTACTAAGAAAAACTCAATCTACACCAATTTAGTACATAAGGAGATCTGTCATACATGGTGGAGATACTCAATACACACACAGAGCGAGTGATAACATCTATCATATACTTGTTGGGCGACTCAATAACTTTCAAACATCTATCATACATGTGTTGAACGATTTAATGTCTCACCGACATCTGACATTCACATGTTGAGGGACTTTCTAGGACTTATACATGTGTTGCTTGATGACCATTAAAAGGGATGGTACAGTCTTGATGTTTTAAAAATCTCGTTTCATTTGTTTCGTAACTCAAATAATTTTCATATACAAATTTGTATAATTCTATTTCGAACATAAATATAATTATCAATAAAACCTTTTCTCAAAATATAAATAAATATTCTATAATCAAACCATAATTCATAATTCATAATCAATAAAATCAATGGGCTAATTAAATCATTTTCTTTTAATAACAATTACATAAATAAAAGCTTAAATTTAAATAATTTAAAACGAATCAACTTAATTAAAATAAACAATCCAAAAAATTAATTAACTAACAAATAATTCATTTCTAATAACCATAAATAATAAAATCTAGAATACATATGTAATTGTAAATAATTAATTCAATTTAGATGAACGATCTACTCACGGATTAAATTTCAAACTTTATTTTGAACCAATAGCACCCATGTTATCTTTGGATTCTTCCCCACCTAAAAGCAATGCAAAGACCTTTTTAGAATTTATAAAAATCAAACCAGAAAATTGATCTGAAACTGAATTTAATGCACACCAATAGTCTGCTCCCAAATATTTTCTTTGCTTTTTCTTTTCTTCGTTGCCTTCTCCAGCTTGTTATTTTCTTTTCCTTTTGTTTTGCAGTGCAGTTTGGTTTTTTGGGCTTGATTTGCTTCTATTTGAAGGCATATATATGTACTGCAGCTCCTTAATTTGGTTTACGTGACACTTGTCTTCTTTTTTTAATAAAAAAATTTGGCCACCATGTGCTTATTCACATTAAGCATGAGACACGTGTCTCTTATATTTCTAATAAAATCTCAACCCACTAACATCATCTCTCTTAGGCAGTGTTTGTTTCATGGGATTTGGTGTGGGATTGGGATTCAAAAATCCCAACCTCCCCAAATCCCATGTTTGGTGAACAATGGGATTGGGATTTTTGTAATCCCTGAAGAAGATACACAGAGAAAAATATATTTTCTGTCTTATCAATTAACATGTTACACTCACATATATATACTGTCATACAATTCATAAAAAGAAAAAATGAAGCAACTAATTATGGTGTAATTGATTTAGGAGTAAATCGTGCAGATTCTCTGCAGTTGACTTCGAGAGTAAATCGTGCTAGCTGTTACCAATTCTTTGCTGTTGACTTGGAGAGATTTGATTTTCAATTTGAGTAATTTGTGCTAGCTGTTACCAATTCTTTGTTGTTGACTTGGAGAGATTTGATTTTCAATTTCTTTCCTTATATGCCCCCTCAAGATGGTGCTCCCATTAAGGACACCAATCTTGACTCTAAGTTGATTATGTTTTGGTCCAGATAATGGCTTCGTAAGAACATCCGCTAGTTGATCGGAAGAGGAAACATGAGTTACGCGTAGTTGACCCCGAGAAACTTGGTCTCTAACAAAATGAAAGTCTATGGCGATATGTTTCATTCGTGAATGGAACACCGGATTGGCACTGAGATATGTTGCACCCATGTTGTCACGGTAAATGGTGGGTGTAGTTTCAAGTTTTATGCCAAGTTCCTTACATAATGACTGCAACCAATTCAGTTCAGCTGCAGTAGCCGCTACTGCTCTATATTCAGCTTCTGTGGAAGATCTTGCTACTGTACGTTGCTTGCGTGAGCTCCAAGAGATGGGATTAGCTCCTAAATATACAATATAAGCCGAGGTCGAAGTCCTATCATCCGTATTACCAGCCCAATCGGCATCTGAAAATGCATGTAATGTTGTAGGGCTGTTGTTTTTTAGATGCAAGCCATGATAGATTGTGCCTTTTAAATATCGCAACACTCTTTTTGCAGCAATCCAATGATTGTTTGTTGGTTTGTGCATGAATTGTGATAATTTGTTCACCGTGTAGGAAATGTCTGGCTTTGTGAGAGATAAGTATTGGAGAGCTCCAATAACTTGCCTGTATTGCGTGGCATTTGTGGCTGGTGTGCCATCATGAAGCATTAGTGGGCTAGAAGAAAAGATTGGTGTAGAACTTTCCTTTGCACCTGTCATGTTAAATTTTTCCAGAAGATCTCGAATGTATTTGTGCTGCGAAAGAAATAAACCTTTATCAGTGGGAATGACTTCAATACCAAGAAAGTAGTTGAGAGATCCCAAGTCCTTGAGAGAGAAACGGTCTGCAAGAGAGCTTATAAACTGTTGAAGAAATATTGGGGAGTTTCCTGTCACCAAAATGTCATCCACATATACAAGAGCATAAATAATTTTATTATGCTGATTATATATGAAAAGTGACATGTCAGCTTTTGAATTGTGGAAGCCATAATGTAACAAAAATTTGCTAAGTTCTTGGTACCATGCCCGAGGCGCTTGGCGTAGGCCATATATAGCCTTTCGAAGCTTGCAAACATGATTGGGATGTTGCTGATTTACAAAGCCTGGTGGTTGCTGCATATAAACATCATCATTTAAACTGCCTTTTAGAAATGCATTATTGATATCAAGTTGGCGGAGTTGCCATTTACAAGACACTGCGATAGACAAAACAAGTCGAATGGAAGCAGGTTTGATTACAGGACTAAATGTGGCCTTAAAGTCAATGCCGGGTCGTTGATGAAAGCCTTTAGCTACTAATCGAGCTTTGTAACGATCAATGCTGCCATCAGGTTTCCGTTTGATACGAAAGACCCATTTACAACCCACAATGTTTTGTGACAAATCAGGTGGTACTAGTTCCCAAGTGTTATTGCGTAAAAGAGCATCAAATTCTACATTCATAGCTGTACACCAGTGGGAATTTTTCATAGCTTGGGAGACGGTTCGTGGTTCAATAGGCTCAGGTATCGAGTGAATGGAAGCAACATTGAGTTGTTTTCTTTTAAAAATATTATTTTGAGCTCTTGTAATCATGGGGTGTGTGCGAGTAGGAGTAGTATATGAGGAGTTAGATGGAGTCGAGTTCACCTGATTAGAAACTGTGACAGGTTGATCCGTAGTTGAGGTTGAAGCAGGTGCAACATCCGTAGGCAATAGAGATGTGACAGGAGATGTTATGTCTTGTGATGGAAGCTGATTGGAAATATTGTGGGATACATGAAAGTGAGGTGGGGAGGATGCAATAACATGATTATTGTTAGCCAATAAATCAATTTTTGAGATTGTAACCCGGGTGGAATGTAGGTCATGATACTGGAATGGAAAAATAGTTTCTACAAATCTGACATGTCGAGAAGTGTAAATCTTTCCGCTAAGTGTATCTAGACAACGATATGCGCTTTGAGCCGAAGAGTACCCAACAAAGACACAAGGAAGAGATTTTGATGCTAATTTGTGATGAGTGTATGGCTTGAGCCAAGGATAACATAGGCAACCGAATACCTTTAATTTGTGATAGTTTGGTGATTTGGAGAAAAGTTTTTCCAATGGTGAGCTCATGTTGAGAAGATGTGTGGGTAGGCGATTAATTAAGTAGGTGGCTGTCAGAAAGGCATAAGATCAGTTGACTTCGAGAGTAAATTATGCTAGCAGCTAAAAAGGTATTCATACCTAAAAATTCTCCAACTCCGTCAGTGTAAACGGTGATAATTGGTGTTTGAAAAAATTTCTCAACAACTGCTTTGAATTTGGAGAATGTGGGTTTTACTTGCGATTTTTGTTTCAGTGGGTACAACCACATATATTTTGTGAAATGATCAACAAAAATGACATAGTAAAGACAATCATCAATGGAAGAGATTAGGGCAGGTCCCCACACATCTGAGTAAATTAATTCAAGAGGTTTAGTAGTAGTCAAAGATGATACACCAAAAGGCCATAACCATATAGTAAAGAATAAAATTGGGTACGCCAAGCAGGGTAGTTTGATGAGTTCAATTTCAAGGGAAGTTGAGCTGCTGGGTTTAGTGATATAAGATTCATATTATTGGTGTGAGATGGAGATCCAGCATGTATGATAATGCGGTTTGCATTGTTGGTGGTATTGTCGGCCATTGTGACTGAGAAAAAAAAAATGAAGACAGTAATGTGCAAAAAAGAAAAAAAAAAATTTGCTCGCTAGAGCTTTGGCTCTGATACCATAAAGAAGATACACAGAGAAAAAAATATATTTTCTGTCTTGTCAATCAACATGTTACACCCACATATATATACTATCATACAATTCATAGAAAGCAAAAATGAAGCAACTAATTATGGTGTAATTAATTTAGGAGTAAATTGTGCAGATTCTCTGCGGTTGACTTCGAGAGTAAATTATGCTAGCTATTACCAATTCTTTGTTGTTGACTTGGAGAGATTTGATTTTCAATTTCTTTCCTTATATATTGAATAGGATCGGCAATCCATAAATATTACACAAATTGTTATACAATTTTTTTACTGATCCTTGGATCATGATAATTTTAAATGACTTAAATGTGCTTACACATTTATGTATAACTTTAATTTTATACTCTATACACATGTGTTATTTCATCTCTCTCTTCATCCTTTCTCGTCTCCTCTCTCATCATGAATGAAAAAACCCATCAATTGATATTTCTCTCCTCTCTCCCAATTCACTGAATTTTTGATATATTTTTTTATATTCATAATAAATTATCTTTCCAACTCTTTATTTGCCCAAAAAAAATAAACACCTAAAATCATTTTAGATATATATTTTTGAAAAGATCTATCCATTGTCAAACTCATTTACATCAGTCACCTTTTAGCAAATTCTACATGTCAAAGTCTTTGATGGACTTACCTTCTATTCTAGTAAATTTTTAATACTTATTATTAAACTTAAATGTCTATTTTTCATTTGTTTGAAAGAATTTATTTTTTATTTGTTTAACTATATTTAAATCCTTACTTTATTCATCAATGAGTGTAAAATTGTAATAGACTAAAAAGTGGTGTTGAGTTAACTCTTGGTGAGAAGAAAAGACTATGGGAGCAAATCCATGAACAATAATAATGAAAACACAACAAAAAGGTTTGGCTATATATTCTCTAGTCAAAGTCTTCAAGATGAATTGATATATATTTGCATGAGTCGACTGCCAGACGATTGATCTTGAAAATAATTCCAAAAAATGTGAGGGAATCTACACCAATGTAAATTACTTGTCCGATTTTATATCGGTGCAAAACCGTAATTTATACCAATATAAATCGAAATTTTGCATAAAAAATATATGAAATTCTATATATGTATATCAGAGAAGAAAAAAAATGATGGATGTGAGATTTTACACATTTTCTCATGTTCGAAAAGTAAGGATCTTACCCTTGATAAAATTTTTATTTATAAAATAAATGTGTCATAAAGATAAGATGGCAAGCTTGGCTAAAGGTAGCTTATTAATCTTGGTGTTTTGTAACAAAAACACAATCTTTTTTCAAGACTCCATTATCTTTTGTTTTTTTCATTTTAACTGGGACTAACTCAAAATACAACCGGGACTAGCAGTGATAGACGTTGAGACACGGCCTGACAATCAACTTCAAATAAATGGAGAGGTCAACCCACAAAGAGTGGGAGAGTAGCCCACAAATAGTGGGATAGAAAATCCCCACAATCAACAAGTGAGACTAGATAAGTTTCAACCTACAACTTATCACAGTGGATGACTTGTGCCTATCACGAGGCCACAAGCGCTTCTTGGCGCCATTATCATTTGGTGGAAGAAGTGAAAATTCTAATAACATTTAACAAATTGAGCATAAATTAACAACAAAGTGGCCCTATGTTTTCACGCAAAAAAGTTGTAAACCCATAAATATTCATATCACAACCGAAACCCGTTACTTCAACCTTCGATTTATTATTAAAAAGAAAAAAAGTAATATTAACTTTTGAAGTGAGAAGAGGACAAATAATGAGCTTGAACACTTGTCATTCTCCATTTTAAGCAACTACAGAGCCCAATTATGTGAGTTTCTCATGCACTGTCTCGTTGAAAGGGTAACAGGCCCATTCAGTTTTCTGGAGATGTTGGGCCTATTTAAATACCTACAACTTGCTTATTCTATATGAATTCAAACTCTTTTCTGTAAGTACGGAACTTTTTGTTGGGCTAAATAAATTTAATGATAGATGCAATCAATGGATAAAGATTTATATTTTGAATTTTTTAGTCTTAAATAGTGCAAAGAAAAAAAAAAAGAGTATGAGAGAGAATTTTAATCCATATTATATATGCATAACCATAAGACCTGGCATCCACATCTGTGTATAACTTATCAAGGGAATTGTGAAGCTCCTACTTCCATTTTCCGGAAGAAGTGGAATTTATTTTATAATTTAACAAATTGACCAAAACCATACTGTGCAGGAAAAAAACTAGAGAGGGGAATTTCAGTTTACTTTGTATGCAGAGTTACATTAGTAGTAATGGGTCTAGATTGGTTGGGCTGGACTACATTTCCTTGTGCAACAATGTGGATCCTCTTAATATATGGATTGCTGCTTCCTTGGCAATTACCATTGGAGATAATTGCTAAGAACACTCTTGGTGATCTTCCTCCAGGAGCTTTCCTTGCTGACTTTTTCATTATCTTGGCGGATAACATCCTTCCTAAGAGGACTCTTGTGCTTGGAGGAAACCAAACTATCTCAAATATTTCGAAACCTTGATCCTTCAACTCATTGCTCACACGAACAGTACAAAGAACAAATGAAATTCATCAAGTAGTAAATAAAGAAATCCGAATAATGTGACAAAGTGCTTCATTGGTGAAGGATGTTTTAAATACCATAAATAGTGGAAAATAAACTTAAAGGAAGACAAACCATTTAGATTACATATATATAGATATATAATATTTCTATCAAAACCATCTCTCAATCTTAAACAAACGGCTCCCATAACTAATAAAAACCATCAGGTAACAAGAAAAAAGAAAGCTCAGTAGTTGGAAAAACAATATTCAATAATATGAAATTATAACAGCTTGAAGACTAAATAGACTAACATGGTATATGCGGAGTAACATCACTATATTACTTTTGTAACGTGCCTAGTTTACAATTCAAGAATATAATTAACAATCACATCAGTTTATCATTAATATTGCACATTTGGAGACCTAAAATGTTTGTGCGTGTGTGTATATATATGTATGTATGTATGTAAGCCAGAACAATATTTACCCCCAATGGCCATCAAATAATTTTCAAAATAAAAAGAATTGTTACATAAAATAAAATCAAATGTATGAATAACATATATATATATATATATACATGCAGTGGTGGACCTAGAAAATTTGTTTAGAGAGGGAACATGAACAAAATCATAAAAACATTAAAAATTAAGATCATATTAAATATATAATATTTTTATGTGAAACAAAGTTTAATAACATAATAGTTGTTTAAAAAAAAAAATATAGTTCAAATAAAATGAAAACATATACCATACTTAAGCAAAACAATTAGTCTTACACTTAAAAATCCTAATGAAATTATTAAAATAAATAAAAATAAAAAGATAGAAAAAAGAAAAATAACATAAACTATCTAAAGTTATAATAAAGTAAAACTATAAAGTTAAAAAAAATATTAAAAGAATGAATCATAACAATACATGAACAATTTTAATGTAATAACATAAATCTAAAATTTAAAATTTTAGGATTTATTGATGAGATGTATGTTAAAATTAAATTATTAAAGATAAATAAATTTAAAAAGGTAACAAACTTAGTAGGTTAACCTGGTATTATAATTGACAAGATACCAAGTGAAGATGAAAAGATACCATCTAAAGAAGAGAAAAAAAGTAGACATAAGAAAAGTAATAAAAGAATTAATTATATTATAAACAAAAATAATAAACAATATTATTGAAAAAAAAGGGAAATAATAAACAATAAATTGAATCAAAACAATACATGGACAATTTTAATACAATAACTTAAACCTTAAAGTTTAAGATTTTAGGATTTATTGATGAGATATGTGTTACATCTAAATTATCAAAAATAAATAAATTTTAAAAAGTAATAAATTTAGTAGGTTAACCTAGTATTATAAGTGACAAAATGTCAAGTGATAGTAAGGAGATATCATGTAAAGAAGAAGAGAAAAAATGTAGATATAAGAAAAGTAATCAAAAAAATTAATTATGTTAGAAAGGAAAATAATAAACAATAATGTTGAAAAAAGGGAAATAATAAACGATTAGAAAAAAAAAAAAAAAAAAAAGGTGGACATCTCACAACAAAACAAAACAGTTTATCAAGAGTACATTCTACAGTCTAGTCAAGACAACAACGTTTTATTGATCAACGTACATATACGTAGCGAACCCATTTCTTCTCTGTAAACATAACATTTTAAACTTCCATAAATATGCCAAATTCTTCTTAAAATTTTGATCTATCATATGGGTTATGTTTGATTTATCAGTAGAAAACAAGAATGTAAAATGACTGAAGTAAAACTAGATAGCAAGCAGGTGAGAAGCCTAGGACATGCCCTGCCTTAGATACATTGATCACAGTAAACACTTCAATGGCACTCAGAACTGGTGCCAATGTAGAATTCTCCGTTGGTGAAATGGTCACATTGGCTGAACCAAAAACCTGAACAGAATACAATGACACCACACTGTATGCATTATCAAATCTACCAAAAAGTGGGATGTCTGTGGTATTCAGCTTTTTACTGTCGATATATATATCAACCCTGTTTGTTTGATTTGGAGGATAAAAGAAAGTTGGGTCCATGAAATAGAGCACAAAATAGGCTACTACTCCTGTCTCCTCAGATGAAAAGTTGACAAGTAAATACAAAGAGTCTGATATTTTTTGCTCGGATTGCTGTTGCCATTACAGGCCATGGTGGACTATTTTCATCATATAAAGCTCCTTTAGGGATTATCTCCGCAGTTATAACACTCTTTCATTACTTTTATCAATGAAAAAAAATTAAAAAAAAAAAAAAATCTTGATGCAAAGACCCACCCCACTTTCAATATAATACAAAATCCAAATCATTTGTAACAAATTGTGGCAGCCTTCATGTGCTTGCCACCAAATTCTCGCAATAGAAACTCTAGTTAATTCTATAAAACCAACTTATGAAATCCACAAGCATTATTCTCATGTATTAGCTCATTAATTTTCCCAATAATTGGAAGTAAATAAGAATGAAGAATTGAGATGCAAAAGAAAACAAAGTTGCATTCTTGCTATCATTTCTCTATAACTAAAGTAGAACCTCACACGTAAAATTGCAAATGAGATAGTAATAGTGTTAGAAACACTTGTCTCAATAACATCTGATGTGTTTACTTGATAGATTAGAAAATGAAAATAAAGAATACAAATAATTGATGGTGTTTACTTGCTCTAAAATCATTATGTAATGAAAATAAAATTGTGAGTCCTACATGAATTTGGGATTGTGGAATGAAAATCTCATTCCTTTCACCCAACTTAAAAATCTCATTCTCATTCCCTTTTGTAAAGTAAAAAGTCTATTAGATCCTTTTTTTTTTTTAAAAAAAAAAAAATGATATAGATACACAATATATATTAAATCACGACTTTATATATATATGCTTACAATAATATTGTTAATTTTTTTTAACAATATTATTGTATGCATATTTTTAAGTAACATTTTATAAAAGTTAAAAAAAAAAAAAGATTTGATAAATAATATAGATACACAATATGCTTACAACAATATTATTATAAAAGTTTTCTTTTAACCTATTATGACGAGTTAGATGACAAAAAGATGGCACTGCATCTTAAACACAATTTTACATATTATAATTAATCCATAATTTTAATCAATGACATTTTTGTAACTTGTAATTAATTTATTTCGATTTCAAAGTTAAATAAATAGTTCAATGAGAATACTACTGATTCCGATTCTGATTCCTATGGTTGAAGTAAACAATTTATTCTGATTTCGATATATCATTCTAATTGTAAGTCATTCCAATTCTAGATCATTTCGATTTTTATTCTGATTCTTATAATTGAAGTAAACACAACACTTGAGTATTCCTTTTACATGCCACATTGACCAATGATTTAGGCAATGGCTTGTGCGCAATGGACATTAAGGAAAACAACCCATATCAATTAAAATGACATTTATAATTAGAGTCCTAAAGTTTAAATTATGAAAAAATGGTACATTTTACGATGCAGTAGAAGAATGTTTCGAATTCGAAACGAATAAAATCAAAATAATATGATAGAACTAAAACGTGAAGTGTTATTATTAAAGAAAAATCATGAATAACGTACTAAACACAAACAACTCAAACCTATTTATAATATTTCTAACCCTAATCTTAATAGGACTCCTAAACTAATAGGGAAACTTAATTAATAGGTTCCTAAACTAATAAGGAAATAAATATTCTTGACTAACGAGTATTTAACTTCCTTTTTTTTTATTGAGAAATTTAACTTTCTAATTTGAAACTAATTGAAATAGAAAAACTTAACATTAAAGAAATTCTTCTTATTCCAAATTTGTCCTACATCAAATCCCCTTGTTTTGAAAAAACTTGTTCTCGAGTTTTGTGGTTGTAAAGATAACTTATCCAGAGGAAAATACTCAAAGATTTCTGCAATATTGGATTCCATCGATTATGCCACCCAAAAACACTTTGGTTACCCTTTTCAAACACTTAACATGGGTTGGGTTGACAAATCGAGTCTGGTTGATGTGAAGAATATGGGGTCCACACTACTAGGTCACAGATCTTCTCAAACCAACCTTGTTCGTCATCAATTTGACTTTTGTCTCCATCGATATAGGGACATCAGCCCTCATTGTCTTTATTCTAGCCTCTACTGGCTCCAATCTAGAACAGGTCTCATGGATCTTAGCGTCTAGGTTAAAGAAACGGGTCATGGGTGTATAGATTAGTGTTGGATAGATTGGGATCTATAAGAGAATCATCGGGAGGGCCTCGTCGGCCCGATGGGTGCATCGATCCAGTGGTACGTGGGTAGTAAGGTTGCGAATTGAGTTGAAAGGTGGGTCACACATGTGTTATTGGCAGAATTGAGTCACATGTAGGTTTCTAAGTGTAGATTCGGCTGTACAGGTCTTGTTTGACCTAATTTTGGGGGTGTGAAGTGACGATCGCACCTGTGTACAAATCTAGAGGGGTTGATCATGGGTCTCGCGAGTAGAGCATGTTGTGTGGGTCTGGAAGGTTGTTTTTGTTCAATCTAGGTCGCTTTTTCCGTTGTCATCTCTGACATCCTTATCGGCGATTATCGTTGAGGCAGTTGGCAGGTCAGGTTGCTTGTCGCCAGTGATGCATCTAACATCAAGAGTCAATGCAACTATTTGCTGAAGACTTTGAAGTTTTTTGTCCACTCTATTAAGTAGTTGCTCAATCATTGCGAACCGTTGTTCATCGTCGGTGGTTCATTGTCCGCTTAAACCAATTTCAACTATTAGCCGAAGGCAAACCACACTCTAATACCAATTTTGGTATAATGAAAGATTATTTCGAAATTGAAATGAATAAGATCAAAATAACATGACAGAATTAAAACTTGAAGTTTTATTCTCCAAGAAAAATCATGAATAAAATATTAAACATAAACAACTCAAACCTATTTATAATATTTCTAACCCTAATCTTAATAGGACTCCTAAATTAATAAGGAAACTTAATTAATAGGTTCCTAAACTAATAAGGAAATAAATATTCTTGACTAACAAGTATTTGACTTCCTAATTTGAAATTAATTAATTGAAATAGAAAAACTTAATATTTAAGAAATTCTTCCTATTCCTAATTTGTCATACATCATTTTGTCAAATCCAAAGCCAAGCGATTAGTTTAGCTTTGCGTTTGCCATACCACTAAGAAGAGTATGAACTTAAAATCAAGCGTCAAATAATGCTACATCAATACAACAGTTATAGACACTTACGTAGAAAGCATATAAAACTACCGACTTGAACTATTAAATACAAACTATACAATCAAGAGATCGCTTTGGATTCCACGAATTGGAATCCACAATAAAGGGCCAAAAAAGTATAACATATACAATAGCTAATTAGAAGCAAGATTACAACAACCCATATGCAAAGCTTGAACACCACTGTTCCAACAAAAGTTCATAGAATTGTAGATGTGAATTAACTCAGTGATGATATGAAGAAGTAAGACTTGATGGCCAATACAAATATAGTGAATAGGAGAAACAAAGAATAACCAAAATTAATTCAAAACTCCATTAACAATATCCAGTATACTCTAATTATCCGTTAAACTCATTTTGCATTGTTAAGGAAGCAAAATGGAATCAATCCACTTTATTTGAGGAAGCCATCCACCGTACAAGCAGTTTAATGTAAATATCATACCATGACAAATTGTTTTAAAACCACTGTTAAAAGATTCATATAAAAGGGCCAATTTCAACAGTGATTCTAACAAGGCAAAACCTACTAAACATATACTCACAGCAAAACACACAAAATGTTAATGTGAACCAATTTCATTTGTAGTAGTTAAACTTATTAACATCCTGGCCGACTATCACATCTATGTTACAATCACGTGTGAACTTGCAATTGCTTGCAATGTGATTAATTTTTTTCAATTATTAACTTCATGGCAGAAAAAGAAAAGTAGAAACATTGGTTTTCTTTCCAATTTCTCTTACAAAATAAATGTCTCAAATTTATAGGAGATCAGATAGATATGACCAAAATGAGTGTAATGATTTATGACTGTTATAAAATACGAGGCACTATTTTTAGCTCTCATATTTATTGGTCTATAGATATAAGAATACATTAATTGCAATTGAGTCTCAACCTTAATTTTTTTTCCAAATGGTTTTCTAGTTATTTTTCCTACTAGACAACTTTAACAGATAGGTAAATCTATCTTATTAAAGAAACCTAAAAATCTCTCTTTGGCTAATTTATTCATTCGATTATGCCCGATGTGCTCTAGTCTAGCATGCCAAATATTAACATCAATATTGGTAACATTAGTGGAAGTGATGAGTGAAAACAACCATTATTATTAATAGTATCGTCAAATTCGGTATTTAATACGATGAAACCATTTGATAAATCTCAAGTACCCAAACATAATTAATCCAATAAATCCTCAAAGAGTTGTTATAAAAAGTTAAACTATATCCTAAAACCATAAGGATAATTATAGAAGCAAGATTCAATCGAATATCTAGAGCGTCTAGAACATCATAGAGATATAACACTTGACCACCTTGTAGAATCCTTTTGCAAGGGCTAATTCCTCTCACTTTAACTTTCGAGTTGTTCCTTATATAGATACATTTTGTTCCTTAGTTGATCTGACAGTACTCTTCAAATGCACCTCTATCTCTAGCTATGTGGTCTGTGGCTCCTGAGTCTCTTTCTTCTGCTTAATGTAGTCACAAACGATGTGACCTAGCTTGCCATAGTTGAAACTCTTCAACTTACTCATGTCATTTCTTGTGCCATCATGTTTACCTCTCTTGGGTTTTCTGATCTCACTCACGTTGGATTTGGAACTCTATTTTCCCCTTTTCCAATTCTTATTCTTTTCTCCCTTTTGCACTTAGAGCCTAAACTTTTGTGCATGTTGGGGTTAGCTAAATAAAGCTGACCAGCCTTAGCCACCTCTAGGCACTTAACTTCAAGCTCAATATGTAGTAAGATATCATTAAATGTTTTGATGTTATTGTTGTGAATCATATTGATCTTTCATGTTTTCCAAGCTATCTGAGAGAGACTAAATCATCGCCTATACTTGCTGCTTATCAATCAAGGTATGACCAGCTGATTTTAACTCATGTATTATGTTTGACATCTCTCTCAAATGTTGCCTTATGTTCTGATATTGGCCCTTCTAATAAGTATCAAACTTGATTGTAAGTCTATTTAATTTGGTGGTTGATGTCTAACCATATTTGTCTTTCAAAGACAACCAAATGTCTTGTGAAGTCACATATTCTTCATATATGGTCTTCATTCAAGCTCGACAACATCATTATATTAGCAATGCTGTTATTTCTCTTATAGGTCTAATAAGCCTCAACATCTCGTCTATGTTGTGTAGAAGTACCGAATTCAGGTTCAACTAACGTGTTGGTTAGGTTTTCGAGGGCCTTTTGCTCCGCTAGGATATACTGAATTTTTTTCGGTGCTAAATTGGTGCCAAATATCATAGTTATCACCATTCAATTTGTCACTCTTATTCAATTTAGCAACTATGTTATCGAAACACATGCCATTTCCTTAAATGACATTTATTCTACTTAGAGACTTATGATCTATATTTATCTACGTCTATACTAGCACATCCACTATCATTTCACAAAAGTATTGAATAAGTGTTTTGCACATCCTCTTAGCAACTGTACACTCATAAATATAATAAAATAATTTTTGGATAGGAATCGAAAAAGTAGTTAAGCTACCCATCATCATCCAATTTTCAAATATTCACTAAACTATATATGTAAGTATTTTGCGCAAAACAGTCCTAATATCATTTTCTAAAAGATTTTAGGACAAACACAATTTCAAATAACGTCACTTAAGATCTTTATGACCTCAGACATTTCATCATTAGAGATCTCAATAACCTT
Source organism: Nephelium lappaceum (assembly GCA_021234005.1). Classification (NCBI taxonomy): domain Eukaryota; kingdom Viridiplantae; phylum Streptophyta; class Magnoliopsida; order Sapindales; family Sapindaceae; genus Nephelium; species Nephelium lappaceum. The sequence continues at coordinate 15,284,937 of CM038011.1, read as the reverse complement.
CGAAACTTTATCATCCGAGATTTTTACGATCTCAAGATCTTGCTACTTATTTGAGATTTCTATAATCTCAAGGTTTTGGTCGATATTTAAAATCTTAATAATCTCCTCATTATCTAATAAGACAATGATCTTAATCACGTCATCAGATGGGCCATCGTCATAATGAGTCAACCCAATCTTATAAAAAGACATATTATAACAAATATATATATATATGCATACAATAGTCCTAATTTTGGGTTGAATAAATTTTAATATAAAAACTAAGACATTTTAATTCATCTCCCTATAGAAAAGAAGTAAATCAAATAATGTAATTAAGCTCATAAGTAATTAAAGTGAACAAACAATTGGGATGAAAAGAGGAGAAAAAATAAATAAATAAAAAATTTCAAGTTGGAAAACTCACTGGAAATCGCCATCGGTAATGGTGTGTGGCAATCACGCGTAGGGCAGTTTGGCTGCACACTGCTACACCAACCATGTGCGGAGCCATGACTAAATGCGGCTCTTAGGCATACAATGACGTCAATAGGACACATGTCACCCTCTAAGTGCAACATTGTCTTCATTAGCGACACACATCATGTACATAAGATACCATCTTTTGCGTTTTGATAGGGCCACATGTCTCAATGTCAGTGTACCATACGATACGCATCCTGTGCATAATTTGCCACGTGTGTGGTTCTGAGTTCACTACTTGGACCGCTATTGTCACCCAAATGGCGTCTGCATGTCACCCACATAATGCTTCCATGGCTAGGGCTATGCAATTTTGCACCTTATACGCCATGCCAACGCATGTGGCGCACTCGTTGGCTTGTCAATTCCATCTTATTGTAGGGCTACCTCTAAATTCATCAGAATTTCATCTCGGATCCTATTTTGGGCTAAGTATTTGATTATGAGTGAGGTTGTATTACAATTTCCTAAATTGAGAGTGTGATACGAATTGAAAACCTAAATTAAGAATAGTGTTCAACATTGATGGCAGATTTCGACCTCAATATTCTATTGATCTGTCCTCACTTGTTTTGCAACGAAATTTTGAGTTTCAAAGTTCTACAAACTCGTCACGAAGTCTAGCTTCATATGAAACTCAAATCATGCAAAATGAAGGTCTAACGAAGGAGAAATCAAGTCTCAAGTTATGAGACTCATCTTTTAATATCTTAGGTTTTCAATTGGAAAATTAAATTTTATGGCAATTTTAATCGTGTAATCACGATTCTAAACCAAGAAACAACCCTAATAGGGCTCTAATATCATCGAAAGATATCATAGTAGAATATGAATTCTATAAAATGGATAAAATGGAACCTGAAAATGGACCTATTTTTGTGTAACGAAAATTATTCTGGATCCAGGTTGTTGAGCTGGTCGGAGTTTAACCACTAATTACTAAATCAAACCCTCAAATCATAGTGTAGAAGACATGCCATTGTTTTCTTTATTTTCACTTTTCTCTATTTTTGCTCTCTATGTTTTCTGTATGTTGGTCTTTTTGTGTTGTGCCATCAATCCCAAATTGAATCAACCACTCCTCTTTTTATAATGTGAATCAATAACTGCCAAAAGCAGTTATTTAACATCATCCATATTTTACTTATGGATCCTAGGTTTAGATTTGGGTCATCTTGGTTGGACTCGACCTGATACCTAACAATAGTAAATGTAATGCTTTTATCGTGGGTAAACTTGTTAGATTACCATTGGCTATCGTTAAATGGAAATCTACATCACCTTTGGAAATCATTGATTCTGATATTTGGATCCAGCCCCTATGTTCTCTAATGATTTCAAGTATTTTATTAGTTTTGTGGATGAATTTACTCTTTATTGTTGGATTTATTTTTTGAAAAATCATAGTGATTTATCATCTGTTTTTTATAACTTATGTTCTTCTGTTGAAAAGCAATTTAACCCATCTATCAAGGCTCTCCACTCTAATTTTAGGGGTGAATACCAAAAACTCCACCATTATCTTTTTCACCATGATATTCTTCATCGTCTTGCATGCCTGCATACACATGAACAGAATGGCATTTTTGAATGAAAAATTTGCCATTTTGTTGACATAGATCTCACTCTACTTGCACACAATGGTGTTCCTCTTCAATATTGGTACTTTGCATTTGATACTGCAATCTCTTTAATTAATCTCCTTCCCTCTAAGGTACTTTCTTAACATTCTCCATACTCTCTCTTATTCAAATCCCATCTAAATTATTCCTTTTCGAATATTTGGTTGTGCTATTTATTCATTTCTTAATCCTTATAACTCTCACAAATTTGATTTTCACTAAAAATCGTGTGTTTATTTGAGTAATTCTCCTAACCACTATGGTCATCATTGTTTAGAGTTAGATACAATTTCGTATTTATATTGCTAGTCATGTTGAATTTGATGAAAAAGTCTTTCCCTTTGTTAAGAAGTCTTTAGTGAAAGAAAGTACTTCTTCCACATCATATGCCCTCAGCTCCTTGGCTTACTATCAGTCAGATTCCTCCTTCACTTTTGCCTATTGTAAATTCTTCTCCTCTTGATTTCTGACATCATTCCACTGCATTATCACCTAATCATACAACTATAACTATTCCAAACCATTACTACAACCCTACTCTTTATCCAAGTCCATCCACTACATCCCAAAATTCCTCTCTTGGACCTGCAATGACTGTACCTACTACACATACTCATTTTATGGTTATAAAAGGACAACTTGGTAAGACATTTCCAAATCCTAAATATGCCAATCTTCATGAATCTCAAGTTATCTCCAATGACACCAAATCACGCCAAACCCACCATACCATAAACTATCCTATCTCTCCCATTCCAATATCAGACCTTGAAATTGAACTTGTCACCTTTTCCCAAGCTAATAAATATGCACACTGGCATAAAGCACTGAGTGAGGAATATCATACGCTCATCCAAAATCATACATGGACTTTAGTTCCTCCTCCCCCCTCATCTAATATAGTTGGATGTACATGGGTATATCACATAAAAAGAAAACAAAAAGGAGAAATTGATTGCTATAAAGCTTACCTTGTGGCCAAAGGTTTTAATCAAAGAGAGGGTATTGACTTTCGAGAAACATTTAGTCCTATTATTAAAGTCATTGCCATTCGCATTTTTATTTCTTCAACTGTATCTTATTGTCGGAATTTGAGGTAACTTGACATTTCAAATGTCTTTCTTCATGGTGTTCTTGATGAGACAGTTTTTATGACTTAACTTCCAAGTTTTATTGATCAAGATCATCCCAATTTTGTGTACAAACTTAATAAAATCATCTATAGGCTTCGTTAGGGACCACATGCTTGGTTCTAAAGACTCAGTTCATTTCTTCTCCAAATAGGTTTTATTGCATCTAAGGGTGATACATCACTATTAATCTTTCACCAAAGCACACATGTTCTTCATCTATTAGTATATGTTAATGATCTAGTTCTCACAAGTTCTAATTCTACATTAATTGATAACTTTGTTAGCAAACTTAAGAAGAAATTTTCGGTTCATGATCTGGGCCTACTACACTATTTCTTAGGCCTTAAGATGCAGCAAACAGGTTACATGATCACTTTAGCACAACAAAAATACATTCACGATCTCTTCATCAAAACAAAGCGACTCCTTTCTCAGATTCGGAGTTATATAAACAAACCATTGGAGCTCTTCAATATTTTACTCTTTCTAGACCTGACATTGCCTTTGCGGTCAATCGTCTTTGTCAATTCATGCACAATCCAGTTGATGATCACTAGAATGCTATCAAGTGATTTCTTCACTGTCTCAAGCGTACTATTACCTACACACTCAACTTTGACAAATGCAAGACTTTGCAACTCCATTGTTTCTTTGATAGCGATTGGGCAGGTTGTTAAGATGATCAACATTTCAACTCTGGCTTTGCTATTTACCTAGGGACCAATCTCATCTCCTGGATGGCTAAGAAACAACCCACTATATCTCGCTCTTCCATATAAAGTGAATATAAGGCTATTGCTAATGGCACTGCTGAAATTTTATGGCTTCAGTCTCTCTTTGCTGATCTTGGTATTTCTCTCACTTCTCTTGTTGTGTTATGGTGTGATAATGTTGCTGCTATTTATTTAACTTCTAATCCTGCCTTTTATGCTCGCACTAAACCTATTGACATTGATTACCATTTTGTCTATGAATAAGTGAATTCTGGTAATATTTTAGTAAGATTTCTATCCACAAAAGATCAACTTGCAGATATCTTTAACAAGCCCCTCGCCATATGATCATTTGTTCAAATTCAAGACAAGCATCGACTGTCCACCTAACCTAAACTTACAGCGGGGTGTTAGTGCACAAGTCAAAGTGAACTTCTATGATTTTAGTTATTCTCATTATAGTAATTCCCCTAATTATAGCATAATCAATTTGTAATTATTTTTTTAATTATTTTGTAATTATTTTCTTTCTTGTAATTACTCTAGATAGTTGACTGTAATTACTCTAGACAATTGACTGTACTTAATTTTCTCATTATTTTCTTTCCTGTAATTACTTTGGACCATTGATTGTAATTACTCTAGATAGTTGACTTGAGTTGTAATCTTTATCAATAAATATAGTATGCAATTATATCAATCATGTGAAAACTTGAACAATAAGGAACATCACACAATATAAATTGACACCAATGTTTTAAGGGGACTTCATCAAATAGAACAAGAAATCAAGTGTAGAACCTTTAAAAAAAAAAAAAAAAGAATAAAACAAAAATGATGGGAATGGGAGAGTTAGGAACCAATGTTGGTTCAATTTTAGCTAGTTTGATGTTTGTTTGGGCTATTTTTAGGGAATTCATCCCTTACAATTTCTATGTTTATGTCGAAAAATACGCTCAGAAGTTGGTAAGATTGATGTATCCATTCATTGAGATCCATTTCCATGAACTAACTGGTGAACATCTAAAGCGTAGTGACGCCTATGTAGCCATACAAAACTATCTTAGCACGAAAGCCTCTTTGCGTGCTTCGAGGTTCAAGGCTGATCTTGTCAAGGGAAGCAAGTCTTTGGTTCTCACAATTGATGATCATGAAGAGATCCCTGATGAGTTCAAAGGTATTAAAGTTTGGTGGATGTCAGGCAAACATATCAACAAGTCACAATCCATTTCTTATTTTCCGGCTTCTGATGAGAGAAGGTATTTCAAGCTTAGTTTCCACAAACGCCATAGAGAACTCATCATTGGGGCTTATGTTGAACATGTGATCAAGGAAGGGAAGGCTGTGTCAGTGAAAAACCGACAAAGGAAGCTTTACAGCAACAATCCAAGCAAGGATTGGTATGACTAGACGGGCAAGAAGTGGAGCCATGTGTATTTTGAGCACCCTACAACATTTAATACATTAGCTATGGAGTCCAAGGAAAAGGAAGACATCATGAATGATCTCAAGAAGTTTAGGGGAGGAAAAGAATACTATGAGAAAATTGGAAAAGCTTGGAAGAGGGGATATCTTCTTTATGGTCCTCCAGGGACTGGGAAATCAACCATGATTGCTGCCATGGCAAATTTTCTCAACTATGATGTTTATGATCTTGAGCTTACCACAATTATGGACAACACGGAGCTGAGGAATCTCTTGATTGAGACATCAAATAAGTCAATCATAGTTATAGAGGATATAGATTGCTCACTCGATCTTATAGGCCAACGCGTGAAGAAAAATGAGAAAGAGGAGGGAGAAGAAGAGGTGGATCCAATCAAGAAGAAAGAAAAGGAAGAGAAAGAGAATAAAACTAGTAAAGTGACTTTATCAGGGCTATTAAATTTCATTGATGGTCTTTGGTCAGCTTGTGGTGGGGAGAGAATTATTGTGCTTACAACTAATTATGTGGACAAGCTTGATCCTGCTTTGATTAGAAGAGGAAGGATGGATAAGCATATTGAGATGTCATATTGCAAAGTTGAAGCATTCAAAGTGTTGGCCAAGAACTATTTGGACATTGAGTCACATGAATTGTTTCCAAAAATTGGTGGCCTATTGGCTAAATCCAATATGACTCCAGCTGATGTTGCGGAGAATTTGATGCCTAAATCTACTGAAGAAGATGTGGAAACCTGTTTGAATAGCCTAATTGCAACACTTCAGGAGGTGAAGGAGGAAGCAAGAAAGAAAAAGGAGGAAGAGGCAAGGTTGAAGGCAGAGAAAGAAGAGAAGGAGAAGAAAGAAATTGCCTAAGAATGTGTGAAAGATGATGAAACTTCAGCTAAATTAGAGGTGAAAGAGAATGGTTTTTGCAAGTAATCAAGGCAGAGTAAGGAGAGAGTTGGCAAATTGATTGCAACTAGTTATAAATTTTTTATTCATGTATTACTCTTCAATCTTGTAAAATAAAATCCTGTGTGAATTTTGTAATTTGTATTCCTAGAATAACTATTGCATTATGGTGGTGGAAGCAGGAGCTCATCAATAGCTGTTAGATTTTATTTGCAACCTATGTCTGGGGAAGGTCAATAAAATTCTTATCTTAGATTGGCTAGCTTTTAGTCCTAATTATTCCATTATTTGTATTAATATTGAATGAATGATTTATTATAGTTCAAATCATTTTTAAAGGAATTTCAACGTTTATTTTTTATTGATTTCTATATTGGTATAGTCCAAGTGAGAATTTGAATGACATTTTTAATTTATTTGCTTGCTCATATAACTTTGAACTATAATATTTCATGTAGAACACATTGATTTTTTCGACAGAGATTGCCTTAGGGTTTTACAAAATGAAATTTGCTATACTTTTGTTAGCAACTTACTTCATTGCTTTTTTGAATATTTTCAAATATGTTCATCCTTAAGCTTTTGATCAACTTGTTTCTAAGATTGACAATAAAACTAAGTATCAATTGCCACAATAAAAAATGAAACCATGGTCACATTATTTGGAAAGGTAAAACCAAAATCTTTATAGATATAATTATAAGACTAAATAAGATCATCTCTAAGGGAACTCCCTAAATGTTAACTAAATTTTAGCTAAAATAATTAAAAAAAAAACTATGTTAAATAACTGTTTATTTTTTCAAAAAGAAAATTGTTTGCTTTATAATAAATTAAATATTAATAATATGTAAGAGAGTCTAGCTCCAACTTTCTTGCTCTATATATTTCACTAAGGTCATTCAACTCTTTCAAAATAGCTAATAATATGGAGAGTGGTTGGAGTCAATAAAATGTTACATCATTAGCCTTTTTGGCTAAGGATAATGGATAGATAGTTTGGTTGGAGATGATCTAATACAAACCATTGTTCCAAAAATCGATGATGTGATCAATTTTTCGCCAGCTAATCGGTGACCGTCACCATGCTAGTCCGATTAGCATGAGATCAGAAGCTAAGACTCAGATTATTTAAAAAAAAAACAGAATTTCACCGGCATCAACAAACCAGTCACCACCATCAACAAAGGAGCAGAAGCGTATTAAAAAGAAGGGAGAACATCATTTTGGTCCCTATGTTTTTGGAAAACTTTCTCTTTTTAATTGTGAATCTGTTTATATCTCTCATGGTTTCTCATATTTCAAAAATACATCAATGTAATCCCTATCATTGGTAAAACGTTAGTCAAATGTTACACAAGCGAGTTTAATTTTGTCATTTCACACTTACATCAAGTAGTACATGTGTCACATGGAAGAAAAGTAAAATTTTAAAATAAAAAACAAAGCAAAATAATTAAAAATAATTAAAAAAAAGCTTAATCACAAACAAAAAAATCATTAAAAACGGACACAATATCCAATCAATTAAACACTATACATGTAATCACAAACAGAAATCCTTCAACAAACTAGAGAAATAAAAGAACCAATAAAAAAAAAAAAATCTTGAACAAGTTAATGGGCCCAAACATCAAAACCAAAGCCAACCTGCCATAAAAAATACAAAAACAAACACACCCGTGAAAGCGAACCCATTGAGAACTCCAACCCAATTAGTCTTCTAGAGAATTCAAGAACCAAATCATCGACAACTCTACCAAGAAGCTCTTCTTCTTCAAGCTCAACGTTGTTGCTGCAATCTAAGCCGAAGTCGTTTTGTTCGTCGACTACAACGGTGATGGATACAGTGTCGTGACTGTAACCGCAACTTCATCGGGTCAAACCTTCGATTTGCAGGGGTGGTCTTTTGGAAAATGTGGTGGAGGAGATAGATAAAGCTATTAAGGTTAAGGGTAGAGATTGAAGGAGGGAGTTGTATAATGAACGATCAAGCGGTGTTGTCTGGTTGGTTTTGATATACATATATATATATATATATATATATATTTTTGTTAGGCGAGACTTGGTGTTGATTGAAGTCTCTTGCTGGAGGAGAGAGTTGGTGTTTGATTGCCTTTTTTTTTTTTTTTTCCTTTTTCTGATTTATAAGTTGAAGATCTAGGTTTTTGAACCCAGATATTGGATTCCCTTTTGCACTCAAATTTCTTTTTTTTTAAAAAAAAAAACCTTATATTTTGATTTTTTAATTGGTGTCTGATCATTTTTTTTTATTGGTTTAGGGATGAAGACTTGGGTTCGAAAAACTAGATCTTCAAAGGTTGAAGTTGAAGATTAGGGTTCCCTTTTTTCTTCAAATTTCTTTTTTTTTTTTCTCCAAAATCTTAAATTTTGATTTTTTTATTTGCTGTCTAATCACCATTTTTTATTTTTTATTTTTTATTTTTTACTTATGGGTTTAGGGATGACGATCTAGGTTTGAAAATTGAAGATTAAACTTAGATCTTCAACCTCCACCTAAATATTTCCTAATTTTTCAATTCTTTTTTTTCAAAAATTTTAAATTTTGATTTATTTATTTACTTACACAAAATCTCATCCATCCATAATTGTAATGGATTATAGAGATTTCATTTAATTTTTAAAAATTTTAATTCCATTTTTAATTTAACTTTTACTTTTTAAATTAAATCTCTACCATTCATCATAACTTAATAGATGGCGGAGATTTAAAGGTTTTTTTTGTTTTTTTTTTTATAAAGGGCAATTTGGTAATTTTAAATTAAGGGTAAAATAGTCAATATATATTTTATGTTAGCTTTGACCATTAAAATTTTGGTCAGATGAACTAAAATGATGTATATTTGAAATATAAGAGATCATGGGAGGTATAAACGAACATACAATTAAAAACGAGAAGTTTCTCAAAAACATAAGTACCAAAATGAAGTTCTCCCTAAAAACAATACACTGACCAACACCATCACTATTACAGCCATTGATAGGTCAAACTTAGGCCCCAGTGATCCAAATGGGTCGGGTGGTAGTGGTGGTTCTATATCAAAGCTTTATGCAGTAGTCGATGGTAGAGCAAAAAGAAAGAGAAGAAGATAGTTGATGACACCATGAGTGAGAGAGAGATGGGGCATGGGTGTGGTGGAGCAATGGCCAAGGAGAGTGAAAGCTAGTAGTAGTGAAGGAGAATGAGAGAGAGGCCAATGTGGCGTAGGTGGATGAGCTTTCCAATGAGGTGATGTTGTTTTGGAGAGAGAATGAGGAAAGTGTATTCGGTGGTGCACTATGTGGCATGAGAAAGGTGAGCAGGTGCGAGAGGGAGTGTGAAAAATGTGATGAGAGTTTGTGCATTTATATATCTATATTAGAGTAAATTACACAAACTCTCTTGAGGTTTAATTAAATTACACCAACATTTGAGTTTTGTTCATAATGACATGAATCTCCCTTGGGTCTTGAAATTATGAAAACTCAATAGAAATACCTTTTATCTTTAAAGAGCTGCTATTAAATCCTAACGGTCAACGATCAGTCAAAGTGTAAAAAGACTAAAATTCTCCAATCTTAAAAATTCATATATTATTATTTTAATTTTAAATTTATTTATATTTCATTATTTTAATTATTTGATTGTGTTAAAATGGCTTTAGAGATTGTATAAGATATATTTGATAATGTTTTGTGGTCATATGATTGTATTTTGATCCTATAATAAATTTTTAAAGTATTTTTTTTGTTTTTTTAGATTTGAATCAGTTTGATTGTCAGTCAATAATACTCATTGATTAATCGCCGAGTAACCGATAAATTACTAACCACTGCCTCGCTGATCAATTAGCAAGTAGTGATTTTTGGAACCGTGAAACATAAAATGAAGATAATCAATCATACAATACAAATTTTTTATGTGGAAAACTCATAATGGGAGAAAAACCACGATTGTCCAAATGGTTATAGAATAATATTACAACGTAAAAATTGTTACAGTTACAAATTTAATATTAGTATTGTAACTCAAAAGTCTATAACCCTATTTATAACCAAGTCCTAACCGTCATTGCTCCCTGTAATGTTTTTGAATGTCACTTTGGTTTATCTCTATATGTGCTGCCCAACCTCAAATAAAGAAAAGCCCCCGATTTATAAATTGTGATTTTCTTCCAAAATAATCTTCCACATGAAAATTGAGGTTCACGAGCATGCCACACATCACCAAGCACCTTTCAAAAGTTGTAGGAGCATCCAATACAAGCCCTAGAAAAACACCATATCCATCCTTATGCACTTGCCTTTCCTTGGCACATGTGTGCTAGCCGATCACTCAACTTCTGGTGCTGTGTGATAGCTCCTCAAGCCGACGATTTCCACATTGTATGCATTGTTATCTTTCTCTCAAGCACCTCTTTCAAACAATGCCTTATTGACATCAATCTAACTTTAATTGAGTCACTTGGGTCACCTAGAAAAACAAGCCAAATTTCCAACACACAACCATTTTGAAGCAACAATGATATTAATGAAAAGGTAAAGCTTCGTAGTGAAGACTACTTACATGAAAAGGCCACACTTGTATCCTAAATCACATAAAAAAATTGTTCAACTCGAGTTCAAATGTGAATAATGAGCTCAAGTTTCTTTAGCACATTGCCCATTCAAGAAAAAGGTACTCAATAACTCCTTAAATATTGTATTCTAAAATTTTTCTTGTATTTTAGTTAATAATAATTCCTGACATCCAAAAATATGCTTTGGACCATTTTCATTCTCCATTACAAATAAAAGAAATGCTTTATGTTACCATACTTTTAGTTACTAAAAGTTTCGAGTTTGAAATTTTCATTTGTTATAAATCAAAATGCCTACTGATAATATGAGGTTAAAGAATAGAGCACTAGTAAAGATTTTGGAGAGAAAAAAAAAAAGGTATTCAAACCATACTCTCTAACATTATTATATGTTTTAACTGAATTCCTGCAAATTTTAGGAACAATTTTGTTTAAAAAAATCTAACTAAGCTATAAATCTGAAAAAACTGTGGTACTTTAAGTATATTTGATAACTTTTTACGTGCACCATTTCAACAGTATTCTCGGATTCATTAGGCAAACTAGAAAAAATTAAAATGTAAACATAGAACATATTTTCTAGCTAATTGTAACAATTTAAATAAATATTTGATCATGGAAAAGCCAGGAAAAAACTAAAGTGCAAAGGAGAATGAGAAAATTTGAAGAATCTAAGTGTACCTTCACAATATATTGTTGTTCTACGGTAATATTGAGGTCATTGTCCCAACATTCTCCATTCTCTATTTCTGCCATTTGTAGAGTGTATAGACTAGGTGTGCTCAAATCTCCCAGAGAAAAAAATTTCATATTTTGGTATTGTCTCACAGCTACTTCTTGAAGGGATGGAAATTCAATTGTGCAACTCCCCGAGTAGAATATTTTAAGGCTTGGTAAATGATTAAGTCCCAAATATTTCAGCTGGTTAAAAATGATACAATCTTCTGCTTCATGTTCCTCATGTGCTATGATTTCTTCTATCTTTTTGCATTCAGTTATCTCCATTCTTGTAAGTTGCAATAGACTTTTTGTTGCTGAGGATGCTACTAAATTGGGCAATTCATCACAATTTGACACTTCTAAAGTTGTTAGATTTTTGAAAGACACTATGAATGATACTAAACTTCTCATGTTATGACATTTTGAAACCGGTAGAGCTGCCAAAATTTGAGAAACTTTATCAAACTCAGAATATGCCTCCCATGGAAGTGAGTCAGGCAGTCCATAGAGTTCTAATAAGCTCAATCCATTGAGTAACTCATAATTATTTTCCTTACAAACAAGCTCTTCACATAAGAATAATTCCTTGAGACAACCATAATAAATGGTAAGTGATGTAATTTTGGGCAATTTGCAAAGGAAACACGCTGGGCAAATAGCACTTTCCATAAATGGGCTTGAAAACTCAAGGCCATTTAGCTTGCATGAGTTCTTTGGAAACTTTACATAAAACATCTCGTTTAGAAGATAATTCCAATTCAACAAACACTTATTCAAGTTAGGGAATGCAATCTAGAAAATACACCAAAATATTATAAAGTTGATTTATCTTTGCAAATATTTTCGTAACTTAATTTAGAATCAATATTATCAAATAAAGACTTGAAACATTAAAAACATAATATTTTCACGTTTAAATAATCGAAAGAGACCTAGGTTTATTTTATAATTGTTGATAATCAAAACTTATTTAAAGTTCTCATAACCTATAAAACTTGATTAATTATGGAATCTGATACCTAAGTTCTATTTCATAGTTGATCTTGGATATTTTGATTAATATCTAATATTGAACAGTGCTTGAAAATTATAATATTATTAATAATGCTTAAAGCCACGTTTTGAATATATTGTTAAATTATGTTGAAATTAAACCAATATTATTTTTAATAAACTTACAAATAAACATTTAAAGTTAATTAGTCATGGTCACAATTAGGGGAGGATTTGGTTTCCATTAGAATTAAAATTAATTTTCCATATTTTAGAACTTTTCAATAATGTTGGATGTAGAACTTTAATATTTTTGCAGAAATGTTATGAGTTAAAGTAGTTAGGTTTCATACCTTATCAACTAAGAGCAGGGGCTGTCCACTTGGGACATCATGTTCGCTCTCCCTATGACTTTGAAATTCTGAAGCAAGCATCTCCACTTCATTGCTTCTCTGCATTGATAACCTATCTAACATTGGCCATTTTGAAATATATAACCCTGAATGGAAACTTTTAAGTCTTGGTAGATCAAACAGTTGTAGCTCTGTTAATTGAGTAAACAAGAATTTAGGGACTACTTCCACTTCATCTTCCTTGGAAATAATTTCCTCCATCATACAAGAAACTACATAGAGCTCTTTAAGTTGTTCAAGACCTCTAGCTATAATGGTTGGAAGGAGACTTTTAGATTGTCACAATAGAGAACTGATAATAAATGTAGATTCTGAGAGGATAGAATAACTTTGGAGTCCATATTCCATATATGCTTCATCTTTGGCAAATTACATAAATGTAATTTTTTCAACTGAGCTGCAGCTAGATCATGTGTCTTCTTGCTACCGAGAGCTTCCAGTTCGAATATCTCTTTCTTTTGAATCACATTCTATTACAAACATTTCCTCTAGACTTTGGAGTCTTCCAGGCATATTAGATGGAAAAACATTTAATAGCTTAATATAACCATGTACAAAGAATGATTCTAATTAAAGAAAACAAAAGTCATCCTACGGTGAACACACAAGACATTAAAGAAAAAATGAACAAATCACCTTTTCATCAAAGAAAGGTTGAATAATGTTAGCCTGGAGGTTTTCCTTTGAATTCATTGCACTACATTTCATGTTTGTAGACAAGTTTGCACATATAGAGTTGGAGATGAATGTTTCCATATTTGGGCAATCCTTAATCCACAGTTGCAACAAGGAAGACATCTAAAATGCCAGTAAAGTCGCAGAACCTTGTAAGCTTTGGAAGATCATGAAGGTTTATTGCATATAGATTAGGAAACAACACCACACTTAGCTTTTCTTCTTCTGTAACTACTACCACCTCCATAAGCGTACAATACTTTATCTAAAGCTCCTTGAGTCAGACTAGACTTTTAACCATAGAAGATGAAAATAAAAATTTCAAATTACACAAATTGTCAATGAGCAAGATTGTAAAATTGTGAAGATAAGAAGACGTTGCCAGAAATTGGTTATTCCATATCACTTCAGAGATGAGAGACTTCAGTGACAACTGACATAAGGAGGGTAATGAAACCTGAAGATGAAATCATTGTTCTATGAGAAACCTGTTCAACTAACTTCATCAAATATATAGTTAGCACAACTGTTATCTGATCATGGTCTAATTACAGCTCTTTCAGTTTTGATAATAGTAAAACAAGCTGGTAATGTGATTCTTCCATCATCAAAAGAAGTACAGTGCTTCTCAATCGCTAGAGAATGACTGGAGACTTTCAATTGCATTTAACTCTTGCATTGTTGTTAGCCAAATGAATTCAGATCCATCGAAATTCAAAATCCTATGAAATTTGAGGCAACAAATCACCGTTTACTTATTGATTTTCTATCTGTTGCACTAATAAAAAAAAAAAAAAACCTGTTTGTCCAAAAGATGATATACGTCATTGCAAGAGTTCATTTCTTCCTGTATTTTGTTAACTATGATGCTCTCACTTGTCGAGCTAGAAAAAAAGGTCTTTAGCTTTGGACAATCCTTAAAAGCAAATATACTCAAGGAGGGCAATTCAAGTAATTTTCCAAAGCCAAATCTTGTAAGTTTTGGAAGTTCGATAAGATGTAGCAAGATTAACTCAGAGAAAGTCATCTCCACTAGTCTTTGTTCTCCTACAATTTCTTCTGTGTTAATTATTAGTTCCATTGACTTAAAATTCTGTACCACAAGTTCTTGTGGTTGCACAAGATCGTTTACCATAGAATATGGAAAAAGAAACTTCAAACCATTAAAGTCCTCCATAGACAATTTCACTAATGTTCAACAATAGGAAGACATAGATGGGAGTTGATAGAGCCATTTACACTCAATTTTGATAGAGGCCAATGTCAAGTTCTCCAACTTTTAGAGCAAAGCCTGCATACAGATAATACTTTTTATTAATTTTTAAAAATGACATTTATAGACGTTGATATATTATTTCTCTTCTAATTAACCAATCTCATAAATAAATTGAAAAAAGTAAGAGAAAACATATATTTTGACTGAAAAAATGAATGAAACTATCCAAATCATCTTCAACAAAGATTTCTTGAAATCCCATGTTGAATTTAAGTGCAATGAAACCAAATCTCATGGGATGTGGTAGGCATCGTAGTATTATGGTTTGTAGTTGAGTGAACTCAATAAAGAGAGTGAGAGAGAGAGATAATGAAGGGTGGAAGGGGACGGTGGCGGGTTGACCGGTG
The DNA here is from genome assembly GCA_021234005.1 of Nephelium lappaceum. Taxonomy (NCBI): domain Eukaryota; kingdom Viridiplantae; phylum Streptophyta; class Magnoliopsida; order Sapindales; family Sapindaceae; genus Nephelium; species Nephelium lappaceum. The sequence continues at coordinate 15,269,663 of CM038011.1, read as the reverse complement.
GTGTTGGTGGTTGAATGGTGATGAATGAATGGGTAAGGTTAGTGAGATAAATGGTGATGATGGAATTGTGCTATTAGGTGGATAAGATGGATCCCAAGTGTCTTCATCCATTCCATCCATTAACTTGATAGATTGATGCCAAGTGTCTTCATCCAGTCCAGTTATTTTATTTAATACAAAATTAAAATTAAACATAACATGTAATTACTTAAATGTCCTTACACCTAACAGATGTCATTTTTTTGACAGAAAGTATCAATCCACTAACGTCTGGTTTTTTTGGATAATATTTTGGAAACCAGGAGTGGTTTGACATTAGTTTACATTCTAGGGATTATTTTGATAATATCTCATAAAACTAAAGCATCAATTGCCATGACAAAAGATGAAACCATGGTCACATTGTTTGTAAAGGCAAATCCAAAATCTTTTTAGATATAACTAAAAGACTAAATAAGATTATCTCTAAATGTTAACTAAATTATAATAAGAAAACTATTTGGCTAACAATTTATTGTTTCAAAAAGAAAATTGTTTGCTTTATAATAAATTAAATATTAAAATAATAGGTGAGAGAGTCTCACTCAGACTTTCTTATTCTTTATATTTGGTTAGAGTGATTCAACTTTTTCAGGATAACTTAAAATATAGAGAGTGGTTGAAGTCAATAAAATGTCATATTATTAGCCTTTTTGGCTAAGGACAATGGATATCTAGTATAGTTAAAGATGCTCTAATACAAACACATAAATAAAGATAATCAATCACATAACACAAATTTTTTACGTGAAAAACCCATAATAGGGAAAAAACCATGATTTTCTAGATGACTATAGAAAAATATTACAATGTAGAGAATTGTTACAATTATAAATTGAATGTTATCCCGAATGTCCCAACCCTATTTATAACCAAGTCCTAACACTCATGGCTCTCTTTAATATTTTTGAATGTCACTCAGATGTATCCCTAAAAGCTGCTGCCCAAGTTGTCCTCAATAAATTTTGATTTTCTTAATCCTAAAATAATCTCCCACATGAAAATTGAGATTCACCTGCATGCTGCACATCACCAAGCACCTTTCAAAAGTTGTAGGAGCAATTAGTACGATCCCTAGAATGTGGTTGTTAAAACACCTAAGCAATGTGGAAGGCTCACATTTTCAATCCCACCAAAGCTGGTAGTTCTCCTGTGTTTTTCAACTTTTGAAGAGAGTGTGTGTTTATTTATATTTATATCGCCGTTTTGACTTGGTTTTATTACTATTGTTTTTGCCTGTATGGAAAACAGTCAGGTCCTTGTGAGTCTCCCTTACAATGCTTTATTAGACGGGTCAGAGCAAGTTCTACATATCTTTTGTTCTCTGGTCAGGTGCCTTGTAAGTTTTCTTATTCTCTTAACCTCTATTTGTGGCAATACTTGTATATTAATATACTTAAGTGTTTGAGATATATATATATATATATATATATATATAAATGTATATATGACACATTCTAATATATAGCCAGGGTATGCATACACTTGACAAAAAAATACACTATTACATTTTAAGGGGTCGTTTATTTTTATCATTTTTCACTTAATAGATTTAAATTACACCTATTAAGTGATTTTTTGTTTTGTTTTGTTTTGTTTTGTTTTTTTTTTAAATGGTTAAACCACTTAAAATCACAAAAAATCACTTAAGAAAAAAAGCTACAATTTTTTACATTTAACAGAATGTAAAATCATATAATGGTTTTTTAAATATATTATTTTAAATATATCATTCTCAAAATCACATATTTTCAAATTTGTCCTTATTTTATATCATATAAATTTCTTTTAAATGTAATTAATGAAATATTTCAATGACTAAAATATATGTTATTTTACAGTTTCAACTTTTGTTGCAATAGTAATTCAATTTGAAAACATTTTATTTATTTTTATTTAAATATATAAATTTAATTTAATTTACTATAATAATTTATTTATGTATATATAATTTAAAAAAAAAATTAATTTACTATAATAATTAATCATATTTTAATTATGAATAAAAATATTATTAATATATACAGAAAAGTGTTTTAGTATTTGTTAAATAATTTATTTTAATTGTTTATATCATATTAAATAAAATTACATCTAATAATAAAAGAATATAAATATCAAATTACTCGTTTTTAGACAATTTTAACTTTAAAAAACAAATATATTTTAAGAGATAAAAAGGGAAAAAAAAAAAAAAACATGTCAATCAGATTTCAGATTTTAGTCATTATTCAGTTTTCAATCATTAGCAGCACTATTCAGTCTTCAGATAAAAAAACAAACAATCCCTAAAATGTGTGATTTAATTTATTATTTGTAATTACAATTAAACATGTGTGATTACAATCAATAAATGTGATTACATTTATCAACTGTAATCATATTTATTGATTGCAATCACATATATTAAGTTGTAATTATATATAATAAATTTTAGATTACAATTACATATTTTTTTGTTAAGTGTATTTATACCCAGATATATCATCCATATATATATATATAAAGAACATATTTTTTTAGTGGAAGATATTTCTCTTTGTTCTTTAGTGAGTCAACGCTCTAGCCTCTCTCTGGCCTTCTTGAATCATAATTAACTAAAGATTTAAATTTTGGTGTATTTACTTATTAAATAATTTGGTACTGTTACTACCAACTATTACAATTTTTTTTAATTATTATATTCAGTTTCTTAGTCTCTTAGCAAATTAAAAGAGCAGTTGAGTTTATTGACGGAATTGAATAACTGGCTCTTATTGATCTTTGGCAGTAATTAACATGTGTATGTACTTAAATGATACGTTTTGGAGAATAGGCATCATCAAAGATTGTACGTAGTTGAAATGTTGATTCTCCTGTGTAAAAAAAATATTATAAAGATCAATATTTGGTTAAATATTTGAAATAGACTACCAGTTGCCTTTTTTCCTTTCTTTTTTTTTTTCTTAGGAACTAGAGTTACCCTTTGAAACTGCCAACTGAATTAAATACATATGCTGACACAAGAGAAAATCTTTTATAGGACGCTTATAGTTGGCGTGACCAAAATCAACATTACAAGCTAACTAAGCGTCTCATGGATGATTTTCTCTTGACATATATGCAGCCTATAAATGCCTGAAGGAGCAATATGGGGTTAAGGATGAACAAATAATGTTATATGGTCAATCTACTGGTAGCGGACCTAGACTTGTTCTCGCATCGCGCCTGGCCTAACTTGAGAGGTGTAGTTTTGCATAGCCCAATTTTATCTGGAATGACAGTATTGTAACCTTCAAAAGGACCTATTGGTTTGATATCTACAAGGTGACTCTGAGTAAGTCATGATATTCTTCTTTCTTGTTTAGCTCAGTAGATGAGAACTCATGTTATTATTTATCTTTTCAGAATATTGGCAATATTGGCATGGTGAATTGTCCCGTCTTGGTAATTCATATAAGTGCTGTTTCTTTCTTTTCATTTTAGTCTCTGTCTTGCATCCATGTGATATGGACTGTAGTGACAAATGTTTCTGGCTCTATTAAGGCATTCATGTAGCAAAATGTAAATTAAGGGCCTAGCATGCCAAAAGCTCGCAAGTAATATAATTGAATATATTAGTAGTAGAAAATTTGTGATTCTACTTATACGGTAAATTTCTCCCATAGATCCAATTCAGATTCCGGGTGAGAAATACAAAAATATGAGTGGTAAGAAGCACTCTAATACCGTTTTTCCATTAACTACTACTGTAAAGGAGAATGTATGAGCATTGCAAAGGTATGGTACTACAATACCCTCATGTATGGAATAATGAAATCGATTATAATTTTCGGATATGTAAATCGCATTCTAGTGAAAATTCCAAATGGATCTGAAATACATTCGAATCTAAACAAAGATATGATGATTTGTTAAAGTATAGAATGAAAATTAGTGATAAGAGAATATTCATGAAAGTGTATGATTAAATGAATTAACTAGAGGTTATATAAGGTTACGTATGAAATTGAGTTTACGGAAATGATTTCGGATTCGAAAAATGGTATGATGGTTGATCAAAATATACAATACAAATGGCGTTGATGAAATTTCAAGGAAATAACATTAGTAACTCAATTGGTTGGAGATATTATACAAACTTGCCCTCATTCATGGAATAACAAAATTGATTAAATTTTTGCGGATATAATCTAATTCTAGTAAAAGTTTTCGAATGGACTGGAATTAAATTCGAAATACGAAAAAAATGGTGTAATGAGTTATTAAATTATATGATAAACCTTAGTGATGCAGGAAATTTCATGAATGAGTATGATAAAATGGATTAACTAGAGAAAAAATAAAGTTATATGTGAAGTTAAATTGCAGTGAAACGGAGGGCAAAATGGTCCAAATAACTTAATGGCATGAAATGCAATTATATGACAAACTTGAGGGGCAATTAGTCAACTGAAATGAGAGTATATAAAGTGAAGAGTCATCTGGAAAATTGCAGAAGAAGCAGATCAAAGTCGGCAGAACAGATACCAGAAAAATAGAAAACAGTGCAGAGCAGTTTTGACGCCAGCAAAACAGAATGTGGAACAGTAGTTGTTCTTCACTCATTTCAAGCTATTTTTCAGCAGATTTCAAGCTCCCAAAGGGTTGTAAACAAGCTTAGGGAAGGTTTCAACAAGAATCAAGTGATTTGGAGAGGTAAGGATTGAGTTTTCATGAGGTCTTTATGTGAAAAAGCTGTTGGATGTAGTATAGTGTGTTGTCTTCGTTGTTGATGAGATTTCCATGCTTGATTTTAGAGTTTTTGGAGCTCAATCTTGTTGGGGAGTAAGGCTAGAGGTTGAAGATAAATTGATAAGTGTTCTAGTGCAAGTGAACTTTTGATTCAAAGTGTAAACAAAAATGGTTAGGATGTTAGTTTGATTTCCATGAAAATTGATGTGATTGTGGTGTGAATTGGAGTGTGAAACTTGAAGGAAGTTGATGTGAATGCACATGTATGATGCACGACCATGCTCAGGGTTTGATAGTCCAATTGAAGTTTAATGTGTCTGAGTGGCTTCCATGCATGAAAAGGTGATGAAATGTTTTGAGATCATGTTGAAATGAAAAAGCAATTTGAAATGCATATGGATGATTGTATTCGGCTAAGTTGAGGGCTGTCCAAAGCCATTGTTTTTGAATGAATTAATGTGTTTTTGAATGCTTAAATGAGTCATGTTAAGAGAGGAATTGATGTTAAATGAAAATAGAAACAATTGGATGTAAATGGTGTGCATTTGGCTAAGGTGATATGCTTGCTGATGGATGATAGTTTTGAGTTGTTTTAAAATGAAAGGTGGGCTGTTTAAGTAATGATTTTGGCATGAATTTTAAAAGAAATGGATTGGATGTAAAGGATGTAATCCCTGGTCTAAGTTAGTAAGGAATTCAAGTATTTTATGTTATAAATTTAACTTGAAATAGTGGTGTAATATATATGAAATTGAATATAAGTTAGTGTGATGTTAGCACCATTGAAATATTTTATATATTGGATATTATGAATGAGTTTTATGTAAAAGTATGGTGAGTTATTTGGTTTAGAAGTAATTAAACATTAGAATGCGAAATATGTAGGTAAAGCGGAAATGAAGGATCCGAAATAGCACGAATCCATACATGGCAGTGTCAGGGGAGTCATGAGTCTGTCACTAACAGCGGGAGGGACTGAGTTGAGTCAGTTAGTCCTATTAGTATGTCGTCCATGCACGAATTTAGGTATATTATAGCTAGCACCTTAGCGGACAGGAGGCTGAAGCAAGGGTAAATTCCGTGGAGGCTTGAGCGATAATACATTTCGATCTTACCTAGGGTACCATAGGATACAGATAACAGTGGTTGGCTTATTTTTATACAAAGATTTTCTTATAATGCTATTGTTGTCATTGTTTACTTTTTCGTAGTAAGGAATTTAACAATATTTCAGAGTGGTTTTCTGAAATTAGATTTATAAAGTTTAATTTATAATTAGAATGAGAGTTTAATAAAGCATTTAAACTTAAAGGATTGAACATCAGGAAAACCAAATTTATTTTTATAGAATGAAAAAGTTCATAAATATTTTTAAAAAAATTTTAAGGGAGGTTATTTTATAAGAAAAATTACTATAGAGTTTTATGACACTCAATGAACTCATTTAGCTCACTCGATAGTTTATGTTTTTATAAACAAAACCTCTCCAGGGGCAGGTATAGGGGTTGGTGCAACCGTAACAGGGACTCTGACACAGGATTAGACAGCTGAGTCATGCGTGCTGTACATTTATATATTCATATTATAGACATTTTAAAAAGAAATAGAAAATTGAATACATATAATTTTATATATTCATTTATTTGTATATATTTTTTAGAATGTATAAATGTGTTTATATGCATGACATATAATTTGTTTTTAAATTGTCTTTGAATTCAAATGTATGTTTGGTGTTACTTACGGCTTGAGATAAAGAAAAGGGCCCGAGGCCAAGAAGTTTAAGAAACTGTTTGATTTAAAAGTGTTTATATTTTTCTATAAACTTTACAAGATGACGTAGTTAGAAAAACAACCGTAATACTGCTCAAATTTTTATAAATCTATTTATAAATATGTAAAATAAAAAGAAAAATTTTCCACACGTTTCCGTTAGAAAAGAAGGTTTCTGAAAGGATAAATGGCTTAGCTTCACGAGAACCTTCCAGTCGGATCAGATATTCTTTAGACGGCCACTATGAGGTTACCGACAGGCTACCTAGGGAAAGAGGCCTGTCAAGCACAGAAGCTTCAAATATAAAATGTTTGTATGAACAGGACGAACTCGATGATAGCATGTGACCATTTATGTTTATTAATTATGTAAGATGGATGGTGAAGATTAAACATCAATAAATTTAAAAATATAAATATAAATATAAAAAATTTAAACATAATAGGCAAGTTGAAATCTACTGACCATGTTTTGACTTATGAGCAAGTACAAACGGTGATCCGATCTCTCCTAAATAGTTAAGAAAACATGAAAATTAACAAGACCCACAACGATAACATCAAAACATTTGATGATATATCACGTCATGTTAAGCTTAAAGATGAGTGTCTAAAGACTGCTAAGGCTTCGGGGTTAGTTTTATATAGCTGAGTCCAGCATGCACAAGGGTTCAGGCTCTAAACGCAAGAGGAAATGGAAAAACAAGAGCTAGAAAATAGGCAAAATGAATCTCAAATCCAACAAGAGTGAGACTGAAAAACCCAAAAAGGGTATGCATGGTGGCACAAAGAAAGACAAAAGTAAGTTGAAATGTTTCAACTATGACAAGATGAGTTATTTTGCTTGTGAATGCACTGAGCAGAAAAAAGAGATACCATCTATTGCTAAACAATTAAATTATGCTTATGTTTTTAGCACAATATTGCTCACTAAAACTCGTCCTGTGTAGATTGTAGATTCAAGAGCCATAGACCATATAGTTAGAGACATGAGAGTATTTGTACAGTATCGTCGAATCAGCTGAGGAACAAAATGGATTTATGTTGAGAATAACTCAAAAGTTGAAGGAAGAGGAATTGACACTTGTAAAGCAATTCTGCGAGGTGGCTGAGTATTGTATTTCCATGATGTTCTATATGCTCTGCAAATTCGATGGAATTTTGTCTTTGTAATAGTCCTAAGTTTAAGATATGGTTTAAATTTTCATTGTAGTTGTTTGACAATTTATTTGGATTTAGTTTGTATGGGTACTGGATACTTATAGAATGGTTTTATTGTACTGGATACTGAATATGACAGTAATGTTAATGATGATAATTTTTTTATTAATCACTTCTACTGATGTTGCTAATATTGATGTTAACAATTGACATGCTAGACTAGAGCATATCAGTCATGATCGAATGAATAGATTGACTAAAAAGGGATTTTTAGGTTCCCTCAATAAGATAGATTTGCTTGTATATGAGAGTTATCTAGCAGAAAAAACAACTACAAAACAATTTGGAAAAAAGAGCTGAGTATCTATTACAGTTAGTTCATTTTGATATCTGTAGACCTATGAATGTAAGAGCTAGAACTGGTACTTCATATTTTATAACTTTCACAGATGATTACACTTGTTTTGGTCATGTTTATTTAATCTCCCATAAATCTGAGGCAATATATTGTTTTAGATTGTATCTAAAACTTAGTGGAGAATCAGTTAGATAAAACTGTCAAAGTCTTGCGAACTAATTAAGGATGAGAATACCTCTCTGAATAATTTACGGCATTGTGTTAGGAGAAGGGTATTGATAAATAGTTGACCATTCCTAAGATTTTGCAACAAAATGGTGTAGCAAAAAAGAGGAATAGAACTTTACTGGTGATGGCACAAGCGAACCTCCTAGTATTTTACTAGGGAGATAGGCTATTAATAACTGCTTACATTTTAAATAGAGTCTCTACTAAGTCAGTGTCTTCCATATCCTATGAATTATTGACAAGTATGATACCTGACCTTACTTATATGCGACTTTGAAGGTACGCAGGATATATACATAATCTTTTTTAGTAAATATGAAAAGTTGGGGGCTAGAGGAAAGAAGTGTATCTTTATTAGATATTCTGAGCATTCAAAAGGTTATGTACTTATAGGAGAAAATTCTAATGGAAGTATCCTTGAATTAGAGTCACATGATGTGAATTTCTTAGAGAATGAATTTTTTAGTAGAGATGAGGCTGAAAAAAATTTCAGTTTTATAGTTGAACGATTCAGATGATGTTTCACATCCGAATACTTAATTAAAGGAAGATGGAGAGTTACCTAAACACTTTATCACTAATGGGAGCGACAGAGCTACTAGAATAGCTCATTCATTCGTTCCCAATGAAAACGAATGGACTAACGAGTTAGTGCCCTCTAAATTATCAAGTCATAAAAACAACCGTAAAACAGTTCCTCATCATTGATTTGAAATTGAAAGGGAAGCCTTTATGCTTGCTTCGAAAGATAATGATGAGATAAAGAATGTTAATATAGCTTTCAACTTACACGCTAGAGATTTTTGGATTAAAGTCATATAAGAAGAGATGGAGTCAATGAAAAACAATCATATTTGGGGCTTTGTTGAATTACTGTCTGGAAAGCCAATGGAAATAAATGGGTTCTCCATATCAAGCATAAGGTTGACAGCTCAATAGAAAGATATAAGGCAAGGTTAGTAGTAAAAGGATATATTTAACGGGAGGGCATAAACTATGAAAAAACCTTTTCCCTTGTAGTAAGGTTTGTTTCCATCCATCTTATATTAACTATTGTCGCACATATGGACCTGAAATTGTATTAGATGGATATGAAGATAACATTTCTCAATGGAGAATTGGAGGAAGAAATTTACATGAAGCAGCTAGTGAATTTCATTTCAAAAGGCCAAGAACAAAAAGTTTGTAAACTTATAAGAACAATTTATGGCCTGAAACAATCCTCTAGACTGTGGTACCTCCATTTCCATAAGGCTATCATATCTTATGGATTTCAGATGACGAAAGAAGACCATTGTATGTATGTTAAGTAGGTAAAAGAAAAGTTTATAATACTGTCTTCATGGATGATATTTTGTTGGCCGAAAATGACAATGAGTTCGTGATAACCATAAAGGAATGATTATCCTTAACTTTCGAAATAAAAAATGTAAGAGAAACTACCTATATTTTAGGAGTTAAAATTAATAGAGATCATTTAAAGAGAATTCTGGCTTTATCGCAAGAGCTATACATAAAAAAGATTCACGAACAATTCTATATGGCTAATTGTAAACCTATGGATGCTTCCATCTTGAATGGTCAAACTCCTAGTCTTGACATGTGCCTCGAGACCCCTAAAAGTGTAAAAGAATACAAAGAGTTTCTTACTCCAGTGCTTTTGGATGTCTCATATACACTATGATATGTACAAGACTTGATATTTGCTACGTAGTTAGACTGATAAATAGATATCAATCCAATCTTGGTAAAAAACATTGGATTGTCATGAAAAGAATATTAGCATATCTAATAGGGATTGCTAATTATTCTCTATGTTACCAAGGTAGCAACATGCGTCTAGTTGGATATACAAACACTAATAAGGAGGTGATTTGGTTGAGTGAAAATTGACATCAGATTATACATTCTTGCTTAACCAAGTTGCTCTCTGTTAGAGTAGCAAGAAGCAATCATGTATTGCACTATCCACCATAAAAGTTGAATTTATAGTATGTTTACACGTACAGTCGCCTTGGTTGTTAGAACAACAAGCCAAGATGAAACACATATATTTTCAGAGGATAATGATGAAGTTATTCTCTTAAGGGTTTGAAATATATGAAATGTCACCTTGATTGTGGTCAAGATGAGGTTCAATCTAAAATTAATTATCAAACCACTCGTGATGCATCTTTGCCATCATAAGAACCTGATTAAGCCAAATGTGAGTTTTTTGATAATAGGCGCCTAAAATGTGAGCTTTTAGAAACTCAGGTTATGTGCTAGATTAGCATATGAACTAAGATCTATACAGTGAATAATCTCAATATAAAAAATATATATGTCCTTATTCAAGTACAAGATTCACTGTAACATGTGCTTCGTACCTTATATGCTTATTGCAATCAACATAGAAAATGAGTTAATTTATCCTTGATTCCTCATTATGTAAGTTCCATTGAAGTTTAAGTAAAATTTCTACTTATATCCTTAGTGACTGTTTATTTTACCTCAAAATATCGAGGTGATGCTTATATCATTAGTGTGTCTTCTATGGCCATGATAATACGGCTTGTGAGACATATCTAAGGTGTCAATCATTTTTGTTAACTGAGAGACGAAAGTGAGACAAAAAGATTTAATGAGTATTATTTTATTCATATATTTACACGTCGACGAATTACAATTTAGAATTCCAATTGTAATTACATGGAATATTGAAGGATCAAGCATATTATGTTAAAGCATTAAATATGGTTGTGTAAACAAAATTCTGTTAAATCTAGGACATATTAATGAATAAGTTTTTAATCTCTTGTATAGTAGTACAATTGAGATCTGAAGAAACAAACCACGTTACATACGTTGTCGTTTATAGGTCACACGTTGTATTTGTCTCTATAAATGTCTCAACAGCTTATCATAAGGAGTTGCTAGTATTTTGTCTGTGAGTTCTGATTAGCTCATCTTGTGTAAGTGGAAGATGTTGGGTTATTTGCGTCAAGAGTTAGGTTTATCCAAGATGACCCAAGCCTAGTATCAGAATTATATATGGATGAAATTAAATAACTACTTGAGTAGTTAAATGACAGCTGAAAAACAATTGCTTGGGGAAGTTACGCACATTTAAAAGGCTGGTGAATAGGTGTAAAAGGCTGGTGAATAGTTGGTTACTGAGTTTAAGTAACATTCAAACTCCTTTTTAACAAAATATGTCTAGTACACACAGAGATAAAATAAAGCAAATACAGAGAAAAAAGAAAATAGAAAAAATCAGAGATTTGGTAGGACTTCTACACTGTGATCGGAGCTTTCTTTTCGTTTTGTGATTGAAATCTAGCCATCAGTTGAACAACACAAAAATCTAGAATTTTCGCATCATTCCAGATTCTTTTTTAAGTTTTGTTTTACTGCTTTAATGCAATATATATATATATTGCCATAATTGATTTAAAATTTGTGATGTTAAATTCGAATGCGAGAACATCACAACGAGTTATCCATTCTATGAAAGCTCCTAGTGGGATTGTTATGGTCATCTTGCTTTCAAGGTCAATTGCGAAGTTTATAGTTCCAATGGCGACAGAGTTCGTTGTTGAAGAGAAATGGATGGCATGGAAAATGAGGAGCACAATTGGTGATCCTAGTACATGTAGGATCACCAATTATTGTCATATTCCTCGTTTCAGTTGTATGTACTCTAGACTCATTTCTAAATTTTGTCTAGTTTTTATGTGATAACGCCAACAATGTAACATAATTTCTGGTGCAGATTCTTTTGATATGGAATTCTTAAAGAAAGTTGCGGCAGATGGTCATTTCATTCATTTCTTGTTCAATTAAAAGAATTTTGCCACAGCTATGGATAAGTGAGTCTGTGCCCGTTTGGTGTGTGGGATATAATTGGATTATTTATGTGGGATGAAATTGGATTGGATTTGATTAATTCAGAGGTTATCTCATATTTGGTGAAACGTATGATAGGATTACAAATAGTGTGTACAAACTTGGATCTTATTGAAATTTTTTAGGGATTTTTCAGAAATTTTCTCTCCTTTCTCTCTCATCACCAGAAACTTCGTAGATACCACCACCCTCCTCCCTCTCTCATCACCTTTTACTTCCACCACCACCGCCTCTCTACGAACAACCTCCCTCCTTTGAAGAGTTATAGCTCCGATGATGACGGTGGAGAAGCACGAGTGGAGGCACGAAGATGAAAAGGCATCCTTTGTTGGAGACGAGACGCTGTGTTCTTTCGTCATTCAACTGATTCTTCTCGAGGAAAGATCGATAGCAATAGAGCGCCTGCACTCACGCTTCTTCATTGGAGCTTCTACACCGCCTCTCCAACACCAACCTCCCGAAGCCGACTTCAACTGCAATCTTAACTCCATCTGTCGCCCCATTGTCTTCACCGTCAATGTCACCCTCCTCCACCAAACAAGTACTCTAATGGTCAACGGAGCTAAGAAGGAGATGAACTAGGTGACAAAGGAGAGTTGGGTGAGAGAAGAGAGGTCTAGAGAGATTTAACTCATATGTTGAGTGGGTTTCATCTATCCTAAACTAGCGGGATAATTAAATTACTAATAGAATAATTTAGTGAAGGTTCGTTTGCGTGCACCAAACATGGTTTTGGATAAAAATTTATTTAAATCCAATCCAAACCCGCAAAACAAATGAGGTCAGAACACACATTGTTATACCCTAGCAATGATTGAAGATCTGGAGATGTGAGGAATATTGTCCTTTTTTTATATCACTCATGCATGGCTGCAGACATTTGATCGTTTCAATTTCAATTTAATTTATTTATTTTTACTTGGCGGAATTAGCCAAATAGCCTTATAGGCATTAGGAGATGTGACTATTGTAAGTTAAGTACAACTGCAAAATGAAATTATTGTGTCACATTCAATTGGTTGTAATTTTTTACATTAGAGTTGTTGCCTTGTAACGGAAATTTTGATAAGTATTAATAATTCATAACAAGTGATAAATAATATTTGGAGATTTAACTCTTACAAGTCAAGTAAAGCTGTAAAATGAAATTGTGTAAAGACAAATTGGTTGTAACTTACAAATGACTTTTTAATACATTTAAATTTGTTTAAGCTTTTTAAAGTCTGAATTGAATATATCTATATTTTAGTGGAATCTTTAAATACAATCAAACTTTTATGAATTTTTTTTAAAGTCTTAATTAATAAGATCAAGACTTTTATAAACTAGTTTAAATTCCAACGAATATATCCCTTAGTAATTTCTTAACTATTAACATGTTGGGTTTTAACAAGAGGGGCTAGACCAATGTAATATTTGGGCCAACTAAACATCTCAGGCCTAAGTGCAGCGACGGTAGTATGATGTGGGTGGTGATCATATTGGCTCGGTGGGTGGCTTGGTTGGCGTGTCTCGATATATAGTCTAGTGTGTATAGTGTAAAATTACCAGTATCATTTTCGTCCTGCAATCGAATTCAAGTGTATAATTCCAAGAGCAGAAGCTTGGGAAATTTAGTAAGCTTACAAGTGATAAACTCTTGAATTTGCTGAAAATAATTTTGTCTTCCGTAACAGCTCCTTCATTTACCACTACATCTGTTATCGAGTCGCAAACATATGTTATACTCATTTCTGAGTTGTAGCAAACTTTTGGCTATGAAGAATGATAATAAGTTTATCAATCTTTTGCGACCAAAGACGTCAAGATATGACAGATTATGAAAAGATATTGGAGGTGGCATCAAATTAATCAAACTGTGACGCAATTGTACTTGTAGAGCTTTAATATTTTGAAGAATTAAATCCAATTTGAAGTCTTGTTTCCACTATTTCAAATCGCCAAGTCCTATGAGAACTCTTTTCTTTTTTCACTTGTGCAAGTATCACCGCTTGTTCCTGCATCTCTCCATTAGAAAGTACCTCTTGGTATGAACCATCAGTAAGTGAAAGCTCTTCCAAATTGTGAAGTCTATTAATGTCAAGTGGCAAAACTAATGATTTATCCTCATGGAGGTCAAGAACTTGAAGTTTAGGAAAGAGACATTCTGGAACCTGACCTTGCCACACACATATTTTATGTTGCTTCAACCTAATTTATTAAATGAAAATGCAGTGAATACTGTAATCATAATAGCAGTTCTAAAAAGAGAAATTCAGTTCTGTAATTGGTCATAACAATGATATGAATGGATACACTATATAGAGAGAAAATGCATTAAAAGAAATCCTCAATGGAGCATGAAGCTTAGGCATGAACTCGATTTAGCTAAATAAAAGAATTTACAAGGGCAAAAAACTATTATTTGCTTTTTGCCATTTTCATTTTGCTTGAGAAAAAGTGCAAAAGATAATTTCCGCAGACTACAATGCAAAATATGATGTCTGTCTTCGAAATTTTTAAGAAACCAAAAGCTAGAAAAGATGTCTAAGATTGAATGGTGAACTTGTGAAAGTAGCAATGATGACGGAACATGCTCTGACGAAGGTGATAGGTGTCATATACAGGTATCAAATATAATGAAGATTATAGGAAATTAAGGGTAGTCCCAAAGAGCACGCCAGCAGGAGAAAAGAGACAGATTCATATACTGCAATTAGGATACTACAAATTTAAGTATGCCTACAAATCCAAAATCTGTACGGTCAATACAATTTCAAAAACTATATAACTCCGTAACTAGAACAATACTATGGAGCCATGGTTCATAAGAGAATCACAGCCTTACATTAAACAAATTCCATGATCACCAATACTTAATTTTGAGCCATGCTTTTCAACGGAATGTACTAAAATCTTTCTCTCTAGTACAAAATCTATGATCACCAATACTTCAGCGCTCCTACTCCGAAAATTTTTAATTTGCAAAAGTATTAGTAAGTAAAAAAATAATAAAAAAATGTGTAAAAATACTAATTCGTACAGAATAATCAAGATATCTAGAAATATACATAGAGATTAGAAATTCATGATACGTTATGGCATAAAATATCTACAAAATATTTCTTGGACAATAGCATTTCGGTAAACATTCCAAAATGATGTCAGGAAAAATTTTAATGGCAAGTCACTGACAATAAAATATGCCTTTTGCAAATATCATAATTTCAAACACTACATCTATTAACTTTTCAAAAATGTTACTGACAATCAAATATGTCTTTGGGGAATATCATAATTTCAAACACAATATATATTAACATTTCAAAAACATTGGCGAAACGAGGCTCATATCTCTGCAATGTCACTTGTAAAATGGTAATGTGACCTGAACATTATTAATAACATAATTTTTTTTGGAGATATTATTAACAACAATATTGACACAAAACCATATATATAAATGATTGAATATAAGCATTGTTATAATCATGCATAACTTATCAAAGACCAGAAAACTACAAATATGATATAAAATTAAACAAAAGGAACTTATCTTAATAACCTTAACCCTTATGCAACTTCAGTATAGTGTATAAGTCTTCTAATAGTTCATTACAAATCAACTAATTCATCATTTATTTTTCACATCACTTAATTCGTTGTCTATGTCCTAGTACACTTGAACCATATTTGCTTATTTCTATATGTCCAATAGCTATGAAACTCTAAAACTACACATTTTCCAATCATTATATGTTCGGGAAAAAATTAGCCTCATATAATCAAGATGGGCCAGAACCACAAAGCCCATTAATTTACAAGACAAGCCCAAGGTTTGCCTTTAGAAGAAATCCAATGGATGAGCCCAAAGTCAAGTTGCAGGAGAAGCTCAAAGAGGATGCCCAAGAAAAGGGTCCGAAGAGGATGCAATGGCCCTAACCTAAACACCTTGAGAAGGGTTGAGAAGGGGCACGACAAAGACCAAAATACCTCTACCAAGGGGTGAGAAAAAAAGCTGAAGGGAAACTCCATCTTGAAAATCAAATAACTCCCCTTGTCGTCTAACGACCAAGGGCAGTAAAGGAGACTGACCAATCATATGGCCTCTTAGCCAAGGAGGCAAGTGAAAGGTTGCCACGTGTCCCTTCGTCAGAACAGTCAAAAAAGGGTTTAACCGATTATGTGTTCTCTTTGTCAAGGTAGCAAGTGAGAGATTGTCATGTGTCCCTACGTCAAAAAGATTAGAAGAGGGGTTGACCAATCCCATGGTCCCTTTGACAAGGTGGCAAGTGAGAGATTGCCATATGTCCTTGTATCAGAACAGTTAGAAACGGGACTAATCGATCACATGGTCCCGTTATCACGACAACAAGTGAGAAACAGTCATGTGTTCCTATGAATGGCCAAGGGGCTGACCAATTGCCTAGCCTCTCAGTCAAAGTGGCTAACTAGAGAGGGACACATGTCCCTACATCAAAACAATCAAAGAAGGGGCTGACCGATCACGTGGTTCCTTTGACAGGGTGGCAAGTAAGAGATTGCCGTGTCCATGTGTTAGAACGATCAAAAAAGGAGGGTGAACGATCACGTGGTCCCTTCCACGTGTTCATGCGTCAAAATGGATAATAAAAGAAATTGACCACACGCTAAAGGTGAAAGGGGCAAGGTCTTAAAAAGTTTTGACCAGCATAGAATGAGAGCTAACCGAGGAAAATGGAGGAAAATGGACTAACCTTAAAAGGCCACGACACTATAAATACCACACCACTGTTGAAGATGAGACTAGGAATGAATCAAGCTAAGTAAAGATACATCCTAAAGTTCTCTAAAGTGTGAAATAGCCTTTAATAAAAGATTTCCTTACCAATATTAGCTGATATTCTGGGATCTTCACCATATAATGTTCTAGATTTTTATTTCTTCTTATCATCATACTTCTCTAATACTTATTTACCCTTTGGCATAGCTACTAAAGAGGGGTTTCCTTTCAAAAACCAAACTGACTTGAGCGTCAGAGGATTTTCATCGAAGAAACTTTAACAACCCTTAACCTCTCTGCTCATTTTACAAGTAATCAAGGGGAGATCTGGTCTAATGGTTTAAAAAACTCGAAATGCTCTCAAAGGCCTTTTTCTATGAAGTTCCAATGCCCTTAAACCACTCTAATCTAAAAGAAGGGGATATCTCTATGATACCCATCCATATAAGGGCCAAGGGTTGAAATATCTAGTCTTTAGCTTACCAAAGGAACTTTATCTCACCCCCCAAAAATTTTAGGTGCACCAAGCCTACTTTCCGAGCTGCCAAAGGATTCATATCGCCTTAGTGAAGCCCTAGTGCAATTTTTGGTTGAAAGGAGCTAGGGAGGAGGGAGAATGTAAATCAACATATTGCTAGTGTCTCCATCACATGATAAAGGGAAGTATCTTCAATCCCCTTTATTCTTATATATTTATGCTATAATTACTCCTCCCAAGAGTTTGCCCTCGTCCATCCTGTTTGACTTAAGCGTCTGAGCCAACAAACCCATCGGTAAGCCCTTGATAGCTTTCTTCATCTCATAGGTACTCATAATCTTCAAACTTATCATACTCAAACGCTATCCCCTTAGGATTCGCCTAATCTCTTATTAGTGACCAGAAGAAAGCACAATTTGCTCAAGGGAAAGAATAACTTACTTGAGGGGAAGAATAGCCTGTCAGAGGAAAAGAACAACTTGCCCAAGGAAAGGAATGATTTGCAGAAAGGAAGAATGTTTCACCTAGGGAAAATGATCCCTTTATCCGAAGAGATCCAAGCATCGAAAGGGGATCCAAATCGAACCTCTCAATTCCTCAGATTGTCTTCCCTTCGTAATCCAATATATCTATTATTGGTATGACTAATGTGGACAATTTTTGCATCAACAGTTGGCGCCATTTATAGGGAACAGTATGAAAACTCCGTAACCTACCAACTACAGGTAGGGGTAACAATGAGCGAAGGAAAGATGGCAAATCGAGCGGGACCGAGCACGAAAGGGCTTGTTAAGATACTGATAGAGCAGGGTTCGACCTTACTAAAGCAATAAGCCCCAAGAGAAAGGGCACGAACCATTAAGGCAAGAGCGAAAACAGTAAGGAGAAGTAGTACGGAGGAGACAGCTCTAGAGAATACAAGGGTGAGCAAGCTAGAATAGAGAATACAAACTATCATTGGGCAGATAAGAATGTCACTATAGCCCAGCAATAACTATGGAAGGAGGTTACTCGAACATTGGATGCTCTTCACCCAGCCATTGAAGCTCAAGCTAGGGGACAACAAGACAGCGCATTGAAAACTCCTATGATTTCATTATGGCCTCCATCAATGTGAAAGCGAATGAGACCTACAAGAAGTAAACCTGTGCATAGTACACCAGAAAAGGAAACTTGAGGTAAGCCTGAGTAGGTGAATCTTTCCCAGAGGAAACAAAGAGTCATCTCTATAGAAACCAATGGATCGAGTATGGGAAGAAATGAAGAGCCAAGGGAAAGGCAACATAAAGAAGATTAGAAAAAATGACAATACCAGGAAGACCAAAATAAAAAACCCTTAAACGAACCCGTACCTACCGTAGAAACGTTGGAGCAGCAAAGGACTACACAGGTGGATAAGGCATAGAATGAGCTAAAAATAGAAATGACAGAGTTGTGGGAAAGTAAGATAAACGAAAGAGAACCTAACCAGTTAGGAACATTTGATCAACCTTTGACCGATTGCATTCGGATGGCAAACTTGCTAAGGAAATTCAAGATGTCTCAAATTGAACTCTATATTGGGTAAACGGACCCCTTGGTGCATATAGAAAACTTTCATGAGCAAATTGTAATCCAAGGGGTCGTGGAAGGCGCCATGTGCAGGTTATTCCCCATTACTTTGGAAGAACCGGCACTTCCCCATTACTTTGGAAAAATCGGCATGAGATTGGTTCAAAAACCTTATAGTAGAAAGCAAAGACTCCTTTCCAAATCTTGCCAAAGAGTTGGTCATATAATGCTAAGGGCGAAACCACCCCTTAAAGACTTGTCTACCTTGCAGTATGTTATGCAACTAGAAAATGAAATTCTGAAGGACTACATGACCAAGTACCGTGACTAGATGATGCAAATAGGAGTATTCGGCACCTATGATACATTGATCAACTTTTAGAGGAATTTACGAACTGGAAGGTTATGAAGCTTGTTCGAGGAAAGAAATCCCACCAACTACAAGGAAGCATGCACGAAAGCATTAAAACAAGTTCCAATCGACGAAAAGTATTTCATTGAGAAGCAATAAGAGCTGGCCAAGTCCTCGAAGATAATAAGAAAGGGAAAGAGACAAAATGATCGAGGATCAACCAAAATGAATACTAAGAAAAAAAGTCAGGTGGATAATCGAGAGTGCCACCCAAAGGGCCAACAAGGGGAACTATCACGAGAAACGAGGGTGACAAGACCACACACCATCGTGCCACCACGAATAAGAGATGACCTGTAACTAGCACCTGCAAAGGAATACACTTCCTTTAATATAACAAGGAAGTAAGTCTTTACTACAATAAAAGGCAAAGGGCTTCTTAGGAAGCCAAGCCTGATTTGGGAACTAATGAACTGGAGAGACAATCATCGATATTATGATTTCCATGAAAATTACGAACATCATACCTCAGACTCTTTCAACCTAAGGAAACAAATTGAGGAGTTGATCCGCAATAGCTATTGAAAGGCATTTCTCTTAGAGGTAAAGCAAAATGTGCAAACTCAAGATAGAGGATAAAGGGCTCATCTATCAATAGTGGATAAAGGGAAAGCAAAGATGTGGGATGAACAAGTCATTCAAACCATCAGTAGAGGGGCTACCAAAGTAGGGGATTCCTATAGAACACGAAAACATTATGATAGAAGGATACCCCTATCAGGAGATTCCAAAGAGATAATGATAAGCTACTCAAACCAAGGGCTGTCTCTTTTTGGATGCCCGATCATTACCTTCATCGACAATGTTGCAAAAGGAGTCTATTTCCCTTATGACGACCCCTTAGTGGTCATATTAAGAGTTATAGGAAAAAAGATGGCACAGATCTTGATTGATACTGAAAGCTCTACAGACCTGCTATATAAGGACACTTTGGACAAGTTAGAGTTGTCACACGCAACCCTTAGAACACTTGGCACACTCTTGAGTGGCTTCGTTGGAGGCATTGTCATGCCCTTAAGAGTAATTACACTCCCTATGATGATAAGAGAAGAGAAGACACATATAACAATGATGGTTGAGTTTATCGTGGTAAACTGCCCAAGGACTTACAATATGATAATGGGCAAATCATTCCTCTTTAACACAAAAGTGGTTTTATCAATGTACCACAAATGCATGAAATTCCTAACAAACGGCTCAGTAAGAGTGGTGAAAAGATATCAACGGGTAGTAAGAAAGTGTTTCCCCGCATCCCTTAAGTAATGCAATGAGGTACTAACCATGGACCCCAAAGAGCCTAAAAGGGAGAAAAAGGGAGAAGTTAAAGAACCTTTAGAAATGGTATCGATTCGCGAGGGTGATAAAGCGAAGACGGTGAAGATCGAGGCTTATATGCCCACCAAGGTGAAAGAAGACATGTAAAACCTCCTAAGGGAATACTCGGACATCTTCGCATGGACACATAAAAAGATGCCAGGGATTGATCCTAGGATATCCTGTTATTGCCTTAATGTTTATCGGTCTATCAAGTGTGTGGGGTAGAAAAAAAGGTCATTTGATAAAGAAAGGTATAAGGCGATCGAAGAGGAGGTGGACAAGCTCCTCAAAGTAGGGTTCATAAGGGAAGCTACGTACCTCGAGTGGATTACAATGTGGTCATGGTAAGGAACAAGAACGGGACATGGAGGATGTCTGTGGACTTTACAAGCTTGAACAATGTCTGCCCGAATGACAACTTCCCTCTCCCCAAGATAGATCAGCTTGTTGATGCACGGCAAGGCACACTCTCTTAAGCTTCATAAATGTTTTTGGGATACAACTAGATCAAGATACACACACCAGATGAGGAAAAGAGCACATTCATCATGAACAAGGGGCTATATTGCTACAAAATGATGCCATTTAGGCTAAAGAATGCAGGGGCCACTTATCAAAGGTTGGTGAAGATGCTATTTAAAAAGCATATAGAAAAGACCATGGAAGTGTATGTTGACAACATGATCACCAAATTCGTTTGAGCAAGTGACCATGTAACTTACCTGAGGGAGACCTTTGATATTCTAATGAAGAACATGAAATTGAACCTAGAAAATGTGCTTTCAGGGTCTTCTCAGAGAAATTCTTAGGTTACGTGGTCAGTGAAAGGGGGATTGAGACAAATCCAGATAAGATCCAAGTGGTTTTATCTTTGAGCAACCGACTGTTGTCACCATTTCTTTCGAGCCATGCAGAATGAAAAGGGAAAATGACAGACGAAGAAGTGCGAAAAAACATTTAAAGAGCTAAAGGATTATTTGTCTAGTGCACCTTTGCAGTTAAAGCCAGTAAAAGATGAGGAGTTGATAATATACTTAATGGTTTCCAAAACAGCAGTAAGCTCCACCTTGGTTTGAGAGGAAGAGAAAAGGAATAGCAGCCCATCTATTACACTAGTAAGGAGCTACTGGACTAAGAAAAGCGATATCTGCAAGTAGAGTAGCTGACCTTGGCCTTTATAATTGCAACAACAAAACTACGACCATACTTCTTGGCCTATAGGGTAGTAGTGGTCACTAACCAACCCTTAAGGCAGATCTTTCAGAAGCTAGATGTCTCAGGAAGGCTGGTGAAGTGGTCGTTGGAACTCATCCAATTTAACATCACTTACCGACCACGTGAAGTAGTGAAATGGCAAATGTTGGTTGATTTCATAGTAGATTTTACTTTTGATCCCTTAAATGATAGCAAGGATCGAGAATAAAAGTCAGAAAAACCTTTCGAAAAGGGAAACTAGACAGATGGAGGAATCCCCGAGGGGGCTGAGACGTGGGAGATTTATGTCAATGGATCTTCATACAGTAACATAAACCGGGCCGGATTAGTGGTTTGAGATCCCGAAGGAAATGAAACAAGTTTGACCTTAAGGTTCGAGTTCAAAACGACTAACAATAAAGAGGAATACAAGTTGTTGATTATCGAACTGGAAGTTACACGAGTCTTAGGAGCTGGATTCCTTCGCATAAAAAGCAATTCACAATTAATTGTCAAACAAGTCCAGAGGAATACGAATCTAAGCAAAAAAGCATGGTGACATCCCTCTAAAGAAGCTGATCAACTAGTTCGGAGGTTTTGAGATTTAGTAATCCCTAGAGAGGAAAACTATAAGGCTGATATGATATCAAAGCTAGCTTTCAACCCTTGTAGACTACTCCTAAAAGAGGTACAACTTAAAGTGGTTCCCTTTCCAAGCATGATAGAGGACAAGAAAGTACACTGCACTAATCTAGGTTTTTGCTGGATAGATCGAATCCTTTGATATCTGAAAAGCGGTGGCTTGCCCGAAGGAGCAACAAAACCAAAAAGCTAAGGCGTAAAACTAGTCTATTTTGCCTGTTGTAAGGAATGCTATACAGAAGAGGATAATTATCATCATCGTTATTTCTATCTCTTTCTATCTTGCTTTAAAGCAATTGTAAGGTACAAAGTGACTGAGGTTTGTAAAAAGCTAAATAAGTCATGTGGGAAGAGACCTAGGCTGGCTTAAACAGCTCGTTATACCCACGGTAAGGTGATTTAAAGGTTGAACTAAGTCCTGTGGGAAAAGTCCCAAGCCAGGCAAAGAATAAAGGGATAAAACATCTCGTTGGTCTCCAAGTAGAAATCCCTACTAAGGGATAAAAAAAGACTTAAGATGAAGAGAACCTAAGGCCATCCGAGATAGGAAGACGTTTCAAGGTCAGTGAGTGATTAGAGCCCCTCTGAGAATGAACAGACTGAGAGGAGACATCCCCATGCCACAAGACCAAAGGACAAAAAAGGTCAAGGCAAATTTGAGATTACAGATAAGACATTCATTATAAAAAAAAAAAAAAAAAAAAGGGAAAAGACCTCAATGCTGGTGATATTTGAAACACCTTGGATCTCAAATTGGCTCATAAGCAAATTAACACCAAAATGTGTATAGCTCACCACACCAAATAAGGCTGCTATAAAAGTAGATGAATCCACAAATATGCTTCAACAATCAGCCAAATAGTGAAAATGGCTCATGACTTCAATAAGCAACCAAAGGGTAAAAAGAGCTCATGGCTTCAATAATAAGCCAAATGGTGAAAATGACCTATGGCTTCAACAACAAGCCAAAGACTGAAAATAACTCATGGCTTTAACAATTAGCCAAATAGTTAAAAAGGCCTATGGTTTTAACAATCAGCCTAAAGGTTAAAAAGGCTAAAGGGTGAAAAGGGTCCACGGCTTTGACAATAAATCAAAGGATGAAAAGGGCCCATGACTTCAATAATCAGTCAAAGAGTGAAAATGACCCATGACTTTAACAATAAGCCAAAGGGTGAAAAGTGTTCATGGCTTCTACAAACAACCAAATGGCAAAAAGAGCTCGTGACTCGTTGTGACGGGACTCGCCTTGAATATCCCTGTGAAATCCAATAGGAGTCTCGTAGCACCCCAACGAAACTTAGTCGAACCCTTACTTTGGCTCGAAAAGGCCCCATGGGGGTACTGTTCTCATTTTAAATTTCTTTTCTAGCGGAAATAGATGCAAACTTTTTCTTTTTAGTATACGTTTACAAAACAGGATTATTAAAAATTTTGACAACACAACGACTTTTTTCTAAAAATTTCACCCTGCAAAAAATTTCTGGAAAATCTGTACACTTCTACAGCAACAAAACTCTTAACTTCTAGGCCTTAGGCCATTTTTTCCTTTTTCCACAATCAACCACAATCATGTTTTCAGTTTAAAAATATAACTTGAAAATCATTTCATCTACACAAAAACATGATATACACAAGATTTTTTTTTTTTTTTTAACTTTTGAACTTGGGATTGAGATTAAGCTCAATCGCCTACATACTCCAACTCGGTGGAGATCAAAGCTCTCGTAGTTCATTGTTTTATTTTACAAAAACAAAAACTACAAAAGTATATATATATCATCCAAAAATAATATTTACAAAATATATATCAAATCATAAGTAGTTATGCATGCACATGACATTCAAAAGCAACCAAGTGCAGTAGCATCGTGTCCTCTGCCCACCTGCATGTCTAACAGAGCCCTTTCCGTTTGATGGCTCAAACCTGCACCTGGGGAGGATTTTTCAAAAATATAAAAAGAGTGATAAGTATTTAAACTCGGTGAGTGGGTAAACTTTTAAACTATAATATTTGCTTTATAATTATATATATCCTCCCCAAATAGGTTGGAAGACTAATAATTTCTTACTAGCCGTTATAAAACTGTAAAACTGGCATAAAACATATAAATATTACTGCTCGAAATCTAGAAATAAATTTCCTAAAGCGTAAACTTTCTTGTTTTCTACACTTCACATCTAATGATGTGTCTTTTCTTCTAAAACTTGCCTTACAAGGTAACTCAGGGAAACTCGTTCTTACGTGACGGTACGTATACAAGTCACTAGAACTAGGGAATGCTACCATGTGTAGTCACAGATGCGGCAAATCTGGGATAGCAATTTCCCCCCCAACATCAGGTAGATCCACACTACCATACACGTGCAGAGGGCAATACACTGACTCAACCCCCCAAGTTAGTGATTCTCTCTACTTCTTGGGGTACTTCTGTCGGGTATACTTGGGATTAGGGTAAACCAAAGGCATATAAAATCCTTTCAATATACTTAAAAATCTTACACACACTAGGCATGAAAGTATATTGATTTAACTAGAAAATATTATTTTCTCTAGTATATCGTTTACAACCAAAATACTATCTTCTAAGGCAAAAGTCTAAAACTTTATAAATACCCTTAGCACGTCTCTTTTATGCATATAATTACCTCAAACATACTAAATTGCTTTACTACTAAAATATATACATTTATAACGTAAATTTGAAAAAACTTACATGCAATATTAGAAAATGCTAATATGCTAAAAGTTTAATCAATTCAATATTGTAAATTGAATATTTAAATAAACATTTGTAGTTATCAATTATCAACTAATAAAACTCATAAAGGCTTTAAAAATAACCACACTCACAACTTGCTATCCAAGCTAGCAAACCACTCCTTCAAGTTCTTCTTTAGCTCTTCACTCCTCCTACGCTTTAATTCGAGCAAAATTTTCACTTAGAACTCATACATGTATCAAGCTATTAAAACTCAATTTATAACATGAACCATAATCATCCATCTTGGCCGAATGTAATGGATATATATATATACATATGACTTTGTTTTTCATTATTCTTGATTCCAATCATCTTAAACACATATACATAAGCATGAGACCTTATTAAAATCATCAAACATAAATTGAACCAAGGAGTGTACACATGGATGGAAATTTTACTTGGTGGGATATCATCATTTTTCTTTTGTTTTCTTGGCATATAATTGCCTCAAATCCTACAAGATATTTCTCTAGCTCTTAACCATAACTCAAATCCAAGTTTAAGCATGGGATTAGTGTGCTCACCTTGATACAAACCACTTGAATAATTCTTTTGGTTGAACTCCTTAAATCCTAAGTCCAATTATTGTACAAATAGCCTTACAAGCATGCCAAAAGTTCAATTAATAACTTAAACTAGAAAACCAAACAAAAACTCATGAAAACCCATAAAACCTAACTTGAAAACTTACTTGTTTTTTCACTTTTTCTTCCTCAAATTAATCCCCTCACACTCTTGAACACTTTTAATGAAGACAAGAGGAAGAGATGATGCAAAATCACACCTAGATCACATGGAATAACCTATGGCAAGCTTAATTTCTTCTTCTTCTTCTCCTTGGTCTACTGAACTGCACAAACATGGGTTGAGAATGGTTTTATTTCTGCTGGGGAACCATATTTATGCCTCCTTTAATTGTGCTAAAAGACCTAAATGCCCCTTGACCATCATTTAATACAAAGATCAAATTTTACTTGTATCACACATTGATTTACTCTTCTTAATGACTCACCAATCCACTCACCATCAACATAATCAAACTTAACCCTTAAGAAAACATATGATTGGTCCTTAATATGGGTCATACTTCCACTAATTAATATTTTCATGCAAAAAGTCCATTTTGCCCTTTACTGCATTAAATTCACATTCTTGCCCAAATAAATTCTAAAAATATTCTATGGTCATCAAATCTTCAAATTGACCATGTAACACTCTATTTAGATATAAAATCTCTCACTTGTATGCTTGGAAAAATTAAAATGGGTGTAAAATCATTAATACCAATTATTTTCTAAAAATGGCATTTTTATTCAATGAACTTCGGATCACTTACAACCTATTCAAATGAACTCATTTTCGATCCATTTCAATTTCTTTTAACTCTAATACTTATTCTGGAACTTTTGATTTATGGGGTCCACTTTCCAAAAATCACCATTCATATGGATACTATTCATTCAAAAACACTATTTGGGTTTTACACGTTGCGTCAACAGCAAACCAAAGGGCGAAAAAAGGCTTGTGGCATCAATAACAAGCCAAAATGCGAAAAGAGCCTGTGGCATCAATAGCAAGCCAATGGCAAAAAGGGTTATGGCATCACTAGCAAGCCAAATGGTGAAAAAAGCCTACGGCTCATGGCGTCAACAACAAGCCGAAGGGCGAAAGGGCCCACGACTTAAACAACAAGCCAAAGGTTGATGAGGGCCCATGGCAACTCACAGTGAAAAGCCTAAAAATAACTAATGAGACTACTACAACAAACACCCTAAGTAATATAAGTCCAAAGGCGTGAAGAAAGCCCATGGCAACTCACGATGAAAAGCTTAAAGATAGCGAATGAGACTATTACGGCGAACACCGTGAGTAATAAAAGTCCAAAGGTGTGAAGAAAGCTCATGACAACTCACGGTGAAAAACCTAAAGGTAGCCAATAAAGCTACTACGGCGAACACTATAGAGTAATAAAAGTCCAAAGGGTGAAAAGGGCTCGTGACATCAGCAAGCAGCCAAAGGGCGAAAATGGCTTATAGCGTCAACTACAAGTCAAAGGGCGAAAGGGTCCGCATGGCAAAAAGGGCCCGCGGCTTATGGCGTCAACTACAAGTCAAACGGTGTAAAAGGTCCGTGGCATCAACAACAAACCAAGGGGCTAAAAAGAACCCAATTTCTCAACATCTGCACAGGGGCTAAAAGGGCCCAATTTCTCGACATCTGTATAGGGGTTAAAAAAGGCCAAGTATCTTGATATTTGCATAAGGGCTAAAAGGGCCCTATGTCTCAACATCTACACAGGGGCTAAAAGGGCCTAATGTCTTGATATATGCACAAAGGCTAAAAGGCCTAGTATCTCTACATCCAAACAATAGCAAAAAAGGCCCAAGGGCAACCCAAGCAAGCATTTGCATCTATATGAAAACCCTTCGAGAATCACCTCAGGGATTACTTCATTCACAAATGTACTAAGAAGCGGGAAAACCCCGCTTTAGGAATGTCATTTTTCTAATGCCCTTTAAAGGTAGAAAGAACCTTCAGGCAACAATTACAAAGTAGAAACTTACTATCCTAGGAGGCAAAAAGTTAATAAAGAATAAAAATCCCAAAGGTAAACCTCGATGAAAAGAAGCCAAGTGACAATCCCTATATTCTAAAGAAGAATCAGCTAATTTCAAGATATTCTTATTAGCTTCAGGCATTTCATTTCTTTCATACCAAAAGCTAAGGGGCTAATGTTGGGAAATAAATTAACCTTATATAATCAAGATAGGCCAGAACCACAAAGCCCATTAATTTACAAAATAAGCCCAAGGTTTGCCCTTAGAAGGAATCCAAGGGATGAACCCAAAGTCAGGCCGCAAAAGAAGCTCAAAAAGGATGCCCAAGAGAAGGCTCCGAAAGGGATGCGATGGCCCTAGCCCAAACACTTTGAGAAGGGTTGAGAAGAGGCACGACAAGGACTAAAATAACCTTGCCAAAGGGCGGGAAAAAAGGTCAAAAGGAAAGTCCATCTTGAAAGTCAAATAAGTCTCCTTATCATCTAACAATCAAGGGCAATAAAGAGGATTGGCCAATCACGTGGCCTCTTAGCCAGGGTGGCAAGTGAGAGATTGCTAAGTGTTCTTGTATCAGAACGATCTGAAAAGGGACAATTTCAGAACATAACAAGCTCCATTCTGTGAATTTTCAGGACTTAATCCTTTAAATACAATTTTTTTTAAAAAAAAGAATTAATAAGTTGATGCCCAAATCATTTTTGAAATAAATTTCATAGATTTTGAAAATAACAGCCTAATCAGAGAAATTCACAATACAACAGTATTTCTAAAACAGAGTATTTTCTATCAAACTCAAATGTGATTTCAAATTTCACCAAAAGTTCAGTACTCTAATATTGTTAAACAAAACAAGTTTTGTTGTGTACGCCAAGAAGATACTTACAGAAGTTCAACAAAATGAATTATTGGTAACTTTAGAAGTAAGCATTATAATCATGTAAATCAAAGCTTATAATTTGAATTGATTAATGAAAGCTAAAGTAGTAATGCTGGTTGATTGACTCATTTAAATTTTTGTTATCAGTCTTATATATATAAATATATGCATGCAGAGCAATTTACAAAAATATTAATATAGTTCTATAATTGCTATAGTTCAAACAGAAAAATTGAAAGTGAATATGATTCCCAGATCAAAACCAAAGTAAAATTTAGAACTTCCCTTTTTGTATATTTCATATATATAATAGGAGATTTAAAAAATAATTGAGAGAGTAATTCTACTAGCAAGTCCATGCATATTTATATATATAGTACTAATTTAAAGACAATGATTTAATTTAAACTTGAAGAATTTTATGATTAAATTGATACGTATATCTTGCGATTAAATGCTACTCATATTAGACTAGAAGATGTTTGTCTTATATGGGAGGAGAATTGGGTTGGGTTACTATTTTTCTTGTTTTGAGAGGAATAAAGCTATATAGCAAAGGTGAAACAGAAAAAAAAAATAAATAAATAAATAAATAGTTTCTCTTTTGCTTTATCTGTCCTAATTAAGTTAAAATAAGATTAATCTAATTAAACCAACCAAGGTTCACTCAAAGAAACTTGATTATAATATTTGTTAAAGTTAACTTGATTAGCATCCTATTTACATATCTAGAAATAAGTTTTATCACCATACAACCATGGTTTGAGATCATGAATGTTGTAACACTTCAAAAGCAGCAACATGTAATAGGAATGAAAGTGAAACCAGAATAGTGAAGATATAAAAAGAACCTCGCACATCTTACTTCAACATGAAAACCATGCATGAGCAAAGTCTCCATATCTTACAAATTATGCAAGAAGTGCCTTCACGCTGGATGGCCACTTGAAGAACAATTGCAGTCTTGTGTGGAACTTTGGTCATTCTGTACAGAACATAACACATTAACGATGAATTGAAAGCAGGAATGCATATATATATATATATTTGTGTGTGTGTGTGTGAAAGTACTGGATATTGCTTAGCATAGTGAATCAATGCATACCACCTTTTTCATGGCACTGTTGTAGGGCTTTATTAAGGTCAACTTCAGCACTTAGTTCAATCCGTTTCCAGTCAATGTCAACGTTCTGTAGTGCTTGCATACTGAGAACTCCTTGAGAGAAAATCTTCATGGTGGGGCATCCTTGCACAATTAATTCTTCTAAAGATGGGAATTCTAAGATGTGATTCCCCGAGCAAAAACTTGTGAGACTTGGTAACCAACATAGTGACAAACTCTTCAATTTCCTGAAAACAATTTTTTCCTCGATTACATCTCCCGGTTGATCACCTACTACTTCTGTCATCTTTTCACAACCACGGATTTCGATTTTAATAAGATGTACCAAACTTTTTGCTGTTGAGGATGTCATGAAGTTTATCAATCCATCACAAAAATTAACTTCCAAATTTGAAAGATTTTGGAAAGATGCTGAAGGTGGCACTAGGCTAATCAAACTGCCACAATGAGTTACTTTTAGAACTTCAAGATTTTGAAGAATTAAGTCCAATTTGAAATCGTGTTTCCACATATATTCCAGATTGTCAAGACCTTGAAGAACTAATTTTTTCACTTCTACAGGTGTTCCTTCCTGTGTTTCGACATCTTCATATGAAAATATCTCTTTACATGAAATAGTAATAAGTGAGAGCACTTCCAAATTAGGAAATCTCTGAACAATACCAAGAGGCAAACCTGTTGATTCATCATTCTCAACTTTAAGAATTTTAAGTTCAGGAAAAAGACATTTCGAAATCTGATCCTGCCACATCATCGCTACTTTTTCTCCAACTAGTTCCAATTCCTCCAAGCAAGGAAAGGCCTGACAACCAATCAAATAAAAAGCAAATAGGTGTTATGTCCCTTCCAACAATTTCATAAACCATAAAACGATTTGAAATGTATTTTAACAGGAAAATATTGGCTAATTTACACGGAAAGAATTTGTTAATAAAATTCCTGTTTGAATAGAAAGAAAACATGTGTCACACCCAAGAGAGAATTAAAATGTCTAATGTCAAAAAAAACAAAAGGAAAAGAAGGTGCCATACCTTGTCACTATAGTTAGTATCTCGGATTCTAATGACTTCTGAAGTGAATATCTTTCGTTTGCCACAATGACGCAACTTCAACTTTTTCAAGATAGGCCATTCAACTGTATGTCTACCAGAGTGGAAAGTTACAAGTTCTGGTAGGTCACACAGTTCCAAGAAGGTCAGTTTCGGAAAGAGAAACCTAGTAAGTTCTTCTTCCACTAGTACTCCTTCCTTTGCTACAATTTCCTCCAGCCCGCAATCAGATACACTAAGATATTCAAGCTCTGAGAGAGTCCTGCCAAAGGATCTAGGAAAGAGATTTTTCAGACTCTGACATCCTGAAGCTTCCACTTTTTGTAGGTTTCCAAAAGAGAGCATTTTTTGGGAATCCTTATTCCACACATACTTCAAGTTTGGAAGACTGAAAATTCTCAATTCTCTCAACTGAGTTGCTGCTGTCGAATGTATTTCTTTGTAATGCATTTGTTGGAGATCAAATATTTCTTCTAAAGAGTCACATTCATCAACATGTAGAGACTTTAACCTTAATAATCTCCCGCACATGCTTGATGGAAACACAGACAATAGATTCCGACAGTAACAAACCTTCAATGATTTTAATTTGGAAAATGAATCTTCAGCAAGTTGGCTATGCCATATCATCTTCGAGTTATGAATCCCTAAGAGTTTTATTTTCTGTAAGGTAGGAAAACCAACCTGTTATGCATATTCTTTTGAGTTAATTTATAACTGAAAAGAATTGACAAAGATATATCCAAATAATAATGACATAATAAAATCAAGTGTACCCAAAGTGAAAAAAGTAAATTAAATTCTTGAAAATGAAAAAGCTTATATAATAGAAAAACTAAGAAAAACAAAAACAATAAGAAGATATAGGGTAATCTATACACCTTATGATCGAAGATGCATTCATTAAATTCAGGACAATTGAACATCTTGAATTTTTTTAATAATGGAAATTCAAAATAATTTCCTGCATACAATCTTTTCAGTTTTGGAAGATTTCCTATTTTAAGGTAGTTTAATTGAGGGAACGATATTGTATCTCTCCTTTTTACTCCTCTTGGCACTTCCATGACCACCATTTCTTCCAAGAGCTCGCACCCGCTTACCTCAAGATGTTGGAGTTGCACAAAACAATTCACCATAGAAGATGAAAAGAGTTCTTTTAAATAAGAACACCCAATTACGATCAAGTGTGTCAAATTTTGAATGCAAGAAGACACTATTGGAAACTTGTTGTGCCAAATCTTTTCAACATAAATACTGTGAATCTTCAAGGTCTCCAAGTTGGGGAACACAATCTGCAAATAGTATTTGGTATTCAATCTTTTTTGAATGAATTTAAGAAGAGGGAATTTTTAATCATGGATATATGACATACCATATGTCTTAAGAGTGTTTGTCACTCCAATAAAAGCAAACATTTAATTTCATTATATACCAATTAAACCATATAAAAATAATAAAATGAATCTGCATTAACATTCATTAGATGCATCTGATGCATTCATTATTATCATGCTAGTAACAATGAATACAGAAACTCTTAACTATAATAGTAAATGAAACAGCATATGAATGGTAGGGGCAGAAATATAAATAATCTAATAGAAGTCTTGTTTGAAACAATAAAGAAAATAATACAAGCAGCGATGATAGATAAAAAAGAAATATGTCTTTAAGCATTTTGTAAATTATGATTTGACTAAAATTTAGCTTTTCCTTTATAGATACCGTTAGTATATTATCAATACTTAATTTTTAAACGATAAATTTCGAGAATTAGTTAACTTAGTAAGAATTAGAAATGTTAGACTCAATTCTCTCTCATTTAGGGTGAAGTGAGTTTTAGTTTATATTCACAATTAAAACAAAAAAGAAAAAAAACCATAAGTGGCCCGGTGGATTAGCTTTAGAAAGCACATTATTAAAAATAGAGAAGGTACAAGGTAAAATAATAAAAGTTGAAAGCAAAATGGTTAAGAATACAAGAGGAACTGCCTTAGAAATATGACATGTAAAATTTAACCCAAGATGAATATTTAATTAGAAGTGTCACATGTCAACATCAAGTTTTAGACATAGTTGGTTCATTTCCTATCAACTTAAGTTTTGAGGTTTGATAATAACTACTATGGTAACAAAGTTTGAAAGTCTTTGATTCAAACGTTTTCTCCCTCTTTATCTAGAATTTTTGTTCACATATTATAATAGTAGGGAGCGTTTATCATGTGTTTGACAACTGTCATTTGTCTACTTACACATTAAAGGGCGTGTCATGTGTTAACCTCGAATATTAAATACTATAGGTAAATCATGTGTCTGACATCTATCATTTATTCACATTACATGTGATAGAGCGTGTTACGTGTCAACCTCAAGTCTTAAAGACTATAGTTGAGTCATTTCCTATCAGCTTAAGCTTTTGGATCCAATGTAACTAACAAGAAGTATGACAAGTGTTTGAATCAAAACTAAAAAAAAGAATATTAACTTTAGAATGAGCTATCGTGCTATTCGATTCTTTTCCAAAATATTTTAAATAATAAAACATAAAATCAGTATGCAGTTCTTTACTTTAATGCAGTAAAATTGTATTAGTCACATTATGTGGATAGCTAGTTAGAAGAACTAATTCATACTGATAAAGAATGATCAATTCACTAGTCCTATCAACTTTTAAAAGTATAAAAAGAATGATGTATGCTATGATCTATTGTGCTTAATAAAACTTATTAAAACTTTTAATTTTTTAATTTTAATATAATTACAAGATAATCAAATATCAATAATTGGAAGTATTTTCATCATATCGGGAGATCTAGTCCCAATGGATGAATACTTTACCATATATAGTCATACTGAAGCCTCTATCACCCATGTAAAGAATGAATGCACTAACCACTTAAAGTGATTTGTAATTAAAATTATCAATTTATCTAAGTTCAACATCAACTAAGTCAAAAACAATAATAGCTACTTAAAATATAATTATAATTAATTAATACTAGGCAGTGTATACAATTACGAGCATAATTTCCACAAACAAGTTCGCCTTGATCATGAGCCCACTTGCGTTTCTGTACTCATCAAAGGCAGAAAGTTGTGATCATGTATAAAAGATTTTGGAATTTAGTATATGGGATTTGTACCATCCAACAATTGACTACAAAAGTACGATTAATGTGAACAATTTTAAATAAATAATATAAAATAAGCCTCTCAATTATGGAGACTAAATGTTTTCCTTTTTATAAACAACTTAAAATTATGTGATAATGAATGTCGTTGTTTTCTTGAAGTAGATAATTAATGTCATTTCAAAAGCTAATTTTTTAATACAAACCGTTGATGCTCAAAAGAGAGGGTATGATAATACCATTTATTTTAATAGGAAGTTAAAATTAAATTTTTGTTAACAAATGAGAATAAACTACATTCAAAAAGGAAAAACATAAAAAGAGAATAAATTAAGAAAAAAAAATGAGGGAAAACAAGGTTATCTCAAACTTACCCTTTCGTTGAAAAGTGTCCCTACAATGTCAAGCTTGTCCTCCGAAATGATTTCTCTAGACTTCGGATAATTTATCAATTGCAATGGCGAAGCTATCTTCACTTCAGAGCAAAAACTTTCGAATTGTGATAGATATTCTAGAGTCACAGTGCATAATTGTCTTAATGAAATCGCACAAGTCACTTCATTGTCATTGACATAATCCTGTCCCCCAATAGCAAAAATCTCTTTCATATTGTGACAGCTGTACACTTTAATTTCTTCAAGTTGTGCGAGGACTTGAGTAGTGGAGAATGAGAAGATACTAGATAAATTATTACAAAAAGAGATTTTTATAATTCTTAATTGGTCAAAAGACTTTACTCCAAGTGGACCATTACATATATTCTCCAGCTTATTTAGCCCGGAAAGATGCAATGACTCCAAAGCAATATAAGACAATTAGTGCTTTGCGTCTACAATATATAAAGAGTCAGGATTATATATCACAGTAAGATGCTTCAGTTCAGGAAAACCGCTTCTTTCTAAATCATAAAGAACATTTCTAACACCTGGCACTGCACACAACTCTAGTTCTCTAAATCCCTTCAACTGCGAGATCAACCCATCCTCAATGGTATTGCACCTGCAAAGTTTCACCATTCTGGAAGTTTGATACTGTGAATCCCAATCCACCCATTTATCTCCTATCAGTATTTTGTATCTTTCCAGCTTTGGAAAGAGCAAGTCGTTTGACATTTTAATATCTGGAAGCCATATTTCTAAAGTAGTAAGGTCAGTCAGATGCTTCAAGTCATCAAGACTAGCATTCCTACTTTCAGTGTTGGGTCTTGCAACATCCCATTCAATAGAAGCATTACTCATATATAGAGATTCTAAATGGGTTAAGCTTGGCATGACTAGTGGGGAAATAACTCTAAGTTTGGAACAATAAGACAAATCTAGCAACCTTAACATAGTCAGTTGATGCATTTCTCCAGGCAACTCCTCAATCTCAGAACCACAAAAGCTAAGGACTTCAAGTTTCTTCAAATCTCCAACAATAGCTATGTCTTTCAATTTACATTGATCTAGACATAATGTTTGAAGGGTTTTAAGGCAACTAAATGATGTGGGTAGTGGCTGTAAATCCATTTTAATCAAATGCAAAACTTGAAGTCTCGGCATCCCGACAAAAAATTTATCAGAAATTATCAAATATGAATCCTTAGGTTTCATATAAAGAAATTTAAGTTGAGGACATACCAACT
Organism: Nephelium lappaceum; assembly: GCA_021234005.1. Lineage (NCBI taxonomy): Eukaryota > Viridiplantae > Streptophyta > Magnoliopsida > Sapindales > Sapindaceae > Nephelium > Nephelium lappaceum. The sequence goes on along the minus strand of CM038011.1, from coordinate 15,234,035 downwards.
CTAGATCTCTAGAAAGCTCAACAATATCATGTAAAGTGATTGCAGTGCAATTTTTTAGCGTATCCTCATATACCCAGTACTGCGGAATGAAATCATCTATGACAACAAAAACTTGATTTCTTGATGCGATTGATCTAGCAACAACACAAACAACATCATGCATAGCAAATCTTTCGCTGTTAGGAATGTCATGCATAGAAAATCTTTCACTCTTAGGAGCATCAAGCAATAAAGAAGAGTCCTTGAGTTTGCTGACCAAGGTACGTACCTTATCTAGTGTTTGTTCCATTGTATTGATGTCTCTAAATAAACCCATACCTATTCCATATCTTAACAAGTCTTGAACGGAAGCATCGTAGGTACGTCCCATGCTGCTACAAAGCAAGAATATTGCCTTGAGTTCCTCACTTTCTAGATGATTGTAACTTAACTCTATGCTTGTAAACACCTCTTTTGTCACTCCGTCGAATCTTTTCCAAGAAGGATTTCTCAATTCTTGCAGTGCATTGTTCCATTCATACATCTCCTTGTTTCTTAATGCCTTTGCTATCGTAACAATGGCAATTGGCACACCTCCACATTCCTTAGTCACATTAAGTGCTATGAGTTGCAATTCAGGATGGTTACTACACGAACCTGCTATACTCTTAAAAAGACTCCAAGCATCTGCTTCATTTAAGGATTCAATGCGAAAATTATGTTGACAATCCATCCCATTTGTTAATACATTACAGCTTCTTGTTGTCAATAATAATTTTAATCCCTTGTGCTCGTTGCTGGAAGGAATTCCTACTATCTCAAAATCTACACGTTCCCAAATATTATCCAAGATTAGAAGAATCTTGTGCTCTTTCTTTATTCGTACACACAACTCCCTTGCTCGTCCAGAGACAGACTTCTCACGAAATAGCAAACCCAATTTATCTGCAATTTCTTGTTGAATCTTTTTTATATCTGGTGTTCGAGACACTTCAACGAAAACTATCTGATAGAAGAGATTATCTTTCTTGGCCTCTCTTGCAACTTCCTTCGCTAGAGTTGTCTTACCGATACCGCCCATGCCATAAATCCCAGCCATGTTGACATTAGGACTACGAAAAGCACCAATAATATTCTTCAAAATGGACTTTCTTGCTTCAAAAGCCTCGTAACCATTGCTAGACTGAAGCCAAGTCTCCTGTGGAATGGTATGGTATGAAACTTTTTCAAATTTGCCAGCTTCTTCCTGGACCTCAACAACAGCCTTCTTCAACTTGACGACTTTCCTGCTATCTTGATAGCGTTTTTTCAAATCAGTACAAGAAAAGCCCTTGCAACCTTTCACATTTCCTTGCTGATGTTTGTCATCATTAATGAGCTCCAAGGCCTCATCAATGACGTTCTTGACACTATCGAGCCAAGTCTCGACATGCTTCTGAATTTCCTCTCCTTTTCTTCTAGCATCTTCAACCGAATGCTGCACCATCTCTCTTCTACCCTCCAGCCTCTTCACTTCATTCTCTAGATTCTCAAAGTTGCTCTCGTAGTTCCACAAATATCTGAATGGAAGTGTTATGGGAGCAACCAAGTATTCAGCAACCTTTGCAGCAACAGAAGTAGCCACTTCAGTCATTCTCAACAACCGATCTCAACCTCTATCGTTCGCTTGTCTTTCGAGTTTTCGAAGAAACACGGATCAAAGAGTCAAAGCCAGACAGAGAGAACGCAAAAAGCAGGGGAAAACAGAGAACATAAGAGAGCAAAATAAGGAATGAAAGCAACAAACTTTGAGATCCAAACAACCAAACTGAGTAAAGGGTTTCTTCACACACTAGTGGAGAAGAACAAAGAAAGAAAAACAGAACGAAACACTGAACGGAGACCACAAGAAAGCAAAGCAACTAGTGAGCAAAACCTTTGATTTGGAAGCAGAAATCTTTGAGATCTGACAACCAAAATGAGAAAACAGTTAATTTGAGACACTAAATCGTGTGGTCCAGGGATCAGTGAGCACTGGAGTGCTCACTCTCACTACGCGTACTAACCATTCCAGGACAAATTTCACGCGTAATGTCCCTACACTACACTCTTCAGTGGAGATCCATGACCCGACGAAGTGATAATGTTCTAGTCGAATGTTAGGACAAAACATTATAAGCAATTGAAGCCACGTAATTATATAATCAAACATTAAAAAATGAAAATAGTTATTATTATTTTTTTTAAATTGATATTAGATGGATCAATTATTTATCGAAATATTTCAAGATCCAATATTATATATTGGGCTTGAATATCAATTTTTGTAAATGATAAATAACAATATTACAATAAAGTAAAAAATTTACTAATACAAGTTTTTAAAATATGTATGGTAAGACTTAAACCCCAAATATAACACAATTTAATTTTATTATAAAAGATAATTAATTATTAAGTTCCAATAACGTCTTCCTAATATATTATAAATTTTAATTATTAAATTAATGCTTAAAACACTTTGTGTATAATGAAACACAAACGCGGGAACAATTATAACTTATCAAACTTACTGTTCCAATTAATATATTTAAATTGTAATTACTTACACACTTTCTAATAGTTTAATTATGTTATTGATGTCAAACAAAATTAACTTGTAATATAACTTGAACCAAATTTAAATTACAAATTAGTAAAATAACTTCCTCTAAATCAAGTTAATAGCTAATAAAATAACAAATAAAAATAACACATTGTTTTTCTTAAAAAAAATGTATATTTATTAATTTCTAAGGTCAAATCTAATAGATCAGAATGTTGTACTCTGTAAAACAATATTAGTATTAAGAACACTAAGTAAAAGAATAAAATACATCTACAATTAGATAAATTTGAAGTTACTTAACACAAACAAGTGAAAAACTGAAAAACATATTAGTAGCCCTTAGATTAGTTGTAAAGATAGTTATTGAAGCAATCCAAGAATATAATTGATGAATAATATTATCGGTTAAGTAAGATAGATAAACTCATGTATATGTATACATATATATATATGTACTAAACTAAGTTATAGGATGTGAACTTGTGAAGGTATCTTCCATTCTACCTTGTATAAGAAATGATAAAATATTTAAATAGATTATTTTATTAAAATAAGGGATATTATGAAACCCCCCTAAAAAGTAAAATGATCACGAACGACCCCCTTTTTTTATTAGGTAAATCGCCCTCTAGTTAAAAAACCCAGTTGATGTTAAAGTTGGAGGGTATAATAATAATTGGATAGATAATTTTATTTGTTTTAATAAAATTAAATAAAAAACTAAAATAATTAAATAATTAAATAAAAATTTAATTTATCAAATCTCTAACATTAATTTAGAAAAAAAATAAAAAATTAATATAAAATTAAAATTAAATATAAATTAAAAAATCCCCTAATCATCTTCAAGAATCAAAACCCATGATCTTCATCTCTCTTGCTTGTTCTTCTTCTTCTTCTCTCCTTCTTCTTCTTTTTCAAAATCTAGGTTCGACATACTCTCTCTCTCCTCTTCTTCGAACTTATTCGAACCTAGATTTCAAATGGGTTCTTCTTCGAACTTCTTCAAACCCAAATTTTATTTGGGTTCAAAAATCTAGGTTCGTCGAACCCAGTTGAATCTGGGTTCCACAAACCCAAATCGTTTGGGTTCGTATTCAATTGCGTTTGTCAAATTTTTTCTTTTAATTTGTCAATTTTTTTTAATTATTAATTTTTTGGATTTTGACTGAATATACAAACCTTGATGATTGTGGGTTTTGTGTGTTTGTTTGTTTTGGACATGTTGGACATGAGATTATAGGTTAATGTTTTTGATATTGGTTAATGTTTATGGGTTGATGAATGGATTTTTTTTTTTCTTTTTTATATTGATGTTGATTTTTTAAGGGGTGGAGATCTCATCTTCAAATTGGATCTCCACTGTCCATTAAAAAATAATAGACGGTGACAATCAAATCTGAAATGAGATCTCCAACCCTTAATTTTTTTAAAATTTTTTTTATTATTATTAGTAATATTTTTAAATTAATATTATTATTAATTAATAATTTAAAAAGTATTTTAGTCATTATATAAGTTTAAAAAGTATCATAGGAATTTTATAGAATCTTAATAACAATATTTTAGTTATTTCATGGTTTTAGATAAAAAGTGTTAACGTTCGGATAGAAATTTAATGGTAGAAAATCTTTCACCTAATAAAATAAATCGGAGTACATTCACAGTTATTTTTCTTTTCATGAGGTTTTTTTTTTTTAAATCCCTTAAAATAATGCATAAACTTTTAAGTAAAATGTTAAAGATAATAATTATAAAAAGAAAAGGCCAATATAATATAAATGAAATGTGTCCGGCAAAAGCAAGTACCATCAAATCACAAATAAAAACAGTTTAAAAAAAAAAAAGAATGACAAATAAAAACAGTAGGCCCACTGTATTGGCTGATGTAATAAAAATTCGGGAAATAAAGACAAGCGGGCCTACTCTAAGTTACTGTATTGAATTTTTTTTTTTTATTGGGAAATGGGCCATTGGAAGTTGATGCATGCAAAGGTTGCACCCAGTTACATTGATAAAACCTGCACCTTTCGAACTTGGGCAAATTTCATTGGTTGGGTCGGTCATGGCACCGTACACCGCCCCTTATTACATCGAATTAAATTGTATTGTTTTGATTAGATTAAATTCGATTAGGCTAAATACTATATTTGATGTATCATTGGATTAGATTATATGTAAATTTGATGGTTAGACAAATTTTAATTTTAATTTAGATAAAATTACTAAAATTTATTTTTAATAAAACAAAATATCAAGATTAACTTTTTAAAAAATATCATATTACTTTTAATAAAAAATAGTTATAATTATAATTAAAACATTAAAAATCATATTCTTATGTGAAATAAAATAATTTTACATTAAATATATTATATTTTTAAAATAAATTAAAATTAAAATTAAAATAATAAAAAATGTATGGTACAAGGGTGAAAAAATAAGTCAAGTGACTGATAGTGTAGTGGTAATGCCTATTGGCTTGCCATGATCAATTATGATCATTGGTTCGACACCCCCTTCTTATAAAAATAAGGGGTTGATTTCAATTATCAAGGTGTGAGTTGCTTCCCCACCGACGTGTGAGTTAATCCCTTCTATATGGGAACTATTTTTCGGACTGCATTCCTGGTTATTCTTTGGGTCAAGTTGTTCTTTGGGCCAATTCTATTATATAATGTAATAAAAAAAAAAGTGTGAAAAAATAAATGATTTAGTTTTATGTTATTATTAAATAAATAATATTATTTTAGAGTGAAACTGTTAGCTTAAATATAATTTATGCTAAATTAGTACAAGTATTAGTTTTTTAATAAGATTTTCAATCCCATCAAGATGGGATTTGATGAAACCAACCATGAAAAGAGCTTACACATAACCAGTGTTTTCCGGATACGAACAACTATAGAGGAAGCATTTTAACCAGTCCAAGCACTAGGCAAACATTGGATTTGTGAAACAAATCCTTTGCCGTGTGCTAACAAGGCGAGATTAGGAATTTCGGATACCAACGATGGCCTAATAATTTGTCCCTATTCCAAAACCAGATGATTGAAAATCATCAGGGCTGAGGTACGGAAGGTGAACTTGGACTCACCCCAAAACCCAATTAGTCCACCTTCAACATCAAATTTCATTTTTTATAGAAATTGTGCAAACCCCTGATTTTAGGTCTAATTGCAAATGGAGAAATCTTTTGCTTTAAATTGCACAAACATCCCCTGCCATTGCCTATCATTTGATCCTCAAGTGATTTGAATCCTTGCTTATCCTTAAAAGATCCTGAGAAACATAAATCTTAATCCCTAAGAATATAAGCTTCTACTAGTTGTTGATCTCTTAAACTCTGTTTGGCACGTGAGATTGGAATGAAATGGAATAAATTGGATTGGATCGGAATGAAAAAATCACTATCACATGTTTAGTAGAACTTGAGATTGGATTAAAAATTATATTAAATCATGTTTGATACAAGTTAGGATTGGATTGAAATAAAATTAATTTAAAATTTTTATTATATAAAATTAATTTTATAAAAAATTTGAAAAAATAAAAAACTACAATTCATCATCTCATCATCAATCCAATTCATCAATATCTCCCACAATTCAACATCATCAGACATAGTTCATCAATATCATCCATCCAATTCATTAATATTATCATCTCCCTCAATAACATCATCAATAACAATATCAAAACATGAAAAAAAAAAAAAAAAAAACCTAAAAAAATCAGAACAGGGGGATGGGTTCAACGAACCCAGAACCAGATTGCTTTTGGGTTCACAATCATAAGATAATAAATAAATAAATAAATAATGATGGAGGAGAAGATGAGAGAGACGAAGCAGTTTGTGGTGGCAGTGGTGAAGGTGGTGGCCTGGTGGGTCGACGACTCGATGTGGTGGAGATGAGAGACAGACAGTTTGTGGAGAGAGAGAGAGAGAGAAAGAGGATGAAATAAGAATAAAAAATAAAAATGGAATCCCATGAACTTGGGAAATGGCAAAGACATGGGTAAGGTTGGGATTTCATTTCCCAAGTAGAGTGGAAGGGAGGTGGGCTAGGGAATGACAAATCCATTCCTTCTCTAGCTCCAAACGTGTGATGTGGAAGAATAGAATCTCAATCTCATCCTAAATCCCACGTATCAAACATACCCTTAGTGTTAGTTGAGATTTATTTTTCTTGTTCAGATTCTTTGTTAACAAACAATATTTTGAGGCCATAACTCTAGATCCAACAAGAAGGCCTAATTGTATAGTTCACGCCACATGATAGGATGGATTTTGAATTAAGTTTTCCATCTAAATAAGTAAATTGATCCTCTAAAATCAAACCAACAGATTAATCTAGTCCTAGCCCAAGCAAATCCAAGCAAAAATGCTAGAACAAGCTGAAATATCTAAACTCAAATTGCCGAAATAACTTGAATCTAGTTTAACAATCCTAAGTAAAACTGCCCAGAAAAGCCAAAATAACAAAGATAATTACCTGAAAAATTTGTAAGGTTCTATTAATTCTCCAAACCAATAACATCACATGATTACAACCCTAAACTAACATGGCTATTTATAGTCTCACACTCCTAAGATAAAATAAACTGGTAATACTAATTCTAATTATCTAGAAATTCATTAAAGATAATTCTAATCCTAAATTAAATAAAATAACTATTTAAATTAATATAATCCTAAAATAATAAAAATCCTAAATTAAGTGAAACTCTAGGTTCTCATCACAATATCCATCTTTACCTACACGTAAATTGAAGGATCAAAATTCTAATGAAGTTGAATGGTAAAAACCGCCTTTATGAATATAAATCTTTTTGTGGTCAGTTAACTAGGATATACAATACCTTTTGACGCGACCAAATCCGGATCTTTCTAAACTATTATTCGGAAGGGTCTCGCCAAGCACTCCAATGGATCCCTCCTAAACTCGAATCGTCGAGCTAAGTGAAACCCGCGAAGCGAACCCTAACTTTGACTTTAAATTTCTAAATTCATTGGGTTGGTTTCATTTTAAAAACTAAAATTTAATTTCAACTTAAAATCAAAGTAATTTTTCAAAACTAAAATCTGGCAGCATAACGATTGCATTTTTTACATTTCCCAAACCTGTAAAAAGAAAATAACACTTTTAACTATTTTCTCAATTTCAACCCAAACTTCATTTGTCATAAAGGCCTCAAACATGCATATCAAACTCATTTCCAATCTCAAATAAATTTCGTCAAGGATAAAAGCATAAAACTATAATTCAAACTTCCTTTAAAAGCAAATAAAACTTTCAACTTTTAAAAAGTGTTAACCACTCATTACAATTCAAAATATGATTACAATCATCTCCTTTAAATTACAAATTATGTAAAAGATAAATATGCCGAAGCTTCGTCATGTCAAGCCCATCTAAACTTCCGGAGGAGCTAACTCTTCTTTTTGATCGCCCACGCCGATACCTGAGGAGGTTTTTAAGATAAAAATAGAAAAACTGTAAGCTTTAAAAGCTCAATGAGTGCTTATAATACTTTTTAACTAAAACTTTTATTTATTAAAATACCTCCTCTAAAAATATTTGAGGGCAAATTGCACAAACCTCCCCTGAGGTTTGACGAAATTGCGCAAATATTACGATGTTTGGGTAATTCGCACGGACACCACCTGAGGTTTCAAAAACTCTGCACGAACCTCCCCTGTCGTCAATCAACAACCGTTAAATCCTCATAGTCAATGGTTAAAAGTATAAAAAGATTTAAAATACCCTTCATTAAATTTAAAATTAATATATTATACATTTTTTAATTTAATTTGAAAATAAAACATTAAAAATAAATAAATAAAAAAAGAAAAAATTGGTCTCCTCTGGTCTCCCATGGAGACCAACTTTTTTTTTTATTATTTTTGTTTAATATTTTTAATTTTCATGATTTTGATATATTTTTGTTTGATTTGGGCGTTTGATGATGATAATTAATTTGGTTGGTTTGAAGATGATGAATGATTTGATGATTTTTCATAAATGTAGAAGAAGGAGATGAGGGAGATGATGATGATGGAGGTTGAAGAAGATGGTGGGGTTTTTTTTTTTTTTCTAATATTATAATATTAGTTTAATAATTAAAAATATTTTTTTAATTAAAATATCTATTAGTTGTGAATTGACCATTTTACCCTTCAAAACTTTGATTTAGTCGTGGTTGACTAATGGTTGACTAACGATAGGGAAGGTTTGTGCGGAGTTTTTGAAACCTTAGACAGTGCTCGTGTTAGTTATCAAAACATCGTAATATTTGTGTAATTTCGCCAAATCTTTGGGGAGGTCTGTGCAATTTGCCCAATATTTGAAGGTATATATTTTCTATTTCATACACATTCTCAAATATAAAACTCATTTAATTGTAAAGCATAAATATATAAATAGTAAACTCATATATGCATAGAATACATATAAAACTCATAAATTTAAAAGCACATATGTGCTAAACAATTTCATAACTTGCAATATAGCTCAAAAATGCTTTTATTCACTTTCAATATTTCAAATATTTAATATACTTTCTAAAAGCACTATTTGTACCCCTAAAGTAATCTGACCATACGGCGACTAGCTACGCCACTCGTAGTGGCAATGTCACGTGGCGATTTTGAACTGACACCAACTCGGTGCTATCTGAGACATCTTACTACTATGTGCGAAATGCTACATCGCTAAGCATAGCGCAAGATAATATCCCACTAAGTAGAGGTGACACGACAGACTTGATTTCCCCCCACGTTAGTGACGCATCCCCCCAAGACTTTGTCATACTAATGTAGGATATACCGGCGGGGTCTAAAACTTAAAAATATAATCTGAGGGTATACTAATGGCCTTTAAAAATCTCTTTTACTTTAACTTTCTAAGTGCGAAAAACATAAATCTCATTTATGGGCGCATTAAGCACCAAATCTCATTTCTGAGTGCGTTAAACACTAAAACTCGTTTTCTGAGTACATCAAGCACCGAAATATCTTTGCTAAGTGAAAAGCACAAAATAGAATCATTTCAAGTTCTCAAATAATATGTAACAATTACAAAATGCTTAAATATTTCAAATAATCGTAAACTTGAATAAAACTCATTTATGCACTCACTTGAATCTCAAGTTCGGTATATGAAGCTTCAATGGTCTTGCCGCACTCCGATTGCTTTCTCCTCACCTACACATCATATTCTAACTTAGAATACACAATATTTAACTTCATGAAACTTGTTAAACAACTTCTAACTCAAGTAACCCATAAAATGACACTTTTCACTAAAAGCTTCCATACTTGATTTCTACTTAACCGATGCTCTGAAATTTCGATTTATTTCAATGAACCTTATTTATATACCCCTAGGGACATCCCCACATGTCCAAAATAGCTTTCTGGAGTCCGAAACGAAAAGTCACATTTTTAGCACCCCCTTTGGTCGAATACTATTCACAGCCCAACCTAAGGCTGCATTTCACTTCATTTTCACTCCATTCATCTCCCTAACTTGTACTCAGGTCACTCGTAAAACGATTTTGAAAAATTTCAACTATAGGGTGGCGAAATCTAGGAAAAACTTAACTTTTTTCACCACTTTTTCAAGGTAATTTTCACACTTTTGGTTTCTAAACTTAATTCTCTTCACCACTAACTCAAATATGCTTAATAACACTCATCTAGATCATTAGAATGCATATAAAGGGTGGCATTTCATGAAAATCGAAAATGTCTTTCATTGGGTGAAAACTTTGAAAAATTATCTATATTATTTCCTCACATTTTTACAAGCTTGCAATAAGCTTTTCTAGCATGAATTCCACATGGAATCATGCTTAAAACCTTCAAATTCCAATGGTATTACATACCCCTTACTATGGCCTTACATGGACTAAAACACACCAAACTTATTTCATTCAATTTCTCACGTCAAACTCTCTCAAACATTTCATTAAACACATTATCTACACACATTTAAATTAAACAAATCTCCATTCAAACTTTCAAGTTCTCCAACACAACCCTAACATCTCAAACTTCAATGAATTCTACATAATATACTCTTGTTTTTGTCACTGAGTACTCAACTCACACAATCCATAAAAACCCATATCAAAACTCAACAAAATCACCAACTAATAACATCATTCAACAAGCTCAAAATTGAACCACTTACCCCTTTTTCACTTTGATTTCTTGCTCAATCTTGGTGAGCTTGAAGGCTTGGTTGGAGGCTCGAAAATGGCTTAAAGTTGCTTGATCTCCTTCTCTTCCCACTTGGCCGAACACACCCCCTTTGGTTTCTCTTCTTGCGGCTTCTTCTTTGGTGCTGTATTTGGTCACTGTTTTGCTCTTGTTTTGAGTGGAATGGCTTGAGTTTAAAGGTTAAAGATGGCTTGGAGACTTGATCTTCGTCTTCCTCACTCAGTTCTCTGTCTTGGCTCTCTTTTCTTCTCCCTCTCGTGTCTCGTTTCGATTCTGGTTTGGGCATCTGGTGTGTCACGGCTTGCTCTGTTTTGGGTGTGAAATCGACATGGGTTTGGTGGTTGAAGGCAGCTCGATCTTCCTCTTCTTCTCCTCCCTTCGCTCGGCCTTTTCTCCCTCTCGTTTCTCTCTTTTTTCAGCCACTTCTTCCTCATTTCTATCTTTTGCATTTTGGTTATGTTTTGTGGCTGTTTTGTGCTTCAATTTTGCGTAACATGAGCTGAATTTTCATATCTTTTCCACAAACAATTCCTAAAATGACGGTCATTGCCCTATAAAATTTTATTTTTACCCTCAGATTTTAACTTAATTCTGGTTTGACCTCAAATATTAAAACTTAGTTTCAATTTAGTCCCTAATCACACTTAATAATTATTCAATGCCATTTACCTTTTTATCCTTCCATTTATCCTCCAATTGGGTTTAAATCAACCTTCAAAGCTTCTTTACAACCTTAGACACTTTTATTAGTCATTTAGAGTCTCAAATTATTACTTAGGGACTATTATTGAGAAAACAGTAAATATATAAATTGAGGGTTTACACCTCTTATGGATGCTACCATGTACAAATTTTTAATTGCTTATTTTCTAACGACAGCACTTGTTGCAAAATCCTTAATGCAAACTATGCCAAATTTTACTTGCAAGAAGTTTCAGTGTGATTATTTTCATTTCTATTATAAGATTGAAAATCATCCTTCTGTTGGTCATTTTTAACCGCCTCCATTCCTTCGTAATGCAAATTTCATACCTGACTCAACTTTAATTAGTTAGCAGATATAATTAGTCAAATATGGAACATTCAACATCGAATTAGTTTCCTGCATCTATCATGAAAGTTATTTTGATTTTTGATAAGGTCCAATGCTCTAACTCAATGACCAGATTTAACAAATATAATACCTTTTTTGGATGATGAGCTCCCACGAAAGTTGCTCTGAAATCATTCTTGGAATCTGCAGAACACATCTTTCTCCTAGTTAATGAACTAATCTCAAGCAATTGAACTTGAATGTCTATTTCACTTATTATTAGATATGTATTATTGGCTATCGGGCGAGGAAATAGATTGAAACAATAGCATCTATTGCTCAAACTAGACTTCATGAAGTAAAACTTTGCTTGCATTTGAGTAGAAAGGTTGGTTCTTCACTTCATAGCACATCACAAGCGAAAAATGCTTCCATCTTCCGAAATTTGTTTCAACATAATAAATGTTACTGAAATTTGAGTTATAATCGTTTTATTGAATCTAGTGGGACATTGTTTTTCTCTAAATGCTCTGTTTTTAATTCTGTCATTGGGCAATTGAAATATTGTCCTTTAGCTGCTTAGAACCTCAGTGGCAATTTTCAATAAAATTTCATTTGCATTTTGTCAATGCCTTGAAGATATTTTGGTACTCTTGATTTTCTGTTTTTTACAAGAAGTTAAAAATATTGGTCTCAGGTGTGAATTCATGAATTTCAAATTAATTTATGGAAGAGAACATGGTATATTCGAAGATTTTCACTCAACATATTTATTTAAGTACATACTGTATGTTTGAATGTATATTTTGTTCCCCTTTCACGTAATAACGTAGTGCATGTTTTTACCTAATTATTTTGTCATTTTTTTAAAATACCAGATACTTTTTATTATTTCAAACTTGAAAAATTATAAAATGAGAAAAAAGCAAATTTAGTAATGTAATAACAAATGAAACAGAACAATTCAATTAACAAAAAAGAGGACCAAAACAAACCTCACTCAGTAACTAAAGATCTAAGCTTTTGCTTTATGGGAATCACGAATGTAAAATAACTGTTTTCACTTTATGAGAAAATTTTCAAAACCAAGCAAACAGATTGCCAAAGATGAATATGAAGTGATCAGAAGACTCGTGAGTTTGTGAGCGCATACATTATTACTTTTTTTTTTTTAATTAATGCATCTCATGGATATGCTGTCGTTTTGAAAATCTTATAGGTGAATCACAACCATCCATTGTATTGGAAAGTTGGTGGTCCAACACAGTGGAATTTATTATTCAACCGCCACGATTTTGTAGTCACTAATCACGAGTGGCAGTCTAGTATGCATTATTATTCAACCATTGTGTTGGAAAGTTGCTTCCATTATTGTGCTTTTATTTTATTTTAAAACTTTTGCATGCATTATTATCTACTAGTTTTCTTTTTTATGTCCAACAAATCGTATGGGGACAGCCTTCTCAAAATTTTGCATCACTTTCTCTTTTGGCTTAAACCGAAAGTGAATTCCAGCAAATGCAGGGACAGCCTCATCGAAACGAGAAAATTGCACGGCCAGGATAGCACTCAGCTGGTGCGTCAACCACTCAAGATTTAATGTATCATTTTTTTTTCTTTAATTACATTATAGTACTGGATCTCATTTAAAGGAACAACTACAATCAAACGGGATCGAATACTATGGATATGATCCTGAGAGCGACTCTTATACGGAAAAGAGCGACCCACACATAAGTGGAAGAACGGTTCACACAAGGGTGAATGGACTATTCTTACATAAGAGGGAGGAAGCACAAGAACCTGTCGTCAAAGAGTGTCCAACCCACCTTTTGAGTGAGAAGCGGGTGTGCAGCAAATGTTTATTCATTGCGCCGTTGCAACTTTTGATATCTGATGTATTATTTTGATATATACATATATATATTTTTTGATGATGGGAAAAAATTGATGAAACATAAAGCTGAGTTTGATTTTTACTTTATTATATTTTATTCATGAAAATGGCATTGGTTAAATCTTGAGAGGTCAGACGCACCACTCGTATGTGCACCCAAGATTTTCTTTCATTGGAACTATTTTTCACTTTCTCTCTCAGCTCCAAGTTGTTAGACATTAAAAAAGCAATGCAGTTTGGGACACATTACTCTTATTCTACAGTATCTTAATATGGATAATGTTGTTATACAAGACTTGTGTCATTAGTAAGTGGTTCATAATTGTTAAATTTTATTTTAAAATTTTAAAGAGAGTGAAAAGGATTAAAAAGGATGTAACATAATATAGTAACTATACAATTAATTAAAAGAGTTTGGTTATCTTATTAGTTGGAGAACCGTACTCAACAATTATATTCATTAAATTAGTTGTAAGGGTAGTGATTGAAACCAATATAATGATTGTAATTATTGAGTAAAATTATCTTATAATAAGGTAGTTAAATCCAATTAAGAATAGTAACAAATTTTCAACAATATATGTCCATATATGGTATCATTTTAAGAGATCATCTATATAATAAATGTTTGTACGTTGCAAACATTTATTGTATTCGTGTGGTAGCATTTCCATATCTATTAACTATATATAAAAATGGGAAGAGGGGCTGTGAATAGTGACAATTTCACTCCCCTCAATTTGTTTGAAATTGAAATGACAATTTTACCCTCTATTTCCTTAGGTGTGAACGCGTCGGTCTTCGGAAGATTTCATTTTCAGAAATGATAAAACCAGCTTCTAGAACACCAAGCATTGTCATATCATGCCACCCATTAACGTACCAAAATTATATATTACTGCTTTCTTTTCATATAATAAATATTTTTGCATCTTTTCTATACACAGTTTACTTTTCCTGCCTCAAACATCAATTGTTGTGCTTCCTCCCAGTCTCCCATCAATCACTTAGTTATCAATTATTGTACTCCCACGTGAAGTGTCTCCCACTCCGTGCCTAATTTAACAAGCTGGAGATGGGTACTATGCCACCTTGCTCACCAAGATTGCATTGTTTTTATTGAACTTTATTTACAATGTGTTAAACCTCATCTCATCACCACACTCTCTGTATTCATCACCGTACTTTCAGCCATACTCATTCTCATTTAGTCTCTATGTTTGACGTTCTCAGCCAAACCAGTATCTAATAGTCTACCTTTCTTTCTTTTTACTGTAGTGGTCTGTTTATATTTTATCAAGGCCAAAATTTTTATTTCAATTTCAAACAAATTTTAAGGTCATCCAATTTTATTGCTGTTTATCAACGTTTTTTTCTTTTATATATATATAGTTAGTTATTAATAGATATATAATAATGGAAAGAGGGGTTGTGAATAGTGACAATTCCACTCTTCTGAATTTGTTTGAAACTGAAATGACATTTTTACCCTTATTTTCTATTAACTATATATAAATAAAGACAAATAAATCATCACTATGTGTTTGTTGCTAGAAATTCCACCGTACGGAGTCATTGAGTACAGAGTTGGTGATGAGATGAGACTTAAAATTGGTGAATAAATCCACAACTCCACATCGCTTATATTTATTTAAACTATAATTACATTTTTGCCCTTGGTTGAAAAGGAAAACTAAAAAACGGATATTCCCCACAAAAAAAAAAAAAAAAAAAGTGGTATTCTTCAAAGCAAAACACACATATGATCCTAAAATTTATTAATAATTACATAAACATACTGCAAAACTAAAATGACAAAAAGGAAAATAAATCCCTAATGCTTGCTTGTGGTTGGAAATTCAAGAGTAAAGAATGGCTGAGTACTGATAAAAGGTATGGGTGGCAGTACGGTGGTAATTACCTGACTGTAGTGATAAGATGAGATTTAAAAAGGTTTCATGGATGCTCTGTTCTATTTAGCTGGCTGACTACTCTGTATCGTCGCCTTCAGATACGAGTCCTGGGTCCTGGATTTTCTTCAAAGGTCAGCTATTTTTCTTATGTCATATGTGTAAAAAAAATTTTGTTTGTGTAATTATTTATGTTAAATTACATAATCTATAGATAGCTGTAGTTGTTAAAAATATAATTTCACTAGAAACAATCTATTTCAGCTCTCTGTTCAGGAAAAACTATCAAGATTTCAAAAAAAAAAAAAAGCGTAAGGAAAAATTACAAAATCCAAACACTAACTCACCAAAATAACAACAACAATAATAATACTTAATAGAAATAGTCGTAGAACGTGTAAGAAAAATAAAATGAGGAGTAGATCTGACCTGTAGAACTAGAGACCAGAGATTAGAGACCGCTTGAAAGTGGTCTCAACACTATCATGATTTTTAAAAAAAAGAATTAAGGAAAAATTACAAAATCCAAACACTAATTCACCCAAACAACAACAACAATAATAATAACAATCAAATAGAAATAGCAGTAGAACATGCAAGAAAAATAAAATAGGGAACAGATCTGACTTGTAGAACCAGAGACCAGATATCAGAGGTCTTCTGAAAGTGGTTCAACACCATCTAACTCAACCATGAAACCACAAATAGCCTCTTCCATCACCAACGACAACCCAAATCAATCGCCAAAACCATCCGAACCAGTACCTTGACCACTAACCCAAAGTAGCCAAATCCAACCAACCAAAACCAAAGCAAATCGGGTTAACCACCCATCCTACTAGAGACACTGACAAGGGAGACAGAGACGAGAAGGGAAAGAAAGAAGTAAGAGAAAGAGAGGAAACAAGAGAAGGGGGAGAAGAGAGATGGGGACTCTAGCAGATCATCACTTTGACGATGGAGAAGCGAGGAAAAGAACTGAAAAAGAAGACATGAGAGAACAAATTGGAGAAGAGGTGGAGAGATTGATAAAAGAGGAAGAAAGAAGAGATGGAAAGTCAGAGCTTAGGAAAGAACAAAGAGAGAAAAAGAGAAAGAGGCGTGAGGGAATAAGAGAAAGACAGAGATAGAGGAGAATTTATTTATATTTAATTATCATTTTTTTAAATCAATATTTTATTTATTAATATCAATATTTTATTATTTGATTTTAAAATATGTTGGACATATAATGGTAAATTTAGGGTCTTATGAGGGTAAATGAGTCTTTTGATAATTCCATTATTATGAAGGGCCAATTGCATCTTTGGCATTTGTAGCTGTCCAAATGTGTGTAAGTTTTTTCCTTGTTTTTTTTTAGTAAAAGTATGTAATTAGGGTTTGTCATACTTATTCTATTATAATAAAATTAAATTAAAATTTAGTCTTTTTAAATGTGTTTGATAATAGTTTTCAAATATTGTAAATTCATCAATTTCATTCTCTAACCATAATTTTAATGGTCAAAGTTTAACGAAAAAATGTGGAAAAACTATTTTACCACTCATGAGCCTATGAAATTATTTATTGTCATCATGAAATAGATTATGATGAAAATGCTCCTAATTTAATTTATAATTTTAGCTTTATAAAAAGGAAAAACAATTTATTTTGAAATAAAATTAAACTTTAAAAACAAAAAGAAGAAAGTGTTGAATTAAACTTAATAGAAGAAAAAAAATTGTTGCAGACCATTTTTGAACAAATATGTTTGGTAAAATTATCTGAATTTTCCTAAAGTATTGTAAGTTCATCAATTTCATCTCTCTAATCATACTTTTAACGGTCAAAGTTAACAAAAAAAAGAACAAACCAACCTTTTTATTATTCATGAACCTATGAAATTACCTTATTGCTTTCTTGAAATAGAATGCGAAGAAATTCCCCTAATTTAACTTATACATTTAACTTTAAAAAAAGAAACAATTTGTTTTGAAATAAAAGCAAACTTATAAATGAAGGAAAAAAAGTGTCAAATTAAACTTAATAAAAGAGGAAAAAAATTATTCTAAATCATTTTTGAACAATCTGGAATTGAGTGTGATACTTATGCTAAATTGCTTGGAAGAAACTTCTCCTAAATTTTACATTATCTAATGTTGGCTTATTTCTCTCAGTATCTTTAGATTGGAACAACTTTCAAGTTGGAACTTCGAGATTATAGTTTTCATAAAAGGTATTTATTGTGGTTTCAATTTTTTGTCTTATAACATTGTTTTATATATCTCATTTGTCTTGAGTGTATTACAATTTAATTGATTAAAACAATTATTTCATGTCAATATTAGTCTTTGATATGCATATGTTATGAATGTAAGTGAAGAGACTAGAATGAAATAGGGTCTGCAAGCGTACTCTCTAGAAAGATGAAAGGGTGAAAAATGAAGAGGCTAAGTTAGTTTCTTTCCTTTTTATGGAACCGTCAAAAGCGTCCATTTTAAAATTTAAAATAATGATGACACTCAACCCTAGTGGGACACGCATCATGCATGCATAGGCTTGACAATTGAAATGACACCTAATATGATTGATTGATGGAATTGTCATCGTTTCGACATTGAATACAAAAGTTGTTACAGGTTCTATCCCATAGGATGACAAAATTTGATGCTTTTGGTCGAACTCTTGAATCTAGGGGTGGGCACAAAAACATGGAACCAACCCGAACCACCCGATCCGAACCGATCCGTGGGTGTTCGGTTCGGTTCACATGTTCAAGTGGCACATGTTCGGATCCTCATTTTTGAAAACACCATGTTTCACAGATCGGATCGGTTCTGAGTTTCCAGAACCGATCCGATCCGCGAACAGGGACATATACGTAATTTTACATAGTCATATAAATACTTTCACAAACCAACCCTAAGCAATCCCTAACCCTAACAATTGAATCAAGTCATCGCCGCCTTCACCCTCTCACAGTCACACGACTCCAACACAGTCATCCCTCACCTCTCACCTCTCACCTCTGCTCAACGGCGATCATCTCTCACCTGTCACCTCTGCTCACCGTCGCCATCGCGATCATCTCCTCTTCGCCCGTAGCGCGGTCGTGGGTCATCTCTCCTCGTCGCCCGCAGCGCCGTCGTGGTCGTCTCTACTCGTCGCCCGCAGCGCCGTCGTGGTCTCCTCTCCTCGTCGCCCGCAGCGCCGTCGTGGTCGTCTTTCCTCGTCGCCCGCAGCGCGCGCCTTGTCTTCTTTTCATCGTGCAGCCATGAGCCACCGACTCTCCATTCATCTCTCACCTCTCACCTCGTCGCCGTCGACGACGCCGTAATCTCTACTCATCGCCTTCAACAGCCGCAGCACCGTCACCCGCCTTCAACAGCCGCAGCCGCAGCACCGTTTTGGTAAGATGATGAATTGAGGATTATGATCTATGTCTGTTTTGTGTTTTTTCTCTTCTACTGAGTTTGAGTTTTTTTTTTTTAAATTTTGTTAGCTTGAATTGGATTTTATATGCTTGAATAGAGAAACAAAAATAGAAACAACGAACAAACTTTCAAGTTTCACTTAGTTTTTAAAACTGATTGGAGCTATTCATGATACATCAATGTTTCTGTATTTTTTTTCGTCAGAATATATAATCAGTAAGAACTACTTACATTAGAGTGCCATTGTTGTTGTGAATAGATGGGGAAAAGTGCAGAGAGTGGTGAGCAATCTGAATATGATATTGATGATGTCAGTTCAGTTGGAAAAAGTCAAGCTCTTGAGGTGAACAAAAAAATAGAGAAGAAGACAGAGAGCAGAAGTAGTAGTGGTAGTGGTAGGCTTAAGGCAGATTGTTGGGAGCATTTTGAGTTATTCGAAACTAAGGAGGGGAAAAGAAGGTCTAGGTGTAAACATTGTAGAGCTTCATATGCTTGTGATTCATTCTCTAATGGAACCACAAATATGAACAAACATATAAAATTTAGGTGTAAGACATTGAAAGCTAAACAAGTTGATACCACTCAAAAAAAATTAGTGAGACAAAAAACATTAGAAGGATTTGGTAGTAATTTGACTACATATACCTTTAATCAAGAGTTTTGTCGGAGAAGATTGGCGGAGATGATTGTAAAAGATGAATTGCCATTTAAATTTGTGGAGAACAATGGATTTCGAAGGTATAGCGAAGCATTGTGCCCTCGATTTGAAATGCCATCTAGGAGAACAGTTGTGAGAGATATTTACAAATTATATATTGATGAGAAAGCAGAATTGAAGAGAAAGTTTAGGGAAAGTAACGTGAGAATGTGTCTAACCACGGACACTTGGACTTCAGTCCAAAACATTAATTACATGGTTGTGACTTCTCACTTTATTGATGATGAGTGACGTTTGCAGAAGAGGATTTTGAGCTTCACTCCAATAGAAGATCATAAAGGAGAATCAATTGGGAGGTGTATTGAGAAGGTTTTGAAAGATTGGGGCATTAAAAAAGTCTTCGCCATTACTGTTGACAATGCAACTGCAAATTCTGTTGCCTTAAACTATTTGATACGAAGATTGAATAGTTGGGATGTGAATGGTACGGTTTTAGGAGGAAAATATTTGCATGTTAGATGTTGTGCTCACATATTGAATTTGATTGTGGGTGATGGTTTGAAAGATATCCATGAGTCGATTGTAGCCATTCGAAATGCAGTGAAGTACGTTAGATCTTCTCCTGCTAGATTGGTTAGGTTTAAAAAATGTGTTGAAGATGAGATGATTGGGTCATCGGCTTTGGTATCTATGGATTGTCCTACAAGGTGGAACTCAACATATTTGATGTTAGAGAGTGCTAACAAATTAAGAAAGGCTTTTGTGCGGTTGGAAGAAGAGGATGGGTATTATGTTCACTACTTTTCAGAGAGCGAGGATGGAAAGAAGCGGTTTGGGCCACCTACTTCGGAGCATTGGGATTGTTCTATGGTATTTGTTCATTTCTTACAAACTTTTTATCAGATTACTTTGAGATTCAGTGCTTCTTTGAGAGTGACAGCAAATGAATATTTTTCAAATTGGTGTGAGGCATTTCGAAGAATCAATCAGTTGGAAAGTTTGACTGATCCGCTTCTAATTAGGATGACCTCTAACATGAGAGTAAAGTTTTTTAAGTATTGGGGGGGGGTTGGATAAAACCAACAACATGTTGTTGGTCGCTCAAGCACTTGACCCTAGGTACAAATTGGAGTATGTTGAATATTGGTTAGGGACATTTTATCCTGAGGCAGAAGCAAAATCCATGACTGCACAAGTAAAAAGGTTATTGGAAGAGTTGTATGATTATTATAAATTTGTGCAATCTAGTGGAAGTGGAGATTATCATTGTGGCGGCTCTAGTTGCCATGATTCAATTGTGGTTGGTGGTGATGGTCAGATTGAGACTAGCAAAGAAAACATAAGTGAAGAAGCGGTATTATGGGGGATTAGACAAAAACAACAAATTAAAAGGGTGGAGAAAAAGAGTGAGTTGGATTTGTATTTGTTGGAAGAATGTGAGCCCATAGATAATAAAATGTTTAATTTGTTGCATTGGTGGAAGAATTATTGTGCTAAGTACCCAATTTTGGCAAGTATTGCAAAGGATGTAATGGCAATGCAAGTTTCAACGGTGGCATCAGAATCCGCTTTTAGCACGGGTGGTCGTATTTTAGATCCATTTAGGAGTTCATTAACTCCTAAAATGGTGGAGGGGGTGATTTGTTATCAGAATTGGTTGAAATGTTTGGACCCAACACCCGAAATCATTAATCTAGAAGAGCATGCGGAACGTGACGAGAATAGTGTTCAAAATATTCAGCTTTACCAATCCATTGAAAATAGTGAGTTTTATAATTTAGATGAGCATTTACATTTTGTGTTTTATGTTTATGTTTATACTTTATATAAATATTACTTTATAATTTGATAATTTTTCTTAATTTTTGATGTAGTGTCCATCAAGGATGGAGCAAGTGAAGTTTCAACGCCTATGGATTTGGATTTGGTCGAAAATTTTGATGGTAAGATTTTATAGTTTATGTTATTTTTAATATAATTATTCATTTATTATTTGTTTATTGTTTGTGACTTTGTGAGTTTGTCTACTAATAATTTTTTTTTGAAGGGCTATAAAGAAGGGTGTGAACTTTGGAGCTAATCTTTGGAGTTGGGATTTGAGCTAATCTATGTAGTTGTCAATTGTTATGTTGGGACTATTTTGTTGTATTTTTATGTTTATTGTTTTGTTGTATTTTCATGTGGACTATTTTGTTTAATTTGTGATGTGGACTGATGGAGATTATTTTTTTTGGATTGGTGAACTTGTTTAATGTTTAATTTGTTTAGTGATGGACTCTTGATAATTGAAGCTAGGTTGATTTTTTTTTCTTTATGTTGAAAGCAGGGTCAAATTAAATTACTGTTGGGCAGAATTTGCTTTCAAATTTCAATAGAAGTTTGTTAATTTTTTCCTTCATCCACCTATTTGTTTTGATTCCATGCACAAGACAATTCAGCCCAAAATAGTCCAAAACAATTAAACTTAAAAGTCCAATAGTAGTAGACTCAAACAAAGCTTAAAAGTTTTTAAAATTTTTGGCCCAAACAAAGGCCCAAAATTGAGTTTAAAACATGGAAACCGATCCGATCCGATCCGCACTTTAGGTGTTCAAACATGTTCGGTTCCTCCTCTTTAGTGGATCATGTTCGGATCCAAAAGCGGCGATCCGCACACTTATCATGTTCGGGTTGGTTCCAGTCGAAACCGATCCGAACACGGTGTTGCCCACCCCTACTTGAATCCTTATGCAATATCAATATTATTTGATGGGCCTTTGCAAACAAGATGTTTGATCGACATAATGAATATTTCGACAATGGGAAACTACGACAAGGTAGACTATCAATATCCGAACTTTCTATTTCCACTCCTTTGATTAACCATGCCGACTAAAGCATAGGGGCTAAACCGTCAATTGGGTGGCGCAAAGCAAGAAAGATTAGTTGAAGCTCAAGGTTTCATGGGTTAATCAACCTTGTAGTTTGAACGGCCCGATTCATACTTTTGGCCTATCAAATCAAGTCCAAGCTATCCTCATGGGCTAGCCCATGGTTTCAGTTGACAGCCCATAATCAAACCTAAGCTTGCGAGGCCTAAGGGCTTACCTCCTTATTCAATCTATGACTTAATTCTTAAGTAAGATTCTTTCTAAAAGGGCAAAATGGAAAGAATCAGAAGGGGAAACTAATTATTAAGAGTCAAAGATCCAATGATTAGCCAGAGATCCCCTAGATCCTCTTAAATCCAATCTTTCTAGTATCATCAGTCGAGGAAGGTACCCAAAAAATAAGATTCACCTTTGCCGATATAAAGGACCTTCAGTTGAATGGTAAAGGATCATCAGATACATATAGGGGAAAGCTCACTTTCAAACGCCTTGCTAGAACCACAGAAGGCTGTCTTCCGATTGATAAGCAAATTAGTCCACGACGAGTCACTACCTCTACCTCCCTTCAAGATAACCTCCCCTCCATGCCGAACCATTACTTTGAGTCCTTTCCACTCTTGACTACCCTTTGTCCATCATCTTTATTCTTTTTGTTATTATTTTACTTGTTTACTTTACCCTGTTCTTAAAATTGCTTGCTGACTTGAGCGTCGAAGTGTCCACAGCCAAAACTACACTGTTGTCTAAGTCACTATCACTCCTTTGTTTGATCTATGCAAGATACGAATTGTCGAGTTCCAAAGAAGACGACAAACAAGGTCAGTTTCACGTCAACATAGTATAGAATGACCCCACTACAATATATGTATAGTATATTTTATGGCACACTTGGGTGTTGATACACCTAACAACTACAAATGAGTGATTAAATTCTAAAATTACTGATTGTATTTTATTATATTCGATTATGTATTTATTATATATGAATACAACTAATTGATATTGATTACATTTACAAAAATTGATCATGTTTAGTTGTAATTAGACATGTTTAGTTGTAATCAGATATAATAAAATATAATCATTAATTTTAGAATGTAATCAGTTCAAATGTATTGATACCCAAGTATGTTGTAGACGACCTATATATATACACATACACATATTTTTGGATTAAATAACAAATAAAGATAAAAGACAAAATCTTTATTGTGAGGCAAGATCCTCACAAAGTGACTTTGCAGCTATATTCCTTTTTCCAATAACGGTGAACATTAAGGAGGCAATTTCGTCAAGTTATATCCTTTTAAGGAGAAGATAGATTCTATGGATTAAACTTAGGTCAATGAATTTATTTTGATGAACTTTCCTTTTTTAAAAAATAAATAGATGATGATCTTCATAATTGATTCAATAAATTACGTAATCAAAATAAATATATGAAATGAAAACAAGAAAAGCACGAGATATGAGATGATTGAACAAAATTATATATGTTGTCATGAAAGAGGAGAGAAGAAATAATTGCTGTAAGATGGACACCTTTGGTTCCTTAAGGGATTAATTTTTCCTTACCATTCATAATTGGTTGATCTAAGGGTTTAAAATTTGTGTTAGAATTTGTGTAATTTATTTGGGTTTATGATCCTACCCCTATATTGGATTGGATCGACAACCCTTAAACATTAAACAAATTATTATATAATTTGTTGATTGACCTTTGGATCATGATAGTTTTAAATTACCTTGATGTTCTCACACATTTATGTATAATTTTAATTTTACACTCTATATAAGTGTGTTCTTTCACCTCTCTCTTCATCCTCTCTCGTCTCCTTTCTCATCATAAATGAAAAAACCCATCGATTGATATTTCTCTCCTTTCTCCCAATTCACTAAATTTTTGTCATTTTTTTTTTTATATTCATAATAAATTGTCTTTCCAACTCTTTGTTTGCCCAAACAAATTAAACACCTAAAATGATTTTAGTTAAAAAAAAAAAAAAAAAGTTCCATTTATAGTGAAAACTCATCCACATTGGTCCCTTTTTAACAAATTCTACATGTCAGAGTCTTTGTTGGACTTATCTTCTATTCTGGTCAATTTTTAATACTTATTATTAATCTTAAATGTCTATTTTTAAATTTTCTAAAAGAATTTATTTTTAATTTGTTTAATTATATTTAAATCCTTACTTTATTGATTAATGAGTGTAAAATTGTAATAGACTAAAAAGTGGCATTGAGTTAACTCTTGGTAAGAAGAAAAGCCTATGGGAGCAAATCCATGAACAATAATAATGAAAACACAACAAAAAGGTTTAGCTATATATTCTCTAGTCAAAGTCTTCAAGATGAATCGATATATATTGGCATAAGTCGACTGCCAGACGACTAGTCCTGCAAATAATTCCAAAAAAAATTATGAGGGAACCAACACCGATGTAAATTACTAATTCGATTTACATCGGTGCAAAATCTTAATTTACACCAATATAGATCAAAATTCCGTATAAAAAATATATGAAATTCTACATATGTATATATTAGAGATTAAAAAAAAACTGATGGTTGTGAGATTTTACGCATTTTCTCATGTTCGAAATATGTAATGATCTTACCCTGATAAAATTTATATTTATAAAATAAATGTGTCATAAAGGTAAGATGGCAAGCTTAGCTCTAAAGGCAACTTATTCATCTTTATGTTTTGTAACAAAAACATAATCTTTTTTCAAGACTCCATTATCTTTTTTTTTTTTTTTTATTTTTTTTTATTTTTTTTTTTTATAACTGGGATTAACCCAAAGTACAACTGAGACTAGCAGTTATAGATGTTGAGGTACGGTCCAAATATCAACTCCTAAAAATGGACGAGGTCAACCCTACAAAATGTGAGAGGATAGTAGCCCACAAATGGTGGGAGAGAAAATCCCCACAGTCAACAAATGAGGCTAAACGAGTTTGAACCCACAACTCATCATACTGAGTGGCTAGCGCCTACCACCAAGCCACAACGGCTTCCTCATCACTCCACTATCATTTGGTAGAAGAAGTGAAAACTCTAGTAACATTTAACAAACTGAGCATAAATAAACAACATAGTGGCTCTATTATTTCATGCAAACAAGCTGTAAACCCGCAAATATTCATATCACAACCGACACCCATTACTTCAACCTTCGATTTATTATTAGAAAGGAAAAATAAATAAATAAATAAATAACTTTTGAAGTGAGAAGAGGACAAATAATGAGCTTGAACACTTGTATTCTCCATTTTAAGCAACTACAGAGCCCAATTATATGA
This sequence comes from Nephelium lappaceum, assembly GCA_021234005.1. Classification (NCBI taxonomy): domain Eukaryota; kingdom Viridiplantae; phylum Streptophyta; class Magnoliopsida; order Sapindales; family Sapindaceae; genus Nephelium; species Nephelium lappaceum. The sequence continues at coordinate 15,208,152 of CM038011.1, read as the reverse complement.
GTCTCTCATGCACATTTCTGATTTAAAAGGTAGCAAGCCCATCAAGTTTTCTGGAGATATTGGACCTATTTAGATACCTACAACTTCCTTATTCCATGTAGTGGCCATATTACAGCCCCTCAAAAGTTGTATGCACACTCCTTTTTGTCTGTACACCAATTAATTTTTTAAAATATTTTATTTTCGTAGTATACCCCAATTTATTCCAAATACACCCTTTCTATTAATTTAAAAAATGCACATATTGTTATGTCAAAAAAAAATGTATATATTATAAGTTTTCAGGTGAAAAACAATTAAACGGTGTCGCCTTGGTTGAACTTGTCGTTCGCGAAGCGGCGCCCAATTTGTTGGAGGACGATGGCGGCGGCGGTGGTGCCGTTGTTGACGAGGGAGATTTCATCGATGTCATCGGCGTTGATGAGGCCTTTGATGGCGGTGCGAGAGCGGAGGATTCCGCTGCGGACAGTGTTGAAATAGAAATCGTCCGGCTGCTGGAGGGACTTGACCTGCCATTGGCGCTGCGCGGCGAGGACGGAGTTTGGGCAGTTGCCGATCAGCGAGAGAGAGAGAAGAAAGGAGGTTGATAAAGCGAGAGACAGGAGAAGGGACGATGGGCATGTTTGAATGAGAGTGAGAGAAGAACTGAGAGTAGGAGAGAGTGAGAGAAAACCTGAGAGTGAGAAGAACTGCGATCGGCATGTGTCATGTTTGAGTGTATGTTTAGTTTTTATATGTATCTATTTTTTAAGCCGGTTTTTGGTTTTTGGCTTCTTGGAGAGGTGGAAGTGATGGTGGTTGTGAGTCGACTCGCCGTTTTGAGGTGAGTTGTTGTCCATGAGTGAGTGGAGGAGGAAGAGAAAGATGGTGGTGGGGTTTAGTAGAGATGGTAGCAGCATGGTTTAAAATCTCTGCCGAGTTGGCCGATTTCTCGTCATGAAATCGCTGCTCGACCGGTGGCCGATCCGAGAACCCCCGGATCAGAGGTTCAGCTTGGGTCTGGCAATAACTCGGCCCAACTCAAGCCCAACTCGGATCAACTCAGCCTAACTCGGCCCAACTCGGACAACTCGGCCATCTCGGATCGTTTCTTCTTCAGTCTTCACTTCTGTTCTGCACTTCTGCAGTTCTGCTCATGTTCTTTGCCCACCGGTGCACTGCCGCCGTGTTATCTGCCTAGTGAGTTTGCTGCCGTTCGTCGCTTCATCCGTTGCAGCGCAGTAGCCGTCAATGTCACCGTTTGTCACCGTTTCCGTTATCACCGTGATAAGTGATAACTAATGGTGGTTGAGTGGGCTTTGAAATGGTGGGAGAGAAGATCAGTTGTGACTTGTGAGAGAGGGGTGGAGACGATGAGAGTAAGCGAGAAAGAGAGAACAGAAAAATGATGAGGGATGGAGGCGGAGAGAGAGAGAGAGGTGTAAAAATGGTGGTTGTTTTTATTTATACATGCCATATTACACAAATCCCCCTGAGGTTTGATAAAATTCAATGGTCAAAAGTATCAAATTGGTCCCTAATATTTAAAAAAATATCAGTTTTTGTCATGAAATTTTAAAAAATAATAATTTACCCCTCAAAACAGTGCTTGCCAATAACTCGCCGAGTAGCTGATTACTCGCTGCTCATTGGGTCGCCGATCGAGTAGCGAGCAGTGAGTTTTGGAACAATGGGTAGCAAAGGAGTCTAAAGATGGGAAGCTATTATCATTTCTTTAAAAAATTATTTTATTTTTATTATAATACAATAATTTCATTTATGGGTAGTATCGGAATTTCAAAATATATACAAATTTAGACATAGAATTTTAAAGGGAGTGGAAACATGGTCACTTCATTCTGTATGGATTCGGACTCTTTTCTGTAGGTACGAAACTTTTTGTTGGGCTAAATAAATTTAACGATAGATGTAATCAATGAATAAAGATTTATTATTTGAATTTTTTTATTCTTAAATGTAGTGCAGATAAAAGAAAAAGCATGAGAGAGAAGTTTAATCGATATTATATATGCATGACCATAGAACCTGGCATCCACATTTGTGTATAACTTATACATAATTTATTCTTTATTGTAAGGGACATTGTTCGGAAGATAAAGTGGTGGTGGGTCACAATAACATATTCAATTGTGAGGTTCCTACTTCCAGTTTCCGGAAGAAGTGGAATTTAGAATTTATTTTATAATCTAACAAATTGACCAAAACCATGCTTCCATTTTCAGAGTTGCATTACTAGTAATGGGTCTGGATTGGTTGGGCTGGACTTTATTTCATGCTGAAACAATCTGGATCCTCTTAATATGTGGGTTTGTCGCTTCCTCGGCAATTACCATTGGAGATAATTGCTAAGAACACTCTTGGTAATCTTACTCCAGGAGCTTTCCTTGCTGATTTTTTCGTTATCTTGGCGGATAACATCCTTCCTAAGAGGACTCTTGTGCTTGGAGGAAACCAAACCATCTCAAATATTTTGAAACCTTGATACTTCGACTCATTGCTCAAACAAATAGTACAAAGAACAAATGAAATTCATCAAGTAGTAAATAAAGAAATCCGAATATTATGACAAAGTGCTTCATTGGTGAGGGATGTTTTAAATGCCATAAATAGTGGAACATAAACTTAAAGGCAGACAAACCATTTAGATTATATATATTTCTATCAAAACCATCTCTCAATATTAAACAAACGGCTCCCATAACAAATAAAAACCATCAGGTAACAAGAAAGAAGAAAGCTAAGAAGTTGGAAAAACAATATTCAATAATATGAAAATATAACAGCTTGAAGACTAAATAGAGTAATATGGTATATGCGGAGTAACACCACTATATTACTTTTGTAACATGCCTAGTTTACAATTCAAGAATATAATTAACAATCACATCAGTTTATCATTAATATTGCACATTTGGAGATCTAAAATGTTAGTGTGTGTATATATATATATATATATATATGCCAGAACAATATTTATCCGTAATGGCCATCAAATAATTAATTTTCAAAATAAAAAGCATTGTTGCATAAAATAAAATCAAATGTGAGAAAAACATATATATAGATATATATGCGGTAGCAGATCAAAAAACTTTGTTTTGGGGACACATGAATAATAAAATAATAAAACCATAAAAAATTAAGATCATATTAAATATATAATATTTTTATATAAAACAAAGTTTGATAATGTAATATAGTTGTTTAAAAATATATATATATATATATACATATAACATTATAAAGTTGTTTTTTTTTTTAAAAAAAAAGATAACATGACATAGTTCAAATAAAATGAAAATGTATACCATACTTAAGCAAAGCAAGTAGTCTTCGTTTAAAATTCCTAATGAAATTATTAAAATAAATGAAAATAAAAAATTCAAAAAAGAAAAATAACATAAAATACCTTAAAGTTATAATAAAGTAAAACTATAAAGTTAAAAAATATTAAAAATTTTGAATCATAACAATACATGGACAATTTTAATACAATAACTTAAATCCTAAATTTTAAGATTTTAGGATTTATTGATGAGATGTATGTTAAATTTAAATTATTAAAAATAAATAAATTTAAAAAAAGTAATAAACTTTGTAGGTTAATATGATATTAGAAGTGACAAAATATCAAGTGAAGATGAAGAGATACCGTGTAAAGAAGAAGAGAAAAAAATAGATATAAGAAAAGTAATAAAAAATTAATTATATTATAAACAAAAATAATGAGCAATAATATTGAAAAAAAGGGAAATAACAAACAATAAATTGAATCATAACAATACATTGACAATTTTAATATAATAGCTTAAATCTTAAAGCTTAAGATTTTAGGATTTACGGATGAAATGTATATAAAATTTAAATTATTAAAAATTAAAAATTTTAAAAAAGTAATAAATTTAGTAGGTTAACTAGATATTATAAGTGATAAGATGTTAAGTGAAGATAAAGAGATATCATGTAAAGAAAAAGAAAAAAAAAATGTAGATATAAGGAAAGTAATAAAAAAATTAATTATATAATAAAGAAAAATAGTAAACATTAATGTTGAAAAAAGAGAAATAATAAACAGTTAAAAAATAATAAAAAAGAAGTGGACGCCTCACAATAAAACAAAACAGGAAGAACATCAATGAAACTTAATAAAATAGTTCAAAGTCAAACATACTTTGCAAGCCAGGGTGCGAACCTCACACAGTTTTGTCATTTAAAAAAAAAAAAAAAAAAAGAAAAAGCAACTCCACAGGTGCAGTTTTGTCAGCATATTTAAAAAAAAAAGAAAAAAAAAAAGGCAACTCAACACACACAGTTTTGTCGTTTTTTTTTTGAAAAAAAAAAATAGAAAAAGCAAAAGAGAAACAGCAGCAGTGAGGTGCAAACCCCACTGGCGTGGAAAGAAGAGGACACCTCATACCACTAGTCCAAAAAACGCTTTGTGATGCTATTCACTTCGTAATTTATTTATATATTTAAATATCTAATAACTTAATAATTTTTTATAAAATTTCAGGGGAAGAACATGTCTTGTCTGATCCTAAGCTAGGTCCGCCCTGTATACATATTAAAAGACTACCTCAGTAGCCTAACTCTAATCAAATTGAGTTGTACAAACAACAAAACCTTTCATGTTCCAGAGGAACACAGTTATTAAATATTATTTAAGGTGTTCTTGACAGATGAGCATATGAAAAAAGTTTTCTCAAAACAGATCATTAATACATAATGCAAGTATCTAATACTAGTTTTAAAACTCTCCTTCATTATTTTTATCAATGAAAAAAAAAAAAAAAAATTCTTGACGCAAAGACCCACCCCACTTTCAATATAATATAAAATCCAACTCATTTGTAACAAATTGTGGCAAGCCTTCATGTGCTGCCACCAAATTTTCTCAATAGAAGCTCTAGTTAATTCTATAAAACCAAGTCATGAAATCCACAAGCATTTTTTTCATGTCTTACCTCATTGATTTTCCCAATAATTGGAAGTAAATAAGAATAAAGAACTGAGATGCAAAAGAAAATAAAGTTGCATTCTTGCTATCAACTCTGTAAAACTAAACTAGAACCTCACACATAAAATTGCAAAGGAGATATTAATAATGTCAGAAACACTTGTCTCATTAACATTTAGTGTGTTTACTTGATGGATTAAGAAATGAGAATAAAGAATATGAATAATTGATGGTGTTTATTTACTCTAAAATCATTCCATAATGAGAATGAAATTATAGATCTCACATAAATTTGGGATTTATGGAATGGAAATCTCATTTCGTCCACCTAACTTGGGAATCACATTCTTATTCCCTTTTGCAGGATAAAAAGTCTCTTATACCCTTTTAAAAAAATGTTATAGATACTCAATATATATTAAATCACGACTTTATATATATATATATATATATATGTGTGTGTGTGTGTGTGTGTGTGCGCGCGCGCTTACAATAATATTGTTAAATTTTTTTCAACAATATTATTGTAAGCATATTTTCATGTAACATTTATATATATAAAAAAAAAATCACTACTTGATATATAATATAAATCTACAATATGTTCTTTAAAAAAAAAAAAAAATAGATACACAATATGCTTACAACAATATTATTAAAAAACGTTTTTTTTAGCCTATTAGAACGAGTTACATGACAAAAAAATGGCGCTACATCTTAAACACAATTTTGCATATTGTAAGCAATCCATAATTTAATCAAGGACATTTTTATAACTTGTAATTAATTCATTCTAATTCTAAAGCTAAGTAAACAGTTCAATGGTAATTAATTCATTCTGATTCTAAAGCTAAGTAAACAGTTCAATGGAAATACTGCTGATTTCAGTTCTAATTGCAATAGTTAAAGTAAACAACTTATTCTGATTCTGATACATTATTCCGATTCTAAGCCATTACGATTTCAGATCATTCCGTTTTTCATTCCAATTTTTGTAGTTGGAGTAAACACAACACTAGAGTATTCCTTTTACATGCCATATTGACCAATGATTTCGGTAGTGACTTGTGTGCAATGGACATTAAGCAAAATAGCACATATCAATGAAAACTGCACTTATAACCAGAGTCCTAAAGTTCAGGTTATGAAAATATATATCATTTTATGGTGCAGCAGAAGATTGTTTCGAATTCAAAATGAATAAAATCAAAATAGCTGATAGAACTAAAACGTGAAGTTTTATTAGCAAAGAAAAATCATGCATAACATACTAAACACAAACAATTCAAACCTATTTATAATATTTCTAACCCTAATCTTAATAGGACTCTTAAACTAATAAGGAAACTTAATTAATAGGTTCCTAAACTTATAAGAAAACAAATATTCTTGACTAACAAGTATTTAATTCCTATTTTTTTATTTTTATTTTTATTTTTTTGAGAAATTTAACTTCCTAATTTGAAACTAATTGAATTAAGAAAACTTAACATTAAAGAAATTTTTCCTATTCCTAATTTGTCCTACATCAAATTCCCTGCTCTTGAAAAAACTCGTTTTCGAGTTTTGTGGTTGCAAAGATAACTTATCCGGAGAAAAATACTCGAAGATTTTTGCAACATTGGATCCCACCAATCATGCCACTCAAAAGCACTTTGGTTACCCCTTTTAAACACTTGAGATAGGTCGGGTTGACGAATTGGGTTAGGTTGATGCGGAAAATGTTAGGTCCATACTGTTGGGTCACGAATCTTCTCAAACCATCCTTGTTCGTTGTCGATTTGACTTTTGTTGTCATCGATATAGGGTCGTTGGCCCTCGTTGTCTCTGTTCTAGACTCCGTTGGCTCTGATCTAGGATGGGTCTCATGGATCTTGACGTCTAAGGTGAGGAAATAGATCATAGGTGTATGTATTAGCATTGTATAGGTCAAGATCTGTAAGGGAATCATCAGGAGAACCTCGTCAGCCTAGTGGATAAGTCGATCCAGTGGCACATGGGTAGTAGGGTCATAGATCTGGTTGAAAGGTGGGTCGCACAAGTGATGTTCGTAGAATCGGGTCACGCGTAAGTTCAAAGTGTAGTCACGTGTAAGTTCAAAGTGTCGATTCAACTATGCAAGTCTTGTTTGGTGAAGTGACAATCGCACCTATGTGCGAATCTAGAGGGGTTAGTCATGGGTCTCACAGGTCATCTTATAGGTTCAACATGTTGTGCGGGTCTAGAAGGTTGTTTTTGCTCAATTCTGGGTCACCTTTTCCGTTGTCATCTCCAACATCCTCACCGACGGTTGCCATTGGGGCATCTGGTGGGTCGGTTGCTTGTCATTGGCAATGCGTCTAACATTGAAAGTCAATTCAACAAGAGTTTGCTGAAGACCTAGAAGCGTTTTGTCCACTCCGTCGAGTCGTTGCTCGATCATTACGAACCGTCGTTCATTATCAATGGTTTGTTGTGATGGCTTGAAAAAATAAAAATCAACAATTTGTTTTTCATAAAATTTAGAATTTTACGGAACATTGAGTTTCAAAAACTGTTTTTTAAAAAAACTCAAGAACCCAAGATTCATAAAACAATGAAATAAAATAATATAAAGAAATAAAAATCAGATTTTTACCTTCTGTATTGATCTCTGTGGATTGCTCACCACCTTGTTTTCCTTAATATATCTCGAAACCAAGAAACAAGTGAGTGCACATAATTATATAGAATTGTGCTCACTTACTTTTTGATTTCTTTCTAAAAAAAAATCAAATTAAATCAATGATTATAAGAGGTGAGTGTTTGATTTTTGGTTATACAAAGAATAAAGACACAAATTCTTGTTCCTTGTATTTGTTGAAAAAAAACTTCTTTTTCTTTTCTCTTATTGGTTTTCAAGAACATAAACAGCAACCAAAAACCTAGATGTAGAAAAGAAACTTTTTCTTTTTATAGGTAAACAATTAAGGTTTTAATTAATCAATATTAATATTTACCCTAATCTTAGTATAATTAAACTTTTGCCCTATATAATATAATTAATTCAAAATTAATTCATATTATATTTTGAAATAGAACTTGTAACTTTTAATAAATTAATTCATAATTAATTTATACCAAAGTCACTAAGAATCGGATTCAAGACCTCTTATAAAATTAATTAAATAATTATTAATTCATAATTAATAATTAAATAATTTGAATAATCAATATTATTCAAATACCAAGTGAACACAAATTTTTATTACTTATGTAACACTTGTAATTGGACAGTGCAATTACAATATTCTATATACATGTTTTTTTATAGTAAAATGAGCTATCAAGGGGACCCGATGGATTTACAGTTTTGAGCTCCAATAATATCGAAATTATTAATTAAACTTTTTAATTAAATAATTCACTATTATTAATCTTAAAGTTACTCCACTAAAAACTTAAGATTGCACTCTCAAAACTATAGATGTTTTTATACAATTTGAAAATTTTCAGCGTCAATTGATTTAATCACTGCATATGATTTGACCCTCCACAAATAGTTCATAATTAGAGCAAGGTCAAATGTCCGTTTTACCTCTCTAATTATTTCTTGATCCTTAAGTACCATTGATTCTCCAATGAACAATATATTCATAACAACTTATGAATTTATCTTTTTGTTTACATATAAACAGAAAGTTGAGCGCTCTTATTGTTCAAGACCTGAATCAACCCTTAAGGGAACTACTTTTCTACTTCTCGCAAGAAGGAGTGGATTCCACTATTGTATAGAATGTTCCCAGCTACTTACTAAATCATATCCCCAAAGTACGAAGTTATTGATCGGGTATCTACATCGATCTCACCCATGTAAATCAAAGGAAATAACTTAACAAGCAGAAGTTCATAATACACACAGAATTAAGATCAGTTCATATATGATCATCTGATTGATAAATATAAATCTCTAAGATTAACGGATATTATTTAGAGACTTATATTTATCGTGGCCCAGTCTTATATAATCTTTATTATATAAGGTGCCTCAATTTCCATGTCACCACATGAACAGTTTTGGATAAGACTATCGTATCAAATACGAAAGGGACCGTAGCTGTAGATTTACCACAAATGAAGTACCCAGCTTCGTTTGTTTTCTACAGACTCTTTAAATTACTTATCTCAAACTAAATCCACCTGTATATAACACTTATACACTTAGTTTGAAATTACATTAGTAATTAAGGTTGTTTCTCATGATATATATGATTTTTGCAAAATATATAAATTGAATGAAATGAATACTTTATTAAAAATTTATAAAACCGTTTATAATATTACAAGCTCTTAGGGTAGAAACCCTAACAATCTCCCACTTGCCTTAGAGCAGATGAGACATATTTTGTAATCCTAGACCCTCTAGATGACCTTCAAATTCTTTAGCCGTTAAGGTCTTTGTAAATGGATTAGCAAGGTTGTCTTGTGATGCAATCTTCATCACTTTTACATCTCCCCTTCGTACGATCTCCCTAATGAGATGATATTTCCTCTCTATATGCTTCCCTCGTTTATGACTTCTTGGTTCTTTGGAATTGGCCACTGCATCACTATTGTCACAATAAAGGGTGAGTGGTTTATCCATGTTTGGAACAACTTCCAGATCAACCTAGAATTTACGTAGCCATACCGCTTCTTTAGCTGCTTCACAAGCTGCTACATATTCGGCTTCCATAGTGGAGTCAGCAATGCATGATTGCTTAACACTTCTCAATGTAATGGCTCCACTACCAAGGGTAAATACTGATCCGGACGTAGATTTCCTAGAATCTTTGTCCGACTGAAAATCAAAATCTGTATATCCTAATGGGATCAAATCCTCTCCAGAATATACTAGCATATAGTTTCTCGTTCTCTGAAGATACTTGAGAATATGCTTTATAGCCATCCAATGATCAAATCCTATATTAGATTGATAACGACTAACTATTCCCACCGAATAACATATATCCGGTATCGTGCATAACATAGCATACATGAGACTGCCTACCGTAGAGGCATAGGGAATCCGTCTCATATCCTCAATTTGTTGAGGTGTCTTAGGACACTGTTCCTTAGACAAATGAACTCCATGACGAGAAGGTAAATGATCTTTCTTAGAGTTCTGCATCGAAAATCGCATAAGAATCTTATCGATATATGATGCCTAAGATAACGCTAACAGTTTGTTCTTACGATCCCGTATTATTTAGATCCCAAGGACATAACTGACTTCTCCCAAATCTTTCATTTGGAATTGGCTAGCGAGCCAGCTTTTTTTACGTCTGATAATATTCCTATATCATTCCCAATGAGTAGAATATTGTCAACGTAAAGTACAAGGAAAACCACTTTGTTATTGATAATCCGTTTGTATACACAAAGCTCATCAATATTTTGCTCAAAACCATAAGACTTGATCGAAGTATCAAACCTTATGTTCCAAGATCGAGATGCTTGTTTAAGTCTATAAATGGACCTTTGCAACTTGCAAACCTTTTGCTTTTGACCTTGGGATACAAATCCCTCTGGTTGTACCATATAGATACTTTCATCAAGATTACCATTCAAAAATGTAGTCTTGACGTCCATTTGCCAAATCTTATAATTAAGACATGCAGCAATGGAGAAAAGAATCTGAATGGACTTAAGCATAGCTACTGGCGAGAAAGTTTCCTCATAGTCAACTCCCTCTTTCTGAGTAGAACCCTTTGCCACTAGTCTAACTTTAAAGGTTTCTACCTTTCGATCCATTCCTTTCTTCCTTTTGTAGATCCATTTGTAACTTTTGGGTTTTATCCCATTTGGTTGATCTACAAGTTCCCAGACAGAGTTGGAGTACATAAACTCCATCTCGAGATTCATTGCTTTAAGTCATTCTTCTCTATCAGAATCCTCTATTGCATCATGGTATGTCAATGGATCATCTACACTCTTATCAGAGATAGCAATCTGTGCCTTTCCGATCTTTTTGTAGCGGACTGGTGGTCTAATAACCCTCCCACTACGATGAGGTAGTAGATGATTCTGATGAGAATCTGTCTGACGTTCAGACGTGGTCTGAATTACGTCTTTGTCAACAACTATTGTTGATGGGGTACTGGTCGAACCAGAAAGTAATTCCTCTAGTACAACTTTACTTCGAGGTTTGTACTCTCTCATATAGTTCTCTTCAAGAAACGTAGCGTTTGTCAATACAAACACTTTGTTTTCTTCAGGACTATAAAAGAGTCTGCCCTTAGTCTTTCTAGGATAACCTACAAATAGGCAAACTTTTAAACGTGGTTCCAGCTTCCCAGTCTTGTCCTTCAGCACATGTGCTGGACAACCCCAAATGCGAAAATGTCGTAAACTAGCTTTGCGACCATTCCACAACTCCAAGGGTTTCTTTGGAACTGACTTAGATGGTACAACATTCAAAATATACATTGCAATTTGCAATGCATATCCCCAAAATGAACTAGGTAATGATAAGAAACTAAACATAGATCTCATCATGTCCAAAAGGGTCCGATTTCTCCTTTCTGCAACACCGTTTTGTTGGGGTGTTCCAGGAGCAGTCAGTTGGGATAGAATCCCATGCTCAAGTAAGTAATCCTCGAACTCTGAATCGAGATACTCACCTCCACGATCCGATCGTAGAGTTTTCAATGTTTTACCTAATTGATTTTCAACTTCAGCTCGAAATTGTTTGAACTTTTCAAAAGTTTCTGACTTCCGTTGCATCAGGTAAATATACCTATATCTAGAATAATCATCAATAAAGGTGATGAAATATTCATAACCGCCTCTAGCTTTAATATTCATAGGACCGCAGACATCCGAATGTATAAGCTCTAGTGGTTCCTTAGCTCTAAGCCCTTTATCAGTAAAAGGTCTTTTGGTCATTTTACCTTCTAGACATGATTCACACACAGGTAAAGTGCTGATCTTTAACTCACTTAAATGTCCGCTCTTTACAAGTCTATCTAATCTGTCAAGGTTAATATGACCAAGTCTTAGATGCCAAAGATATGTGTCATTATTTCGAGAAATCTTTTGTCGTTTTGTTTTTGGTTTTTCAACCTTAAACATTTCAGTATTAAACAGTAGGTTATGCATTAACGGTCTTAACATATAAATTGTTTTCTTGTATCCCTGAATAAAGTTTCAAACAATTTCTAGAAATAATAACTGATTTATTATAAAAAGAAACAGAATAATTAAATTCCAAAAGTTTGGATATAGAAATCAAATTTTTTAAAAACCTGGAATAAAATAAACATTGTTCAGTATGATAAAACAATTATTATTGAAATGAAGTCTAACTTCTCCCATTGCTTTTGCTGAAACGACTTCCCCAGTCCCGACTCACATGTTGAACTCACCCTCACCAAGCTGCCTATAAAAGTCAATCAGCTGCAAAGAAGAACAAACATGATTAGTGGCTTCTGAATCAATTATCCAAGTGGATGAATCATCCTCCACTAAACAAGATTCAATGACTAGTAAATCATATTTACCTTTCATCTTCTTTTCTTTGAGCTCATTGAGGTACTTAGTGTAAGCCCTCTATTGTAATTTTTGGATTTCCCAGGAATAGTCCCTAAATAATTATTGGAGACCCTAAATGGTTTATGGAAATGTCTAAGGATATATGGAACCCATAGAAATCGATTTTGACTCGATTGGAGACTAAACGGAAAGTTAAAATAGTGAATGAAATCGAGTAAATATTTATGGTGATAAGAGACTAAATTGAAGATAAGTTTTAATAATTGTGGTTAAAGTGGAATTAAGCTAAAAATCAAGAGAGGAGACTGAAATTTTTAAGGGACGTGACCGTCATTCTTTTAGTTGTTTGGGGAGGAAATCATGAAGCCAAAAGTCAGTTGAATCACAAAAAGTTAAGCTCGAACAATGAGCAGAATCCAGAATGTTCGTCGCGCAAGAAGAGAAGAGAAGAGAAGAAGAGAAGAAGAAGAAGAGAGGAGGAAGAAGACTGCCGCGCCGGAGCCAACCATCGCCGACCAACTGCCAAGCTCGACAACGCAGCTACGACCTCGCCACAGAATCGAGCAGACTGTGGCGGAGCAGCGTCGCGACGGCAGAAGCTGACCGAGCTCGTCGACTTGCGAACATCTTCGATCGCGCGAGATTGACGACCGACAAGGAGGAGAAGGAACTGTCGACCTGCACCAAACCAAAACCGAACCAGAACTCAAGCTCGTCGCCGCGAAATCAGACCAGATCGGAGCGAAACCGGCGGCGATAAGCTGCTGTCTTGATCATCCTGCAGAACTCGACGTCGTACGCGGCTGACCGACGCCATCTCAGCTTCAACCGACACCATTCTCTAGCTCAAAACCAGTGTAGCGCGCGATCGAGCAGAACCAGAATAGATAAGGTAGATCGGAGAAGAAGAATGAGAGACCAGCCAATAGAGAGAAAGATCGCGTGAGGGAGAGGAAAGAGAGGAAGATCCAACCGAACCCAGCCCTAAAATAGCTCGAAATCAGTCCCAAAGCGAAGTCAACACGAGAGGAAAAATGGGTAAGTTATTCGATTCGAAATTGATTCGCGTTGATGATGTTGGTTGGTGATTTAAGTTGGTTTTGATATGGATTTTATTATGATTTGGTTATTGGTTGATTTTGAGTAAAAATAAGTTGAAAAATAAGTTAATTGTTGTTTATTGAGAGCTTAGGAAATTAAGAAAATATCAAAGATTCAAAAAGAATCCAAATCGTGTAATAAACTAGTTGAAGGGAAAATTTGTAAATTGACCCTTATGGCATCCGTTGAGTGTTTGGACGACCCTAATGAGTTTAATTAAGAGTATTGAAGCTATTAAAAGCAAAAGATTAAGATTAGAAACTAAAATGGAGAGTTGCACGTAAAAAGGGTCATATAGGGACGATTGTGTAATTTCAAGTTTCCAGAGGTTTACGCGAACGTAATATGTTGTGTAGGTGACGAGGGAGCTCGAGGATCGAGGCGAGAGGATTAGGGGCTCCGCACGCGCTATTTTCAGTCATCAGTTTTGTGAGTGAGTTTTATTTAAAAATTTTAAAAGTATTTCAAATTATCAAATTTGATTTGATAAGTAATTGCTTGAGTTTATTTTAAATGCATTGATATATGCATGAGCATTAGTTTGAAATGAGAATGTGATTTTATATGCCTATATATAAAGTTGTTGAAATGAAATTTCAGAAACTAAGTTTTCAAGTTTGAATTGAGAAAATCAGTTTTAGTGCTTAATGCACTCAGAAAATGAGTTTTAGTGCTTATGACACTCAGAAATCAGATTTTAGTGTTTTACGCACTCAGAAAAGAGAATTGTGCTTTTGCACCAGAAAGTTAAAGCAGAAAAGAGAAAAGTGTTTTCAAAACCAGAAAGTATCCCCTCAGGGATTTTCAGAGGTTACAGACCAGTTTAGACCCGATCGGTCTATCCCATTTCAATTGGTATAGTCTTAGGAAGGGATAAGTCATTAACATGGCGGATAAGTGTCAGAGTCTGTCAGTCGAGTTGCCATTACTGATGTGGGGTAGTGTTTCGTGTGCTATGGTTAGCGCTGGAAAATTCCGCACATGGCCACGAGATGTCTCAGAGCAGGCGAGCTATGGTTAGCGCTGGGAAATTCCGCACATAGCCGCGAGATGTTTCCTAGCTGGCAAGCTATTGTTAGCGTTGGGAAATTCCACACATAGCCGTTAGACTTGAGAGACCCCAGATTTAAGGATACTATGGTAATTTTAAAAGATATCAGGAAACAGTTTTAAAAAGAGAAAAACAAATTTGAAAGAAAAGAAATGATTTAAGTTATTTATGATTTACAGTTATAAGTTTTGAGTTTAAAAGCAAGCATATGTTTATATATAAATTCTCTTATTTAAGTTGATGTTTAAGAGATTTAAACTTGAAATGCTTTCGAAACAAAGAATAGTTTTCAAACGTTTTCCGATGAGGACGTTTTAAAAATCAGATTTTCAAAGAAAAGATAAATGATCACTCACTGAACTTTAGCTCATTATTTTTCTGTTTTATATAAAAACCTCCTCAGGTACTCTCAACTGTTAGCCGAGAAACAGCATCACCTCCAGCAGGCGAGCCAGCGCGACACTACGACATCTTAAGCAGCTCATTTTTGCATTAGTGATATTTTCATGTAAATCTCTTTTAAAATGTAATTTGTATTTGTAATTATTCGTTTGTAACTGTTTTTAAATTTCTTTTGATTTAAATGCGAATTATTAAATGTTATTAGAATTTATTTAAGTTAATTTGAGAATGAAATGCATGATTGAGGCCTACGGGCAATCAGAAGTTGGGTTGGTGCTGAAAATAGTTGAAGTGTTGATATTTTTGTAAACAGGTTTTTTCAGGAACGTTAAAAATGCAGTTGTTATGTTGCCAAAATTTTTGTTAGAAAAATGAGTTTCAAAAATGAATTTAAAAATAAAAATAAAAATTTTCCTACGCGTTTTCAGTTTTTAAAGAAAACCAACCTAACGATGTTTCAGAAAGTATCAGAGAGTTTAGGGTTCGCTCCACGAGTTTCGCTTAGCCCGACGAGTCGGGTCTGAAAAGGATCCGTTGGGGTGCCCGGCGTGACCGACCGGATCAGACTTGGAGGTATCCGGGTTGGGTCGCGTCACTTAGGGCAGTTCCTCTTCCAATGCCCATCCACACCATAATGGAAACACTTTCCTTTGGGCTTGGTAGCCTTGGAGCTCTTTTTGTTCTTCTTCTTGGTAGCTTGTGTTTTGGGCTTAGTTGTAGCCTTTTTGGTGTTTCTCTTCCTCTTGTTTTTAGTAGAAGAAGAAGACTTAGCAACGTTTGCTTCACCAGACTTACTCTTATCCTTATTGATTGACTCATAAGTAGTAAGCTCATTAAGTAACTGTGTAAGTGAGTAAGTCAACTTGTTCATAACATAGTTACTCTTGAATTGCATGAAACTCTTCGGAAGAGTTTCCAAGATCATACTCACTTGGCTACGTTCGTCTATTGCCCCTCCATGGCTTTCAACTGTGTTAAAGTGGGTCATCATTTTCAAAACATGCTCTCGAACAGATGTACCATTCTTCATCTTAGCAATCATCACAGCACAAACAGTTTTGTGCCATTGCTGCTCAGAAGGTTGCCCAAACATGCCTTGCAATGACTCTAGCATCTGAGTTGCTGTTGTTATTGACTCGTGCTTGGTAGCAAGCACCTCGGACATCCCTGCTAACAAGTAGCAGCGGGTCTTTTCATCAGCTGTGACCCATTTTTTATAAGCCTCGCGCACAGCACGTCCGGCATTATCTACTGGCTAAGGAGGACAAGGTTGAGTCATGACAAACTTAAGGTCCTCACAGACCAGGACTGCGTTCATATTACTTTTCCATTTGACATAATTTTCTCCGTTAAGTTTATCATTAGCAAGAATAGAAATTAACGGAGATACCATTACTGAAAATAAATAAAATGGAATTCATTTAATATCAATTTGCAAAATTTAATATCATGTAATTTTGACATAAAATTAAAAGTGATGCATGATCCACGAATAATGAATTATCAAAATCCCTAAAATTAATTATTAGGCCACGATAATCTAACATGCCACAAATAGGTGCCGCCGTAGGGTAGGTCAAATATTTGTATGTTAGACTGAGACATTCTCAATCAAATAATATAACAGAAAACTTTTTTTCATATATTATTTGACTACCATTTTTCGGTCAGGAAAAATAATTAACAATTAATTATTTCCTTTATGAGTGTAACCCATCATTTTGGAGTCCATAGACTTAACTCGAGAATTGCCGCCGTAGGGTAGGTCAATCACAAGATACATCTAGAATTCCTATCCGTTAGGAAGTCAACCTTGATCAATCTAAATGGACACCATCCGGTGGGGGACGATAACAAAGCCGTCTCGAGGCGCCATTTAAGTTTTACGGTGTTGAACTAATGATGGAGACCACGGGATATATTGTCATATATCCCTCTCCCACTCACTATTTTCGGGTTAGGAATTTCTATTAAAATTTCCTAGTTATTGTCTTAGATTATTAACGGCTAAAAAGATAATCTAAATTACTAGGAATTTGTGTGTTATTAAAGTTCGAAACTTATTAACACTTAATAAATTATCATATTTTTAACATTTAAAAATCTAATTTAATTTATCAATTTAATGAATTACCGGATTTTTAATACTTAAAAATCTAATTCAATTTATAAATCTAATCAAAATAATCAAAATTATAAAGACTAGATTTAATATGAAATCATCCGATTGTAACTAATTAAAATCTAATCCACATTATGACTGCCAATTATTGAAATCAAATTTCTAATTTGAAACCTATGATTTTCTATTAAAATCAATTCAAATTATTTTAAAGGCATTCCATGCATTATTTTTCTATTTATACTAATAAACAATTTTAATAGCAAAATAAAAATAATACATATGATGCATGTCATGTTATAATGTAGTGAGTAGGCACTTCATGATTCTATATGACATATTTTTAATGCATGTACATGTTATATATATTTATCCATTCATCTCATGAAAATAAAAAAATAAATAAATAACATGTGTATGACCGGGTTCTTTGGTTTTAACAACCTACATCTAATTTTAAGATTACAAAAATTAACCAAAGCATTTCTTGGCCTTCACTTGTAGTCTTCATAGTCTTCATGGTCTTCAAGGTCTTCATGAGCTTATAATTAAATCTAATTTAATTATCAAAAAATTCTATCAAATAGATTAGACTAGAAAAGCCCATTTCTTAATTTATGAATCCAAGAAAATTATCCAATCACATGGTCATTTTCAATAGTGTTACAATTGAAATGGAAACCCCGAAAATATGAAACACATCTTTTTAGGGGCTATTATAATTTTGTTTGTTTGCACATCTAATGTGCAACGCATCTAATGCGCATACATTTATTCATAATAAATGTCTTATTGGACCGTTCAAAACAGCTGCATTAATAATCCATTTCAATGCAATTAATTATATTTTAAACGGTAGTCTTAAATACTATTAAATAAAACCAGCCGTTTTTAAAATAATTTTTCGTTTCGAATAATAATTATACCATTCAAAACAACTACATTAACCATCCATTTTAATACAATTAATTATGTTTTAAACGGTAGTTTTAAATACAATTAAATAAAACCAACCGTTTTCAACATAATTAAAACAATCATCCGTTTCGAATCTTCATTCCGACACAGCAAATCAACCCCGTTGACATTAATCTTCACCTTTACATTTTTCAGAGAAAAAAAAAGCCTAAAACTATTGAATTATAATGAAAAAAAAATTGCCACAAACGGCTTATATATCAATCGAATTGTTTAACCAAAGAACCATACAATTAACGATCATACCATGCAATCTCATTCATCAAACATGAATATAAAATATGCATATCAATCATCAAATTAAAATAATAGTGCCTACTTATTGACATACATAATCAATACAAACATATTATTTTAAAAATCCATTGTTTTATTGAAACCTTGGCTCTGATATCAATTGATGGCTTGAAAAAACAAAAATCAATAATTTGTTTTTCATAAAATTTAGAATTTTGCGGAACATTGAGTTTCAAAAACTTTTTTTTAAAAAAAACTCAAGAACCCAAGATTCATAAAACAATGAAATAAAATAATATAAAGAAATAAAAATCAGATTTTTACCTTCTGTATTGATCTCAGTGGATTGCTCACCACCTTGTCTTCCTTGATATATCTCGAAACCAAGAAACAAGTGAGTGGGCATAATTATATAGAATTATGTTCACTTACTTTTTGATTTCTTTCTAAAAAAAAATCAAATTAAATCAATGATTATAAGAGGTGAGTGTTTGATTTTTGGTTATACAAAGAACAAAGACACAAATTCTTGTTCTTTGTATTTGTTGAAAAAAAAACTTTTTTTTTGTTTTCTCTTATTGTTTTTGAAAAACATAAACAACAACCAAAAACCTAGATGTAGAAAAGAAACTTTTTCTTTTTATAGGCAAATAATTAGGGTTTTAATTAATCAATATTAATATTTACCCTAATCTTATTATAATTAAACTTTTGCCCCATATAATATAATTAATTTAAAATTAATTCATATTATATTTTGAAATAGAACTTGTAACTTTTAATACATTAATTCATAATTAATTTATACCAAAGTCACTAAGAATCGGATTCAAGACCTCTTATAAAATTAATTAAATAATTACTAATTCATAATTAATAATTAAATAATTTGAATAATCAATATTATTCAAATACCAAGTGAACACAAATTTTTATTACTTATGTAACACTTGTAATTGGACAGTGCAATTACAATATTCTATACACATGTTTTTTATAGTAAAATGAGCTATCAAGGGGACCCGATGGATTTACAGTTTTGAGCTCCAATAATATCGAAATTATTAATTAAACTTTTTAATTAAATAATTCACTATTATTAATCTTAAAGTTACTCCACTAAAAACTTAAGATTGCACTCTCAAAACTATAGATGTTTTTATACAATTTGAAATTTTTCAGTGTCAATTGATTTAATCACTACATATGATTTGACCCTCCACAAATAGTTCATAATTAGAGCAAGGTCAAATGTCCGTTTTACCTCTCTAATTATTTCTTGATCCTTAAGTACCATTGATTCTCTAATGAACAATATATTCATAACAACTTATGAATTTATCTTTTTGTTTACATATAAACAGAAAGTTGAGCGCTCTTATTGTTCAAGACCTGAATCAACCCTTAAGGGAACTACTTTTCTACTTCTCGCAAGAAGGAGTGGATTCCATTATTGTATAGAATGTTCCCAGCTACTTACTAAATCATATCCCCAAAGTACGAAGTTATTGATCGGGTATCTACACCGATCTCACCCATGTAAATCAAAGGAAATAACTTAACAAGCAGAAGTTCATAATACACTCAGAATTAAGATAAGTTCATATATGATCATCTGATTGATAAATATAAATATCTAAGATTAACGGATATTATTTAGAGACTTATATTTATCGTGGCTCAGTCCTATATAATCTTTATTATATAAGGTGCCTCCATTTCCATGTCACCACATGAACAGTCTTGGATAAGACTATCATATCAAATACGAAAGGGACCGTAGCTATAGATTTACCACAAATGAAGTACCCAGCTTCGTTTGTTTTCTACAGACTCTTTAAATTATTTATCTCAAACTAAATCCACCTGTGTATAACACTTATACACTTAGTTTGAAATTATATCGGTAATCAAGGATGTTTCTCATGATATATACGATTTTTGCAAAATATATAAATTGAATGAAATGAATATTTTATTAAAAATTTATAAAACCATTTACAATATTACAAGCTCTTAGGGCAGAAACCCTAACATGTTGTCCACTTAAACTAATTTCAACTATCAGCCAAGGGAAACCATGCTTTGACACCAATTTTGGTGTAATGGAAGATTGTTTCGAAATTGAAATAAATAAAATCAAAATAACATGATAGAACTAAAACTTGAAGTTTTATTATCAAAGAAAAATCATGAATAACATACTAAACATAAACAACTCAAACCTATTTATAATATTTCTAACCCTAATCTTCACAGGACTCCTAAATTAATAAGGAAACTTAATTAATGGGTTCCTAAGCTAATACGGAAATAAATATTCTTGACTAACAAGTATTTAACTTCTTAAGTTGAAACGAATTAATTGAAATAGGAAAGCTTAACATTAAAGAAATTCTTCCTATTCCTAATTTGTCCTACATTATTTTGTCAAATCCAAAGCCAAGAGATCAGTTTAGGTTCGCGTTTCCCATACCACTAAAAAGAATATGAATTTAAAATCAAACATCAGATAATGCTACATCAATACAACAGTTACAGACACTCACGTAGAAAGCATATAAAATTACCGGCTTGAACTATTAATTATACAAACCATATAATCAAGAGACCGCTTCAGATTCCACAAATTAGCCTCCACAATAAAGGGCCAAAAAAGTGTAACATATACAACTGCTAATCAGAAACAAGATTACAACAACCCATATGTAGAGCTTGAACACCACTGTTCTAAGAAAGGTTCATAGAATCATAGAGGTGACTACACAAAAACAACTCACCAATCGCCAATTTCTATCATACATAAGTTGTAGAATGAAACAAAACACTAGAGACATTACATATTTACATAACACGATTACTCATGAATAACAGCAGGAAAAACATAACATCTTATGTTGTTCGCAGTGGCTTCTTTTACGCAAAAATCAACCTCTCTATCACCACCTAACACATCGCTGGTAGAGTCTGTATAAGCTTGACTATTTTCATAATTGATGATAAAGAAGACAAATCGTTGATAGTGACATGGCAGAACCAATAAAAGAGCTTGTGGTGATGGAGGTTGAGGTCGACGATGATGTGGCAGCGAAAAATCGTTGCATTTTGAACACCCTGCAACGTTTAATACATTGTCTATGGAGTCCAAGAAGAAGGAAGAGATCATGAATGATCTCAAGAAGTTTAGAAGAGGAAAAGAAATAAAGTTCTGTGTATGATTGTTGTAGTTTGTATTCTTAGAATAACTACTGCATTGTGGTGGTGGAAGCTGGAGCTCATCAGTAGCTGTTGGATTTTATTTGCAGCCTGTGTCTAGGGTAGGTCGATAAAATTTTTATCTTAGATTGGCTGGCTTTTAGTCCAAATCCTTCTATTATTTATATTATCACTAAATGAATGATTTATTACGGTATAAATTATTTTTAAAGTGGGTTTCAACATTTATTTTTTTATCGATTTCTATATTGGTATAATTCAGGTGAGAATTTGAATGACAATTTTGGTTTGTTTGCTTGCTAACTTCGAAGTGTCATATACGTATTGATTTTTTCCATAGAGATTGCCTTAGGATTTTATAAAATGATTTTTTTTTTTTTTTTTTTTATAATTTTGTTACCAACTTACTTCATTGCTTTTCCGAATCTTTTCAAATTTGATTATCCTTAAGCTTTTGAGCAACTGGTTTCTAACATTGACAATAAAACTAAAGCGTCAATTGCCACGGCAAAAGATGAAACCATGGTCACATTGATTAGAAAGGTAAAATCAAAATCTTTTTAGATATAACTATAAGACTATATAAGATAATTTCCAAAGGAACTCCCTAAATGTTAACTAATTTTTAGCTAAAATAATAAAAAATACTATTGTAGTTACTAGTTTATTTTTTCAAAAAGAAAATTATTTGCTTTATAATAAATTAAATATTAAAATAGTAGATGAAAGAGTCTAGCTCTGACTTTCTTGCTCTCTACATTGAAATGGCTAAGGTGATTCAACTTTTTCAAAATAGCTTACACTATTGGGAGTGGTTTGAGTTAATAAAGTATCACATCGTTAGCTTTCTTGACTAAGGACAGTAGATAGCTAATATGGTTGAAGATATTCTAATACAAACACATAAAATGAATATAATCAATCACACAACACAAATTTTTTACGTGGAAAACCCATAATGGGAAAAAAACCACGATAGTCCAAATGACTATAGAAAAATATTACAACGTGAAAAATTGTTACAATTCGATATTATCTTTGTAACCGGAAAGTCCATCACCCAATCTATATAACCAAGGTCTAACTCCCATGACTCTCTTTAATTTTTTTGTACGTCACTCGGTGTTTCCCTAGATGTGTTGCCCAAGTTGTCCTCAAATAAAGAAAAACCCCCTATTTATAAATTATGATTTTCTTGGTCCCAAAATAATCTTCCACATGAAAATAGAGGTTCACGCGCATTCCACACGTCACCAATCACCTTTCAAAAGTTGTAGGAGCATCCACTGCGAGCCCTAGAAAAACACCACATGCATCCTTATGCACTTGCCTTTCCTTGGTAGACACCCGATCAGTCAACTTCCAATGCTGCGTGACAGCGTCTCGAGCCTCCAATTTCCACATTGTATTCATTGTTATCTTTCTAGATTTCTCAATCACCTCTTTCAAACAACACCTTATTCACATCAATCTAACTTCATCTAAGTCACTTGGGTCACCTAGAAAAACAAGCCAAATTTCTAAAACACATAACTGTTTTGAAGCAACAATGATATTCATTAAAAAGTAGAGCTTAGTAGGTAAGATTACTTACTTGAAAAGGCCACAATAATCCTAAATCACATAAAACAAATTGTCCAACTCGAGTTCAAATGTGAATGATGAGCTCAAACTTCTTTAGTGCATTGCCCATTCTATAATTAAAAAGACAAAAAAAGAAACAGTATTAGTATGATAAGATACTCAAAATAATCCTTTAAATATTATGTTCTTAGATGTTTTTTACATTTTAATGTAATAATAATTACTGAAATCCAAAAATATGTTTTAGACTATTTTCATTCTCCATTAAGGGTTTTAATAAAAAATAACGTCTTTGAGAGGTTACTCGTCGAAACGCAAACCAAATGTGAGAATCTTGCAAAATCAACCCATCCAAGACCTGAAAGTACTAAAATATCTTAATGACGGCTAAGCCCAAAAAACTCTCAACTGACTTTCTTCTTCTTGGAACGCTCAAATCAGTTCATTAGTTCCAGTTGCAAAAAAATTTCACCAGTTCTCTCTTTCATTATCCTTCCACTGAAAACACACACACACTCTCTCTGTCAACTCAACCAATAAAGGCAACTCTAAACACACACACACACGCAGTATCTCGCCCTCAACTCACTCTCAACCTCCGATTCAATTCACTCGGTCTCCAGTTCTCTTCTCGCTCCCGCCCTTCTCGCTCGCTTCTGGCCGTCAGAGCAGGTCCAACAGATAGCGAAAAACTCATCCAAATGAAACAGCAATGAACCAAGAGAGACAATAACGTTACCGGGGTGTGAATACAATCACTGGCTGATTGTTATGGAGTTCCCCAAAGACCCTGCTCCCACTAGAGAGCAAATGATCGACACTTATCTCAATACTCTCGCTACTGTGCTTGGAAGGTCCTTCTTTGGTTTTTATTTTTTTATTTTTTAGTTAATGAGAAAAGCTTTTATTTTGTTTCATGTTAAAATGTTTCTGGGCTTTTTTGCTTTTATGATTTTGTTTACATTGATGATGAGGATGCTTTTGTTGGGTGGTTTGTTGTTTTTCAGAAGAAAATATTTGGTTTTAATTGTGTGTAGTTGAAAAAGTAGTTCTTGGAAAGTGATAAGTTTCAAAATTCAATCGAAGTTTCTTCCTTTGTTGTGTGTGTGTGTGTGAATGATTTAGCTTTATATATGCATAGAATAATTGATACTGAATGGACTTATTGTGAATGAATTGAGTATTCAGAGCAAAAGTGATGATTTTGTTAGATATATGTTACGATTTTATGTGAGCTTCATGGTTGTATGGCCATTGGAAGGAGAAAAGAAGAAGAAGAAATGTAGGGTGGATGGTTTTTCTGGAATATTTTCGACTGGGAGAAAGAAGTCTTTAATGAGGACTGAGGAGATGAGACTTATTTTTTCTATTTGTTCATTATCAGTTTATTTATCAGCATTGGGAATTTGATCTACTTGTTTGACCAAATGTAATAATTCAATTTCATATATGTATAACAAAATGTATGAATGAGCATGTTTTAAATGCCCTACAAATTGTGTCTTTTGTAGACTTAGATATGTAAAGTATGTGAACTTAAACTAGCAAGCAGTGGCAGGATTAAGGAATCACTTATGATGACTATACAATATTCTTTTAGGAATGTTTTCGACTGGAACATAGGAGCCTTAAATGAAGAGATGTGATGTTCTTTCAATTAGTTAACAAAGCAAATCATTTGTCGACATTATTTGAAACTTTTTCTGTTTTGCTTCAATTGAACATAATCCAAATAAATTAAAATGTAAACATAGGCCATATATTCTAGCTAATTGTAACAATTCAAATAAATATTTGATCATGGAAAAGCAAGGAAAAAACCGAAGTGCAGAGGAGATGGGAAAATTTGAAGAATCTAAGTTTACCTTCTCAATATATTGTTGTTCCATGGTAGTATTGAGGTCACCTTCCCAACATCCTCCATTCTCTGTTTCTGCCATTTGTAGAGTGTGTAGTCTAGGTGTGCTCAAATCTCCTCGAGAAAAAATTTTCATATTTGGGCATTCTCTCACAGCTACTTCTTGAAGGGATGGAAATTCAATCGTGCAACTCCCCGAGTAGAAGATTGTAAGGCTTGGTAAATGATTAAGTCCTAAATATTTTAGTTGGTTGAAAATGATACAATCTTCTGCTTCATCTTCCTCATGTGCTATGATTTCTTCTATCCTTTTGCATTGAGTTATCTCCATTCTTGTAAGTTGCACTAGATTTTTGGCTGTTGAGGATGCTACTAAATTGCGCAATTCATTACAATTTGACACTTCCAAAGTAGTTAGATTTTTGAAAGACATTGTGAACGGCACCAAACTTCTTATGTTATGACATTTTGAAATCCGTAGAGTTGCCAAAATTTGAGAAACTTTATCAAATTCAGAATGTGCCTCCCATAGAAGTAAGTCAGACAATCTATGGAGTTCTAATAAGCTCAATTTACTGGATAACTCATAATGTTTTTCCTTACAAACAAGCCCTTCACATAAAAATAATTCCTTGAGACAACCATCATAAATGGCAAGAGATGTAACTTCGGGCAATTTGCAAAGAAAACATGAAGGGCAAATAGCACTTTCCATAAATGGGCCTAACAACTCAAGGCCATTTATCTTGCACGAGTACTCTGAAAACTTTCCATATGACATCTCGTTTACAAGACAATTCCAATTCAACTCTAATCGATTCAAGCTAGGGAATGCAATCTAGAAAATACAGCAAAATATCATTAAGTCCATTCACCTTCACAAATATCTTTGTAACTTAATTTAGAACCAATATTATCAAATAAACACTTGAAACATAATAACAAAAAAAATATTATATTTTTATGTTTAAATAATCGAATGAGATCTAGGTCAATTTTATAATTGTTGATAATCCAAACATATTTAAAGTTCTCCTAACCTATATAACTTGATTGTTTATAGAATCTGATACTTAGCTTTTATTTGGTAGTTGATCTCGGATATTATAATTAATATTGACCATTGCTTGAAAATTATAATATTATTAATAAAGTTTAAAGCCACATTTCGTATTATTGTTAAATTGAGTAAGGATTTTCTGTTAATGTTGATATGATGTTAATCTTTTTTATGAGAGAAATTTAAGTTTGAGTGATGTAAGAGAAAAAAAATATAATAATCTTGATCATTCATTATTTTTTTTGCTGACATATCAATGAATCATCAAAAACTTAACAAAAAAAATGATGGTAGATAATCCTTACTCTGTTAAATTATATCGAAATTAAATCAACGCTATTTTACAGTATATTTACAAATAAACATTTAATGTTAATTAGTAATGATCATTCTAAACAAACATTTTAGTAAATGGTCTGCCAGTATTTTCACTAAAAGTTAGGGGAGGATTAGGTTTTTATTAGAATTAGAATTTGATTTTCCATTTTTTAGAACTTTTTTAATAATGTTGGATGTAGAACTTTAATATTTTTGCAGAAATGTTATAAATTTAAGTAGTTAGGGTTCATACCTTATCAACTAAGAACAGGGGCTGTCCACTTGGGATATCATGTTGGCTCTCCCCATGACTTTGAAATTCTGTAGCAAGCATCTCCACTTCATTGCATCTCCACACTAATAACCTCTCTAACATTGGCCATTCTGAAATGTACAACCCTGAATGAAAACTTTTTAGTCTTGATAGATCAAACAACTGTAGCTCTGTTAATTTAGGAAACAGGAATTCGAGGACTACTTCCACTTTATCTTCCTTGGCAATAATTTCCTCCATCATGCAATAACCTATGCAGAGCTTTCGCAGTTGTTCAAGACCTCTAGCTATAATGGCAGGAAAGAGACTTTTCAGACTGTCACAATATGTAATTGTTATTGACTGTAGATTCCGAGAGGATAGAATAACTTGGGAGTCCATATTCCATACGTGCTTCAGCTTTGGCAAATTGCATAACTGTATTATTTTCAATTGAGTTGTAGCTGTACCAGGTGTTTTCTTGCTACCAAAAGCTTCCAGTTCAAATATCTCTTCTACTGAATCACATTCTAATACCACCAATGTCTCTAGACTTTGAAGTCTTCCAAGCATATTTGATG
This sequence comes from Nephelium lappaceum, assembly GCA_021234005.1. Classification (NCBI taxonomy): domain Eukaryota; kingdom Viridiplantae; phylum Streptophyta; class Magnoliopsida; order Sapindales; family Sapindaceae; genus Nephelium; species Nephelium lappaceum. The sequence goes on along the minus strand of CM038011.1, from coordinate 15,180,943 downwards.
GAAAAACATCAAATAGCTTATTACAACCACGTACATCAAATAATTCTAATTTGCAAAAGGAATTCGAATAGAGCTGATTGTGCCACACTTTTCTTAGGTTATCCATTTGCTTTATTCGCAATTCCTTTAAATTAGAGAGTTGCACCTGAAGAATTTAATTAATTGCATTAGTAACAGCCCATTATTTTCAAATGAAACACCGTTATAGAATGATAAATCAAACTTAAATTCTAATTAAAGAAAAACAAAAGCACTATCTAGTGGAGAGTAAACAAAGAAGCAAAGAGAGGAACAAATGATCACCTTTTCATCAAAGAAAGGTTGAATGTCAGCCTCCGGGTTCTCCTTTAAGTTCATTGTACAACATTCAGTGCTTGCCGTTGTGTTTGCACGTAAAGAATTGGAAACGAATGTTTTCATAGTTTGACAATTTATGATGCACAGTTTTGACAAGGAAGACAGATCAATTAAATTCCCGGTCAAGTCGCAGAACCTTGTAAGTTTTGGAAGATCCTCAAGATGCAGATGGTGAAGAACAGGAAACAAGGGCACATTTGGCCTTTCTACTTCTGCAACAACTACCATTTCCATAAGCTTACAATTGACTATCATAAGGTGGTCAAGATGGACCAGACTATCAACCATAGAAGACAGAAGTAAATATCTTAAATTGCACAAATCATGGAAGTGCAAGCAAGTTAAATTGTTAAGGAAAGAAGATACTGCTAGAAATTGGTTGTTCCATATCACTTCAGAGTTGATATATGCCAATAACGAGTGACCTAAGGAGGGCATTGAGACCTGCAGATGAAATTATTGTTTTATGAGCAACCTGTTAAAATCACTTTATGAAATAGATAATTTGAACAATTGTTATCTGATCAACGGTCTAATAAGAGCCAAAAAAAGGGTCACCTTTTTGTCACATAGAGGATATACGCCAGTGCAAGAGTTCGGTTTTTCCTGTTCTTTGCTAATGATTGCAGTCTCACACATCGATCCAGAGATGAATGTCTTTAGATTTGGACAATTCATAATCGTAAGTCCTTTCAAGGCGGGGAATTCAACTGAATTTCCAGAGCCAATTCTTGTGAGTTTTGGAAGTCCTTTCATCACCAAAAAGGATAATTTAGGGAAAATCAAAATCATCTCAACTAGTCTTTCTTCTCCTGCAAATTCTTCATTTTTAATTATTCCTTCCATTGATTTACAGTTTAGTATCTCAAGCTTACGTAGTTGCATAAGACTTTTAACCATAGAATACGAAAAAAGAAATTCCAAACCGCCACACTCCTCCACAGTCAACCTTGTTAAAGTTCGACAACAAGAAGACATAGCTGGCAATTGATCGAGCCATCTGCATTCAAGGTTAATTGAGGACAATTTCAACTTCTCCAACCTTGGAAACAAATCCTGCAGACAGAATTCAACTTTTCGTTAAAGGATTTAAAAGTTTCGTCTTTTCACTTACCAACACCATGATAAAATACAAAAAACCCAAAAAGTAAAAGAAAACGTACATTTTGATTTAAAAAAGAAATGAAACTATTTGGATCATCTGCAGCGACAATTTCTTGAAATCCCACATTAGGTGTAAGCATGTTTACACCAAATCTTGTGAGACGTGGTAGGCATTGTAGTGTCATGGTGCGCAATTGAGCAAACTCGATCTTACTAATTTGTTCATTTTTGTGGAATTGTCTATTTCCCTCAAAAACAATGTCTTCTAGCTTGTTGCAATGAGTCACTTTAATTTTTTGAAGCTGTGAAAGGTTTTCAGCCATGGGCAATGTGAGATGCTTCAATTTATCACACTTTTCAACTTTAATGATTTTTATTGTAAGTTGGCTATGATAAATCTTCTCCACGTTGATCAAATTATGAAGGACGAGTGACTCTAGCTTTTGGGGAAAGACATAGAATAATCCCCATCCAAGCGAGTTGTTAATATATTGTATCTGAGGAGCATTTTGGATATGAAGATGCTTCAATTGTTGAAAACCTTCCCCATTAAGTTCCTGATGAACATTCTTAACACCCTTAGGTTCATCTAGATGGAGATCTTCAACGTTGTTCAGCAAAACTTTAATCCCATCGCAGAAGAAAGGGCTACTATTCAATTTGAGTTTGAGCATCCTCGAAGTTAAATATTTATCAGGCCATTTCCACACATCACCAATAAATATTCTATATCTTTCCAACTTTTCAAAGACCAAATCACGAGGCATAATCTGAGCTTCACGGACATGTATTTCTAAGGTTGTCAAATTGGACAATTTCTTTAACTCATCAAGACTAGCATTACTTTGTCCTTTAACATCCCATTGAACAAAACTGTTGCCTATATAGAGTTCTTCTAACCGTGTCAAGCTTGACAAGACATTTGGTGGGATTACTTTGAGTTTAGAACAATTGCTCAAATCTAACAATCTTAAATAAGTCAATTGCCTAATTTCTTCAGGTAATTGTTCAAATGAAGAATTTAAAAAGCTTAGGATTTCTAATTTTTTTAACCCTCTGACAATTGATATATCTCCGATCAAGCAATTGTCCAAACATAAAGTTTGAAGATTTGTTAGCAGGCAAAGTGATGAAGGCAGGGATGACAAACTAAATCCAGTCAAATCTAGAACTTTGAGTTCTTTCACCCCATCGAAAAAGACATCCGGGATTTGTAAAGGAGACTGATTTATCGCCAAACAAAGTAATTCCAATTTCGGAAATTCCAACCTTTCAGGAAGCCCATCAATAAATTGGTAATTAATAGAAACAGCAGTTGACTCTTTGGTCAGTTCTTCCTCCAGCATTTTTTTCATGCTAGTAACATTTTGAATATTAAACATGGGCTTATCATTGGATGATGCAATTGAAATGGCAACATCATGGATGATGTCATGCATTTTAACCGCACCGGTAGCATAACCATCCAACAACAAACATGAAGCTTTGAGATTACTGATCAACGTATGCATCCTATTCCTTGCATCTTCCATTGTATCAACATCTTTAAACAAACCCAAACCCATACCGTATTTGAACAAGTCGTGGGTCCATATAGAATGTTTTCTGTCTAGACTACAAAGCAGGAACAATGATTGTTCCTCTGGCCCCAGAACTTTGTAACTCAATTCTATGGTTGAGTACACACCTTCCTTCATTCCTTTGATGTGCTTTGGTTTGGACCTTCTAAGCCATTGCAAAGCAGTCTTCCAATAAGAAAGATCTTTATTTTTCAAGGCACTTGCAATTGTTTTAATTGCTAACGGCAAGCCAGCACATTTCTCAACTATCTCAACTGCAAGAGGGTTGAAACCAGGTTCTTCTTTTGAATGATTAACAATCTTCCAAAATAAATCCATTGCTTCGACATCAGATAGAATGTCAACCATGAAATTCTTTTGGGTATTCATATCATTGCGTAACACATCTAGATCTCTAGATGTCAACAATAGTTTGCATTTCCTTTGATTAGCATCTCTTCCTCTTTGATCGACTTGTGTGACACTTGGCTTCTCATCATTCCAAAATGGAATCCCAACAGCATTCAAATCAAGTTTCTCCCAAATGTCATCTAAAATTAGTAGAACACTGGTTTCTTTCTTCAACTTCTTATGTAATTGAGCAGCTCTTCCAAATGAGGTATCCTTGTGAAATTTCATATCCAGTTCATCGGCAATTTTTTCTTGAATATCTGCGATTTTAGGGGTCTGTTTGACCTCAACCATAACTACCACATCAAATAACCTTTTTTCTTTGACATGAGCAGCAACTCTTTCGACAAGTGTGGTTTTACCCACACCCCCCATGCCATGCACTCCAATCAAGTTGACACCTTCTTCCATTAATGCCTCCATGATCTTCTCAAAAACCGGCTTTCTTGAAGTAAAGTCTTCATAGCCTCTGGCGTACATGGATATTGTCCTTTGAATGGGAGGAAGGTATGAAATTTTCTCAAATTTTCCTGCCTTGAGAAGCTCGACCCCATCCTTTGCCGTCTTCTCTGCTTTCTTGCTAAGAGAGTAACGCGTCATCAGATTGGAGCAGAAACCAAGAGAACATAGCTTCCCTGGTTTGTCTTGCTTTTCAGTAATAGGTTTCACAACCTTTTCAGCAAACTCATCGACCCTTTTTATCCAATCCTCAACATGCTTTTCGATCTCTTCGCATTGTCTCGTAGCCTCATCGACAGAATGCTTCACCGTCTCTCTTTGATTAGTCAGCTCCTCGCCTCGTTTCGTCAGCTCCTCCATGTTGCTCTCATATTTGAACGGATAACATATGTGCTTTAGAATGGGAGCAACCAACAGCTCTAAAACTTTTTCTGCAATTGAAGTAACGATTTCCGCCATTTCTTGGTTCTTATCTCTCTCTCTCTTTGTTAATTTAACAAAGTGACTGACAATGAACTTTCTCACTTTTTCTTAACTCACTCACTCTCTCTCTAAACTTTCTCACTTTTTTTTCTTTTTTTTTAAACACTCTTTCTTTTTAACAAACTGAAGATAGATATATGTGTATATATGTATATATATATATATATATATCTTACGACAGACTAGACAATAATTTTTTTTTTTTGAAATATGAAAGTGAATGCTGAAAGTTAATAAACTTAGAAACAGAGCAAATTTAGCAACGTATAATACAAAATGAAACAAACTAATTGAAGTTGCAGAGTGAATAACAACAAAGTTTCAAATTTTTTTATTTTTTATTTTTTTGAAAAACACTCTCTAGAGTGAATAACAATGATTTTTTTTTTGAAGTTGTAAAGCGAAGAACAAACTGAAGATGATAATATATATATTTATATATTCTATGACAAAGAGGACATAAATCTTTTTTTTTTTTTTTGGAAATGTGAAAGTGAACGCTGAAAGCTAATAAAATAAGAAACAAAGCGAATTTAGTAATGTATTACATAATGAAACAGACTAATTGAAGTTGTGAAGTGAATAACAGTAACATAATGAAACAGACTAATTGAAGTTGTGAAGTGAATAACAGTAAAGTTCCCCTTTTTCTCCTTTTTTTTTTTTTTTTTTTTTTAAGTTGCAAAGTGAAGCAAACTAAAGATGATAATATATATGTATATGTATTTTATGACACAATAATTTTGTTTTCTCTATTATAATATGAAGGTGGATACTTTGCGAAGCAAATAAATTAAGAAACAAAGCAAATTAGCAACGTATAATACAAAATGAAACAGACTTATTGAAGTTGAAAAAAAGGGTGGGAACAAAACATACCTCTCTCTATAGCTAGAGATCTATGCTTTTGCTATGTGAGAATCACGACTGCAAAATAACAGCTTTCAATTTGTGAGAAGGTTTTAAAAATCAAGCACACAGTAGCCGAAGATGATATGAACTGAAGAAGAATGGTGCGAAGATAGATCGATGCATGCATTATTGTGATTCTGCCTTTTTTTATATGCATTTCATGGATGCTGCCATGATAGATCGATGCATGCATTATTGTGATTCTACTTTTTTTAATATGCATTTCATGGATGCTGTTGTTTTGAAAATGTTACAGGTGAATCACAACCATCCATTCTGTTTTAAAGTTAGTGATCCAACACAGTGGAATTTATTATTCAACCGTCATGATTGTATAGTCACTACAATCACAAGCGACAGTCCTGTGCTTGGATTCGATCCCTTTGTTTCATCTACTAGTCTTATTATGAATCAGTCAATGCACAAATCTACTCCAAGTCCTCTTATCAATGCAAATTAAGATGGTGATCTTATTAGTACTGAAGAAAGTGCAAATTAATTGCAAAACTAACACTCACAGAGTCGAATTTTCAAAACTCAAATTTTTTTGTGGTGCTATTTATTGGGATTTTCATGTTAGAGCTCAGTATAGTTTATGTTCATTTACAACTTATGTATCTGGTCTATGTTGTTGCCTTCTAGACTTTCTCGATCGTTCTTTTGTGTGGTGATAATTGAATTTGGAAAAATCAATTATCTGCAAATATGAATCCAATTACATCTCCAATCTCAAATATGGAAGACATATGGCTGAGTAATACAAACTTTATAAAATCTGAGCCCAAAGGAATCTAAAATTGGATTTGATCTGAGCTATTCTAATCTGACTCATATTTGAAAAGTATTTGAATTCAAATTTGGAAAAAAAAAAAGGGGGTTCTAAAAAAATCTGATAAATTCAAAATTTTTTAGAAATTGTGCATAAAATGTTAATTAATTGCTTACATGGAAATGCTTATTGAATTGTAGAATATGCATGACCGGATAATTTACGTACACTATATCTTTGAGTAGGATGGAGTTAAAACATTTTAACTCAAATGGAGGAAAGAAAATTCAGGGGCAGAGCTAGGATTTTGAGGACCGATTTTTATAAGTTGAAACGTTAATAGCGCTTGTTAAAATTTTCGTGGATGAAATTTCAGAAGTTGAAATGTTCATATAACTTGTTGGAGATTTTATGGACAAATTTTCAAGAGCTTGATTGTTAAAACCATTTATTAGAGATTTGGTAGACAAATTTTAAAAGAAAAAAAGAAACAATAATATTATATCTTACTGAAGATGAATGGGATTGTGAGATTTAAATCTTGTTGTAAAATTCTTGAGATTTTAAACTTCTTGTAAGATCTTTGAGGTTTTAATTATTTTGAAAAACCCATCTATTGTCGACGGTTTTCTCATTTGGTGATCAAATTAAATTTATATAATGTATTTTATATCGAGTTTATATTTTAAAAAATCATCGTAGTCATAATATCTTTCTAACTAATGTAAAAATGTAAAATTTATATCTTAAAACCAATAATATATATACACACATAAATATAATTACAAAACATTTAAAAATACCTTTATTAATTGGTATATATATAAATAAATAAACATTTAAATTATCAAACTAAAAGAATAGTTTATAAAATGATAAAAATAATCTAATAAAATAAAAAGTATACATAACAAAAGTTTAGGCAGCCTTAAATAGGGGAGCGGGAGCGACAGAAAGAGAGAGATAAAGGAGCAAGAGAGAGAAGAAAACGGTAGAGAGGTAGAGAGAGAAGAAAATGGTAGAGAGAGAGAGAGATGAAAAGTTCTTTTAAATTAGTTTTTCTTTTCTTTTTTTTAAGAAAAAAGGGGTAATAGTGTCTTTTCATTTAGGTAGATAATAATGAAACTCATTTCAGTTCTTTGGTGCTAGTTAAACATGACACAAATTCTTTGGTGCTATTTGACTTCATTTACTTCAAAAAAAAAAAAAAAGAAGAAGCAAATTGGGTATTATAACATTACTCTTATTGGGATTAGAAGAGGGGGAACACGATTTTGACCTACAATCTCCAAGTGTAAGTGTAAGGGGAATATATACTGCTAGATTAATTACATCTTATTGATGGGTATTAATAAGTAATTTTTATTTTCAACCATTTTATATATTTTCATTTAAAAAAACAAAAACAAAAACAAAAACAAAATTATTGTTTTCTATCTTTTAAACCTTAAATTCTCGTGTACCTTTGAGTTAAAACTCAGTGACTATTTTATTCCTATAACTATATAGATCAGGTAAAATAACAGCACCCCTTGTTACTATTATATTCCCTTTCTTTATTTTCTTCATCACTCTTCGTGTCAGCTCATAAAAAGTTGCGTGGAAATTGGTTTAAGATCATGAGTATTGATTCTTAGCTTGCTCAATGGAAAAACCAGAGATAACGAGATTCTATGCTCTTCTAATGCAAAAGAGATAAAAAGCATCCTAGTGGTAGAGACAACTAGACATGGGTATTGATTTTAATTAGCTTAATGGAAAACACAAAGAAAAGGAGATTCTGTGCTCCCTTTTGGCAAAGATAGAAAACCAACCAAATGGGAATATGGTTGCTTAATTCTTACCTCTTCATATTCTAAAAGCCATTTGACAAACCATAATCTTTCTTTCCATCGACTGTCATATTTATCTCTAGCACCAAGTATCTTTTGTTACAACCAAGTTTTTGCTTGAAAATGTTAGAAAATGGGATAAACACCCATTTTAAAGACCTATTTTTTGTTAGGTTGGAGACCTTGATTAAGATGGATCAAGATGGATTTGTGTATTCATGTGCAAAAAATAATGGTGCTTAAATGAATGTGAAATTGAGGTTTAAAGTGCATCTATTGAGAGATTTTGTCCCACAATGAATCTGCAATTTTTTGAAATGTGATTAAATGTTGATTTAATTGTTGGCTTTAAGGGCAATTGAATTTGAAGAGTTTGTAAATTAAAAAATTTAAAGCCATTGATTTAAAGTCATTGATTTTGAAATGAATTTATGACTGAAAAATTAAATTAGGGTTTTAACTTTTCAATTGAATTTTTAATTAAAAATAAATATGATTTTAATTTTTCAAATTGTATTGATTTTGAATTAGATTTGTAACTGAAAATAAATTGTAGATTTAATTGCTATGAATTGCAAAAATGAATATTCAAATTGTAACCGTTTATGTTAAATGAAAATTTGAATTTTCAAAGGAAAACCATTAATTGATTTAATGGTTGATTTAAAATAAGCTTTGTAACTGTCCACATGAAGACTATAAGTTGACATCCTTTCTAGTTGTTCAGTAATAACTGAGAATCCATTTTATTTTATGGTTTATTTTCACTCAAATACTATTACTAATCATAAGTTTTGCAGAGTAATAGAGATTTAGATATTGTTCAGTTCACTAAAAGATTTTGATTGGTGTTGTTGTATCCTAGGAGACAAACAACTTAGAGAATGAGCAACAAATTTATCTTAAGGACACCGTAGTTATTACGGGCCTCAACATTTTAGATTCTGTTTTATTATATTGTACTTTTTATTCCATGCTGCAAATTTGTTGTAATATGGAGAGTCTTCAAAATTTTAGTTTTATATAGTCTTACCTGTTAGACAAGACCTAAGATCATTCCACTTGAAACTTTTATATGCAAATGCAAAATTGTTCATACATAAACATGTATAATTTTCACTATCTGAACAAATCCATCTAATTAAATCAAATTATGTTCAATTTTTTTAGTAATTTCTACTCAAATGAAATAATTATTTGTCTAAATGATTTCATTTTAATTCTGATTTTTAATAATTAGTATTCAATTTTATTTTAAACTATTTTTGATGACATATCTAATATTTTTTAAAAACTACATATATTAACTTTTATTTGAAGTTAAATGTTGATTTCATCCCCCACAATTTATATTTGACATCAAATATTAAGTTAAATATTAAATATGAATATTTTATTACACTGAAGAAGAAAACTAATTTAAAACAATGAAATAAAAGATAGAGAAATTGTTGAATGATTTTTTCTCATTCTCACTTTGAAGAATTACAAGCATATATTGTAAGCCCTCGAATTCTATTTATGGTTTCCCTAATAATAGTCCACGTTCTTTTTATATAAACCCTTTTATTCATCTTTTCAAAATTGGAATGTACTTAATTTATTTACTCAAGGAGGAAATAAGAGTAAGAAAATCCTCGGGGAGAAAATAATCAATTTTCTATACCACAGAGTATACTAAGAATTTTCTAAAACATCTGACACCTTACCAACCATGCAACCAGGCTTTGATCTTCCACATCAGAAAAGAATTTTTCTTGGTTGTTGGAATAAGTGTGGTGGTGTGAAAGTGCATGTCTAGGGAAGATTCTGGCTAGGAAAGACTTGGTATTTAACTGTGTCCATTATGACCGACCTTTCTTTCCTGGGAACTTACCTGGTGTATTGTTCACGGACTACAAGTGCACTATTCCAGTATACAGTTATGTCAAAGTTTTCAAACCCTATGAGGTTTGATGTGGAGAAATTTGATGGAAAGATCAATTTCGGCTTGTGGCAAGTGAAAGTCAAAGATGTGTTGATACAATCCGGGTTACACAAGGCATTAGAGAAAAAACCAAACTCTGTTCTCAACAAAGATTCCAGCGAAGACAAAGATTTTGTGAAGCCTAGTATGAGCAATGAAGATTGGGAAGATATAGATTTGAGAGCTGCAAGTGCAATTCGCCTGTGTTTGGCCAAGAATGTTCTTGCAAACGTGCATGGAATATCAACAGCCAAGGAACTCTGAGAGAAGCTTGAAGAGTTGTACTAGGCAAAGGGCATCTCAAATCGGTTATACCTAAAGGAATAGTTTCATACTCTACGTATGGATGAAGGTATGAAAATCTCAGATCACCTGAGTGTCGCAATGGTATTGTTTCTGAACTGAAAGCTATTGGAGTTAAAATTGAAGATGAGGATAAAGCATTAAAACTCATCTTGTCTCTTCCACTTTCCTATGAGCACATGAAACTTATTTTGATGTATGGGAAGGAGACTCTGAAATTTGTAGAAGTTACTGTGATATTTTGAGATCCTAAATGCTAAATAAAAGTGTCTAATAATGTAGGAAATTTTTAGAAATTGATTGAACCCGAATTGTAGCATAAATGAATAAAGAGAAGGGTAAAATGGTCAATTCCTTTTTAGTCCTTATGAGTAAGTGTGATGAGGGACCAAATTGAAACAAGTAAATCATATTTGGGGTCAAGTTAGAATTAAGTAAGGTTCAAGGGCAAAAACCAAATTGTCAAAGGACATGATTGTCATTTTGAAAATGTTAGAGTATATAAAGTTGAATTTTTTTCCACCCTTAACACAGAAATGAAGCCAAAAACGTGAGAAGCAAACACAAAACCGTGAGAGCAAAGAGAGAGCAAGGGGTGAGTTCAGCCAAGTTGGAAAAGGAGAGATCAAGGTGGTTTCATGCTATTTTCAAGTTTCAAATCAATATTTCAAGCAAACCTAAGCTAGAAAAACATGTTGGAGCAAGAAAATAAGAAGAAAAGAGGTAAGTTTCATGATTTTGAGCGCTTTCTAATGATGTTTGTGTGGAAGTTCGGATTGAGATTTGATGGGGGTTTTCATTTATATTATAAGTTGAACTTTAGGAGACCAAAAGCAAGAGTAAATCATATGGAACCAATCAAGTTTGATATGTAGGGTTATGTAGGAGAAACCCTAAGTTTGGCTAAGCTTGATTTGGGTTTGTGTTAAATGAAATATGTTGATTGTTAGGTGTTTGATGAAATGTCTTAAAGATTTAGCATGAAAATTTTGAATAAAATGAACTTGGTGTAAGTGAAGGCATAGAAGGTCATATTGAGGGGTGTGTGATGCAAATGAAATCTAAGGGTTTTAAGCATGATTCCATGTTGATTTTATGCTAGAGAAACATATGAGAAACTCATGAGAGTGTTAGAAATCAAATTAGACATTATACATTTTGTAGCCTTTATGAAGAGCAATAAGGGTTATCATGTAATACCACTTCTTGTATGTGTTTGAATGCGTTGAATGAGTGCAACTGAGAGTGTATAGCACTAAGGAAAAGAGAATTGAGATTAGGAATGAAAAATGGTAAAGTTGCCCTTAAATTAGTGTCGAAAAAAGAGCGTTTTAGCTAGAAACATTCACCGATGGCTGTTTCTTTTCGAATTGATTTTTGGACCGACCTAAGTGCGAGTTAAGGAGATGAATGGAGGAAAAATGGAAGAAAGAAAAGGTAGGGATTTCTCCCTAGTATGCATTCGGCCAAGGGGTATCAAAAACGATGATATTTCATTTTGAGCTCTAGAAAATTATTTCGGGTATATGGGTGTGTTCCAAGGTGAGAATGAGTAAGAATTATGGAAAGAAATGGGAAGTTTAAATCCTTGGTTGAGTTAAAACCAAGTAGAGAAGCTTTTTTAGTGAAAATACCCTTTAATGGGTTAATTGAGTTAGAAGCTTTGTAATGAGTTTCGTAAAGTTAAATTTAGCATATTCTAAGCGAGAATGTGATGTGTAGGTGAGGAGGAATCAAGTGGAGCACGACAAGGCCATTGAACTCCTTATACGAAGCTTTTAGATCAAGTGAGTGTCCTTATAAAATATTTTTGCTATGATTTATTTTAAATTCATGCTTTAATATATCAAGTTGTAAATTGATATCAAATGAGCTTTAATTGAAATCATTGCATGGATTATGGAAATGATTTATATGAAATGTGACTTTAATGAAAAAGGAAATTTGAAATGAAATTGAAAACCTATGGTACTCCTGATAGTATCTTATATATCTCCGGTCTAGGTTGAGTACTTTAAGCGTGCATTGGCTATGTTGGAAGAGTCTGTCACTAATAGCAGGAAGGATCGTGTATGTGTAGTCCTGTGAGTCACCCAATGCACGTACGAGATATATTATTAGCTAGCTTCCACTCGAGCGATGTAAAATTCCGCTCTATAGCGACGTAAAATTCCGCTACATAAAACTGGATAGATGGCCTGAACGATGTAGAATTCCGGGATGACCCGAATGATGCAGAATTCCGGGATGGCTCGACCACTACTCTTAAGGTACCATGTAGTACAAACCACCAGTGGTTGGCCTATTTTATTCAGAAATTCTTCGAAAGATATTATTGCCACCACTGTTAAAATGTTTTGATAGAAACGGAAACCATGCGACCTATTGTTTGTAATTTAATTTATAAAGCATGAATTTTATTGTATTTTGATTTATTACTATTGTTATTAAATGAATTATAAACTTCAAAGATACTAATTTTTCAATCATATCGCTTCATTATGTATAAATGTTTCAAAAAGATTTTTGGGAGGTTAATTGATAAAGTTAGATTTAATGGAAATTCATACGACACTCACTGGGCTATTAAAACTCACTCATGTTTTGTATTTTTGTAAATAAAACTTGCCTAGGTACAGGTACAAGTAAAAGTATTTCGGTAGCAAGAACTTCGGATCGTGATTAGATGCGTCGAGCTGATTGTGCTGTTTTGAAATGTGGAACTTGTTGTAAATAGTTTTAAAATATGGCATACAAATATTTATATATAAACTTTTGAAGGTTATTTGAAATGATTTTAAAAAAATTTTGTTTGATTTCATGTTTGAAATAGATTGAAATTTATTTATGCATGACTTATAAATTTAATTCAATATACCTTTAATGGTATGCATGTTTGTGGTTGCTTGTGGATTGAGAAAACTGAGGGCTTGAGGCCCAAGAGTTGAGATAATGCTTGATTTTAGAAGTGTTCATAATTTTCTATAAACTTTGCAAGGTGGTATAGTAAAAAAAACAGCCGTCATGCTGCCCAAATTTTAAAAAATCTATTTGTAAAAATGTAAAATAAAAAGAAAAATTTCCCATAGGTTTCTGTATAAAAAAAAAGGTTTCTGAAAGGATGAACGACTTAACTTCATGTGAACCTTCCAGGAGGATCAAATATCCTCAGGAAAGCCACTGTGAGGTTGATGACAGGCTATTTAGGGAAAGGGGCCTGTCATATATATATATATATATATGTACACAAAGGGAATGAACAAAGACTAGTTAATTTCATGCCTAAAATATCGTGATCCCATATCAATGGGATATTTCTAATTTCATGTATAAATCAATGGGATGCTATTTCTAATTTCATACCTAAATCAATGGGATACAAATTTAGTACGAATATACAATAATCTTAATACTCCCCATCAAGTTGGAGAGTGAATATTGTGAAGTCCCAACTTGCTATGCAACATGAAGTCCTTTGTCAAAGCTTTTGTAAACACTTTTGCTAACTATAAGTGAGTAGGCACATACGAAGGACTAATCAATCTTGTTTGCGGTTTTTCTCATACAGTGTGACAATCTATCTCAATATGCTTTATGCATTCGTGAAACACGGGGTTAGTTGCAATGTATAGTGTCGGTTGATTGTCACAAATTAGCGATATAGCAAGTGCTCGTGAAACTCTTAAGTCTTGTAAAATGTACCGTAACCATGTCAACTTCAGACAAGTGTTTGCCATAACTTTATATTCAACTTTTGCCATTGTTGCAAAAATTGATGATTTTCGGTGATTTTTCGACGAAAAATCGATGATTGGGGGCAAGCTGGTCCGATAAAGACCAAACCGGCGGTCAAATCGGTGGCACTGATTAATCTGCCAACTAGTCCGAGTAATTGGCTAACTCAGCCCAAGTCGGCCTACTCGGCCCAATCACACAAGGGGCCTTTTTTTTTTTTTTCGCAAAAATACGACCCCAAAACAATGTCATTTTAGGGTGCCTAAAACGACGTCATTTTGGGTCAATTTATTTATTTTTTTTAATTTTGGGTGCAGATCAAAAATAACATTGAAAGCTTCTTGGATCTGCTCAACACTCTCTCTCACTCTAAGGTTCACGTCAAGCTTCTTGGAGAAGCTACTATCATTGTTGTCGGCATTTGTCATTAGCCAATCTACCGTCGCTATCTCCGGCGGTCGGTCCGATCATAATTTTTTTTTTCCCTTTTTGCTTTTAGTTCTAAGTCTTTTAGTTTTTAAGTTTTGTAAACTTTTTTACATATCAATGGAGCTTAAAGTAGTGATTGTTTTAGCATTTACAATAGTGATTTCAACAAAAAAAAACTTGAAACACGTTGAAAGTAGTGATTTTTACACTTAAAGTAGTGAATTTTATGATTTTATCACACATTGACACTTAAAGTAATGATTTTTATCTTGTTTTTCTTTGCTAAGAGTTATCTATTGAATTTGGATGATGCTTTTTAATGGCTTGTGAGGAAATATAAGCATGAAATTGTTATTGAATTTTAGTTGTGTAATATTTGTTGCTTATATTCTTTATAATATTTGTTGTGTTTGTGTTACTTGTGTAATGTTTAATTGCTTATACTCTTTGTAATATTTGTTGCGTTACTGTGTAATACTTCAATATTTGTTGGATGATTAAGTTGATTGATCATTTGATATTCATGAATCATGGCGACTGTTAATGAGTCTTTTGGAGCTTTCGCTATCTAATCTCTTAAACGAAATTTAGGTGATATCGAACGGGAGTATCGGATGTTGGCAGATGGGAAGAGCTTGAAAAAAAATTAAATGCAAATTGTGTGGGAAGGTTATATTTAGAGGGATATATAGCTTGAAAGGACATGTGGGTTATATATCTGGAAATATAGACAAATGTCCAAAGGCACTACCAGAGGATGTAGCTAAATGTAAAAATGCAATTACGGAGATTAAAATAGAAAAACAAAATGCTTGAGGAGAATTTGAAAAGTGGAGAAGTAAATATCAAGAACAAAAAGAGATGGAAGAAGCAGAGATTGGAGGGGCAAGGAAAGAGCACCATTTTGTTGGCCCTATTGATAGATTCTCAAAAGAGATTAATCCAGAGTTGTCACAAGGTTCAAGGATAACAATGCGACAAAAAAACATCAATGAAGCACTATTTAAAGAGAGAACCAATCAAGTACATAAATGGGTGACTATTTGGATGTTTGAAAGTGGCATTCCATGAAATGTTATTGATAATGATAGTTTCTTACACACTTACGAAGCGATTGGTCAATTTGGGTTGGATTACAGACCTCTAACTTTTTATGAAATTAGGAAGCGATATTTGCCTCAAAAGGTGGAAGAGAATAAGTTGTTGTTAAAGAAACAAGAAGAATAGTTGACTCAAAATGGATGTTCAATTATGATGGATGCTTGGACGGATAGAAAAAGGAGAAGCATAATGAATTTGCGTGTGAATTGCAAGTAAGAATTTCATATAATTTATCCACTATACATTATTAGATTGTCTATATCATTGATACTATAATTGATAAGTCTGATCATTTAATAAACAATATTTGATTATTACAAGATAGGAACCACTTTCCTTTCTTCCAAGGAGTGTTCTAATGTGGCACACACTGCTAAACGCATTTTCTAGTACGTGAATGAATGTATTAAGCAAGTCGGACTTGAAAATGTTGTTCAAGTAGTAACCGAAAATGCCAATAATATGGCCGCTGCCAAGATTTTGAAGGAGAAGAGGCCAAAAATATTTGAGACCGTATGTGCTGCTTACACCATCAACCTCACGCTTGAAAGTATTAGAAAGTTTCAAAGGTTTAAAAAGTTTATTGACCAAGCAAAGCAGTTGACAACCTTTATTTATGCTCATCATAGGACTTTAGCAATGATAAGGTCCTTTACAAAGAAGAAGGACATCATAAGGCTAGCAAAGACTAGATTTGCATCTGTTTTCTTTCCTTTGGGATAACAAGTACCTATTGTTGAACTTGTTAAAGAGTTAGATTGATTAACTTGAGCAGACAAGATATAGTCTCTGTGCCATGTTGGAGGTTGTTTGGGTCGGGTAGAGTGGCATATAGAGGTGTTGGATGTTTTTGTAGAATTTGGTATGGAAGTTTCAGGAATGGAAAGATTATTTTCTAGTTCTATAGTAGTTGTGATAGGAGCATCGCAACAGGGAATTTTGGACTCTACGACAATTGAGGCAAAATTGTTTGTGTTATGGATTGGAGAATTATGTGTTGTAACATTTGTATTTAGTAGAAAAATCTCCATATCGTCAAGTTGGGCCCCGTGGCGTGGAGCATCTAGTGCTAGGGCATCCAATGCAAGTTGGTTGTGGTTTGTAATAATGTCAGATAAGGTGTCGAAAATGGACATAGGTTTAAGTGGATAGTGTAGTGGAAATGTTTGTAAGGAGAAAAGGAATGTGGTTTTGCAAAATTGGACATCACAACTAACTAAGAATTTTTGTGTTTCCGGATCATAGTGCTTGAACCCTTTCAGGCCAATTGGATATCCCACAAAAATACATTGTTTGGCTCGGGGATCGAATTCATGAGTAGGGTGAACATTTGTAGCATGACACAAACAACCGAAGACTCTCAAGTGATAAAATAATGGGGGGATAGTGAAGTATTTCAAATGGTGATTTGCTGGATAATAATGGTGAAAGAAGACGATTGATAAGATAAGTTGCAATTAAATCACATTCTCCCTAAAAAATTAAAGGAAGATGTGATTAAAAAGAAGAGCACAAGCAACTATGATGCTATGGCAATGCTTGCGTTCAACAACCCCATTCTGTTGTAGAGTGTAAACATAAGTTCACTAGTATTCTATGCCATGAGATTGAAAATATTTTTTCATTGAAATAAATTTTGAACCACTATCAACTCGAATAGGTTTAATAGATGCATGAAATTGAGTTTTTGCAAAAGTAATGCAGGATTGAAGGATATTTTGAGTTTCTTATTTACATTGCATGAAATAAACCCAGGTACATCTGCTAAAATCATTAACAATTGTAAGAAAAAAAAAAAAAGGTGCTTCTAAATTTGGTTATACTTTATGAGGGCCCCAAATATCACAATGTAGTAAATCAAAAAGAGACTTTGTTGCTATAGAACTTGAAGGAAAAGGTAACCAAGTTTGCTTAGCCATAGGACAAATGATACGATTATTATTAAAAGAAATTGTTTTTGAAGAAACGAAAGAACTAGCTAACTTAAGATGATCTGGAGATGGATGTCTAAGTTGTATGTGCCACAGATTTGGAGGTTTATAGGCTTGGTGGGAGATAGGTGTTTGTTGTATAGAAGACATGTAATAGAGACCACCTCGTTGTTTACCTGAGCCAATCATCCTCCCCGAAGCCAAGTCCTATAAGATGCAAAAGTTAGGAAAGAAAATGGCATAACAATTTAAGGCATTGGCAATTTTACTAACGAACATCAAGTTTAGACAAAAAGAAGGAACACACAAAACGTTGTTGAGAGTGACATCGGAATTAAAAGGAATATTTCCAGTGCAAGTAATAGAACCTGAAGAACTAGTAGATAAGTTAACAATTGGTATGACGGATGACTCTATTTTGGTAAAAAGTGAGAGCTTAATTGTTAATATCATTCATTAGAGATTTCATGGACTAATTTAAAAAGAAAAAAATTGAAACATTAATATTATATATTACCGAAGATGAATGGGCTTGTGAGATTTTAATCCTGCTATAAAATTCTTGAGATTTTAAACTTGTTGTAAAATCTTTAAGGGTTTAATTATTTTGTAGAACCCATCTATTGTCAACGGTTTTCTCATTTGGCGATCAAATTAAATTTATATGCATATTTTATATCGAGTTTATATTTTAAAAAATCATTATATTCATAATATCTTTCTAACTAATGTAAATACATAAAATTTAGACCTTAAAAAACTAATTATATATATAAACTCATAAATATAATTACAAAACATTTAAAAATACCTTTATTAATTGGTATATATATATATAAATAAATAAACATTTAAATTATAAAACTAAAAAATAGTTTATAAAATGATAAAAATAATCTAATAAAATAAAAACTATAAATGACAAAAGTTTAGGCAGTCTTAAAAGGGGGAGCGGGAGCGATAGAAAGAAAGAGATAGAGGAGTGAGAGAGAGAAGAAAATGGTAGAGAGAGAGGAATGAAAAGTATTTTATATTAGGGTTTTTTTTTCTTTTATAAAAAAGAAGGTGATTTGTGTCTTTTCATTTAGATAGATGCTAATAAAACTCATTTCGGTTCTTTGATGCTAGTTAAACATAACACCAGTTCTTTAATGCTATTTGACATCATTTACTCAAAAATATATATATATATATATATGGGGCAGGATCGGGGGACACAAATTTTGACACAAATTTTGACACGATTTATTAACCATTGGATGAGGAGGATTTTAATGGTTTAGATTTATTCACACCACTACATATAACTTCATTTTACACTCTACATAAATGTTTTCTCTCACCTCTCTCTTCATTATTACATTATCTTTCCTCTCTCCCATTAATATTAAAATCCCAATATTTAAATTATTTTTTTCTCACCCAATCCAATTATATTTAAAAACCCATCAAGAAAATTAAAAAAATTTTTTTTTTTTAACTTGATAAATTTATTATTTAAATGATAATTTATTTTTTTAAATAGTTTAAACCAAATAATCTTTAGTAAGAAAAACTTTTTGGTTAAGTGTTTTTTGTTTTTGAAAAATAAAATCTATTTTACTTATTTTGGTTATAAATTGTTTTTGAAATAAGTTTTTTTTTTAGTGGTAGTAAAAATTTTCTTACTAAAAATTGCTTGGTTTAAACTATTTTAAAAAATAAATCATCATTTAAATAATAAATTTATCAAATTAAAAAAAAAAAACAATTGCTGCTTTTTTTTTTTAATTTTCTTGATGAGTTTTTAAATATAATTGGATTGGGTGAGAAAAAAATAATTTAAATATTGAGATTTTAATATTAATGGGAGAGATGAGATCTGGTGTAATAATAAAGAGAGAGGAGAGAGATAGTATAATAATGAAGAGAAAGTAGAGAGCTAATGTAATAATGAAGAGAGAGGGTAGAGAAAATATTTATGTAGAGTGTAAAATGGAGTTGTATGTAGTGGTGTGAGTAAATCTAAACCATTAAAATCCTCTTCATCCAATGGTCAATAAAATCGTGTCAAAATTTATGTCAAAACTTGTGTCCCTCGATCCTGCCCCTATATATATATATATATATATGTTGTAATGTTACTCTCATTGAGATTAGAAGAGAAGGAACACGATTTAGACTGACAATCTCCAAGTGTAATTGTAAGGGGAATATATACTGCTAGATCAATTTCAGCTTATTGATGAGTATTAATAAGTATTTTTTTTAATTATTTTAAATCTCTTCTAAAATATATATATATATATATATTTTTTTTTTCTATCTTTTAAACCTTAAATTCTTGTGTACCTTCAATTTGAAACTCAGTGACAATTTTATTCTTATAACTATATAGATCAGGTAAAATAACATTACCTTTTATAATTATTATATTCTCTTTCTTTATTTTCTTGATCATTCTTCATGTCAGTGCATTAAAAGTTGCTTAGAAATTGGTTTAAGATCATGAGTATTGATTCTTAGCTTGCTTAATGGAAAAACCCGAGATAAGGAGATTCTATGCTCTCATATTGCAAAAGAGTTAAAAAGCATCCTAGCGGTAGAGACAACTAGACATGGGTATTGATTTTTAACTAGTTTAATGGAAAACACAAAGAAAAGGAGTTTCTGTGCTCCCTTTTGGCAAAGATAGAAAACCAACCAAATGGGAAAATGGTTGCTTAATTCTTATCTCTTCATATTCTAAAAACCATTTGACAAACCATAATCTTTCTTTCCATCGATTGTCATATTTATCTATAGCACTAAGTATCTTTTGTTGCAACCAAGTTTTTGTTTGAAAATGTTGGAAAAATAGGATAAACACCCATTTTAAGGACTCATTTCGTTGGGTTAGAGATATTAAATAAGATGGATCAAGATGAGTTTGTGTATTCATGTGCAAAAAATGGTGCTTAAATGAATGAGAAATTGAGGTTTAAAGTGCACCTATTGGGAGATTTTGCCCCACAATGAATCTACAAATTTTTGAATTATGATTGAATGTTGATTTAATTGATGGATTTAAGGGCAATTGAACTTGAAGAGTTTGTAACTTAAAAAAATTAAAGTTATTGATTTTGAATTGGATTTATAACTAAAAAATTAAATTACGGTTTTAACTTTTCAATTGAATTTATAGCTGAAAAATAAATATGGTTTTAATTTTTCAAATTGTTTTGATTTGGAATTGAATTTGTAACTAAAAAATAAATTGCAAATTTAATTGTCATGAATTGCAAAATTAAATATTCAAATTGTAACCGTTGGTGTTAAATGAAAATTTGAATTTTCAATGTGTAACTGTTAATTGGTTCATGGTTGATTTAAAATATGTTTTGTAACCACCCCACATGAAGACTATAAATTGTTCTCCCTTATGGTAAGGTTTGCTTCCATCTGCCTTATATTAGCTATCGTCACACACATGAACCTAAAATAGTATCAGATGGATGTAAAGATAACATTTCTCAATGGAGAACTAGAGAAAGAAATTGACATGGAGCAGCCAGTGAATTTTGTTTACAAAAAAAAAGGTCAAGAGCTGAAAGTATGTAAGCTCATGAGATTGATCTATGACTTGAAACAATTCTTGAAACAATTCTTCAGACAATGGTACCTCTATTTCCATGAGACGATCATGTCATATGGATTTCAGATGACCAAAAAGGACCATTGTATGTATGTTAAGCTGGTAAAAGATAAGTTAATAATGCTATCTTTACACGTGGACGATATTCAATTGACCGAAAATGACAACGAATTTAAGGTAACCATAAAGTTATGGTTATTCTCAACTTTCGAGATAAAAGATATGAGAGATGTTACCTATATTTTAAGAGTTAAAAATCAATAGAGATCGTTTAAGGAGAATTCTGGTTTCGTCACAAGAGCCATACATTAAAAGATTCTCAAACGATTCTATATGGCTGATTGTAAGCCTATGGGTACTCTCATCTCAAAAGGGTGAAACTCTTTGTCATGAAATATGCCCCAAGACTCCATAAAAGCGTGAAAGAATTGAAAGAATCCTTATTCTAGTACCATCAGAAGTCTCATGCATGTTATGATGTGTACGAGACTTGATATTTGCTATGTAGTTGAACTAAATAGTAAATATCAATCTAATCCTGGACATAAATATTAGATTGCTGTGAAAAGAATTTTAGAAAGAGACTGCTGATTACTCCATGTATTATCAAGGTGGTAATATGCGTTTAATTGGGTATCTAAACACTGATAGGGGAGGTGATTTGGATAAGCGAAAATCTGCATCTGGTTATGCATTTTTTGCTCAACCAATATGCTATTTCTTGAAGTAACAAGAAGCTATCATACATTACGTTGTCCACCACGAAAGTTGTATTCATAGCATGTTCAACTGCAATCTAGGAAGTAATCTGGCTCATGAGATTCTTGAAAAATCTGAATTCAAAATTAATGTGAAGAAGTCAGTTACTGTATACTGTGATAGTTAAACATCAATTGTCTATACTAAAGATATGAAATGTCACAGTAAATCAAAGCACATAGAGACTAAGTATAATTTCGTCAAGGATATAATGATGAAAAGAATGTAACAATTTAGTATGCATTTACACATGAGATGGTATTGGATCCACTCACAAAAGCTGCAACAAGAGATATATTTATATCACATACTAGGTCTTTGAGTTTGTGTAGATTGTGATGTTATAATTGTTACATTAATTTATATCTGTTTTATGATTAGATACGTCATTTTAGTTATATAAAGCTAGCACATATTCATTTCACATAGATTATATATGAAAGTATGTCGTCAGGTTTTGAGATTGGTATTCTTACACGTACAATCGCCTTGGTTGCTAGGAGAGCAAGCTAAGATGAGACACATATATTTTTAGAGAACAAAAATGAAGTTGTTCTCTTAAGGGCTTGAAATATATGAAATGTCGCATTGACTGTAGTCAAAATGAGGTTCTACCTAAAATTAATTATTGAACCGCTCATGATATATCCCCACCATCATGAGAACCTGATTAAGCTAGATGTGAGTTTCTCGATAATAGATGCCAGAAAGGGCAAGCTTTGGAGCTCAAGTTAGGTGCTAGAAAAGCGTCTGAACTAAGATCTGTACAGTGAATAATCTCAATATAAAAGACATACGCGTCCTTATTAAACGATAAGATTCACTGTAACATGCGTTTTATACCGTGTGTGCTTATCGTGACCGACATGGAAAATGAATGAATTTATCCCTAACTCCTCACTGTGTAAGTTCCATTGAAGTTTGTATAAAACTTCTACCTATGTCCTCAATGACTATTCACTTTGTCTCAAAGTAATGAGGTGATGTTTGTATCATTAGTGTGTCTTCTATGGCTATAATAATGCAGCCTATGGGACATTACTATGATGTCAGTCATTTTATTGACCGATAGACGAAAATGAGACAGGAAGATTTAATGAATTTTATTTTGTTCCTATAGTTACTTGTCGCGACAATTTGCAATTTGGAATTGCAATTGTGATTATATGGAATATTGGAGGATCGAGCATGTTAAGGGATTAAATATGCTCGAGCAAATAAAATTGTATTAAATCTGGGACATAATAATGAACAAATTTACAATCTCTTGTATAGCAGTACAACTGAGATTTGAGAGACAAACCACATTGCATATATTATTGTTCATAGGTCACACGGTGTATTTGTCTGTATGAATGCCTGTACTCCTTATCATAAAAGGGTCACCAGTGTTTTCTTTGTGAATTCTATTTGGCTCATCTTGTGTGAGTGAGAGATGTTGGTTTATTGGGTTGTTGGGTCGGGTCCACCTAAGATGATCCAAACCCATGACCCGATCCAAATCTAATCCAAATCTATTTGAATTTGATAAGATCGAATAACCACTGGCGGTTACTGGCTGTTATTGGCGGTTATCAGAAAATAA
Source organism: Nephelium lappaceum (assembly GCA_021234005.1). Taxonomy (NCBI): domain Eukaryota; kingdom Viridiplantae; phylum Streptophyta; class Magnoliopsida; order Sapindales; family Sapindaceae; genus Nephelium; species Nephelium lappaceum. The sequence continues at coordinate 15,157,635 of CM038011.1, read as the reverse complement.
CCGCCACCTCTATAAATACTTGAGGTATTTCATTTGTTGAGAGGATGATGGAAAATCAATTCTAGAAACTTTACATACACATCATACTACATATATGAGAGAAAAGAGAAAACAAATGGCAAGGCAAATTACACTGTGATTTGAAGTTCCTTTCCGACTATGTGATTGGAATCCGACCAGTTGAACAATCCAGGATCCAGAGCAATTTCCGCTACGTAGAAACAGGTACGCTTTCGGTTTCCGTTTTACTGTTTTATAGAATTTATAATGCTATGAATTCTTTCATATCTAATTGTAGCATACAAAATCTTATCATAGTACTAACATATACAACTCGAGTGAGTACTAGTATTTTATCCAACTAGTACCAAAGAACCCACAAAAAGAATCATAGGGGCTCCTCAAATACTTGCAATTCGTTACATCTGACAAAATAATTTTAGAATCATACATTTTAAAACTACAAGTCATATTCCAAATAAATTGCTTCCACATTTTAATTGACAAAAAACTTAATCCGAAATTCTATATGTGGTAGATCATTATAGAATACAAAACATCATTCAGTGCATTAATTAATTTTTACAACTTTAGTGTCTCTGACTCATCAATGTTGAAATCAATATGAAACTAAATTCGAATAATTATTCTATTATCAAGATAAAAAAATAATTATTATGTATTAATTTGTTTTGATTTGTTATCAGGTGTGTGTGTTTGTGAGCATGACAGAAGTGTGTGTGAGATATGGGGAGTTTGTTAACAGGTGCCTTTGCTTTGCTATTTATAGGGAGTGTGGGTTTGTTACCGTTGTAGCAATAGTCATATGCAGAGGCAAAGCTATAATTTGGAGTTGCTAAAGCTTTCATCTGCAGGGGAGAAATCTGTTATATGCAGTGGCAAATCTGTAATTTCATTCAAGGTTGTTTTTGCCTTTTAGTGGCTTTACAGAGGGCATATCTGTCCTTTCACATCATTTTAAAACCAGCAGACTTTTTTCGTTCTCCCATTACAGTCCAACAAGGGTATTTTAGTCTTTTATTGTTTTTTATCACAAAACTACTAAAAATTTAGATGAAAACCACTTTTGGCCAAGGGTAGGGGGTTTGTGGCTAATTTCAAAAGTTGGGATAAAGGTCCATTTATTGTGAAACTCATCCACATTGGTCCCTTTTTAACAAATTCTACATGTCAGAGTCGTTGATGGACTTATCTTCTATTCTGGTAAATTTTTAATACTTATTATTAATCTTAAATGTCTATTTTTAATTTTTCGTAAAGAATTTATTTTTAATTTGTTTAATTATATTTGAATCCTTACTTTATTGATTAATGAGTGTAAAATTGTAATAGACTAAAAAGTGGCATTTAGTTAACTCTTGGTAAGAAGAAAAGACTATGGGAGCAAGTCCATGAACAATAATAATGAAAACACAACAAAAAGGTTTGGCTACATATTCTCTAGTCAAAGTTTGCAAGATAAATAGATATATATTGGCAAAAGCCGACTGCCAGATGAGAAAATAATTCCCAAAAAAAAATGGGAGGGAACCTACACCGATGTAAATTACTATTTCAATTTACATCGGTGCAAAATCTTGATTTACATCAATATAGATCAAAATTTCGTATAAAAAATATATGAAATTCTACATATGTATATATTAGAGATAGAAAAAAATGATGGTTGTGAGATTTTACACATTTTCTCATGCTTGAAAAATGTAAGGATCTGACCCTTGATAAAATTTATATTTATAAAATAAATGTGTCATAAAGGTAAGATGGCAAGCTTAGCTAAAGGTAGCTTATTCATTCTAGTGTTTTGTAACAAAAACATAATTTTTTTCATGACTACATTATCTTTTTTTTTTTTTTAATAATTGAGACTAACCCAAAGTACAACTGTCACTAACAGCTATAAACGTTGAGGTGCGGTCAAGAGATCAACTCTTAGAAATAGAAGAGATCAACCCACAAAAAGTGAGAGAATGATAACCCACAAATGGTGGGAGAGAAAATCTCCACAATCAACAAATGGGGTTAAACGACTTTGAACCCACGACTCACCACAATGAGTGGCTTGTGCCTACCACCGAGCCACAAGGGCTTCCTCATCACTCCACTATCATTTGGTAGAAGAAGTTAAAATTCTAGTAACATTTAACAAACTAAGCATAAATAAACAACAGATTGGCTCTATTATTTCATGCAAACAAGCTGTAAACCCGTAAATATTCATATCACAACCGACACCCATTACTTCAACCTTCGAAGCGGCGCCCAATTTGTTGGAGGACGATGGCGGCGGCGGTGGTGCCGTTGTTGACGAGGGAGATTTCATCGATGTCATCGGCGTTGATGAGGCCTTTGATGGCGGTGCGAGAGCGGAGGATTCCGCTGCGGACAGTGCTGAAATAGAAGTCGTCCGGCTGCTGGAGGGACTTGACCTGCCATTGGCGCTGCGCGGCGAGGACGGAGTTTGGGCAGTTGCCGATCAGCGAGAGAGAGAGAAGAAAGGAGGTTGATAAAGCGAGAGACAGGAGAAGGGACGATCGGCGGCGAACTGAGAGTGCGATCGGCATGTTTGAATGAGAGTGAGAGAAGAACTGAGAGTAGGAGAGAGTGAGAGAAAACTTGAGAGTGAGAAGAACTGCGATCGGCATGTGTCATGTTTGAGTGTATGTTTAGTTTATATATATATATATATATATATATATATGTATATATATTTTAAGTCGGTTTTTGGTTTTTGGCTTCTTGGAGAGGTGGAAGTGATGGTGGTTGTGAGTCGACTCGCCGTTTTGAGGTGAGTGGTTGTCCATGAGTGAGTGCAGGACTCTTTTCTGTAGGTACGCAACTTTTTGTTGGGCTAAATAAATTTAAGGGGAAACTTACACTAAAATACCTTGATCTATCACATTATTATAGTTATGATGCGAGTTTAAACTAAATTATATATAAATACCCTTAACCTGTTTTGACTAACATTGACATGATAGAAAAATTAAAGTTTAAAGAGTAAATGAGTCTTTTTATATATTAAATAAATTAAAAAATAAAAAATAATTTAATTAATTATTTTTTATACAAAACAATTCAATTAATTAATATTATTATTATTTAAAGGGAAAATCTCAAACAATCGACCGTAGTTTACAAAAATATCCATTTTACCACCTCTAGTTTCATTTTTATCAAAAATACCTCCTAACGTTAATAAAAACATTCAAAATACCCCCTGAAAGCGTGTAAAATGACGATAATATCTCTAACGGTGATAGATTCCATTAGATTGTCTTAGTTGACCATTTGACTTCGAGGATAAAAATGGAAATGTAATAAAAAATTAATTGAGATTGATTAAAATAAATTAATACAAATATAATATTTTTTTGAGAAATATAAAAAAATATAATATTAAAATTGAAAATAAATAATCATTTTAAAATATAATAATATAAGAAAAAAAAAAAACTGAAACCATTTCTTCATTTCTTCATTTTCATCTTCTCCTCCATTTCTTCATCTTTGTCTTCTCTTCATCGCCGTCGCCGCCGCTGCCACCGATCATCTTCATATCTTCTTCTCCTCATCGCCGCCTTTGCTGTCACCTATCTCCATTTATGTTCTTCTTCCCTTCCTTTCTTCTTCTTCTTCAACTTCTTCTTCTTCCACTGATCTCATCATCGTTTCCATCGATCTCCACCGTCGATAACTGTGTCGCACTCATCTCTACCACCGTCGAGCCGACACACTTGCCTCCATCCATCTCTACCGCCGATGACTGTGTCGCACCCATCTTCACCACCGTCGAGCCAACACACTCCCTTCTATCTCCACCACTGATGACTGTGTCACACCCATCTCCACCACTGCTGAGCCGACATACTCCCCTCACACAACCAAATTAGACCTCACTGTTCTCTCACCCAGTTGTCCTTCTGTAGAGTCTCTCCTCGCCATCGTTGGTCCCTTACACAAACGACTCTCTCCCTCTCGCTTTCGCCTCGCCGGTCCATCACTCGGATGCACTCTCTCCCTCTAGCTCTCCCCTCGCCGTGCTTTTCCTCGCTGGTGGTTGGCTAGTTACGGTGCTGTGCTTCTCTCTAGTTGATTTTGGTTGCTAATTTTGATTGATTTTGGTTGTTTATTTTGGATGATTTTGATTTTGGTTGGTAATGGTGTTGATGATTGATGATAATTGTGTTGATGATCGATGATAGATGATTGGGTTAATACGGGAGATTTGGGATGATGATAACTGGGTTTCTAGTCGCTGGAAACCCAAATTGGAAACCCAGAAATGGGGGGAGAGAAAAAAGAGAGAGGGAGAGAGAAAAAGAAAAAGAAAGAGGTGGCGGTTGGCGGTAGTAATCTGATGGAGTCTAGGGCTGGTGTGTTGGAGGTTGGTGATAAAGATGGAGGTTGAAGGTGGAGGTTGGTGATGATGGATCTCTTTTTTTAAATCAATTTTTGTATTAGTTTATATTTTTTATTTTAAAAATTATTTTAGAATTATTTTAGTTTTTAAATAAAAATGTTTTTATCAGGGTTTAAATTGTCCTTTTATGATTTTTTAAACTTTTCTATTAGCTTACTAACTATAGGGGGGATTTTGGACAAAAACGAAACTAGTGTTGTAAAATGGATATTTTTTCAAACTACATACGATTTTTTGGGATTATCCCTTATTTAAATAAAAAATTAAAAGAAAAAATTTCTAAAACTCAGATTCATCAGATTCATCGCCATTATCAACATCAACACAAACTTTATTAACAAATCACCATTAACAAACACCAATAGAAACTTTATTAACAAAACACCAAAAACACTCTTCAACATTAACAGAAACTTTACTAACAAAACACTATTAACACCCATCAACACCAAAAACATTCATCAACACACAATTATCATCATCAAACCATCATCATCAACTCATCTTAAGAAACATTTAAACAAATCTTAAGAAAATTTTTTTAAAAAAATATATAAATTAAAGCATCTGGGTTCATCGAACCTAGATTCGACTGGGTTCATAGTCGAATCTGGGTTCGAAAAAACTGGGTTCACGACGAACCCAATCAACCCAAAACCCAGTCGAATCTGGGTTGACAAAGCTAGATTCCACTGGGTTCTTGATTGGGTAAACCTAGTCGAATCTGGGTTCGTCGTGAACCCAGATGCCCAGAAGAACAAGAAGAAGAAAAGAAAAAGAAGAAGAGAAAAAGAAAAGGGAGAGAGTGACGAATCCAAAAATCTCGAAGAAGAAGAAGAAGAAGAAGAAGAGAGAAATATAGAGAGAGAGAGAGAGATTTTGTTTTTTTAGAGAGAGAGAGACATTTTGTTTAAATAATATTCCAAATATTATTTGATATATAAAAAGACCAATTTACCCTTGAGATATTAATTTTACCGTTAATTGATTGTTAGTCAAACCAGATCAAAGATATTTATGTGTAATTTAATTAAAACTCGCATCATGACTGTAATAATTCAATAGGTTTAGGTACTTTAGTGTAATTTGCCCTAAATTTAATGATAGATGTAATCAATGAATAAAGATTTATTATTTGAATTTTTTTATTCTTAAATGTAGTGCAGAAAAAAAAAAAAAAGGCACGAGAGAGAAGTTTAATCGATATTATATATGCATGACCATAGAACCTGGCATCCACATCTGTGTATAACTTATACATCATTTATTCTTTATTGTAAGGGACATTGCTCGGAAGATAAAGTGGTGGTGGGTCACAACAACATATTCAATTGTGAAGTTCCTACTTCCAGTTTCTGGAAGAAGTGGAATTTATTTTATAATCTAACAAATTGACCAAAACCATACTTCCATTTTCAGAGTTGCATTACTAGTAATGGGTCTGGATTGGTTGGGCTGGACTTTATTTCATGCTGAAACAATCTGGATCCTCTTAATATGTGGGTTGTTGCTTCCTTGGCAATTACCATCGGAGATAATTGCTAAGAACACTCTTGGTAATCTTCCTCCAGGAGCTTTCCTAGGTGACTTTGTCATTATCTTGGCGGATAACATCCTTCCTAAGAGGACTCTTGTGCTTGGAGGAAACCAAACTATCTCAAATATTTTGAAACCTTGATCCTTCAACTCATTGCTCAAACAAATAGTACAAAGAACAAATGAAATCCATCAAGTAGTAAATAAAGAAATCCGAATAATGTGACAAAGTGCTTCATTGGTGAAGGATGTTTTAAATGCCATAAATAGTGGAAAATAAACTTAAAGGAAGACAAACCATTTAGATTATATATTTTTCTATCAAAACCATCTCTCAATCTTAAACAAATGGCTCCCATAACAAATAAAAACCATCAGGTAACAAGAAAGAAGAAAGCTCAAGTAGTTGGAAAAACAATATTCAATAATATGAAATTAAAACAGCTTGAAGACTAAATAGACTAACATGGTATATGCGGAGTAACACCACTGTATTACTTTTGTTATGTGCCTAGTTTACAATTCAAGAATATAATTAACAATCGCATCAATTTATCCTTAATATTGCACATTTGGAGATTTAAAATGTTAGTGTGTGTATATATATATGCCAGCACAATATTTATCCGCAATGGCCATCAAATAATTAATTTTCAAAATAAAAAGCATTGTTGCATAAAATAAAATCAAATGTGAGAAAACATATATATATATATGTACAGTAGTAGATGCAAAAAATTTGTTCGGGGGACACATGAACAAAATAATAAAAACATAAAAAATTAAGATCATATTAAATATATAATATTTGTATATAAAACAAAGTTTGATAGCGTAATATAGTTGTTTAAAAAAATACTTATACATATAACATAATATAGTTGTTTAAAAAAAAAAAAAAAGATAACATAATATAGTCAAATAAAATGAAAATATATATCATACTTAAACAAAGTAAGTAGTCTTATAAATAGTCTTACGCTTAAAATTTATAATGAAATTATTAAAATAAATAAAAATAAAAAATTCAAAAAAGAAAAATAACATAAAATACCTAAAGTTATAATAAACTAAAACTATAAAGTTAAAAAAATATTAAAAAATTTGAATCATAACAATACATGGACAATTTTAATACAATAACTTAAATCTTAAATTTTAAGATTTTAAGATTTATTGATGAGATATATATTAAATTTAAATTATTAAAAATAAATAAATTTAAAAAAAAAATAAACTTAGTAGGTTAACCTGATATTATAAGTGATAAGATGTCGAGTGAAGATAAAGAAATACCATGTAAAGAAGAAGAGAAAAAAATCGATATAAGAAAAGTAATAAAAATTTAATTATATTATAAACAAAAATAATGAATGATAATATTGAAAAAAAAGGGAAATAATAAACAATAAATTGAATCAGAATAATATATGGATAATTTTAATACAATAATTTAAATCTTAAAATTTAAGATTTTAGGATTTATCGATCAGATGTATATTAAATTTAAATTATTAAAAATAAATAAATTTTAAAAAGTAATAAATTTAGTAGATTAATCTGATATTATAAGTAATAAGATGTTTAAGTAAAGATTAAGAAATACCATGTAAAGAAGAAAAGGAAAAATGTAGATATAAGAAAAGTAACAAAAAAATTAATAAAGGAAAATAATTATTACAGAAATAATAAACAATTAAAAAATAATAAAAACGAAGTGGACACCTCACAACAAAACAAAACAAAACAGGAAGAATATCAACAAAAATTAATAAAACAGTTCAAAGTCAAACATACTTTCCAAGTCATTGTTCCAAACTCCACCACACAGTTTGTCTTTTTTTAAAAAAAAAAAAAAAAAAATGAAAAAAGCAACTCCACACGCGTAGTTTTGTCATTTTTTTTTTGAAAAAAACAAAGGCAAATGAGAAAAAGCAACTCTACACACACAGTTATGTCATTTATTAAAAAAAAAACATGTCTTGTCTGGCCCTTAGGTAGGTCTGCCTCTTTATACATATTAAAAGACTACCTCAGTAGCATAACTCTAATCAAATTGAGTTGTACAAACAACAAAACCTTTCATGTTCCAGCGGAACACAGTTGTGAAATATTATTTAAGATGTTCTTGGCAGATGAGCACATGAAAAAAAGTTTTCTCAAAAGAAATCATTAATACATAATGCAAGTATCTAATACTAGTTTTAAAACTCTCCTTCATTACTTTTATCAATGAAAAAAAAATAAAAATTCTTGATGCAAAGACCCGCCCCACTTTCAATATAATACAAAATCCAACTCATTTGTAACAAATTGTGGCAAGCCTTCATGTGCTGCCACCAAATTCTCTCAATAGAAACTCCAGCTAATTCTATAAAACCAACTCATGAAATCCACGAGCATTATTTTCATGTCTCACCTTATTAATTTTCCCAAGTAAATGAGAATGAAGAACCGAGATGCAAAAGCAAACAAAGTTTGCATTCTTGCTATCGACTCTCTATAACTAAACTAGAACCTCACACGTAAAATTGCAAACGAGATAGTAATACTGTCAAAAACACTTATCTCATTAACATCTAGTGTGTTTACTTTATGGATTAGAAAATAAAAATAAAGAATATAAATAATTGATGATGTTTACTTACTCTAAAATCATTCCATAATAAGAATGAAATTATAGATCTCACATGAATTGGGATTTATGGAATGGAAATCTCATTCTCTCCGTCCAATTTGGAAATCTCATTCTCATTCTCTTTTACAGCGTAAAAAGTCTCTTAAACCTTTTTTAAAAAAAATGACATAGATGCACAATATATATTAAATCACGACTTTATATATATATATATATATATGCTTACAATAATATTGTTAATTTTTTTTTTTAACAATATTATTGTAAGCATATTTTCATGTAACATTATATGTATATAAATCACGACTTGATATATGATATAGATGTATAATATGTTCTTTAAAAAAAAGAAAGAAAGAAAAAGTAGATACACAATATGCTTACAACAATACTATTAAAAAAAGTTTTTATTAGCCTATTAAGACGAGTTACATAACAAAAATATGGCACTACATTTCAAACACAATTTTGCATATTATAAGTAATCCATAATTTTAATCATGCAATGACATTTTTGTAACTTGTAATTAATTTATTCTAATTCCAAAATTAAGTAAACAGCTTAATGGGAATGCTGCTGATTCCAATTCTAATTTCTATAATTGAAGTAAATAACTTATTCTGATTCTGAGATATTATTCTAATTCTAAACCATTACGATTTCAGATTATTCTGATTTTCATTCCGTTTTTTATAGTTGAAATAAACACAACACTAGAGTATTCCTTTTACATGCCATATTGACCAATGATTTAGGCAATGGCTTGTGTGTGCAATGGACATTAAGCAAAATAGCACATATCAACTAAAACTACACTTATAATCAGAGTCCTAAAGTTCAGGTTATGAAAATATAGATCATTTTATAGTGTAGCAAAAGATTGTTTCGAATTCGAAATGAATAAAATCAAAATAGCTTGATGAACTAAACATGAAGTTTTATTATCAAAGAAAAATCATGCATAACATCCTAAACACAAACAACTCAAACCTATTTATAATATTTCTAACCCTAATCTTAATAGGACTCCTAAACTAATAAGGAAACTTAATTAATAGGTTCCTAAACTTATAAGGAAATAAATATTCTTGACTAACAAGTATTTAATTTCTATTTTTTTAGTTTTATTTTTTTGAGAAATTTAACTTCCTAATTTGAAACTAATTGAAATAGTTGAAATTCTTCCTATTCCTAATTTGTCATACATCAAATCCCCTCCTCTTGAAAAAACTTGTTTTCAAGTTTTATGGTTGCAAAGATAACTTATTCGGAGGAAAATACTCGAAGATTTTTGCAACATTAGGTCCCACCAATCATGCCACTCAAAAGCACTTTGGTTACCCCTTTTAAACACTCAAGATAGGTCGGGTTGACGAGTTAGGTTGGGTTGATGTGGAGAATGTCAGGTTGCTGGGCCACGGATCTTCTCAAACCAATTTTGTTCGTCATCAATTTGACTTTTGTTGTCGTAGGGTCACCGGCCCTTGCTATCTCTGTTCCAGCTTCCATTGGCTCTAATCTAGGATAGGTCTCATGGATCTTGGTGTCTAAGGTAAGGAAACAGATCATAGGTGTATGAATTAGTGTTATATAGGTAGGGATCTACAAGGGAATCATCGGGAGGACCTCGTCGGCCTGGTAGGTAAGCTGATCCAACGACGCGTAGGCAGTAAGGTCATAAATCTGGTTGAAAGGAGGGTCGCACAGGTGCTATTGTTAGAATTGGGTCATGTGTAAGTTCAAAGTGCAGATTCAGCTATGCGAGTCTTGTTTGGTTGTATTCCAAGGGTGTGAAGCGACAATCGAACCTATGTGTGAACTAGAGGGGTTAGTCACATGTCCGCAGGTCTCCTTACGACTTGAGCATCTTATGCAGGTCTATAAGATTGTTTGTGCTCAATTCTAGGTCGCTTTTTTCATTGTTATCTCCAACATCCTCACCGGTGGTTGCCATCAAGGCACCTGGCAGGTCAGGTTGCTTGTCACTAGCAATGCATCTAACATTGAAAGTCAATGCAACAAGAGTCTGCTGAAGACTTAGAAGCGTTTCATCCACTCCGTCGAGTCGTTGCTCGATCATTGCGAACCGCCGTTCATTGTCGATGGTTTGTTGTCCACTTAAACCAATATCAACTATCAGTTGAGGGCAAACCATGCTCTGACACTAATTTTGGTGCCATGGAAGATTATTTCGAAATTGAAATAAATAAAATCAAAACAACATGATAGAGCTAAAACTTGAAGTTTTATTATCAAAGAAAAATAATGAATAACACATTGAACATAAACAACTCAAACCTATTTATAATATTTCTAACTCTAATCTTAATAGGACTCCTAAATTAATAAGAAAACTTAATTATTGGGTTCCTAAACTAATGCGAAAATAAATATTTTTGACTAACAAGTATTTAACTTCTTAATTTGAACTAATTAATTGAAATAGGAAAGCTTAAAATTAAAGAAATTCTTTCTATTCTTAATTTGTCCTACATCATTTTGTCAAATCCAAAGCCAAGAGATTAGTTTAGCTTTGCGTTTCCCATACCATTAAGAAGAGTATGAACTTAAAATCAAACGTCAGATAATGCTATGTCGATACAACAGTTACAAACACTTACGTAGAAAGCATATAAAACTACCGACTTGAACTATTAACTATACAAACCATACCATCAAGAGACCACTTCAGATTCCACAAATTAGCCTCCACAATAAAAGGCCAAAAAAGTATAACATATACAACAGCTAATCAGAAGCAAGATTACAACAACCCATAAGTAGAGCTTAAACACCACTGTTCTAACCAAAGTTCAAAGAATCATAGATGTGAATCAACCCAGTGATGGTATGAAGAAGCAAGACTTGATGACCAACACAAATACATTGAATAAGAGAAACAAAGAACAACCAAAATTAATTCAAACTCTATTAACAATATCCAGTATACTTTAATTATCAATTAAACTCCATTTGCACAGTTAAGGATGAAAACTAGAATTAATCCACTTCATTTGATTCTCCTAGGAAGCCATCCACCACACAAGCAGTTTAATGTAAATATCATACCATGACAAACTGTCTCAAAACCATTATTAAAAGGGTTGTATAAAAGGGCCAATTTCAATAGTGATTCTGACAAGGTAGAACCCAATAAACATCTCCTAATGGCAAAACACACAATATGTTAAGGCGAACCAATTTCATCTGTAGTAGTTAAACTTATAAACATCTTGGCCAATTGCCACATCTACGTTATAATCACATGTGAACTTGCAATTGCTTAAAATGTGATTAATCTCTTTCAAATATTAATTTCACGGTAGTAAAACAAAAGAAGAAAAGTTGGTTTTCTCCCTACTCTCTCTTACAAAATAACAACTGATAACGCCCTAGTGTAAAGAAACATTTCGCTAATTAAGACCAAGTCACACTCCACTACACAAAAACAAGTCACCAATCGCCAATTTCTATCATACACGAGTTATAGAATGAAACAAAACACCAGAGACATTACATATTAACAGAACACGATTAGTCATGAATAACAGTAGGAAAAACATAACATCTTATGTTGTTTGCAGTGGCTTCCTTTACCCAAAAATCAACCTCTCCATCACCACCTAACACATCCCTAGTAGAATCTGTATAAGCATGATCGTTTTCGTAATTGATGATGAAGAAGATGAATCGTCGACAGTGACATTGCAAAACCAATAAAAGAGCTTGTAGTGATGTAGGTTGAGGTCGACGATCATGTGGCAGCGAAAAATCATTGTATTTTGAACACCCTACAACATTTAATACATTAGCTATGGAGTCGAAGAAAAAGGAAGAGATCATGAATGATCTCAAGAAGTTTAGAGGAGGAAAAGAAATAAATTTCTATGTATGAATGTTGTAGTTTGTATTCTTAGAATAACTATTGCATTGTGGTGGTGGAAGCTGGAGCTCATCAGTAGCTGTTGGATTTGATTTGCAACCTGTGTCTAGGGAAGGTTTGTAAAATTTTTGTCTTAGATTGGCTGGCTTTTAGTCATAATCCTTCTATTATTTTTATTATCACTAAATGAATGATTTATTACAGTGTAAATTATTTTTAAAGTGGGTTTCAACATTTATTTTTTAATCGATGTCTATATTGGTATAATTCAAGTAAGAATTTGAATGACAATTTTAGTTTGTTTGCTTGCTAACTTTGAAGTATCATATACATATTGATTTTTTCGACAGAGATTGCCTTAGGATTTTACAAAATGAAATTTTATTATACTTTTGTTACCAACTTACTTCATTGTTTTTCTGAATCTTTTCAAACTTGTTTATCCTTAAGCTTTCGAGCAACTGGTTTCTGACATTGACAATAAAACTAAAGAGTCAATTGCCATGACAAAAGATGAAACCATGGTCACATTCATTGGAAAGGTAAAACCAAAATCATTTTAGATATAACTATAAGACTACATAAGATAATCTCCAAAGGAACTCCCTAAATGTTAACTTTTTAGCTAAAATGATTTAAAAAAAAAAAAAACTATTTTAGTTAATAGTATATTTTTTCAAAAAGAAAATTGTTTGATTTATAATAAATTAAGTATTAAAATAATAGATGAAAGAGTTTGGCTCTGACTTTCTTGCTCTCTATATTGAAATGGCTAAGGTGATTCGACTTTTTCAAAATAGCTTACACTATGAAGAGTGGTTTGAATTAATAAAGTATCACATCATTAGCTTTCTTGGCTGAGGACAGTAGATAGCTAATATGGTTGAAAATATTCTAATACAAACACATAAAATGAATATAATCAATAATACAACACAAATTTTTTACGTGGACAACCCATAATGGGAAAAAAACCACAATAGTCCAAATGACTATAGAAAAATATTACAACATGTAAAATTGTTACAATTCAATATTATCTTTGTAACCCGAAAGTCCATCACCCAATCTATATAACCAAGGTCTAACTCCCATGACTCTCTTTAATTTTTTTGTCTGTCACTCGCTGTTTCCCTAGATGTGTTGCCCAAGTTGTTCTCAAATAAAGAAAAACCCCCGATTTATAAATTATGATTTTCTTGGTCCCAAAATAATCTTCCACATGAAAATAGAAGTTCACGCACATGCCACACATCACCAAGCACCTTTCAAAAGTTGTAGGAGCATCCACTGCAAGCCCTAGAAAGACACCACATGCATCCTTATGCACTTGCCTTTCCTTGGCACACACTCGATCAGTCAACTTCCAGTGCTGCGTGACAGCCCCTCGGGCCTCCGATTTCCACATTGTATTCATTGTTATCTTTCTAGATCTCTCAAGCACCTCTTTCAAACAACACCTTATTCACATCAATCTAACTTCATCTGAGTCACTTGGGTCACCTAGAAAAACAAGTTAAATTTCCAACACACATAACTGTTTTGAAGCAAAGATGATATTCATGAAAAAGTAGAGCTTAGTAGGTAAGACTGCTTACCTGAAAAGGCCACAATTATCCTAAATCACATAAAACAAATTGTCCAACTCGGGTTCAAATGTGAATGATGAGCTCAAACCTCTTTAGTGCATTGCCCTTTCTATAATTAAAAGTACAAAAATAGAAACAATATTAGTATGATAAGGTACTCAAAATAATCCTTTAAATGTTATATTCTTAGATGTTTTTTGCATTTTAATGTAATAATAATTACTGAAATTCGAAAATATGTTTTAGAATGTTTTCATTCTCCATAAACGGTTTTAATAAAAAATGTGAACCAAATGTGAGAATCTTGCAAAATTAACCCATCCAAGGCCTGAAAGTAATAAAATATCTTAATGACGGCCAAGCCCAAAAAACTCTCAGCTGACTTTCTTCTTCTTGGAACCCTCAAATCAGTTCATTAGTTCCAGTTACAAAAAAAATTTCACCAGTTCTGATCTCTTTGATTATCTTTCCACTGAAAACACTCACACTCTCTCTCTGTCAACTCAACCAATAAAGGCAACTCTAAACACACACACACACAGCATCTCGCCCTCAACTCACTCTCAACCTCCGATTCAATTCACTCGGTCTCCACTTCTCTGCTCGGTCCCGCCCTCCTCGCTCGCTTCTGGCCGTCAAAGCCGGTCCAACAGATAGCAAAAAACTCATCCAAATGAAGCAGCAATGAACCAAGAGAGACGATAATGTTACCGGGGTGTGAATACAATCACTGGCTGATTGTTATGGAGTTCCCCAAAGACCCTGCTCCCACTAGAGAGCAAATGATCGCCGCTTATCTCAATACTCTCGCTACTGTGCTTGGAAGGTCCTTCTTTGGTTTTTATTTTTATTTTTATTATTTTTTTATTTTTTAGTTAATGAGAAAAGCTTTTATTTTGTTTCATGTTAAAATGTTTCTGGGCTTTTTTGCTTTTATGATTTTGTTTACATTGATGATGAGGATCCTTTTGTTGGGTGGTTTGTTGTTTTTCAGAAGAAAATATTTGGTTTTAATTGTTTGTAGTTGAAAGAGTAGTTCTTGGAAAGTGATAAGTTTCAAAATTCAATCAAAGTTTCTTCCTTTGTTGTGTGTGTGTGTGTGAATGTTTTAGCTTTATATATGCATAGAATAATTGATAATGAATGGACTTATTGTGAATGAATTGAGTATTCAGAGCAAAAGTGATGATTTTGTTAGATATATGTTAAGATTTTATGTGAGCTTCATGGTTGTATGGCCATTGGAAGGAGAAAAGAAGAAGAAGAAATGTAGGGTGGATGGTTTTTCTGGAACATTTTCGACTGGGAGAAAGAAGTCTTTAATGAGGACTGAGGAGATGAGACTTATTTTTTCTGTTTGTTCATTATCAGTTTATTTATCAGCATTGAGAATTTTATCTATTTGTTTGACCAAATGTAATAATTCAATTTCATATATGTATAATAAAATGTATGAATGAGCATACTTTAAATGCCCTACAAATTGCGTCTTTTGTAGACTTAGATATGTAAAGTATGTGAACTTAGACTAGCAAATAATGGCAGGATTCAGGAATCACGTATAATGACTATAAAATATTCTTTTAGGAATGTTTTCGACTGGAACATAGGAGCCTTAAATGAAGAGATGTGATGTTTTTTCAATTAGTTGACAAAGCAAATCATTTGTCGACATTATTTGAAACTTTTTCTGTTTTGCTTCAATTGAACATAATCCAAACAAATTAAAATGTAAACATAGGCCATATTTTCTAGCTAATTGTAACAATTCAAATAAATATTTGATTATGGAAAAGCAAGGAAAAAACTGAAGTGCAGAGGAGATGAGAAAATTTGAAGAATCTAGGTGTACCTTCTCAATATATTGTTGTTCTATGGTAGTATTGAGGTCACCTTCCCAACATCCTCCATTCTCTGTTTCTACCATTTGTAGAGTGTGTAGTCTAGGTGTGTTCAAATCTCCTTGAGAAAAAATTTTCATATTTGGGCATTGTCTCACAGCTACTTCTTGAAGGAATGGAAATTCAATCGTGCAACTCCCCGAGTAGAAGATTGTAAGGCTTGGTAAATGATTGAGTCCCAAATATTTCAGTTGGTTGAAAATGATACAATCTTCTGCTTCACCTTCCTCATGTGCTATGATTTCTTCTATCTTTTTGCATTCTGTTATCTCCATTCTTGTAAGTTGCACTAGACTTTTGGCTGTTGAGGATGCTACTAAATTGCACAATTCATTACAATTTGACACTTCCAAAGTTATTAGATTTTTGAAAGACATTGTGAATGACACCAAACTTCTTATGTTATGACATTCTGAAACCCGTAGAGTTGCCAAAATTTGAGAAACTTTATCAAATTCAGAATATGTCTCCCATAGAAGTGAGTCAGACAATCGATGGAGTTCTAATAAGCTCAATTTATTAGATAACTCATAATGTTTTTCCTTACAAACAAGCCCTTCAGATAAGAATAATTCCCTGAGACAACCATTATAAATGGCAAGAGATGTAACTTTGGGCAATTTGCAAAGGAAACATGAAGGGCAAATGGCACTTTCCATAAATGGGCCTGACAACTCAAGGCCATTTATCTTGCACGAGTACTCTGAAAACTTTCCATATGACATCTCGTTTACAAGACAATTCCAATCCAACTCCAATTGATTCAAGCTAGGGAATGCAATCTAGAAAATACACCAAAATATCATTAAGTTCATTCACCTTCGCAAATATCTTTGCAACTTAATTTAGAATCAACATTATCAAATAAACACTTGAAACATTTAAAAAAAAAAACACATTATATTTTCATGTTTAAATAATCGAATGAGATCTAGGTCAATTTTATATTTGTTGATAATCCAAACATATTTAAAGTTCTCCTAATCTATATAACTTGATTGTTTATGGAATCTGATACTTAAGTTTTATTTGGTAGTTGATCTCGGATATTATAATTAATATTGACCATTGCTTGAAAATTATAATATTATTAATAAAGTTTAAAGCCACATTTCGTATTATTGTTAAATTGAGTAAGGATTCTCTGTCAATGTTGACATGATGCTAACATTTTTTATGAAATAAGTTTAAGTTTGAGTAATGTAAGGGAGAAAAAATATAACAATTTTGATCATTCATTATTTTTTTTACTGATATATCAATGAATTATCAAAAACTTAGCAAAAAAAATGATGGTAGAGAATCCTTACTCTGTTAAATTATATCGAAATTAAACCAATGCTATTTTACAGTACACTTACAAATAAACACTTAAAGTTAACTAGTCATGGTCATTCTAAACAAACATTTTAGTAAATGGTCTGCCAGTATTTTTCACTAAAAATTAGGGGAGGATTAGGTTTTTATTAGAATTAGAATTTGATTTTCCATTTTTTAGAACTTTTTCAATAATGTTGGATGTAGAACTTTAATATTTGTGTATAAATGTTATAAATTTAAGTAGTTAGGGTTCATACCTTATCAACTAAGAATAGGGGCTGTCCACTTGGGATATCATGTTGGCTCTCCCCATGACTTTGAAATTCTGCAGCAAGCATCTCCACTTCATTGCATCTCCACACTAATAACTTCTCTAACATTGGCCATTTTGAAATGTACAACCCTGAATGGAAACTTTTTAGTCTTGATAGATCACACAGCAGTAGCTTTGTTAATTTAGGAAACACGAATTTGGGGACTGCTTCCACTTCATCTTCCTTGGCAATAATTTCCTCCATTATGCAATAACCTATATAGAGCTCTTGCAGTTGTTCAAGACCTCTAGCTATAATAGCTGGAAAGAGACTTTTCAGACTGTCACAATATGTAATTGCTATTGAGTGTAGATTTTGAGAGGATAGAATAACTTGGGAGTCCATATTCCATACATGCTTCAGCTTTGGCAAATTACATAACAGTAATGCTTTCAATTGAGCTGCAGCTATACCATGTGTTTTCTTGCTACCAAAAGCTTCTAGTTCAAATATCTCTTCTACTGAATCACATTCTAATACCACCAATGCCTCTAGACTTTGAAGTCTTCCAAGCATATTTGATGGAAAAACATCAAATAGCTTATTACAACCACTTACATCAAATAATTCTAATTTGCAAAAGGAATCCGAATAGAGTTGATTGTGCCACACTTTTCTTAGGTTATCCATTTGCTTTATTCGCAATTCCTTTAAATTAGAGAGTTGCACCTGAAGAATTTAATTAATTGCATTAGTAACAGCCCATTATTTTCAAATGAAACACCGTTATAGAATGATAAATCAAACTTAAATTCTAATTGAAGAAAAAAAAAAGCTATCTAGTGGAGAGTAAACAAAGAAGAAAAGACATTGAAGCAAAAAGAGGAACAAATGATCACCTTTTCATCAAAGAAAGGTTGAATGTCAGCCTCCAGGTTCTCCTTTGAGTTCATTGTACAACATTCAGTGCTTGTCGTCATGTTTGCACATAAAGAATTGGAAATGAATGTTTTCATAGTTTGGCAATTTTTGATACACAGTTTTGACAAGGAGGACAGATCAATTAAATTCCCGATCAAGTTGCAGAACCTTGTAAGTTTTGGAAGATCCTCAAGATGCAGATAGTGAAGAACAGGAAACAACACCCCATTTGGCCTTTCTACTTCTGTAACTATTACCACTTCCATAAGCTTATAGTTGACTATCTCAAGCTCGACAAGTTGGACTAGACTTTTAACCATAGAAGACGAGAGTAAATGTTCTAAATTACACAAACCGTGAATGAGCAAGCGTGTTAAATTGTGAAGAAATGAAGATGCTACCAGAAATTGGTTGTTCCATATCACTTCAGAGATAGACTCCAGTATCAAGTTACCTAAAGAGGGCATTGAGACCTGCAGATGAAATTATTGTTTTATAAGCAACCCGTTAAAATAACTCTCTCAAATAGATAATTAGAACAATTGTTGTCTCATCATGGTCTAATTATAGCTCTTTCGGTTTTGATAATAGTAAACTTATCAGGTAATCAAGTTCTTTAGACATTCAAAAGAGGAACAATATTTCTCACTTTGAAGGTTACCTATGTACATTACTAAGAAAAATCATTTTCCAGAGTAAGACTAGGGACTTGTGATTTGATTTAACTCTAAATTGTTTACAAAATAAATCAGATCTATCGAAATTCAAGTATTGTTATTTTTTATCAACTGCACAGAGCCAAAAAAAAAAGTCACCTTTTCATCATAAAGAGGATGTACGCCAGTGCAAGAGTTCGGTTTTCCCTGTTCCTTGCCAACGATTATAGTCTCACACATTGATCCAAAGACGAATGTCTTTAGATTCAGACAATCATTAATCCAAAGTTCTCTCAAGGTGGGGAATTCAATTGAATTTCCAGAGCCAATTCTTGTAAGTTTTGGAAGTCCTTTCATCCCCAAAATGGATAATTTTGGGAAAATCATCTTAACTAATCTTTCTTCTCCTGCAAATTCTTCTGTTTTAAATATTCCTTCCATTGATTTACAGTTTCGTATCTCAAGTTTTCATAGTTGCATAAAACTTTGAACCGTAGAATATGAAAAAAGAAATTCCAAACCACCACACTCCTCCACTGTCAACTCTGTTAAAGTTCGACATAAAGAAGATATAGCTGGGAGTTGATCGAGCCATCTGCATTCAAGGTTAATCGAGGACAATTTCAACTTCTCCAACCTTGGAAACAAGTCCTGCAATCAAAATTCCACTTTTGTTAAAGGATTTAAAAGTTTTGTCTTCTCACTTACCAACGCCATGATAAAATATAAAAAGCACAAGAAGTAAAAGAAAACATACATTTTGATTTAAAAAATGAATGAAATTATCCGGATCATCTACAGCAAGTGTTCCTTGAAATCCCACATTAGGTGTAAGCATGTTTACACCAAATCTTGTGAGACGTGGTAGGCATTGTAGTGTCATGGTGCGCAGTTGAGCGAACTCAATCTTACTAATTTATTCACTTTCGTGGAATTGTCTGTTTCCCTCAAAAACAATATCTTCTAGCTTTTTACAATGAGTCACTTTAATTTTTTGAAGCTGTGAAAGGTTTCCGGCCATGGGCAATGTGAGATGCTTCAATTTATTACACTTTTCAACTTTGATGACTTTTATTGTAAGTTGGCCGTGATAAATCTTCTCCACGTTGATCAAATTATGAAGGATGAGTGACTCTAGCCTTTGAGGAAAGACATAGAATAATCCCCATCCAAGTGAGTTGTTAATGTACTGTATTTGAGGAGCATTTTGGATATGAAGATG
Organism: Nephelium lappaceum; assembly: GCA_021234005.1. Taxonomy (NCBI): domain Eukaryota; kingdom Viridiplantae; phylum Streptophyta; class Magnoliopsida; order Sapindales; family Sapindaceae; genus Nephelium; species Nephelium lappaceum. The sequence continues at coordinate 15,137,270 of CM038011.1, read as the reverse complement.
CTTCAATTGTTGAAAACCTTCCCCATTAAGTTCCTGATGAACATTCTTAACACCCTTAGGTTCATCTAGATAGAGATCTTCAACGTTGTTCAGCAAAACTTTAATCTCATCGCAGAAGAAAGGGCTACTGTTCAATTTGAGTTTGAACACCCTTGAAGTTAAATCTTTGTCAGACCATTTCCACACATCACCGATAAATATTCTATATATTTCCAACTTTTCAAAGACCAAATCACGAGGCATAATCTGAGCTTCAAGAACATGCACTTCTAAAGTTGTCAAGTTAGACAATTTCTTTAACTCAACAAGACTTGCATTATGGTGTCTATCAACATCCCATTGAACAAAGCTGTTACCCATATAGAGCTCTTCCAATCGAGTCAAGCTTGATAAGACATTTGGTATGATTACTTTAAGTTTTGAACAATTCCTCAAATTTAACATTTTTAAACGAGTCAATTGTCCAATTTCTCTAGGCAATTGCTCAATTTCAGACTTAAAAAAACTTAGAATTTCTAATTTCTTTAGCTCTCCAATAATTGCTATATCTCCAATCAAGCATTGATCTAAACACAAGGTTTGGAGGTTTGTTAGCTCGCAAAGCGATGAAGGTAATGACAACGAATCAAATCTAGTTAAATCTAGAACTTTAAGTTCTTTTGCATTGTTGGAAAAGGCACCTGGAATTTGTAAAGCGAGCAGCTCAAACTGGGACAAAAGAAAGAACTTTAGACTTGGAAATTCCAACATTTCAGGAAGCTCTTTAATATTTCCACCACGATGACACACAGCAATTGAATCTTTGGGCAGTTTCTCCTCTAGCATTTCTTTAATGCTAGTAACATTTTGAATATTAAACATGAGCTTATCATTGGATGATGCAATTGAAACTGCAACAGCATGAATGATGTCATGCATTTTGACAAAACCCTTAGCATTACCATCCAATAACAAACATGAAGCTTTGAGATTACCGATCAACGCATCCATCCTATTCCTTGTATCTTGCATCGTATCAACTGCTTTGAACAAGCTCAAACCCATACTATACTTGAATAAGTCATTAATATGACAAAGTGCGCCACCTAAGCCACAAAGCAGGAACAACGATTGTTCCTCAGGGCCCAAGGTATTGTAACTCAATTCTATGGTTGAACACACACTTTTCTCCATTCCTTTGATGGGCTTTGGGCTAGACTTTCTTAGCCATTGCAAGGCATTCTTCTAATCAGATAGATCTTTGTTTTTCAGAGCATTTGCAATTGTTGTAATTGTAATCGGTAATCCAGCACATTTTCTTACTATCTCATCTGCAATAGGGTTGAAATCAGCTTTTCCTTTTGAATGATTGACAATCTTCCAAAATAAATTCGTTGCTTCTATACTTGACAAAATGTCAATGAAGAAATTCTTTTGGGTATTCATATCATTATGTAATACATCTAGATCTCTAGATGTCAACAATAGTTTCCATTTCCTCCGATTAGCATTTCTTCCTCTTTGGTCTCCTTCTTGTGTGACACCTGACTTCTCATCATTCCAAAACGGAATCCCAACAGCATCCAAATCAAGCTTCTCCCAAATGTTATCTAAAATAAGAAGAACACTAATTTCATCCTTCAACCTCTCACGTAATTGAGCAGCTCTTCCTGGCAGGCCCTCCTTATCAAGTTTCAAACCCGATTCATCAGCAATGTCTCCTTGAAGAGATTTGATGTCAGGGGTCTGTGTCACCTCAGCCATAACTACGACATCAAATAACTTGTCTGTAATGGCTTGAGCAAGAACTCTTTTGACAAGTGTGGTTTTACCCACACCCCCCATGCCCCACACATCAATCAAGTTGACATCTTCATCCGCTAATGCCTCCATAATATCCTCAAAAACCAGCATTCTTGAGTCAAAGTCTTCATAGCCTCTAGTATACACAGATTCCGTTCTTTGAATGGCAGGACGGTATGAAACTTTCTGAAATGTTCCTTTTTCCAAGAGGCTCATACCCTCCTTTGTTGTCTTCTCTGCTTTCTTACTGAGAGAGTAACGCGTTATCAGATTGGAGCAGAAGCCAATAAAACACAGCTTCCCTGCTTTGTCTTGCTCATCAATGATAGGTTTCACAACCTTTTCAGCAAACTCATCCGTGCTTTTCATCCAATCCTCGACAAACTTTTCGATCTCTTCGCCTTGTCTCTTAGCCTCATCAACAGAATGCTGCACACTCTCTCTTTGATTAGTCAGCTTCTGAACTTGTTGCTTCAGCTCCTCCATGTTGGTCTTGTACTTGAAGGGATAACATATCTGCTTCCCAATAGGAACAACCAATACCTCTGCAACTTTTGCTGCAATTGAAATAGCTACCTCCACCATTTTCTTTTCTTTTCTTTTCTTTTTTTTTGGTAATTTTTCTCACTCTCTTTTTTTAGACAGAAACAAACTGAAGATGATAACAAAATTGTTTTTTTTTTTCAATAACAAACCGAAAATTAGATTTTTTTTTTCTTTTTCTTTTTCAAAGCTATTCTTGAATCAACAGAAATATAGAAGAAATGTGCAATAAACAGAATGTTTTAACAACAGATTAAAAATTAAAAAAAAAAAAAAATAACAATAAACAGGTGTTTGATTTTTTTTTTTTTATTTTTTTTTTTTTAGCTCTTTTTGGTTTTTTCCTTTTATAATGCTAAAGTGGATGGATGCTAGTAAAGCTAATAAAATGAGAAAAAACCAAATTAAGTGACGTGATAACAAATGAAACAGAATAATTAAACTAGCAAAAATGAGGACCAAAACAAACCTCTCTCAGTAGCTAGAGATCTGAGCTTTTGCTTTGTGAGAATCACGAATGTAAAACAACGGCTTTCACTTTGTATGAAGATTTTCTAAACCAGGCAAACAGATAGCCAAAGACGAATATGAAGTGATCAGAAGACTAATAGATAAAACAAGTCTTCTTATGAGTCAGTCAATGCACAAGTCTACTTCAAGTCGTCTCATCTATGCAAATTAAGATAAGTGTTGTGTGGTCATCGATACTTGATATATATCTTGTACCGTCGTAATCTCACTTAATTTCTTAGACATATTTTGTGTGGTGGCAATTGAATTCAAATTATTTGATCTAATTTGATACAAAAAATTTTAATTTTTAAAAAAATATCATTTACGATATAATTATTGAAATCTAATTAATATCAAATTAAATAAGGATTCTATAATAGACCGTAATTAAATAAATCTGAATATTTAGGAGTCTGAATCCGGTTTCCGCTTCCTAATATAGTGCACCGTTGAACAGTATAGATAAAAGTATCATTCGAAAAAATCTAAGGTTGGATCCGATTGGAGTTATTGGAATCCATTTTGAGTTTGGAACTATCCATATTCAATTTCAGAAATTAGATTTCGAATCTTGAAAGGGAACAAAAGAACAAATTGCATCACTGTGTAAATGTTACATGGAAATGCGTGTTCTTATTGTCTTGTAGCATATGCATGCTCAAATAAGTGCTCTGACTTACACGTTCTGTGTGAATGCAAACGTACGTGTTGTGCCACCAACAATTATAGTTAAACTTTAACGCAAGGGAAATACTCAAATAAGAAAAAAAGAAACATAGAGGCTAGAACAATGAAAACAATTTCACCAAAGTCTCAAATATTTCAGCCAATGACCTCAAATTGGTTTTCTTCCGATTAAAACCTCTGCTATAGTGACAAAATTCCCATTACAAAGACAAACGTAAAAGGAAAATAAAAAAATAAGCAAATTACACAAAAGCCTTTGGATGTTTGGATTTTGATAAATGGAAACAACGTTTGCTATTTCTTACAGCATCGTCTTCTAGCAACATTAATTTTAACCGTCAAAAAGAAGGTTTGATTGTGAAAAACTGGTAAAAAAACAGAAATACCCTCGATCTATTTTCACAATATAATTAGAAAATATATATATAACTTAAAAAACTAAACCGTCCATCTTAAAAAATGAATGGTTGAGATCTATTTAAAAATAATAATAATAAATCTAAAAATAGTTTTTAAAAATTGAAAAATAATTAAAAATAGTTTTTAAATTATAAAATAATTAAAATTGAAAAAACAAATCTAGAAAAATAGAAAAGTGAGTTTTACACCATCCATCATGTTGATGGATAGTGGAGATTAATTATAATACCCCAATTTGACATAAAACCAATGTAATGAAATGTTCAATCAATTGGTTAAATATTCAAAACTAAAACACAATTAAAGAATAATTCCATAAAATATTTATTTCAATAACACATATCTGTCTCAACACCTAGCTCAATAAAAGTCTTAATAACTCAAATCCACAATCATTCAAAATAAATCCTTACATTAGTCCCAATGAATAAAACAGACTTAAATGGTTCTTAGATAATAGCAATAGATATAAACATAATCATAGAACTACAATCCTCCTCCAAATGACACCAATAACTCAAAGTCAACCCTTAAGAGAAATAAAGTCTACTAATCTATAAAAATAGTAGAGACAAGAGGCAAGCCGTCAACTTAATAGGTAAACCGTATACAATACTATATAGCAAATAATAAGAAGGAAATATTGTAACTTTGTAAAGTAACTTTATTAGAAAAATAAAGTCATAATTTCATAGTAACAGAAATAATCACAAATATTATATTTACAACTTGAATTTATTATAAGAAATGTTTAGAATATTTATAGTAATATTATGTTATGTTTCGAGTAAGAATATTTGTTTAAGATTTTGATCAAAGTATATTCAAAAAGAGAATTATATACATTTGCATATGAAAATTGTTTGAGATTTGAGAATCAAAATATAGATGTTTTCAAAACACCAAAATTGTACTCTCTCCTCAACGGTCAGACAGACTTCATGTGTGTAAGTCCTAAAGAGTCACAGTATGTGTATAGTCAGATGTAATCTCTCGCTCTGCGTCTGTGTTGAGTATCTCATCTACGTATGATCAGATTCCCCTGGATATTAGTTGGTGTAGATTTTTCAAATTATAGATATTTGCAGTTTTATTATGAGATTGGGGACCACATGTGTATAAGAGCCATAAATCCGTGGATAGTAGTCCAATGGAGGATTAAAGCATGATGGTCACCCAGAGAAGCCTATGAAGTATTCTAAAGAGATTTTAGACAAGTTTTAATCGGATATCTAGTTTATGTTTTATAGACAAGATTTAAAATGATTTCTTATTGTTTTCAAAAAAGTTTTATACAGATAATAGTTTCATAATACATTTTATTATAGATATAAAAATGTATACATACATAAGTTTATAGTTGTATTATGATATCATATTTGTATTCAGTTTTATTGTTTAGATTTGAATGCTTTTGAATTATGAGAATTACTTATTATTACCAATAATATGTTATGTTTTACTATAAATAATTTTAGGAAAATTATATCCACTCACTAGACATTAGCGTTTACTCTTTCATAAAACCTATTTTTTCCAAGTATCCACCACATGTTCATGCAAATTATTGCATGCATATCGTAAGAATGACCATACGATAATGACAAAATGAATTAATGTTATTTTTAAGTAGAAACAATTTCGCATCATGTTATGTTATTTTTAATTAACCGGATTTTATAAATGCATTTCAAGAATAGTTTTGAAAATGAAATATCTTTTTTAGATATTTTATGAATATTTTATATATTCAGTAAATGGATCCACCACGATAGATTTTCAATTTGTTTAATTTAAATTTATAAAGCCATCATCATACTTATGATGATTTAAAAAAAAAAAAAAAAGATTTTCAGAAACTCTAGATTTAAATCAGAAAGATATAGTTTTATAGGATTCTCTTAGACTCAGCAGAGAAGTTGGGATGGGTCCCATCATTATAGTTATAAATTATAATTTTTAAAATGATGGCAATAGAAAAATTCCTCACTACTCTAGTTTTCAATAAAATATTTTATTACTGTTGTACCCTTACCTGTAATTACTTAAAAGTACATAATTATATAATTAAAATTTTCAATTTGATTTCTACACTCAATTTAGTATAAACCCTAATAATATATACAAAATCAAAAGGTAATATGACATAAAGAAACATGATTTTCACAAGTAAACATGAAATGATGAACAAAGAATTAATTTGATGAATTTTGAATTGATGAGCAATCATTTATATATTGTTCTATTGAGGCATTTTATTTTGTTTTTTCTTTTATCATTATACAATTTTATGGTTTCACCTTTTCTTTGAAATATTTTATCAAACACATATATAATGGATACTAAAACTAAAAACCAATACTACTCCTGAACAATTTTGTGGCTTAACTTTTGGGGCTTCTCAAAAATTTTGTGGCTTCATTTTTCTTTGGGGCTTTTCTTTAGTCACAAATGAGGAACACATACAAAGAGCAAATATCATCTCATTAGGGAGATCGTTCAAAGGGGAGATATGAACATGATGAAGATAGCATCATAAGACAACCTTGCTAATCCATTTACGAAGAGTTTAATTGCTTAAGTGTTTGAAGGTCACCTCAAGGGTTTAGGAATATAAGATATATCCCATTTGCTTGACTTGAAATCTATTAGATCTAAGCATTTCATGTATCAAAAGTTTGAAAAACATATAACGAAAAATCTTATATACAAATCTTTTCAATCCAAAGTCAAATTAATAAATTAATTTTTGTACAACCAAAAATACGTGATATTTAATATGAAACAGTTTTATTTTATCAATTAGTGAAACAAAGAATTATTTAAACATTCAAGGTTTCAATAAGAATTATTTAAGCATAATATTTGAATAGCAAAATCATTACAAAGTTAATAAGATTTCATCATGTACATCAGAAAATAAAATTGAACAGTCATGGTGATAACAAAAACAAGAAGAATATTAAAAACCAGCATATCGTCGAATTCTTGACTGCAATTGAGATATGAATTCAAGCTGAAATAGCTCTCAAACCTGCTCCAATTTCAAGTCAATACAGTTCCGTTTCTTGCTCTTTGCCTTCGCTCCCCAAAGAAGCCGCTTCTGATCTATTATGTCTTTGCAAATTTGCCTAGCTCCTCTTTGTTTTTCCCTCCAAGCTACTGCCATTGCTCTGCTTCTTGTGCCTAGACCGCTGCTGTTGCTCTGCTTTGTCTCTGTGTTGTGTTTTCTTATAAAAGTTGTTGTTGTTTTGTGTAAGACCCAAATAGTAATAGACCCAGAAGATTAATTGAAGTCGAAATTTTAAGTGGATCGAAATTGATTCAAGTGAGCCCAGTTGGTAAAAAATAAATAAATAATAAAAATACAAATTGATGAGTGGGCCGAGTGTCCACCAATTCAGTGGACACCATTGTAAGCCCAAATTAAATGGGCTTTTGTATGTTAAGCAAAACAAAAGCCGAAGTCAAACAGAAGGAAACGAAATTAAAGAAAAGAGACAAGAGGGTGATTAGTGGCAACATTTTCTGTCATTTAATTTAAATGGAGACATGTGTCTCATATTTAGAAATGAGATAGTGAGTGGCAGATTATTTGAAGTAAAGAAATGGGACATGTGTCACATATGTAAGGATAGTAAGCAAATTAAAATATGGAAGATAGGGACATGAAAGAAACGGCTGCGTTTTGTTTGCATATGTATGCACATGAAATTAGAAATAAACAGCAATTGCAAATAAACACAAAACCGAACCACAAAGCAACTGGAAACCCGCACAACAGAACAAAAGGAAGATAGAAGACAGTGAGCAAAAAAGGAAAAAGAAATAAGAAAAATAATTTGGGATGGGACTGGTTTTTGATTGATTTGGTATGCAATAATTTCAGTTTCGGATTCAATTTTTTATTTGATATTTTTAAGTTCTAAACAGGATCTTATGTCATTTTTAGGTGAAGAAGAACCCAAGGAGAACACAGATGCTCTTAGTTCAAAATATTGCTTGAAATCTAATTTGTGAGTGAATTATTTTATTTAAATTGAATTAATTGTTTTTAGTTATCTATATTTTAGATCTTGTTAATTATGGATTATTACAAATGAATTATTTGTTAGTTAATTAATTTTCTAGACTGTTTATTTTAATTAAGTTGATTTGTTTTAAATTATTTAAGTTTCAGCTTTTATTTATTTATTTGTTATTAAAAGGAAATGATTTAATTAGTCCATTGATTTTATTGATCATAATTATGAATTATGATTTGATTATGGAATATTTATTTATATTATGAGAAAAGGATTCATTGAGAGTTATATTTATATTCGATATAGGATTATACAAATTTGCATATGAAAATAATTGGAGTTACGAAACGAATAAAATGAGATTTTAAGAATACCAGGACTGTACCCTCCCATCTAACGGTTATAAGGCAACACGTGTGTAATTTCTAAAGAGTCGCTCAATGCGTATATGACAGAGGTTTAAGAGTTATTGAGTTGTTTAACATGCGTATGGTATATGTTTGTAAGACATTGAGTCCTCAACACGTGTATAGCAGATATCTGAGAGTTATTGAGTCGTCCAATATGTATATGACAGATGTTATCCCTCGCTCTGCGTGTGTGTTGAGTATCTCCACCACGTATGATAGATTTCCCTAGGTACTAGATTGGTGTAGATTAAGTTTTTATTACAAATAGAAATGATCCATATAGATAATTATATTTATCGTGATGTGAGATGTAATTTCAGTATTATTTTCAGATACAATTGAATATGGATCATTATGATTTTATTTTCTTACCAACTTTATATTATGTTAATCATTATCGAAAAATTATTTATTTAGTTTTTGAAAATTATATCCACTTACTGGGTGTTAACACTCACCATTTTATATTTTTTTAAAACCATTTCCTAAGTAGCCGTCAGGTCTCAAAGGAAATCTCCGATTAGGAAAAAGTAGGCCACTCGATCAAATAATGCAAGGAAATCATATTTTGATGTTGTATATATATTTTGTTTATTCCATAACATCTAGGCATGTGTGTGCTTACTTACACTTCAATGTTATAAAATATTTGATTTCCTGTTAGTTTTGCTCATATTTTTGCTTTTGAGTTTATAAATGATATAAACATACTTTATAGTTATGTTTTTATATGAATACAAGTTTGTTTCATGTGTTTTACATGATATTGCTTATATTTGAAATATGATTTCGGAGAGGAATCAAAAGTCCTAAGTAGTTGAAATTTGAAATATTTTAAAAGTGTTCATTTTGTTTATTACAGGGTAAAATTATTGGATAAATAGTTGTTATATTGTCAAAATTTTTATTAAACCACTTTATATATTGTTAGATTTTCAAATGATTTCTATCAAAAAGTTTAGGATCATATATAGTTTCTCAACTTATCACAGAGTCTTCTCGAATTCAAGATAAGAATCAGAGAAGAGTCCTGTCATTTTGTCTTGCGTATTTTCTATCAAGAGCTAAACTGCTACTCTTGTTTTTCTGCTCTAAAATTGTTCTCCTCTTTCACAACCTGCTGCCTTTTTTTATAACCCAAGTACCTTTTCTTAACTTTTTCCTCTTTTATTTCAAATTTGTCTTTTCCTGCTTTTCTTTTTTCCTTGTTCCAAAAAATTTCCCGATTGCTTGACATATGTTTTGGGCTTTTTAAGCTTTAGTTTTATTGGGCTTGAACTTGAATCTTCAATTGGCTTATATTTTGACTTGATAAAAATTATAATTTGTTTTCATTTAACACACAATTTTTCTTTATTCCTATTTTACCAAAGATACAATACAACTAATTAAAATAAAAATAACACAAAATTGGACTAATAAATCTATATTTAAGGTTAATAAATATATATAAATTATGCTCATCAGCTATATCTTTTTTCTTATCTGCTAGGAAGAAGCACGAGTTGTAGCATAAGCCTCTACCCACTAGACATCATCTGGAATAGAAACCTTGTGCTTCTTCTTTGCCTACTCATCAATAGGGGTACCAATAGAGTAGGGGGTGGAAAGGATCTCTTTGGAGAATGGGTTTGAGTGGCACCAGACCTTTGTCGAGTATGTGTAAGGTTGGTGATTATTCCTTCCCCAAAGGCACTAGCTTCTCTAGAGGCATTTCCCATAAAAGAGTCAACTACTTTTATCTTAGGGGCCAAATCTATAGGTTCAACAACTCAATTCTTAATACCCTCCTCCTTTTCGATGGAAAAAACTTGTCCAATAGAAACTAATTTTTGTTAAGTTCTCAACATGGGGAATCGAACATTCTTAATTTGAGAGTTGAAACCGACCTAAATGTTGGTTAATTTTTAGTTCCCATTTTAAATAATAAAATCTCACAATTATCCGAATAGTAGAGATATCGTATAACGGTTGCAAAATCATCTCCATAAAGACATGAAAATCAATTATCAAACCAGTCTTAGAGAAAATAAATAAATAAATAAATAATAAAGTGTGCTAGGATTCTGGTTTTCACTTAGATTTAGAAATTAATTATCAAAGCATAAAAGAATTATCAGTTATATTTGTCGCTGGTTTATCACTAATTTTCTCAATATATCTTTTCCGATAATACATCAAACATACTCTTGTCCACCAACATCTATCTTTTGATAGTTATTGAATGAACAAGAGCTCATTAGGTTCAAAATAATCTACTACTTAAGTTGGATTGGTATTTCAATGAGATACTCGGTTGTTATTCGAACACTCACGGCGTGTAATACACCCTCCCAATCTTAGTATTGTAGAGGAAATGTAAAGTCTAAGTATCGTAAATACATTGTACAAGTATGCCCTCATTTATTAGAATAAAGAAACCGATTTAATTTTTTGGATATGTAAATCACATTCAAGTGGAAATTTTCAAATGGACCAGAAATACATTCGAATCTGAACAACGATATGATAATTTATTAAAGTATATGATGAGAATTAGTGATAAAGAAATTTTTATCAAGTAGTATGATTAACTGAATTAACTAGAGATTATATAAGGACACATGTGAAATTAAGTTTATGGAATTGATTTCGGATTCGAAAAATGATATGATGGTTGATTAAAGTTTATGATACAAATGAGGTTGATGAAATTTTAAAGAAATGTTATTGAAATTAGGATGCGGATATGTGTAGGTAAAGCAAAAACGATGGATTCGTAATTGCACTTGAAAGTGAACTAAAATTTGTGAGTGTCTATTTTAAATGTTTTGTTATGATTTTAGTAAATTCATGTCATGATATATATATTGAATGAATTTTAAACCAATGAACCTTATATAAAAATAATGCATGGTTTATATAGATTTTAATATGAGATATGTGGTGAATTTAATTTTCCAATCGAATAAATCTTATGTGAAAATGGTTCGCATGGATATGAGGCAAGAAATGTGTTTACAAATTGTTATATGAAATGTGATTTTTAAACGAAAACGCAAAGGAGAAATGCAATGAGTTTGAAAATCTATGGTATGCCTTTAGGTATTACAGATATCTCCGGTAGAGGTCGAGTACCCTAAGCGTGCATTGGCAGAGTTAGGGGTGTCAGTCTATCACTAACCAATCTAACAACGGGAGGTACCCGCGGGAGGTTATATAGGTCAATTTAGTCCTATGAGTCGTCCAATACACGTACGGGGTATATTATTAGCTAGCTTTCACCTGAGCGAGGAAAAATGCCGCTCCGTAGCGAGGCACAATTCCACTATGCTAAAACCGGATTGATGGCCTAAACGAGGAAAAATTTTGGGATGGCCCGAGGAGGCAAAATTCTGCTCCATACCTAGGATACCAAGTGGTACGGATAATCAATGATTGACCCATTTTACTCAGAAAGTTTCAAAAGCATTATCGCCACCATTGTTTAAATGTTTTAGCAAAAACTGGAGACTTACAGCATATTGTTTTATGATTTAGTTTTACCATACGTAAAATTTATTTATGATAAATGTTTACCCATGTATTGAATTGAAATGCTGTTTTCAAAAAAATAGACTATTGAATTATGACATTTAAAAGCTTATAAAAGTATTTCAAATGATTTTAGGGAGGAAATTTTATATAAGGTGTTTGATAGGAAACTCATGACACTCACTGGGCTCGTGTAGCTCACCTATTATTCTGTGTTTTATAAATACAAACCTCCTCAGGGGTAGGTACAGGCACGGGTGGTTCGGCAGCAGGGACTCCAACCCAAGACTAGATGGATCGTGTGTGTGAGCTGCTGTGATTATAGGATTTTAATGTAACTATTCATGAGATTTTAATGTGTTGATAATTGCATAAATTCCCTATGGTTTTGTGATTTGTATAAATAAATATAAGTTTTTCTTATGATTTGAAATGTATAAAGAATATAAATTTTTATAACTCTTTGGTTGAAATGCGTGAATATGTGTGTACTTGACGTTTCAATGTATTTTGATTTACCTTTAAAAATATGATATGTTTGTGGTTGCTTGTGATTTGAGAAAATAAGGGCTGGAGGCCCAGAAGTTTGGGGGAAATGTTTGATTTGAGAAGTGTTTGCGTTTTGTTTTTAATGATTTAAATATGTTGTTGATTCTTGTTTTAATTATTTTTATGATGATGAACTAAATTCTCATGTTTAGGCTACAATGTAACTTAATTACGATTTTAATTTATTTAATGATTCAGTAATATTTTATAATTGATTTTTATTTATGTATTCTATTTTATTAGTGCTTAATGGTAGTCGATTAATTTATTAATACTTAATGCTAGTCGATTAATTTGGATCCATTAATTGATTAGATCTTAGGAATCTGATACCATCGAAAGAAATATTATGAGTCTGGAACCCAATAAAATAACATAACTCATATGGGATAAAGATATATTTATATGGTTGTGTAATTGTTTGAGGATAATTTGATGTTAATAAACTCAGGTTAGTTAATCTACATAGAGATATAGTCAGATTAATTAATTTGGGTAAATGGTTGACCATCGAGAGAGACTTGTTACTAATTTAGAATTATCCGATTAAATACAAGATAAAAACTAGTTTTAGGGATAGCAAAATAAATTAAATGACATGGTTAAATGAAGTTATATGCCTAGATACTATTCAGTTGTTGATTTCTCTTTGGTTTAATTGTTAGTTTAATTGCTTAATTTTTATTTTCTTAATTTCAAACACACTTTCGATAGTTTGGATAAGGTGTGGTCTTGACAGGGTTAGTACTTAACAAAATTTAGACAATTCTTCTGGGAACGATACTCCAGTCACTATTATATTACTTGTGGACCATATATGCTTGCACGGATTTCTAGTGTGAATATTTGGTATTGTGTTTTAATTAGAAAAATCTACTCATTGAAATTAATTTATAAAACACATTGGAAATTTGTCATCATATATATATATATATATATCAGATTATGAGTGCGATATTGCACCGATGGACCGACTCTTCTTTTAATTTTCATCCATTTCCCATCTCTCTCTCTCTCTATATATATACACGAAAAAGGACAGCATCCATGAATGCATACGAAAAAGTAGAAACACTATAATGAATGCAAACATCCATCTTCTTCGCTTCACATTCGTCAAAGGGATTTGGCTTCCAACTAGTTGCAACTTGCAACAATGAGACAGAGAAACAACAACTGAACTACGTACAGTGATCAAAAAATTGCTGGCCATTCAAGTTTTCACAAAGACTAGAAACTATATATAAAATAGGAAGTGTGCTAAAGTTGACAATTTTCTCATCAAATTATTTTGTTCTCACTTGTAGTTACACATTTACACTTATACATGTCTTTTAGTTTTTTTTACTATTACAAATTTGAGAACTTCGGTTATCTAATATAAGTAGAATTTCATGAATTCTGGAGCAATAATTTTGTTCTTCTAGCAGACCATATTATATTACAACATTAGGTCGTGACTCGTGAGTGAGGTCATTAGTTTAGTTTGGTTTGGTTTAGTTTTTTTTTTTTTTCTTCCCTGAAATTAAGAGATCATCCAGGTTGCTCACAAGTCTCAATAGAGAAGGGATTTGGCCTCTATAACTAAAACCAAATTAATTGAAACGGTGAGCATATATGTATGCTAAACAACAACGTGACTATATTGCTTTAAAAATTCGCCGACCATTCCATTTTCCACGAAGTTTAGTGAAGTATGAAAAGACCGACTGTGTTGTTGGAGTCTTGGCTTACTTTGAAAAAACCATACAAAACAAAACGAAATTTCTCGATGGCTTGTCAGCTGCCATCACTCTGTAGCTTTATGCTCCACATATGCTAATATAAATTATAATTTTAAGTGGAAACTTAAAAAAATACCAATGATAAAAAAAATGAAAAACTGTTTTTGGTTTAAAAGTTAAAGTTTTTCATTTATAATTTAAAAAAAAAAAAAAACTGTTTTTATCAATTTTACGTAAACTGACATTTCACGTGTAATTTGCACATGAAATGTTTTCGTCGACATGCAAAAATTCTTATTGAGAATATTTTACATGTAATGTTGTAAATGTTTTCACCGTGTGAAATATTTTCATATTAAACATTTCGTGTAGGCTTGATAATATTTCATATATGTAAAATATTTCATATACAACATTACACATAAATATTCTATATAAAATGATTTAAAGGGTTGAAAATAACTAAAAATAATTGAATTTTATTTGGAACTAAAAATGAGTAACTTTTATTTCTGAATTAAAATATTCTTTTTTGTTCGGGCTAAAAGTGAATTTAGCCCTAATAATTATCGGTCATGAAATATTCAATTTTTAAGATTTTAACTTCTAATATTTTTCTGTAGAAAGACCATATAATCAATTCTATTTGTATAGAAATGTTAAAAACCAAAATTTAAAAAAATCAGGATTTATGCATCGGTGATTATGTTTACCCCTAAAATGTCATTGGTCTGTAATTTTTTCTAATAAATATTGAGTTTACTTAAGTGCATATATTATTTTAATTATAATAGACGTAAATTGACCACAGATTGAGTAGATCAGATCAAAAACTTCTTGGTCAACAATTACGACTCACTCAACTTATACGGATTGCAAAAAGCACTAGCCATTTCAACATTTAAAAAAAGGGAAAATCCTAAAAAATCCGCTAACTTTTGTACGGATGATCCATTTTCCTTATATAATTCCATTTTTATCTAAAAACTCCATTCTATTATAAATTTAACATAAAAATTAAATTAAAAATAAAAAATATTTTTATCCTTCATATTTTTATTTTAAAATAAAATAATTATAAAATAATATTTTAAAATAAAAATTATAAACTTATAAAAACTAATCTCCACCGTCCATCTATGAGATGGACGGTGGACATCAACATACTAAATTAAAAAATAAAAAATTGATATAAAATAGAAAAAAATTAAATAATATTTTAAAATTAAAAAATTATATACTGATTAAAATTATCTCCACCGTCATTGATGGACGGTGGAGATCAACCCATCAATTTTAAAAAATAAAAAATTTTAAAAAATGTGGGCATTACTCTAGCATCATCATCATCATCAACCTTCAACATTTATTAACCCAGATTTTCTATTATCAGTCTCACACAATCATCAATCACTAGCACACACCATCAAAATAAAAATCTCAATCAATAGCAATCAATAACCTAAACAAGAACAATAAAAAAAAAAAAAAAAAAAAAAAAAAAAAAACCACAACAATCAATAACCTAAAAAAAAAAATCAAATGGTGAAGACTATCATGAAGGAGACCTAAACCGAGTCTCTATCGCTGGAGACCTAGTTCGAATCTCTCCATCTTGGAGACCCGAATTGGTTCTTCATCGCCGAAGATCCAAAATTAGGGTCTCCACTGTTTCACTGTCGTCGCACTTATCGTACCGTCGCTATCGATCCACCTGTAAATCTGGTCGGAGATGGAGAAGAGAAGGGGAAAATAGGAGAGAGAAAAGAGAGCAAGAGAGAGAGGAGTTAAGAGGATTTTTTTTTCAATTCTTATATATTATTTTTTAAATAAAAATATTTTTTTTTATAATTTTATATTAATATTATTTATTATGATTTTTTATATTTTAATTAATATTTTCATTGAATTTTTGTTTTTGTCTCTGGAGTTAAACGGTTAGCTATATCAACCTAACAGAATTTGTGATATTTAAGGATATTATCGTTATTTTATACGTTTTCGGATGATATTTTAAATGTTTATTTAAAAGTTAGATGATATTTTAAATAAAAATAAAATTATATAAACAAATTAATAATTTATCAAAAGTAAGAAGCTTTTTGAGATTTTTCCTTTTAAAAATTTATTGAGAGTGCGATTGAAAGAACCTTTTTTGCTGAGATTAGCTTAGTTTGCTCAATCTTGTCATTGTACAGTAGGTTCATTAATTGAAGGAGGATTTGACCTTCTGCATTGTAAAATATTTATTCTTTAAAAGTGCCCTTTTTTTTTTGGTCAAACTACTTGTTAATTTTAAAGGAAACGTTCAAACACGTGTGTACCCTTACCTTGATCAAAACAAATGAAATTTTACTATTTAGGCACATGAAGACAATGAATTTGAAAAGAAGTAAATAGTATCAAAATACCAAAATTTACTTCCAAAATTTTACCTTCTAACTGTTAAAAACTCACGGTCTTTGAAATATTTTTACGCAAACATCTACAGTATATATAGCAGCTCCAGAAACTTCATTTTCCTTTTTATCGAAAACTTCATAAGACTAGTTTAATTACAAGAAATTAAGGTCGAAGCCGAGCTTCAATTTCATTAGTCATGTCATGCCGATGTTAAATGCATTTTTCCATAGAAATTTTGTGGGAGAGAGGTCAAAGAGGAGGGCTGCTACGACTATCTACAAATTAGAATACTTTTGGCTAGCGCATTTCCAAATGAAAACAATATTTTTTGCTAGTGAAATGTCGCCTAGATTCAAAGCAGACAGAAAGATCACTGAAAAACAAAGACTCTTCTAAATCAACTTTGTCTTTGCATTGTTCAATCAATGACCATATGCAGATCATTTAACTTTTGTACATAGTTGAATTATAAAATTTAACCTAAATTTGGAGAATCTTTTTCTGCCCTGATATCACTTACGAAACCTCTTGGCGCATACCTATTCCATTCATTATAGTAATTGCTGTCAACAGGGACGGATCCACCTTGGGACCACGAGACACGTGATCCCCTGAATTTGAAAAAAAAAAAAGGTAAGTTCAATGATGTTTGGTATATTTTTTTAAAATTATTTTTTATTTCTAAAAATGAAAAAATTTTTAAAATATATTTATCAATAATTTACAAAAAATATATTTTAAAAATTAAAAAACATATTTTAAAAAATATATAATAAAACTTAAAATAAAAATAAAAAATAATTTTTTTTTCGTTTTTTCTTATTTTTAAAAATCCTTTTTTTACAATAAAATTTAAAATAATAAAAATATTCATATTTAACAGTCACATCATCATTTTTAAAAGGGCAAACTGCACAAACCTCCCCTGAGGTTTGACGAAATTGCACAAATATTACGATATTTTGGTAACTCGCACGGACACTACCTGAGGTTTCAAAAACTCCGCACAAACCTCCCCTGTCGTCAGTCAACAACCATTAAATCGTCATAGTCAATAGTTAAAAGTATAAAAAGACTAAAATACCCTTCAACAAATTTAAAATTAATATATAATATATTTTTGTTTAATTTAATTTGAAAATAAAATATAAAAAATTAAAAAAAAAAAAGAAAAAGAAAAAATTGGTCTCCATGGCAGACCAGATCTGGTCTCCTATGGAGACCGACAGTCTCCATCGCTGGAGACGGCTGCGTCTCCAGCGATGGCCGTCCGTCTCCAGCAATGGAGACGGTCTCCATCGCTGGAGATTGCTGGTCGACCAGCGATGGAGATCAGTCTCCATCGCTGGAGTCTCAGCGATGGAGATCTCCATCGCTGAAGTCTCCAGCTATGGAGACGATCTCCATCGCTGGTCTCACTGGAGTCTCCAGCGATGGAGATCGCTCCATCGCTGAGTTTCAGCGATGGAGACCCAGCGATGGATCTCCATCACTGGTCTCGCTGGAGTCTCCAGCGATGAAGAGACGGTCTCCATCGCTGGTCGCTGATGGAGACTGATCTCCATCGCTGAGTCTGCAGCGATGGAGCATCGCTGGTCGACCAGCGATGGAGCGATCTCCATCGCTGGAGACTTCAGCGATGGAGATCAGTCTCCATCAGCGACCAGCGATGGAGACCCTCTCTCCATCGCTGGAGACTCCAGCGAGACCAGCGATGGAGATCCATCGCTGGGTCTCCATCGCTGGTCGACCAGCGATCTCCAGCGATGGAGACCGTCTCCATCGCTGAAGACGGACGGCCATCGCTGGAGACGCAGCCGTCTCCAGCGATGGAGACTGTCGGTCTCCATGGGAGACCAGATCCGGTCTCCCATGGAGACCAGTTTTTTCTTTTTCTTTTTTTTTTTTTTTAATTTTTTTAATTTTTTATATTTCATTTTCAAATTAAATTAAAAATATATTATATATTAATTTTAAATTTATTGAAGGTTATTTTAGTCTTTTTATAATTTTAACCATTGACTATGACGATTTAATGGTTGTTGACTGACGACAGAGGAGGTTTGTGTGGAGTTTTTGAAACCTCAGGTAGTGTCCGTGCGAGTTACCCAAATATCGTAATATTTGTGCAATTTCGTCAAACCTCAGGGGAGGTTTGTGCAATTTGCCCTTTTTAAAAACAGTTTTTATTTAAACATATTTTTAATTTTTATTTATTTTTAAAAATAATATCAAATATTTTTTATTATTTTTTATTTTCAAAATATGGTTTTAAAAATACTATCAATCACATTATCATTTTTAAAATATATTTTTATTTAAAAATATTTTTTTTAAAATTAATTTTAAAAATGGATTTAAACACACCCTTAATTGATGCGGTTTGCTTGTCAAAATGAATTTAAAAAAGCGATAAATCTAATTTCCCTCATGTTGTTTGATATAATAGCCAAAAAACCCCCTAACTTAAACAAATCGCTGCAAACCCCCTTATAGTTTATTAAAATGGTCAAAAAATCTCTTACTGTGAACTTGGATGTTAAGAGTCAATATTTGATCGTTAACTAGGAAGGGTAAAACTGTCAATTCAATATAAAATAGATTATATTTTTTAAAAATGATTAAAAATATAAAAACAAGAAATAAAAAAATTATAAATTTTTTAATAATTTAAAAATGGACGGTGGACATAATTAAAAAAAATTAAAAACAAAAAAACAAAAAAAGAAACATAAATGAGGAACACCTTTGTCCTTCTCCCTCTCCCCCTCTCTCTCTATCTTTTTCTCTCTCTTTGATCTCCGACATCGATCTCTCTCCCTCTTCCGCTCTTTGCCTATCGCTATCCCCTCCGCTTTCTAGTATCTTCTTCTTCTCTTCTTTTTTTTCTTCTTCTCCTCCTCTTTTCCTTCTCCTTTTCAAACCCCATCATCTGGGTTCGAAAATCAAATCCAAATGCGAGCTTCTGGGTTCGACTTCTGAACCCAGAAGCTCGTGTTTGGGTTCGATTTCGAACCCAGTGTCTGGGTATTACTTCGAACCCAGACGCGCGTCTAGGTTCAAAGTCGAACCCAGATACTGGGTTCAAAATCGAAGCTAGACACTGGGTTTGAAATCGAACCCGGATGTGCGTCTGGGTTCGAAGTTGAACCTAGAGGCGAGCTTCTGGGGTTCGACTTCGAACCTAGACGCGAGCTTCTGGGGTTCAACTTTGAACCCAGAAGCTCGCGTCTGGGTTAGAAGTAATACCCAGACACTGGGTTCGAAATCGAACCCAGACGCGAGCTTTTGGGTTCAAAATCGAACCTAGACGCGAACATTTGAGTTTGACTTCGAACCCAGACGCGAACATCTGGGTTCAACTTCGAACCTATATGAAAATCTGGGTTGGAGGTCGAACCTAGATGAAATTGGATGGATTGTGTTAGGCGTTTTTGTGTCTGTTTTGTTTTCAATGAGGTTTTCTATATATGTGGTTTTTTACAATTGTGCTTGGTGTCTAGGTGATGATATTTAATGTCTGTGGTGATTAAATATTTATATTTCTGTGTTTGTCTATTTGATGTTGCTGTTGGAGATTAGTTCCAAGCAAATCCAATAAAATGAAAACTCATATTCTAGCTGCTGGAAATCCAGAAAATTGGTTTTCAGTCACCGAAAACTTATGAACCGGAATTTTTTTTTTTTTTCATTTCAAGTATTTTTTCATTTTTATTTTATTTTTTTTAACAATTTGTTTTGTCTATCAATATGAGGGGCAAGATCATCTTTTTGCATACTGTCAATGTCAAGGTATATTTTTCAGTAACAGAATTAACAAAAGGGGAAAAATGGGATTATGCCAAACTATAGGGGGATCCATAATGATTTACTCAAACAACAGGGGCCGAAATTAGATTTATCCCTTTAAAAAATTGTACAATCCGCAGACATGTGCAGAGCAGTGTACTGTACAATAAAAATTGTACAAGTGACGTATTTTGATTTGTCTGCTTTACGGTACACTTGTACTGCTGACTGTTATTTTTATCGATTATTTTTATTGTTTATCATTATTTTCATTTAACCCTTCTGACCAATAATTTCATTGTTTAAAAAGTGAAATTGTTTTTCTTTTAGTTGCTCTATACGTATCCAGACGGTGCACTACTCTTTTTTAGTTGTTTATTATTTTTCTTAACTTTATTTTTTTTTCCAGTTCAAATCTAATTAACTTCCTTTAATTTTATTACTTCTATTAGATCTAGTTTTTATACTTTTAATATTTTTCTTAACCTTATTATTATTATTTTTTTATCATTTCTAATATAATTAACTTCTCCAATTTTATTGCTTCTATTAGACATGGAAACTGAGATGACATTTGCATAGAAGTAAAATGAAGGTCAAATTTGATGGCTGGTCAATTTAATTTCCAAGAGAGTACTGCCTCGAAAATGACACTGAAATCTGAATATTTTGAGGAATGAAAGCGCCTGAAATTTCTAGAGGATCTTGCAAGCAGTGAAAACTTGAACAACAAGTACATCACGCTATAAATTGACACCAATGTTTTAGGGGGACCTCATCAAATAGGGGAAGAAATCGGGTGTAGAACAAAAAAAAAAAAAGGAATAGGGCAAAAATGATGGGAATGGGAGAGTTGGGAACCAAAGTTGGTTCAATTTTAGCTAGTTTGATGTTTGTTTGGGCTATTTTTAAGGAATACGTCCCTTATAGTTTCCGTGGTTATGTCCAAAAATACACTAAGAAGTTTATGAGATTGGCGTATCCATTCATTGAGATCAATTTCCTCGAACTAACTGGTGAACGTCTAAAGCGCAGTGAGGCCTATGCAGCCATACAAAACTATCTCAGCACGAAAGCCTCTTTGCGAGCTTCGAGGTTTAAGGCTGATGTTGTCAAGGCGAGCAAGTCTTTGGTCCTCACAATGGATGATCATGAAGAGATCACTGATGAGTTCAATGGTGTTAAAGTTTGGTGGATGTCAGGCAAACATATCAGCCAGTCACAATCTTTTTCTTATCGTCCTGTTTCTGAGGAAAGGAGGTATTTCAAGCTCAGTTTCCACAAACGTCATAGAGAACTCATCACCGGGGCTTATATTGAACACGTGATGAAGGAAGGGAAGGCTGTGTCTGTGAAAAACAGGCAAAGGAAGCTCTACAGCAACAATCCAAGCAAGGATTGGCATGGTTGGAAAAGCAGGAAGTGGAGCCATGTGTATTTCGAACACCCTGCAACGTTTAAAACATTGGCCATGGAGTCCAAGAAGAAGGAAGAGATCATGAATGATCTCAAGAAGTTTAGAGGAGGAAAAGAATACTATGAGAAAATTGGAAAAGCTTGGAAGAGGGGGTACCTGCTTTATGGTCCTCCAGGGACTGGTAAATCGACCATGATTGCTGCCATAGCAAATTTTCTCAACTATGATGTCTATGATCTTGAGCTTACCACAGTCATGGACAACACAGAGTTGAGGAATCTCTTGATTGAGACAACGAATAAGTCAATTATAGTTATAGAGGATATAGATTGCTCACTCGATCTTACAGGCCAACGAGTGAAGAAAAAGGAGAAAGATGAAGGTGAAGAAGAGGTGGACCCAATCAAGAAGAAAGAAAAGGAAGAGAAAGAGAATAAACCTAGTAAAGTGACTCTATCAGGGCTCTTGAATTTCATTGATGGTCTTTGGTCAGCTTGTGGTGGGGAGAGAATCTTTGTGTTTACAACTAATTATGTGGACAAGCTTGATCCTGCTCTAATTAGAAGGGGAAGGATGGATAAGCACATTGAGATGTCATATTGTAAATTTGAAGCATTCAAGGTGTTGGCCAAGAACTATTTGGACACTGAGTCACATGAATTGTTTCCAAAAATTGGTGGCCTGTTAGCTGAAACTAACATGACCCCAGCTGATGTCACGGAGAATTTGATGCCTAAGTCTGATGAGGAAGATGTGGAAACTTGTTTGAAGAGCCTAATTGAAGCACTTGAGGAGGTGAAGAAGGAGGAAGCAAGAAAGAAGGAGGAGGAAGAGGTGAGGTTGAAGGCAGAGATAAAAGAGAAGGAGAAGAAGGAAAGTGCCCAAGAATGTACGAAAGTTGATGAAACTTCAACTAAATTAGATGTGAAAGAGAATGGTTTTCACAAGTAATCAAGGCAAGGGAAGGAGAGAGTTGGCATGTTGCTTGCAACTAGTTTGCAACTAGTTGTGAATTTGTTATTTATATATCACTTTCCAGTCTTGTAAAATAAATTCTTATGTATGAATGATGTAGTTTGTACTCTTAGAATAATTGTTGCATTGTGGTGATGGAAGCTGGGGCTGTTGGATTTGGTTTGCAGCCTATGTCTGGGAAAAGTCTGTAGAATTCTTATCTTAGGTTAAATTGGCTGACTTTTAGTTTTAATCCATCCATTATTTATATTATCACCGAATGAATGATTTATTATAGTGTAAATTATTTTTACAGTGGTTTTCAACATTTATTTTTTTATCGATTTCTATGTTGGCATAAGGTAACCGGCTACTGTACGAACAAGAAAAAGTGTCGGTATGATACGAACAAAAGAAAGGGAAGAGGTGAAAAGAAAAGTTATGGTCTATCATCTCCCATTCACTCATCTTCCCTCTCAGCAGAAAAACCTAAAAGTGCAGGAAGTTGGTGTAGGCGTAGAGGAAGGGAATGAGGAGGCCGAGAAGAGGGAGGAGGAGGAGTCAAAGAAGGCGATCTGGGCAGCGATGAGGGACATCTCATCTGGCCAAAATGACCGCTGTTGTTTTAGCCGGATTCTCCGGAGGATTGGTGAGGAAGCCCTGTACGATTTTCTGGACTCCATGTCCTTCTTCTTCTTCTTCTCATTATCATCAGCTGGTTGGCCTCAGCAACACAAAATCCAAAATGGGTAGAGGAAAGTTCGAGGGAAAGCCCACCGGACACCGCCACTTCTCCACTCCAGAAGAGCTCCGTAATTACATATATATATATTTTTCTCTCTTTTTCTATTTATTTTTTGAAGTGTGATATCAAATCTATAAAGAGTTTTGGATCATGCGTCGTTTTCATGTTGTTGTTTGTTAAATCTACAAGTCAGTGCATTTTCATGATACATTTATGTGTGTACATGTATCTGTGGATTTGTATATTTGTTGTGTTATTCAATTTTGATTGATTGCTTAGATTCTTTAGTTGATGTTATTTTTTGCAATAATATTTATATGAAAGTTTGAAACTTTTTTATGTTTTCGGGAAAAAAGATGTAGACTGTAGTTGCTATGATGTTTCTTTTTTGGGTTATTTTGAATTAAGTGATAAAATGAGAGGAATTCTTAAGTAATTTGTTTGATAGAAAATGTTAAAAATTTGAGGTTCTTGTGTCTGATATAGGGTGAGGAACCTTTTGGGGTCAAAAACTTGTATGTGGGTACTTGTTTGTATTGAGAATTTAGCAGTCTTGCTTTTCGGAATCAACCTTTTGTTAGATGAGTTTGTTTGCCTCATTTGCTGTAATAGAAACTGACAGTTTTGGATTTTGTGTTTGTCTTTTGAATGATTTCAGTTGCTGGTGGTTCTAATCGGCCCATGACTTTTAAACAGGTAGAGGCTTCTTATTGTTTATTTATTTTCGGCACTTTGTGTTAGTGCCCCTTGGTGTACTTACGTATTAATGTTACATTAATCTAGATGGTATTTCTTTAACCAGCTTACCTTTATGGTAGTATTATCTTTGGATGTAGATGACCTTTTCCTTTGTTATTTGTCTGACTCGTGTTGGATCATAGAAATTTCTACTGGCAAAATCCGTGAGTCTGAAAATGTATTTTGTGGTTGGCAGAAAGGAATCTAAGATTGTGTTGTAATTGATGTCACTCCCTCCCTAGTATGCAACATAGTTGGAATCACAGAGTGGATATACCTTATGCAGATTCTAGAAGGAAACTATCCATATGTTATTGGAAATTGTAGATTTCAATTTAATTTGGCGTATTTTGAATTTGAATTGCTCTTGTTAATGGCTGAAGTTGTGGGTTTGGTGATGTATATGCTGGATGTAGCAATTATTTAAGATACAATTTAAATAAACCTTTTTTAATAGATGGAAGGAAATCTACTTTTTATTCCTTCAATTTTTTCCAATTTAAGTTTAAAATAGGAGGTGATGAAGGCAACTGGTGTTGTTCAGCTCACCTTGTTGCTCTTTTACTATTTTGAAATAACCAAAAATGAAAATTCAAACTTTGGGCAATGGTTTTGTGCTCTTGATATGGGACTTAGACTATATGATGTTTTGTCCTTTAAATTATTTGACTTTGGTCTTGTATTGTTCAAAATTTCTATATCCTCAGACTGTGGACTCTTCAGATGAGAAAAGTGAAAAATTAAAAAAAACATGTTTGTATGTTTGAGCATTTGTTAATGATTTAATGTTGATGTTGAGCAGTACATTTGAGAAGATATTTCTTGTTTTATTGCCAGGAAGTAGCTGAAGTGGTGGAGGAGGAAGAAGAATCTGAAGATGAGGGGGGAAAAGAGCAGGAGGTCAGTATATATATTGCTTTCCAATTGCCTTTTCTAATGGCCTTCATCAGTTTTGCTTCCTTGACTACCCTTTACCGTCTCATGTTAAGTTTTTGTCCTTTTGCAGGTTAAGTAAGAAGCACTTGTAAAATGGAAAGAATGTTTCAATGGGTTTTGATTTTATAGCGTTTTGATTCTATGGAGACGACATGAACTGTTTGCAGGGATCTACAGGTGATTACATAATGCAGACTTTTAGATTAAAAGCGGTGGCATCTATAGAAATTATTGGAACTTAATGCTGTTTTCTATATTTGTCTTCTTTTAGGGCACTGTTTTGGATGGCATGCTCTTATCTTGCAATTTTATCATGCCAAAGAGGATGAACAAGTAATGAAAAAAGTTGAGGAGGATAAGAGTTCTACCAGATTACTTGTCAGAAATGTTGCTTTTGAGGCAGCTAAGAGATCTGAGACAGCTCTACTAATGCTCGTTCTCTGGCTACATGAGGTATTAGTAGGAGGGACTAGTGACCCTTTTCTACAGTACTTTTGTGTCTCTAAGGCACTTGAAATTTCATTTTTAAAGCATATAGCAATTCTACTAGCTCTAGTTTCATTAACACAGATTGTGACTTCTTTTTTCTTTGTTGGATTTTTGTTCATTAACTTTGGGTTTGTTCTTTTGTTTTGGTTTTTTATTTTTGGATAATATTTAGTGAGATCAGTTTTGATGAAAAAACCGTATTGTTTGTTCTTCATTTGTTTGTTAATAATTGGCTTGTGTTTTCAAATTGGAAATAGATTACAATGTGAGAGAAAGGTGTAACGGGGTTGTTTGAATGATGATACATTGATGACACATTGATGCAAATGGATACCCATGAATCTCCTAAATTGAGAGTATGTTAATGTAGTTGTTAAATTTTCTAACCAAGCTAACTTTTATTGTTAACTTTTACTGTATGGATATTCAGTTTTCACTTTTGGAATTGATTCTTGTCTCTTAATTGGTTGCTCCAATTGAATTTTCTAATTTTGCAGAATTGGTTGGTTAATTTTGTGTTTTTCTTTTTAAAGTACTCTTATATAAGTCATTGAGATAGTGCATTGCAGTTTTGAAACTTATCCAATAATTTCAACCATGTGGGTTTGTGATTGACTTAATATGCATATATAATATTTGTGTGATCTGTCTTATCTTAATTGTGGAATTGCTTAATCAAATTATTAAATCAGTTGGTGGTATAGAATATTTGGCCCTACCTTCACAAGTAGGGGGCAATGTTCAAATGAGGAAAGAATTTGATCCTTTGATGTTATTATTGATATCTACTTCTTGAATCGATATCTCAATAAAGGCTTCAATACTTGTATATCTCAATTTCGCACTAGGGTTTTTAAGCTTTGAAACACCGTGAAGGTTGAAGGTTTAGTATTTGTTTGCTTAAATTATAGTTAATAGTATATATTGTTAAAGAATGATCATAATATCTATGTTACGTGTCAGATATATGGTGAAATCTTGAACTAAAAGCTTGAATTTATGGATTATATGAACTAGCATTGAACTCATGTTATTTGTTCAATTGTGAGTCGTTGATCTTGTTTTATTTTGATAGTTATGGTTGTTACTATGCTTATATGTTGATTCTCATCTATTGTCTTGTTACTATTTTCTTTTCAATGGTTTGGGTTTGTACTACTATCTTCCTTTATATTAATTTTTTTTCCAGGATTTAAATGCTTATTATCATCAAAATTGTTGTAAGGAATGGTGTCAGTAAAATGCTGATCGGCAAGCTTTCATTTAGGTAGACCTATTTGGTCAAAAAGAATGTCAAGCTTGAGTGTGCAGGAAATACTTTGAAAGAATCTGTCAACTTTTGAAAGTTGATCTACATGTAAATGTGGAATTTGTTTGGAATTTTGTTATTTTGATGACGTTATTTTAGGAGAGCGAATTTTACCATTTTTATTTTTATGAATTTGAAATCTTCTAATATGTTGTGGTTTTATTTAATTTAGAATTTTGATTATGTTAAAAAAAAAAAAAAATCTATTCATGAAAAGAGAAGAAAGGGTTATTTGACTATTAATTTTTCGATAAATAAAACAACAATTTTTAGATAAATAGAACAACACTGGGATGTTGTTTAACTTGTATAAATCCATTGCTAGTAACTAGTTTGGATGATAAGAAGTATGGATAATAAGTGAAATAAGGTTTTGCAAAAAAATTTGCGAACTCTATTTCCTCTTTTAGATGGCGTCATTGTGAGCACAAAGAAAAAAACATGTGGCATCATCATGACAGAAAAAAAAAATCAAATGTTATGGAAATTATATTCTTTTTTTTATTCTATAAAAAAATAAATTGGACTAATGATTCTAACTTTTCGTTGAAAGTTGAATCTTGATAAGTTTACAAGTCTGTTATAAATAAATATTCTAATTTATTTAAAATAAGGTTTTAGAGTAAATTACAAATTAATTATCAAGTTTGAAAATATTATTAGACGGAAAATTTTGTGAATTAATTATAACTGAAATGTATACATATTTTTTCAAAATAAAAAAAAAAAAAAGAAATTTATAAGGTTTAATACTTAATTTTGAATATTTTTGTTAATTTGACTAAGTTTAATTGGCTATATTTGTTTTTGTTGATTAAGTTTAATTAGTTACATTTGTAAGTGTGAACTAATATATTTATTGTTTGCACGAGTTATACATAAATTTTTTTATCGTAAAATAAATGTAAAAAGGGAACATCATTATAAATTTGATGTAAAAGCTCACATAATAATTTGTAATTTTTGTTTTAAAAAGCAAATTATATAATTCAATTGTATTTAATTGTATTATACATAGTAATATTTCATGTTGAGATATTAGGTGTTTAAATTGAAATTAAATTATACACAGTATGTGCACAATTGAATTTTAATTTTCTTTTCCTTTTCCTTTTTTTTTTTTTTTGAAGAGAATTGAATTTTAATTTTCTTATGGTTAATAATGAAAAATTAATATAATCACTATGAAAACTTATATCACAACAATTATAAATAAGTAAAATTAATTTAATGTTAAACATATTAAATAAAATTAATAAAAAATATTTAATATCACTTCATGCATTGCTTGTATAGTACAAAAATTGGGAATTGCCACTTACTTATGTTATACATCACATGTAATGTTATTTGATAATGTTCAATATTAGTAGTAACAAGAAATAATATACTACAGGAGGAATACTAAAAATATGATTTAATTACTATTATTAAAGTAATTTTTTTTAAGTATTATTAAAGTAATGTTGTTACTTGTACAACTATCACATAATAAATTGCATATCATAAATGACAGACCCTTTTCCCTAGGCGATCTGCCAGTACCCTACGGTGATCTTTCAGTTAGCCCTTACGCTCTGCTAAAGGATTCCCGCAGAGTTAAGCCGTGTTCTTTCTAAAACCTTTTCAAAAATAACGGAAACGCGGGGAAATTTTTCATTTTTATTTCAAACCTTTACAAAACATTTTATAAAAAATTTGGGCAACATCCCATTTGTTTTTCGGACTTTACCTCCCTGCAAATTATAAAATTCAGCACTTCTAAAATATCACAAAATAATTTCTCCAAACTACGGAACCTCAGGCTCTCATTTTTATCAATCCACAAGCAACCACAAAAATGCATACGATTTAGAAATATATATTAAATTGAATTAATAAGTCATACATATATTTATTTACATATCCCAAAAATTTATACAGAAAGTCACACATTTCAAAATAACAGCACAGTCTGCTCGACTCCTCTAATCATGATCTAGAGTTCCTGCTATTGAAGTGCCTGTACCTATACCTGTGCCTGTGTCTGAGGAGGTTTTTATTTACAAAATATAAAATATAGTAAGCTTGATAGCCCAGTGAGTATCATATAATTTCCATTTAAATTTAGCTTATCAAATAGCCTCACAAAAATCTTTTAAAACATTTATGCATAATCAAATACCATGATTGAATAATTGATATATCTGAAATTCATTATTCATTTAGAAACAATAGATATCAATTAGAATTTAATAAAATTCATTCCAAATAAATAACATTTAAATCCATAAGTTGCATGGTTTCCGTTTCTATCAAAACATTTTAATAATGGTGGCAACATTAACTTTAAAAGAATTTATAAATATAAATAGGCCAACCATTATTAGCTTGCATTACATGGTACCCTAAAAGTAGAGCGGAATTCTACATCGCTCAGGCCATCACGAAATTCCACATCGTTCAGGCCATCTATCCAGTTTTTACGTAGTTGAATTTCACGTCACTACGGAGCAGAATTCTACATCGCTCAGGTGGAAGCTAGCTAATAATATACCTCTTAGGTGTATTAGACGACTCACAGGACTAAACAGACACGGTGCCATCCGCTGTTAGTGACAGACTCTCCCAACGCAGCCAATACACGCTTAAGGTACTCAACCTAAACTGGTGATATATAAAATACAATCAGGTGTACCACTGATTTTCAATTTCATTTCAATTTAAATTTCCTTTCTCATTAAATCACATTTCATATAAATCATTTCCATAATCCATGCAACAATTTCAATTTGGAATTCATTTGATATTCTAATCAATATGATAAATTTGGCATGCATTTAAAATCAATCATAGTAAAAACATTTTTATATAAAAACACTCACTTGCTCTTAAAGTTTTGTATATGGAAGCTCAGGGGTTGTGCCGTGCTCCGCTCGCTTCCTCCTGACCTACAAATCATATATATACATAAATTTACGTTCACGTCAACTTCTGGAAATGCAAAATAACTAAAATTACATAATTACCCCTAAGTGACCCGTTTTACTCGTAAACTTCCGTATTTCGTTCTTGTATCAATTCTAAGGTTCCAAACTCAGTTTTCTTCGTCTGGAATCTATTTACTATCACTTAGGGTCGTTCTGACACTAAAGGAATCGCGTTCGGAGGTTTGAAATGAAAATTATCAGATTCCAACTCCTTTTGGCCGAACCTATTTCCTAACTCAATCGGGTGGTTTTCTTGGTTTCCTAAGCTCCCAATAAACATTAATTCACTTATATTTCAACTTCTTTTTTTTACTCAAAAACAACCAACAAACCATTTAAAACAAAACTCATTTCGAATAAACTAGAGCACCAACAAAATCGTTAACATCAAGGTTAAACAACTCACCCATTTTTCCTTGTCACGTTATCTTCGATTTGGGGCTGATTTTGGGGTGGTTTTTGGACTGATTTGGTGACAGATTTGGGCTGAGTTTTTGGTTGGATCTTCCTCCTCTCTTTCTCTCTCTCTCTTTCCCTCGGTTTCGTCGCGACTTGCCACGACTTCTGCCGCCGATTTGCTGCCGGTTCGCGCGCGTGGAAGACGGGTTCAGCTTCAGTTCAGCTCGATCTTGGTGCGCTCAACGTCGGGTTCAGCTTGCGTCAACTGCTCGTCGTTTCTGCCGTTGAGTTCGGCGAGGTCAGCTCGGTCGATGATCTAGTTCACGTCGCACGGCGGATCTGGTCGGCTTTGGTTTTGGTTCGCGTCAGCTGCAAGTTCAGTCGAGTGCGCGACGGCTTCGGGTCTGGTCGACGAGCTCGGGCGGTGCCGGCGACAACTTCTTCTTCTTCTTCTTCTTCTTCTTCTTCTTTTCTTCTTCTTCTTTCTTCTTCTTCTTTTCTCTTTTTCTTTTCTTCTTTCTTCCTCACGCGACAACTCTCTCTCATTTCTGCTCACTGTTTTCTTTTGTGTCAACTTCTTGGCTTCTAATTTCCTCCACCTTCAATTCTAAAAATGACAGTCACGTCCTGAGAAACTATCGGTCTCCTCCCTTAATTTTTAACTCAATTTTACTTTGACCATATATATTAAAATTTTCAATTGAGTCCCTTATCACATTAATTAATTATTCGATTTCATTTACCGCTTTACCCTTTCATTTATTCTCCAATTGGATTTTAATAAATCTTTAAAGTTTCTCTACAACCTTAGGGACTTTCATTGACCTTTTAGGATCTCAATTCATTGCCTAGGGACTATCATTGGGAAGACCATAAATAAAGAATCGAGGGTTTACAATAAACTTCGTATAAATTTGCACTACTTTTGTTTCTTATATTTGGTGACAAACGATTAAAACGGTGGTTTTTTTTTTTTAATATATTATTAAATACAATAATATTTTTATTTTTATTAATTGAAAATTAAATATTGTTTTCATTAGTGTGCTTGATTAAATTTGGTTTAAGTGTCCAACATAATATTGTATATCCTCTAGTTGAAATACTTAATTATTTTTCTATTAATAAAAATATTAGTAAGAAAATAAAGTTATGACATAGGATAAACATGTATAAATCGTCAATACAAAAGTTACTTGGAGGGTTTTTTTTTTTTTTTTTTTTTTTTTTTTTTTTTTTTTTTTAAGTATTGTAATTGTAAGAACCTAAATAATTGCGCATTACTTAAAGTGAAAATGAGCGAAAACAACACAAAACACTATTACTACATTGATCATTAGTAGGTTAAAAAATGGGTTTAATTAAAATAACATATTATTATAAATTAAATTTGATTAAAATTTTATTCAAGTACATTTTTCAACAAAAGAAATTTTGTAGATTTATTTCTTAAAAATAAAATAAAATATTTTATAATTAATTTCAAACACAATTCAATGGATATTTTTTATTATTTTAATCTAAATTATTTTTCTAAAGATAGGGGTTGATTGATTTATTTAGAATTTGATATTACATTTACACATTTATCCTTATGGTTTTTACAGGATGTTTAATGGTGGAGTGGATTTTAGAGAATAAAGAAATCGTGAGAGTGGATTATGGCCACAATTACTAAACTAGGGGTACATTTTATTAGAATACACCCATTTTATAAAATACTGGATAAAATCCACAATTTTATAAATGGCCAAAATCCACCAATTTTCATAAAATGTTGCTTAAAATCCTCCGCTAGTTTCATAAATGATCAAAGTCCAACAGTCTTTTATACTTTAAAATATATGGATATTATTAAGAGAAAAATTAAAAATTATCCAAATTAGAAAAAAATAAATCATTTTTAGCCAATTTCAAGAAAAAATTTGATTTTAGCTCCGCAAACAAATTAATTACATCCAATACTATTAAGCATGACGGGAGAACCTCCCATCATGTTTGGCCGTGATGGGATGGAAGCCTCCCGTCATGCTTAGGCAAATGTGACAGGAAAGCTTCTCGTCACACTGACGAGAGGCTCTCTTGTCACACTTGAGTGTGATGGAAGACTCTCTTCTCACACTTGGACGTGGCGGGAAGTTGTCCTATCACGCCTGTGCGTGATAAGAGGTAAGCGTGACAGGACAACCTTCTATCACGTTTTTCTTGTCACGGTATTTTAAAACTTTACTAAGAGGGGCATTTTGGGAATCACGGGGTATTGGGTGTAGTTTATTTGTTTGAGGGGTCAAAAACAAATATTATTTTGTAATGGATAAAAACAATTTTTGGTTTTGAAATAAGGGTAGTTTTGAAATTTCTACTATTATTAAAATATACCTCATTTTATAAAATATTGGACAAAATGCACATCACAATGTCATAAATGGCCAAAATCCACTTTGTTTCATAAAATATTATTATAATTCTTCTCTTGGTTTCATAAGTGGTCAAAAAATGCCCTAACACTTTCATTATTCTCCAAAACCTACTGTACCATTAAAAAATTTCTTAAACCTCATATGGGTAAATATGTAAATTGAAAATTAAATCATTAAAAAAAAAAAAACTCTGAAATTATATTAAAATTAAGTGTTAATACATTTATGTGTTTTTAAGAAATAAATTTAATAAATTGATTATATTCAAAAATCTATTTACATAATAATTTAATCCAATTTAAGTAATTTTTTTAAATAATCCAATTTAAGTTATTATATTTTACCATATTTGAAAATTGAAAATTAAATTGGATTATAAAACTAAAGTTTTTTTTTTAAAAAAAATAATTTTTGTGAAAGATCCATGCTTTAAGAGAGCTAATCTATGAATGAGACACATTTTTGCCTATAGTTACCTCGATCTTTAACTCAAACATATAAACTACACACCCATACCTAAATAGCACTAATTGTATATATGAATTTTAGCAAACATATTTAAAATAAGTGTATTTAATTTTATATTATTTAATTTAAGTCTATATGATGGATATATGCTTAAATTTAATCTTATGTTTGTGCAAAAATATTATAAGTTAAGGATGTTTGACTAAATTAGATTTAATTGAGGTATACTGTAACACCCCTAATTTCATATGCATGAATAGTATTATTATCATTATTATTATGATTAATTAGATGAGGGATTAAATTGAAGATAAGATTTGATTTGTGTGGTAATAGTAAAATATGGCTAAAACCTAAGGTATAAGAATGAAATTTTGAAGGGACGAAATGGGTATTATAGGATTTGTTTGTGGAGGAAAATAGAAGTCACAAAATAGAAGTCAAAACTCAAAAACAGAAACCAAAGAAATTGTCGCCAAAACTAGAAGAGAAAAGAAAAAGAGAAAGAAGAAAAGAAAGAAGAAGAAGAAGAGAAAGGGAAGCTGCCATCGCCGATCATCGCCGACCAGCCGCACCATCGTCGACCGACGATAGAAGCATCTTGCAAGCTAGCCGTGACTGAGCGACGCTGAAGCCGAGCTGATCGACGCCAAACGGAGCAGAACTGCTGCGCGAACCAGACCTGATCACTGCCGCAACGACGCCGACGAGCTGTTCCAACTGATTTCGACGCCGAGCTCGTTGATCCAGCCGCAAAACTGACGCCAATCAGACTCGAACGAGAGCAGAACGGAGCTGAACCGAGCTGGAAACCAGCTCTTCCACTCGTGCAGAACCGGCGATAGAACCGACGCCGATCGACGACGAAACCAGCTGCTATTCACAGCGGAACCGAGAGGGAAAGAGAGAGAGGAAGAGAGGAGAAGAAAGAGGAAGAAAAAACAGCTCAAATCCAACTCAGATCTGTCACCAAAATCAGTCCAAAACTACCCCAAAACTAGCTCAAAACGACGTTGTTTTGATAAGGAATAGGGGTGAGTTGTTTGGGTTTGAGATTGATGATTTTTGGGTTGGTGCAATTTGGAAATAATTGGATCAATTAGAAATAGTAAATCATGCATTTTTAAATTAAGAAATGAGCTTTTATTGAGTATTTATATGATCTTGAAAATCCAGGAGAGGAGGTAGCTCAAGGAAGCCAGAGAAAAGGAAAGGAAAAAGTATGAGTTTCCGTTGAGAAATAAGGTTGGTGTACACTTTATTCAATTCGTTTTTATAAATGGAATATTATCGATTTTTGAATACCATGATATTTGAAATATGGTTTGCGAGTATTTTGATATGTGATTGATTAAATATATGCTTTTGAAATGTGATAATTGATGGAATTTATATTGTTGTGACAAAAAAATGAAATGATGAATTTGAAAATTGATTTGTATGATTGTGGAAAACGAAGTTGGGCTGGATTGATAAGATATTTAGAAGTGTCATTGCATATTTTCAGGTTTTCTGGAAACCTCTGAAATGTAGCCGTTATGCTGCCAGATTTTATTTGAAAAATGATTAGAAACCGAAAGTTTAAACGAAACCAACCCAATGAATTTTGAAAATAAATTGTTATTCAAGCCCTAGTAAGCTTTGACACAGATAGGTGGGGATTGGAGTGGCATGCCATTAATGGGTCATAAGAGCAGTACTGCGTCGTTTGATTCTATATCGACTATAGTGAAAAGTTATAGTGAATTAGAAGGTTGTGAGAGGCACCTAGTGTCCGACCCCGAATATACATGATTATATGATAGTCCGGTGGGTAGTCACCCGAGTGTCCGATGCCGGAATACCCGCCTACCAATCCATGGTATCGTACTTGTGTTTACTAGGGGCATGAAAAGTTATTATGAGAATTATTTTGATCAATGTATCGATTTAAATTTCCTTTGAATATTAAATTGAGTTATTGATAAATTGTGATATTTGTTAGTGATTTTATATATTTGTTATTGATTTTATAAACTGATTGTGTGAAAAAAATAAATATTGAGTTTTGTGTACACCCACTAAGCAAATATGCTTAGCGCGTTATAATTTCCATGCGTAGGTAGTAGATTGCATAAGGAGAGCGAAGATTGAAGAGAAAACATCTGCAGTGAGCTGAGACAGTCACATCTATCCTTCCACATATATTTTTGGGTATATATATATTATCTTTGGTTTTGTACATAAAAGTTTCAATTTGTATTTGTGCGCATATATATATGTATTTGGATTTAAAATAGTGTTTTTGGTAAAGAAAAGTCAAGTTGTGTATATATTTTGAAATAATGTTATGTATATGGAAAATGATGAGCCAAACGGAGTTTGGTTCTAGTTGTTGAATATGTTTGTGGAAGAAATGTTTTGGATATGAATATGATTATTTGTAACAGGTTGGAAAGTTTGAATTTCACAGGAAACTCTGTCAGTTTTTCCGCGTGAAATAAAATGTTTTAAAGGTTTTGTAAAATGATTTTGAAATTTCGTATTTTGAGAGGAATAAATGAATATATGGTTTTATATTAAAGATTTTGTAAAAAGAGATATGACTGTAGCGCCCTTTGGAGTCGTCTGATGAAAGGGCGGGTAAAGGGTGTTACATATACTTATTAAAATCATATGTTGGGATATTAAGTATTAACAAGAATATTAAATTATGCATATTTGGTGTAAAATTGTATTTTATTTTTTATGTTATTCAATAAAAAAAGTAATATAATTAATGCAACAACTTGTGTAACATTTTTTTTTTTTTAAATTATAATTAAATTGCATTTGAAATTTGCATTTAAAAACAATTCTTAATTAATTTACAATTCAATTACAAGTAAGAATTTTAATTTTATAAAAAATAAAATTACTATATTAAGAGTAGATTAAGGGTGGAACATAGAGAAGCAACAAAGAAGCAGTTGTTTGGTGATCAAAATTTACAAAATTCAATTCAGTGGTTCTCGAATTAAGAGTGTAGTTAAAAATGCGATTAAGATAAAGATGAGAGAACTCAGGAGTTGTGTTGACTCCGGGTCCTTGACTTTGAAGTCAGAGAATATGGCACGTATTATGCAAGGAAAAATATTGGCGATGAAATGTTATCCTTGGACACTCTAATAACGGTTGTCGTTGGAAATAAGTTTGGGAATGTTGGAAAGATGTTGATCATTTAATAAAGGGTAATATTGACTTTTTACTTGCTAAAGTGCTAATGAAACTCAAATAAGTTTTTTGGAACTAGTGAAACAAATCCTTAGTTATTAGGTGTTATTTGATAGGATTTATATGGAGGAGAAAATCTTGAATTTGGTGCTAGTGAAACAAATCCTTAATTATTTGGTGTTATTAATTTGATAGGATTTACACGGACAAGAAAATCTTAGATTTAAAGTTAGGTGTGAACTTTTGTCAGGTTGGGTTAGGTTGGATTGAAAATTTCAACCTAATCTAACGTAGTATAATTTTCAACTCAATTCAACTCAACCCATCCTAGCTCTTTTTTTTTTAAGATTTAATTCAACCCAACGCAATTCAACCCTACCAAAAGTAATCAACTTGTGTTAGTCAGTCGGATTGGGTTGCATATGCCCACTCCTACTTAATATGGAGAATCTACACACACACTTATAGACAAACATACACAAAAAGAGTAATGCTAAACTTCACAATTTTTTTATCCAAATTATTGCCCAAATGACATGATTTATGAGTAGTCAATATCATATTAATTATCATATCATTTAGGGGTGGCAATTCGGGTTGACGGGTTGGGTTGGACACGACCCGATAATTTTTAACACGACACGATAAGTAAATGGGTTGAACTCACTCGACGTGAACATGATACGATAATAAACAGGTCAACACGAAAACGACACGATAACCCGTTTATTAACGGGTCGTTTAACTAACCCGTTTATGACCCGTTAAGTTGACCCGTTGACCCGTTTATGAATTTAACCATATTTAATATATTTAAATTTTAATTCACATCTAATAAAAAATAACATTAAAATACTCAAATACAATCCAAAACCTAAAAATACAATCATCCATATTTCAAAAAAAAAAAAAAATTACAATCATTCACAAATGCAATCCAAAAAATATAATCATCCACAAATTACAAATACAATCTAAAATAATCCAAAACATAAAAATACAATCATCCACAATTACAAATAAGAATGTAAGGCATGTACATTTTTATTTTTCTCTATAGTATGACCTACAGAATCACATTAATCATTGTTGTACATCTGTATAAGATTCCAAAAGTAGTGCCAATCAGTACCATCTTGACCAAATAAATGACGAGAAATTATGAATAAATGAATGTTCTTGTTGAACAATGTCATTTGAAACTCAAAAAACCAAGGGCTATGCCAATTCTTTGAACGCAATCATTTCCTTGGGTGCCATTCGATTGACTTGTTTGGCATTGGCCATAATTATGATCAATGAGCTCTGTCAAAGGGTTGCGTATCATTGTAATAGACATCCCAAATGGCATCCATGGCGTCCTTTGCAGTTGTTTCTGAGCAGAAAGGGTTAGCACGTAGTGATTTCATAACTCTTCTTCTAATACAATCTTGCAAATGTCAGTGCAAACAAGATTTTATTTACCTGAATTCAACAGAAAATCTAGAACCAACAGATCAGAAATTGTATGTAGTACATGCATTTTGAAGAAATTACATATCATGAATTAAAACTTGGCGCAACTAATGGAAGTCCTAGATACCACGTCAACTATGATACATTTGCCTCCTTCTCTAGCTGAATTTGAGGAAGCACATTTTATGTTTTGCCATCAGATTTTAGAAATAAATCAGTAAAGATCACACATAATCAATGAGCTCAATACAATCAAAGATCGCACATGATATTGAACTCAATTCTATCAACTAAATAACATAAAAAACAAACACATTCGAATGTCCTACAATTAAAACAAACAAAAACCACATAAAAACAGCTAATACAATCAACCAAAACTCACCAAGTAAATCAGCCATCAAAATCTGAAAGTCACGCCCATATATTTTTTAAAACAAAAGAAAATCCAAATATTAAAATCAAGACACACAAAACAGTTGAACACAAAAACAACCAATCCCACAAATATAATAGGAATTCGAATATAACACAAACAACAATCAACAAAACTGAGATAATCATTCTACTACAACAAACAAATCAATAGTAACAACAACAAACGAAATAATCAATCAAAAGTCAAAACAACAAATACCCAGAATGCATATTGACAGGTTTTTCAATATACTGACAAATGAAATATTTTAAATTCAAACAACCCTTTTCACTTCCCTAGCAACAACCAATTTGAACAAGTAATTTATTTGTTCAATCACCCAGCACTTTTTACCCTAACTTAATCACATAGGATACACCATGAAATTTATTAGCAATACTGTTGAACAATCACAGAGTTTTTCCAAATATCATAAGTGAAAAAATTCATAGCATTATAAATTCTATAATATAGTAAAACGGAAACCGAAAGCGTACCCGTTTCTACACAGCGGAAATTGCTCTGGATCCTGGATTGTTCAACTGATCAGATTCTAATCACATAGTCGGAAAGGAACCTCAAATCACAGTGTAATTTGCCTTGCCATTTGTTTTCTCTTATTTCTCATATGTGTAGTATGATGTATATGTAAAGTTTCTAGAATTGATTTTCCATCATTCTTTCAACAAATGAAATACCTCGAGTATTTATAGAGGTGGCGGTTATTTTCTGATAACCGCCAGTAACCGCCAATAACCGCCAGTGGTTATTCAATCTTATCCAATTCA
Source organism: Nephelium lappaceum (assembly GCA_021234005.1). NCBI lineage: Eukaryota > Viridiplantae > Streptophyta > Magnoliopsida > Sapindales > Sapindaceae > Nephelium > Nephelium lappaceum. Next base: position 15,098,215 of record CM038011.1, on the reverse strand, counting down.
AATAGATTTGGATCGGGTCATGGATTTGAATCATCTTGGGTGGACCCGACCCAACAACCCAATAATCCAACATCTCCCACTCACACAAGATGAGTCAAATAGAACTTACAGAGAAAACACTGGTGACCCCTTTATGATAAGGAGTACAGACATTTATACAGGCAAATACACCGTGTGACCTATGAACAATAATATATGCAATATGGCTTGTCTCTCAAATCTCAATTGTGCTACTATACAAAAGATTATAAATTTGTTCATTATTATGTCCTAGATTTAATATAATTTTATTTGCTCGAGCATATTTAATCCTTTAACATGCTCGATCCTCCAATATTCCATATAATCACAATTGCAATTCCAAATTGCAAATTGTCGCGACAAGTAACTGTAGGAACAAAATAAAATTCATTAAATCTTCCTGTCTCACTTTCGTCTCTCAGTCAACAAAAATGACTGACATCATAGTAATGTCCTATAGGCCGCATTATCATAGCCATAGAAGACACACTAATGATACAAACATCACCTCATTACTTTGAGACAAAGTGAACAGTCATTGAGGATATAGTGAGGAATATAAACTTTAATGGAACTTACACAGTGAGGAATATAAACTTTATATAAATTTTAATGGAACTTACACAGTGAGGAATTAGGGATAAATTCACTCATTTTCCATGTCGGTCACTATAAGCACACGCGGTATGAAACGCATGTTACAGTGAATCTTATCATTTAATAAGGACGCGTATGTCTTTTATATTGAGATTATTCACTGTACAGATCTTAATTCAGACGCTATTCTAGCACCTAACCTGAGTTCCAAAGCTTGCCCTTTTGGCACCTATTATCGAGAAACTCACATCTGGCTTAATCAGGTTCTCATGATGGTGGGATACATCATGAGCGGTTCAATAATTAATTTTAGGTAGAACCTCATCTTGACTACAGTCAAGGCGACATTTCATATATTTCAAGCCCTTAAGAGAACAACTTCATTTTTATTCTCTAAAAATATATGTGTCTCATCTTAGCTTGCTCTCCTAGCAACCAAGGCGATTGTACGTGTAAGAATACCAATCTCAAAACCTGACAACATACTTTCATATATAATCTATGTGAAATGAATATGTGCTAGCTTTATATAACCAAAATGATGTATCTAATAATAAAACAGATATAACTTAATGTAACAATTATAGCATCACAATCTATACAAACTCAAAGACCTAATATGTGACATAAATATATCTGTTGTCACAGCTTTTATGAGTGGATCCAATACCATCTCATGTATAGATGCATACTAAATTGTTACATTCTTTTCATCATTATATCATTGACGAAATTGTACTTAGTCTCTATGTGCTTCAATTTACTGTGACATTTCGTATCTTTAGTATAGACAAGTGCTGTCTAACTATCACAGTATACAGTAACTGATTTCTTCGCATTAATTTCGAATTCAGATTTGTCAAGAACTCTTGAGCCAAACTACTGCCTAGACTGTAGCTTAACATGCTATGAATACAGCTTCCATGGTGGCCAGCGTAATCCATGATAACTTCTTGTTACTCCAAGAAATAGCACTTTGGTTGAGCAAAAAATGCATAACCAGATGCAGATTTTCGCTTACCCAAATCAGCTCCCGTATCAGCGTTTAAATACCCAATTAAACACATATTACCACATTGATAATACAGGGAGTAATCAGCAATTTCTTTCAAAAATTCTTTGATAGCTTCTTGTTACTTCTACAAGTTGATTTATTTGAGAACACTAACTTGTTAGTCTTTTCGCTCCCACTGGGAACAAATGAATAAGCTATTCCAATAGCTCTGTCACTCCAACTAGGAATAGAGTATTTAAATAATTCTCTATCTTTCTCTAGTTGAGTGTTCGGGTTTGGAACATCATCCGAATCGTTCAACTCGTAACATTGAAATTCTTTTTTCAATCTCACCTTTGCTAGAAAATTTATTCTTTAAGAAGTTCAGTAATCATGTTTTTTTGAAGCACATGTCATTTCATTAAATGACATTTATTCTACTTAGAGACCTTTGATCTATATTTGTCTACGTCTATAATAGCACATCCACTATCATTTCATTAAAAAATACTGCAACAACTATACATTCATAAATATGATAAAAGAATCTTTGGACAGGAATCGAAAAAGTAGTCAAGCTACCCATCATCATCCAATTTCCAAATATTCACTAAACTATATATCTAAGTGTTTGCGCAAATCAGTCCTAATATCATTCTCTAAAAGATTTTAGGACACCCACAATTTGAATACTTCATTTGAGATCTTTATATTCTCAGACATCTCTTAATCGAAATCTTTATGACATCCGTCATTTTATTGTCCAAGTTATATATATATATATATATATATTGATCTCAAAATCCTATTAATCATCTGAGATTTATATAATCTCAAGGTACTGGTCAATATTTGAGATATCAGTAATCTCCTCGTCATCTGATAGGACAATGATCATAATCACGTCATCAGATAACTCATCGTCAAAATGAGTTGACCTAGTCCCTATAAAATTGCATGGCATAACCTAAAACATACATCTATACATACATGACAATTTTAGGTCAAACAAAATTTAATATAAAAATTAAAACATTAATCGAAGACACGCGTCGTGCTCGCAGGGTGCCACGTGGCACGTTCAGTTATCCACACGTGTCACAACAGCAGCGTTCCACGCGTCGAGATCTTATCGGTTCACGATTCACCACGTGTCGCACATGCAGCTGTCCACGCGTCATCATTCAGCCAATCACAGTTTGCCATGTGGTGATACCGCTGTCGTTGCACACGCGTGTCGCCCGCGTGGCACTTACGTGGCTAGAGGCGGTTAGGCCCAGCGCGTCACGCGTCGGTATGGCGCGTGTATTACATGCGCCCATTTGTTTTTTTTTTTTCTCTCCGACGACCGTACTCCCTCCAGATTTTAACCCCCAACTTGTTTTGATTCGTTCTCCTTCATTTTACAACGAAATTTTGTGATTCAACTTGCTATTGATTCGTCTTGAAGTCTAGTTTCTTATAAAATTTGAATCACACAAAACGAAAGTTTAGCAAGGGAGATATCATGCATGTAAGTTTCGGGGTTCATGTTTCTATATCTTAGTTTTCAACCCAAAAACAAGTTTTATGGCAATTTTAATTGTATAACCAAGATTAATGACCAGCAAACAACCCTAAAGGGGCTCTGATACCAATGAAAGAATTCATAGCATTATAAATTCTATAATACAGTAAGACGGAAACCGAAAGCGTACCCGTTTCTACGCAGCGAAAATTGCTCTAGATCCTGGATTGTTCAACTGATCGGATTCCAATCACATAGTCGGAAAGGAACCTCAAATCACAGTGTAATTTTCCTTGCCATTTGTTTTCTCTTATTTCTCATATGTGTAGTATGATGTATATGTAAAGTTTTTGGAATTGATTTTCCATCATTCTTTCAACAAATGAAATACCTCGAGTATTTATAGAGGTGGCGGTTATTTTCTGATAACCGCCAGTAACCGCCAATAACCGCCAGCGGTTATTTAATCTTATCCAATTCAAATAGATTTGGATCGGGTCATGGGTTTGAATCATCTTGGGTCGACCCGACCCAACAACCCAATAATCCAACAATAAGACTTTACAAGATGACAACATACTGTTACTGTTGCTGTGTTGCAGATGTTGTGTGAGGAGACGAAGCTGCACGAGGAAAAGATGGTGCATGGTAGAGATGGCACGACACGTCGGCAGTAGCTTGACGACGCGGCGGGCGAGAAGAAGCTACGTGGCACGGCAGCAGTGGCAGATCTGCAGATGCGCTGCAACTTGCAAGCAAAAGACGCTGCGCGAGACGACGGAGATGTCACGGCGCGGCGGCAGCAGCTTGACGATGCGACGGGCGAGAAAAAGCTACGGGGCACGGCGGCAGTGGCAGATCTGCAGATGTGTTGCGAGCAGACGGCACGGCGCTGCGCGGAATGGCCGGAGAAGATGCTGGACGATGGGTGACACGGCGTGGCGACTGCTCAGGCTTGGGTTGGGACGTTGGATGGTGTCGGCGGCTGAGAGAAAAGTGAAAACAGAAGAGAAAGAAAATAGACTAATAGAGAGAGAGGCAAAGATAAAAATGTTAGGGTTTTGACTTTCAAAATATATATATTATTAGTAAAATTACAAAAACACCCTTTAATGTAAAATTATCATTTTACCCTCCTTAACGGGTCAACCCGTAACACGATTAAAGGAACACGAACCCGACACGATAAATTAACTGGTTAAACGGGTTGACCTGTTAATTTACCAAACCCGTTAATGCTCAACCCTAACCTGTAATTATCGTGTCGGATTCGTGTCAACCCGTCATGTCGGGTTCCAAATTGCCACCCCTAATATCATCTAATGATTAATAAGATGTTGACAATTTACATGATATTATTTGGGCATAGATTTGACAAAAAATTTAGGAAGTTTAACAATACTCACACAAAAATTGTCAATGATAGCTTTTATAATGTATGCTTTCAGCATATTTGGTGAAATTTAATGAAATTTTTTTACTTTTTAATATAATTTTTTATGTTGATGATAGATATAATAAACTAGACTTCCACAAAAAATTTATAAATTTTTTCGGGTGTATAGTTATTATTCTTTTTTCCTACCTTTTAGAAGAAAAACTATTGGAGACAAAAGGGAAAAACATTAGAAAAATAGTTCATGAATCCGAAAATCTTTAATTTTTTCTCAAAAATATTATTTATTTTTCTTATAATGCATATTTTAACATATAAAATTCCATGAAATTTCATGAAAAGTGTTCATTATGTTAAAATAAGGGAGTTCCACGTAGGAAAACTATCTCAATTTCGATGTGCTTGTAATAATTAAAGCCCATGTAATTTTTGGTACATTTAAGAAGAAATCATCTTAGAGAGTATTTGCGAAAAGCAAAATAATAACGAAGGAAAAAAAAAAAACCAAAAAAATTCAATCACACACAAGAACACCACGTTTACGTGGTTCGGCAAAAGTTGCCTACATCCACGTACGTGAACTAGAAAATTCAATAATGGGGAAAAAAAAAATAGTACAAGATTAATCACACAAGTCTAAAAACCCAAACCCTGAGCCCTTGTAGACTCTCTCTCAGCTCACTTCTCTCTAATTCCCAAGAGAAGAGAAAAATTAAGTACATCTTGTCTCTCCAAGCAACTAATATATATAACCACAAAACATATGCTAAATACTGGTACAATATTAAGCAGACAAGATATGGAAATTTTCCAACTCTTACAAAATTCCTGCTCCTGAAATAAAAAAAAAAAAAAAAAGGAAAAGAAAGACATTACAAATAGAAGTATATAACAGAGCTCTTAAAGTATAAATGTAATGATGAGAGTGTACCCTGGGAACATGATCCATCTCAAAATGCAGAAACTGATCCTCGAGTTCCCTTGCTTCATTATACAATTGAGGCAAAATTGGATATTGACTTTCCATTGACCCTGAACCTGTTCTATGGAGAGTTTTTGTAAGATTTAAATATAGTAGCCTACAGTCATTGATTAGCATAAAAAAGGCTGCTTATGAATTTAAAAAGAAATTAATGAAAATTAAGTATAAATTGCAGATACAAAAGTGAAGAAACAACCTGCTTGGACATAGATTGACCATCAGCTGCTTGAAAACAAACGTTTGTATTGTAATGCTCTAGAGTTGTTTCATTAAGCAAACCAATATTTAGATGCTTAACGAGTAGGTACTACATACTCGTTAAGCAACAATCATACTCAATGGTCACATAACTCTTTTGAAGCAACAATGCTATTCTGATGCAAACGTAAGCATATATAGCAATGAACTACAGACATGAAAGACCCTATTCTTTGGCAAAAAGTGATACCCAATTATCACGAAACACATCGAAAACTTGTCTAACTCCAACTGAAATGTGAACGTCAAGTTCAATCTTTTTTCGAAAATTAGTCATTCTGTAATTTACTATTTGTAAAAAATAAACCATGTTAGTATAAAAAGGTACTCAAAATAATATGTGAATTGCATTATCAGATGTTTTTTTTCATTTTAATCTAACAAAAATTACTACAATCCAAAAATAAGCTTTTAAACCATCTCAATTTGCTATAATATAGAAGTGAAAATGCAATCATCTTGGACTTTCTTTTTAAACAATGAAATGTTTTAGCTGACCATATACTCAATTATATTTAATTGATTAATCTATTTTAAAATGTTCTTTGATATATTCTTTTGACATTAACCAAAACAATTTAATTGTAGTAGTGTTACGAAAAACCCACAAAATTTAATAGTGATATTACAAGCAGCACTGAAAACTTGTTATTTATAAAGCAGAGCATTTGAAAAATGAACACATGATTCAGTAAAATAACTAATAAAATCACAACTTCATGTAGTCATTATCAATTTTAATTGAATTAATTGCTGCAAATTGTATGAATTTTTGCAAAAAAAGAAAAAAAAAATTCTACTAATCTATAAGCAAGTCTGTAAAAATTATAATAATTAAAATCTCAATTTAATCAATAACCAATAGCTTGCACTGTTCAACTTAGTAGTCTCAAATTCATTTGGCAAACAGTAATTGTAAACTCCATCAAACCAAAACTTGAATCTCAAGATTTATAAAAAATTCTTCAATTTTAAGACATTTATTTCGAGACATCAAAAACTTTCAAAATTATTTCAACGGCAGCATCAATGCTTTTGTATTTCTCAGCATCAAAAACTCATTCAACAAGGAAAAATGAATATTAAGTTCATTGTTAAGGTTGTTTTAACGTTTACGTCTCCTACCCTAAAAATGATCAAATTTCATCAATTAACTGAAAAGCAAAAAATTAAATGCATGATGAAGATGATTAATACCATTTTGTTCATCTACTTAACTAGCTTAAGAAAAGTAGCACAGTTTCACATATATACATATTAAAAAAAAACAAAAATTATCCTATATCTAGTGACTGAATTGACAAACTTAAATTTAGAATAGTCTTTTGGCAATACAAGTATTACTAATCATTAAAATGCTGTCAGTCAAAATTTATTTAAAATATTGTGCCATGGTTGATAAAATTATATCTAACAACCACCGTAAAATGAGAATATTGAATGGGTAAAAGATAGGTAAAAAGCTGACTAAGGAAGATTGTTGCATCAGGAAAGGAACAGAGCTCAACAAAGGCAACAAGAAGCCACCAATAATGCTCAACGCAGAGCAGGACAATATTTGGACACAAAAATATCACTTCCATCTATCAGACAACTTAACACCCAAGAACGTCATTTAACCGTACACAAAAACTTGGCAGGTATGCACAAGATTGGATCATTGTAACATGCCTTGGTTTATGAGAAAATGTTGCAGTAAACAATCTATGTGTAGTCAGTGTGCAGTATATTAATAATATTATAGACTGTACGATGAACTAGTCAGAAATTAAAAACAAAATTAGAAAAAAAATAGGAATTAAAATTTGTTTAGAAGCCAAGAAAATAACATAAACTGTGTTTAGTGATAAATAGAACAAAAATTGGATGAAACTTAAGAATTTAACAGTTTGAAAATAAAAAAGCAATGCAAGTTTAGAAGCACATGATGTGGTGGTTACCGTTATTGGTCCAAACGTTCCATCAACCTTCTTCTACTTCCTCTTCTTCTTCCTCTTCTTCTTCTTCTCCTTCTTCTTCATCAATGCTTTCCTTGTCGTCATCGCTTTCCATTTCATATTCTTCCTCTGGGGGACACTAGATGAAGAGAGAAGAGTCAAGATTTGCCATTAAATGAAAATGTAGATGTTAATTTCTAGCTAATTATTATAAGAATATATTCAGACATCTTGGCATAGAAAAGGAAAAAAAAATCGAAATGCAAAGGGGAATGAGGAAATTTGATGAAGCTATGCATACCTTCTCAATATTTTGCTGTGCTATGGAAGTATTAAGGTGCTCTGCTATGGAAGTATTAAGGTCACCTTCCCAACAACCTTCTGTTTCTCCTATTTGTAGAGTGTGTAGCTTGGGTGTTCTTAACTCTCCCCGAGAAAAAATATTCACATTTGGACATTGATTTACAACTACTTTCTGTAGGGATGGAAATTCAATTGTGCAAGTCCCTGAGTAGAAGATTGAAAGGCTTGGTAGATGATCAAGTCCCAAATGTTTCAGCTGGTTGAAAATGATCCGATCTTCCACTTTATCACCCTTATGTGTTATGATCTCTTTTATCTTTTTGCAATTGATTACTTCCATTCTTGTAAGTTGCACTAGACTTTTAGCGGTTGAGGGTGCCAATAAATTGAGCAATTCATCACAATTTGACACTTTCAAAGTTGTCAAATATCTCAGAGACATTGTGGATGGCACTAAACTTCTTAAGTTCCCACATTTGGATACCTTTAGAGTGGTCAAATTTTGAAAAGCTTTATCAAGTTCAGAATATTCCTCCCACAGAAGCAAGTCAGACAACTGACAGAATTCTAAGAAGCTCAATTTATTCGGGGATTCAGAATGTTTTTCTTTACAAACCAGCCCTTCACATAAGAATAAATCCTTGAGGAAACCATTATAAACAGCAAGTGATATATTGTTGGGCAATTTGCAGAGAAAACAAGAAGGGCAAATAGCAGCTTCTGTAAAGGGACCTGACAACTCAAGGTAATTCAGCGTGCATGAATACTCCGAAAACATTTCACGTGACATGTCTTTCGCAACACAATTCCCATCCAACCTCAGCCGTTTCAAGCAAGGGAATGCAATCTTAAAAATACACCAAATTAGTAACTTATTTTAGGTTCAATATTATTAAGTGAACATGCATTTTGAAAATTTAAAAACATTGTAATTTCACATTTAAATAATCAAAAGAGTTTTAGGTCAATTAAAAATTATGATGGTGATTATCCAAATATATTTAAAGTTCTTCTTGCCTGTAACTTGATTTTTTATGTAATTTGATACCAAAATTTATTTGGTAGTTGACCTCTATAGCACATTTTGACGAAGGACTTTAAGACTAACCATTGTATTGAAAAATATGATATTATTAATAAAGCTAAAGCCACATTTCAAATATATTGTTGAATTGTGTCAAAATTAAACCAATAATATTTTACAATATGCTTAAAATGAATATGTATAATTTAAGTAGCCATGATCATTCTAAACTAGTATTCTAGCATGTGATCTGCTCATATTTTCACTAAAAGTTAAGGGAAAATTAAGTTTCAATCAGAATCAGATTTTGATTTTCTAGATATTTTAGAACTAGTCAATAACGTTGGATGTAGAACTATAACATTGTGCAGAAATGTTATAAAAATAAGTTGTTGGGTTTCATACCTTATCAATTAAGAACAGGGGCTGTCCACTTAGGATATCATGTTGGCTCTCCTCATGACTTTGAAATTCTGAAGCAAGCATCTCCACTTCATGGCAACTCCACACTGTTAACGTCTCTAACTTTGGCCATTTTGAAATGTATAAACCTGAATGGAAACGTTTAATTCTTGGTAGATTCTTCAGCTCTAGCTTTGTTAACTGAGAAAACACAAATTCAGAGACTGCTTCCACGTCATCTTCCTTGGTAATAATTTCCTTCATCATGCAAGAGACTATATACAACTCTTCAAGTTGATCAAGACCTCTACCTACGGAGGCTGGAAAGAGGCTTTTCAGACATTCACAGAAGCGAACTGATAGTTAATGTAGATTCTGAGAAGATAGAATGACTTGGGAGTCCATATTCCATACATGCTTAAGCTTTGGCAAATTATGTAACCGTAATGTTTTCAATTGAGCTGCAGCGATACCATGTGTTTTCTTGCTACCAAAAGCATCGAGTTCAAATATCCTTTCTACTGAATCACATTTTTTTACTACCAATTTGTCTACTCTTTGCAGTCTTCCAAGCATATTAGATGGAAAAACACTAAATAGCTTATTACAACCATGTACATGAAATAATTCTAATTTGCAAAAGGAATCCAAGTAGAGCTGATCGTGCCATATTTTTCTTATGTTATCCATATGCTCTATTCTCAATTTATTTAAATTAGAGAGTCCTACCTGAAGGTTCCATTACTTTTTGCATTAGTAACAACCCATTATTTTCAAATTAAACGAAACATAGTTATGTGATGATAAATCAAACTTAAATTCTAATTAAACAAAAACAAATGGCATCCAACAGTGAGTGAACAAAGAAGAAAGACATTGAAGCAAAAAGAAGAACAAATTACCTTTTCATCAAAGAAAGGTTGAATGTTAGCCTGGAGCTTCTCCTCTGAGTTCATTCCACTACATTCCGCACTTTCAGTCACATTTGCACATACAGATTCGGAGATGAATGTTTCCATATTTGGGCAATCCTTAATCCACAGATGTGACAAGGAAGACAAATCAATTAAAATCCCAGTAAAATTGCAGAATCTTGTAAGTTTTGGAAGATCATGAAGTTTCAATTTGTGTAGATTAGGAAATGACACTGCATTTGGCCTTTCTTCTTCTGTAACTACTACCACTTCCATAACCTTACAATTGATTATCTCAAGCTTCTCGAGTTGGTCTAGACTTTCAACCATAGAAGAAGAAAATACAAATTTCAAATTACTCAAACCGCAAATGCCCAAGAATGTTAAATTGTGAAAGTAAGAAGATGTTGCCAGAGATTGGTTGCTCCATATCACTTCAGAGCCGATAGATTCCAGTACCAAGTCATATAAGGAGGGCAGGGAAACCTACACATGAATAATTGTTGTATGAGCACCCTGTTTGACTAACATTATCAATTATAGCTCTTTCGGTTTCGTTAATAGTAAAATAATCAGGTAATGAGGTTCTTCAGTCATTCAAAACAAGTACAAAACATCTCATTTGCCGGAGAATGACTGAAGACTCTCAATTGCATTAAAACTCTCGCACTATTTTTAACCAAATAAAGGCAGAGCTATGGAAATTCAAAGTCGTCAGAAATTTGTGACATCAAGTCATCTAAACTTATTGATTTTCTAACTATTGCATAGAAACAAAAAAGAAAATTCACCTGTTTGTCCAGGAGATGATGTACACCATTGCAAGAGTTTGTTTCTTCCTGTTCTGTGTTAACTACGATGGTCTCACACGCTGAGCCAGAGAAAAATGTATTTAGCTTAGGACAGTCTATAATCCTAAATGTACTTAAGGAGGGGAATTCAACTGAATTTCCAGAGCCAAATCTTGTGAGTTTTGGAAGTCCTTTTAGCTTTAGATAGATTAATTTAGGGAAAATCTTCTCAATCGATCCTTCTTCTCTTGCAAATTCTTCCATGTTAAATATTGCCTCCATTGACTCACAGTTCCGTATCTTAAGTTTTCGTAGTTGTACAAAATTTTTAACCATACAACATGGAAAAAGAAATTTCCAACCATTGAACTTCTCCACAATCAACTCCACTAAAGTTTGACAATAGGAAGGTTCAGCTGTGAGTTGATTAACACATGTGCTCTCAATGTTAAATGAGGACAATTTCAAATTCTCCAACCTTGGGAGTAGAACCTGCAGACACAATTTTACTTTTTATTTGAGGATTTAAAAGTAAGGTTTACATACACTTAATGATCTTTTATTTTTGACTTGTAAACCCCATGATAATTTAAAAGAAAAAAAGAAAACAAACGGGAAGTGCAAGAAAACATACATTTTGACTGAAGAAAGCAATGAAATTGTCCGGGTTATCTTCAGAAAGGATTTCTTGAAATCTCATATCAGGTGTAAGCGTGTTTAAACCAAATCTCATAAGATGTGGTAGGCATTGTAGTGTCACGGTGTGCAATTGAGCGAACTCAATCTTACTAGTCTGTTCACTTTTATGGACTTGTTTGCTTTCCACAAAAACAATCTCTTCTAGATTATTGCAGTGAGTTACTTTGATTTCTTGAAGCTGCAAAAGGTTTCTGGCCATGGGCAGTGCAAGATGCTTCAAGTTATCACATTTTCCAACTTTAATGACTTTTAAGTGGCTAAAAGACTCCACTGTAAGTTGACCATGATAAATCTTCTCCAAGTTGATCAAATTTTGAAGGACTAGAGACTCTAACCTATTGGAAAAGGCATTGCATGATCCCCATCCATCTGAGTTGACAATATATTGTATTTGGGGAGCATTTTGTGTATGAAGATGCTTCCACCATTGGAAACCTTCCCTGTTAAGTTCTTGTAGAACATTCTCAACAGTCTCAAGTGCATCTAGGTGAAGATCTTCAACTCTTTTCAACAATGATTTGATCCCATTACTCAAAGAAAACCTATTGTTTAATTTGAGTTTCAATGTTCTCAAGGTTTCATATTTACGGGGCCATTTCCACAAATCTCCAATAAGTATTCTATATCTTTCCAACTTCCCAAAGAACAAGTCGTGAGGTATCACCTGAGCTTCACGGACATGTATTTCTAAGGTTGTCAATTTAGACAATTTCTTTAACTCATCAAGACTAGCATTACTTTGTCCTTCAACATCCCATTGAACAAAACTGTTGCCTATATAGAGTTCTTCTAACCGTGTCAAGCTTGATAAGACATTTGGTGGGATTACTATGAGTTTAGAACAATTGCTCAAATCTAATAATCTTAAATGAGTCAATTGTCTAATTTCTCCAGGTAATTGTTCAAATTTAGAATTTAAAAAGCTTAGGATTTCTAATTTTTTTAACCCTCTAACAACTGATATATCTCCGATCAAGCAACCATCCAAACATAAAGTTTGAAGATTTGTTAGCTGGCAAAGTGATGAAGGTAGGGATGACAAATTAAATCCAGTCAAATCTAGAACTTTGAGTTCTTTCACCCCGTCGAAAAAGACATCCGTTATTTGTAAAGGAGGCTGAATTTTTCCCAAACAAAGGAATTCTAATTTCGGAAATTCCAACCTTTCAGGAAGCCCATCAATTAATTGGCGTTTAATAGAAACAGCAGTTGACTCTTTGGGCAATCCTTCCTCCAGCATTTTTTTCATGCTAGTAACATTTTGAATACTAAACATTGGCTTATCGTTGGATGATGCAATTGAAATGGCAACATCATGGATGATGTCATGCATTTTAACCCAACCGGTACGATTACCATCCAACAACAAACATGAAGCTTTGAGATTACTGATCAATGTATGCATCATATTCCTTGCATCTTCCATTGTATTGACATCTTAAACCAACCCAAACCCATACCATATTTGAACAAGTCATTGGTCGATATAGAACATGTGCTGTCTAGACTACAAAGCAGGAACAATGATTGTTCCTCTGGCCCCAGAACTTTGTAACTCAATTCTATGGTTGAGTACACACCTTCCTTCATTCCTTTGATGTGCTTTGGTTTGGACCTTCTAAGCCATTGCAAAGCAGTCTTCCAATAAGAAAGATCTTTATTTTTCAAGGCATTTGCAATTGTTTTAATTGCTAACGGCAAGCCAGCACATTTCTCAACTATCTCAACTGCAATAGGGTTGAAACCAGGTTCTTCTTTTGAATGATTAACAATCTTCCAAAATAAATCCGTTGCTTCTACATTAGATAGAATGTCAACCTTGAAATTCTTTTGTGTATCCATATCATTGAGTAAGACATCTAGATCTCTAGATGTCAACAACAGTTTGCATTTCCTTTGATTAGCATTTCTTCCTCTTTGGTCGACTTGTGTGACACTTGGCTTTTCATCATTCCAAAACGGAATCCCAATAGCATCCAGATCAAGTTTCTCCCAAATGTCATCTAAAATCAGTAGGACACTAGTTTCTTTGTTCAACCTCTTATGTAATTGAGCAGCTCTTCCAGATGAGCTCTCCCTGTGAAATTTCATATTCAGTTCATCGGCAATTTTTCCTTGAAGATCTACGATATTAGGAGTCTGTTTTACCTCAACCATAACTACCACATCAAATAACCTTTTTTCTTTGACATGAGCAGCAACTCTTTCAACAAGTGTGGTTTTACCCATACCTCCCATGCCATGCACTCCAATCAAGTTGACACTTTCATCCAGTACTAATGCCTCTATGATCTTCTCAAAAACCGGAATTCTTGAAATAAAGTCTTCATAGCCTCTGGCATACATGGATATTGTCCTTTGAATGGGAGGAAGGTATGAATTTTCTCAAATTTTCCTGCCTCGTGGAGCTTGACCCCATCCTTTGCCGTCTTCTCTGCTTTCTTGCTGAGAGAGTAACGTGTCATCAGATTGGAGGAGAAGCCAATGGAACACAGCTTCCCTGCTTTGTCTTGCTCATCAATGATAGGTTTCACAACCTTTCCAGCAAACTCATCCGTGCTTTTCATCCATTCCTCGACAAACTTTTCGATCTCTTCGCCTTGTCTCTTAGCCTCATCAACAGAATGCTGCACACTCTCTCTTTGATTAGTCAGCTTCTGAACTTGTTGCTTCAGCTCCTCCATATTGGTGTTGTACTTGAAGGGATAACATATCTGCTTCCCAATAGGAGCAACCAACACCTCTGCACCTTTTGCTGCAATTGAAATAACTACCTCCACCATTTTCTCTTTCTTATCACTCTTTGCTTTCTCTCTGTTCTTTTGTTTTGCTTTTCTGTTTTTCGTAATTTTTCTCACTCCCTTTTCTTAAACGCAGTAACAAACTGAAGATGAGAACAAACTTTTGTTTTTTTCAAATGAATCTTTTTTTTTTTTTTGGGTTTTTCCGAGGTGGTTCTTGAAGAACCAGAAAAGTAGAAGATGTTAGCAATAATCAGAATGATTCAACAAAACTACACCTTATAGAGAAACAACTAACAATAAATAGATATCCTTTCTTTTTTTTTTAAATCTATAGAGCAAATTCTTAAGAAAAAAACAACAACAATATTTACGGACTGTGAAGGAAAATCAAACTGAAGAAATGTGCAATAAACAGAACGTTTCAACAACAGATAGAAAAACAACTAACAATAAATAGACGTCTGAGTTTTTTTTTTTTTTTGGGTCTATAAATTAAAAGAAAAATTCGAATCAAACCATTAAAAAGACATGAACATATAACAAATTCAAATCAAACTATTTGTTTTTTTTTTTAAAAAAAAAATTTGGTTTCTTCTTTTGTAATGCTAAAGTGGATGGATGCTAGTAAAGCTAATAAAATGAGAAACAAGCAAATTAAGTAACGTAATAACAAATGAAACAGAATAATTCAACTAGCAAAAAGGAGGACCAAAACAAACCTCTCTTAGTAGCTAGAGATCTTAGCTTTTGCTTTGTGGGAATCACGGATGCAAAATAACAGCTTTCACTTTGTGAGAAGATTTTTATTTTTTGAGAAATGTGAGAAGATTTTCAAAACCAAGCAAACAGATAGCCAAAGATGAATATGAAGTGATCAGAAGACTAGTGAGTATGTGACCGTAGTAGGTAGATTCATGCATTATTGTGTTATTATTATTATATTTTTATGTATTTGATGGATATGTTGTCATTTTGAAAATCTTACAGGTGAATCACAACTATCCATTGTGTTGGAAAGTTGGTGGTCCAACACAGTGGAGTTTATTATCCAACCGTCACGATTTATAGTCACCACAATCACAAGGGACAGTCTTGTGCTTAAATATGTTGCACTGTTAATTGTCTCCTTCTTTGTTTAATAATGCCAGCAGAGTCTTTGTCATCATTTGTTTTATAAACAAAGACTCTATTTTCTTCTCTGGCGGCATTGTTTTTAATGCTTGATCAGAACCGAGTTCGAAATTATAAAAGATATAATATAAAAACATTTCACTGTTTATAAATTTGATGGCAAAATTGTATTTGTCTTTTTTCATCAATTTTCATCACTTTTCGTTAGTTCATCATCTCTCTCATCTTCAACCTCATGAGTGCAACTTCAGAAATAAAAATAAAATATACTTCATAAACAAAACATTTGAATTACACATACAACTTTAAATTAATTTATTTGGTCATCATTTGTTTTATAAACAATGCTGGAGTCTTTGTTATCTTTTGTTTTATAACTTCCTATATGAAGAGACAACGTTATGATGTTGAAAATTAAAAACAAACAGAGTCTTTGTCATTATTTGTTTTATAAATAAAGATTTATGAGTTTCCATCGTTGGAAACCTAGAGACTTTTGTAGAAAAAAAAATTATACTTCTTCATCATTGAAGAATACTATTCTTCAAAGATGAAGAACACTCTCTCTTGACCATGGTGGTTGTCGATGGGCACCTAGTTCTGGGCCTCCATTAACAGAGAATCAAGCTGGGTTTCCATTGTTGGAAACCCATAAATAGTGGGTGTTTTTTTTTTTTTGATGTTGTTGCGGTGTTGGAGTTTGGTGATTATGCTATTTGTTGTTGATATAAAAAAAAAAAAAAAAATCTGTGCATTGTGTGTGTTGAAATGGGAAGCCAAAACTCAATAACGGTTCATGTTCTATGGAAATGGATCTATGTGTGTTGTCTGGATTCATGTTAGTTGAATGGATTGTTGGATGGAGATGAGCGAAGATGTCTTGGTCATGTTCAAACCTAGATTCAATTGAAAATATGTCTTTTATCATTTTTAATAATTTTTATATTATTATATCTTGAGGGTAAATGAGTCTTTTTGCCATTTGATAATATTTTATGTTAAAAACTAACGGAAATTGGTGTTTAAGATTCATAAAAAATGACAAGGAGATAAATAGCGATTACATTAAACGATTGATAGTGGAAAATTAGGATTATCCCCGACAAAAAAAATGAAGATTGAAGCAAAACAGACCTCAGTAACAGCTTTCACTTTATGAGAAGATCTTCAGAATTAGGCAACACAACACAAATAGGTGAAAACGAATATGAAGTCGAGAAGACTAATGAGGGAGCAGTACTAATCGAAAGTTGTTTCCATCATTGTGCTTTGATTTTTTTAAAGTTTAATATGCATTATCATCTAATAGTTTTATTAATTATTTATATCCAACAAATGTTGTATGGGGACAGCCTTCTCAAAAGTCTTCCCCACTTTTTCTTTTGGCTTAAATCGAAAGTGAATTCCAACAAAGGTAGGGACAAACTCATTGAAACGAGAGAATTCCACCCAGGACAGCACTCAGCTGGTGCGTCAACCATTCAAGATTTAATGTATCATTTTGATATATATGTCAATATAATATTGATGATGAGAACAAATTTATGAGACATAAAGCTGAGTCTGATTTTTACTTTATTATATTTTATTTATAACAAATTGCATTACTTAAATCTTGAGAGATCAGGTGCACCACTCTGTATGTGCAGCCAACATTTTCTTTCATTGAAATTATTCCTCACCTTTCTCACTCAGCTCCAAGTTGTTAGTCATTAAAAAAGCAATACCGTTTGGAACAACATTACTCTTATCCTACAGTATCTTAATGTGGATAATGTTGTTATACAAGACTTGTGTCATTTACTAATTCATAATTGTTAAATTTTATTTTTAAAATTTTAAAGCGAGTGAAAAGTATTAAAAAGAATGTAACATGTATAGTAACTATATAACTAAGAAAAGTAGCAAATTTTTTACAGTATATGTCCATATATGGTATATATTATTTTGAGAGATGATTTACACAAATATTTGTACGAAGCAAACATTTATTGTATTCATATGGTCGCATTTCCTTCTCATTATAAATAAAAAAGAAAAATGTGAAAAACCCCATGAAATAGAAAATATTCTCTGTTTACCTCAACTTTTGAAAATATTAGCTAAAAAATCCCAACCTTAAGCACTAAGCGGTTTCCATTCAAATTTTTAGTGGTTTGGTGACAAAAACATTAAAAGACCAAAATACCCACGTTGAACTATCCTAACTATAATAATAATAATAATAATAATAATAATAATCTTAAACAAATAAATATAGTAAATTAAAAAAATTAAAAAAAGAAATCAACCCACTTTTGGGTTCAAACCCAAATTCCAACCCAGATGAAGGATTTAGGTATGAGAACCCAGAGCTTCAATATATAGATCTTCATCTGGGTTCAACCATCACCATTAGAAAACGAAACAACAAAAATCATTAATCAAACAACAAATAACCACCATAACAACCACCAACAACATCACCACCATAACAACCATCCAAAAATCATTACAAAAACAAAAAAAACAACCACACTTCACCCTCTTCAATTCTCACCTAGTCACACCAGCATCATCCAGTCCCACCACCAACATCATGGTTCGAATAACTAAAAATTAAGAAAAAAACAACTAAATAAAAATTAAAAACTAGAAAAAATCCCACGGTTCGAATCACCAGTATCACCCAATCCCACCACTAGCATTGAATCACCCAGTTCCTCCCACTACCAATATCAATGAATCATCTGCAAATAGCTTCAATTGAATAGAATGTAGGCTAGATGTTTAATGAAATGTCCAAAAGAATTAATATCAAAATTTTGAAGGAAGTGAACTTGGCATGTGTTAGGGTGTGCAAGGCTATAATGGGAGATATGGGAACTAAATGGAATTGATGTGTTTTAGGCATGATTTCATGATGATTAAGTGACAAACAAACCTATGGAAATGTGAGAGTTTAATTGGAATCACTTATATTGTCATGCATTGTAAGGCATCTATGAAGAGCATTATGAGTTGTCTTTGAATACCACTTCTTTTATATATTGAAATGAATTGTATAAGTAGGTTTGAGTGTGTATGATGCTAAGGAAAAGAAAATTTAAGTTTAGAAGGAAACATGTAAAAATGTCCCCTAAAAACGGATGAAAAAGTGAGGTTTTTCTTAGGTATCGATATCCGAACGATGGAATTTTTCAAAGCCACTTTACGGGTGATCAAAATGCGAGTCAAGAAAGCGTATGGAGCAAGAAAGAAGTGAAGCACAGCTCTAGGCAGGGCTGTGCATACCATTCGGCCTAAGGGGGTCAAAAATGACCACTTTTTGTTTTGAGCTTCGAATGATGATTTTGAGCATATGGGCGTGTTTCTAGGTGAAAATAAATAGGATCCATGGAAAGAAATCGGAATTAGAAAGCTTCAATTAAGTGGAAACCGTGTAGAGAAGCTTTTAGGCATAATAGGGTTCAATGAACTTAGTTGGGTTATAAGTTGTGTAATAAGTTTTGTGAAGCTTTATTTAGTGCGTTCTAAGCGTAATTGTGATGTGTAGGTGAGAGAGAGGCTAGCGGAGCCAAAGAGGACCGTTGAAGCCACTAGGGAAGTTTGCAAGCAAAGGGGAGTGCAAAATGGTTTTAGAAAATTTTATGTTGTTTTGACATGTTTATGCGTTTTCTAAAATAGTTGCTACTTTAGGATTTTAAATGAGCAATTATATGAATACTATATTGTGTATGAAAGTTTATCTTTTGTGTTTTCATAAGTGTGTAAGCTAATATGAAATGAAAATTGAAGTTTCAAGCTTGATTGTCAAATGTTTGATGCTTAAATAAATTATGTTTAAATGAATTTTCAAAGGCCAATTGTCTACCAACCCTTGTGAGTTATATAGACCCGGTCGGTACGTCCCACACCTGTATGGCAAGGTATGGGAGAGATTATGTCACTAACTTCGGGGGGATAGAGTCTATTGTGTCGCTTTTACGTGTGTGGGATGTTGTCTTACACTACGCATTGCGATGTACAATTCCGCACACGGTGTTAGGATGTCTTTGTAAGTGTCACGAATGGTGTTTGTGGCCAAATCGCCTCGAGACTCCACGTTGATTGGCGATTTTCTCGCGATCTCGTGGTTGTCAGTTTTATGGGGTAACATTAGTGCATTTCTAAAGATAAAAGAAAGTTTGAAAATTTACTATGATTATGCAATCTCAATTTCATGTTGAAACGAATCATTATTATCGTTTTTAGTTTTGTATAATGTTTGATGTTTCTGAAATTTTATTGTAAGTTTTAATTATTTTCTATGTTGGTTTCTATGTTGGTGATTGTATGATTTCAAGATGTTAAATATGGAAATTTTATGAAATATTTAGTTGATCAATCAAGTAATTAAATTTTGCTTTTAATGTTTTAAGGAGGTGTTTTACCAATAATATGATATTGATTTATAACTTATGAGCACTCACTAAGCTTCAGTAAGCTCACTCTTTTCTCTTTTATTTCAAAAACCTCCTCAGGTGCTAGCGTAGGTGACCGAAGCACGACGTCCCCTTTGTGGAATTAGATGGGCGCAAATCCGACAATTGCTTCTGTTGCATTATCATTATGCATGTATATGAAAGTTGAAAAACCACTCTTTTTGATGTATTTTATGACGTGTTTTGAATGGCTTTTAAAATGAGATTTGTTACTTATATGCACTTAAAGATGTATAAGGTTTTGTAAAGGTTATTTTTGTTATGAAGTATATTTATTTTCCTAAGCCATTTGTTTATAAGAATTAAATTTTTACCTTGCATTTTATTGTTATGGTTTACATGATTTATGGTATGGAAATGGAAATGAAAATTTGAAATATGCTTGTGAGGGAAGTTGGGTTGGATAATAAAAATAGTTGAAGTGTATTTTGTTTTACAGGTATCTTGGGAAATGTAAAAATTATAGTCGTTATGCCGTCAGATTTTCATTTGAAAAAAAAAAAAAAAAAAACCAACCCATTTTACCCTTTAAAAGTAATGGAACATGATAATGTTTTAAGGGTTCGCTCCGCAGGATTCCTTTGACTCAATCAATAAGGTTAGGAGGATTCCGTCAGAGTGCCAAGCAGGGCCCTTCGGACGTAAGTACGGTAAGGTTCGGATTAGGTCCTGTCACTTAGGCAAAGAAAAAGGCATTGCAACAAGTTTAGAGAACATTAATGTGCTGAAACTTCTCTAACAACCAAAACTATCTGTAACCCTTGTATCCAGAAATAATATTGTCTAGTTATTGTCAAGAATCATTTTCAAGTATCAAGAATTTGGTAAGATAGTATTTTCAATTATTCCAATTAATATATATATATATATATATATTTATACCATTGTTTTCATATTCACCATCCTTTTCATCTTTAGCATTGTTATCGATTAAATTCATGTTCTGTTACATCATGGTATCTTCTTTTATGTTCTTGATCTTTTTGTAGTATAATGGTATGAATGGAATGTCATGTCTTTTGGCCTTAAGAATACCCCATCAGAATTCCAAAATATAATGAATGATATTTTCAACCCCCATGCATCGTTCATTATAGTACATATAGATGATGTTTTAGTTTTTTCCAGAAATGTTGACCGACGTTAAAAAAATTTGAATACCTTTTACAAAATAATTAAACATATTGGGTTAGTCATTTCAGCCCCCAAAAGAGTGTTATTAAAAACTAAGATCAGATTAGAAAATGGTACCATTATCGCAATTCAAATAAGCTTGGACTTTGGACAAAGATTTCTAGATGAAATCAAAGAAAAAGCCTAGTTACAAAAATTTTTAGGATGCATTAATTATGTTGCTGACTTTTACAAAAGTCTGAGGACAATTTGTAAACCTTTGTATGACAGACTTAAGAAAAACCCGCTGGCCTGGTCAGATATTTGTACCAGGACAGTTAGAATAATTAAGGAACAGGTCAAAATGGTCCCATGTCTATCAATTTGCCATCCCTCAGCTCCTAAAGTAGTGGAAACAGATGCATCTGATTTAGGATATGGAGGAGTTCTCAAATAGCTTATTGACAACAAAGAATGCCTAGTGCAATACACTTCTAGATAATAGAATGAAACACAAAAGAATTACTCAACTATCAAAAAAGAAATTTTAGCAATAGTTTTAGTTATACAAAAATTCCAAGATGATTTAATTAATCAAAAATTCCTTCTAAAAGTTGATTGACAATTAGCAAAATATATTTTGCAAAAAGATGTAAAAAGCCTTGCCTCAAAACAAATCTTTGCAAGATGGCAAGTTTTACTCTCCATCTTTGATTTTGAAATACAACACATAAAGGGAGAGCAAAATTCTTTACCAAATTTTCTAACGAGAGAATTTTTGCAAGCTTCCCTCTTAGTTTTCACTGTTTGAGTTTCTTATGTGACTTAAAAGTACGGGCAAGAATCTTGTAATAATTTGAGTAACTTCCTCTCTTATTTTTGCAGCAACGAGCTTCACTTGGAATTGAGACTTTGTTATAAGCTATTGCTGATGCTCTAGTTTGGTAATTTAATCTCTGCAATGGGCTGGATTATTGGAGAACCATAACGCTACTACATTCTTGTCCGCTTTGGACTGATTCATTCCATTCCACCATTTAATCTTAAATTGTGTGCCAAAGTAAGGAACTTGTATATTGCCAATTGTCTTGTCTTGGATTTGATAATCAAGCATTAAAATCCACATAAGATTAAAATGTTTGAAAAGGATGAATAATTCTAGGACAAAGTCTTGGATTTTAGAGAATATATAATGTTTGGCCCAATAATTGAAAGCTTCTTTTATTTGTAGAGGAAGAAAATCAGGATGATTAGTTCTAAGAAAGGTGTTCCTAGGATCACATTTTATGTCAGTGCTCTGACAATAATGAATGACATTTATAGCAAACACCATTATTACAAACTCTGGTCATTGGTAATTTGTATTGTATATCTAATGTAGTTCTATTTGCACCATATAGAACTTCCTTAGTTTTTTCTAAATATTAGGTTGGTACAAACCCTTGACTCATACAGTTCATGTCTGCTCCTAAATCCATAAGAGCATGTTGGACTTTTATAATACAATCTTGAGTAATCCTTATTATAATATGGCAATACCAGTTTCTATATAGATATAAATATTTATATGTACATATATACGCTCCAAAAAAATGGAAGACAAAAATAGAGAAAACCACATGTTATTTATTTTTAAATGAAATAGTAGGTGCATTATTGTGTTTATTATGTTGTACATGTGCATTTCATGGATGATCTTTCATGCCTTAAACACTTGGTAGGCCATGACTCATGCTCTAATAACTACTGCTGCAATTTTTGTTAGACTTAATCTAAAGAATAGATATTGACTCGAAACCCCAATCTCATGATGGAGGTATAAGAAATGAAATTAAATATTATGAGTAGGATTCATGGGTTATAGTTGTTAAAATTGCATTAATGTATGTGTTATGACACATATTAAAATTTATAAAAATAAGAAAATATGTATATATATTATTTTAAGACATAAAGTAATACATATTATATGTTAGATAAATAAATGAGGTTTATATATGTATATATATATATGTATGTATGTATGTATGTATGTATGTAGAATTATAAAACTTCTATGGTCAGTACCTCCTAACTTTAAATTGTTAGAACCATTCAATTAAATTCATCTATTACATTCTCTCTCTTAAAAAAATTCTCTCTTCTATTCAATTCAAATGTAATGGATTTATTTGATTGGGTAATCTTAATAATTTAAAGTTAGTAGACACTGACTATAACAGTTTTGTATATATATACCCAATTGTATGCTAGATTTTGTCGTATATATGTGTGTGTATATATATATGTAGAGAGAGAGAGAGCAAATTATAATTTAGTTACGCAGTTCGAAACTATATTCAGACGCAGCAAAGGTTTCAATTTTATTGTAATTTACCCCCCTATCATTTGTGGATCTCCATTAGAGTTAACTGATTGAAGGGTAAAATTATCTTTTGACCTTATTTTATATTTTTCTTTTAAAATAAATTTTAAAAAAATTATAATAAATTAAATGAAATTTTTTTTAATTAGACCTCTACCATCCATTGTGGACATTAGCTTCGAAAAAAAAAATGAATAAAAATTGAAAAATAAATAAATAAATAAATAAAAAGTACGGTAGGGATTCATTAAAAAACTAAAAATTAAATTAAAAAAACTAAAAAATTGAATGAAAAATTGCAAAAAAAAAAAAAGTACTGTCCATTTGATCCAAATTAAAAACCCAAGTCTCTCTCTCTCTCTCTCTCTCTCTCTCTCTCTCTCTTTCTCTCTTCTTCTTCTTACCTGATGAATGAAGAGTCGTTGTTGACCCGATGAATAGAGTCGGGTTCTTCGGTGTAAAAGACGTTGGGGAGGATGAAGCCATGATCGGAAGAGAGGAACTAGATGGTAAGGAGGTGGAGGAGGCCAACTAGGCTGAGAAGCTCAACAATGAACTCCATCAAGGCCTCACAGGAGTCATCGAGGAGGAAGGGGATGAGCACTACTATGTCGCGATGATGATAGGGAAGAGAAAGAAGAAGAAGAAATCAATGTAATTTGGCCATGGAATCTGAGTTTGAATTGATGTTGGTTTGATTTTTTTAAGGTTGATGATAATTTTCAGATGGGTTTAAGATGGGATTTGGTGAGATTGAGTTGAAGATTTTTTTTTTTTAGTTGAAGATGAGTTTAAGGAATTTAGTTTAAGATTATTTTAGTTATTTCATTTTTTATTCGGTCAATGGATCAAACTACTTTCTAGAGGCATTTCGGTCTTTTAGTTGTTTACTATCAAATCTAATGGAGATTCGCTAATGACAGGGTAGTAATGAATGACTATAATTTATTTAAACTAATTAATGTGCACTTTAACACATAAATAATGTGTTTACTTCAATAGTAGGAATTAGAATAATCTGGAATTAGAATAACTTGAAATCGAAATGATGTATTAAAATCATAATAAGTTATTTACTTCAATTTCAGGAATCGGAATTAGAATCAATAATATTCTCATTGAATTGTTTAATTTGGAATCGGAATGGATTAACGACAAGTTACAAAAATGCTCTTAATTAACAATATTTTATACTCCATAAAAAAAAAACAAAAAAAAAATCTTTACAATATTATTTTAAGCATATTGTATATCTATATTTTACTTTTTATTTTTGTTAATGTTAATGAATTTCAAACTATCCATAATATATGAAATCATATTATAATTTCTTTTTTTACTGTTTTTAAACAAAAATTTCATAATATTATATTTTTTCTCAAATAAGAATATGGTGGTCATTTTTGTTATATATATATATATATATATACATGTATGTATCTATAGAGACAAAACCTTCCCATATTTCTATCTTAAATCAGAGAAGACCCTGTAATGAACTAGGAAATTGTATATATTCTAAAATTTCTTGTAGAATATCATCTAAAATTTGGGCAATATAATTGCTATTTATTTAATAATTCCACCCTATAATAAACGAAATAAAAACTTATAAAATATTTCATTTCTCAACTACTAAGGTTCTCCAGTCATTCTTTTAAATTATATTTCAAATATAAGAAATGTCGTGTACAATATATAAAATAAACTAGCTTTTTAGGTGACAATATAACTATAAAGTATGTTAATATCATATTTAAACCTAGAAGTCAAAACATAAGCAAAACTGACGAAAAATCAAATATTTTACTGCATTAAAGTGATAAGTATACACATGTAAACCTAAACACCACATACTATACGAAATATATATACATTATCAAAATATCCTTTCTTAGGATCATGTGATCGAGTGGCCCTCCTCTTCTTGTCTACGGATTTCTTTTGAGACCCAATGATGACCCGAGAGATGGTTTTAAAAATATAAAAGAGTAAGTACTAACTTCCAGTGAGTGAATATAACTTTCAAAAAATAAATAAATAATTTTCTCTCGATAATAATTAATATAACATAAGGCAGGTAATAAAAATTAAATCTAAATGATTCATATTCAATCATATCTGAAAATAATACTGAAATCACAACTCAAATCATGACAAATTGTAAATATCTGTATGGATCATTTCTATTTGCTAGGAAAAACTCAATCTACATCAATCTAGTATCCAGTAAAATTTGTCATACGTGGTGGAAATACTCAACATACACACAGAGCGACTGATAAAATCTATCATATACTTGTTGGGCAACTCAATGACTCTCAGACATCTATCATACACGTGTTACACGACTCAATGTCTCACCAACATTTGTCATATGCGTGTTGAGAGACTTTCTAGGACTTACGCATGTGTTGCCTGATGATCGTTAAAGGGGAGGGTACAGTCCTGGTGTTTTAAAAATCTCATTTCATTCGTTTCGTAACTCAAATAATTTTCATTTGTAAATTTGTATAATTCTATTTTGAATATGAATATAATTCTCAATAAATCCTTTTCTCACAATATAAATAAATATTCTATAATCAAATTATATTTCATAATTCATAATCAATAAAATCAATGGACTAATTAAATCACTTCCTTTTAATAGCAATTACACAAATAAAAGCTAAAATTTAAATAATTTAAAACGAATCAACTTAATTAAAATAAACAATCCAGAAAATTAATTAACTAACAAATAATTCATATCTAATAACCATAAATAATAAAATCTGGAATACATATGTAATTGTAAATAATTGATTCATTTTAGAAAAACTATCCACTCATGGATTAAATTTCAAACTTTATTTTGAACCAATAGCACCCGTGTTATTTTTGAATTCATCCCCTCCTAAAAGCAATGCAAAGATGTATTTAGAATTTATAAAAATCAAAGCAGAAAATTGAATCCGAAACTGAATTTAATGCAAGCCAATAATCTGCTCCCAAATATTTTCTTTACTTTCTCTTTTCTTCGTTGTCTTCTTTGGCTTGTTATTTTCTTTTCCTTTTGTTTTGCTGTGCGGTTTGGTTTTATGTGCTTGATTTGTTTCTATTTGAAGACATATATATGCACTGCAGATCCTTAATTTGGTTTACGTGACACTTGTCTTCTTTTTTTAATAAAAAAATTTAGCCACCATATGCTTATTCACATTAAGCATGAGACATATGTCTCTTATATTTCTAAAAAAATCTCAACCTACTAACATCATCTCTCTTACATCTCTCAACCACCAACAACATTCTATCCTATTCCCCCTTTTTTTTTTTTTTTTTTGTTTGATCAAGGCCATTAAATTGGGCTGGTTTGGGCCCAATATATATATAATTTTTATTTTTCCGTTTGGGCTCTCTTAAATTAATTTTGGCTCATTTAAATTTTGAACTTCAATTAATCCTCTAGATCCATTAGGATTCAGACTTTATATATATATATATATATATATATAAGTGAAATTTACCAAAATACCCAATTTAAAATGAAGATTTTTATTTTTACCCACAATTTTTAAACAAATTGAATTTAACCCCTCAAACAAATTAATTTCATTATATACCCAAATTACCCATAATGTCTTTACATATATTTACCTATAAGCCCTTAATTTTGAAAAAAATTAAAAAAACCAAAATATGTAATTACAAAACAGTCCCTACATATGTATTTGTAAGAAATCGGTGGAAAGTTATTTTTCATCACTGATTGCCTATCAAAACTCGACCCACACTGTGCGACCTGTACCCGATCGACCCTTTGCACGACCTGACCAGCCGTTCGACCATTTTTGGCCATTCTCTTGCCGTTGTCGACCTTGGCAGACCATCTCCGACCACCGGCGACCATCTCAATTTGGCAAGGTACTCGAATCTACCATGTTAGGGATTTTTTAATTTTGTTTTGCAAATTTGAGATGTTTTATGTGTTATGATGATTATATTTGGTTGGATTTGTGTTAGGTTATGATGAATAGATTAGAATAGGTTAGATTTGGTTGTATTTGTGTTGAAAATGGTCGATTGTGTTGTATTTGTATTGAAAATGATTATTGCAGCGTTGTCGGCATCACATCAATTTTTCAAATCGGTTTTTCACAATCGGTTGTTGACTTCGGTTTTTGAATTCGGCTATTCACTCCGGTTTTGCACTTCGGTTTTTCACTTCGGTTTCAATAGACTGGCTGCACTGTGAAAAATCGAAGTGAATAACCGATCACAAAATGAAAAACCGAAGTGGAAAACCGATGGAACACAGATCATGATGTGAAAAACCGACGTGGAAAACTGATTAGTTTGTGAACAACTGAACTTCAAAACCGAGCAATGATGTGAAAACCGAAATGAAAAACCGATGAATGATATGTACCGGTGTTTCACACTTGGTTAAAAACCGATCAATATCATTGATCGATTTTTCACCATGGGTGGAAAACTGATCAATGATATTGATCGGTTTTTCACCATGAGTGAAAAACCGATCAATGATATTGACCAGTTTTTCACACATAGCTAAAAATCGATTTTATTTGTTCACATTTAAATACTAATCATTTGCTATTTTTGTTTGTTTTCTACAGATGGATTTCAAGTACAAATATAGTTCATAAACAATTAGCAAGAATTCGAGTGGGAATACACATATTGGGCAAAAATGGCTTGGTAAAATCATTGCGATTTTAGAGATAAGCAACAACAATACAACAGCTGATTCAGTGATATTATGGTTTCTTGTTAGAGAGGTAGAGGTCCCCAGTGGGCACCGTGATGAAATGTGGTTTGAAATCGGGGGAAGAACGTATAGGTTTGGGAAACAGGAGTTTTTATTGGTGACAGGACTTCCTTTTGAGGGTATAGATCGAGAAATCTTCAATACAGTGCAAAATGATGAAAAGAGTATCCTATGACGATTGTTTAATGGAGTGTCACTGAGTGTCCCCAGTCAAGCCACCTTTGTTGAGGCAAGGAGCCATACAGCACGTCAGGGCCGTGTAAGTGAAGATGTTTTAAATGATGAGGATCTATTGAAGTTAGCAAATGTAGGGATCGTTTTTCATCTCTTCATGGGGCAGGATGACAAGGCTAGCATTGGTCACTTTATGTTGGTCATGATAGAGAATGCAAAGGTATGGAACTCGTTCCCTTGGGGTACATTGAGCTATAGTACGCTGATCCATTTTCTCCATATGACGATTAATGAAGAGCGGGTGAAAAACCCACCGAAAACCATTAATCTTTATGGTTATATTCCGGCATTTCAGGTATACCTAATATGGTAAATAATTAATTATAGTTTCCTTTTAATATGGTTGATAAATAGGATTTTATGTATATATACACTAACTATATGTTTGTTATTTGTTTAATCAAATTATAGTGGTGGTTGATGAAAATATTCCCGGTCTTACGAGAGAAGATAGCGAAAGATAATCAGTCCTTGCAAATTGAACTACCAACGTGTAGGAGACGGACACTGAAAAGGATCCCGAAAGGCATAATCAACCTGAATGATTTTCCCCCTGTAAGTGGTGAATTTAATTGAAATTAATTTCCTTCATTTTTTTTGTTTTAATCATCCTTAATAATAATATAACTAACTATTTATATATGTATATTGCAGATAGTTGGTATTGCACAAACCCTTGAGCCTACTGATATTGAAAAAGAGACAGATTATTGGACATCTTTCAATCCGAAACATTTGGTTAGCGAAGAGGTACATAAAGTTGGCGGCGGAGGGAGTGAGGATGATGATGATGATGATGCACGAGGTGATGATGATCATCAAGTGGAGGATGAAAAGGGTGATGATGAGGCTGATGAGTTTGCAAGGGAGGATAAGGAGCAGCATGAAGACATCCCAAGTGTATAGGCCGAATCAGAGGATAGCTTTATAGAGTTACGAGCAAAAAAGTCGCATGATGTACGAACAGTATATTCTGAGGTATGAATCTTAATCTTTTTTTATTTTCATTGTTAAGTGAATGTGCATTTGAGTAAATGGAAAAGTTGTGGACATGTTGTATAATCATTTGAAGTGGGATAAAGAGACGGAGTCTTTAAACATGATAGACGAAGTGTAATTTTAAATATGCAGGTTATATGATTGATTAATTTAGATATATTATTATATATTATACATAAACCTAGCTTATATTATACATAAAGTTAATAATTGATTGGAATAAAATTAATCCAATAAATTGTTTTTCTACAAAGTTATAATGAATTTTTTTAGAATTATATTATATTATTACTATGGTTGAAAGTTTAATTTTGATAATGAAATGTGAATTTTTAATAATATATGAGACATGGCTACTAAATAGAGAAAAATAATCATGTATATATGACCTCAAACCTAATTGTAGTGATTAAGATATATAGTATTCAATAATATCCAAAAAGGAGAAATAAACAATGTTCGGTTTTTCAGGAGTGTTTAAAAACCGAAATCGGTTTCTCATACACCTGAAAAACAGATCCGACGAAAAAGTTGGGATAAATAAAACATCTGTTTTTAAGGTATATGGAAAACCGATAACGGCTTCTTAACCATAATGAAAAACCGATCATGTCATTTTGAGAGATTTTGACCCATTTTCCCTTAAAATTTTCGGTTTCTAGTGATCAAAATACACTAAAAACTATAGAATTAATGATGTATTTCAGTATGGACTAATATAACAATAAAACTTGGTTAGATGAATCTACATTAAGATTTGTATAATGTGAAATGTTATCACCTAATACCATGTTTAACTTCAAGTTCACCATATAGAGTCATTATGTAAGTTATTTACCCAATTTTACTTTAATTGCTTAAATTTAAGTAATTCGGGGCCATTTGTTGCCCACCAAAAGCCATCAGAAGGGGATGAACGCAAGAAAGACAAAGATCGGTTTTTTAAGTGGCCTTAAAAACCGAAATTGGTTTCTCATACACCTAAAAAACCGATCAGAGGAAAAAGGAGAGATAAAATCATTGCGTGGTTTTATGAGATTTAAAAACCGATTTCGGTTTTTTATCAGTAATGAAAAACCGAAATCGATTTGTTTTACCAATTTTTACACCTTCTTCCTTAAAATATTAAGCCCACATCAAAACCGATTTCGGTTTCTTACAAGTAATGAAAAACCGATTATTTTGTTTGTCCAATTTTTACCCTTTTTTTTTTTTTTTTACGTCAATTACTTCACTTCATTATTCATTAAATTAAATTAATTATATATTTTTTTAAAAAAACATTTCACAAACTTCTCCCTGTATGGTTTTTTACTATCCAAGTATAATAGTATCACTTCATCACAGAATTTGAATAATTTAATTGATTTAAAAAAAGAACATAATACATATTATTAAAATAAAAGCTGGAATTAATTGATGTAATGTGTCTAATCATCAATGTTTGGATCATTATCCATCATTTGATTAGGAGTAGGAAACCGTTGCGGGCATTGACGTTGGTTGTGTCCAGTCTCATGACAGAGGCGGCATCTTCGTGAGGGCACAGTATTTGCATGAGCATTTGCACTTGTTCCAACTTCTGCAGTAGCGGCTTCGCTAGTTTGGGCTTTTGCACTTGCAGCTACGCTCATCCCTCCACTGAAGGATGTTGCGGGGTTAGGGCAACGAAGACGGTTATATCCCCTCTAACCATATTTTCCACACTTCTTAGTTCGACGGGCTTCCCCAACTGAAGAAATCCTAACCTCTTTCGGCCTACCTGCTTGTCTTTTTCCTATGGATGGTAGTATAATCATGCTTCTAACTTCCGCGAAAACATTCCAATCAGAGAATTTAGGAACGGGATTGATCGGACGTGCATATGCAACTTTCAGCCACTCTGTGCTATAATAATGACTGCAAAGTGTATCACAACTGACGTGCTTAAACCTGACATGTATCATAAATATTTAAGTGTAAAAATATGATATGACATTAAATATAGAAATTAACAATGTACAATTATGATACCTGGCTACAACACATGCATGAATACATGACAATTAATCTAAGTTCCACTGCAAGCAAGTGCATGTGCTCGCTTCAATATTAACCACCGCATCGCCTTTGCTAGGATGTAGAACACTGTATGTGATCGGTTCTATAATAGGATGTAAGGTACCTTCCGTAGATAAATTTTTGGCCAACATGATTCAATCGTATGTAGCAGTGGTAACAAAAGTCGTGAGTTTTTTAGCAGCACCACGTCTATTATTAAACCATCTTTGTAACACATTTCTCACATATTCATGTGTAGTAGTTATTGGCAAACGACGTGCTTGCATCATGCAATTGTTTAGTGATTCTGCAATATTAGTGGTCATCATGTCATATCTTCTGTTTGGACAATATGCCCGTGACCACCTGCTTACCCCAACCTTAACCAAAGTTTCATGTGATTTCGGATGCAACGCCCGAATTTCTTCCAACATTCTATTACAGTCATATGACACATAACTGTATGTTGCACTGTAAAATGCTTTTTCCACCATATTCGAAAACTTTTTACAGTGTTGCTTAAGGTTTTGCCACAGGTGGAAAAAACACAATATGTGTGGGACTTCAGGAAAAGCTACACTCATCCCATTCGATATGCTTTTGTGACGATCGGATACGATAAGCAAATTGTCTGACACACCGATCGCCTCTCGTAATCTGCTTAAAAACCAAGTCCATGAACGGTCTGACTCTCCATCAGCAAATCCAAAAGCGATGGGATAAATCATCTCCGACCCATCTTTGCAGGCAGCAAAAAAAATCACTCATTTGTATTCACCTTTCAAATGGGTGGCATCAATAGCAACAACTGGTCTCATGTAAAATCGAAAACCCTCAATACAAGCTCCAAGTGCAACGAACGAATATAAGAACCGATTATTTTCATCCCTCTCAATTGTCGTCATGGTGCCGGGGTTTAATACTTTTAACGTTTCAAAGTAGGATGGAAGCTGTTGATATGACTCATCCGCTTGTCCATATGCTAGTTTCTTTGCATATTGTAAAGTCTTCCAAGCTTTACTGTACAAGATCTGCACATCATACTGCTCTAGCATTTCTCCGATCAAATGATTAGGTGTATAAATATTTCTCCCCACCTTTCCCGCATATAATTTTTTGATGACAATAGCCTTCACACTTTTCATATGTGTTCCATGACTACCTGACAGCACATGTGTTCCGCCACATACTTCAACATAAACCACATTGAATAACCCTTTCTGCATCTTGCACGAACTATAAAGCTACAACTCTTATCCTTGCAACCAGCTTCAAATCGTTCCGCATCTGAGCGTCTAACACGATATTCAAACTTGGATTTCAAAGCATATTCTCCAATAGCTGTACACATTTCTTGTTTACTATCAAAGAATGCACCTTTATACAAAGTACCACGTTGATAGACAGTCGACACAGGGCTTGAAGTAGCCTCAATGTCACCCAATTCTGCACCGAGAACAATCCAATATGGTTATGAAGGATTGTTTTGAAATTATAAACCGAAAATCTTATTTCTGGAAACCCTTTATCCTCGACGACATCATTAAATCTAGCTTCCTCTTCATCATTATCCCCTATCCCATCACCATTATCATCTGTGTTTTGCTTTTCATCATCGCTAACATCATTCATATAATCATCATTAATGTCATGAATGAGATTTTCTATAGATGTAAATGGGGTGACCGAAGCATCAACCTGATTGCTACCAACACCTGAAGTAAGATAAAATTGACTTTGAACCATATGCGGATTTACAGGTCTATTACTATTTGGCATCTCATGTCTTATGTCTAGTATTGAGTCGGTGACATTTGGACGAACGATATGCCTACTAACTCCAGCTCCAAAATCTCTTATAACCTTATCAATATAAATCTCTCTAACATCAACATTTTTCACCGCCATCAAACCAACCACACCAAGATCGGACATGATACGTATTTTTTTTACTTGGCCATTTGTCATACTTAATAGTAAATAATATATACGAATATCCCACCTTCTTCTATCAATGCTAGCCTCTCTATACACAACATCCACCAACGATGAAAAACTACTATCTTTGGAAACCCCACACATGATCGACTCACCCCCAACGTAGTTAGATTCATTCCACTCTCCATCAAAGTTGTTTACGATCGTTTCATGAGCCATTCCTATAACATTCAAAGAATGTTTAATTAGTCTCACTATAATGGGACAATATTACAAAGTACAATCATATATAACAAAATCCAACACTATAAATCAATGTCCACCATTAAAAACACAAGATATATCACAATTATGCTAACACTAACTACGATCATATCTAACCATATATAACACTAAAATTTAATACACGGCATTCAAAACACAACAAATATCGAAAATATCAAAAATTGCTCAAATCGATTTTTCATATATATGAAAAACCGATTTCGGTTTTCCAGTGGCATGAAAACCGACCAAAAGAGAGAAATTGGTTTTACACCTCTGTAAAAACCGAAATCGGTTTTTTAGTTAATGTAAAAACCGATTTCGTCGCAGATTTTGCAGAAACTGTAAATCTACAAATCTATCTTTCGGATGCCATAGATCATAACCAAATCACTCTTAAAGTCTTTAGCTTACAATTTGAACAAAATAACCTAAAAACCAACCAACAAAAACACATACATTACCTTCAAAACTCAAATAACTTGAAATGGAGGAAAAAGCTTCAAAACGGATCACATTTGAATGAATCAAAAACCTTCAATGGACAAAGAAGCTCCAATGAAGAATCCCTTGCTAGGAAGTTTGACTTTCGGCTATAATGGTGAATGGAAGAGAATAAAAACCATGAATAGAGTAAAGAGAAAGAGAAGAGAGGTTTGGATGCTAGGAGGAAGAAGGAGGAAGAAGAAGGCTATTTTGGTAATTTCGCTTAGGGCAATTAGGTGATTTTAATTTGAAGGGTAATTTAGTAATCTTGGGTATACAATGGAAATAATTTGTTTGAGAGTTTAAAAACAAATTTGTATAAAATATTGGGTAAAAACAAAAATTCCCTTTTTATTTGGCTGAAAATGATAAATTTCCCCTATATATAATGATGAGTGCTTTTATAATCAGGACGTTCTAATTTTAAAAAGTAAGAACCAACCAATCAAACTTATCGATTGCATTCTCTCTCCTATTTAATTCAAATGCAATAGATGAATTTGATTGGTTGATCCTTATTTTTTAAAGTTAGGACGTCTTAATTATAAAAGAGCTCATAAAATGACAACCATAATCTTATTTGAGAAAGAATATTATGGAATTTTTGTTTAAAAACAATTAAAAAGGAAATTATAATATGATTTCAAATTATACATTAACTTTAGATTAATAAATTGCTACTAATCTCTTCAAAAAGCCTTTCTGATAAGGGGTATAAAAGTATTTTTAATTTGAAAAATGGAATGAAAATGAGATTCCCAAGTGGAGGGGAAATAAGATTTTCATTCTATAACCTCAAATTCATATAAGACCCAACATTTCATTTCCATTATGGAATAATTTTAAAGCAAGTAAATATCATCAATCATTCTTATTCCCTAATCCATCAAGTAAACACGCTCAAAGTGTCTTCTCCTTCCCGACTTTCACCTCATTAATGAAAATTACTCTTTTCCAATTCTCCTAGGTTTTTTCTCTCTCTTATTTCCTTTATCCTCTCATAAATTCTGTTTCAAATTCTTCCTTTAATACAAATAAATTGAATTAAAATATGACAAAAATGGTAGAAAATTGTAGCTACAATTCTACGATGCATTCAATTGTTTTTTTGTTTTCACAAATATTCTAGTTTATCAACAAAACTTTTGAAAACAAAACTAGAATCTATACTAACAAGTCCCACTATATATAAATATAATTATCTACCTTCTTAGGAGCATAAAAAGTAAATAAAAGACAATTTTTTTTTATACTACCGCTTTATTAACAACATGAATGACATATAAAATGAATAAAGAAAAGAATTTTGTCCTTACTAAATATATACATATATATATATATATATATATATATTCGGATTAAATAACAAATCAAGATAAAACACAAAATTTTTTATTGTGAGACAAAAGCCTCATGAAGTGACTTTGCAGCTATATTCATTTTTCCAATAACGATGAACATTAAGGAGGCGATTTCGTCAAGTTACATCCTTTTAAGAAGAAGATAGATTCTATAGATTAAACATAGGTCAGTAAATTTATTTTGATGAGTTTTCCTTTTTATTTAAAAAAAAAAAAGGATGATCTTCATAGTTGATTCAATAAATAATGTAACCAAATAAATGTATGAAATGAAAACAAGAAAAGCATGGGATTGAGATGATATAACAAAATTATATTTATTGTCATTAAAGAGGAGAGAAGAAATAATTTTTGTAAGATGTACAACTACTTTGGTTCCTTAAGGGATTAATTTGTCATTACGATTCATAACCAATTGATCTAAGAGTTTACAATTTGTGGTAGAATTTGTGTAATTTATTTGGGTTTTTGATCCTACCCCTATATTGGACAGGATCGGCAATTCCTAAATATTACACAAATTGTTATACAATTTTTTGACTAACCCTTGGATCATGATAATTTTAAATAACTTAGATGTACTCATACATTTATGTATAACTTTAATTTTATACTCTATATAAATGTGTTATTTCATCTCTCACTTCATCATCTCTCATCTCCTCTCTCATCATGAATGAAAAACCCAATCAATTGATATTTCTCTCCTCTCTCCCAATTCACTGAATTTTTGTTATATTTTTTTTATATTCATGATAAATTGTCTGTCCAACTCTTTATTTGCCCAAACAAAATAAACACCTAAAATCATTTTAGTTTTTTTTTTTTCTTAAAAAAAAAAAAAAGATCTATTTATTGTCAAACTCATTTACATCAATCCCCTTTTAGCAAATTCTACATGTTAGAGTCTTTGGTGGACTTATCATCTATTCTAGTAATTTTTAATACTTATTATTAAACTTAAATGTTCATTTTTCTTTTTTTTGCAAGAATTTATTTTTTATTTGTTTAATTATATTTAAATCCTTACTTTATTCATTAATGAGTGTAAAATTGTAATTGACTAAAAAATGGTATTGATTTAACTCTTGGTAAGAAGAAAAGACTATGGGAGCAAATCCATGAACAATAATAATGAAAACACAACAAAAAGGTTTGGCTATATATTCTCTAGTCAAAGTCTTCAAGATGAATCGATATATATTGGCATCAGTCAACTGCCAGACGATTAATCTTGAAAATAATTCCAAAAGATGAGAGGAAATCTACACCAATGTAAATTATTCATCCGATTTTACATTGGTGTAGAATCATAATTTATACCAATATAGATCAAAATTTTGCATAAAAAAAATATATGAAATTCTACATATGTAAAAATTAGAGAGAGAGAAAAAATGATGGATGTGAGATTTTACACATTTTCTCATGTTCGAAAAATAAGGATCTTACCCTTGATAAAATTTTTATTTATAAAATAAATGTGTCATAAAGGTAAGATGGCAAGCTTAGCTAAAGATAGCTTGTTAATCTAGGAATTCTGTAACAAAAACACAATTTTTTTCAGGACTCCATTATCCTTTTTTTTTTTTTGTTTAAACTAAAACTAACTCAAAATAAAACCTGGACTAGCAACGATAAACGTTGATGCGTAGTTCGGAGATCAACTCCAAGGAATGGGGGAGGTCAACCTACAAAGAGTGGGAAAGTAACCCATAAATAGTGGGAAAGAAAATCCCTACAATCAACAAGTGAGACTAGACAAGTCTACAATCAACAAGTGAGACTAGACAAGTTTGGTGGAAGAAGTGAAAATTCTAGTAACATTTAACAAACTAAGCATAAATAAACAACAGAGTGGCCCTATGTTTTCACGCAAAAAAGTTGTAAACCCGTAAATATTCATATCACAACCGAAACCCGTTACTTCAACCGTCGATTTATTATTAAGAAGAAAAAAAAAATAACTTTTGAAATGAGAAGAGGACAAATAATGAGCTTGAACACTTGTCATCCTCCATTTTAAGCAACTACAGAGCCCAATTACGTGAGTTTCTCATGCACAGACTCGTTGAAAAGATGACAGGCCCATTAAGTTTTCTGGAGATACTGGACCTATTTAGATGCCTACAACTTGCTTATTCTATATGGATTCAGACTCTTTTCTGTAGGTACAGAACTTTTTCTTGGGCTAAATAAATTTAATGATAGATGTAATCAATGAATAAAGATTGATATTCTGAATTTTGTTATTCTTAACTAATACAAAAAAAAAAAAAAAAAGAGTATGAGAGAGAATTTTAATCCATATTATATATGCATGACCATGGAACCTGGCATCCACATCTGTGTATAACTTATACATATTGATTCTTTATTGTAAGGAACATTGCTCGGAAGATAAAGTGGTGGTGGGTCACAATAACATAATCAATTGTGAGGTTCCTACTTCCATTTTCCGGAAGAAGTGGAATTTATTTTATAATTTAACAAATTGACCAAAACCATACTTCCATTTTCAGAGTTGCATTACTAGTAATGGGTCTGGATTGGTTGGGCTGGACTTTATTTCATTCTGAAATAATCTGGATCCTCTTAATATATGGGTTGTTGCTTCCTTGGCAATTACCATTGGAGATAATTGCTAAGAACGCTCTTGGTAATCTTCCTCCAGAAGCTTTCCTAGGTGACTTTGTCATTATCTTGGCGGATAACATCCTTCCTAAGAGGACTCTTGTGCTTGGAGCAAACCAAACTATCTCAAAAATTTTGAAACCTTGATCCTTCAACTCATTGCTCAGACAAATAGTACAAAGAACAAATGAAATTCATCAGGTAGTAAATAAAGAAATCCGAATAATGTGACAAAGTGCTTCATTGGTGAAGGAGGTTTTAAATGCCATAAATAGTGGAAAATGAACTTAAAGGAAGACAAGTCATTTAGATTATATGTATTTCTATCAAAACCATCTCTCAATCTTAAACAAATGGCTCCCATAACAAATAAAAACCATCAGGTAACAAGAAAGAAGAAAGCTCAGTAGTTGGAAAAGCAATATTCAATATTATGAAATTAAAACAGCTTGAATACTAAATAGACTAACATAGTATATGCGGAGTAACACCACTATATTACTTTTGTTATATGCCTAGTTTACAATTCAAGAATATAATTAACAATCACATTAGTTTATCCTTAATATTGCACATTTGGAGATTTAAAATGTTAGTGTGTGTATATATATATATGCCAGAACAATATTTATCCGCAATGGCCATCAAATAATTAATTTTCAAAACAAAAAGCATTGTTGCATAAAATAAAATCAAATGTGAGAAAACATATATATATATATGTACAGTAGTAGATGCAAAAAATTTGTTCGGGGGACACATGAACAAAATAATAAAAACATAAAAAATTAAGATCATATTAAATATATAATATTTGTATATAAAACAAAGTTTGATAGCGTAATATAGTTGTTTAAAAAAATACATATACATATAACATAATATAGTTGTTTTTAAAAAAAAAGATAACATAATATAGTTCAAATAAAATGAAAATATATATCATACTTAAACAAAGTAAGTAGTCTTACGCTTAAAATTTATAATGAAATTATTAAAATAAATAAAAATAAAAAATTCAAAAAAGAAAAATAACATAAAATACCTAAAGTTATAATAAACTAAAACTATAAAGTTAAAAAAATATTAAAAAATTTGAATCATAACAATACATGGACAATTTTAATACAATAACTTAAATCTTAAATTTTAAGATTTTAAGATTTATTGATGAGATATATATTAAATTTAAATTATTAAAAATAAATAAATTTAAAAAATAATAATAAACTTAGTAGGTTAACCTGATATTATAAGTGATAAGATGTCGAGTGAAGATAAAGAAATACCATGTAAAGAAGAAGAGAAAAAAATCGATATAAGAAAAGTAATAAAAATTCAATTATATTATAAACAAAAATAATGAATAATAATATTGAAAAAAAATGGAAATAATAAACAATAAATTGAATCAGAATAATACATGGATAATTTTAATACAATAATTTAAATCTTAAAATTTAAGATTTTAGAATTTATTGATGTTAATATATCAATCAATCATCAATCATATCAATCAACATTATTGAGATATATTTCTATTACCATTGTTGTAATATATTATTCTACTTACCATTTTTGTATTATAACTCTCAACCTATAAATAGTTTCAATATTGTACATTGAAAAATAGAGTGAAATACATATTATTTCTTCATATTTGACATGGTATCAGAGTTTAGGGTTTAGAAATTTTTTTACCGCTGTCATCATCCACCACCACCCACCACCACAACATCACCCAGTCACCAGTCAACAACACCATCCAAACTAGTCAACTACCACACACATCAGATCTGGTCATCACGCAATCATCATCTCATCGCCACTGCCATTGCTCACATCTGGTCCTCCTCCCACCGTCACACCACACTCTCACCCTTGCACTGCTCAGATTGCTCTCTGACTTGTTGCTCGCATCGCACCCTTGTTCTGCATCATCACGGTTCTGTCATTGCACAACTGTCACTGTCATCATCGTTCTGCACCATCGCCGGTCTCTGCATCATCGCCGAACTACTCCGTTCCGGCCATCATTCATGTACTGCACCACCACAATCAATCCTTGTTTGGTCTCAGTACACACCATCACACTCGGTTCACCTAACACTGCCGCATCGCACCATCGAGAATCTGGTCTCGCGCGCCTCTGTCATCGCCGCTGCACCACCACATCATCGCACCACCACGTCGCACCACTGTCATCACACCATCTCTCGCTGCCAGGTCTCTCACTGTCGCACCTAGTTCTCTCCCACCATCGTGCTGTCGCACCACCTGTCTCAATCTGGTTGCACTCATCAATCACTCTCCTGGTCTATCTCAACCTGACCGCACATTCAATCTATTTCAAGCCGCTCCTCACTCATTCTCGTCGTCTGGACTGGTCACCATCGTTGCTGCCTGCCCTCTCTCACACCGCCGCGTTGCTGTCTTCTTTGATCTTTCGCTGTTATCATCTGGTCCACTTCGCTGTTTGCACCATCACCGTTAAACCTGGTCTAGTCTGCCTGGTCGATTCTCTGTTCACTATTGGCCTGGTCAGCAATTTCTGGCTTGCACCAGCATCCGTGTTTGGGCCTGTTTATTTGGTTTAAAAAAAAAAACAAAAAAAAAACAAAAAAACAAAACAAAACAAAATTGAACCATCACAGCCGCATTTGATCATCACGAAGAGATGAGAACAGCGGATGACACACCGGTTACTACCGGTTCCTCTTCTATCTCAGTTCACTTGCCTCTTTGCTCCATCAACTCATTTTAAAATCTAGTAATTCATCCATTTCTGCTCCTTCTGTGTCAGCAGGTAATTCTTCTTGGTATTTTGACTCAGCTTGTTGTAATCACATGACTTCTGATCCTACACATTTTTCTATACAATCATCATCTTCCGCATTACCTGTCATTTCTACAGCTAATGGTTCATCCATGTCTGTTCAACATATAAGTCAAATATCTATCGATAACTTATCCTTACAAAACACATTTTTCATTTCTAAACTTACTTTAAATCTTATCTCTGTGGGTCAATTATGTGAACTTGGTTTTGATGTCCATTTTACTTCTTCTGGTTGTCGTGTGCAGGATCCACAAACAAGGAAGATTCATGGGATAAGCCGTAAGGTTGGACGTTTGTTTGAGCTCATTCATCTTCAACTACCTTCACAGGTCTCCTCTTCCTATCAGTCTACTGCTACTCCTTCATCTTTACCGTTAAGTCTTTGGCACTTGCGGTTAGGTCATGCTTCCTTTAGTCGTTTACGTTCCTTATTGCCTAGTGGATATTTAGGTTTTGTAACTGATGATCACATTGATTATTTATCTTGTCAATTGTCCAAACATCATGTCTTACCTTTTCATAATAGTGATTTAATTTCTCAAGCACCTTTTGACCTAGTTCATTCAGATATTTGGGGACCCTCCCCAACAACTACCATGGGGGGATCTAAGTATTTTGTTATCTTTGTGGATGACTATTCATGTTAAACATGACTTTATCTTATGCATAATAGGTCTGAATTATCAAAAATTTATT
Organism: Nephelium lappaceum; assembly: GCA_021234005.1. NCBI lineage: Eukaryota > Viridiplantae > Streptophyta > Magnoliopsida > Sapindales > Sapindaceae > Nephelium > Nephelium lappaceum. Next base: position 15,056,306 of record CM038011.1, on the reverse strand, counting down.
CTGATTTTATTCGAATGATTCAAACTCAGTTTTCCAAAGCTATCAAAGTTTTACGTGCTGATAATGCCATGGAATATCGAGATACTACATTTCTTAATCTATTGAGTCAAATGGGTACTATATGTCATCGTTCATGTCCCGACACATCGTAACAGAATGGTCGTGCTGAACGCAAACATAGACATATTCTTGAAACAATTCGTTCACTTTTAATATCTGCCTCTTATCCTGAAAAGTTTTGGGGAGAAGCTGCATTAACAGCAATATATACTATCAATCGTGTCCCATCCTCCATCATTCATAATCAAACTCCTTATGAGCGTTTATATGGCACTCCCCCAAACTATCAACTTCTCAAAGTTTTTGGATGTTTTTGTTTTGTTCTTTTTCAGCCTCACGAACGAAGTAAATTAGAGTCTAGAGCTCGTCTATGTTGTTTTCTTGGCTATGGCATTGAACATAAAGGTTATCGTTGTTAGGACCCTATCTCAAATCGCCTTCGTATCTCTCGTCATGTTGTCTTTTGGGAACATAAAATGTTTTCATCTATATCCAAATTTCACACTTCATATACATCTCATAATAAACTTTTTATAGATCCTACTGTTTCTTTATTTCCTAATGACAGTATGTCTGAGACTCAAACAGATGCTCTTGATACTGATCGGTCCATTCCTGAGCAGTCTGACCCATCTGTTGATCCAATACCAGAGTCTCCTTGTCCAATCACACCTGTTGATCCCCCTCCTCGTTGTTCTAATCAGGTAAGGGAACTACCTGTAACCCTTCGTGATTTTCATTGTTTTTCCACCATTCTTTCTTTGTATGAGCCTCAATCCTATAAAGAAGTCAGTACTAACCCTGTTTGGCAGCAAGCTATGGCTGAACAAGTACAAGCTCTTGAGAAAACTCACACTTGGGACATGGTTGATCTTCCGTTTAATAAATCTGCCATAGGATGCAAATGGGTATATAAGATCAAAACAAAGTCAGATGGGTCTATTGAACATTATAAAGCCCGTCTCGTGGCCAAAGGTTTTACTCAGGAATATGAAATTGATTATGAGGAGACATTTGCGCCAGTTGCTCGCCTTTCATCTGCTCGTAGCTTACTGGCAGTTGCTGCAATCAAACGATGGAATTTATTTCAAATGGATGTGAAAAATGCCTTTCTTAATGGGGATCTTACTGAAGAGGTTTATATGACACCACCGCTAGGGTATCCACATCCTCCACACAAGGTTTGTAGTCTTCGTCGGGCACTGTATGGGCTCAAGCAAGCTCCTAGAGCTTGGTTTGCCAAGTTCTCTTCCACCATTATGCAGTTTGGCTTTGTCTCCAGCTCTTATGATTCTGCACTATTTCTTCGTAAGACAAGTCAAAGTTTTGTTTTCTTGTTACTCTATGTGGATGACATGATTATTACAAGCGGCGATATTGCTGGTATCTCTGATCCTAAGGATTATCTCCAGCAGTAATTTGAGATGAAAGATCTTGGCTCTCTCAATTATTTTCTTGGACTTGAGGTTTCTTCGGACTCTGATGGTTACTATCTTTCTCAAGCAAAATATATTTCAGATCTTCTTACTCAGGCTGGCCTGACTAATAGTAAAATAAGTACTAGTCCCTTGGAAGTCAATGTTAAACTAATGTCTTTCGAAGGCACACTACTCAGTGATCCTACTCTTTATCGTCAACTTGTTGGAAGTCTTGTTTATTTGACCGTGACTCAACCAGACATTGCATATGTTGTGCATATTGTTAGCCAATTTATGTCTGCTCCTCATTCCACTCACTTTGCTGCTGTTATTCATCTTTTGCGGTATCTTAAGGGCATGATGTTTTATGATCTTCATTTTTCTACTCACTCCTCTTTAGAGTTACGTGCTTATTCAGATGCAGATTGGGCTGGTGATCCTACTGATCGACGATCTACCACTGGATACTGTTTCTTTCTTAGAGATTCTCTCATATCATGGCGTAGTAAGAAACAGACTGTTATAGCTCAATCTAGCATTGAGGCTGAATATCGGGCCCTCGCTGACACTACTCAAGAACTTGTTTGGCTGCGCTGGTTACTTACAGACATGGGAATTCACCACTCCACAGCCACTCCTCTTTGTTGTGACAATTATAGTGCTATCCAGATTGCCCATAATGATGTTTTTCATGAACGCACCAAACACATTGAAATTGATTGTCATTTTGTTCGACAACATGTTCATCAGGGTACTATTAAACTTCACTCAATTGCTTCCACTGATCAGCCTGTTGATGTTTTCACCAAATCTCATCCTCCAGGACGTTTTCGTGAACTGGTTTCCAAACTCAAGCTTGCATTCATCTCACCACTTTGAGTTTGCGGGGGGATATTAATATGTCAATCAATCATCAATCATATCAATCAACATTATTGAGACATATTTCTATTACCATTATTGTAATATATTATTCTACTTACCATTTTTATATTATAACTCTCAACCTATAAATAGGTTCAATATTGTACATTGAAAAATTGAGTGAAATACATATTATTTCTTCATATTTGACAATTGATGAGATGTATATTAAATTTAAATTATAAAAAAATAAATAAATTTTAAAAAGTAGTAAATTTAGTAGATTAATCTGATATTATAAGTAATAAGATGTTAAGTAAAGATTAAGAAATACCATGTAAAGAAGAAAAGGAAAAATGTAGATATAAGAAAAGTAACAAAAAAATTAATTATATTATAAAGGAAAATAATTATTAGAGAAATAATAAACAATTAAAAAAATAATAAAAAAGAAGTGGACACCTCACAATAAAACAAAACAGGAAGAACATCAACAAAAATTAATAAAATAGTTCAAAGTCAAACATACTTTCCAAGTCATCGTTCCAAACTCCACACACACAGTTTGTCTTTTTAAAAAAAAAAAATTGAAAAAAGCAACTCCACACTCGTAATTTTGTCATTTTTTTTTTTTTAAAAAACTAAGGCAAATGAGAAAAAGCAATTCTACACACACAGTTATGTCATTTATTAAAAAAAAAAAAAAAAAAAGCGCAAAACAGAAACAACAGCAGTGAGGTTCGAACCACATTGGCATGGAAAGAAGGGGACACCCTCACACCACCAGTCCAAAAAACGCTTTGTGACATTTTTAACTTCGTAATTTATTTATATATTTAATATTTAATAACTAATATTAATTATTTTTTTAATAAAATTTCAGGAAAAGAACATGTCTTGTCTGGCCCTAAGGTAGGTCTGCCCCTTTATACATATTAAAAGACTACCTCAGTAGCATAACTCTAATCAAATTGAGTTGTACAAACAACAAAACCTTTCATGTTCCAAAGGAACACAATTGTGAAATATTATTTAAGATGTTCTTGACAGATGAGCACATGAAAAAAAAGTATTCTCAAAAGAAATCATTAATACATAATGCAAGTATCTAATACTTGTTTTAAAACTCTCCTTCATTACTTTTATCAATGAAAAAAAAATAAAAATTCTTGATGCAAAGACCCACCCCACTTTCAATATAATACAAAATCCAACTCATTTGTAACAAATTGTGGCAAGCCTTCATGTGCTGCCACCAAATTCTCTCAATAGAAACTCCAGCTAATTCTATAAAACCAACTCATGAAATCCACGAGCATTATTTTCATGTCTCACCTCATTAATTTTCCCAAGTAAATGAGAATGAAGAACCGAGATGCAAAAGCAAACAAAGTTGCATTCTTGCTATCGACTCTCTATAACTAAACTAGAACCTCACACGTAAAATTGCAAACGAGATAGTAATACTGTCAAAAACACTTGTCTCATTAACATCTAGTGTGTTTACTTGATGGATTAGAAAATGAAAATAAAAAATATAAATAATTGATGATGTTTACTTGTTCTAAAATTATTCCATAATAAGAATGAAATTATGGATCTTACATGAATTTGAAATTTATGGAATGGAAATCTCATTCTCTCCGCCCAACTTGGAAATCTCATTTTTCATTCTCTTTTACAAGGCAAAAAGTCTCTTAAACCCTTTTTTAAAAAAAAGACATAGATGCACAATATATATTAAATCACGACTTTATATATATATATGCTTACAATAATATTTTTTTTTTTTTTTTAACAATATTATTGTAAGCATATTTTCATGTAACATTATATATATAAAAAAAAAAAAAAAAAATCACGACTTGATATATGATATAGATGTATAATATGTTCTTTCAAAAAAAAAATTGAAAAAGTAGATACACAATATGCTTACAACAATATTATTAAAAAAAAAGGTTTTTATTAGCCTATTAAGACAGTTACATAACAAAAATATGGCGCTACATTTCAAACACAATTTTGCATATTGTAGGTAATCCATAATTTTAATCAATAACATTTTTGTAACTTGTAATTAATTTATTCTAATTCCAAAACTAAGTAAACAGCTCAATGGGAATGCTGTTGATTCCAATTCTAATTTCTATAATTGAAGTAAATAACTTATTCTGATTCTAATATATTATTCTGATTCTAAACCATTACGATTTCAGATTATTCTGATTTTCATTCCATTTTTTGTAGTTGAAATAAACACAACACTAGAGTATTCCTTTTACATGCCATATATACCAATGATTTAGGCAGTGGCTTGTGTGCAATGGACATTAAGCAAAATAGCACATATCAACTAAAACTATACTTATAATTAGAGTCCTAATTTACAGGTTATGAAAATATAGATCATTTTATAGTGCAGCAAAAGATTGTTTCGAATTCAAAATGAATAAAATCAAAATAGCTTCATGAACTAAATGTGAAGTTTTATTATCAAAGAAAATCATGCATAACATCCTAAACACAAACAACTCAAACCTATTTATAATATTTCTAACCCTAATCTTAATAGGACTCCTAAACTAATAAGGAAACTTAATTAATAGGTTCCTAAACTTATAAGGAAATAAATATTCTTGACTAACAAGTATTTAATTTCTATTTTTTTTTTTTTGTTTTGAGAAATTTAACTTCCTAATTTGAAACTAATTGAAATAGTTGAAATTCTTCCTATTCCTAATTTGTCATACATCAAATCCCCTCCTCTTGAAAAAACTTGTTTTCGAGTTTTGTGGTTGTAAAGATAACTTATTCGGAGGAAATACTCGAAGATTTTCGCAACATTAGATCCTACCAATCATGCCACTCAAAAGCACTTTGGTTACCCCTTTTAAACACTCGAGATAGGTCAAGTTGACGAGTTAGGTTGGGTTGATGTGGAGAATGTCAGGTTGTTGGGCCACAGATCTTCTCAAACCAATTTTGTTCGTCATCAATTTGACTTTTGTTGTCGTAGAAATAGGGTCGCCAGCCCTTGCTATCTCTGTTCCAGCTTCCATTGGCTCTAATCTAAGATGGGTTTCATGGATCTTGGTGTCTAAGGTAAGGAAACAGATCATAGGTGAATGGATTAGTGTTGTATATGTAGGGATCTACAAGGGAATCATCGGGAGGACCTCGTCGGCCTGGTAGGTAAGCTGATCCAATGGCGCTTGGGCAGTAAGGTCATAAATCTGGTTGTTAGAATCGGGTCACGTGTAAGTGCAAAGTGCAGATTCAGCTATGCAAGTCTTGTTTGGTTGTATTCCAAGGGTGTGAAGCGACAATCGAACCTAGGTGTGAACTAGAGGGGTTAGTCACAGGTCCGCAGGTCTCCTTACGACTTGAGCATCTTATACAGGTCTAGAAGGTTGTTATTGCTCAATTCTAGGTCGCCTTTTTCATTGTCATCTCCAACATCCTCACCAGTGGTTGCCATCGGGGCACCTGGCAGGTTAGGTTGCTTGTCACTAGCAATGCATCTAACATTGAAAGTCAATGCAACAAGAGTCTGCTGAAGACTTAGAAGCATTTCGTCCACTCCGTCGAGTCGTTGCTCGATCATTGCGAACCGCCGTTCATTGTCGATGGTTTGTTGTCCACTTAAACCAATATCAACTATCAGTCGAGGGCAAACCGTGCTCTGACACTAATTTTGGTGCCATGGAAGATTATTTCGAAATTGAAATAAATAAAATCAAAATAACATGATAGAGCTAAAACTTGAAGTTTTATTATCAAAGAAAAATAATGAACAACACATTGAACATAAACAACTCAAATCTATTTATAATATTTCTAACTCTAATCTTAATAGGACTCCTAAATTAATAAGAAAACTTAATTAATGGGTTCCTAAACTAATGCGGAAAAAAATAATTTTGACTAACAAGTATTTAACTTCTTAATTTGAAACTAATTAATTGAAATAGGAAAGCTTAAAATTAAAGAAATTCTTTCTATTCCTAATTTGTCCTACATCATTTTGTCAAATCCAAAGCCAAGAGATCAGTTTAGCTTTGCGTTTCCCATACCATTAAGAAGAGTATGAACTTAAAATCAAACGTCAGATAATGTTACGTCGATACAACAGTTACAAACACTTATGTAGAAAGCATAAAAAGCTACCGGCTTGAACTATTAACTATACAAACCATACAATTAAGAGACCACTTCAGATTCCACAAATTAGCCTCCACAATAAAAGGCCAAAAAAGTATAACATATACAACAGCTAATCAGAAGCAAGATTACAACAACCCATAAGTAGAGCTTAAACACCATTGTTCTAACCAAAGTTCATAGAATCATAGATGTGAATCAACCCAGTGATGGTATGAAGAAGCAAGACTTGATGACCAACACAAATACATTGAATAAGAGAAACAAAGAACAACCAAAATTAATTCAAACTCTATTAACAATATCCAGTATACTCTAATTATCCATTAAACTCCATTTGCACAGTTAAGGATGCAAACTAGAATTAATCCACTTCATTTGATTCTCCTAGGAAGCCATCCACCACACAAGCAGTTTAATGTAAATATCATACCATGACAAACTGTCTTAAAACCACTATTGAAAGAGTTGTATAAAAGGGCCAATTTCAACAGTGATTCTAACAAGGTAGAACCCAATAAACATCTCCTAATGGCAAAACACACAATATGTTAAGGCGAATCAATTTCATTTGTAGTAGTTAAACTTATAAACATCCTGGCCAATTGCCACATCTACATTATAATCACATGTGAACTTGCAATTGCTTAAAATGTGATTAATCTCTTTCAAATATTAATTTCATGGCAGTAAAACAAAAGAAGAAAAGTTGGTTTTCTCCTTACTCTCTCTTACAAAATAACAACTGATAACGCCCTAGTGTAAAGAAACATTTCGCTAATTAAGACCAAGTCACACTCCACTACACAAAAACAAGTCACCAATCGCCAATTTCTATCATACACGAGTTATAGAATGAAACAAAACACCATAGACATTACCTATTAACAGAACACAATTACTCACGAATAATAGTAGGAAAACATAACATCTTATGTTGTTTGCAGTGGCTTCCTTTACCCAAAAATCAACCTCTCCATCACCACCTAACACATCCCTAGTAGAATCTGCATAAGCATGACTGTTTTCGTAATTGATGATGAAGAAGATGAATCATCGACAATGACATTGCAGAACCAATAAAAGAGCTTGTAGTGATGTAGGTTGAGGTCGACGATGATGTGGCAGCGAAAAATCATTGTATTTTGAACACCCTACAACATTTAATACATTAGCTATAGAGTCGAAGAAAAAGGAAGAGATCATGAATGATCTCAAGAAGTTTAGAGGAGGAAAAGAAATAAATTTCTATGTATGAATGTTGTAGTTTGTATTCTTAGAATAACTATTGCATTATGGTGGTGGAAGCTGGAGCTCATCAGTAGCTGTTGGATTTGATTTGCAACCTGTGTCTGGGGAAGGTCTGTAAAATTTTTGTCTTAGATTGGCTGGCTTTTAGTCCTAATCCTTCTATTTTTTATATTATCACTAAATGAATGATTTATTACGGTGTAAATTATTTTTAAAGTGGGTTTCAACATTATTTTTAATCGATTTCTATATTGGTATAATTCAGGTAAGAATTTGAATGACAATTTTAGTTTGTTTGCTTGCTAACTTTGAAGTATCATATACGTATTGATTTTTTTGACAGAGATTGCCTTAGGATTTTACAAAATGAAATTTTATTATACTTTTGTTACCAACTTACTTCATTGCTTTTCTGAATCTTTTCAAACTTGTTTATCCTTAAGCTTTTGAGCAACTGGTTTCTGGCATTGACAATAAAACTAAAGAGTCAATTGCCACGGCAAAAGATGAAACCATGGTCACTTTGATTGGAAAGGTAAAACCAAAATCATTTTAGATATAACTATAAGACTACATAAGATAATCTCCAAAGGAACTCCCTTTTAGCTAAAATGATTAAAAAAAAAAAAAAAAAAAAAAGAAAACTATTTTAGTTAATAGTTTATTTTTTCAAAAAGAAAATTGTTTGCTTTATAATAAATTAAGTATTAAGATAATAGATGAAAGAGTTTGGCTCCGACTTTCTTGCTCTCTATATTGAAATGGCTAAGATGATTCGACTTTTTCAAAATAGCTTACACTATGGAGAGTGGTTTGAATTAATAAAATATCACATCATTAGCTTTCTTGGCTGAGGACAGTAGATAACTAATATGGTTGAAAATATTCTAATACAAACACATAAAATGAATATAATCAATAACACAACACAAATTTTTTACGTGGAAAACCCATAATGGGAAAAAAACCACGATAGTCCAAATGACTATAGAAAAATATTACAACGTGAAAAATTGTTACAATTCGATATTATCTTTGTAACCCGAAAGTCCATCACCCAATCTATATAACCAAGGTCTAACTCCCATGACTCTCTTTAATTTTTTGTACGTCACTCGCTGTTTCCCTAGATGTGTTGCCCAAGTTGTTCTCAAATAAAGAAAAACCCACGATTTAAAAATTATGATTTTCTTGGTCCCAAAATAATCTTCCACATGAAAATAGAAGTTCACGCGCATGCCACACATCACCAAGCACCTTTCAAAAGTTGTAGGAGCATCCACTGCGAGCCCTAGAAAGATACCACATGCATCCTTATGCACTTGCCTTTCCTTGGCACACACCCGATCAGTCAACTTCCAGTGCTGCATGACAGCCCCTCGGGCCTCCGATTTCCACATTGTATTCATTGTTATCTTTCTAGATCTCTCAAGCACCTCTTTCAAACAAGACCTTATTCACATCAATCTAACTTCATCTGAGTCACTTGGGTCACCTAGAAAAACAAGCCAAATTTCCAACACACATAACTGTTTTGAAGCAAAGATGATATTCATGAAAAAGTAGAGCTTAGTAGGTAAGACTGCTTACCTGAAAATGCCACAATCATCCTAAATCACATAAAACAAATTGTCCAACTCGGGTTCAAATGTGAATGATGAGCTCAAACTTCTTTAGTGCATTGCCCTTTCTATAATTAATAGTACAAAAATAGAAATAATATTAGTATGATAAGGTACTCAAAATAATCCTTTAAATGTTATATTCTTAGATGTTTTTTGCATTTAATGTAATAATAATTACTGAAATTCGAAAATATGTTTTAGAATGTTTTCATTCTCCATAAACGGTTTTAATAAAAAATGCGAACCAAATGTGAGAATCTTGCAAAATTAACCCATCCAAGACCTGAAAGTAATAGAATATCTTAATGACGGCCAAGCCCAAAAAACTCTCAGCTGACTTTCTTCTTCTCGGAACCCTCAAATCAGTTCATTAGTTCCAGCTACAAAAAAATTTCCACTGAAAACACACACACTCTCTCTCTGTCAACTCAACCAATAAAGGCAACTCTAAACAGACACACACACAGCATCTCACCCTCAACTCACTCTCAACCTCCGATTCAATTCACTCGGTCTCCACTTCTCTGCTCGGTCCCGCGCTCCTCGCTCGCTTCTGGCAGTCAGAGCTGGTCCAACAGATAGCAAAAAACTCATCCAAATGAAGCAGCAATGAACCAAGAGAGACGATAATGTTACCGGGGTGTGAATACAATCACTGGCTGATTGTTATGGAGTTCCCCAAAGACCCTACTCCCACTAGAGAGCAAATGATCGCCGCTTATCTCAATACTCTCGCTACTGTGCTTGGAAGGTCCTTCTTTGGTTTTTATTTTTATTTTTATTATTTTTTTATTTTTTAGTTAATAAGAAAAGCTTTTATTTTGTTTCATGTTAAAATGTTTCTGGGCTTTTTTGCTTTTATGATTTTGTTTACATTGATGATGAGGATCCTTTTGTTGGGTGGTTTGTTGTTTTTTCAGAAGAAAACATTTGGTTTTAATTGTTTGTAGTTGAAAAAGTAGTTCTTGGAAAGTGATAAGTTTCAAAATTCAATCAAAGTTTCTTCCTTTGTTGTGTGTGCGTGTGTGAATGTTTTAGCTTTATGTATGCATAGAATAATTGATAATGAATGGACTTATTGTGAATGAATTGAGTATTTAGAGCAAAAGTGATGATTTTGTTAGATATATGTTAAGATTTTATGTGAGCTTCATGGTTGTATGGCCATTGGAAGGAGAAAAGAAGAAGAAGAAATGTAGGGTGGATGGTTTTTCTGGAACATTTTCGACTGGGAGAAAGAAGTCTTTAATGAGGACTGAGGAGATGAGACTTATTTTTTCTGTTTGTTCATTATCAGTTTATTTATTAGCATTGGGAATTTTATCTATTTATTTGACCAAATGTAATAATTCAATTTCATATATGTACAACAAAATGTATGAATGAGCATACTTTAAATGCCCTACAAATTGTGTCTTTTGTAGACTTAGATATGTAAAGTATGTGAACTTAGACTAGCAAGTAATGGCAGGATTCAGGAATCACGTATAATGACTATATAATATTCTTTTAGGAATGTTTTCGACTGGAACATAGGAGCCTTAAATGAAGAGATGTGATGTTTTTTCAATTAGTTGACAAAGCAAATCATTTGTCGACATTATTTGAAACTTTTTCTGTTTTGCTTCAATTGAACATAATCCAAACAAATTAAAATGTAAACATAGGCCATATTTTCTAGCTAATTGTAACAACTCAAATAAATATTTGATCATGGAAAAGCAAGGAAAAAACTGAAGTGCAGAGGAGATGAGAAAATTTGAAGAATCTAAGTGTACCTTCTCAATATATTGTTGTTCTATGGTAGTATTGAGGTCACCTTCCCAACATCCTCCATTCTCTATTTCTGCCATTTGTAGAGTGTGTAGTCTAGGTGTGTTCAAATCTCCTCGAGAAAAAATTTTCATATTTGGGCATTGTCTCACAGCTACTTCTTGAAGGGATGGAAATTCAATCGTGCAACTCCCCGAGTAGAAGATTGTAAGGCTTGGTAAATGATTGAGTCCCAAATATTTCAATTGGTTGAAAATGATACAATCTTCTGCTTCACCTTCCTCATGTGCTATGATTTCTTCTATCTTTTTGCATTTAGTTATCTCCATTCTTGTAAGTTGCACTAGACTTTTGGCTGTTGAGGATGCTACTAAATTGCACAATTCATTACAATTTGACACTTCCAAAGTATTTAGATTTTTGAAAGACATTGTGAATGACACCAAACTTCTTATGTTATGACATTTTGAAACCCGAAGAGTTGCCAAAATTTGAGAAACTTTATCAAATTCAGAATATGCCTCCCATAGAAGTGAGTCAGACAATCCATGGAGTTCTAATAAGCTCAATTTATTAGATAACTCACAATGTTTTTCCTTACAAACAAGCCCTTCAGATAAGAATAATTCCCTGAGACAACCATCATAAATGGCAAGAGATGTAACTTTGGGCAATTTGCAGAGGAAACATGAAGGGCAAATAGCACTTTTCATAAATGGGCCTGACAACTCAAGGCCATTTATCTTGCACGAGTACTCTGAAAACTTTCCATATGACATCTCGTTTACAAGACAATTCCAATCCAACTCTAATTGATTCAAGCTAGGGAATGCAATCTAGAAAATACACCAAAATATCATTAAGTTCATTCACCTTCGCAAATATCTTTGCAACTTAATTTAGAATCAACATTATCAAATAAACACTTGAAACATTTTAAAAAAGAAAAAAACCATTATGTTTTCATGTTTAAATAATCGAATGAGATCTAGGTCAATTTTATATTTGTTGATAATCCAAACATATTTAAAGTTCTCCTAACCTATATAACTTGATTGTTTATGGAATCTGATACTTAAGTTTTATTTGGTAGTTGATCTCAGATATTATAATTAATATTGACCACTACTTGAAAATTATAATATTATTAATAAAGTTTAAAGCCACATTTCGTATTATTGTTAAATTGAGTAAGGATTCTCTGTCAATGTTGACATGATGCTAACATTTTTTATGAAATAAGTTTTAAGTTTGAGTGATGCAAGAGAGAAAAAATATAACAATTTTTATCATCCATTATTTTTTTTGCTGATATATCAATGAATTATCAAATACTTAGCAAAAAAAATAATGGTAGAGAATCCTTACTCTGTTAAATTATATCAAAGTTAAACCAATGCTATTTTACAGTACACTTACAAATAAACACTTAAAGTTAACTAGTCATGGTCATTCTAAACAAACATTTTAGTAAATGGTCTGCCAGTATTTTTCACTAAAAGTTAGGGGAAGATTAGGTTTTTATTAGAATTAGAATTTGATTTTCCATTTTTTAGAACTTTTTCAATAATGTTGGATGTAGAACTTTAATATTTTTGCAGAAATGTTATAAATTTAAGTAGTTAGGGTTCATACCTTATCAACTAAGAACAGGGGTTGTCCACTTGGGATATCATGTTGGCTCTCCCCATGATTTTGAAATTCTGCAGCAAGCATCTCCACTTCATTGCATCTCCACACTAATAACTTCTCTAACATTGGCCATTTTGAAATGTACAACCTTGAATGGAAACTTTTTAGTCTTGATAGATCACACAGCAGTAGCTTTGTTAATTTAGGAAACACGAATTCGGGGGCTGCTTCCACTTCATCTTCCTTGGCAATAATTTCCTCCATTATGCAATAACCTATATAGAGCTCTTGCAGTTGTTCAAGACCTCTAGCTATAATAGCTGGAAAGAGACTTTTCAGACTGTCACAATATGTAATTGCTATTGAGTGTAGATTTCGAGAGGATAAAATAACTTGGGAGTCCATATTCCATACGTGCTTCAGCTTTGGCAATTTACGTAACAGTAATGCTTTCAATTGAGTTGCAGCTATACCACGTGTTTTCTTGCTACCAAAAGCTTCTAGTTCAAATATCTCTTCTACTGAATCACATTCTAATACCACCAATGCCTCTAGACTTTGAAGTCTTCCAAGCATATTTGATGGAAAAACATCAAATAGCTTATTACAACCACTTACATCAAATAATTCTAATTTGCAAAAGGAATCCGAATAGAGTTGATTGTGCCACACTTTTCTTAGGTTATCCATTTGCTTTATTCGCAATTCCTTTAAATTAGAGAGTTGCACCTGAAGAATTTAATTAATTGCATTAGTAACAGCCCATTATTTTCAAATGAAACACCGTTATAGAATGACAAATCAAACTTAAATTCTAATTGAAGAAAAACAAAAGCTATCTAGTGGAGAGTAAACAAAGAAGAAAAGACATTGAAGCAAAAAGAGGAACAAATGATCACCTTTTCATCAAAGAAAGGTTGAATGTCAGCCTCCAGGTTCTCCTTTGAGTTCATTGTACAACATTCAGTGCTTGTCGTCTTGTTTGCACATAAAGAATTGGAAATGAATGTTTTCATAGTTTGGCAATTTTTGATACACAGTTTTGACAAGGAGGACAGATCAATTAAATTCCCGATCAAGTCGCAGAACCTTGTAAGTTTTGGAAGATCCTCAAGATGTAGATAGTGAAGAACAGGAAACAACACCACATTTGGCCTTTCTACTTCTGTAACTATTACCACTTCCATAAGCTTACAACTGACTATCTCAAGCTCGACAAGTTGGACTAGACTATTAACCATAGAAGACGAGAGTAAATGTTCTAAATTACACAAACCGTGAATGAGCAAACGTGTTAAATTGTGAAGAAATGAAGATGCTACCAGAAATTGGTTGTTCCATATCACTTCAGAGATAGACTCCAGTATCAAGTTACCTAAAGAGGGCATTGAGACCTGCAGATGAAATTATTGTTTTATAAGCAACCTGTTAAAATAACTCTCTCAAATAGATAATTAGAACAATTGTTGTCTCATCATGGTCTAATTATAGCTCTTTCGGTTTTGATAATAGGCAACTTATCAGGTAATCAAGTTCTTTAGACATTCAAAAGAGGAACAATATTTCTCACTTTGAAGGTTACCTATGTACATTACCAAGAAAAATCATTTTCCAGAGTAAGACTGGGGACTTGTGATTTGATTTAACTCTAAATTGTTTACAAAATAAATCAGATCTATCGAAATTCAAGTACTATTATTTTTTATCAACTGCACAGAGCCAAAAAAAAAAAGTCACCTTTTCATCATAGAGAGGATGTACGCCAATGCAAGAGTTCGGTTTTCCCTGTTCCTTGCTAACGATTACAGTCTCACACATTGATCCAAAGACGAATGTCTTTAGATTCGGACAATCATTAATCCAAAGTTCTCTCAAGGTGGGGAATTCAATTGAATTTCCAGAGCCAATTCTTGTAAGTTTTGGAAGTCCTTTCATCCCCAAAATGGATAATTTTGGGAAAATCATCTTAACTAATCTTTCTTCTCCTGCAAATTCTTCTATTTTAAATATTCCTTCCATTGATTTACAATTTCGTATCTCAAGTTTTCGTAGTTGCATAAAACTTTTAACTGCAGAATATGAAAAAAGAAATTCCAAACCACCACACTCCTCCACTGTCAACTCTGTTAAAGTTCGACATAAAGAAGATATAGCTGGGAGTTGATCGAGCCATCTGCATTCAAGGTTAATCGAGGACAATTTCAACTTCTCCAACCTTGGAAACAAGTCCTGCAATCAGAATTCCACTTTTTGTTAAAGGGTTTAAAAGTTTTGTCTTCTCACTTACCAACGCCATTATAAAATATAAAAAGCACAAGAAGTAAAAGAAAACATACATTTTGATTAAAAAAAGGAATGAAACTATCCGGATCATCTACAACAAGTGTTCCTTGAAATCCCACATTAGGTGTAAGCATGTTTACACCAAATCTTGTGAGACGTGGTAGGCATTGTAGTGTCATGGTGCGCAGTTGAGCGAACTCAATCTTACTAATTTGTTCACTTTCGTGGAATTGTCTATTTCCCTCAAAAACTATATCTTCTAGCTTTTTGCAATGAGTCACTTTAATTTTTTGAAGCTGTGAAAGGTTTCCGGCCATGGGCAATGTGAGATGCTTCAATTTATTACACTTTTCAACTTTAATGACTTTTATTGTAAGTTGGCCATGATAAATCTTCTCCACGTTGATCAAATTATGAAGAATGAGTGACTCTAGCCTTTGAGGAAAGACATAGAATAATCCCCATCCAAGTGAGTTGTTAATGTACTGTATCTGAGGAGCATTTTGGATATGAAGATGCTTCAATTGTTGAAAACCTTCCCCATTAAGTTCCTGATGAACATTCTTAACACCCTTAGGTTCATCTAGATAGAGATCTTCAACGTTGTTCAACAAAACTTTAATCCCATCGCAGAAGAAAGGGCTACTGTTCAATTTGAGTTTGAACACCCTTGAAGTTAAATCTTTGTCAGACCATTTCCACACATCACCGATAAATATTCTATATATTTCCAACTTTTCAAAGACCAAATCACGAGGCATAATCTGAGCTTCAAGAACATGTACTTCTAAAGTTGTCAAGTTAGACAATTTCTTTAACTCAACAAGACTTGCATTATGGTGTCCATCAACATCCCATTGAACAAAACTATTACCCATATAGAGCTCTTCCAATCGAGTCAAGCTTGATAAGACATTTGGTATGATTACTTTAAGTTTTGAACAGTTCCTCAAATCTAACAATTTTAAACGAGTCAATTGTCCAATTTCTCTAGGCAATTGCTCAATTTCAGACTTAAAAAAACTTAGAATTTCTAATTTCTTTAGCTCTCCAATAATTGCTATATCTCCAATCAGGCATTGATCTAAACACAAGGTTTGGAGGTTTGTTAGCCCGCAAAGCGATGAAGGTAATGACAACAAATCAAATCTAGTTAAATCTAGAACTTTAAGTTCTTTTGCATTGTTGAAAAAGGCACCTGGAATTTGTAAAGCGAGCAGCTCAAACTGGGACAAATGAAGGAACTTCAGATTTGGAAATTCCAACATTTCAGGAAGCTCTTTAATATTTCCATGAGGATGACACACAGCAATTGAATCTTTGGGCAGTTTCTCCTCTAGCAATTCTTTAATGCTAGTAACATTTTGAATATTAAACATGAGCTTATCATTGGATGATGCAATTGAAACTGCAACAGCATGAATGATGTCATGCATTTTGACGAAACCCTTAGCATTACCATCCAATAACAAACATGAAGCTTTGAGATTACCGATCAACGCATCCATCCTATTCCTTGCATCTTGCATTGTATCAACTGCTTTGAACAAGCTCAAACCCATACTATACTTGAATAAGTCACTAGTATGACAAAGTGCCCTATCTAACCCACAAAGCAGGAACAACGATTGTTCCTCAGGCCCCAAGGCATTGTAACTCAATTCTATGGTTGAATACACACTTTTCTCCATTCCTTTGATGGGCTTTGGGTTAGACTTTCTTAGCCATTGCAAGGCATCCTTCCAATCAGATAGATCCTTGTTTTTCAGAGCATTTGCAATTGTTTTAATTGCAATCGGCAAGCCAGCACATTTTCTGACTATCTCATCTGCAATAGGGTTGAAATCAGCTTTTTCTTTTGAATGATTGACAATCTTCCAAAATAAATCCGTTGATTCTACATCAGATAGATTATCAACCAGGAAATTCTTTTGGGTATTCATATCATTGCGTAATACATCTAGATCTCTAGATGTCAACAATAGTTTCCATTTCCTCCGATTAGCATTTCTTCCTCTTTGGTCTACTTTTTGTGTGACACCTGACTTCTCATCATTCCAAAACGGAATCCCAACAGCATACAAATCAAGTTTCTGCCAAATGTTATCTAAAATAAGAAGAACACTAATTTCATCCTTCAACTTCTTACGTAATTGAGCAGCTCTTCCTGGCAGGCCCTCTTTATCAAGTTTCAAACCCAATTCATCAGCAATGTCATCTTGAAGAGATTTGATGTCAGGGGTCTGTGTCACCTCAGCCATAACTACGACATCAAATAACTTGTCTTCAATGGCTTGAGCATGAACTCTTTTGACAAGTGTGGTTTTACCCACACCCCCCATGCCCCACACACCAATCAAGTTGACATCTTCATCCGCTAATGCCTCCATAATATGCTCAAAAATCGGCATTCTTGAGTCAAAGTCTTCATAGCCTCTAGCACACACAGATTCCGTTCTTTGAATGGCAGGACGATATGAAACTTTCTGAAATGTTCCTTTTTCCAAGAGGCTCATCCCATCCTTTGCTGTCTTCTCTGCTTTCTTGCTGAGAGAGTAACGCGTCATCAGATTGGAGCAGAAGCCAATAGAACACAGCTTCCCTGCTTTGTCTTGATCATCAATGATAGGTTTCACAACCTTTTCAGCAAATTCATCCACGCTTTCCATCCAACCCTCGACAAACTTTTCGATCTCTTCGCCTTGTCTCTTAGCCTCATCAACAGAATGCTGCACACTCTCTCTTTGATTAGTCAGCTTCTGAACTTGTTGCTCCAACTCCTCCATGTAGGTGTTGTACTTGAAGGGATAACATATCTGCTTCCCAATAGGAACAACCAACACCTCTGCAACTTTTGCTGCAATTGAAATAACTACCTCTACCATTTTCTGTTTCTTATCACTCTTTGCTTTCTCTTTCTCTCTCTCTCTCTCTTTTAACTTTTCTGTTTTTCGTAATTTTTCTCACTCCCCTTTCTTACACAGTAACAAACTGAAGATGATAACAAACTTTTTTTTTTTTTTTTTTTTTTTTTTTTTTTTTTTTGGCTTTTCAGAGGTGGTTGTTGAAGAACAAGAAATGTAGGAGATATTTGCAATAATCAGAATAATTCGACAACAGACTACACTGGATAGAGAAACAACTAACAATAAACAGATATCTGATTTTTTTTTTTTTATCTATAAAGCAAATTCAAATGATAAACAACTTAAAAAACACAACAATATCTACGGACAGTGGAGGAAAAACAAGTAACGATAAATCAACAGCAATCTTTACGCTTATAAAGTGAAGGTGTATGCAAGCAAAGCTAATAAAAGTAAAAAACAATGCATATTAAGGAAACGGAAGAGATTAGTTGAAGTGATGAAAAACGAAGGTTGGAAGCAAAAACACACCTCTGTAGGTAGGCCTCTTTCTCTCGGAGATATCAACTTTTGCTTTGTGAGAATTACAAATGCAAACTAACAGCTTTTGTTTTGTGAGAAGATTTTTAAAATCAAGCAAGCAGATAGCAGAGACAAATGTGAAGCCAAGAAGACTAGTGAGCGAGCAGTATGTGCTAATTATAGATGCTTGCATTACTGTATTTCTATTTGCATATCAAGGTAAGTATCATTTTGAATTATTACAAGGATAAATACTACACTGTAAAAACTTTTTTGAAAGGAAAAAATTCATTTTAATCCCTAATACTTTAACAAAATATTATAATTTTTTGATCAAGGTAAATACTGTACTGTCAAAACTTTTTTGAAAGAAAAAGATTCATTTAATCTCTAATATTTAATCAAATATTATGCTTTTACTCATTTATGTGTTTTTAATATTCATTACCTTTAATTTTTTAAAAATTCATCAAATTGATTTTTTTAAAGAAAAAATCAAATAGTTAACCGTTACATATATAAAAACTAAAATACTCTTAATGATTTTATTTTTTATTTTAATTAAATTAAAAAAATGTAAATAAAAAATAAATGCTTAATCAAAATAAAATTAAAAATAAAAAACAATAAAAAAATATGTAATTTAAAAAAAAATAAAAAAAAAATAGAAGATCTGGAACCTAGATGTTCACACGGATCTTCCGATATTATAACTAAATAAATTAAAACGAATTAAGTAAGCATCAAGAACCCGAACCATATCAAAAAAACCCAAGTTGGAACTAGATTATATAAAAAAAAAAAAAAATGTAAAAAAAAAAATGAAAATTAGCTAGCCCAGCAATGTTGAGAAGGCGTTCTGTTTTCCAGATCAAAGATGAAAACCCACTACTTCTCTTGGAACACATCATGAGAGCCTTATCAAGAGCTTTTTCGAACTCTACTTGTGGCAAAGACGGTAACAGGTCAGCAAAATTGTCTCCATAAACCGGCCACCAACCATTCACCAACACCGACCATTAATTGCCCTTCACCAACAAATCAAAACAAAAAAAAATTGGGTAATCGTGGTTTGTGAACCCAAAAAGTCGAAAAACAAATCCTCAACGAAACCAAAGGCAAACCCAACACTCCAGATTTCGAAGACATAAAAGAGATGGTGTAATCGTGGTTCATGAACTTAAGTCGTCGAAGGCCTGAATTTGAACCCATATCGTCTCCATCTGGGTGGGTCATGAAACCAAGAGATGGCGGCAGCGAGGCCACGAAGGATGGCGTTGAAGTCCTTGGTGGAAGGGGTGTTGAGTTGGAGGAAGAAGGAGTGGGCTTGGTAGGGGAGTTGGAGGAAGAAAGAGTTGGAGAAACGAACCCTGCGTCGTCTAACGAAGATGATGGACGAACCCAGGTCTGGGTTCATTCATCGTCGAATGAACCTAGCTGGGTTCCAAAACTTTTTTTTTGTCAATTCATTTTTTTAATTTATTTTTATTGTATAATTTTTTATTTTTTATTTTTTTTCATTTTTTATTTTTATATTTAATCTTTATTTAAAATTCTGTTTATATTAATTTTTTTTATGTTTTTAATTTTAATTTATTTTTTATTTAATTTTTTTAACTAAATCTTCACCATCCATCACGACTCTAATGGATGGTGGAGGTCGAAGGTTTTTCTTTTTATTAATTTCAAATAGTTAGTAGAACAAAAAGACTAAAATAACTTTTCAACTATTAAGTTTGACTAACGGCCAATTGCTGGAATGATCAATTTGATAAATTTATAAACCGTTAGGAATGACAGACACTAAATATGCATAAATTAGTAAAAATGTAATATTTCGCTAAATGTTATAACTAAATTGAAATTTTCTTTTAAAATATATTATTCAAATGATATGGTAAGATGATTTACAATTGCAATATCCTTAATGCATTATGTCATAATCAATATTGTTTCTACAAATCAATTTGTCTCATAATTTAAAAAAAAAAAAATTGAAAAAAAAATTGAGTATTGTAAAATTACTCTTATTGGGATTAGAAAAGGAGGAACACGATTTAGACCTACAATCTCTAAGTGTAAGTGTAAGGGGAATATATACCTACAATTTCTAAGTGTAAGTGTAAGGGGAATATATACCGCTAGATCAATTTCATCTTATTAATGGGTACTAATAAGATTTTCTTTTTAATTCTTTTCTATCTTTAAATATATATATATATTGTTTTCTGTCTTTTAAACCTTAAATTCTTGTGTACCTTTGATTTAAAACTCTAAGACTAAGTTTATTCCAATAACTACATAGATCAGGTAAAATAAAATTACGACTTGTTACTATTAAATTCACTTTCTTTATTTTCTTGATCATTCTTCGTGTCAGTGCATAAAAGTTGCGTGGAAATAGGTTTAAGATCGTGAGTATTGATTCTTAGCTTGCTTAATGCAAAAGCCCAAGATAAGGAGATTCTGTGCTCATCTTTTGCAAAAGGGATAAAAGCCATCCTAGTGGAAGAGACAACTAGACATGGGTATTCATTTTTAACTAGCTTAATGACAAACACAAAGAAAAGGAGATTCCGTGCTCCCTTTTGGCAACGATAGAAAGCCAACCAAATGGGAATATAGTTGCTTAATTCTTACCTCTTCATATATTCTAAAACCCTTTTGACAAAGCAAAATCTTTCTTTCCATTGATTGTCAAATTTATCTATAGCACTATGAACCTTTTGTTGCAACCTAGTTTTTGTTTATGAATATATGCAGACAAGACCTAATGAGATCATTCCACGTGAAACTTTAATATGCAAGTGCAAAAATGTTCATACATAACTATATATAAGTTTCATTGTCCAAACAAATCTACCTAATCAAATCAAATTATGTTAAATAATTTTAGTAATTTCTACTCAATGAAATAATTATTTATCTAAATGGTTTCATTTTAATTCTGATTTTTAATAATTAGTATTCAATTTTATTTTAAACTATTTTTGAGATATCTAAAATAATTTTTAATAACTACATATATTAACTTTTATTTGTGAGACTTGGGTTATATGGAGGCATATATTTATCTTTTGTAAACCTGTTTAAAATCAATATTCGATGGTTGTTTTCGTGATAATTAATTGGAATGTAAATTTGCAATTGTGTATTTAAATTTCAAAATGAAGCAACAATACTCTATCCCAGTGATGGTATATACATTTTATTAAGCAACAATTTATACATTTTATAAATTTCAAAATGAAGTAACAATACTCTATCGCAGTGATGGTATATACATTTTATTAAAATTGTACGCACACCCTTTGTTTTAATACATCCATTAAAAATTGTTTTGAAAAAGTGTAGCTCCATTTTCACCCAAAAATTTCCTTGCTACACCAAATTACTTTATAAATCTAAATTAAAAAGTTAAAATTACATTTTTATTTCCTATACCCTTTAAAATACCAAAAATATCCTTCAACATTAATAATCATTTTAATCATCCTTTTGTTCTCATTACACTCATTTTACACTCATTTAAAATACAATTCTAGTTTTTATTATTTTAATTTAGATTTGATTGAGACTTTTATATGTGCTCTTATTCTTACTTCTTTCATTGTTTTTTTCTTCTTCTTGATCTATTTTTCAATTTTTTTTTTCATGTTCATTTGGTTTTCCTTTTTTATAATTTATTTATGGTAATGATTATAGTAAAAGGACTATTTTTAAAAAAATAAAAATAAAAATAAAGCAATGAAACCATATATGTGAGTTTTAGATATGTTAATTGGCGACATTTACTATGATGATAGTTGGCATTTTTTTCCTTTGGTCCATATGACCCATAAGGATCTAGTTGAGAATATAGATTGGTTAATTATTAGTATTTCTTCTTATTCATGAGTATGGACTCTTTTTATGGATAGAAGAGTAACCACTGCTGCTGCTTATACTTCTTTAACTACGCCCCATCCACATCTTCATTAGGCAAGACAAATTTGAGCTGATTTTATTCCTCCTTCAAGATCTATGCTAGTTTGGAGAGTCATGCACAATTGATTGCCTAATGATCTATCTCTTCAGCATCGTGGTTTTATATTTGCTTCCTGTTGTCATTTATTTTAGTTTGCTAAGGAGAGTTTAGAGCCTTTGTTTCTGCTATGCCTTTTGCAGTAGATCTTTGGCATTCTTTGTCATCCGTGTTTGGTCATTCTATCTTCCTGTCTAGATCTGTTATTGATTCGTGACAAACTACTATATCTACTAATTTTTGTTCTCGACTTCAAAATCTATGGAAAACAGGAATAATTGCAATTTTTTGGATTATTTGGCTTACACATAATAAGGCTACTTTCGAGGGGAAAAGTCATTTCTTTTATGAGACTCTCTCTTTTGTTTAGTGCACTATTCGAGAGATTGATTCGCTCAGTTCTAGGGTTATGTGGAATTCAGTGGATGATCTTTTGGCTATGCGTAAGCTCCATATTTTAGCTCGTTCTTCTGAGGCTCCACGTATTGCAGGTTGTTTGGGTTCCTCATTCTTCACTTTGGCTTAAGGTATACTAACAGTTTTGCTTCTAGGGCCTCTGGTTTGGTTGAAGTTTTTCGGACTTGCCATGAATTTTTCAAGGGTGCTTTTGCTATTTCTTTAGGGATAGGTTATGTTTTTGTGGCAGAGTTGGCTACTAGAATTCATGCCATTCAGTATGTTTGGACCTATCATTGGAGGAAACTTTGGTTGGAGAGTGATTAGGCTTATGTTGTTTCGCTTTTTCTTGCTCGTTCTTCTAAGGTTCCTTGACATTGGCAACCAGCATGGGATAAGTGTCTCTCTTATTTATAGGATATAGATTTCATGGTAACTCATATTTATCATGAGAGAAATTCGACAGTAGATCCTTTTGCTTCTTGCTCTCATTCTTTCATTTGTTCCACTCGGTGGTGGACAACTCTAGCTTTTTGGGTTCCTTTCTTTCTTAAGATTTACTTGGCAAGCGCTGATACCAGTTTCATTAGTTTTCACTATGGGAGGTAGACGCTTTTCTTTCCTTATCGGGTTTTTCTCATTGGGTTTTTTCGGTAAGGTTTTTAATGAGGTCTTCTATAGGGTTTGCAATGGTTTGGTTTCAGCTTAATCATTTATTATCTTTCCCTTCTTATGGTCTAGTTTTAATCTTTCAACGACTATTCTTTGTTTCGTTCTGGCTTTATGCCTTACTTTTCTTTGTATGTTTCTTTTCTCTTTTTAATAAAATGTTAGTTTTGACCAATAACCTTATATCAAAAAATTGTAAGGTTATCTTAATTTCATTTTAATTTATAAAACACTACATATGTGCTTAATGAAAACCCCAAAGAAAATGAAGCCACAAAATTGTTGAAAAGCCTCGACGAAAAAGTAAAGTCATAAAATTGTTCAAGAGTAGTGTTGGTTCTTAGTTTCTGTGTCCACTATATATATATTTGATGAAATACCTCTAAAAAAAGAGTGAAGCCACAAAATTATATAATGATGAAAGAAACAAGATAAAATGTCTCAATAGAACAATATATAAATGATTGCTCATCAATTCAGAATTCATCAAATCAATTCTTTATTCATCCATTACTTGTTTACTTGTAAAAATTATATTTCTTCATGTCATGTTACTTTTGATTTTGTATATATTATTAGGGTTTATACTAAATTGGGTGTAGAAAGCAAATTGAAAATTTTAATTATATATTTATGCATATTTAAGTAATTACATGTGAGGGTATAATAATAATAAAATATTTTATTTTGGGTGGCAATAGAGCCACCATTTTGAAAATTATAATTTATAATTGTAACTCGTTTAATATAAAAATTATATTTCTTTAATTTTAGTATCTTATATATATAGATTTTTAATCAAAACTATTTTTATATAAATTAGATTTTTAAAAAATATTTGATGGAGTGTACCTATGCAAGAGATCAAGAAGAAAAACAATTTATGGCATGTGGAACATTATATTACTCCTTTTTTTTTGGCCTTTATTATCAACTAGTAAATAGAAAATACTCAAATTTTAGAAAATGAAATATATATCATGAATATAAAACTCTTAGAACTGTGACTTTATTGCTCAATGTCAATATTCCGAAAAGAAAATGAGAAACCAAAGCTTGGTAAATCATGGGGTGTATTCAAGAATTACACTGTTTTAACAATTTTAATGAGGTACAGGTATATATGCAAATTTTTAGGGGTGTAGGTATCACCATTCAGTCTATCAAAATTTTACAACAAATTCAAGGATCGTTTATTTTTTCCACTTAAGATTTAATAGTGTTGAATTGTAATTATTAAGTTGTTTTTGTTTATTTTTTTAAGTGGCTAAATCACTTAAAACTATTCAAAAACAATTGAAAAAAAATTAAGTAAAAATATTTAATTTTTCACTTAATTGCAAATCACTTAATGACCATTAAAAATTTTTATTTCAAAACTATCCTCTCCAAGATAACATAATTTCAAATGTATCCTAATTTTTTATTACTCAGATTTTCTTTTCTATTTTTCTTCCTTGATACTTACAAAAAATATATTTGAAAATAAAAAGTTAAATTCATCTCATCTCAAATTGTACTGGAATTAAACTAATATAATATAATTTATAATTTAAACATTCATTTTTCTAATTGTTTTCTTAAATATATTAATATATTTAAATATATAAATATGGTTAATACTACTATATTTTTTAATCATATTGTAATTATGAATAAAATATTCTTAATATGTACATAAAATATGTTTTAGAATTTATTAAATTATTTATTTTCAGATGTTTGTATTAAATTAATTTAAATTACATAACAATAAATAGTTAAAAGAGTATAAATGTTAAATTACTAGTTTTTAAATAATTTTAACTTTAAAAAACAAACAAATTTACAATATATTCAAATGTAAGAAAAAAAAATATGTTATTCAGATTTCAAATTTCAGTTACTATTCAATCTTCAATCTTCAGTAATATTGCTCAGTCTTCAAATAAAAAAACAAGCGATCCCTCAATGTTGAGTGTGGCGATATTTTCACCCCTTAAAAACTGTATGTACACCTCTTTTTGTATTTACAACCCATTAAATTTTTTTAAAATTCATATTTTATAAGTACACCTTATGAATTATCAATTATGTCGATTCATGAGAGAATTACTAAGAACCCTATGAAAATATACTTTATTACAATCGGAACCAATTTTTGCTTTTTGTAACAATGACATCTCCTACATTAATGGTTTGACCACGTTGATCATTTGAAATAATTAAAAATGACAAAATAAAGTAAAAAGACGAGAATACCCCTGACTAACTAATTAAAAATAATTTTTAAATTATAAAATAATTAAAATTTTAAAATACAAAAATAAAAAATTAGATCTGCAACGTCCATTAATATGATGGAAGGTGGTGATTAATTTTAAAAAACCAAATTTTTTTAAAAAAATCTTTTATATTTAAAAAAATTAAAAAAAAATGGATGGAGATCCAATCTAAAGAGAATGGATCTCCATTTAAAAAGCCAACCACACCCAACTATGGCTTTCAATTTTGTCTCTCTACCCTCTTTCTCTCTCTCTCTCTCTCTTCTTCTTCTTCTTCTTCTTCTTCTTATTCTTCTTTTTCTCTTCTTTTTCTTCGTCTTCTTCACCAGTCGACTGCTCGGATGCCCAAACCAACGTCTGGGTAGTGGGCTTCTGGGTTTCAAGATCGAAACCCAAACGCCGGCCTGGGTCTGGTTCCAAGATGGAACCAGACCGTCACCCGCCAACGAGGGTTTGATTCCAACTTAGAACAAATTTTGTTAAGTAACCAAATCGACGACGATCTAGTATTGTCGCTGATCCGGTAACCTTCATCTCTCTTCCCTCTCTATACTCTCACCAAGACTGTTATTATGTGTGTATTTGATTGATGATGACAACAGTGATTTTTTATGAAGTTAATATTTGGTTTTTGTTTATCTTGATGATTGATGATGATAGACTTCTGTTTGTGTTGATGAACTATCTGTTTGTGTTGATGATAGATGAATATGGAGTTTGTGTTGATGATGTTGATCAACAGATGTTGAAGGTGGTAGTGTTGAACAGGTGGTAGCTTGATTTTCACTGTCATTTTTAATTTTTTTTATTTTTTATATTTTTTCCAAATTGATCATGACCGTCCATTTTGAGATGGACGGTTTAGATCCATTTGAAAATTTTAAATTATTTTGTATAATTAAATTTTTTTAAAAAAAATTAAAATTATTTAATTTTTAAAAGAAAATTAAAAATTAGAGAAAATGACCAAAATTAAAAATTAGAGAAAATGATCAAAATACTCTTATTACAGTTAACTCTCGCAGGTAACTATGGTCAAAAAAATTTAAAATTATTTAATTTTTAAAAGAAAATTAAAAATTAGAGAAAATGACCAAAATTAAAAATTAGAGAAAATGATCAAAATACTCTTATTACAGTTAACTCTCACAGGTAACTATGGTCAAATCGTTAGTGAAGGAAAGGTCATTGTTATAAAAAGCAAAAGTAGTTTCCGATTGTAATAAGATATATTTTTAAAGGTTTTCCAATAATTCTCTCATCAATTCATTTGTTAACCGACTTGACAACACATGGAGAGAGATGACACGCACTATCCTGGAAAACATCGAGCTGGACATCAGCCTGCGTGATCTCAGGAAACGGTCGCAGTGCATGAGTAAATACAGCCAGGACATCAAAAGTGAAGCTTTCTTCCTTTCCCAGTTCCTTAGGTAACACTACTGCGTAAAAGATCAAAGCCGGAGGCATTCCTTTTAGGTCAACAACTTTCATAGGAAGATTATCAACGGAACCTTTCACTTTCCCTTTTCCATCATTAGATTTTTTTTTTTTTTGAAGAACTGTAATTTCATTAAGAAGAAACAGAGCAAAAGTTCAGTAAATCAGTTTTACACCAGTACATCAACCAACAAGGAAAACAGCCAGACCAGACAATAAAGGAGCTGCGTTTAACTGCCTGTTTAGCTATCTCATGAGCTGCAATATTTACAGCTCTAGGAACATACTACACATACGGGAAATATGAGTTATTGAGGGAGGCCTTTATATCATTTAAGAAATAAGGTAAATAAAAGAAAATAATATTCACAAATGCAACTGTGCATCATTACGTGGTCCTTCTCATGATGTGCAATAATCTGTACAAACCCACAGTGGATACGTAGAAAAATTGGGTTTTATAAAAGAGTGAGAGATATCACCTGCTGGTGGCTATAACTTTTCTAAGAATATTTCTAATATAACATAATATATTTCTGATAATAATTAATAATTCTCGTATCATAATATAATTGTAACATCTGTATAAATCATCATTATATCTTTAATAAAATATATTATAAACTATTATCTATATAAAACTTTTCTGAAAACAATAAGAAACCATTCTAATCTAGTTTATAAAACATAAGCTTATCTTATCAAAACTTTTCTAAAATCTCTTTCAAATACTACATAGGCTTCTCTGGTTTGACCATACTTCAAGTCTCCATTGGATTCCTATCCACAAACTTATAGCTCTTATACACATGTATTCCCCAATCTTATAATAAAATTGTAAATATCTGTAATCTAAAAATCTAAACCAATTAGTACCTAGAGAAATATGTCTTACGTTGTAGAGATACTCAACACACATATAGAGCGAGAGATAACATCTATCATACACGTGTTAGGTGACTCAATGACTCTCCCGACAACTCAATGACTATTCCGACATCTGTCATACACTTGCTGGGTGAATCTAAAACTCACACATGTGTAACCTATCTGACCGTTAAAAGGGAGAGGATAACCTTGGTGTTCTGAAAACATTTTTACTTTCATTCTCAAATTTTAATCGATTTCTATATATAAATATAATCAAATCACTTTCTAAACATACATATAACTCTGAACAAATATTTTCCTTGAAACACAAATAAATCAATATTCTTTCTCAAAATATAAAATAACATTACTGAAAATATTCTAAACATTTCTAATAATAAACTTAAGCTGAAAACATAAAATTTTGATACAAATATACGAATTCTAATAATTTTCGTTTCAATCATAAAATATAATTGATAATGCAAACACGTCATTTAAAAAAATAAATATTTTATTTCCAATAAATAATAAAAGCTGAAATATAAATAAATACCACAGAACTTCTATGCTCATATTTGGATGTAAAACGGGTTCATATGATTTCTCATAATTTTGGATCCACCTTAGCTAAATAAATCAGACACTTAAATTCTCCGTTCACCCATCCGAAATATCTTTCTCTTTCTCTTCTCTATCTTTGTCTTTTTCTTCTTCTCTTTCTTTTCCTCACCAAGTACTCTCTTTTGTTTTCTCTCAGTTCTGCTGCTCTCTTTTTATGTTTTTGGTCTCTTTCGTTTCTTCTGTTTGTGGTCTCTTTCGTTTCTTCTATCTCCTTCTTCCTTGCTGGTTCTCTCATCTTTCATTCTCCTTATCTGCTCTCTCTTCACTTCTCTCTTTCTTAATGAGAACAAGACAGATGCTTCCACAAGCAGCTATCTGTCAACGTAACAGAGAGCACAGCTGCTTCTGTTTAATGTTTTATCTATTTGTTTTTTTTTAAAACATGGACTGGGTGCATTTAGAAACTGTTGAGGGTGTATTTAGGGTTTGTGGGCTTCAATTCATGATCTTAAAAATGTTATTGGGCTAGTCCATTTACTATTTATTATTGGCCCATCACTGATTGAAAATTAAACAAGAAATGGGACCTCAGAAAAATTGTTTATAATTAATTTTTACTTTTTTAAATTAATATTAGAAATTTCACTTTTTACCAATATCTTAATAAAATATATTATATTCATATTTAATAAATTAAATATATAAATAATGTTTGTACATAAATAATTGATAAAGATAAAAAACAAAACATAAAATAAAATAAAGAAATTCCACCCTTTCTAGTGGGACCTAGTCCCGCCAGCTGGGATGATGATCAACACATGACTGGATGTCATCCGGTCTTTTGTTGGTAGCAAAAAAGATTGGCATTAATTCAATTCCAGCCAACAAATATGGAGTGATAAACTTCCTCCGTTGGCCTTGACAGTCCTAAATAATAATCAATAATAAGAGCATTTTTTGTTTTTGTTATTTTCTTTTTAAATATCTTCCGCTACTACTCGAATTTAAAACATTATTAAATTAAATAAATATTTTCTACCACCAATTATATTAAGTGATGTTTTTTTTATTTTTATTATTATTTTAGTATCTTATTATTGTCTACTCATTTATGTCTTTATTTCCTATATGTATTAAACAGCTTGAAATGACTTTACTACATGTTTTTCGTTTCGGGATATACCATTTACAATGAAAATGACTTGAACTTAGAGTAATGAGTATATCATTTTGTTAAAGCATAAGTTGCGGCTAAGCCAAAACACAGTAGTATACACACGTGTAAACTTGATAAAATGGTGCAAGCTATGAAATTAGCAGAAATCAGAATTTAATCAAATTAATATATGCCATAAGTGTAAATATTAGTGATGGAAATTTTGGCCGGTTTCATCTAGAAATGGGACCACCATTTATAAACTTTCATGTTTGAACGTAAAAACGTCCAAATACCAGATGGCATTGGGTGTGTCTGGGCCAATTACTTTATTGGCTTCTTT
The DNA here is from genome assembly GCA_021234005.1 of Nephelium lappaceum. Taxonomy (NCBI): domain Eukaryota; kingdom Viridiplantae; phylum Streptophyta; class Magnoliopsida; order Sapindales; family Sapindaceae; genus Nephelium; species Nephelium lappaceum. Next base: position 15,026,118 of record CM038011.1, on the reverse strand, counting down.
TCCGGAGGTGATATTTGTAATGCCGCAACTGCCTCTATTCAATCAACATATGGATCAAGTATCTTTCGCCTTGGGCCGTCGAGAATTTGAAAAACCTTATAGTCATTGTATATTGCTTTTTAAACCCTAATAATATTTTTTTGTATTCTATTTGCTTTTTTTTTTTCGGTTTTTGACACTTATTTTAGGTATCAGAGGACTATCGAAATCAGTTCAGATGAAACTTTAGTACCACGGTTTGGATAACTGTTTCTAGACATCAGAAGAGGTCTTCTTACACCTTTGTGAATATTAATACAAAGGGAGAGATTTTTATAACCTACTACTTTAAGTGTAGAGGTTAAGTCACCTCACTTGTGAGTTATTCATTTTGTTGTTTGATGGACAGTAGAGATGATATTATTTTTAAAATATATATATATATGATTTAATTTTTCTATTTTATATAAACTTATATTTTATTCTAATTTTTAAAATAAAAAATAAAAAATAAAATTAAGATCAAAAGACGAAATACTTTCAGATTTTTTAAACTTGACTAACCATTAACTAACACTATCGATAGGTGGGCGATTCGTAACAAATATATAAAGTGGACTCCATTTGAAAATAGGTTTTAACTGGATAATTAATTTATAATTTACCCTCATGGTTAGTTAATGCTGACAATTAAGAAAAGAGATGGATGAAAGAAAATTGTTCCATTATTTATGAAATATGGACACCTACAATAGGAAAGAGGTGGCTTCCAGTAGTCTGAGACCTAGCAAGATACAACAGGCAATTGACAAGAGTTGGTCGGGCTATTAAAGAAATTTGATATAAAAATAAAAAAAAATAAATAAATAATCAGCAAAGAGAAACAGGAATGGGAGATACGTAAATGAACTTACTGAAACTGCAATAAATTCCAACTTGAGCGTGGAAGAGATTGTGCCAAAACCAACACTAGCACCCTCTTACGAAGTGTCTGCAAGTTTTAAGGATTCATTGTCGTTGATTAGAGAATCTTAATGCTCGACATCAGCAGTAAATCAAAATATTATAAAATATAACATTTTCACTTTGATATAGGGATGATGGGGATGGGGTATGCTTCTCGAAATTCTCCAAAATTTTCTTCCCGATGAGGCTGGGGGCCTTGAGGATTTGGAGCCTCGAGTTCAAAAGAGTTGTGTGATTATGGTGTATGGTTTCATCATTTATAGTGAACTTGGGCATTTTTGCATTAGTTTATCAACGTAGAAATTCTAGTCTGCTTCTACACTCACTATTTAATCATCACATCGAACGAGAAGGAACATAATAGAGAAAATATGGAAATTTTTCATTGAACCATCCATGATGAACACAAAAGCAACCTAAAACATAGATTTAGTTATCACCCCCTTCTAACAACTAATTTGAAGCACCATTAGACACCAATGAGTCCATTGGAGAAAGCTAAGGCAAGAGAAGCATCAACATATTAGTACTCTTCATTTTCGTCATCTTCTCCTTCAGCAGACTCAGCCCCAACTTCCTCATAATCCTTCTCCAAAGCAGCCAAATCCTCTCTCGCCTCCGAAAACTCTCCTTCCTCCATCCCCTCACCCACATACCAATGCACGAACGCCCTCTTCGCGTACATCAAATCGAATTTATGATCAATTCTGGAGAACACCTCAGCCACACTAGTCGAATTCGAAATCATACACACAGCTCTCTGAACCTTAGCCAAGTCCCCACCAGGCACCACAGTTGGTGGCTGGTAGTTGATTCCACACTTGAACCCGGTTGGGCACCAGTCCACGAATTGGATAGTCCTCTTTGTCTTGATGGTAGCCACAGCCGCGTTCACATCCTTCGGCACCACGTCTCCTCTGTACATCAAACAGCAGGCCATGTACTTCCCATGACGGGGGTCGCACTTGGCCATCATAGAGGACGGCTCAAACGCGCTGTTCGTGATTTCTGCGACGGAGAGTTGCTCGTGGTAGGCCTTCTCAGCTGAGATGACTGGAGCGTATGACGAAAGCATGAAATGGATACGAGGATACGGGACTAAATTGGTCTGAAACTCCGTCACATCAACATTCAGCGCTCCATCAAAACGAAGAGAAGCTGTCAGTGAAGAAATCACCTGCACATTTCATCAAACAGACAAATCAGCACACAATTTACATCAATTTTAACTCCATAAAATCAGTCTCAGTCTCTTTTCTACCTGAGAAACTAGTCTATTGAGATTGGTATAAGTGGGTCTCTCAATGTCAAGTGACCTACGACAGATATCATAGATTGCTTCATTGTCAAGCAACACAGCAACATCAGTGTGCTCCAGGAGAGAGTGAGTGGACAAAACACTGTTGTAAGGCTCGACAACAGAGGTCGAAACCTGAGGAGAAGGATAAACTGTGAATCCCAGTTTTGATTTCTTGCCATAATCCACAGACAGCCTCTCCAGGAGGAGAGATCCGAGCCCGGACCCAGTACCACCACCAACAGCGTGGAACACAAGAAACCCTTGAAGCCCTGTACAGTTATCAGCTAGCTTCCGAATCCTGTCCAGGCACAGATCCACTATCTCTTTCCCAACTGCAAACACACAATTTCAAATAACATTAACACGTGCTCTGAAAACATTGGTAAAGAGTTATTTTCATTTTCCTTTCCGGCGATTGAAAAATCTATCATTAAAAATCATCATTAAAAAATGACTTGAGTCAAGAATGATTCAAATGATTTTGACTTTTTTAAATCATCAATCGAAAAATAATAATTCATTAATCGTCATGGGATAACGTGTGCTCTGAAGGCACTGGCAATAAAATAAAAGAAACGTGTGCTTTGAAGACACTGGTAACATACTTGTGTAATGTCCTCGGGCGAAGTTGTTGGCGGCGTCTTCCTTGCCACTAATGAGTTGTTCGGGGTGAAACAGCTGACGGTAAGCCCCCGTCCTGACTTCGTCGATAACTGTTGGTTCCAGGTCGAGAAACACGGCACGAGGGACGTGCTTTCCGGCGCCGGTCTCGCTGAAAAACGTGTTGAAGGCGTCATCTCCGCCACCGACTGACTTGTCACTTGGCATTTGCCCATCAGGCTGTAAGTAAGGGACAACAACAACAATTTTAGTGAACTACACAGAGAGAAATAATAAAATAGGGCGGTTTTAGTAGCAGGAAAAGGGGAAGCGACCTGAATGCCATGTTCAAGGCAGTAGAGCTCCCAACAGGCGTTACCCACTTGGATACCGGCCTGACCGATGTGGATGGAGATGCACTCTCTCATTTTCTAAGATTGATTTGCTTTTGCTGTTTTGATTGCCAAAGACGTATACGAAGACGCCTGTGACTTTGTGTGTGTTTTAAAAGGAGAAACGTTGAAAATTGGGAGGTTGTGAGATTGATTTTATAGAGAGAGTGTGAGAGGGAGTGACGGTTTCGGAGATTTCAAATTTCAAATGGGTGCAGGATCCAGCTGTTTGAACCGTTGCAAAAGGTTTTTTGAATTTTGAAATTCAAACGATAGAGCGGTGTAGAAGATGGATCATGATATTGATCCAAGCCCAGGCCCAAGCACATTACTGTTTCAGGCTCGTTTGGGCCTTAAAATTACGATGTAGAATTTTGAGAATCAACCTAGAATTGGAGCATGGACTATTGTGTCATCTCGATCGTTTTTTTTTTTTTTAACTATTTTATGTAATTTAATTTTTTTTGAGTTTATCTAAATTTTTAATAAATATTTATATCAAATAGCTTTTAATTTAAATTTGAAGGTAAGGTTTTAATCTTTAAAGCTACTTTTGGCATGCGGGATTGGAATGAAATGAATTAGATTAAATTGGAATAGAATGATTTGGATTTAATTAGATTTGATTGGATTGAAAAATTACTATCTCATATTTGGTAGGTAGAACTTAGGATTGGATTAAAATTATACTGTATTATGTTTGGTGTAGATTGAGATTTGATTGGAATAAAATTAATTTAAATATTTTATAATAAACTTAAAATTAAGTTTTTTTTTTTTTAAAAAAAACTTTAAAAAATTGGAAAAGAAAAATGGAGATGGAATGCTCACTCCCAAACTCATCAAATTACATCATTTTGGTTGGGAATGAACATTCTCATGAGAGGAGGATTTGAGAGAGTTCGAGATTGAATTTGGAATCCCACTTATTGCTCTCCAATCATAGAATTTGAGAGTTTTCAATATTTGAACTTGAAATTCACTCAAATCTTATGTTTCAAACATAGCTAGTTGATTTAACCCTCGAGGCAATTTCACTTGAGGATACAGTAAGAATAATAAAAAGGTATTTATTTGAAGTATACATACAATTTTTAAGGGGTGTAAATATCACTACTGTTGTACCCAAGCACACTACTGTTTCAAGCTGGCTTGGGCCTTAAAATTATGATCTGGACAAGCCCATTTAGCACCTCTAACTCTCAGCTAATATAGTTTTCAGGATTTTGAATATTCAAAGTTAACTCTATAGTCTGTACCATATATATAGCACTTATGTCTCTTATAACTTTCAATTTTGAAATAGACAATTAAATAATATATATGATTTTGTATGGTTCACAAATTTTTTTCAAAATTTGAAAATGATAGAGCGAGCATAATCAATCTCGAAATCTCTTATACACAAACATTTTGAGATCGCAGGAGCTGAACTGTTATATGCACAATGACAATACAACTTGGTGATTGGCTCCTTAAAAGGTTTGAGCGTTGATATTTCCACCCCTAAAAATTGTATATTCACCCCTTTTTACACTTACAGCTCATTAAGATTTTAAAAATTCATATTCTATAAGTACATTATATGAATTACCAATTATATTCATTTATTTATTTACCTTTTAAATATTATAGATAAATAATTATTATAAATTAACATTAAAAAAAAAATTCAAACTTTCCTTTTTAAACTTGTTGTAATGTCATGGTTCATGTTCATGACTTTTGCATCTTAAGTTATCTTTCATTTTCACTCAAAATTCTTGTAGTTCACTAAACCTTATATGTAAAGCTATCAAACAAAATAAAAACCTCCATTTTAACTCAAGCTAAGCTTTAACCAACATTCCCCCCAAAAAAATAAATAATAAATAATAAATAAATAACCTACAAAACCCTTCAAATCTAAATCTTCATTTTCACCATTTATAAAACCTTTAAAGCACAACAAAAAGCTCTGATCTTTGACTATTCTTTATCAAAACAAACCAAAATTTTTATTGAGATTTAAAGTTAGAGTATTCCAATTTAATTATTATTATAACAACAATATCATCTTTTAATTAAAGTGTCAATAATTCAATTTAAGGGTAATATTGTAATATTAAAAATATATAAATTAAGGTGTTTATATACTATAATGATCAAGGGTCACCACGTGGCCATTTGTCCACAAAGGGTTTTGACTTTACTCCCGGAAGAGTGTGGCGAAGGTCGGGCGTGACAGGAGTCCTCCTTAAACCACAAGTAAGCAAGGAGACATTCCCTAGATTTGAACTAAAGATCTATAGGTATTTTGGTTACAGATCTAGTACTACTAAGTTAAGGCACCAGGTTTTAAACCAAAATTTCTATAGATATTTGATTTAAATTCTAGGAACGCCACTTTACTCATTTGTGATTCAAGGAGGATTTCGGTCATATTTGGCCTTTACTATATCTCTCCAGGGGTAAAGCCAAAACCTTCCGTAGACAAATGGTCATCATAGTGACCCTTGGTATTACACATACGATTTTAGAGGGGTGGAAATATCATCACTCAAAAGGTTAAGACTACTAATCTACTCCTATGATTATCATGAATTTATGTTGTAGAGTCAATTTAAAACAAACATAGGTAAAATAAAAATATTTATGGAAATTTGGTGAGAGGATCACCATATCACCATCTTCATTGGATCACCATATCACCATCTTCATATACTTTCCGGCCATACCCACACACAACAATGATTAACAATTTCCATGATATTAAAGTAGCTAAACATGATTAGTTTCTAACTTTCTATGGCTTCTTTTTTTTATTGCTTTTTGAGCCCATCAATAGTGATAATAATACACATGCATTGTATTTGTATTATTAGTTTATTACTTTATACTTTGTAAAAGATTTCAATGGCCACTTTACACTTTGTAAAAGATCTCAATGGCCGTGCCCTCATAGCAGCAAGGCAATTTTAAATGTTATAATGGCCAAGAGGTCACAGCTTTGGGCTGTCAATGGCGGCTCTGACACTAGCCAGCTCGACCGCATTGGATTCTTCTCTTTAAATATTCAAAAAACAAATCAGATTTTTAATACATTTACACGTTCAATGATATGGTATCCAATATACTGCGGTTTAATTCGATTTGGGATCGAATTGCACCATTGTTTTTGGACTCTAATTCAACAACTAATGATATTAATCTTGAAATAATTTGATTGATAAGAGATTATGATACTTTAACTTTTCCATTGGATCTTAATCATTACTTAAAAACTCCTCTCTTTCTTCTTTCACAACGGGTAAAAATATATAGTACTATAATCTTATCATTCTCAGTCTAATTTTCAATAAATTTGATCAAGTTGGTTGTGTGTACCCTCCTTTTTGATGGGACCAACAGTCATTAATGTAGAGCTTCATTTAAACTAGTTCCAGTAAAAATATATAGATATAAAAGGTATAATACTGAACCTTAGAGATATAACAATATTTGAACTATTAAAATTTAATTCGAGCTTAGAGATAAAGAGACTTAATTCAAGTTCACAATGTTAATATATAGATATAAATTCAAATCTTATCAGCCAACAAAATAGAAATAATATCAATAATTTAACCCAACTTCACATCGGGGCCTCGACCTCAAGTTTAAGCCCAATTGAGATAATGTTTTCATGTCTAGCTCTCCAGGTTCTAGAGATGGCAACTGGAATTTGTCAGGGCAACCTGGGCTAGGTTTGAAATTAATGACTATGGGCCATTCTTTGATGTTCATGGCCCAAAGTCCAAAACATGGATTTAAAGAAGTATATATGTACTTTTGATGAACTAAGAGTGAAAATTATACATATTTTCTCTTTTGTGTTGCCATTTGACTAAACTTTATAAGACTCAACAGCTCAACCTTGGCCATGGTTTTGTGAACAGCTAAGACTTCTACAAACAAAGCAAAACTTGTGAAAAAAGAAGACATAAAGCTTGTTTCTTATTTTTTTTATTGATGTTTTTAACACTGATGCTGCTTCTTTATGTACAAAGCATAGCTACACTTTGTCCACATGTTTTTGTTGTTAGAAAGAAACTTTGAATTGCATTTTTTTTAGCAATGTTGTTGTCAAATATAGTATCAATTGTTGGACCAAAAAGGATATTAATTTGATTCTCAAATTAGCAGATAGCTTTCTGGTTTTTATGGATTGGTTTTCCATCGAATCTCACTCATATTAAGCTATAAACTAGGGGTGGGCAACACCGTGTTCGGATCGGTTTCGACTGGAACCAACCCGAACATGATAAGTGTGCGGATCGTCGTTTTTGGATCCGAACATGATCCACTAAAGGGGAGGAACCGAACATATTTGAACACCTAAAGTGCGGATCGGATCGGATCGGTTTCCATGTTTTAAACTCAATTATCATATTCAGATTGCTCACCACTCTCTGCACTTTTCCCCATCTATTCACAACAACAATAACACTCTAATGTAAGTAGTTCTTACTGATTATATATTCTGACGAAAAAAATACAGAAACATTGATGTATCATGAATAGCTCCAATCAGTTTTAAAAACTAAGTGAAACTTGAAAGTTTGTTCGTTGTTTCTATTTTTGTTTCTCTATTCAAGCATATAAAATCCAATTCAAGCTAACAAAATTTAAAAAAAAAAACTCAAACTCAGTAGAAGAGAAAAAACACAAAAACAGACATAGATCATAATCCTCAATTCATCATATTACCAAAACGGTGCTGCGGCTGCGGCTGTTGAAGGTGGGTGACGGTGCTGCGGCTGCTGAAGGCGATGAGTAGAGATTACGGCGACGTCGACGGCGACGAGGTGAGAGGTGAGAGATGAATGGAGAGTCGGTGACTCATGGCTGCACGATGAAAAGAAGACAAGGCGCGCGCTGCGGGCGACGAGGAGAGACGACCACGACGGCGCTGCGGGCGACGAGGAGAGGAGACCACGACAGCGTTGCGGGCGACGAGTAGAGACGACCACGACGGCGCTGCGGGAGATGAGGAGAGATGACCCACGACCGCGCTGCGGGTGAAGAGAAGAGATGACCGCGATGGCGACGGTGAGCAGAGGTGACAGGTGAGAGATGATCGCCGTCGAGCAGAGGTGAGAGGTGAGAGATGATCGCCGTCGACCAGAGGTGAGAGGTGAGAGGTGAGGGATGACTGTGTTGGAGTCGTGTGACTGTGTGAGGGTGAAGGCGGCGATGACTTGATTCAATTGTTAGGGATTACTTAGGGTTGGTTTAAGTGAGTATTTATATGACTATGTAAAATTACGTACATGTCCCTGTTCACGGATCGGATCGGTTCTGGAAACCCAGAACCGATCCGATCCGTGAAACATGGTGTTTTCAAAAATGAGGATCCGAACATGTGCCACTTGAACATGTGAACCGGACCGAACACCCACGGATCGATTCGGATCGGGTGGTTCGGGTCGGTTCCATGTTTTTGTGCCCACCCCTACTATAAACAAATTGATTTACATAAAAAATTCCTACTGAAATGATATATATTTTTTAATACAAAAATATTGCTAAAACCTGTTAAGATTAATCACTGATAACGTGGTCCGGATGACTACTCCCACAATCGGAAGATGGTTACTTCTACAAGAGGAGACTCACACCTATACCTTGTGTTTTAATAGAACAAGAGTGAGACTTAAACCTTTGACCTCCAGATGACTATTTTCACAATCGGGAGATGGTTACTCCTATAAAAAGAAGCTCACATTTGCACCTTGTGTTCTAATATAAAAAGAGTGAGACTCGAACCTTTAATTTTTTAGAATAAATGGAGGTATTCAACAACTTTTACTAAAGAGGGTGGTGCGTTACTGAAATGATATACTTGAATTGAAAATATATCAAGAGTACATTGTAAAAGCCTAACATTATCAAAACGGAGTCATTCACAAAACATTATAACCAATAATAAGGTGTCCACATGTCAAAAGTTATCTAATTCTTGGTGGTTCTGATCATGATTTGCTCTTGTAAAAAGAAGCAAAAAAAAGGGAGGTTAAGGTGTGTGTGGAATGAATAATTAAGATTATGACCATTAGAGGGTCCCCAATAATATGTATGCCACTTCCTAGATGGCCCATTTCCATTTTCATAAATGATTATCATGATTTACCACATCATTTCACCACTATTTAATGGTTTAAATTAAAGTAATTCTTATTAAATTGAGGTTTATATCACTCAGCTTTTAAATTTTTAGCAAAAATATGTTTTATATTAGTTGAAAAAAAAAAACAAGTGAAAAATTAATTACAAAAACTATAGGTTTCTAATCAATTTTAAAATTATAAAAATTTGAGTGAAGTAAATAGAAATCAATGACATCTATACACAAATTTTAAGGAAAAGTTCTTATCTTCCCTATTATGTAAACTAAATAATATATATATATATAATTTTAAAATTCATCAAAATCTTTGTTGAACTAAGAATACTTGTTCAAACTTTCATATGAATTCTATCAAAACCCTTGTCCACAAAACAAGTAGCAAAACTTTTCCCAAATTTATGAGTCTTGGCCTCAAAGGGAGCATACTAAGACTTTGGACAGCCAATAAAGATTAATAATTAAAGCACATATTTAATAAATGAATTTCAACCCCCCAAAAAAGTAAGTACAATGAAGATATTGATTTGATTTCAAAAGAGAAGGAAAAAAGAAAAAGAAGAAAAAAAAAAAGACACATACAATATCAATAATGATCATTGCATGTTTTCCAGATGAGACTTTGTGGGCAGGCAACTTGGGGATTTTCCATGTCAATTAAGCTGTATCAATTAATCTAATGATTATGGATTAGGTGGGATTTCTCAAACTGCAGTCCAGGTTTTTTCTTTGATTGTTTATGTTATTCTGAATCGAATTAAGTGTTAATTAAATTAAATTAAGAGAACCAGAACTCCCTAATTGTGGTCCATTGATGAGGTTAGCTTCCTTGGCTGCTGCAGATTGTGAATTGTGGTCCTGGTCCATGACATCTTGTTTTTTTCTCTCTGTACTTGCATTGGCTTTGCCACTCTTGGCTTTACCTTTTTAGGGCTTCTTTTAATAATGTTTAATTTGAAATTTCATTGTTATTTAATTCCTTAATTGTTTGTTTATTTTATGGATTATCAATGCGATAATCAACTACCACTTGTTCCTAGTGATCAAAAAAAAAAAAACTACCACTTGTTCCAGTTTGGGTAATATGAAACCCTGACTATATTAATCAAAGAATCCAATGTGTTATATCTGATTAGATTTTGCAAACACTGTTCTTATGGTCATGTATAAATAATAAGTCTATGCAAATGCATTCTTGTCCGAATGGCTGCATACTTTCCTTTTTCATTTTCCATTTGAATTTCATTTGTCTATAAACTAATAAAGTGTAGGCAGACTCTTCACTTATAGTGAGAACTGCTATTAGAACTATGTTTATAAACCTAGCTAAGATATCACTTTAAAGCATAGCTCAGAAATTTATTTCCAAAAGATGAAGAAAGTCTACTCCTACAGTGGTGGAAAAGTTATCCTCATAAAGCATGAGTTTTTATGCTCGAACTCGTGACCTTGGTATTGAGTGCTTGGATCAATATCAAAAATGGTTTAAATAAAGTAATATGCATCCCTCTCTATTTTTAATGGCAGTATCATAATTAAATGGAAACGAATTGTTAAATTGTTATTATTTAGTAAGGTGAGCAATAGTTTTGTATTAAGCATTTCTCTCACAATTAGCTAGGTCAATACAGTTCTTTTTGTCTCATGAGTCATATTTGTAATGTCTTAAATGCTGCATTTTTAGGAGTCTTAAAATCAAATTCACCAAATTTTTGAATCGTACAGATAAGAACAAAATTAATAAATTTATAATAAAATGGATTTTTTTTTAATTTTTTAATTTTTTAATTTTTTAATTTTTTTTTTTTTTATGATTGGGACAAGCTCAGTGATCAGTAGGGACCAATCAAAGTTTGATTCTAAGGCACGCCTCAAGAAATGGCTCCCAAACGGGAGGGATCAACTCATACATAAATAGGAAGGAAGACCCACATAAAGTGGGGGGACAACTCACATATCTTTATATGGTGGGAGAAAGGTTTTTGCTTTGATGAGAATTGAAACATGAACCAAGAAGGCACCAAGTCAATGACAGTACCACCACACCGCTACCCAACTCTCTATAATAACATGGATTTGTTCTTCGGACATTTACATAAATTATTTAAAAAGTGCCAACTCCTTTGCTATTTAATAAGAATACAATTTAATATTTTTAGAGCAAAAGATAATAAAGAATTTTTTGAAATGCATTAAATGGATACCTTCTAACAAAAATGAGTTTACATATAACATTCTAAAAGTAATTGTTTTTAATAATCTAAAAGGGTTTGAGTAACTTACTAGTTAAGTAACCTTATCCATCAATACCAATTTTTTGATATTTTTCAATAATCATTCTTATAATATATCTAAGAGTTTTTATTGATGAGTAAGATTATCCAAACCAATAAGGTAATCAAACTCAATTCAAGATCACAAACTCACATAAAGAGTTCAAAATGTAACTCTCGTAGAACATTACAATATTAGGAAAGCACAAAATTATGACCATTGGCCATAGACACCCATGAGAATTTGAACTCCAAATTTTGTGGGAGCAAATTGTCGATCCAAACATTCTATCAATTTCATATTGGTCTAAAACAAAAACATTTTAAATACCAATATTAAAATCATATTCATAGCTTTCATATAACCTCGAAAAAAAACTTTTCAATTTTATTTTTATTTTTATTTTAAATATAATTACATTAATAATTATATTTGTTAATATCACCTTGATAAGATTCAATGGAACGGCTTGGAACAAAATACTATATTTATTCTACTCTCTAATAGTAGGGAGAGGACTCACATTAAGTGGGAATACTATTCTTCAACTAAAGGAACTTATAAGTAATTTATTCACACATAAGTAAACTCAGAAGTAAATGCCCACTTTTGTGAACATGGGTACTCAACCATGCCGTTGCTTATAACAAGCGGGATGGGTGTGTTTGGTCATCACGCCAAACAACTTAGGAGTTAAAAAATATATATATATATATACATATATAATTTTATACTAAAAACAAAATTAATGTTCTGCACTATTGAAAATAAAATCTAAAATTTTAATTTTTTTTTTGGCTTAAGTTATAGTAAATATCATAAATTAACCAAACATATAGTTCTAATTTTCATTGTATTTTGAGATCCAAATTAAGGTTTGGATGGATGAAATTGATTAATATTACATAAATTGATCAAAATAATTAGATGGTTAATAGATAAATGACAAGGTTTTGAAAAGATAGAAGCACAAGGGTAAAGAAAACTTCCTCTTTTTAATGAACCATTATAAATCTCAATTTAGAAGAGAGAGATTTACATTGACTCACATTGTAATTGATATAAGTGTGAGATTGAGTTAATTGTTAGTCACCATTAAATCAAAAGGTTTAAACTGATAGAAAATGATTCAACTGTGGTATTTAACACTTGAAGTTGACATATAACGTATTCTCTCATGTGTAACATGAACATATGACAAATATCGGACACATGCTAAACGTCAGTTAATTACCATCAGACCCAAAAATTTAAGCAGATAGAAAATTATCCAACTATAATATTTAACATTTAAAATAATATTAATAACAACCGAAGACAACCTAAACCACAAATGCATAATCTAACATGCCTAGCTAACACACAACTACATCTTTTTATCATTAAATAGAAATGTAAACTAAGTTACCAGTTAAACAAATCATTTCACGGAAACAGATCTAATGTCCCCGAAAGTGGCTACAACACAACCAAAGCCACTCACTTCTTTTCAATGTTATAAAACCCCTTTTGGGTCCTTAATAACAACTAAGCTTTAAATTTTTATTATATGGTTTCATTTTATTTCATTTTACTTTTAGCATAAAGTTTTAAAACCATAGGGGACCAATGGAAGAACACAAGTACACATGAGTGGTAAAGGATTGGCAGACCATTTCCTTCTATTTGTGACCCTGATAGAACTTTCGAACACCAAGCATCTTCTTATTAGGTATATATTATACCTACCTTATTTAAATAATAGTTAGTTTTGTACCATAATCTTATTAATTATATAAAGATAAGAGCATTGTTATATATATATATATATATATATATATATATATTGGTCATCAAAGGTTAGGTTATAAAATTTAAAATAATGGTTTGGTAACACCATTTCTTAGAGGATGCTAGCTAGTCACTAGATACGTGACATACGTCTATACCCCTAGTTAAGATATATAAATGAATTTGTTTTTCTTAAAATTATTTATAGGAAAGTTTGATTTATGATTTAAAAAGCAGATTTAATCAAGATATTAATTTAGGATTTCGCAAAATATTTTGGATTCAATCTCATAAATGATAACAAAATTCAGAAGTAGTACTTCCTTAGCCTGTGTTTGTTTTTTATTTGAAAATTAAACGGTACTAGTTTTATTAAATATTTAATAGCGATTAAAAATTGAATATTAATTGTTATGTTCATTTTTTTTTTAAACGGAAATTTGAATTTTATAAATTAAAAAAATATACAAATTTAATTCATTTAAGTGAAAAATAAAAAATGAAAAGTTTTTATTTTTTCAATTAAGTGATTTCAGAAGTTTTTAAAATTATTTTAGTACTTAAAAAAAATTCAAATAGAATAGCTTCATACAACTGAGTAAATGCCATGAAGTGAAAAGCGAAAAAAAAATTAAATCAATTTATATTTAAAATTAGCATTCAGAATGGTTTGCTTTAAAAATATTTTCAAAATTTCTATTTTAATTATTATTTTAAAAAGAGTTATGCATCATTAGTTTAAATTTATTGTTTAATGATAAGTCTTACTGACTTGTAACTATAATATCATTAACACACCATCACATACATATATTTTAATAAAAAAAGAAAATAAGCAATTCGAATTTGGCTAATTGTAAAGCCCTTACACTTATATTAATGAGATTGTGAGTTGTATAGTGATTAAAAGAGAAGCAAGTGAATCATATTTGTACTATGACAATAAGTATTGATCAAATTAAAAGTTTTTTTTTTTCTTTAAATAATTAAAAGTTAAAAATTCTTAATAACTGTTATGTCATGGCTATAATTCATCATATAGATTAAATGAAACCGATGTATTTTATTCAAATGTGAGTTGACAAAAAAAGTATAGGAATACAATAAACATTGTCTAATTACAAATTATTTACACAAAAAAGAAAGAAGGAAGATTATATTTAAAAAGACTTTTGGAGTTTTTGATATTGTTAAAAAGCACTTTCAAATAATTGATAACCACCTTTTTTATGTAACAAAAACAGTTGAGAAGAGTAATTTCAACTCAAAAATTACTATTTAGATGTTTTTAATGAGTGAATTGTAATCTAGAAGACTTTTTGAAAAAAAAAAAACACTAGGATGACTATGAATCTAACCATATAAAAAAAGAACTTTCCACTATCAAACAACCAAATCCTCTTTATTCCTTTTAATTATTATTTTTATTTTTCTTTTAAATTAGATAATAATGATAAAAAATTTATCAAGATCTACTGAAATTGAACATTACAATCTACATATATCATCTGTGTTTGTGCAAACTTACTTCAAACATCAAGATATCTACTCTCTTAATAAAAAGATTAAAGAGAAATTTTCTCATATATATTGATTAGTCTACACACTAATTTGAACTCTTATCACAAATATAAAAGAAAAGTAAACTAACATTTGAGTTATTAGTGGATATAGATAATTTATGTATTTGTTTAGCAAAGATCTATTATTTATATGGTCAAAATCAAAATTAAACATTTCTTGTTTAGGTAAAAAAAGATTGTAATGATGAGTTTGGACATGCAAATTCAAACCACAAGGAAAAAAAAAAAAAAAAAATCTTTAAACACAATTGTGTAATTCCTTTTCACTCTTCCTTTTTTTTTTTTTTATCCTTTTTCCTTGACATTGATTAATTGCCACGTACAATTATAGCCATGATGATATATATGCTAGACAATCAATTACTACAGTCATAATTGATGACCAAAAAACTCATATTTTTTTTAGCTTTATAGAAATGGGCCTCAAAGCAAGAAGGAAATCAAAGTAGGCCCATTTTTTCAACTTTTCAAGAAGAGTAAAGGCCCAAATCACTCTTTGTTTTTTTTTGGAATATACCCAAATTACAAATTTAACCACCCAAAATATTTAGTACACACATCTAAGATTTGGTTGAAATTGAACATCAAAGAAGCAAATGATTGCACCCTGGATGTGACTAGGGGCAGAAAATTGTGGGTATGTTTTTGGGGGCTTTTATATGTTTAGGCATATAATAGGTTATGATGATTATGATGATGGTGATGATAGGTTTCTCTATTTCAATTGTGGGACTGATTAAGCAAAAAAAGGATGGAACAATTTGAAGTGATGGGAAGAGAAAAGTATCACTTTGATTTTGGCAACTCACCTACCCTACTGTTACTACTCCCACTACAAACTATACACTTCTCCTTAATTGGTATTGTTTCTTCTCTTTATTGTATATTGTTTTGTATTTTCAAAAAAAGGTCTCACTCACGTTAAAGAGAACCTCATAATAATTGCAAACATTTTCATTTTATAAATTATAATTGATAGTGATGATTTTCTTCGTTATAAGCATAGGTTATTGGAGTGTTGAGGAAAAGAGGAATTTATCATGTAACGCCTCTTCATATACTGGACAATGGACAATAACATTCTACCAAAATTTTAATGGATTTTAGTGTATGGGTGGGGTTCTAAAACATTTGGGTAAAAATCTTGTAAAAAGAATATATATATATATATATACACACTAACGATATATTGAATAAATCAATATCATTTTCATGTGCAGGTTTAGACCTTTAACATATAAAATTTAAATAAAAATAAAAATTTTACACTTTAAGAGCATAAAAGATTCAAAGTCCACACAAATCATATTTGCCCTTATTTTTAATCTAAATTTATACATTAAAAAACTGTTTTTAATTAATAACTTTTCTTGAAAAGAAACTTACTACATCTATGATTTGTGATTCTTGAAATAAAGTTTTGTATTGATTTTTGATTTTATATTAATTAATCGGTCTTAATATACATAAAAGTTTTATATTTCAGTCTAGTAAAATAGATATTGATGGATGAAAAATTTGGTACATGAATGTACATTATCTTTCTTTTTGCTAGTTAAAATGTAAGCTTATGGTAAAATTAGGGTTTTGTATGCTTTATATTATTATTTCCTCTAGTATTTTAAAACTATTCACGCACATATGTGCAATGAATCTTGACAGTATATGATCTGAAATTGAAACTAAAACCACCAATTCTCAAAATATTTTTTAACTATAAGAGAAAAATTGCTAAAACCCCAGAAAAAACAAAAAATAATAAATAAAGGTAATAATGGGTAAGTTCTGATTCTTCTGAAACTTGGTGGCAATCAATATACAGAGAATTGGGACCTAGTAATTTATTATACTGCTCTATTTGGACCGTCAGGTCCCTCAGGAAATCTCTTTTTTTTACTGTAGTTTTCATCATTCAAGTCATGATATTTGTTACATGTCTTATGCTATTAAATAAATATATATTATATGATCCCTTTTCATTCATCTACTGGAAAAAAGAAAAAGCCAACATATTACAGATAGCTCATACTATTACTACATCTGTGTATTTGTTTCATTGATTTTTAACAGCTTTGACTAACATCCATTGTAGTATTTTTGAGTAGAAATGTTTTTTTTTTTTTTTTTTTTTTATCATGTGATATTAATTTAATTTTTATGTAAATTTATGCTTTTTCATTCAACTATTTATTTTTCCTCCAATCATTGAAAAGAGTTTAAAAAAAAACAATTAAAGGTAAATTACAAATGTTTAATTAAACATAAATAATTATTTGAATAATGAAATTATTAATTAAAATAATTATTACGAATATGACAATCATAAATTTCAATAAAAATGTATGTCAATATAGGTCTCACCCATGTTTTTATATTTACTTTACACTATTTGATTATATTTTTTCTAAAAACATTTTTTTAATTAAAAAGGAATTTAAAGTATTTTATAAACTTAAGAGATCGAAATTAATAATTCATATATCCAATCATGATCAGTATTAATTAATTAAACCGATAAAATTTAATGTTATTTATGTAAGAGATCTTGGAAATTTAAAAAAAAAATTATTTGTAGGTTTTTTTTTTTTTGAACTTGATAATTTGGATGTTTTAATTTATCCTTTTATTTATATAGAATAATTGAGATAATTATTTAGATTCATGCATTACAAATGCGTTAAAAATGAAAATAATAATAATAATAATAACACCAGTGACTGAAGCCTGAAGGGTTGATAACCTGGCCACTCAAAAGCCAAGATTTAAACTAAAAAACATAAAATGTGAGTTGATGATAATAGAAACATATTAGCCCCATCATAGAGAAAAGAGACTGCAAAATCACATGCAATGTCAGTGAGGGAGAGGTTGCTTCACGGTATCAATTTTCTGTAAATTAAGGTACTTCCAATAATTGGACATTAATATACAATATTTTAATTTATATAATTTAAAATTTACAACTTAATTTGTGATTTAAGGTCAAACAACTTCATTTATTACACACTTATAATTTATCAAAAATTTATTTTCATTGAATTTGTGGATTTAAATCATATTCTCTATTAAATAATTTTGAATTAAAAAATATTTTAATTAATTATTTATAATCTATAAATTCCAAATACTACTTTATTTTTGTATTAACACTAAACATAAATAAATAATAGTAATTTATTAGAATATCAACACTGAATATCGAACAACAAAGTAATTAAATTTGAAGGGCATTTCTAAACCAAATTTATTTATTTCTTTTTTGTTCTAATTTCTTACAAGTGAAAGGTTTAGATAAAAAATAAATAAAATAAACCTTTATTGATACATAAGGTCAAATTTTTTCTCTTTAAAAAAGTAAAAAGAAAAAAAAAGAAAAAAAAAAAAAAAAAAAAGACAAGATCATGTTACCAACTTATACCAACATGAAAGTGTCATTATAATTGCACCACGATGATGAATCTTAGGCTACTATTTGTGTGATAATTAAATTACAACATTCGACTTTCAAAATTATTTATAATTGAATTTACGCGAAAGTCTTCTTTATGATATAAAACACATATTTAGGGGAATATTGCCCCTTTAAGTTTCAAATTGTAACATATCTTAACATGTTTCTACACCTTTTAACAAGTAATTCTACTCTTTCTATGGAGTATATACCTCTCTTTTTATACATGCTAGTGGTGGGGATTTAAATTTAAAGTTTTATCATGTATATTTATTAATACATGAAAAAATATTTACGGGATTAGTTATCCCCTATATTTGAGCGGAAATTTCCTAATCATTCATATAGTACTTGATATCGTCTCTATCCATAACTATTTTTTTCTTTTTTTTTTTTTAAGAAAAAAGATTTTTTTATGAGAAAAAAAATTATTGTTTTACATTTTAGAACATGAAAGTCTCTATTCATAAATTACACTATTTAATTATCTCTACTTATAGTTGAAGTAGTTAGTACACTTTTTTTTTTTCATATAAATTTTATAACTTTTAAATGTATTTATTAATATGTATGAAAAATTTATTCTTTCATTGTGGAAATATTTCTTTATGTTATGAAAATGAATTTTTAAACCACATTATTATTTGATCATTCTAGATAAAACTAACAATTAGCGTTAAATTACTCATTAATACTATATGTAAAAATAAAAGAATTCTATAAAATTTTAAGAAATTATTACATCCACTCTAGTTTACACTTTTCTCCATTTTCTTCCTTTTAGTTTCATTTTTCTCCAAAATGACCCTTACAGTTTGAGTAAATCTCTAAAAACCTCCCTACAACTAATATTCATTTAATAATTTCCTTAAAATATAAAGGATAAACTTCAATTTTATCTATAATTTTTCAGAAAATTTTACTATTTTAAACATAAATTAGTTTATGATCTTATCATCTTTAAATGATCTCAAAACTCATCAATTTGGTCCATTTGACCAACTTTACAACAACCAACAGTGATTGAAAATGAAAAATGACTAATTTAACCATTCACAACATAAAATTACTACTTTACCCTTTAACAAAACAATTTAATTTTAATCTATCTACTAATAGGAAAGCACACATGTCACCGAAACCATTAAAATAAAATAATTTAAATAA
The DNA here is from genome assembly GCA_021234005.1 of Nephelium lappaceum. Lineage (NCBI taxonomy): Eukaryota > Viridiplantae > Streptophyta > Magnoliopsida > Sapindales > Sapindaceae > Nephelium > Nephelium lappaceum. Next base: position 15,006,491 of record CM038011.1, on the reverse strand, counting down.
TTAAATAATAAAAAAAACTTAAAAAGAAAAACAAAAAAAAATGTAAATTAACATAGATATAAATTAAATTAAAATTAATAAACTAAAATAAAAAAATCAAAATTTAATTTCTGCATTTCTTTTGTTTTTACTTTGTTGATAAATATTATCAAAATGATGATAGGATTGAGTCGATTTTGTGGGTTATGTTTTTTTATTGAAGATGAAGATAGACGTGGTTGTTAGATTGAAGATGAAGGGTTGAAGATTGTGGTTATTGTATTGATGATAATGGTGTTGAAGATAAAGATGAAGGGGTTGAAGATATGGATTTTTATTTTTTATTTGCTTTTTTCAAAATTAAATTTTATTCATTTAATATTTATATTTAATTTCTCAATTTTTTATGATTGACATATGATGTTTATAAGCTTAGAGAAGAAAATACTCTTGTCCCCGTTAAAGTTGACTAAAGGTTGATTAACATTAGAGATTAAAATTATAAGTTCTGAGATAATTTAGAGATGACAAGATTATAAACCGATTTATATTTAAAAAATGAAGGTTTTAAAAAAGTTAGGAATGAGATTAAAATTTATCCAAATATAAAATTAGCTGTAGGAAGATTTTAGAGATTTAGATAAACTACAAGGGATTTTTAGAGAAAAATAAAACTTGAGGGGAAGGGAGAAAAGTGCAAACACTACAACAAAACTGCTCAGCTATTCCAGAGTATCCATACCAGGCACTAAAGGCCCGGTATGGATACTAAAATTAAATTTAAAAAAAGAAATTGAAAACGGGTTATCCATACCGGGCGGGTTGCGCCTAGTAAGGAATATGGATCATCCTTACCAGGCGGAGGCCCGCCCGGTAAGGATGATATGATTATCCATATCGAGCGGGTTACCCGTCTAGTATGGATAAAAATAATTTAAAATTTAAAAATTTAAAAATATTATCCATACCGGGCGGGTGACCGCTCGGTATGGATAATCCAATTAACCTTACCGGGCTGGTCATGCCCGGTAAGGATGATCCAAATTCCTTACCGAGCGCAACCCGCCCGGTAAGGAATTTGGATTATCCTTACCGGACGCGACCCGATCGGTATGGATAACCCAATTTCGTTACAGGGCGGGTTAAGCCCGGTAAGGAATCTGAGTTTCCATACCGGGCAGGTCACGCCTGGTATGGAAAATCTGGGTTTTTGCAACCCACTTTCCTTGCCCCCCCTATTTTCACTTTCTTTTCTCTCTCTTTTTCTCTCTCTCACATCCTCTCTCTCCTAACCCTACCGTCGACTCGACGCATCTCCACCTTTACCTACCAGTCACCGCTCTGGGAGCTCGTCGTTCACCTCGCCGTGTGCCGCCATCCGCCAATCTAGTAAGAGTGGGTCTTGTTCTTCTTGTTCTCTTCTTCTTCTCTCTTTCTTCTTTTCCTTTCTTCTTTTCCATTCTTCTTCTTCTGACCGCCGCGCGATTGGTCGGAACAAGTCCGACCGTGCGATCGCCGCTCGCGTAGTCTGAGTCGATTCTGATGCCGATTGTCCAAGCAGGATACGCTTTTCGACGAGTCGACGCCTAGAGGGAGATTCTAAACCTGTCTCTGCTAAACCTGTCTGAACTATGGATTTGTCAGAATTTTAAGAATCTCAGTTATGATATCTAATAGTGTCTATATATGTTTGGTCTGTTTGCAATGAAAATTGGTAGACCTGGGTATCGTATGACTAAGCAATTTGATGCAGAGACAAAACAGAGGTCTCTTCTTTTCCAGGTGTGTGATTATATCTTTCTGTGTTTACTTACTGTTTAGATTCTACAATGCGATATCTTATGTATAATGATAACGTATTCTTGATGCAGATTGAGTATCCTGAGATATAAGACCTAGTAAAGCCAAGGAATCGGTTTATGTCATCTTTTGAGCAGGTAGGCTCGGTATTGTACTCAAGAATTCAATTGTAAAAGCTTTGTCATGATACTTGTGATTTTTGGTACTTTTCTTTCCAAATTTTAGTGCAGCCTTTGGGATAATCTAAGCTTTCATTATACTTGTACATTAGATAAATCACAAAACCATGTTACTTATTTTCCTTTCTATGTTTACACAGAGGGTGTAACCATTTGATAAGAGATTCCAGTATCTTCTGTTTGCGGCTGAACCATATGAGATCATAACTTTTAAGGTAAAGTAACTTGTCTGTTGCATAACTGATTTTTGTTTTACCATTTGATCAAATTCGGAAATATCTTTTATCTGTGTTTCTGTATTTATATCTCAGGTTCCTGGCACAGAGATTGACAAATCTACACCCAAGTTTTTCTCACACTGGGATCCGGACTCTAAGATGTTCACGGTTAGTTTTCTTACACTTGCTCAATTTTTTGCCCCTGTTTTTTGGATGAGAGTTTGTCCATTCTACTTGATCACATGGGCGCACCTTTTTGCCTGGTTTGTTTATTACGTGGGTTCAAGATCTGTGTAGTGTTTGAGTTGCCTGTAAGTTGACATGGCTAATGGAACTTGGGGCAACCTTAAGAACTTGTTTGGTGTTGCTAGTTGCTCAGCTATTGATTTTGACTTTAGTATATTTTTATCCCTAGTTACTCTGGTATGCCTCAAAGCTATCAAGTTGACCAAGGCTGTTGATAAAATGAATTGGTTTGGACCAACCTTATGCTCTTGGGCAGTAGACACTAATGTTGAAAAAGTTTCTATTATTATGTTTGAACTTTTGTGATCACTATCCTACTTGTATTTAGCATTGTTTTTCCCCTTATTTATGTTCTCTCACAACCATACTATTTATTTTTTTCGTAGACACAATATTCAAGTGGCTCAAATTCAATGAGAGCTAGTAAGAGAGTGTTGCATGTACTGAACCTTCAACCAAGGTAAATATTCATATAATTCCTATTATTTATTCTTTCAACTTAATTTCATATATAAATGTATTTCCATAATATTTTTTTATAGGAGTAATTAATTAAATTTTTATGCAAATGTAGTCCATTTCTCAGAGTTCTACAAGCCAAGCTGGTGGATCGAGTGAAAACCATTGCAAGTTATTAGACTGGTTGGGCATAGGAACAGTGGTGGCGGAAGCAGAAATTGACTTCAAGGACCCCTATGATCAAGTTCATTACGAAGAGTTTGGTCCGGATTATTGGCGGGTTTCTGTGAAGAAAGTACTAGTTAGTATTCCGCTACCGTGCTCTACCAACGAGCTACAAATTTTAGAACATACATTATACTCATTTATTGCTTGGCCAATAAAATATATTGTATGTTAAGATTATATTATCATCATATATATAGTAACCGTAAATGATATATATCTGACTTTAAGTAATACATATATATATTTATAAATATATTTTAAATGTATGTTAAATTTTGGTTAAAGGTTTTTTGGAATATATAGTCTTAATCTTAATATTAAATTATATATATTTTAATTATGGAAAATGAATTCACAATTAAATTATTTTCCATATCGGGCATGTGCCTGGCATGAAAACAAGTATCCATGCCTGGCATGAAAACAAGTATCCATGCCTGGCATGTGCCTGACATGGAAAATATTATCCATACCGGGCATTAAAGGCCGGGTATGGATATTAAATTTCCATGCCGGGCATGTGCCCCGCATGGATAATGAATTTTCATGCTGGGCATATGCTTGGCATGGATAACAATCTTTCATGCCGGACGATGCCCGGTATGGATAATTCAAGTATCCATACCGGCCGTATCCATACCGGGCATCATGCCCGGTATTGATAGTCAACCATACCAGGTAATGCCCGGTATGGATGAGCTGTTTTATTGTAGTGTAGAGGGGGTGTTTAACAATTTCCCTAAAATTTTTAGTTTTGAAGCTCTTTTTTAACTTCACATATATAAACACGGGTAAACTGCATTGGCATTCCTAGGGTTTGGTCTAGTTGCACCTAAATAAAAAAACATAATTATTGTACAAAGAGACCCTTCGGATTTAACATACATCCATTAGCAACTAACACCATAGGAATATTATGATCTTTTACTACAAATGTAAATTAAAAATAGATAAATAAATTGGTGGATTTGGGGAAATGATATCCATAGTCATTTGTCTCCTTCCATCTCTAACTTTCTTAATTTGTTGGAAATTCACCTTCCCTGTTGTAACTATGGAAGAAGTTATAAGCATTAAGTTGAAAGTTTTAATGGAGTGGAGAAAGACTATCGCAACCAAGTATTGAGATAGTCAAGGAATTATTATGCATTTAGCCAAAAATCAAGTTTGATTTTCATAAGGGCATATGTAAATTGATCTAAATCACTTTTGATTTCTTACTCTTACTGTGTAAAAAAATTTAAAAACTATATTAGATAAAATTTGATTTTTGAGATACTTTGTTGAGTACCTAACAATATTTCTAACAACGAGCCCTAGTCGCTCTGACTTGCATCACACGTTAACATAGATAATGAATTAATCAACCCACAGAATGATTTAATTGGCTCTCTAGAATCAGATCATAAAATGACCAAATTTTAGCTGAAGATAGATAATGAACCAACCAACTCACAAAATGGGTAGATTGATCATCTAGAATTAAATCACAAAATTAACATAACCTTATGACAGGCCCCATTCCTTAGATAACCTGTCAGTAACCTCACGGTAGCCCTCTAGCAGCAACCTCAAGGTTTTTGCTTTGTTTTCTACCTAAGAAGTTGGTAGTCAAGAACCACTGAATTACAAAGATACAATGAAGAACAAGTTTGCAAAACAATGGCTGCAATGTAATCACCGTATTTTATATATTCATAATTAATTATATGTTTAATTAAAATTTTAGAATTTTTAGAGAAGGAAATAATAATTTGACTAATGATAGAGTTCTATTCTTTTAGGAAGTTTAAAAGGAAAAGGAAATTTAAAAGGAAAAGGAAATTTGATTAAGAAAAAAAATATTGTTTTAATAAAAGAAAGATATATTAGCATTGTAATGCAATGTTCGTTTAAAATAAAATAGTAATTAATTAATTATGGAGTTTTATTCTTTTGGGAAGTTTAGAGAGAAAAGGATATTAATTAAGAAAAAGATATTGTTTTAATAAAAAATATATATCAGCAGATTTTTAGTTTAAATAGAATTTGGATAGAGAGTAAAATTCCTATTGCTATAAGTTTTGTATATTATATATAGGGTCACTATTTAGAGTAGGAAAAAAAATATAAAAGATACGTTTCTTCTCCAAAAAAATTAATCAACTCATTTTTTAGTTTCAAGGATCAAGGAGGTTTTAGGTAAGTCTCTTTTTTATATAAAATTATGTAAGATTTATATTGTATTCCATAAATTATAGATTTTGTTTTTTAGGATGATATGCAGTTTTTATTTTATTTTATTTCTTTTTATGAATCAAGAGAGTTTTGATTTAAGAAATTATGCATGGCTGGTGTTAGGAGATTGATTTAGATTATGTAAAAGAGAGATAAAAGTATGTATTGATTACATATTTAATTTTCGAAATTTAGGGCTGCTGGAATGTTTGGTTTGGAAAAAAAAAAAAAATCAGTCGACTTTGAGAAATTATTTAGGTTAGTTATACTGTCTAGAAAATTACAAATTAAATATTTAGATAGATTAAGATGTCTTCTATCAGCATATAAAATTTCATGATTTTTAAGTGACTATACAATTTATTAAAATTCTTAGAATGCGCTGTGGTCAAAATAAATTTTTTTGGACAGTTTTCAGAGGACTGAAACAAATAAACTTTTACCCATGTTAGCAGTCCCGGATTGATTTGAAATTTTTATTGGAGGTTGACTAATGTATCTAGAATGTCCATGTAAAGTTTTAGGTTGATTGGAGATCTAGAGAGTCAATTAAAAAATGTTTAGTGCGATAGTGTCAGGACTGAAAATTTAAAGCAAAAAAGATAAGATTTCTGATTCATTATGATAAGGTTAAATTCGTCCAAACAAAATTACTTTGGTGATGAGACTGTAATTATATTCATTCTGTAATTATATAGGTTCGTGTGATCGTTGAGCCTATTTTATGAATTTTGGCTTATTCGAGATAAATAAATTCATTCATGATGTATATATGTTGGTTTATGAACTTTTGAATATTTTGAAATCTATGTTTATGTTTAACATAAATTATAAACATGATTTTAAGTTATTTATATAGTAATAAAATTTTTTTGCAGTAGTTTTTCAAATTATTTTATTTACTTCCAAAATTTATATTATCATTTGATTTAAAAAGAAAATCTATGATTTTAGCATAAATCTAAAACTTTGCAAAAGTTTATATATTGATTTTAAAACGTATTCTTTACTAAAATTGATTGATAGGTATTAAATATTTTACCATGAGTTTTGAAAATATGTCTTTTAGATAAAATTATGAAAAATTATTTTGGCTCATTGTCTATAGCTATTGTTCCGATATTGGTCCAGTTAGATTCTTGTGCGCACACATTTTGTTATTTGACCATGTCACACAGGTAATTGTGATATTTTATTGTTTTGACCGAGTCACACGGGTAATTGTAACATTATATTATTATGACCATGTCACACGGGTAATTGTGACATTTTGTTTCTGATCGTGTCATACGGGTAATTATGATATTATGTTTCTGACCGCATCACACGTGTATTTGTGACACTATAAGACATTAACATACTTTTTATTTACTCTAAGTGGTTATATGTTTTAATATGATATTTTGTTTTGATTATTATTTTATGTTACATGGTGTCTTCTGCTAATATAAACATTGATTATATTTTCGAGTTTAATTATTGGTATTAAAATATGTTTCTATGTATTGAAGTTATTTATCTAACTTATAAAAGTAAGTATATTGATACTAATATTATGCATGAATTTACTTACCGAGTTGACGGCTCACCTCTTTGTCTCCACTATTTTCCAGAGTAGGAATAAATTGTGGATGTTAGGTGTTTTGATCTTGGAGTTCACCTAATCGTGAAGTCTTGGAGATAGTTAATGTGATTTATTTTATTTAGTTTTGGATTTTATAAAATTTACGAATTTTTCAAGGATATATTTTGTTTCAATATTTAATTTTAGGAATTTTCTTTTAGAGATTATATTTGGATAATTATGTCGACTATTTTCAAAGTTTGGAATGAATTTCCATGTGAAGTTGGTTTTTTTTTTTTTTTTTTTTTAAGACCTAGTTTGACCGTAACATCCCATTTCCTTGCTATTGGATTTGGGGTGTTACATGCAAGCTATGAGGGAAGAAATGAGTTCTCTTCAAAAGAACAAGACATAGGTGTTAGTTCCTCTTCTAGAAAATCAAGAGATAGTTGATTGCAAATGGGTCTTCAAGATCAAAGAAAGGGTTGAGTCGAAAGAACCAATGAGATTCGATGCAAGAATAGTAGCAAAGGGATTTAATCAGAGAGAAGGGATTGATTTTATTGAAGTGTTCTCTCCAGTGGTGACATACAAAACTATTAGAGTTGTGCTTGCACTTATTGCTCATTTTTATTGGGAATTAGAGCAACTTGATGTTAAGACTACTTTTTTTCATTGGGAGCTTGAGGAAACAATTTTATGAGACAACCAAAGAGATTTGAAGTAGCAGGGAAAAGAGAATTTGTAACACCCCAATTTGACATAAAGATTAGTATAATGAAACGTTTAATTAACCAATTAAATTTCCAAAATTAAAATACAATTAAAGAAAAATTTTACAAAATATTAATTCAATAATATAAATTTATCTCAATACCTCAATAAAAGTTTTAAATAACTCAAATTCACGATTATTCAAAATCAATTCTTACATTTAAGTCATAACGAATGAAACAAACTTAATGCTTCTTAAATATTAGCAAGAGAAGCACCACAATACTAAAACTAAAATCCTCCACCAAGTGACACCAACGACTTGAAGTCGTCCGTTAAGACAAATAAAACCTATTAATTTGTAAAAATAGTAGAGACGAAGGGTGAGCCGTCAACTCAATACATTAACATTTTTATATAGCATATAATATGAAGGAAATTTTGTAATTTTATAAAGTAACTTTTTAGTAAAACTAAAATCATAGTTTCATGGTGATTAAAAAAAAATAACGAATATAGCAAAACCAATAAAACATTTAATAATACAATATAGAAAATATTCAATTTTCAAAACCTAAGTAAAATAATAATAATAATAACAAAAAACATTCTATATACGAGTTTAAATAAAAATGGAAGTGACTTATGTCAGGTAATATCATTCACAATTTCGATGACCGGGACAATATGATAGAATCATGATACCTGTAATCCCGGTGAGAGGCCGATATAATTAATGTTGTGCAATAATAAATATTCTAACTGGACCAATATGATACAATTATAAAACTTGTAATCTTGGTGCTTTAGCCAATACAATTAAACGAACACAAAGGCCTTTTTACCCTTATGAGATATTAACCTTTTAAACAAAGGTGTTGCTGTTAGCTACTACTGAATATAGACAAGCCATGTAGTTTAGTTTGCGCATACCATCATCATATACTCTTTATAGCTACGTTTAGAGAATATGAATGTGCAGCCGTCATCCTTTGTTTGTAAGAGTGAGAGCATCCCTGTGTTGAACTAGAGTGAGGAAGGGTGTGTACAGGTTTTTTGGGGTTTTTCCTTTATTTCCTTTCTCAGAATACTCTAAAAAGCTGTATGTGTGAGGGCTACTATTTTTCTTTGTTGCTTTGAGGGTGTATACTGAACAAATAGTGCACAAGAGTTTCCAGTGGAGCTCAAGTGGATATAGGTCCCATTAATGGCTGAACCACTCTAAATTTAGTGTTGTTTTTTGATTGTTTATTTTATTTCTCTTGCATTTTTCTTGACCCAAACAAAAGGCAGTATACTCTGTGCTAGGAACTCCGAACAATGAATAATCGTAATTTTTTTTCTTTTTTATTATTTATTTAATTTTTTCTCTTATTTTTACTTTTACAGAGGGTAATTTTAACCTTTTAACAAGTTAATCTTTGTTAGCTTAACAGCAACAGAGATGTCAACTCTAGAGACTTTGTTTTAGAATAATCATATCTTATCATTTGGATCTAATTAGACCAAACCTCAAGGGAAGCAAATGCAATTTCCCCCACAAATATTCATTGCACTTGAAAGCCTGCAGAGTACATAATTTTAAAATTATAATATAATTTCTGAGCACAAAAGACTAGAAAAACACAAGCAAACAGGACTACAGGACAATAGTAAACCAGATTCCATTTCCACTTAAGCTGGATCAATCCCCACATTACTTTAAAATAAGCTAAATTTAAATAAATTTTGATTTTTCATTTTTTGACATTAATAATTTTGATTTTTGACTCCTCACATTTAACTAATCTTTCATTTCCTATAAAACTCCATCACTTCTCTCTTCACAACTCAAAACTCATTCTTCTTCATTTGACCACTTGGTCTACCACCATCTCTCTCTCTCTCTCTCTCTCTCTCTCTCTATATATATATAAATACACTCATTTTCTCTGTGTCTGTATACACTCTCACTCATCACCTTTTATTTTCCTCTCTTTTCTAGCAAACTAAAGCTTGAAACATACTTGAAAGTTGAAACATACATACAAGCTTCTGTTGTGTTAGTTCTTTGAAAGCTAAAAAGAAGAGAGAAAAGGGTGGTTGGATCTTCCCTTGTTGAATGTTTAAACCAGCTCAGATCTCTGATTCAATACTCACACACACAGTGACAGACACAGACACAGACACAGTCTAGTTTTTCTTTTTAAGAGAGGAGTTGGGGTTGTTTGTTTTTGTTCTGTTGTTTTTTCAATGGCAGAGGCCACAGAAGCTGCCAAGACATTGCCACCAGAGGCTGAGAAGAAGAAAGAGCAAAGCTTGCCATTCTTCCAGCTCTTCTCATTCGCAGACAAGTATGATTGGTGTCTGATGACTCTTGGCAGCCTTGGAGCCATTGTCCATGGCTCCTCAATGCCTGTTTTCTTCCTTCTCTTTGGTGAAATGGTCAATGGCTTCGGCAAGAACCAAATGGATTTACACAAAATGACTCATGAAGTCTCCAAGGTAAGTAAATATAAAAACATATATATAAAAATCAATCACACCCCACCTCATCAAAATCAAATCTTCCTCACTTTTTCAATCCTCTTGATAGATCTGAGATCTGCTCTACACACTTGACACCCCTTTGTTTCCTTCAATGCAGTATGCACTTTATTTTGTGTATCTTGGTCTCGTTGTCTGCTTATCATCCTATGCAGGTGTGTTTACTTCTTAATATTATAAAATTTCATACACTTTGACTGTTTCTTATTTTTTATCATCATCATCATCATCTATATTTACGGATCAATCTTGGTCACTCATTCACGTAACCCAGTTCACTAATGGGACTGGTTGGTACCACCCCACGTGGTTTATGTCTTCATGAACATGTCTTTTGTCCTTTTCTTTTTTTATCTCTCACCTTGAATCTCAACTTGTATTTCGACGTGCAACAGTTCGATAAAAACTGTCACGTCGAAGTTGGAATCATAGTATAACATTAGTAATTCAACTATTTTTTTCCCACTTAACATTATCCAATCCAAATCGATAACAATCACAGAAATTGCATGTTGGATGTACACTGGAGAGAGGCAAGTAAGCACACTGAGGAAGAAGTATCTGGAGGCAGTGTTGAAACAAGACGTTGGTTTCTTTGACACGGATGCTAGAACTGGTGACATAGTCTTCAGTGTTTCAACAGACACACTTCTTGTTCAAGATGCCATTAGCGAGAAGGTCCAACTCCAACTCTCTAACTAATTTTTAACACTATTTTGTTCCTTTATGTCTCTCTCACACGCGCACGCACTCTCTCTCTTCTATCTGTCTTTTTTATTTTTAATTTTTTTTTTCTCCTGTGGGTACTGTATGGGATTTTTATGGGACCAAATCTAGCATTTGATACCGATAAATTGCAAAATGGCTCATCGGGGGTTGATGGATATGCATTAATGCGGGTCCCATTTGGGTCACGATAACAGTTGCTTTCCTTTTCCATCTTTTTTTGACTGGCGTATGTTAGCAGTTCTTCGCTTAACGTGCGCCGGTGTGTTCAATGCTGGTTTTTGAAGTTGTTTTGGTTGCTAAGCATGATTTTTGGTTTCTTGTTTTGGAGTTTTCAGGTGGGGAATTTTATACATTACTTGTCTACATTTCTAGCGGGGTTGGTGGTTGGTTTTGTGTCAGCATGGAAGCTAGCACTGTTGAGTGTGGCTGTGATTCCTGGCATTGCTTTTGCTGGTGGCTTGTATGCATACACTCTCACCGGTCTCACCTCCAAGAGCCGCGAATCTTACGCGAATGCTGGCATAATCGCGGAGCAGGTCAGCTTTTTAGCCTAATTAAATCAATGACATTACTGTAAAGTATCTATAATTGTTGTTTGTGGCAATGATTGATGTAATTGTATGCCTCTTTGTCAAGCATTGGCTACTTTAATCTATACTTTGTTGGTCATTTGTGTAGCTAATGATGTTTTGGCATGTCAGAAAGAGTCCTATGCTTTGTGTAAACTTTTATCATGTTGTGTTGAAGAAGCCTGAACTTAAATTTTTGGTCAATTTCAAAGTTGTTTATAGATTCGATTTTGGACCGTGGTTATGGATCATTTTCTATCTGCTTTGACTACAATTCAGCTAAGCTTTTAAATCATGCGCACAGGCCATTGCACAAGTTCGGACGGTTTACTCGTATGTTGGTGAGAGCAAGGCTCTTAATTCTTACTCAGATGCAATACAGAACACGTTGAAACTTGGTTACAAGGCTGGTATGGCGAAAGGTCTTGGACTGGGATGTACATATGGAATAGCTTGCATGTCGTGGGCCCTTGTGTTTTGGTACGCCGGTGTTTTTATCAGGAATGGTCAGACTGATGGAGGCAAGGCATTTACGGCAATTTTCTCTGCCATTGTAGGTGGCATGTAAGTATCCTATGAGCTGGAGTTTCCCCTTTTTGTCATTGGAAATGTTATTTGAGTTTTCTCTTTATTATAATGCAATTTTTGGTTGTTGCAGGAGTTTGGGGCAGTCGTTTTCGAATCTTGGAGCATTTAGCAAAGGCAAAGCAGCCGGTTACAAGTTGATGGAGATCATCAAGCAAAAGCCGTCCATCATTCAAGACCCTTCTGATGGAAGATGCTTGGCTGAAGTTAACGGCAATATTGAATTCAAGAATGTTTCTTTTAGCTACCCATCAAGGCCTGACGTTATGATTTTCCGGGATTTTTCAATTTTTTTCCCTGCTGGAAAGACTGTTGCGGTTGTTGGTGGTAGTGGGTCGGGCAAGAGCACTGTCGTCTCTCTGATAGAAAGATTCTATGATCCTAATGAAGGTAACTACGAAACTTCAAAAGATTTTAGTGGCCTTTAATGGTTGATTCTAATAATGTATATTACGTTGGGCAGGGCAAGTTTTGCTGGATAATGTGGACGTTAAAACACTGCAGCTTAGATGGTTACGCGATCAGATAGGATTGGTGAACCAAGAACCTGCACTCTTTGCAACCACGATTCTTGAGAACATACTCTATGGAAAACCTGATGCAAATATGGCTGATGTGGAAGCTGCTGCTTCCGCTGCAAATGCTCATAGCTTTATTACCTTGCTTCCTAATGGCTATAACACCCAGGTAACCAATTAGTCGAAATTTGATCTTCACTATAAGGCTCACCTTTAGTCTTTTATCTGCTTAAAGTGGTGTTCACATTATTATCTAAATTTAGGTGGGCGAGCGCGGAGTGCAGCTCTCTGGTGGCCAGAAACAGAGAATTGCAATTGCCAGAGCAATGTTGAAAAACCCCAAGATCCTTCTCCTTGACGAGGCAACTAGTGCTCTTGATGCAGGCTCAGAGAGCATTGTTCAAGAAGCGCTGGATCGTTTGATGGTTGGGAGAACAACCGTTGTTGTGGCCCATCGCCTCTCCACCATTAGAAACGTTGATTCGATTGCAGTCATACAGCAAGGACAAGTTGTTGAAACTGGAACTCATGAAGAACTGATTGCTAAAGCCGGAGCTTATGCTTCATTAATCAGATTCCAAGAAATGGTGCGCAATAGAGACTTTGCGAATCCATCAACTCGCCGCACACGTTCATCACGTCTAAGCCATTCTTTGTCAACAAAGTCCCTAAGCCTTCGGTCTGGCAGCTTAAGGAACTTGAGCTATTCCTACAGTGCAGGTGCTGACGGTCGGATAGAGATGATCTCGAACGCTGAAACTGACCGCAAGAATCCTGCACCTGATGGTTACTTCTTCCGCCTTCTCAAGCTAAATGCTCCTGAATGGCCTTATTCAATAATGGGCGCTGTAGGCTCTGTGCTCTCTGGTTTTATCGGTCCAACTTTTGCCATCGTGATGAGCAACATGATTGAAGTTTTCTACTATAGAAACCCTGCATCCATGGAAAGGAAGACGAAGGAGTACGTCTTTATTTACATTGGTGCTGGTCTTTATGCTGTAGTTGCATACTTGATTCAGCATTACTTCTTCAGCATAATGGGAGAGAACCTCACTACAAGAGTGAGGAGAATGATGCTTGCTGGTATATATATGTTATTACAATTTGATCATCATCCTTTAGCCTTTTTATGGTACTACATTATACTGATCACGCTAACACTTATCGTAAAAATCTTCCAGCTATTCTAAGGAATGAAGTCGGATGGTTCGATGAGGAGGAACACAACTCGAGCCTTGTGGCAGCTCGATTGGCAACGGATGCTGCTGATGTAAAATCAGCGATCGCGGAGAGAATTTCAGTGATACTGCAGAACATGACTTCACTACTCACTTCTTTCATAGTTGCATTCATAGTAGAATGGAGGGTATCCCTTCTCATCCTTGCCACCTTCCCTCTTCTTGTCCTAGCCAACTTTGCTCAGGTAACAAACCATCTCATTTGTCACATTCTCTATATATTTATTTTTTAAAGATAATATTAAACCTCGATAATATATTTGAATTTGGATCATTATCAGACTGTATGCTATACAATAGTTGTCACCATCTCTATATTCATCAAGCTATGCCACTCCACAAAAGTATAATACTAGTCTTACACTCAACCCAAAAAAACCATCCTAGTCAAATTCAAAGCTAGCAGCATCTAAGATGGGGTTGAACCCTAGTCCAACTCAGGGCCACATAAGTAAATTCCAGGCTCTATAGCTTTCACATTCAGTACTTTTTTTAATATCTGTCTGCTTTTTTGATCTTTGGAATCTAATAGCCTTCACTACATGTTTGAATTAGACGACAAAAGCAAACTATACGTGTCAATTCACTGAACAACTGCACGTGGTTCCTCCAAGTCAGTTGCATTAAACTCCTCAAAAACCCAATTATAAAAATGTCAATAGGCCTCATAAATAACAGTGTGACACTATATAATAAGTCAAGATTCCATGAACACACAACACATCCCGTTACGGCTAAAGTGTTATTGGTTTTATTTTATTATTCCTCGAGACCATGACTTCATTTTTATCCAATCTATATATATATATATAATGCTTTTCCTTTTCTTGTCTTTAGTCAACATTTCAAACATGTCTTGTTTCTCTCACAGACCCTTTTTTTTTTTTTACCCTCCTCCACTAGATTTTTTACCTTGCACCGGCACTGCTACTATACAGTGCAGATAAGTTCTGTGTCTGACTACTTACATGACCTCTCCCTCTCACCATACCAGATACCTCCAATATTGTCCGAGTTCCAAGAGATTCTTGGCCCGTGAACGCATTATTTTATATATTCACACACACTCTACAGGTATATGTGTCTATGTACTTTTTTTTGGGGGTCATTTTTATTTTATACATGGGGTGTGTCAGGGTGGTGACAGACTTTGTGACTGTAAAAGAGTCTTGTTGGAAACTTGGGGTGGTGCAAGGTGCTAACTTGCGCATGGTGGGCATGTGAGAACACCCATTTTAGCCTAATTGTGCTTTGGTCATGTACAATATGTATGGGGTTTTTGAGAGGGTCTGTGTTCATTGTCAAGCCTTTGTACCTTAGTCCACCCCATCCTTATCTTCTTGTGTGTGTGTATGGACCAACGCTTCTAAATTTGCGCATGCTTTTGTACACTGTGAAAAGTGAGTGATCCTAGAGGAGGGATTTCCCTGCAATGACATAAATGTCTTATTCAGTTGTTCATCTACCTGTCCTTGTAGTAGAAAAACAAATACTATTTCTTGGTCTCATTAATTAACTTACCCCTGGTTTGGCTCTATTGAGGGGGGTCCACAATTGTGCATCTTGCTGAACCTTCTGTTACCCTAAATAAAAGAGAAGGAAATAAAATTTTAACATGATCTCTCTTTTAGTTTTAGGTAATTTTGGAACCTTTATTTAGATTTTGGCATTTTGCAGATGTGGCATGGATGGGAATCCAATAATATATATATTAATTCTACCATTAATGTCGTTTTATAATTAGGATCAAACAATCTCAATCGTAGATTAAATTTGATGAACAGAAAAAGAGAAAATAAAAATAAATAATTATATTATATTAGAGTAATAAAATTCTGAATTTATTCCTCTAATATAATGATCCATTGAAGTAAATTATAGAATTTTATTACTCTAATATAATATAATTATTTATTTCCTTTTTTCTTCTCTTTTTCAAGTGTGTGTGTATATATATATATATATATATATTTCCTTCTTGTCTTCTCTTTTTCACACACACACATACGTGATACAGAGATGACTCAAACCAGAGTTATTTTTAGACTAAATGAACATTCTGTACCATCAATCTGCGTTATTAGTATAAGTTAAATGTGGCAAAATGAACTTAATTAGGCGTGTAATCTGATGGTGAATATAGACTAATGTCATATATGTTTATATGGTTCAATAACTTAATGATATATTATACTTGGCTAAATGCTAGATAGGCTTTCCTGACAGTTAATTCTGTTATTTTTTGCATCTTGCAGCAACTCTCTCTGAAGGGATTCGCTGGAGACACTGCCAAGGCGCATGCGAAGACAAGCATGATTGCTGGTGAGGGAGTGAGCAACATTCGAACGGTTGCAGCCTTTAATGCCCAAAACAAGATCCTTTATCTGTTCTGCCATGAGCTTCGTGTGCCGCAACTTCAAAGCCTACGTCGTAGCCAAACTTCTGGCCTGCTCTTTGGCCTCTCTCAGCTTGCTCTATATGCATCAGAAGCTCTCATTCTATGGTATGGTGCCCACCTGGTCAGCAAAGGTGTATCAACATTCTCTAAGGTCATCAAGGTGTTTGTGGTCCTTGTCATCACGGCCAATTCAGTGGCCGAAACTGTTAGTCTTGCTCCAGAGATTATTCGAGGTGGTGAAGCTGTTGGTTCAGTGTTTTCTATCTTAGACCAATCTACTAGGATCGATCCTGATGATCCAGAGGCCGAGCCTGTTGAAACCATTCGTGGGGAAATTGAACTTCGACATGTTGATTTTGCATATCCATCACGACCTGATGTGATCGTTTTTAAGGACTTTAACTTGAGAATCCGCGCAGGCCAGAGCCAGGCTCTTGTAGGCGCAAGCGGTTCTGGCAAGAGTTCTGTGATTGCATTGATTGAGAGATTTTATGATCCAACAGCTGGGAAAGTTATGATTGATGGAAAGGATATTCGTAGATTGAACTTGAAGTCCCTTAGGCTTAAAATCGGATTAGTGCAACAAGAGCCAGCACTCTTCGCTGCAAGCATTTTCGATAACATTGTATATGGAAAAGAAGGGGCAACCGAAGCAGAAGTAACTGAGGCAGCGCGTGCAGCCAATGTGCATGGATTCGTTAGTGCATTGCCTGATGGATACAAAACACCGGTTGGTGAGAGAGGTGTTCAGCTCTCTGGGGGACAAAAACAAAGGATAGCAATAGCTAGAGCCGTTCTTAAAAATCCAACGATACTTCTACTTGATGAGGCCACAAGTGCCCTCGATGCTGAATCCGAATGTGTGCTACAAGAAGCACTCGAGAGGCTAATGCGGGGTCGAACCACAGTGCTAGTCGCTCACCGTTTATCCACCATAAGAGGTGTGGACAGCATTGGGGTTGTGCAAGATGGCCGCATTGTAGAACAAGGTAGCCACGGCGAGTTGGTTAGCCGCCCGGACGGGGCATACTCAAGACTCTTGCAACTGCAACATCATCACATATGAAAAATGCTCTCATGGAAGCTACATGGCCTTGTTTGTGGTAATTATATGTTTTTGGGGTCCCATTAACATCATGTTTCCATCTTTTTTTCCTTTTTGAATGATGATGATAGTTGTAGATATGGAAATGTGGAGACTATTATATCTTGAAAAACTACTACCCCATTTCCAATGGGGTAGCATGTGCTATATTTATTAATATCTATGGTTCATAAGCCTGTTGATCTATCTTATTGGTTAGGTTATTGGTTGGCTTTCAATATCCTTTTGTAATTGGAACTATATAATACTAAAAAGCTAATCTCAGATGCCTACCTTTCCAGCCCTTAAGAGAGTCTTTTTCTTCTTTGCTTTTCCACATTGCTTGTGTTTATTAAAGTGACCTTTCTAAGTTTCAGACAAGGGCCATCAGGGATGGATGTCCTTATTTTTTGGGTTTAAGGCCCACCTTAAACCAAGAGAAAAGTTAAAACACAGAACAAAAGACTAAACTTCTCTCTTTTAATAAAACTGAGACACATTCAGTTGTAGCATATGGTATGAATCATTGTAAAGCTTAAAAAAGTGTTGTGGAAATGGGGATCATAATAACTTTCTATTCCACATTAGAAAGGGAACGATTCCTTTATCAATTTTTGAAAGCTAACATAGAATAAATAAGAGAATTGTTGGTGCTTCTCAAAATTAATTATAATTTACATAATTCAAATATTTATTTTCATAAATAAAAAATAATTAATCTCATAATAAAGAAAAAAAATGTTTTCTAAGCTCTAAAATACGTTTGATGAGATTTGGCTTGTGGCCTGGTGGCAGGCACAAGCACCCACTTAGTTGGCCGTAGTGGCAGTGGATTCGATCTCGCCTCTCTTCCAAAGTCCTACTAATTATATGGACATTTTTCCATCTATTGTGGATCATTTTTTTTCCGTTTTCTGAAAGATAATTGCCTCTGCCCTAAAGTCTCACTATGGAGTCATGTCTCAATTTTTCAGTCGACCTCTAGATAAGTACATTTGATAAGAATTAAATCTCCAAGTATTCAACCAACTCTTGAAAGAGGGATGTGCTAGAAAGAGCTCAATTCTGTTCAATATGTTACAGTGCAAATGCAAGTGGTGATGATGTGCCCTTTTGAAATCTGCAAGTGGGTTTTCCCCAAGGAAACGAGTCACATTTTCAAAATATTTCAGAACCAATCAGATGGACTATTATTAACATGTACTTGACCTCTGTCACAATGGCGAAGGAAAAAAAAAAATCAACTAGGGTGCCTAACACTTTTCACAGTTCATTTAGAAGAAAAATAAAATAAAATAAAAGTGAGACCAGTAAAGTGAACTATTGTGGCAGAGAGGACAGAAGCAGAGGAATGGGAGAAAAATATGGCTCCTCCAGTAAAGAGTAGTGGGGTTGCGGGCAGCAGAGGTGTTTTTGAGTTAAAAATATATTTTTGAGCAGTCATGATGCATCACATCACATCAGTCCTTTTGTTTTCTCAGTTGCATTATGTGTATTTATATCTGCCCAAACTTAAGTGTGCATGTTAGTGTTCGGTGCTGATAAAAATATTGCCTCACTATACAGCTCTTGTTCACATTATAAACATGTACACAAATTGCCAAGTACATTAATATTGACATCTAGCTATGGTAAGTTTTGTGACATTTTTTGACAAATTGTTTGTACATGGTCACAAGTAACTAATTTACTTGGCAACGGTTGGAAAACAAAGAGTGCACACTAGAAGTGGTAGTAGTAGTAGTAGAAAAACAGAAGGACATGTCACATGATGAATAACACAGTGATAATGGCAGGTGCAGAAATGGAATTTAGTGAGGGTGTGTGTCCGGTTGCTGTTGGATTCCTGAGAGGGATTTATCTTCATTCAGCCATGATGACTATCAAGAGTGTGACTATACAGAAATACAATCAATCAATCATCTGTTTAAGCGTCCAGTGTCCTTGTTTCTCCATGTATGTGTGTGGTGGTGGTGCTGTAGAGTCCACAATTGTTGACTTCTAGACCTTAAAAATAGGCATGGATCTTGTAGATCTGCAACTCATTTTCCAAGGGGATAATCTCACCTTAACCCTTCTAATTTGATATAATCACCAACTATCCCTATAATTTTTAAAAATCTTGTTTTACCCTATTTTAATATTGTTATTGAAATGATCGAAATGATTAAAGTGTTATTGTAATTTTGTCTTTCCACATTAACTGTCAAACTTTAACTTTTAATGTTAATTTTAATTGTAAAAGGTTTTTTTTTTTTTTTTTTTCCTTTTTGAATATTTTTATATACTATTGAGGATATTTGATCTATTTCATAAATTGATAAAGGGTATTAACAATTTTAAAAAATACTAAAGAATTTGACATTATATCAAATTATAAAAAGTAAATAGAATTATTTCTTTTCTAAGCAGTACCATTTTGTCTTTGGAACATTTAAAAAAATTAAAAAAATAAATAAAATTAAAGAATAATGATAATAAAAAAATAAAATAAAATTTATTACATCAAAATACATTTTTGATAAATGAGGTATAAACAAAATGGTAAAGGGAGTTTAAACGTTAATGTTTGACATCACAATTTAGGTTAAAAAATAATATCAAATATCTTTAAATGAGATTTGTATCTATAAATTAACTTATAGAAATGAAAATAAACCAAACACCATAATGTGATATAACTTAATACAAGTTTCCTTATAATCCTTATTTTCGTTTGGTAAATGAGCTTGTTAGGTTCTTCACCCAAGAAAAAGAAAAAGAAAAATAAAAATAATTTAAAGATTTTGTATGAGTTTCAGATTTTTTATGGATATTTAAAATACAATTTTGGGGAAATTAAAATAATACAAAATAAACTTGAAATTTCCTTTTTTTTTTTCGAGAATTTGAAAATTCATTTTTAGTTCAAGGAAAAATTATACATTTTAACCTAAAAGAACATTTAATCAGTTTTAACCTTTCATTTGAAGAGGAATGCTAAATATAAAGTTCAAAAGTGTATTAGTGAAGTGTATTTAGCATTCTTATCATATGAACGGTCACATAAAATATTTGTAAGGAATTAAAAACGATTAACTTTTCATTTATGATCAAAATAAGTTATAGCTTTATTTTGTATTAGAAACCAATGGTATCCTTTTTTTTTTTTTTGTCATTTATTGTAATTTCCAATTCATTTTTTTCCATTGTACAAAAAGTTGTACAAAATGCCAGTCTATAAAGTAGAGAATGGACACCACTCAAATCCATAAAAATAGAGAATTAATAAGCAACTTTGATGGAGCCAGCTCTGCAATATCTTGAAGATGACATGAACAAAAACTGATCATCTCCAATCCGAGCCTGCAAAATTTGAATTCTCCCAATAATTGAAAGATAGATATTAAAGAAACACCTCAAGTGGCCATATGCAAGAGAAAAGCTCGGTGATTTAATAATAAGTCATCTTCCATTTATCCCACCTCTTAAATGATAGGTTCAAATCTCAGCAGTCCCATCATTTGTATAGACAATCTTCTCTCAATTTATTAGAGTAAAGATCTGAGCCGTGTTATTAAAGTTTCACCTAAACTGATCTCGATAATAGCTTGACCCGTAAAAAAATGTCAGATAATAATAATAATAATAATAAAATGACCATACATGACTTTTCAGATATCCCCTCCTTAAAATTGTGCAAGATAATGTTAATGACATGTCAGCCAACCAACCCCTTTCAATTATTGAAGTAATTGGTGACTCAAAATGGGTTCATTCAAAGAAAAACCAGAGATCCACGTTTTGTCAATCAAATTACTAGGAAAAAAAAAATCATTCCAAGGCAAACTTTTTCAACACATTTCTCTTGTCTTCTTGTTCGGGTGGACAGTTCATAGATAATGTGTTGTCTCTATTACAAACAATTTGGGTTGGTGTTCAAACATTGTGGGCTGATTGTGACTGGTCAGGCCTTGGAGTGTTAACGGGCGTGCCTAGCCCAACTCAAGTTTGTGACTTTTCCATTCACATTGAATGTTTTTCTTTGGCCTTATTTGTTCTCCAAGATTCTAAATACATTGTGGTACCACTTGTCACGTTATCTACATTAATTTACTTGAGAAGTAAACTCAAAATTTTAAATTTTATTCTGAATTTAGAAGAATATTTTCGGTTCGAACGAAATAAGCCTTGGTTTCATTCATTTTTTTTTTCCATACACAAATTTAGCATATATGCAACAATAATTGCCTTCATTATTGAATAAAGTTGCTTGTTTTCCTTTCCATGTCCATCAACCAAACATTCTTTTGGTTTAGCTGTGGTACTCTTTATTTCTTCCTATCAAAATTTTAGCAACATCAATAGGACTTACACCAAACAACAGCAATTTATGGGCATCCAAAGTTTGGGAAACAGAAGGTTTGATCAGGTTGCCTTTTTAAATCAGCAGCTTCATTTTAATCATTGAATACGACTCCACCCAACTTAATTTTACATATATGTACAACCTTGTGATGCCTTTGGAAGTAAGTGTCATTAGAATTTAGTTGGGGTGTGTTTTGGAAGCCCATTACATGAGCCCTCGGTTACGGGTCGTAATAGAACTAGAACTTTATCTAGTTTTATGGGTTGAAAGCAAAAGTCTGCCCCAATTAGTTAAGAGCAGAAAATCAAAATCTCGAACATAGTTACATAGGCAATAAATTAACAAATTAATGCATTACAGAAGTAAAAATGTCCCTCGGTTGAATTACTTGTGGGATTTAACTATTTTACTAATTGAATAAGGTTATTCATCAATAGCAACCCTTGGATTAGTTGTAAAGATGGTTATGAACGAATATTCAGTTATTGTTACTGGTACGTAAATTTACTCAACTAGTAAAGTAGCTGAACTTGTGTATCTCTACTTTTATCTTGATGAAAGGGTTGAGTCTGATTTCTTTATATTAAAATGCAAGTGTGGGAAACCTTATAGAACGATAAGTTAAAAAAAATTGCCGAAAAGATAGACCGATAAAGGAAAAAGAAAAATGAAAGAGTAGTAGAAGAGAAAATTATGGTCAAGAGATCACGGCGGACCACGGTGGTAGATTGATTATGGATATCCACAAAACAAGCAAGGTGATAATGACAAGAAAGACAACAAAATTATTAAAGGCAACAAACAAGAAAAAGATCGCCAATGATCTCTTAGTTTTCGAAATTTAAAATCATTTTTTATTTTTTGAACACTTAATATCATAAATCTTTTTTGTTAAAGTGTAACAATTTTCAAGTTGAATATAGTCTTAAAAATCATAATTTTATAGATGGAAACCATTTGAGCTCAACAATGTAAAAGCTTGGTTGGCTTGATAAACAAGTCTAAAAATTGAACTTAAAATTATTGACTGAAAATAGAAAATCAAATGATTTGAAGAACAACAGTTAGGAGAAAATTATATATACATGGTTGTCTATGTAATCATTGGAAGAAACACTTACGAGTTAAGATTCTCTATCGTTTTTTTTTTTTACTAAAATTTTGATAATTTAATAACATATCATTATGAAAAAATAAAAAAAAATTAATGGATGACCAAGATTGCTATATTTTTTCTCTTTTATACATCACTTGGACTTAAACTGTTCACATAAAAAACTTAACAAAAATAAGAACTTATCAGAGAATCCTGAATCCTTTCTGTTTTACTTAATATCAAAAGAGTTTCTCAATAAATTTAGGAAAATGAAGTATCATATGTGAAAAGGAAAATTTTTCAACTTTAAACGAAAAAATGCTTTTACTTTTTTGGCAATCCTCATGGATTATCCAAAAGGAAGAAGAGTGTACCGATGACTTTATTCAATTGTACATTCAAATTCGCTCTCTTTTGCAAATTCACACCTATAAATTTTAATCCAAATGGAAAAGGTGAGTAAATCAGAACCCTAAATACAAAATTGTACTGGGAGAACCAAAAATGGAGAAGCAGTGAGGGAGAGAAATGAAGAGGAGAAATGTGACCATCCCATTTCCATGAAATTGAGCACTCTAGGTTTACTGTTTTTGGACTCTAATGCACATGTGCATTATGTCGGTAGCATTATTACTTAATATTTAATTATTTTGATGTTTGACTTAACCTAGACTTACTATTTATCTTTCCCTTTCAGTTTTCTTAATTACTTTTTCTTGTTAATTACTTTATGCAATTTGCCACATACTCAGAAACTAAGAGTTAGTTAATTCAACTTAAAAGATTAACTTAAATTATATAATTTCAGAATTATATAATTCAACTTAAAAGATTAACTTAAATTATATAATTTCAGAATTTTTTTCACTCCTATTTGTTTGGTTTTATAGTTGTTTGTATGTATGTATATACTTCTCAAACACCCAAATCTAAATTTGTATATTTCTTTCCTCTTTTAAACAAATAAAATCTACTAATGTTTTTTGGTTATCAACTATTAGATACATCTAGTTTTACATTATTTATAGCTTGTTTTATACTTATCGATTCTTAGTGTTTTAAGAAGGGACTTGAATCCTTTACTCATTTGAGCTGTCTTTGATTTTAAATGATCTCGGTATCAAGATTTACTTTTCTTTTTTCATATTTGTCCCAACAGTAAATTTTCCAACTAAACATATCACCATAGACCAAGAGGAAAAATGATCAGTAAAGGATCACACACACACACTCATATATATATATATATATATATATATATATATTCACACACACACCTTTGTGCTACTAGAACTAGTGTTATTTGGACTGATTTTGATAGTGTGTATATATATATATATATATTCACAAATGAGATGGCATAGGGGTTAGCTATCTTTGTGCCACTAGAACTAGTCTCATTTGGACAAGTCTCGATAGGTTTTTAAAAACAATATATATGAACTTGTATGACAAATATTGTATTATAAAGTGGGAATATTGTTAATGTATCATAACCTTAAATCTTAAATACAATATTTGAGTTCTTTCTTATCAGCTTAAATTTTTAGGTCTGATAGTAACTAACATGGTGTTAAAACTTGAAAGTTCCTTATTCAAATTCTCTCTTCCCCCCACTTCCCTTTTATCTGAAAATTTTGTCGTTACATATATTATACGGTAGGGGGTGCATAGTATATATCTATTATCTGTCATCTGTTATTTATTCATATTATACGTGAAGATGTTTTTTCCACATTGCACATGAGGGAGCTTTGTCCATTCATATTGCATGTAAGGGAGCTTTTGGGTATAATAGTAATTAATAAATATATTATATAAAATAATCAAATTAGTGGATAGAACAGTGTTATTCAAAAAGTTTGCTAAAGGGGGATGATTGTTAAGCATTGAGAAGTCTTTGGTAGTTTGAAAAGTGAAAAGATTTTGTAAAATGCAAGTTACAAAATGATTCAGGATTGTAAGGTTGGACATTTTTCATCATGTAATACACGCGTACCAAAGCTGCCAACAACATGCACGGTAAATTAGCTGGGATTATTTCAACTTTAAAATTCAGTCTCTCAGCCTCCTTTTTCCTTTTTGTTCTTTGTTGACAAGTATTTCTGGTCAAGTTAATGATGATAATTCGAGCATGAATAATGTGAAACGTGAAAACGTCTAGGAGTGACAAAAAATTCAAAATGTAGAACGACAATAAGAATTTGCATTGGAGTTCGAATTCTAATTAGCTTTTGGAGATCCGTAAGATTCTTTTTTGACCAAAGCTTTACTTGGTAGTTCATGTAAAAAGGTGAAAAGAAAAATAACAGATGAGAACAAAATTAATTATCAAATTCTAATCCCATCATTATTGAATTTGAAATTAATCAGGATTTATCAAAATCAATCACAGTTTGAATGATATACACGAAATAAGTCATAGATTTGGACTGTTCACAGGGAAGAGTGATTGATGATCTCAAGCTGATCAAAGCAAAAGAATTTAAAATTAATCACGATATATCAAGAACAATCGCAATTTGAATAGTATGCATAGAATATGTTGTAGATTTGGACCGTTCATAGGGAAAATTGGTTGATGATCTCAAGCTGACCAAAGTGAAAGAATTTGAAATTAATCAAGATCCATAAAGAACAAACGCTATTTGAATAGCATACATAGAATATGTTGTCGATTTGGACGGTTCATAGGGAGAATCGGTTGATGATCTCAAGCTGAACAAAGCGAAAGAGAATGGGAAGTCGGCAAGGAATAGCATGCAATTATTTATAATTACATGTACCAAGTTGCTAAGTAATCAAGAAAATATTGTGTTTACAGTTGAATAAAGTAGGTGTAGTGCCCATGCTTGCTTAACCATCATTAATTGTATGTCGGGGACTCTAATGCATGCCAAACATTATGTTAGCAAACAAAATTCAGCACTGCAAACAGAGGATTAAGCTTGTCGGACACTAAAATATAAACTAATCACTTCCAAGTTCCAACACTGTCTCTTAAATAATCCCAAACTATCAAATCACAAAAACTATGGATTTGCATCACCTAATAAGAACAATAAGAGTAAAAAATGGTGGTGTGTATTATAATTAACGACAAAGTTCGAAGGATCCTTTTCATGCACATTGGTTATAATGTATACATATGTGAGTGACTCCAAAAGTTGTCAAAAATATTTGTTGTTAGTTTAAAATTTAACATACTAATTTTTAAGAATGGGATAAATTTTATTCTACACTATTGTATCATGTGATAAAGATAATCAATTATGTATTTCTCATTTCACGTCATAATAGTAGATATATATATATATATATATCGCAAATTTTCTCCAATATAATTTAGTTTAATGAAAAATTATGTAAGAGTTTGGTTTTTATCATTATCATGCATGGTATAGGTGTAGCAGATGTGAATGGTATGGAATTAAAGGCTTTCAATGAGGATATTTTGGTCTTACAAGGAAGTTTCTTTAAGCTTATTGTCCTCATGCACAAACAAAGGTCATGTTCTATGATCTATATAACGTGGTGCATGAAGTCTTGATTTATACCAAAAAAAAAAAAAAAAAAAAAAAAAAAAAAATTCCCCACATGGAGTAGCATGTGAGGATGACACTAATTCAATCAATGAGAAAATGTTGGTGGTCAATTTTCTTTCCATGCGAAGATCCCTCGATATTTGTGGACTTTCTTAGCTTAGATCCTGTGTATATATATTTACATTTTTTTTGGTCCTTCTCAAGAAATTAGAGAGCTACAGTACTAGCATGCTTAAGGGAGCATTTGTTTTTTTACTGTTTGTTGCTCGTATGATTCAATGGTGTTGAATTACACCTATTAAATCATTTTTCTTTGTTTGTTTGTTTGGGGTTTTTTTTTTTAAGTAGTTAATCCATTTAAAACTAATTAAAAATAACTGAAAAAACTAGAGAATTTTTTACTTATAACTTAATTGTAAATCACTTAATGATATTTAAAATATTCTATTTCAGGTCTACTTTTTCTATGATAATATATTTTCAAATTTTATATTATATAAATTTCTTTTTTCTCCAAATACTTATAAAAAAATCTTTTAAAAGAAAAATCTTAAACATATCTCTTCACAAGTTTTCTTAGAATTTGACTAAGGTATCTTAATTTAAAATTTAGACATTTATTTTGTAGTTAGTTTATAATTCAATTCAGAAGTCCTTTCATTTTTACTTAAATATATAAATATAATTAATTCTACTATTTTTAATCATATTTTAATTATGAATAATATGTACATAAAGTGTCTTGGAATTTGTTAAATTATTTATTTTTAGTTGTTTGTATGATATTAAATAAAATTTCATAAATAAATAATAATAATAATAAGGTATAAATTTTGAATTACTAGTTTTTAACAAATTTTAACTTTAAAAAAATAAATAAGTTTAGATTCAGGGGTGAGGAAAAAACGAACAAACAAACTATTATTCAAATTTCAATTTAAGCTACTATTAAATTTTTAGTAACTTTCAACATTATTAACTTTCCAAAAATAAAAAAGGAAAAAAAGACCCCTAAGTTCTTGTGGCCTATAAGTTTAAGCATTTTGATGTGATGATTATTTAAGGTGACATCAAAGTCAATTTTCACATAAAATGTTCCGGTTTGAAATTCCTCACTTGACAACAACATTTTTGCATTTGCCCATATAATTGTCTATATTCAAAGATTTTGCGACTGCGATGTACTAGAATTTAATGTATATCATCACACAAACCTCAAAATGAATATTTATATCTCGATGGTATGGAATCAGAAATTCTTTATTAGAATTTAAAAAAAAAAAAAATTGTGGAATACTGTTGGTATAGTGATGAACATGAACCATAAATATAAGAGCTAGACAAACAACTGCCAAATAATTAGGCTTTTGATTTGGATTACAAAGTGATACGAAACAGGAGATCTGGAAACATCAAAGATACCCCAGAGTAATCCTCAAATCTAGAAGCTGCTGGTTGTTGGCAAAAACTTAAAGTTGGTCGGTAGAAATACATTGTAGTAATAGCTCAACGAGAGAGATGGGAAGACAGGAGAATTGCATATTTCAATCATCGTTCTTCATATGTTCCTCCAATTTTTTTATAATAATTAGAGATGACAATGGATCGGATTGGGTTAGGATCCGTCACTCCAAATCCGATCAGAAATTTTTTAGTAGTGTCCTAAATTTGAACCGTACCCTAAATAGGTCATGCTCCAAACCTGCTCGAAATAGACTAGATTCCCTCATATTTGGATCAAATCGAGTATTTTTGCGACCGTTGATAATCATACACACCAATAATGTAGCATGCTTCTTCCATTGAAATATCTTTTCGATAGAGATTGGGTTGTAGTAACACGTGACACTGCTAGACAAAAGGCTTGGGCATGGAAAATTTTAACCTGCATGCCTGTTTTAGAAATTTCACCTCTATAACATAGTGTACTAGAATAAGACATGACACGTGTCATGTCGTGTGTGCAACGAAAAGAGCATGTGACATGAGACTTTGGACAACTATGTCCAACACTCACGTAGTTATGTCCCAAACAAGGAAGAAAAACAATTATATGAGAGAAGATTTGAGCTTTGATTTGCTTGGTTACTATAATTTCTAGCTACTAATTTTAAAAAATATATATATGTCTATATAAACAATACATAATTTGGACATAAAATTCTAATATAGTAAAACCCTTGTTTAAAAAAATAAAAAATATATCAAAGTATCTATAATATAATTATCTATTAGAGTTAAATTTATTGCCACATAATTTAGATAGATAATGAGGTGAACAAATCTTTTCCAATGCGGTTCTCAAACCTCAATATGGAGCTAATGTGACAAATTTTTTTTTAGAGAATGTGGAAATGAGTTTATCAATTGAAAAACTCTTACTGATAATTAGGATTTTTCCTTCTTTCAACTAACTAAAAATATGAAGAATTTTTCTTGCTCTCTCTCCTCACAATTGTAAAATATAAAAGGAGACAGAGTGTAACACATATTTTATTGTGGTCGGTGTAAAATGAATGCATATTTTATGTTAGATAAATACAGTGGAGATGAAAATATGCATTTCCATATTCTTTTGCCAAAGTGGATCTATATTAAAAAAAAAAAAATTGTTGATATATAACTAATAGAAACTCAAAAATGCATAATAGCATTGGAGATAATCTTATTTATATGTGACATAGCTAGATGGAGTTTTGTTTTTGTTTTTGTTTTTTTTTTTTTTTCTTTTAATACAATTATAATGTAATTGAAAATTTACTGATATTAATGATGAGAATTTTATCGAAATTTATTGAAATTAAATACTATGTATAATCTAAAAACATACTTTTTGTAATATGCCAAATTTTTCTCCTATAATAAGAGGAGAAATTTCGAACCCTAATTGTAGATATAATGGGTAAGTAGACACTTGAATTATATATCAACACCTGTTTTGTTATTTTAAAGAATTATGGGAAAAACTAATATTTAAGACTTTTTTTCCTATATGATGAGTTATGAATTATATCATCAGTTGGATTTTACTAATTTATTGGCTAGGTAAAATTACTAATCAACACAACCCTTCGATTGTGTATAATAATGGTTATTGAACAATATTCAAAAGTTATTATAAATAAATAATTTTATCCAACTAATAAGGTAACCAAACTTATCAAACTCTAGTCTCATTATCTAAAAGAGATAATATTAACTCTTAATCAATGGTGGAGCCAGGCTGCTGAATGTGGGTAGGGCAAATTTGAAAAACCATAATAATTTAATGGGCCAGATTAAAGAACATGTAGTTGAATATTTAAATATAAAACTATTATATTCAAATCTTTAAAAAAATTGTCGTTGCTCCCATGGGGACGACCCTAAGGAAACTAGGCTACACCCCTATATGTGAAAGAAGACAATTTTTTTTTTTTTTTTTTTTTTAAGTAGAAACTTGAAACTTCTTATATAATTATCCGAAAGAGTTTGATTGTTAACTGAAATAATTAGCATTATCTGATGATTATAACAAACAAAAGCAGTTTACGACTCTAAAATTTAAGTTAAATTCAAGGTAAACTTATGATAATTCATTAAATATATCAATTTGTAACATATGTTAGCTTGATAATTTTATTAGTAGATTTTAATTTTCTTTTTATCTTAAAATTCAAATCTTTCTCATCTTCATAAATTTCATGACACAAAAGCATCAAATCGATAAATGGTAAGATTGTAACTGCTTTCAACTATTAATACATATAATCGAGTTTGACTTATCCAACTATTAACATTACTCACTTCAATAACTACCCTTACAATCAATCCAATAGCTATAATTTATGGGTAATGTAACTGGTTGGACATGGTAACTATGTCTACACCGATACATTAATATCCACTCACTTATTTTAGAAAAGATAACAAAAAAGGCTGAGGATTAGGGTATAAATTTGGTTTAAAGTTATAATAACAAAATTTGACAGTAAAGAATTAGGTAATGATGGAATCAGTTGGAGGAAGTTGTTAACTGCAATTGGTCCAACATGGTTACCAACAAATGGGAGTGTGCCATGTAAGTGTAAAGAATGGTATTTGGAAGTTAATCAAACGCCCCAAAAACATAGGAGTTTATGCATAATAGGATCATTAGTTGAGAAGTGGTTGGCGATGTGGCAAGATGTAATTGGGTAATGGGGATCAGTGATGGAAGGGGTTGATTGGAGAGGATCAGTGTCGTATCAATCACATGAGCTGTGTATTGAAACATGCACATACAGGCCCACTTTGTTATCTCAATAACAAACACATTTGTTGAAGCCCACTTGAGATCACACCCCAAGTCGGAGACACACATAAACACACACACACAATACAACGCCTCCCCAACTCTCTCTCTTGAAAGCCAATTAAGCTTGGAGAGAGTCCACTCCTTTCTCCAATGCACTTGTCTTCTTCACATCCAACATCACTGTCTATGTTACTGTCTCTCCCCCTCTCAACTTCTCTCCTCTCACCACTTTCCAAGTGGTCCTTCTCCTCTTTATAACTCTCTTATCACTTTCTTCAATTTCTTCACATCTTATATCTAACACTAGTACTACTCCTTCTATTCAATTTCCTTCTCTTTCCCTTCCAATTCCTTTCTCTTGTTCTTGATATTCAATAAAACTGTGGAACCTCTCTACCTTTGTTTCTCTAGACTAGTACTATACCAGAGTCCTTTTTGATTTCATATAATATTAATAATATATATATACATATTGCTTTTCTTTGTATATATTTCAACTCTTGCAAGTTCATATAATTATATTTATATTTATATATCTGCATACTTTGAAAAGGACATTAAGGCGACAACATGTCTAGCAGAAGGTCAAGGCAGTCTGCTGGAACGTCAAGGATCAGTGATGAGCAGATCATCGAACTCGTCTCCAAATTACGACAACTCCTTCCTGAGATTCGAGATAGGCGTCCTGGAAAGGTACTCGAGGAGAAATTGCATTATGAACCCCATTTTTGAATATAAAAAAGAGGTGGTTTCATGTTACTTTCATTCTCATGAGATAGTTTGATAATATCCCTGTGGTTATTAGCATTATTATTTATGATAATAGAGTTCATCCAGTGAACGTAGGCTTATTAATGTTTTTATTCTTATATGGTTTATTTTATTATTTATTTGTGTATGTTGATCAGTTGGCTGTTTATTTCTTTTAATCTCAATAGAAGATACTCAATATATCTCTTTGTCTATGCCAATAGTGGTATTTTTCACCAGAAAATGTGGAGTGGGAAATGTGTTGGAAGATAGCATGGCGCATGTAGCAATGTACAGTACATTATAGTTATAGCATAAGAAGTTTGAAAAACTTTGAAACTTGAACCGGACAGTGAGGAAACATTTTTTAATAGGTTCGTTTTTCTTCAGGTTGTCATTGACTTGAATAGTTTTTCTAAGTCGAATCATGGAAGAGCCAAAACTCACGCTGTGCCCTCTTAAATGTCACAACCACTTTAGTCAAAAGTTTTGGCATAGTTTTAGCCTCATTTTATGGGATAATCTTATACTAGTTAAACTTTTGATGTATGCACACCTGTTCACTGGAATCTCTCTCAACATATAGCTTATAAACAGTGTTATAGAAGTGAAAATGATTCAAATTTCTACCATTTAGGTCTGTCATGAGAAACTTTATTATTATGCATTTAATGTACGTATTTGAATATGTCATGTATTTTTATTTAGACTTTACTCATGTGAGAGATTACTTAAGCTTGTGAATTTAACCATTACTTTATATGAGTTTGGGGTGTTTGGTGCAGGTTTCAGCTTCTAAAGTCTTACAGGAGACTTGCAACTATATCAGAAGCTTGCACAAAGAGGTTGATGACCTAAGTGAGAGACTATCCCAGCTGCTTTCTACTATAGATCAGGATAGTGCAGAAGCTGCCATAATAAGGAGTTTAATAATGTAATTTTATTTTAATTTGCAATATTATTATATGATTTTGTTCTAGCTGTGTTTTGGTCATTAGATCAAACAAAGACTAGACTAATGTATTTCGAGGTATCTATATGAATGCCTGTAGGTGTTGTAATTAAGTTGCATAATAAAAGGAGTTTTGCACTATAGCAAGCCCACTTATAAAAAAAGATTATATATTTTGGGTATTCTAGTTGGTTCAACTATATATATAATATGTATCGAACTATAATTCTTATTTGTTTCATTGACATAAATGTGATGTTTGTTACGAGTTCTTTTAGATATCACTATGGTGGGAGGGACTCAAACATAAAATATAATCAGATTAAATGAATGCTTTTTATCATCAAATCATATTGGATAATTTTTTTATAGATATACAAAATAATAATGATAATGAAACATATACACATTTTTAATAAAGGCCTGTTTCTTCGTTAATATTCAAGTTCTTTTAGATATCACTACGGTGGAAGGGACTCAAACATAAAATATAATTAGATTAAATGAATGCTTTTTATCATTAAATCATATTGGATAGTTTTTTGATGGATATACAAAATAATAATGATAATGAAATATATACACATTTTTAATAAAGGCCTGTTTCTTTGTTAATATACAAATTCTAAGGCTTTGTCGGTACGTTGGGATCAAGTGTTCTATAATGTCTGCTTGAGTGCTCCAAACTACATAATTTTTGTAAGTGATTTGATGGAATATTAGGTACTTACGTTAAACAAAAACTAATTAAAGACAAGTTATAATATTAATTAACATGGCAACCCCACATTTCTTTTATTAGTTAGGCTTGTGGGTTCTTGGACGCCAATTAGAGTTTTGTCTTTTTGTAGAGTTGAATATTTTATTCAATGCAGGATAGTGTAAATCAAACCACGATTCCAGACTTTGACTATCTTGTCAAAGATTGTAATAATTAAAACTAACAAATCCTGACTGTAACGGCAAACTTTTCATATCTTTTCATGATATATATATAAATATATATATATATATAAATATATATATATATATTCATTTTCGTGTCATAATAATTTGAAGTCCTAAATAATATAATTAAATTATTTTTTTATTAATTTATGCTTTTGAACATGATGATAATTAATATGGTATTAGAATCTAAAAATACTTGATTCAAACCACCTCTTCTTTATTTATTTAAGATTTTTTTCGTTGTATATGTTATACAATTAAAAATTGAAGTAAGATATTTATCTAAAATTTTTTTCCTTATACATGCTATACAGTTTGAAAAAAATACAGTAAAGAACGTTTATCATGTGTTAGGTATTTGTCACTTGTGCTAACAGTTCCATCGGAAAAAACTATTGGAAAAATTGGAGTAAGATAGTTATCTGAAATTTTTTTCGTTGCATATGCTATGTAGTTTGAAAAAAAACACAGTAAAAAACATTTATCATGTGTCCGATATTTCTCACTTGTACTAACAGTTTCTTTGGAAAAAAATCATTGGAAAATTGGAGTCAGTTATGTCAGTTACGTAATATGCCTCTATCCAATGGATTAGAAAACTGTAGTTTCTTTTGAATTTTATCAGGAATATGACAAGCGTGCTTTCGCAAAACTTTTTGAAAAAACTTTGAAAAACACGACAAACTATTGATTAGTTTTTAGGAACTTGGTCAGTACGTTAAATGTTTTGTAGTTAATTTAGGTGCTGAGTATCAAACTTGATTTCTTAAAATCAGGACCCGTGTTTTGCAAAACAAAAAGCAGTGAAAAGAAATTAACGATCACTCTCATTCGACATGCGTATCTAACGAAGAGTGGGCGAGGTAAAGTTAGGATATTGTTTAATCAACAATTCAAAGATGAATATGGCGTACATTTTTGCATGTTGATGTAATGTTTGCAGTAAATTTCATTAATGTCAGTTGAACGAAACATTCCATCAATTGCAGAATTAGTACTATAAACATTTACTCATGCACCGCGTGATGTGCACATAAATTACACCGGATAGCTACTTATCTATCCAGCTGTTTTGAGAAAAAATTTGTAAATATTCATTCAATATTATTTATATATGTATATAAATACAGCAAATATTAATAATGGTCTATCTTTAATGCCAAAATATTTAGCTGTCTTAAAGTCTTAGGATGAAGAGATTTGGTTTGTTTGACAGCATGCACTCTGATAGTGTTTTTTGATTAAGCATCTAAATTATCAAGAAGTTTAATTTGTTCTGATCTAATAAAAGCTTTAATAAAAATAAAACAACCCACATACCACCTGTTAGATCTCTGTAATGCTTGCTTTCAAATGTTTTTTGATAATATATATATATATATATATTTATCTGTTTAAATAAAAACGTTGCAAACTGACACTAAATACACTCCTATAACTAGTTATAGGGATAGTCTAGCAGTAATCTCACGCTCTCAGTAACGTTGAGGTTCTAAATTCAAATTTTATTTTTGGAAGTCTGGAAAGACAATCAGAAAAAAGATAAAAATACACTTCTATAATATACTTTGTATACGCATAGGTATATAACATATGGAAGGAAGACAACGACAATTATTTCTGCAAGCTCGTGCTGATGGACCCTTTCATAAATGGAGGAAAAGAAAAACAAAACAAAAGCCTAACCAAGATGTAAGCGTTTTAGACTAGTATAGATGCATAGAGATGCATGCATGTGTTGGAAAGGAAGATGACACCATACCAGAGACGTGCAAAGATACACATTTTCTGACAGACTATGAAAGGAGAGAGTAGGCAACATAATTATCAATATGTTAGATTTGTCTATATGAGGATGAGACATTGCAGATTGATTAAAATCTTGAATTTGAACGATCATAGCTATAAAGGTTTTCTGTTTCTTTGCATTATTTACTCAATGTGAAATTGATTGAGACCTTGCATATCTATATATATTTAATTTATATATAGATAAATATAATCAAATTATGACCAAGGTTTTCAAACTTGGTGTGAATAAGTCAAAGTTATATTACTTAATTAAGCAGAAAAACTCAATCAAATTATGGCTTTTTGGCCTTAAATCACGTAATAAATTTTACTGATATGATAAGGGATTGAGATGGTTAATTATGTTGATTAAGCTTCTCGAGTCAATCTATTTAATTAATTAATACACACATGCATGCGACCTAATTAAGTAAAAGCACTTTCCCTTAAAAGTGTTTATATACACATGCGACTTAAAAGCAATTTCTTAATCATTCTTCTTGTAAGAGAAGTAGAGAACCCATAACATGGAAAAAACATTTATACAGAGATATTTTTATATATATTCACTACTTTTGTTAGTTGATTGTCAATAGTTTTTCTCACTTCTGGTATTGTAGAAGGTGCTTTTTCGTAGCTATTTATTTATTCATTTTTCTTTAATGTTTGATTAAAATGGTGGTTAATTAATGTCTCTTGTTTCTTGTAGAAGCACCTCGTGCAAATGCTTTGTTAAGAAGCTCTACTGAGTATACAAACACTTGACATCAAGCACTGTTGATATGTCCTTATATATGATAAACTATAATTACATAAAATACATACTTCGAAATAAAACATGTTTTATACAAAAACAATATTCATTTTAAATTGCGTTTTCTAAAAATTGCAATTACCCAAAACACTACATAACAAAATGATGTTAGTTCAATTCTATGTTCCTCACATTTATACTTCAAAAGTTGTGAGTTCAAGTTATCTATCCCTCCCAAAACCCAAGTTTAATACAATAATTAAAACAAAAAATTATATTTATTTATTTATCTGTTCTAATCAAGTCACATATACAAATAAATATACAATATGTTCAAAAGTTTTGTGACATGATCACCAATGTAGTTATGATTCTCTTTACCGAATCCAAAATCTATAGAAAGAAGTGAAAATAAGTGTCTATGCATAATGATGATGACGATAATAATAATAATAATCAAACAGAGACTTTTTGGCCTTGCAATTAATATATTTCCTCTATAAATTCCTGACTATCACACAAGTTGAGTGGTACGGCAAACAAGTTGGGCTCTGTGGTGGGCAGTGAAGCATAGAAAAATCTCAATCGGTGTTTTGAAAATGTTTTCCAATCCATGATAACAAAAAAAATATTGCTCTTAACTTCAGTCGTACGGTATCATACTACGTCCCTTTCATTGGCTTAACCCCACAATCCAAATATTAATGAGTGAATGAATAAAGAAATAATATAGATTGTTTGTAAGCCTGCTCTATTCATAGATAAATACAAGAACTGAAATGATGAGCCATGAAATAATATTTTAGAAGAATAAATATAAATTTTTATTCACTTTCTAAAATTCAGTGTACAGCCTGATAAAAGAAACTAAGAGGACCTATAAATAAATGAACTAAAGGAGTTGGTCGAGTTACGTTTGTTGGTTGATCCTATGAGGCTTTTTTTTTTTTGGATTTTGTATATATTTTGATTTCATTTCAAATGATTTTATGTAATCCCAGCTGTATATATAATTTAGGCTAGTGTCAGCTTTGTAAATGGAAATAAAAAAATGAAGAAGACAAATAGAAGGCCTGTATTTATATTAGTTTCTGACTTCTTATTGATCACGATTAAAGAAAATTCAACTTATCAAACAATAAACAAACAAAACAACATTTAGATACTAAATATTAATTTGACGTCAAATAAATGGCATAAGATTTTTGGGCCATGTGGGATTCTAACCCTACTTATAGGATTCTCCATCTCGACCGATCTATTTTGTGATAGGAAACGAGACGGCAACATAGAAAACAAAAATTTAAAAGACATTATGAGAGTGTGACATCTCCAATGCTAGAAGAAAAGCTAACATAGTCGCAAGTGAATCGCCATGCTTTTGTGTTGTTGACATATATTTGTCTAACTACAATACTATATTATTCATTTAATTGGATAAGTATATATACGCCTATGCAAGCATTTCCATATTTATTATGTAAAATATCCACTATATTTGGTTTGTGATATATAGGCTATTGTATTTAGCATCCCTTCTAATCTTATTTATAACTTTCTTCTTTTTTTTTTTTTTTTTTTTTTTTGGACAAGATCTTATTGATAACTTCTCCTTGTGTGACTTTTGAAAATCATTTTAGTCAATGTATCATCTGCACTGCACGTTTATAAGAAAAAATGAGTAGAATTACTTGTTCATTTGAACCTAAATAAATATACATTTATGATTGATAATTGTTGAGGAAAATATAATATATTCATACAACAATACTAATCAAGTGCACATTTTACATATTTATTTATAACTCAAGTAGTTAATGTATTTTTCCTTTACATCTGAGATTGGAGTTCAAATCGTACCATAACATCTACTAGCATGCGTGGGGATTGAGTTTTATACTTTTATTGTCATAATGAAATTTTCCTAGTGCTACAAGATATTTTCTTATTACATAAGTGTTTAATCACAACATGTTTTAATAAATATTTGATCGTTAATGCCAGTAGAATTTTTATTACATTATAGTTATATTTAAAAAAAAAAAAAGAAAATTAAGTACACATTTTATACTATTAAGTTTTAATAAATTGTTGTCCTTCAAATTTTGGTCAAGTTGGATGTGTTGGCTCCACCTTCGTTTTAGTAAGGGGATTTCGAATCCCACCTCATTTCTAAGAAAATTAGGCCACGTTTGGCAACCAGAGCAAGCAATGGGTTTGAGAAAAAAAATTTTCCATCTTACCTTTACCCAAGTTTGGTGCAAAGAAGGATTGTGAAAAAAAGACTTTCTAGGCACACCAACCATCACTTTTCAAATCCCAAAAGGATGGGATTTGAAAACCCACTTAAAATGGTGGGTTTTCAAATCCATTCTTTTGGGATTTTTTATATTTATATTTATTTTCAAAAGTAAATTTAATTTTTATTTATATCTATATTAAATATATTTAAAGATAAATTTATTATATTTTATTGAAAAATCAATTTACACAAATATTATATAAATTTAGTTAAATTCAATCTAATCTCAGTTATATCAAGTACGGTATAGTATTAATTTAGTCTTATCCAATCATATCTTGTTTCATGTCATCCAATCTTATCCAATCTCGCACACCAAATGAGGTCTAAGTGTAAAGAGACCACTTACACAGGGGTTGTTTGTTTTTTTTTTTTTTTTCCTTGAAGACTAAACAAATTTAAATTTTACTAAAAACTAAATAGTGATTGAAACTTGAGCTTGAATGATATGTTTACTTTTATTTTTCAATATACTATTAACTTTATTGTTTTTTATAAATAAAATTTTCTTAAAACAATTCAATTGACATTTATGCCTTTTTTTAATTATTAGTATGCATAGTTTTAGTTAATATGATGTAACCAAACGAATGATTTAACAAGTTTTAAATCATTTTTATGTACATATTGATAGGATTTATTCATAATTAATTTATAATAAAAAAGTGATGTATAAATGGTTTTCACATTGTTTAAAGAAAAAAGAGTGTTGAAAAAAAGGTGTTGTAACATTAATAACTAAGAATAACATTTAAGTTAATTTCTTAAAAAAAAAAAAAAAAGAGGTTGGGGGAATTTTCTTTTGTTTATTATAAGTGTTAGCTTTAAGGTTTTAATTTTTTATTTTGATGGTAATAAATAATTGATGAAGTTTTAATGCATTTAATTTAGTTTTGTTTTAAATAAAGCTTGAAGCATAAATGAAGAAGGCAAATGCACCATGCAAGGTTCTAAACGGGAAGGTATAAATCTACATGCATGGAAAGGCAACACATCAAGCTTTTGGACATCAAGTGAGATTCTAAAGCTTGAAACAAAATAAGACTAGTTTTAGGTGTATGCCTAGCTCAAATCATGTAGGTTGGACCTTAAATTATGTTTATCATATAATCCTAAGTGTTTTTGGACCCCATCTAGATTGGTTGGAACTTAGAGTTTTTATTTATACATGAAAAACTAACCTAGAATGCATAATAGTTCATCAAAAATATAGTTGAAAGTTCTTGAACATATAGGGATAAACAATAATTTTTGTTAGGGGGTATGAATGCATAGAATCAAATGTTTCTA
This sequence comes from Nephelium lappaceum, assembly GCA_021234005.1. Taxonomy (NCBI): domain Eukaryota; kingdom Viridiplantae; phylum Streptophyta; class Magnoliopsida; order Sapindales; family Sapindaceae; genus Nephelium; species Nephelium lappaceum. The sequence continues at coordinate 14,967,185 of CM038011.1, read as the reverse complement.
GACCAAAACATCATTTACCAGTATTGTAACTATGATAAAATAGCTAATTGACAGTTTGCCTATAAATTTAATTATTTTGCCCCATTTTGAGACTTCGAAGAGCTTCCAAACTTTCTTATCATCTAAATGAAGCCTTCATATGATTTTTGTGCATATTTGAGTCATTTACACATCAAAGAGTCATAAGTATATACTTCAATCTTTTTGTTTAGTCTTTGAAAGAGAAGTTTTCTTGTACTTAATCTTTCACATATATATATATATATATATATATATATATTTTTTTTTAGTGTGGGGAATTACTTGGTAGAAATTGGTGTATGTTAGTGCACAAGTGAAAGTGCACAGGTATTAACATCTTATGACATTAAGACAACAAATTTAGTGTAGCAAAATTCATGGACTACTGATAATTAGTTGTTATAACATTTCAAGAAATATTACAATGGCTAAAGTGATGTTACAATAACTGATTCAGTGCTATAACAACTTTGGATGTTCAATAGTGTGCAGTAAAAGAGAAGAATTCTTGCTCTAATTTAATTCCGTGAATCAAGTAAGTTTCATAGATTTTTCTCAAGGGTAATTCCATATATATATATATATATATCTGAATATCTGATGAGTAAGTTTCTAATTCGTAAAACACACATTAGAAATACTTGTAAGTATACACAGTTCACAAGTAATACACTGAATAGTACAGTATCGTTGCCACAAAGATTGTCCAAGTTATGTTAAGTACTAAATTTAATCTTGACTACTCTTATCCAAACAATCAATATGATGAAAAATTAATTAATACAAATAAAACAAAATATTAGAAAACTATAATTAACCTAAAGTCACAACCATTAGAGATAAAGGTCTAGAGCTATAATTTCACCTTACAAATCCACTTAACCTATATTTCTACTGTTAATTATTTCATTCTTATCATGACCTTAATCGGGTAATTCTGTTGTATTTTTCAGCTTCTTTCGAACGGTCAAGTAAGTATGGTCAGATTAAATACCATACTATATTTATATGCGTGATGCTTATTACAAACTCATTACGAATAAATTACCCACACACGATCACACATAACACATAGATATATTTCTATCCAATATGTTATATGTCATTCTATCTAGGTCTAAATACAAGAATACATTTTTTAAGCACACTTAAAGTTACCAAATCTCTTAAACTAGTGATTAGTTAATTTAAGAACATTAAGATCAAAATGGAACAGAACTTAAATAATAAGAAGTCTATAACAACAATATACATAAGGTCAATTTTATGGTTTTAGGGCTACATCGTAACTTTAGATCTTTAGATCTAATTCATCATCAACATCTCACAACATAAATCACTCAAATAAATAACAAAAATTATCATCGTTCAATTAACAAAATTAAAACAAAGAGAAAATTCTTATTAAATTTGGCAAGTCTCCTTGTTTCCAAGATTGATTCAGTTCATCTAATGATGATTCCCAAATCTTCTTCCTCTCGCTTGCACCACGAATGGTTGATAATGATGTTAGTGATCTACTGAGACTACAAGAGTTGATGAAGGGTTGATGTGTAGCTACTTTGTCTCCTCTCCAAGGGTGTTTAACAACCTATTGTGAGGGCTATCTTTGTGTTGATTTTGTGGCTCGAAACCAACCTTCAAACTCCACGTCTAAGAATTGCAGAAACTGGGTTAACGCAGGACAAGAAACTACTACAGAACTGATACTGAATCGGCTTGATGGACTACCACAAAACCCTGCAGATTGTGTGACTTTTATTCTCCAAGTATAGCCCTCCACACTCACATACAAACCCTTTGTAAAGATGACCAAAAGCCAGCCAAGAGCTGCTAATAAATGGGTTCAAGGGGTTGCAAAAGTTTCTATAGAAAACTGCAGCAAGTTGTACCCAAAACTCCCTTTACACTTACGTTCAAGCTCTCCCCCTCTCCTCTCTCTTTTGGTTGTGTTGTGCAGCTGTTGGCTCTCCTATTTTGTATCTAAAGTTCTCTATTTATAGGAGATCAAATAGGGTTTGAGTTGCTGCATGAAAAGGTTATTGAACTAAACATGGATTTTTTTTTTATTGCTTTATTTATAACCACCCAGGATTGCCACTCACGTCCTGTAACCCAAGGTCGTTATACATAGTAGTCAAGGGTCACTACTTGCAATTGTGACTCGTAACTCGTGATTGCAAGTCACGATAGCTTGACTTTCAAGCACTAAATTGGGCATAATTTTATCTATAAAACCCTGATTTATGAACAGTCAACGACTATGAAAACCAGATATCTGAGACTTTAATTTGGTAGGTTATGGCTCATGTAACTTGAATTATGCACTTCATAAATGTCAAACAAAGTGATTTATCTTTCAGCCTAGAAATAAAAATCTACTAGTTCAACTCCGAATTGTCTTGAAACTTAAACTAGTAAGACTATTAGCCCTTTTATCTTGAATTTGTTTTGAAAATACTTCAATTTACTTGTCATAATCTTTTGTGACGTACCTACACAAAACACTAAGAAAACATCACAAACACCTATAATTTACTCAAGTATTTATCATAAAAGCTATGATTAAAAGCATAAAATCACGCCATATTTTAGCACTATTAAATACCCCCTAATCTAACATTTGCTTATCCTCGAGCAAATCCGACAAACAAGATAAAACTAGAAACACAAATAAACTACCTACATTTTACTAAGCCGCTTTCGTAGGCATAATCACGTAAATCTAATTCATGTCTCTCGTGTTTAGTGAATGTCATACTCAAAACACCATGACTTTAAGAAATACACATTCAAGTGCTAGGATTTAGTTCACTTCGATTCTGAGTCTCACAAGATCTCACTTTTGAAGTCACTCAAAACCTAGGCTTAAACACTCTTACAACACATGCAAGGTGGGAGTTATGCACGATAAAATCTCAAATTTTTACAACACATGTGAATAAGCAATCAAAAGACCACTCATATGAATTCAAATAACCTCATGGAAGGAATCAAATATCATTAACGTGTCAAACATTGCTTACTTCAACAAAATAGTCTAATTTCTCATGAAATCAAATAGGTATTGTCATTAGATTGTAACAGAGCGAACGAGTGAATGGCTAAAAGAAAGGATAAAGTAGTTTTCAAATGAACTTAGAATCACAACATTGAGCCCTCAAAGATTGATTAATTAGACACTGAACTTTTACAATGGGTTCACCTTCTTAAGCTTCTTCTTCTTTTTCCCCTTTTTTAACTACTTTTCAATTCACTTTCGATTTTTTTTTCTCATTCATTTAATTCATTTTCATCATTTTTTTTCTATGTTTTTTATGTTTGTGTTTACATAGTTGAAGTTTTTCAATCATAACATTTGTAAGCAGGCACAAGACTTTTTCCATTCACCTAACTTCACTTTATGAAATATATACTTTTATTCTCACCCCTACCTTTTTTTGCCTAAATCTTACATCTCAAATGTAAATCCAAACTTTAAAGGGCAAGACCAAATTATTTCGGGCTTGGACTTGGATTTTTACAAGTTAAAAATAAAAATATTTAGGTATTTTATGGTTTTTGGCTTCAAATTGGCAATTGGCGCACACACATACAGGTAGGGAAAAATGTTTTGGCATTTTACTAGTTTAAGTACTCAAAGCCTAGTATCACTTTCCAAAAGTCATCAAACTTTTCATTCAAAGTAAATGGGTTGTTGGATGCAAAACATCTTATTTTCTTCCAGTGCAAAACCTACATAGGTCAATCTATATAATTAAAAAGAAAACTAATAAATGAAGAGTTTAAGAAGAACAAAAGATTTTTTTTCTCAAAAACAACCGCTAATGGCTCAAATAACTTATATTGGAAATCTCTACTACATATCCAAACTACAATGTCAAGAATATGGACGTAAATGTGCATAAATGAGAAAGCATAAAACTTCAAAGCGTTCAAACAAAATCAGCTCATTGAAATTCACGTACTCATCATCATCAATCAAACATCCAATTCTCAACTTATGATATTCCATAATTTATGAAGAAAACTAAACTAACGTAAATATTTATAATCTAACATCTTAAAACAAAATAAACTAGGGACTCCCAAACCTGAATTCTACAGTATTATCAATGTAAAATGTAACAAAGGTGAAGCTTATAATGTAAGGCCCTAATTCAAGTGGACCCGAGAGATTAATTGAAATCTAGTTTATTATTATTAACTTGGTTCGGTTTAAGTTTTAAAAATAAATGGATATTTGGATAAATATTCACTTGAGGGATATTTTTAAAAGAAATAAAGAAAGTGGGCTACAAAAAGAAAAAGGCCATACAAGACAAATGAGACAAAAGATTGTGTTGGTTGAGGATGAATGAGAGGATAAGTTAGTGTGCTGTGTTTTTTTTTTAAGAGAAAGACAAATGTTATGCTTTTGCATGATGTAAGAGAAGAACAAAGAAGCAAAAACAAGAAAAGTCAAACTGATAAATAAGAAAAATAAATAAATCTATTGGATTAACATGACAAAGGCGGTGCAATTTTATGTAGGTATATATATACGTTGACATACAATAGAACAAATACAAAGAAAAGTTGGATGGGCAAGAAAAGGAGAAAAGAAGAAGAAAAAGAAAGAAAATAAGGAAGCTGAGAAAAGAAAAGAAAAAAGGGAGAAAAAAAAAAAAGGAGAAAAATTCAGGATACTTGAATGAAATATTTGGTTATCAGATTTATCCAGATAAGTAATTTTATTTTAATGAGATTTAGAATCCAGAAAATTAGTTTATTTTCAATAAATTCTAAATTAAGTTTTATGTGATTTTAAGGTGAATCCATGATTATGAGAAATCAGATAGGAACCTGTTTTAGACTTAGAAATAAGAAAATGAGTTATGTGAGTGGATAATTTTATTTTAAATTAAATTAATTGAATTATGTTTATTTATATTTCAATTTTTAGTCTTTATTGGAAAAAAAGTATTTGTTTAGTTAATTGATTTTATAGATTATCAATTATGTTTACGATTGAAATGAAAATTTATTACGAATTCATATTTATGTATATTTATCAGAAATCCTAGTAAGAATTTTATGTTTTCAGTTTAAGTTGTTATTAGAAAAATTTCAAAATATTTCAAATAATATGATTTTATATTTTAACGAAAAATGTCGATTTTCATTTTAAGAAAAATAGTTATCCAAAATTATATGGATATTCAGAAAAGTTTTGAGAACGAAATAAAAATATTTTCAGAACACTAAGGTTGTACCCTCCTCTTTAACGGTCAGATAGACTATACATATGTGAGTCCCATATTCGTCTAACACGTGTATGATAGATGTCGGGAATGTCATTGAGTTGTTGAGAGAGTCATTGCGTTGTCTAGAACGTGTGAGGTAGATGCTATCCCTCGTTTTGCATGTATGTTAAATATTTTCACCACTTATAACATATTTCTCTAGGTATTAGTTAGTGTAGATTTTCATATTACAAATATTATATTTTGAGTTGATTAGTGCAGAAAGAGATTTTCAGAAAATTAGATTTACAGAAAGAAATTTCCTAAAAAGTTTTACAGATTATAGATTTTTAGATTTTATATTATTAAAATTATAAAGATGATTATACAGAAGTTTTCAGTTTTACTATAAAATCATATTTAAATTCAGTTTTATTTTTTTAGATATAAGATTTATATTCAGTTTTATTTCCATATATGAATTTATATAAATCATTGAGAAGTATTGTTATTACATGAAATATGTTATGTTTTATTTAGAAATATTTTTAAAAAGTTTAAATCCATTCACTGGGCGTTAGTACTCACTCTTTTACGAAATCAAATTTTCAGGTATTCGTTACAGGTTCGTGCAGATTAGTGCATATTGTGAGAAAGACTACATAATGATGAACAGTTTACATTTATGTATATTATTTTTAATTAACCAGATTTCATAAATGTATTTCCAGATAATAGTTTTATAGATGAAATATCTTTTTCAGATATTTTGTGAATATTCTATTTATTCAGTATATGAATCCCACATGAGAAACACACAGATTTTTATTTGTTTAATTTATATTTTAATCAAATGATTATCAGAATTATGGTGATTATTTCAAAGGATTTTCAGTAAATCCAAATTTTAATCAGAAAGATCCTAGTTTTCACAGGATTCTCTCGGACTCGAGAAAAGAATCGGGATGGGTCATATCATAGAAACTCCCCTAGCACTTTTAAGTTTGGTGAAGTGATGATCTTGAAATAGTTTTGCTTCGCTTCTCAGGTACCCCTACAAAATACAATCAAAATAAAATCAAAAGACATAAATATAACTAAATAAAGACACACAAAACAAAAGGAAAAATTAAAATTGCTTGGGTTTTCTCCTAAGAAGCGCTCGATTAATAGTTATTAGCTTGACTCCTTCACTCCTTTTTCAACCTGGTTTTCATGAGTAAGGCTTTATACAGATGAATGGCCTTAATCTTCAATGCTTATATTTGCTTTAAGAGATTTTATCTCAAGCATTAAAAGTGCCTTTAGTTGGCGTGATGTAAGATGAACTTCCAAACACTTGTGCCTATTCCGCCATTTGAATCTCTTCTTGATATGTCTTCCTTTCTTATATGGATGAAACAGAAATTTTCACTTTCCACTGAAGAGCTCATAAGGGTTCCGTGGTAATTCTTTTGTCCACTTAACTTCTACCTTAATATTGTCCAAATCAACTTTGTAACCATCCTCCTCTAGTTGTGGCAATTTGCAAGGTTTGAGTTCCTCTAAAGTCAGCTTTTCCTCATGACCCTATTTGTAATTTCACAATATTGTTCATCCAACTCATTTTCAATGACTTCCCTTGGTCGATTGAGAATCCTGTCTACCAATTATCGAGTAATATTGGTAGGCTCAAACACCCCTAAACCCAATCTCTTAGATATAGACAGTGACGAAACATATGGTGTAATTCAGCTTGTAGTGGCTCCATGACTTCTTATTTTTGACTTGGGGTCTTCTTAATTTCATTTTCCTCTTTATCTTTGACCACCTCATCAATCATGATAGGTCTAAAAGCTATAATAATTTCGTCATCACTACAATTTAACTCTTCTCCAATGCTTTGGATGATCTAATGACACTGCTACTCTTCTTCCCTCTTGTTAGGCTACTATGGCATGCACTCATTATTTAATCTATCCAAACTTGTATAGCCTAATGGCATTGCATTGAAGCATGTTGTTCTTGAAGCATATTATCCACCCACTACTAGTGCTCATCCATCCTCTTTGTTTAGTACATGTTTATCTTCAATATTTCTTTCTCTTCTTGAGGAGACATATCTCACTACTGATGATAACCTTGAAATTTCTGAGGATTATAAGGTTACAAAAATTAGTCTTGAAAATCTGGTGTATACAATGGCCATATATGTGAACCTTGTCGTTGCTCTTCACTCCATTAGTAACTCGTTTGACCACTACACCCCGAGTTGTAGAAGTTTGGATTAAAATGATAGTATTGCTCATTAAAGTTAGACATATCATTATGCTTGATTGCCCAAACAACCATCATTTCATTAACTACCACTCCAATTATTGCATCTCCTAAATGGTCTTTAGAATGTGTTCACCTTTTACTCATAAATCGTGCACGCAGACTCTTGCCCAATGTTGATATTTGTTCAGATAATTTATCCACCATAACATCGACGAACTTCTTTTTTAATGCTCACACTTGCACAGTGATAGCATCTAGTTCATGCACTTTTGTTGCTGCTTTTCCCGTGCATAGAACTTTCAGTTGACCACCTATAGACCGTTCCCTCGCAACAAAAACAAAAACAAAAATAAATAAATAAAAATAAATGTTTGAAATAAGGAAGTCTCAACTAGTATTACTATTAACGCAACTTGGTACAATCCCTGACAACAATGCCAAAAACTTGATGGACTAATTTTTAATGCGTAAAACACATACTAGAAATATGTGCAACTGTACATAGTCCATAAGTTATGTTAAATACTAAGATTAAACTCGACTATCTTTATCCAAACTATCAATATGATGGAAAATTACGAAATATAAATAAAACAAAATATCAAAACACTATAATTCACCTAAAGTCACAACTAATGGAGATAAAGGTCCAGTTCTACAATTTCGCGTTATCAATCTACTCAATTTATATATCTACTGTTAATTATTTCATTTTCATCGTGAGCTTAAACTGATAATTTTAATGTGTGTACTAACCTCTTTCAAACATTCAAGCAAGTATATTCAGATTAAACACTCGACTATATTCTATGTCGGATGGTTAATACAAACTCATTACAAATAAATCACCCATAAATAATCACACACAACACATAGGTATATATCTATCCTACATGTTATATACCATTTTATTCATGTCTAAACACAAGAATACATGTTTCAAGTGCACTCAAGGTGACCAAATCTCTTAAACTAGTGATTAGTTAATTTAAAAACATTAAGATTAAAATAGAACAGAACTCAAATAATGAGAAATCAATAACAACAATATCTATAAGGTGAGTTTTATGGTTTTAAAGTTACATCGTAACCCTAGATTTTTAGATCCATATCATCATCAACAAATTACAACATAAATCACTCAAACAAATAACAAACATTATCATGATTTAATCAATAACATTAAAAGGGAGGAAAAATTCTCATTAAATCTAACAAGTCTCCTTGTTCCTAAGATTGACTCCGTTCATCCAATGATAATTCCCAAATCTTCTTCCTCTCATTTGCATCGTGAATGTTTGACAATGATGTTAGTGATCTATTGAGAGTTCAAGAGTTGATGAAGGGTTAATGTGCAACTGCTTGGTCTCCTCTCCAAGGGCAATTAACAACATGTCGTAAGGGTTGTCTTAGTGTTGATTTTATGCTCCAAAACTAGCCTTCAAACTTTAGTCCAAAGACGTATAGAAACTAGGATGACACATGACAAGAAACTACCATAGATATGGTGCTGAATCGACTTGATGGGCTGCTACAAAACTCTACAGATTCTATGGCTTTTGTTCTCTAGGTATAGCCTTTCACATATATGTATAAACCCTCTCTAAAGACTGCCAAAGGCTAGCCAACAGTTGCTAATAAACGGGTTTAAGGGGTTGCAAAAGTTTCTACAAAAAATTTCAACAAGTTACACCTAAAACTCCACTGTAAACATACGTTCAAGCTCTCCCCCTCTCCTTTCTCTCATGGTGGGGTTGTATGGCTATTAGCTCTCCTATTTCGTATCTAAAGTACTTTATTGATAAGAGATCAAATAAGGATTGAGTTGGTGCATGGACAAGTTGTTGAGCTAAAGTTAGAATCTTTTCTATGTACATATTACCACCTGCAATCGCCACTTACATCTCGCAACTCAAGGTTATGATACGCACTAGTTAGGGTCACTACTTGCGATCGCGACTCGCAACTCGTGATGGCAAGTCATGATAGCCTGACTTTCAAGCACTAAATCGGTTATAACTTTTTTTTTACAAAACTTCGATTCATGAACTGTCAACTGCTATGGAAACTAGACATTTAGGGCTTTAATTTGATAGGTTATGACTCATGTAACTAGAACTGTGTACTCTGTAAGAGCTCAAAAATGACAATCTATCTTTTAGCTAAAAAAAAAAAAAATCTGCCAATTCAACTTCGATTTGTCTTGAAACTTAAACTAGCAAGACTCTTAGTCGTTTCATCTTAAATTTGCCTTGAAAACTCTTCAATTTGCTTGTATTAACCTTCATGAATCACTTGCACAAAATTCTAGGAAAACATCACAAACACTCGTAGTTTACTTAAGTATTCATCACAAAAGCTAAAATTAAAAGCATGAAATCACGCAAAACTTTAGCGTGATCAATATTTTTTATTAATTGAAGTATTCTTTTATAAAAATATATTTCTTTTTGGGATAAAAGTAATTGAAAAATATTTTCGAATTGTATTTATATGGTAATTTTTTTTATATTTATTCTTTGACCAAATTAGAGATTTTATCTCTTGGATGAATCTTGTGATTTCTTTTAGAGATATCTTTTTTAAAGAATATAGAGTTTTCAATTTAGATAAAGATACTGTTTTGAGATATTCTTTTTAAGAAAATATTTAGAAATATCTCTTTTCTTCCTTTGCAAGTTTTTTATGTAAATCCAACATTTTAATTGCAGATTTGGTTTGACCAAATTGGTCTATTGTATCATGGATGAATCTAGACCTTGTTAAGTATATATTTGGTCAAGCTACTAAATATGAATGAAACTCTTATTTTATAGTTGAATTTTTTTGAGCTATTTTATTTCTAATAATTTTTTTATGCAAATTTTTTAAATATAAAGGATGGTTGCATCATAGCTTTGTAAAACCGAATCAAAATCATAGTTTAAGATTGGTTTACAGTAGGTTGATCAAAATAAAGTTTGTATATGCTAATACTCAGTTGTTACAATGCCTTCAGGAGATGTTACAACAATTGAAACGTTGTTATAATAAATTTGCCTGCAAGATAGTGCAGGATATAGAACACTTTTCATGATAGTTGAAACGTTGAAACGTTGTTATAACAATTTTGTTTGCAGGATAGTGCAGGATACAAAACACTTTTCATGATTTGTCTTGGTTTCGTGATTTATGAGATTTGATTGATAATAAGATTATTCTTGTGATTATTTGCCATGAAAAATATTTATTTTTATTATATATCTTTTAGGATTTATTAAGACATATTTTTGGAATAAAATAATAATTGATTTTATCCTTTTTGGCAATAATCCTTTTTGATTGAAGATATTCATTGCTTATTTTTGTGAATGGAAAAGATGCTCAGTTGATATATAGATGTAGCATGTATCAAAACTCCTTTTGGACTAGATTCGCTTGAGCAAATATCTTGAAAATAATGAGACATAGTCAAAGCTAAAAAATAAGATTTTTCTTACTATTTTTTAGCATATTTTATTTTTGGTTTTTATCACATTTTATCAACTGATTTTTATTTGTAATGGAACTGATTTTTTGTATAGGATTATTGTTGAACATATCTAATATAAATGCAGATCAATTCAGTCAAGAAAGACAAGTAAGCAGAATGGAAGGTGTGAGCTATCGAGAGAGTGTTTGTGTAAACCTTAGAGAGTTCGTTCTCTAAGTTGTATGTCAGAGTTATGAAGTGTGAGCTTAATAGGTCTAGTTTTTATTAGAAGCTTGTTGAGAGAACAAGTTATTAAGTCTTTGGAAGAAGTCAAGTTTGCAGCTCTTGAAGGGAGTCCAAGCAACGTGTGTTCTTCGGGAGGAAGAGCCGATTGGGTTTCGGGAGACAATAGATTCGAGGACGTTAAAAGGAGTTTAAGTAGCTGATAATCATTAAAGACAAGAGGATCTCACATAAACTTATTGGATGAACTTGTACATGCTTTGCATCAATGTTAAAAGAGAGTCTTAAGTTGAGTAAGTCAAGGTTTGGTTTTACTATTTTAAGGTTTATTAATAAGTTTATAACTCTGGGCATTGTCTCATGGATGTCAGGTAAAACTGAACCACGTTAAAAATATTGTTGTGTTTATTGTACTTTATTACTGCTTCTTCTGTGTTTCTATTGTTGCAACATTTAGTTGGCATGTTATGACATATTCCATTTTATTACAGCATCTAGTGAAGTGTTATAACAATTGTTAACTTGTTACAACAATCGCAAAAATTAAGTACTGCAAAGTGAACAAGATATTTCATTTGGCATTAAAGCAAGTCACTGGAAATCACTTAGTGAGATCTTTGGGAATTTTGACTTTGTTTACTTTGTAGCATGACAGCTTTATCATAAGTGCTTCAATTTCATGATCTTATTTGCTAGATGTATCTAATTATCTATATAGGAATACGAGAATGAGAGCATTCATCAAATTTGTTGATCAAAGAGCCTGAAAGACAATTTTGACAAGATGGACTCACCCAACTACAATAGATGCTTAGCAATTCCAAAATCTGAACTGTCATGGACAACAGAAGTAGATAGATTAGCAAATTAAAACAACAAGGCTTTATATGCTATTTTTAATGGAGTAGATATGAATCAATTCAAATTGATTTCAATTTGCATCACAACAAAGAAAGCATGAGATATCTTTCAGAATACTCATGAAGGAATTGATGATATGAAACATTCTAAATTGCAAATGCTTGCATCAAAATTTGAAAATTTGAAAATGCTTGAAAATAAGTGAGTTACTTGCTAATTTTTTTGCTAAACTGAGTGACATTTCTAACGAATGTTTTGCTTTAGGTGAATGAATTCCAAAAAGCAAATTGGTGCAGAAAATTCTGAGATCTCTCCTAACAAATTGCAAGCTAAGGTGATAGCAATCGAAGAATGTAAAAACATGGATGTGATAAGGATGGATGAACTGATGGGATCACTATAAGTTTTTTAATTAAATTTGAAAAAGTGGAAAAAGGAAAAATCTATTGCCTTGAAAGTAGCTTGTGAGGGAACAACAGATTCCGAATTGTCAGAACTTGATGAATATTTTGAATTAGCTTGACTAACCTAGGGAATTTTCACAAATGTATCAAGAAGATGAGAAAAATTCAAAAGCTTTTTCTAAATCTTTTAAAGGTAATAATTTTTCAAAAGCCATAGATACTAACAAGAAAAAGGGTGTTCAATGCAGGGAATGTGATAGCTATAGACATATACAAGCTTAATGTGCAAACAAGTTGAAAAAGAAGTCTAAGGTAATAAACACCATTTAGAGTGGTGAATAATCAAACAATAGCAGTGATGAAAAGTTAGTGAGACAGATTGCTTAACAGGACCCATCTTCATTCCTCTCTTGAGTCCTAGAGAATCCTATAAAAATTGACATATTTCTAAATGAAATTTGGAGTTTACCAAAAACATTTTATAAAAGTCATCATAAATCTCATGATTGCATTATGATATATATTGAATAACTCGAAAATCTATATGCTTTTCGTGTTGGATTCTTAGACTTAATATATAAAAAATTCATAAAATATCTGGAAAATATATTACATCTATAAAATGATTCTAGAAACACATTTATGAAATTTGGTTAATTAAAATAATACACACTAATGCAAAATGTTTATCACCATGTAACTTTTCTTACGATATACAATAATCTACATGAACCTGCAGTTGATAGGACCTATCTCGAATCCTCTCTCAAGTCTAGGAGAATCCCGTAAAAACTTTGATTTTTCATATTGAAATCTGGATTCATTGTAAATCCTTTTGAAAAAACATCGTGAATTTGATAGTTACTTTATAAATATAAATTGAACAAATAGAAAATCTATATGTTTGTTATGTTGGACTTATGTACTAAGTATATAAGATATTCATAAAATATCTAAAAAGATGTTTCAACTGTAAAATTATTTTGGAAACACATTTACAAAAGAGAGTTTTTAAGAAAAAGTCATTACAAAAAAAAAAAAAAAACGATTTTAACCCTTTTGTTATACAAATTTATTTCTAACCTCTTAAACAAACTAATTGCTCATTATACCCAAGTTACTCAAACTGCCCCTAAGTATTTTTTAATTTAAAATTTCCATTAAACCCTACTCGAAATTACTAAACTACCTTTATTCTTATTGTCTTTTCTCTTCCAAAAGATTTTCATCTCTTCCATTTTATCATCCATTAGAGGTTGTTTGTGGCACCCATTAATTAATCGTTGTTTCACTCCAAAAAACACACATTCAAGCTTCTTTGTCTCCAACAAGTCCTACATTCAAGTTTATCTTCAAGATTGAAGGTATGTGTTTGTTGTTGGTTGGTTTTCAAGTTTCTTTGTTGAAATTGTTTAGCTTTAAGTCGTAAGAGTGATTTTTGGTTGTGATTTAAGCCTATGTATTTGAGATCTGCAGAAAACAAAGAGAAAAAAATGAACCGCAGTTTTTTGCGGTTTACCAATTTTTATGAGTCAACATAAACCGATTCGGGTTATATTTACTCATATAACCAAAATCGGTTTATGTTTATCCACAAAACCCTAATTGTTTTATATTATATAAGATATATCGAATCAGTTTATGTTATCTAACAAAAATTGATTATGGTTAACCGGTCTCACACAACCTGATTTTTTTTTTCCTTTTATTGTGTTCTTGATCATATATGGTTATATTTAGTTAGATTTTTTATGAATTTGACAACATAAAATTAGATATTAATATGATTAGAGTATGAGGGGAGACTAATTTATTTTATTTTCTATTCAATTTTTATAAGAATGAGTGGAGTGACAATAATAGTAAAATGCAATGGAGAGTAGAATGAGAATAACTATATTGGGGGTGAGACATTCATGCTGGGGGTTCCCAAGAATGTCAATTTTTCTCGGTTGGTGGACTTTATTTACATAGTATCTGGCATTGATAGAAGAATATGAGGCGTCTATTTGCATTATTTACTCCAAGCTAGGGGAATGTTTGCAGTTAAGATACCTATCATTACCAATCTTAGTGTTCGGGGTGTGATTTCAGATAAAAAAGCTGATTATAGAGGAATTTATGTTGACAAAAATGTGAGAGATTCTGGAGGTATTAGCCCTACTATCCCTTTATTTGCCATTAACTCAACAGCAGACTTAGTACATGTGGAGACACTTACGGATAGAATTGTAAGTCTGACTATGGCTGAAGGTCAAAATTGTTTTGTTTCTGATAGTGGTAGTAATCAAGTTTCAGCTTCTGTTACAACATTTACATCCATAGAAAATCCAATGTGCGACATTGATTTTAACGGAAATGATCGTGATGATGAAGATTGGGACACAGATAATGATGGTGATGAGAAACACTGAACATGATGATGAGGAAATTAGAGCTGATAACATTAAAACTAGAAGTGATGTAGAGAACGCGGAGTATCCAGAAGTTAGATTTTCGGGTTCATAATTTGAAACAAACCTATCACAATCATACTGGATTGTTCCCGGTATAGATCAATGCGAAATTGAGGCTGCTTCAATAGCCATGTCTACTTTCATCCGACGTGATACATTATATAGAGGTGCATTTTTTGATAGTAAATATGAACTAAATGTAGACGTTGGAAAATGTGTTCTTAATTCTAGGTATCAACATAAAGTTAGACGTTCGTGTACGATTCGATATGAGGCCGGTTGCAAGGATTTGACCTGTAGCTTTCAGGTTCATGCAAGATGTAGAAAAGGTGGTTCGATATGATATGTGTACAAGTACGTGCCGAAACACACATGTTGTCAGGATGCCTTCGAGTCCCATAGGCAAAGTGTGAAGACTGTTGTCATAGCAACATTACATCAGAAAAAGATAGGGTTTGATAGTATTACACCTCAAGTTTTGATTGCAAAAATGTTAGAGTAGTATGGCGTGCAGATCATGAACACCAAAGCTTAGAGATCTTTACAATATGCAAAGAAGCTAGCATATGGGAAAGAAAATGAATCATTTCAACAGCTTCCTCGATACTTTCACATGTTGAAAGAAACAAACCCCAGTACAGTAACGACAATTGAGACGGATGAAAATCACCGATTCTTATATTCGTTCGTTGCACTTGGAGCTGCAATTAAGGGTTTTCAGTCTTACATTAAACCAGTTATTGCTGTTGATGTCACTCATTTGAAAGGTGAATATAAAGGGGTGATTTTTGTTGTTGCATCCAAAGATGGGGAGGAGATGATTTATCTTATTGCTTTTGGATTTGGTGAAGGAGAATCAGACAATTTATGGATTTAGTTTTTAAGTAGATTACGAGAGATTATCGATGGGACACAACATCTGCCATCAGATTTGATTATCGTATTTGATCGTCATAAAAGCATTGCGAATGCGATGGGAATCGTTTTTCTGAAGACCCACATGTGTTCTGTTTCTTCTACTTAAAGCAAAACTTGAAGAAACACTGTAGAAAACAAATAAATGTGATAGATATATTTTACCTTGCAGCATATTGTCATACAAGGGATGAATGTGATAGATATTTGGAACAAATTCGAAGGATATGTCCGAAAATGCATGAAAAATTGGTTAATATTGGAATGACAAAGTGGTCACGTGCATATTCTCCAAAAAGAAGATATAGCATGATAACTATTAACATTGCAGAGTCGCTCAACAAATGCATGATGAAAGCACGTCGGCTCCCAATAACAACTGCACATGAATATCTGAGACATATGTTACAGAAATGGTATAACGATAGACGTGTTCATTCCGAGGAACTCAGAACTTTGATTACCAGAACTATGGAGGATCATGTGAACTTGATGGCTAATGAATCGATGAGTGCCACGGTATTTGCCATTGAACAACCGATCAATTTCGGAGTCACACATAAACTAGGTTATGGGTTTGTTCAAACTATTGCATGGTCATGCAATTGTTGTCATTGAGACTTAGATTAGTTGTCATGCCATCATGCAATTGTTGTTGTCAGGTATCATAATTGTGCTTTATTATTTTTCGTTATTTAATATCATCTAGTAACACTTTGCCTTTGTCATGCATATCAAGTTCAATGGTGTTCACTATTATACTCATTGTCATAATTATTATAGCAAAGAATGACTCAAAGCTTAAGCACGTTCAATCAATCCTGCCCTTGGCCCAAAAGATTGGCATGTTCCCGCAGAAGTGAATAGTGTAATTGTACTAGCACTTGAAGTAAGACGACAAGCAGGCAGACCGAGAGAATTACAGATTCATTCAACTAGGGAAAGTCATCGTTAGAAAAGGTGTGGAAAATATGATGAAAGAGGATACAACCATCTTCGTTGCCCTAACCCTTCCATATCCACCATCGGAGGGAGGAGCATAGCTCCTGAAGATGTTAGAAGCAGTGCAGAAGCTACTAGAGAGGTTAGAACGAGCGTTGATGCTACTACTGGAGATATCGGGACCAGCGCAAACGCTACTAGAGAAGCTGGGTCGAGCACCATCCCTATTGGATGAGTCCGGAACTCCCGAAAATGCAGCCTTTGTGGTGCGATAGGGCACACCTGACGTCGATGTGATTAACAATTTCCTATTCCACCCTCAATAGATGATAAAAACAATGATAATCATGAAAATTTTGAATAAATAGAGATGATGTTTGTTTGATAACAGTACTTTATGACTTATCCTTGTAGACGAGCACTTGTTATTAGAATAATTTGCATGAAAACACTGAATACAATACATTATTATCATACCTATTAGATTGATTTGGTATAATGACAGAGTCTCTTTTTGTTTCCGTGGTAGTCGTAGTGGTGTATATTTATATAAATATTTAGTAATCCTTAATGCAGGTTGGGTTAGACTATGATAGTGAAAAAAAATAGGGGAGGTTCTCTTAAAAATTATATATATATATATATATGTAAATATGTATATATAATAAAATTTATAAAATTATTGGTTTTCAGATTGATAAAAAGATAAAATAAAAATAAATAAATAAATAATACAGAAAAAGAAAGACGATGTCGATTTTTGAACGAACACAAACACCGACATCGGTGTAAGTACATAAGTAAAAACCGATGACGCGTTATGTATAGATTGAAAAGCTTCAATCGATTTCGGGTTAAGTTCTCATACATAACCCGATATCGGTTTTTGAAGTAGAATATGAACCGACGTCGGTCTTAGTATAGTAAGAAAAACCGACGCCGGTTTTGAAAGGTCTAACAAAATTCTTCAGCAATTTTTTTTTTCCTTTGTTTTACTCATTACTATTGTTTTTTTCCCTTTTAACTTATCACCAACCGGTGTCATTTGTTCCATTAATTTAATTAAATAAGGAAAAATCTTTTTGAGCAAATTATCTGTTAATCACATTAGATTGTGAGGTGGCATATAGTGACTATGTATTCTTATTGGAGATACATTGCATCATGTTTGTTTGTGAGATGAAATTTATAGCTTTTGAGTCAATTTGTCCATTGAAAAAAAAAAATTATACATTATCTGTTGTTAATGAATCGTCGGCCTATGTTATGTTGTACAACCCGACATCGGGTTGTGAGTGCAATTGAACACCGATGTCGGTATTAAATGTATCACCAACACCGATCTTTTTATAATGTTAAAATCATGTTCTATCAATGTGGGAAGACCGACGTCGGGTTTCGTTGGTTCCTGTAGCCCGACGTCGGTCTGTGCTGTGTCATTAAACCCAATTTTTTTTTTGTGTTTTTGACAATTCTCATATTCCTTGTCTTTGTTTAAATTTATTCGATATTGGTGCCATTTACTTACTTTTTTTTGTGCCTAACATGCTTGATTTATAGATCTTATTTACGAGGTATAGTTGACTTAATTTTATAATGTAAAAAAATTCATTTTATTTTGTTTTATTTTGTGAAAAATTTAGCAGAGTTTCCTCTGTTTTTTCGTGAATCCATTAATTTAACCTACATAAAAACAGCACGTCGACTATTTCATTAGGAGACTCATTGTCTCTATCCATCTCCGTACTGTCACACAATGTTTTTGAAAATTTAAAATTCAATTAAGAAATGAATAAATAATAATATATCAACATATATCAATCACATATAACATTGTCGTCCTCATCTAATAGCTATTGTCCCCATTCATCTGCCCTATACCTTGGGGTGGAATACATATATATATCATGGGCTATCTGTGCCCGTATTTGACGTGCGCTTTCCTTATCTTGTTTAGACTTACATTCACCCTCCTTGGAGCATAAAAGGTCATAGATATACATTGCATAATATGCACCGCAACTAGTGCTATATTACAAACAGAACAAGCAAGATATTTTATTAAAAATATTCTTATTTAAATTTAGTCTAAATATATAACAAAGAAGTGACATTTATCTATCAGGTTGCTGAGGCACATCCTGTATATTGACATGCTCCACGTCCCATATTTTTTCCAGAGATGGCATTTCTGTGTTGGTCTTCTCATAGTAGCCAATTTCCCGTAATATTAATGGCATGAAGCGGACCAAAGGATCAATGCCATTTCTCCGATGTAAAAACTCTGTCTTTACCTGTGGATCATATATAACTATCTTTTGCTCTTTCAGGCACACTTTACAGACTATCCAATGGGTTTGATATAGGCTACACGGGAGCAACACCTACATTTTGAAGACGTTAGTGGTATAGTTCTAATTCGAATGATCAAATAGCAACTTTAAATCGTGGAACAATACTTACATTGTCAACAGACCACCAAGGGATTTTAGCTTCTTCTATACCACTAGTAGTCCTTATCTAGTGTGGGGGGATCTCTGCCGTAGCGGGATCAAACATCTTTCCTTTATTTATGTATTCCTTATTCATAACTACAGTCATATCTGTCTGCAAGAAAAAAAAATTAAAATGTTAAATTATTTACCACTTAAAAAAGATACATAAAAAATTGAGTAACTAAAATGTAGACACTCACAAACAAAGTCGATTCATGCACTGCGTATCTTTCATCATGCACCTTATCCCACCACTCATGTTCTTTGGTCCGCAGGCAGTGCAAATATCCGCCGATATGCTTTGAAGTCAACCAACAGTCTTCATTCTCGATGGCAAGAAACATATCGGGGGTGAATGACACCAGATAACCATCAATGTAGTGTCTAAAATAGGAAGTAAAAGGCATTAATATTATATTGGTAATTTTAAATATAAAAGTATAATCAAGATTTTTATCCATACCAGAGGTTCAAAGAAGAAGTTTTGTACTTTTTGTACACATTCTCCACCATATCCTCAACCACTGGCACAGTCTTCTACACCTACTCCTCTAGCACTTCTTTTTTTTTTTTTCTTTTTTGGGCATTTAGGATCTATGTATGGTGATAATAGAGATGTCGATGGTTTAGTCTTTCATTTTGCTCGTTCTACTTTGACTTTCCCCTATAATAATAAGAAAATCAAAATTTGTAATTACACATTAAATAATTACAAATTAAAATCTAACCTAAACACAAAATAAATTAAATTTACCTGATCACCATCATGCTGGGATGGTGGGTCATGATCGAGTGGTGGTTCCTCATAGGATAGTAGGATGTCAACCTCCCCTAGCAGCTGTGATACTAAGTTCTGCACCTCCATAACCTGCAGAAAATTAAAATTTGTAATCACACATTTTAATGGTATTAAAAACTAAACTAAAACACAAAATAAAAAAAAAAAAAAATTTACCTGATCACCATCATGCTGGGATGGTGGGTCATGATGGAGTGGTGGGTCCTCATGGGATAGTGAGACCTCGACCTCCCCCATCAGCTGTGATTTGTAATTAATGATATGAAAACCTAGCCTAAAACATAAAATAAGCACAAAATTTACCTGATCATTATCATGCTACGATAAGTCCCGATGGGGTGGTGATGGTTTTTTAGGTGATGAAGAGTGATGGACGTGCTCATCCCAGATAGAGCTCTCATCATCATCCGAGTCATCCTCGCCATCCGAAGGCTCACAAATTTTCAATATTTTCTCAATCCTACCTAACCTCTCATTTTGCTCCTGTTCTATCTTCAAAATAGACTCCAACAATGCCATAATCTTGGCTACCTTTGTCTGAGGCTCCTGCAAAAGTAATTAAATAATTATATAAATTAGATATAAATTAAATTGATACTTATATAATAATAGAATACAGTAACATAATCATATAAAATTCTCACTTGAAGCTAAGAAGGTCCAGGGGCCATACTGCGACCCCGTGGGATTGTCATGTCATCAGGCTCATCCTCTGCTTGCCTAAAGTCGTTTACTCCTTCTGTCCCTGGCTCTGACTATGTACCCTCTGAGTCGACTTGTGGGACTGGAATGTCATGATGTTGCTGCTCATCCTCCATCCTAGTCGACTCCCTCACACCCTCCTTCTTCTCTGAATGATCATCTTCATTTTCATCAACACCTCCTCCGTCGCCTACTTTATAGGCGTTATCGCTAACCAAATGCTCAGGGTTAAAGGACTTCCAATAATCATTTTCTCTCTCTACAACAGTGGGTTCAAGGGTATTACCCCCCCCCCCCCCCCCCCCCCTATTAACTGTACAAAAAAAAAAATTATACTTAATATTATTACAAACAAGAATAATCAACA
The DNA here is from genome assembly GCA_021234005.1 of Nephelium lappaceum. Lineage (NCBI taxonomy): Eukaryota > Viridiplantae > Streptophyta > Magnoliopsida > Sapindales > Sapindaceae > Nephelium > Nephelium lappaceum. Next base: position 14,946,045 of record CM038011.1, on the reverse strand, counting down.
AATGGAAATAAATGTAGGTTAGTTTAGAAACTTACACGAGGAAGCTCATTAAGCCAACTTATCTGCTTTATGCTATTATAGACCCAATTCACACACCTTGGCATCAACATATCGCCTCCTCTAACTCTCTTCCTTACCATTTTTTCCAACTATGGAAACATTTCGACTAACCACCATTATAATTTGCATAGGATTAGACAAAAAATTAATAAACATTTAGTTAGTATTTATATAAACATCAAACAATTTTCATTACTTGTAATGAAAGTATACCTGAAAATGCCCATATAAAGTCATACAAATTAATGTTACGTCCAATGATAAGCCAATCCTCATCAAGCGCTCGACGAAGGGACTCTAGAAGCCTACTGTAGCCAACTGTAGCCCAAGGGAATGAATTCCACACATCAACATCCTCTGTCAAGTCCCACAAATAATCATCCACCCTAGACTGATCATCATAGCCATAGAATAGACTGAAGGCGATAACTATATTAGCAAACTTTAAGATGCCCTCATCACCTATATTTTGTCCCCGTACCCTTAACATGTGCATAATTTCAGCCAATCTCGGGGAATTTCCTTCAAAACATCGCCACAGAAGACTATTCTCACTTTGTTGCTTCACTTTAAGAATATATAGATCGACATGCCCGAACTAGAGTCATGTTACTAATAAGAACTCTTGCTTTTCAAACCTATATGCCCTTCCCCCAATTTCGAACCACATCTCATCAGGGCATGAATCAAGATATACTAACTCTCTAGCAAGAATGACTAGCATCAGAGGAGTAACAAACAGCTGTTGACCGAACATTTTTATGAAATATGCAATTGAACTCTCCTTCTGAAACCTTTAAAGGAGATGTCTCTACGAAAGAAAGACATTTAAATAACCAATATGCTTGAAACTATTGTGTGAACTCCTCAATGTTCCGTTTGGAACATTCTGCACAGTGTGCATATAATTGAATTGTATCTGTAGAAAGGAAAAACAATAAACAGTTCATTAAATTTTTATAATTTGTTAATAAGTAAATCAAATTACACTAATTAAATTAATTAAAATAAACATAATATCATCAATTTAATAAAATGATAAATTCAATAATTAATTAAATAATTCATTTTAAATTCTTTATTTTCTAAATATTTATTAATTAATTAAATTAATTTTATTTAATTAGGAAAATCGGCCTATGTTGGTCCATTTAGACCGACGTTGGTTTAAGCTCGCAGACAAAGCAAATCGGCTTTTGTTTATACAAATAACTCGACATCAGGGTACATTGACCAACAAAAGCCGACATAGTACAAGTACGACTTTGTGTTCGATATGAACTGATGTCGATGTATGTGTACCAACAAAGCTCGATCACAAAAGTGATTGGCTTTTGTTTGTCAACATAATCTGAGTTGATATACATTGACCAACAAATGTCGATCGGCCTTTGTTTGGAATCTTGGCCCGATATTGGCTTCTATTTGTAAGCATACACCGACGTCAGTGAGAGTCTGCAAACAAAGGCTGATCAGCCTTTGTGTGTATGCATGTACCGACGTCGGGCTATGTTACCCAACAAAAGTCGATCCTTGTCGCACATTACGAACTCAGCCAAAACCTACAATTTCAATCCAAATCCAACCACATTCTAACCAAATATAACAAATCTCACCCTAATCATCAAATCCCAACATATAAAACACAAGTCAACTGTGCAAATCGCAAAAAGAAATCCAAACGTCACAAAATCAAGAACACCGGAGCATATAGGCGTACCTTCACCAATTGAGGTGGACGACAAGCTCACCGGTGGTCTACAACGGGTTGCTAATGGCTACGAAGATGTGAGAAGGCGACGACTATGCAAATCGGTCGTCGGCTTGCATGGTTCGATAGAGAGCGACTGATCTGACTTTGGCCCGATTTTTAATTTTATATATACAAGGGTAGTTTTGTAGTAATGCTATCTGTTTTTTGTTTTTGAATTTCTAAATGTAATGGCAGTTTCGTAATTTTGGGTTATGGGCAATTTCGGTATATTGGATATAGAATGCAAACTATTTGTTTGAGAGATTATAATAGAATTTTTTTAAAATGATGGGTACAAACATGTTTTTGATTTTTTGTTTGGTTAATTTTGGTATTTTTCACTTTAGGAAATCTGGTTAATTAAAAAATAATAGACACTGATGCAAAAATATTTCTACTTAAAAATATCATTAATGCACTTTGTCATCATCATGTAACCTTTCTCACAATATACAATAATTTATATAAACCTGCGGCAGATACCTGAAAAAATGAGTTTTATAAAAAAGTGAGCAGTAACGCTCAATAAGTGAATATAACTTTTCTAAAAATAATTATATTAAAACATAACATATTACTGGTAATAATAAGTAATTCTTATAGTATCTGAACAATAAAACTGAATAAAAATCTTATATTATAGTACAACTGTAAACTTCTGTATGAATAATTTTTAGGAGCGAGATTAGATGACATAAATTTTGACACAAGTTTTGACATAATTTTTCAACCATTGGATTGCAAAACAATGAATGATGTAGATTAGTTGTTAATTTTGAATTTGTACACCTCACCATATTTTATCTCTACTATTTATTCAAATAAAAAAATTATCAATTCAATTTTCATTTAATCTTTTCTCTTCATTTAGTTAACCAAATCATGCAAACAGTATATGAATTTGTAGCTCTCAACATGAATTTTCAAATAAGATCCATATTGCATATGTTTAAACAAACATACTGATTAAAAGAGCCAAAATAAAAAATTAATTAAAAAATAAATAAATAAAGGAAATAGAGAATAGAAAAGAACATAAATGAAGAGAGATAAATTGGTGTAGGTGCAATAATGTGGTGTAACACAACTCTCCAACAACTCTCATCTTTTCAAAAATAAAAATAAAAATAAATTTGTACCACTAATTGCTTTTCAATCCAATGGTTGAAAATTTGTATCAAAATTTGTATCTTCCGATCTTGCTTCTAATTTTTATATTTATAATAAAATATATTCTGAAAACTATTATCTATATTAAACTTCTCTAAAAACAATAAGAAATCGTTCTAAATCTAGTTTATAAAACATAAACTGGTTATCTGATTAAAACTTTTTTGAAATCTCTTTCAAATACTGCATAGGCTTCTTTGGGTTGATAACCATGCCTTAAACCTCCATTGGACTACTGTCCACTGACTTATAGCTCTTATACACATGTTGTCCCTAGTCTCATAATAAAACTATAAACATCTATAATTTGAAAATTTACACCAGTTAGTACCCGGAGAATCTAGTTATAAGTGGTAAAGATACTCAACATACACGCAAAGTGAGGGATAACATCTTGTCATATACGTGCTGGACGACTCTTTAAGACTTGGATACTTGAAACCTATCTAACCATTAGAAGGGAGGGGACAACCTTAGTTCTAACAAGTCTTAGGCTTCGAAAGAGGTCGATTGAGTTGGAAGAGCGATTGATTTAGCAATTTCTAGTCTTCAGCTGTTCTGAAAAATCTTTATTAACAAGAATTTAAAAAGGTAGAACAATCCCTCTCTTTAGTAGTGCAGCGTGGAGATCACCAGGGAAGTTCCCACTTGGAAATTTTGTAAATAGGATGCTTTGTGATGAAAACAAACATAACAATTAAAAATAGAAAGGATTTTGTTGGTTTGGGGTTGTATTTTATAACAGGAATAATAAGGTGAGGACAGCTTTAGTTGTGACGTTTAGATGTGCAGTTTCATCCGCGATGGGGAAACAAATGGTTGTTAGTGTGGGTTTACAGTTTGCTAAGTTAATAGGCATGCATGTCCAGCTAGTAGAAGTGAATGCCTGCAATGTGGTTGCAGCTATCCATTCGAGTAAGGAGTGGCGTTCTGAAGTTAGGATAGTGACAAGTGATATTAAAGCTCTTTTTAACAATGTCGGGGTTCAAACCTGTATTGTAGTTCCAAGAAATTCGAATTGCATGGCCCGCAACCTTGCTTCGTTGACTTTGCTTAATAGAATGCTGGAATGCAACATCTATGTATAATATTTTACCTATTTAGTTGTGCAGTTAGTCTTCTGTATAGGTGTGTTGATATCAGTTTCCATGTATAGTTGTTTGTGTAGCTGTACAACCTATGTTTTTGTAGTGTAATTGGTGTTAGTGGACAGTAGTAGGAGTTGTTGTGGTAGATTGGTTTTGTCTAGTTACTTTGACTCCAGCCATGATTTTGTTAGGAAATTGACAAAAATAAAAGTGGAGTCAATCTCACATCGAAAACAAAAGGGAAAAATAAAAGTGGAGCCAATCCCATATCTGAAACAAAATAAGGGAGAATGAGTTTTGAAGGCTATAAAATGAGCCTAAGTTTTTGGTTTCAAATTGCACCAGTCAAAGACACTTTAAGCATTGTTTTTTACTCTACTTAAATTCATTTCTTGTTCTTATTATTTTAGAGTATAAGAATGTGTGAGTTGATGTATACTTTAGAAAGTGTGGGTGTATTGGGGTCATGCGATATGAGAGAATACTCTATATGATTGTAACAATTTTTCACATAGTGAATTTCTTTCTAAGGGCCGTAATTTTTTCTCATGTTTTGAAATTTTCCACGTAAATTTTTGTATTGTGGTGATTGTTATTATTTTTTATTTTGTTTCTCTATTATTTTTGATATTATTACAGGAGACAAGTTTTTTTTAAAGAATGGGTTTTGGGAGGTGAATTTTCCCAACAAATGGTATCAGAGCCTGGTTGTTTGGTTGGTAAGATATTAGATGTTTTAGAAAATTCTTAGTATACTCTGTGGTTATAGTATTGTTTGATCTTCCACATTAGAAAAAAATTATTCTTGATTGCTGGAATAAGTGTGGTGGTGTGAAAGTGCATGTCTAGGAAAGGTTCTGACTAGGAAAGATTTGGTATTTAACTGTGTCAATTGTGACCGATCTCTCTTTCTTGGGAACTTACTTGGTGCATTGTTCACAAACTACGAGTGCACTATTTCAGTATACAGTTATGCCAAAGTTTTCAAGCCCTATGAGGTTTGATGTGAAGAAATTTGATGAAAAGATCAATTTCGGCTTGTGGTAAGTACAAGTCAAAGATGTGTTGATACAATCCGGGTTACACAAGGCATCAGAGAAGAAATCAAGCTCTGTTCTCAACGAAGATTCCAGCAAAGACAAAGATTCTAGCAAGCCTAGTATGAACAATGAAGATTTGGAAGATCTACATTTGAGAGCTGCAAGTGCAATTCGTTTGTGTTTGTCCAAGAATATTCTTGCAAACGTGCATGGAATATCAATAGCCAAGAAACTCTAAGAGAAACTTGAAGAGTTGTATCAAGCAAAAGGCATCCAAAGTGTTCTCAATGGTATTGTTTATAAATTGGGGGCTATTGGAGTTAAAATTGAAGATGAGGATAAAACATTACGGCTCATCTTGTCTCTTCCACCTTCCTATGAGCATATGAAACCTATTTTGATGTATGGGAAGGAGACTCTGAAATTTGTAAAAGTTGCCGATAAACTCCTTTCTGAGGAGAGAAGACTGAAAAGTGGAGATCACACTTCATTAGTAGACATAATGTTGGTAACTATAAATGGGAGCAACTAGAAGAAGAAGAACTCTAGGAAAAATATAATTTGCTAGAGGTGTGGACAATCTGGGCACATCAAGAAAAATTATCAAGATGGAGAGAGTTCAGCAAAAAGCTCCGAGGTAGAAGCTAACAATGTCTCCTTTATGGGAGAAGGTAATTTCCTTCGAAAAGTGAGAAGCACATTCTTATGGTATGTCTGCTTTGTCATGGAAGAGGATGTGTTGTTAGCAGATCCACAATTGCACATGGGCATTGGTTTGGCATTGATGCAAGGTGTGTCGTGGAATGTATGTTGATGGCTAATGAACTTCCGATAAAGCCAAATGTGGAAGTTGCACCATAAATTTTTTGCAGACTTTTCGATATGTACTAAAGTGAAATTCTTAGAATGTGGTAATTTTAAGTGAGTGTACTCTTTTATGGTGAAGTATGATAGTTCTCTGGGTTGAGAATTATGATTGTTAGTATAGATAATAATTGCACCGTAGTTGTAGTGAATGTTTTTTTTTTTATTTTGTCAAGGTGGAGTTTGTTAAGAAATTGGCAAAAATAAAAGTGGAGTCAATCCCACATCTGAAACAAAACAAGGGAAAATGGGTTTTGAATGTTATAAAATGAGCCTAAGGTTTTGATTTTAAATCGCCCCAGTCAAAGACACTTTAAGCATTATTTTTTATTCTACTTAAATTCATTTCTTGTTCTTATTATTTTAGAGTGTAGGAAGGTGTGAGTTGATGTATACTTTAAAGAGTGTGGGTATATTGGGGTCGTGAGATGTGAGAGAATAGTGTATGTGATTGTAATAATTTTTCACATAGTAAATTTCTTTCTGAGGACCATGATTTTTTCTTCTGTTTTGGAGTTTTCTACATAAATTTTTGTGTTGTGGTAATTATTATTATTTTCTATTTTATTTCTCTATTATTTCTGATATTTTTATAGGAGGCAGGTTTCTTTTAAAGAAGAGATTTTGGGAGGTGAGTTTTCCCAACATATTTTGGATAGATATTAATTGGTAAAATAGCAAAGCAACCATTTCTCAAAAAATATATGTGTATGTATATATATATATATATATATATTGTATAAATCTGTGTCTCTTTATTCAACCACCAAATTTGTCTTTCGACAAATTGAAAGAATCAATTTGATACTTCGCTTGGTCTTTTCAATTGTCCACCAACTTGGACATTTTGGCCCACTTGTCCATTTCAATGTCAAATTTTTCAAATCAAGGTTTTGCTTTGTTGTATGTGTTGTTTGACTGCCTCAACCCGCTCAATTCAAATAATATTTATACTCTTGATCAAAGCCCATTTGAATTGTACTTGCTTTGGCCCATTAACCACTTTTTTTTTAATTTTTATTTAACTTGGACTTCAATTAACTTTTTGAATCTATTTAGATTTGCACCTTACATCATAGATATGAAAGGAAAGTCCACAATCAGTCTAGCAAGAGTTGGTAAATCCATTTTTTCTTTAGTAACTTAATCAATGCTTTACAAGCCATGTCGCTAATATAAATATAAAAAAAAAAAAAAAAAAAGACTTAAATGGTCCTCACAATATAAATCTCTCTAATAGTAACATTCATGTCTAATTCAACCAAACGACATGGTCCTCCTCTATCATTTCACCAACAAACCCATGAGTAGTGCTATTTAAGTAAATTCACTCAAAAGTAAAAACAAAAAAGCTCTCATTTTGAATTGAATTGAACGCCACGCTCGCTATAATTGGAACAAAAATTCTCAAAGTCAACTCGTCCAACCCATGCGCTTTAATGGCGCGTGGAGGGTTTTTGACTTTCCAGTTCGGTAATATCCACTCAAAAACAGTTGAGACATAAAAGGTTATCGTTTGGAACCAGAATCTTCTCTCTCTCCCTCGCTCATGTTTTGTCTCTCAAACCGCTTAAGAAGCTCAGGTGAGCTAAAGCTATCACTTCTTACAACCTCAAAACTTTGTTAGATTTTATTGATATCAGCATTTCACACGTTGGAAATCAACTGGGTTGGTACTTTTTCCCTGTTTTAATTGGAAAAAATTGATCTTTGATTTCTTTTTTTTTGTTTTTATTTGGAAAAAAAATATACTTGTTCTAGGTACCCTTTTCTGTGAAGTGATATACAATATAGAGAAAATTGACTTTTTTGAATATTTAATAGGTTGATTGGGTGGAAATTTTAATCATTTTTAGCTAGGTGTGTTAGTGGAGTGAATTAGTGCATGTGAATTGCTGCAATCAAGTTAAAGTGTAAGTGAAGATTTTACTTTGAATGATTTTTGTGCAACTCATTCTTATGGACCCAATTGCTTTTTATATAAAATTAATTATGTTATTATGTCCAATTAATGTGGAATCACTCAAAATCTTGCTTAAGATTGTGACGGATTGATTAGTTGTTAGGCCAAAATTAAATAAATTTGCAGCTCTAATATCAACACCGACGATATAGATGTTACGTTTGAGCTCTGAATTTAGTCTAATCTAGAAAAAAACATTGGAAAGCCAGTGTTTTGTTTGCTAAATGTTAGAGATATCCAGCAAGTTTGTCTTTCATTGTGTGCTAATACGTGTTAGTGTTATCTAGGTCTAGGTTGCACCAATGTGATAACGCCTATTATTTCCTCCTGACATGTTTGATCTTCTCTTTCTGTAGATTGCCATGACTTCATTGGTTTTAGGTGTTGAAGTTAGTGAGATTATTTAATAATATGATCAAGCGGTATTGTTCGAAGCTGAACATTTGTTTTATATATCTTGACAATTAGGTACTCTTAGTCCGTATTGAGAAATTTTAGCAAGATGAGTCCTTGTGGTTTTGTTGCTGAAGTTATAGGCATTTCTCCTAGTACAACGGAGAAGGATGTTCGTGAGTTCTTTTCCTGCTGCGGCGAACTTGAGCATGTTGAAATCGTCAGGTAGTATTTTATGTTTTAAGTTTGTCGTTACTAAATACGAATTCACTTTCTCAAATTCATCTCTATAATATTAGTTTGGTTGTAATCATGTATTGTCCATTTCGAAATCATGAATGATATAGCCATGATTTCCTGAAATTTGATAGTTCTGCATTTAAATTAAGTGAATCACACAATTTTTCAATCGGTTGGCTTTCCTGTTTATTAAGCTGCCAGCTCAGATATTGAGTGTGTATGTGTGTGATGGTGATGGAATTACTCCCAATTAACGAGTCTGGTTAATAGAGTTAATATTTTGCTAAATCACAGATCTGGTGATTGTGGTAGCACTGCATACGTGACATTTAAAGATGCTTATGCTCTGGAAACTGCTGTTTTGCTCAGTGTAAGTTGCGATTAACACATTGATGACATCTTTTTAGTAGCAATTGAAACAAATTTGAACCATTTCCTTGGCTACCTGTTTGATGTTAATCATTTGCTCTCTAAATTTAGGATAACATTTTTGTTTGGTATTCACAAAAATGATTCATACGTCAAATTCTTTAATTGTGATATTACCAAAATTTTCAATACTGGATTATTTTAACCGTCAAATATGATGCCAAGTGAGTCTGCTTTTGCATCGATAGTTATCTGATTATTGACTTAGGTGTGACCATGAGGATACTTCATAGAAGTTCATTGTGTTGTATGCCTGCTAAATGTTAAGTACTTCTCCACATCTTCGAAGAATGCCCTGACCTTGAAGATAGAGTAATGGTGAGGTTCAAAAGATTTTGGTTTAAGAAGTTGAATATGATAGCATATATACCTCTATGAAATTGTTCAGTTGTTATTGCATCTCAGTTTAACTAACTGTCTCTGTAGATAAGGTATCAGAACACAGATAAACAGTTAGCAGACGCATTTTAGATAGATGTATCTCTTTTTAATGGTATCAAACACCGAGTAGAATGATTTAAGTGTGACTTGTAATGACACTACCTCCCTAGTTTATGTTACCTATAGCATTTGATTTGTTTATTTCTTTATGTGCATCGGATGTTCTAGGGGGCTACAATTGTAGATCAACCGGTATGCATATTACGCTCGGGTTCATTTCCTGATGAATCTTACCCTTGGAATAGTCCATCAAACTTCGACGAAAACACTGGCTCAACGGTATGTTTCAATTTCATTACCGTGAGTTGATTGCTTGGTTCATTACCCCATAAGTCTCTTTATCTCATGCATTTCATTATCGGCAGACTTTAGCAGCAAAACCCTCTGTACATCATTCTGAAATTTCTAGTTCTGGTTCAAAGAATTCAAAATTGTGGCTGATCAGATTGATCTTGTAATATGGTGGCATTTTGTTCTAATTCTTGGATTATTCAATGATATTCTGAATAAGCAATGCAGCAACAATTATGTTGTAATTAAATTTTGGGTGTCAAATTTTGATTATTCTATCTAGCTAATATGTTTATCAAATTAGCAGACTAGTTATACGGACAAGTTTGCGTCGACCCCTGGAGAAGCGGTAACAGTTGCTCAGGAGGCTGTCAAGACAATGCTAGCTAAGGGATATGTTTTAAGCAAAGATGCTTTAGTCAAGGCCAAAGCTCTTGATGAGTCCTATGGACTTTCAGCCCATGCAGCAGCCAAGGTTGCTGAGCTTGGCAACAAAATCGGGCTGACTGATAAGATTAATGCTGGCATAAAAGCTGTAAAATCCATGGATGAGCAGTACCATGTTGCAGAGATTACTAAATCTGCTGCATCAGTTACAGGGAATGCTGCCGTAACTGCGGCAACCTTCACAGGGAGAACAGCAGTAGCAGCTGGTAATGCATTTGTCAATAGCACCTACTTTGCCAAGGGAGCTCTTTGGGTTTCCGGAGTTTTAGAACGTGCAGCTAAAGCCGCTGCTGATTTGGGTACTAACCATCCTAGTAAATAAATGTAAATTTCTAGTTGATACAAACATTTTGAAGTTCTTTTGTTGCTCAATCGAGTGAATAAATAGTCAAATAAATTTTCCTCTGTTGAATATATCGGCCTAGTTTAAGAGTTGTTTGGTGGCCTAGAATTGAAGTGCTAGTTTTTAAGTGTCCACCAAGGGAACGACCCTAGATCTATTGCACATACAACTGTCTAATGTGGTGTGATGACAGATAAATTTCATTCAGTCTAGTAATGTCACAGGTTCGGATTGCCTCCACCATGAGAGTATCTCATATATATATATATATATATATATATATAAGCTACATAAACCAAAAAGAGAATAAACATTGGCTTATTGATGAGTTGCTAAAAATATGATTTATTGATTAATTGTATAGGATCACCGTTTAGCTTGTGTTACAGATGACTTGACTCCTTTCCATTTTCAGTTTCTTTCGCTCCTGCAATTACGCTATCCATGTCTGAAACATTCATGGAATTCCAGGTCTTTCAAAAGGCATTTCCTGAGCAGGTCATTCATTCGTTTTATTATCTATATAGGAATGTTACATGTGAACATAGACCTCAGTTAAATTCCTGAGAATCTGAACGAAAAATGACCCTTTCTAGCTGGTCCTGCATCAAACTATCCTCCAAAGTCAATTGAATGTGTGGCATGGCTTGTCTCACGAGGCCAAGCTAGTTTGACTCTCCTTTGGCAACTCTTAATTAACATCCTAGAATTTTCAGCGAGCAACATGAACTTTCAACATCACTTAACATTTCTACTTGTTTATGAAAAGTTTTCTTGTGTTTACACCTGCAATAGATATTCTTTCTATGAGTGGATGTTGTTATCTTTCACATTTAATAGTTTTATTGCATGGAGTTGCTTGACAGCTAATTCCTGATTTTCTTGATAGTCTTTTGTGCAACCACCACTGCCGCATCCAACCTTTTTTAGTTGTCTTTACACTGCAACTGTGAAAATTTACCTACATCCACTTGTACACCTAAGTTTACAATGTCACCACATCTATGACTGCAAAATCCTAAAATGTGGTTTGCTATATTTTTCAAAGCATGATTGTCTAACAAGTCTAGCATTATGGGCCTCTCACTTATTTTTTTCTGATTTGGCTTTACAAGAAGACAAGCAGAACCATATTTAAGTGTTGATCTATCTAACTTAATATGTGGTGGTTAATTTAAAGTGGTGGTGGGGGGGGTCCTTGTACTAAAAGTTCTTGCGACATCTATGTTTCTAGTTGTTGCTGTTTACCCTCAAAATAATGTAATTGTTTTGTAAAGCATTTATGGCACATGTACCTGATATGAAGGCCTTTGTGTCACTACTTGAATCTCCATATATTTTCTAGGCTTCCTAATTATCCTCTACCAATGACCCACTAACCAACCAAACTTAACATGACTTGATTAGATGCCTATGTGTTTCTTGACTGTTGTGATTTTCTGGGCTCAGGCCTTTTTTCGTGAATATCTCTACATTGATGGAAATTTGAAGTTGAAAATTAGCAGGAAAAGAAAAAAGTGGTGCCTACATTTTTGGCACATATTTTTTGGCATTTATTCATGTGTCCTCTAGCTTCACCTCCTTTTGTTAATTGTCATGGCTTGATTATCAAATTCGCATCTAGCATCTTAAATTAATTTAAAGTCGAAAATTATGCGTTGCTCTGTACATAATCTCAAATCTTAGTTTCCTATACTACAAAGTAATAATATGTTCATACATCACTCTCGAAATATTTCTTCATAAAATCGAGTCACTTTTTTTAAGGGAATATCGATTCATGTTATTATATCGTATGTGTGTCAACTTGAGCACAACCTATTTAATCAATCATATCAAATATCACTGTAATTATGTATACAAGTCATATCCGTTAAACTTTGTATCAAATGGTATTACAGTCCGACTCAATTCTCTCTATAATTTAGTACATTTAGAAAATCTTAGACCTATAGTTGACTCTTCCATGTCTGATCATTACGAACAATATTAATCTGTATATGGTATATTATGCAATCCAATCCAAGTTAATTAAATATCTTAAAACTCACAACCCTAGTCAACACTAATGAGGGTTGAATCTTCATATGTTCAAGTTCAAGAATAAAGACTTAATTTGGATGGTTGAATCTTCATATATTCAACTTCAAGAATGAAGACTTAGTTTGGATGGCAATGGTGGTGGTGGTGGAGAAGCAATTTTTCTTGGAATTGAAAGTGAGGCAAAGAATAATATCTAATTTGCCGTCTCTTAAAGGTGACCAAAATGTATACATATAATTAATAAATGGCAGTGTTGGATGGAAGGTTAGGTTATGTAGCTTTCAAAAGGAAATGGTCTTTGAGGGTTGAAACATGTTAAGAAGCAAAGAAGGCAACCGCTAACAACTGCTTTGCAATTTCTTGTACACTTGTTTCTAGTCCAAAGTGACTGGATTGACCATGTCCTTCTGTAATTTTTATAAATTTATAGCCACCAGCCATAGCTGGACCCTATTATGTTTTACACCTAACTTGCTTGCTTGTTCAATTATTTGGAGGATTTATTTATTATTCAAGTAGAACAGCTCGAGAAATTAGAAAATTCTAATAAGAAAATTAGTCGGTGTCTGTCTCACCACCACCAAAATGATTGAATTGAACCACTCTCTCTTTTTAATTAAACAACAATTATATCCAACTTTTTTCAAAATAAATTAATTAGATATCCAATTCATTATTTGTTAATTAATTAATTAGTCAATCAATTAATGTCTCTCTTCTTTGGCCAATTTGCACTTAGAGAGAGTGTTGGGATTGGTGGGATGGGTGCACAATTGCATTTAGAATTTTTGAATCAAATTTTGTTCCTTTAAGGAAGACATTAATCTTTTAATGATGTAAAAAAATTTAGAACGAAATATTACAAATAACTAAATAGATTTTACTAACTTATTAATTGGATAATGTTACTTATTAATAACAACCTTTATACTGATCATAAGAGTGATTGTTAAAAAATATTCAGAATAACCTTGCTGATTAAATATATGATAATAAAAAAAATTAAAAAAAAAAAAAAAAACTGATTTAAATCAAATATAATCCAATCTAGCACCTATCATAAGAAGTTGATTGAATTGTTAATAGGAAAGGGAGCTTCTGTAGAGCTTATTGGCACAAAGTTGCGGAAAACTTTGAGTAGAAACCACCCTCATAGTGATGATTACCATGTCTCTGTTGTCATGTGCTACAAACTCATTGCTAGACAATCATGGCACATACACAAAATAATAAAAATTGAACAAACAAACATGCATGTATGATTTTTTGCAGGAATGATAAGAAGAAATTAAATAAAGACCACTATAAGATCTTTTAATGTGTATTCTAACTTTTCCAGGAAAGGAAAAAACAGTGTACAAGCTCTCTTCTTGTTAGCTTTTGAAACTTGGTGATCATGATTATGATGATAGTTTTTTACAGCCAACAAGACACATGATTAAAACACATTCAATTCTTCCCCTTCAAACTCTTTCACTGTACAACCAAAAAAGAAACTAAAAAATCACAAGAACAAGAATTGAAAAATGTGGTTGTGGTATGTTGTATGGTAATGGCTTATTTGATTGACAAAACTAATAGCAACAAATGGGGCATCTAATTAGTCCATTTTCATTGCAAGCAGGACATCTTTGGAAACCATACTCACTTTCTTCACATTCTTGCCATTCTTCATCAGCATCATCTTCTTCTTCATAGTATATTTTGCAACTCCCTGAGCATGTGTCACAAGGCACAAACCTCATGTCCCCACAAGCCTCACAAGCTCCTCCATTGCCTCCTCCTCCATCATCCACCATTTCGCAATGTCCCACAACCTTTTCGAGCTCTCCTTCCTCGTGCATTCGACGTATCTCCTCAGCTCCGCCAATGTACTTCTTCCCAACAAACACCTTTGGTAGTAGTCCGCCCTTGTTGAATCCATCTCCCAATAGCTCTCTTAGCTCGTCCTTGAACCCCGAATGCATCGAAACATCTCTCTCATCTATCCGAAGGCCTAGCCCTTTGAAGATCACTCTCACATTGCAACAATCCTCATATGTCTTCCTCACTCCTCTCAAACTAGTGAAGTACACCACTACCTTTTCCTTACCAAACTTCTTGTGATCATCCAAAACCACCCCATTAGACTTCTTCTTCCCATCAATTGTATCCATTTCCTGTCGCTTGTCACAATCTAATGGCCGCAGGTGAAAAGGGTGCCCTGGTGATAGCTCCTCAAATGATTTCTTAAAACTTGAGATAACATCAGGATCAAATTCTGACACAAAGGACTTATAAACAGACTCATTTTCATCTTCCTCCATTTTTTGCCAAACCGTGCCATTTTCACTTAATCTAGACATTTGCCGATCAAAAACGGAAGCATGATTCGAATTCTCATTCCTGACAACATCAAAAGAGAAGCTTCGATAGTGGTTAGGTGATCTATGTGGACTAACATCCTCAAGACCTGCCATCAGCTCCCATGTGTTGATAGTCTCAGGCTCACCAGGAGGAGTCCTGATTGGTGTCTGGGGGACAACTTTTGGGATCTTCCGTTGGATCATATTAGACCATAGTTTTGCCTCCACCAACTCAATGTCGAACTCCTTGCTGCCTTCGTCTTCCTTGTCATCAACAACACCATAGCAATCATGATCCTCCTGATCAGCAACAGCAACAGGACCACCATTGGTGTTCTCAACATGGATGTCCTTGTTGGTCTGAGGGGTTTGTTGAGACATGAAGTCCAGCTTGAGAGAGCCAAGAGTGGTGGATTGGAGGGCCACGACATGGTAGCTATCGCCTTTTGCTTGTGGTGGGTGGTGGACATGCATTGAATGGCTTCTTGGAACTCGCGAGCACGGGCTTTGGCAGTGCCGGCACCGCTTCTGCTTAGAGCTCGCACAACCCATTATTACAAGAACAAAAATGAAACCAAAGATTGAAACCAACAAAACAAGCAAACACACACAACACAATCAATTTGTTTTGTTTTGTTTTGGAAAGCAGTGAATGAAAAATTTAAAAGCAGAGGACTTTATTTGATGTGAATTTGGTTGATATATTAAAAGGACTGGATTTGATTGGTTTTGTTGAGAGGATTCAAAGATGGATCAAAACGCAAGGATTTTTTTTATATTTTTGTTTTAAATTAGACCATTAAATGTACAAAACGTTCAATCGACAACACGCCAGATGTGTAGAATTAATGTCTAACCAAATCCTCCCAAACCCATCAAGAAAAATCGCAAATTCACAAACCCAGAAAAGAAAAATGACAGACTTAAACTTTCCCGAGAAAATCTTCCAAACAACCTACAACCACCACCAATGAAATGATTTTGCAGAAAAAAGTGAAAGAGAGAGAATTCTAGAACAGAGAAAACAAAAAAGTGGGAATTCAAAGTCAAGGAAAAAGAACTTAGAAGAATTTGTAAAAGCCAAGCCAAGCCAACGCCTTCACTGATCCCACCATTTATATTACTCTTTTTTTCCCTTTTTTAATTCTCTCCAATATCTCTGTTAAAAATAAAAAATTAAAAAAAAAAGAAAAAAAAAGAAAAAAAAAAAAGAACAGAGGATTTTGTTTTTACAAAAACAGAGGAGGTTGGAGAAGAGAGTCTCCTCTCAAATGGCAAGATTTGTAAATATATTTTTGTTTTGATTTTTTGGCGATAAAAGAAAAAAAATAATAAAAAAAAGAAAATAATAATAAAAAAAGAAATTCCGGTGAATTGCGTGAATCAATGCTTGAATGTCGTCCATTTTTGTTTTGTTTTAGTTTTTTGCTTTTTTTTTTTTTAATATTTAAATAAATTTTTGGATAGAATGTTGCATATCCTGTTTGTTAGTGCCAATTAGGTGCCGTCGTCTTTATGGAGTTTTTTATGAGGATGAGGGGTTTTGATCGTTGGATGGTATAGGTGAGATCAGGTTTGAATCTCATTTTACTCCCAACACATGCCATATTCTTTCATGAAGCATACTTTTACTCATAATGCAAATGGTTAATGTATTTTCTTTGGTATGCTTGGTTAGGGTTCGGGTTTCATCATATACAACTACTGACATGTGTTGGGAGTAAACTGATCTTATCATGAGAGTAAGAATCTCTCAATTATGGATATATTTTTGTGTCACACATATAATACTTAATTATATCTAATCGCTGCCAAACTTTTGACAATTTATATCAGTAGATATTCAATTACCTTATAATTACATAAAAAATGAAAAAAAAAATTATTCTCCCAATAAAAGGAATTTTCATCTTTTGGTAATATGAAATGTTACAAATTATAGTTGATATAGAAACTTTTGTGCACAAGATCACATCTGAATATTTTTAAGGGAAAATGGTGTTTTCCTCTAATTAATTTGAATTAATACTCAAAATATCATTTTTTTACTTAAAAAAATAGGAATTTTGAGTATTAATTCAAACTATAAGGGGACAAATGAGATTAACTCTACTTTTAAACTATTATACTAAAAAATGGTGATTTTACACGCCACAAAGTTAAGGTTCAAGTCTCACCTTGATCCTAAAACATAAAGATTGATAGTTTTCTCTAAGGCTACGTTTGGCATGTGAGATTGGAAAAAAATGGATTAAAGTGAATTAGAATGGAATTATTAGATTGAGTTGAAAAATTACTGTCATATGTTTGGTCAAGCTTGGGATTGGATTAAAATTTTACCATATTATGTTTGGTATAGGTTGAGATTGGATTGTGATAAAATTAATTTAAATATTTTATAATATACTTAAAATTAATTTAAAAAACTTTCTTTAAAAAATTTGAAAAAAAAAAGTTGGAGATGGAATGCTCATTTCCAAGCCCATCAAATCCCACTATTTTGATTAGGAATGAGCATTTTTATAAGAGAATGATTTAAGCGAGTTTGGAATTGGGTTTGAAATCTCACTCATTACTTTTCAGATATAAGATTTGAAAGTTTAAGATATTTTAAATTTTAAAGTCACATCAAATCTCATATTCCAAATATAGTTTGAATTTAATATCTCTCTCCTACGGTTAAAAAAAAAAAACATTTTATTTGTATAAAATGTTGCGTGATTGTTGTATATAAAAAATATATATATATATTTGTATATAAAATATATATATATGTTATGTGATTGTGTGAGACTAATTAATGATGTTAATGTTTTAAAAAAACAAATAAAAAATTAATGATGTTAGCACCAGTCACTTTCCAAGGCCCGTGGCAGAGATGAAAGAGAATTTAGGTGGCGTGGGGCTTTATTTGATTGGCTCGTTCTCCTCACGCTCGAATGAGGAGCGTGGAAACAGATTATCAATTGTTAATTCACCGAACAGAAGTAAATTCCAGGTTAAGACAAAACCTTTTTTTTTTTTTTTTTTTTTGAAAAAGACAACCTAATTTTAATGACTGAAGAGCAAATATTAAATAACTTTATTAACATTAATAACAATTAAATTTATCGGACATAATTTAATTGCACCAACAAAAACTAAATTTGCTTAAACAGTCTCGTGAATTTTCAGTTTGCAAACTTTATGCTTTGTTTTGGTTTTAATCTACTAGTTTTTAGTTGGACAAATTATTGTGTGAGTTTGATTTGTCATTTGAAATTAAAAAAGACAATAAAAAGTTATAAAATCTTCCTAAATCAAATGTAAATTATAAATAAATTTATAATAATTATTATTTTTTTGCAAGTTGAGACAGGCTCAAGAATTAATCGAAACCAAATGATATTTGACCTTATAGCGTAACCTAAAGAACGACTCCCAATGGTAGAAAGCAATCCGCACAAGATAGGTCACGATCCACACATTTTGAATGGTGAGAGAAAACTTGCTTTTTATTCGGGTGAAAGTTCAAATTCGTGCCATGAAGGCACCAAAGTCAATTGGCCCACCACCTAGGCCACTTACCAAACTCTCATAATGAATTTAAATTTGTAACATGCATTTATGACTTTAACATTAAACTATCATTAATATATTGTAATATACCTTAATCCAAAAGTTGAAGAGTATGGTTTAAAAAATGAATAATGTTATACTATCCAAAAATTTATCTAAATTTATTATTTAAATGATCTGGTAAGCATATATATAATTACTGCATTATCAATACATTATCTCAAAATTAATATAGTAACTATAAATCAACTTGTTTTATTATTTGGGCAAAATTTTGAATATATTTTTAGGAAATATAACATTATTCTTAAAAAAAAATATTACAGCGAATAGATGATTTATTAGAGTCTATATTAAGTTAATTTGACCCCATAAAGTATATTCTAATTTACTATCAAATGTATATTTATTTTAGGATAAATTGCATTTTCATTCATATGCTTTGAAAAAGTGACAAATTTTTAACTACGTATTAAAAACATATCAAATCTTTCCTAAAGTTTCCAAAATACATCAAATTAGTTATTCTTGTTAATCAACCGACAATTAGACTAGATGGAAAGATGAAAAAGACTGATTTACCCCTCATTTTAGTTACAATACCTAAAATAACCATTTCACCTCTAATGAAACTAAAAACATTACAATTTTAACTTTTTTCAAAATTAATAAAATAAGGAGAACTTTAGATCTCCACCATCCATCAAGTTGAGATGGATGGTGGAGATTCAATTAAACATACAAAAAATAATAATAATAACAAAAATAAAATGAAACCTAACAAAAAAAAAAAAAACTAATCTTCATCACCATTTATTGATGGACGGTGGATGTTTTTTAAAATTTTCAAAATCAAACCCAAAAATAAAACGAGTTTAAAAATATGAAAATATATATACACACACACACACTTCAACCCCCACATCTTTCATCTTCAACCTATAACCAATATCAATCTTCATCTTCAATCAAACAAAAAGCACCCACAAATTCACAAAATCATCCATCAACACTTCAAAGCCAAAATCAATTCAAAACCAAGATAATCTCAAGGGGGAAAAAACCCACAACTCAAAAAAGGGAAAAAAAAAAATTTGAAAACCAAATGTCATTTGGTTTCAAAACCCAAATTTGATCTGGGTTTTAAAACTAAACTATCGAAAGACCCAGATGGAGTTACTTTGACGATTGAAGAATCGATAAATACTGAATTTGAAATAAATCATCAAAAACTCAAAGTATAACAATAATATTTAAAATGTTCATATATGCGCATAAAAAAATATTCAATGTAAAAAACCAATTGAAAAAAAAAAAATTAAAGCACGCAAAATATTAAAAATACTTACTAGTTAAAAACAGTCTTCAAAGTTTTTTGTTGAAACAAATATGTAGAATTAAAGTTAGAGTGTTCATATGTTAAAGAAATTTGTATTCTTGGTTTTTTTAAGGGTATAATGATATTAACAAAATTTTAATTCTTTTTTAAAAAAAGCTCAAAAAAATTTATTTTGAAAAACTTAAAATTAGAACTTCTTCTCGTAGATGTATTTCAATTTTTTTAATTATCCAAAAAGCTCTACTAAAATGACAATCAAATAACATCAAAAAAATTAGAAAACACTTAATGCTTAAAAAAAATACTTTTGACTGATAAATAAGTTGTATTAAATGCGCCCTAACAAGATCCATATCTTTATCTAGATTTTTATATCTTTATGTGTATCTTGGTTAGTTATTAACATTCTTTTTTTTATTAGTTATTAATATTCTTTTCTTTACCAATTTGCTAATATCACTAAATTTTAGAAATATGTTATTAATGTACAATTCGTTCTTAGAAGTGATTAAAGACAATTAGCATTCAATGTAGTTACCTAACAATTTTTGCAACCCATGGAACCCCACCTAAAATAAATATGACTTTAACACATTAGTTAAATTAGTTCCAAATGTGTGGCTATGAAAACTATATATTTTATTCATAAAACAATAATTTCAATGGCCAATTGTTAGTAGAAAAGCACCATAATGTAAAAAGGGTTTCAAGTAGTTGAGTACATAATTCCTATACATGATTGCAATTCATATGCTAAAGTCACTTTTCTACGAACTTTTTAGTCACCATGAACACCAAAAGGTACAAAAAGTTTAAACGCATCTTTAAGGGCAACGAATGACGTTTAAGTGAATGAATTAAAGATTAGGTACATTGACAAGAAGTAATCATATTCAACATTCTCAACCAAAAAAAAAAAAAAGGCAATCATATTCAACAAAGAACATTTAGTTTAATAATAAATAATTACCCGTTTTTAATAAATAACAATTGGTACATCCATATAATTTTGTTGTACTATTAAACTATCTTGATCTATGATTTTGCCTTTTTGTTGGTGAATCTAGACATAACAAGTAATTTTTCCTTTTCTTACTTTATAGACAATTAATTAAGAGTCACCAACCATGTAATAAATGTTTTAGGTACTGGAATGGCTGTTAACTTAGTCGATCCAAGGCCCCATTTGCTATTACTTTTGAGAAATTAAAATATGATTATTTAATAACTATGTTATAAAATGATGTTCGATAAAATTTCTAAAATTAATTATTTAATAATATAAGTAGATTTGGTTGTAGTTATAAGAAGTAGACGTGTATTGCTTTTTTCCGCTATGAGATTTTCTGAATCTTTTTAATGATCAAATCATCCTGATTAATTTTAATATAAAGATAATTATATCTTAACCTTAATTAAATAGAATATATTTATACAAAATAAAAACATTTTACTTTTATATCTATTTTAAATATTTAAAAAATTCATAAAATTTAACAAAAAATTTACTAAATCTATCTTTACTTTTGATGATTATAACCATTGTAACGGCAAAATTTATCAAATAGTAATCTGATTAACTTGTCAACAAATTACTCTTCAATACTATTAACAACGATAGTTTTAAAAGTTAAAAGTAATATCAAAATGATACTTAAAATAAAATGTAACTATAAATTTATTAAAGGAAGTTGTACTTAGTAATCTTTGTTCAAATTAGAAATATAATATCAAACCAGTTGGTTGGGATTCAGAAATATCAAATTATTCCAAAAGAAATGAATAGTTTAGCCCATAACCTTGCCTCTTTGATCCTCTCTTTCAATAGAGAGGAGTTCTGGCATGGCTATTGCCCTCTACCTTGTTAGTTTTCTGCTTTCTTATTTCGGTTGTCTGGGTTAGTATGTTTCAAACAAATATATATTCAACCAGTTAAATTTGTCAATATTAAACAAAAAAGGGTAATTTGTAGGAGAGAGGCGATTCCCGACTTTGGTTACGTTGGAAGTGAAAGTAATAAATATAAAAATAAAATAAAAATAAAGGTGATTTGATCACTTGACAGTTTCAAATTAAGACAATTTTTTTTTTTCAAAAAATGTCGTGTTTCACGGGTGATTTTATCTCAATTGGAGGACAGCCTTGATGGTTAACAATATAAAACAGCAGGATAAAATTTGATCTTGAAAAGTTTGGATTTTCTGTTTCCTTGAATCGAACAGGTCAAAATTACATTTGGATGTCGTTGTAAAGAAATAAAATACATTTGAAAAAATAACTTTCATTAGGTTTGAATATTGGATTTAGTTCTTTTGCGATGCTAATTTAAATTGTCAACCAGTTGAAGATGATACACTACTTTTAAACAGTAAGCTATGCACCAAAAAATTAACTTAAAAATCGACCAAAATAATATGTCGAGTCAGTTGCCTTTAGATAAAATTAATGAATAATTCTATTGAATTCAAAATAATTAACCTAAATGATGAGTTAGGAAAGAACATAATAAAGGAAAATCATTTATCTTTTCATTTGGATTAACTTTTAGACTATTTTTTTCTTGGGGGTCTATCATTGCCAAAAATTCATAAAAGGCCGGGAAAGGCTTCATTTACAACATGTGATGATTTTTGGATTTTCTATCGGGTTTAACTATCTTACTTAACTACTAATTTTACCCATAAATTATGGTTCTTGAATTGACTTTAATAATTATCCTTATAATCAATCAGAGGACTACAATTTAAGAATAAGATTAGTGGTTGGGTAAGATAATTAAACCTTTAACTAAATGTTATTCATTTTTAAAATAGTGAAAGTGAAAAGAACAAAGGAAATTGATGTCAACCATTGAATTATTTGTTGAGATCAGTATAAATATTAGCTCCATAGTGAATCTTAATTCACAAATATTAACAGGGATGACATATATATTATGAGTAATGTTAGGTTTTTCAAATGATTCATCTTAATTTATATCTAAATGATGAATTTGGATTCTGAGCTTACTGTTTTTCTAACCTATCCTAATAACATGACACAACAACATTACAATAAATAAAAGGTGGAGATGTGGACATTTCTAATTTTTACTTTTATAACAACTAATCACATACTTTAAAAAGATAAAAAAAAAAATGTCAGCTCAGAAAATAATTTAAATTTATAAATAATATGACATATGAGTTGTCAATACAATGTAAATCATGAGATAATGTGATAATTAATATTACATTGAAAACTTATATATCATATCATTTAGAAGTAATACTATGTTTCTCAATTTTTTGGTCCAAATGATATGACATATGAATTGCATCTTATAAATCATGAGATGATATGATAATTAATATGATGTTAACGAGTCATATACTATAGTCGTTGGAAGAAAAAGAGAGGACTTTCATTAATGGTACTCTCATAATAAATTGAAAATAACAGAACAAGTTCACAACCAGAGTGGGCATCTAAGCAAGTCTATCGCTGTATTTAAGAAAAGAAAGACAGTTGAACCAATTTAATAACTAATAGTCTGATACTTTCTCACAATAAATTCCGATCATATACAAGACCTACATTGTTGAAGCCTTAAGACTTTTTCCTACAACAAGTCATTATCTTTATCATCATAGAAAGTTCATTATATTCCAAACTATACACATATGGTAACATGATCCATAGATTTGAGAGGAAACAAATATGTTATATGATGTGCAACTATCGTACACCTCAAACAAATAATAAGTTAGTCATACCCTAAAACCTGGGCACATGAATAAATTATTAAAATTAAAAAGGGAGTAGGTAATCTAGAAATTCTTACCATTTTTTTTTCCTAAAGCTTCCTAAGTATATCACTCACCTACATTTACAATATCTAAAATCCACAAATAATATCCATCACAAATGAATACTCCATCTCTCCACATAATATTTATTAGATATTTCGAAGACGGTTTTCGGGTATGAATGTTCATGAAAATCCAAATGAAGCCACCAAACATCTAAACCGAAAACCGTCGAGTACAAATGTTCATGAAAAACCAAATCAAACCACCAAACAACTAACCCAAAAACTGCCGGGTAAAAAAAAAAAAAAAAAAAAACAGATTAAACCGCCAAACATCTGACCTAAAAATTGCCAGGTACAAATGTTTGTGAGAAGTTGAATTTAACCGTCAAACATTCAATTCGCAAAACGGCTAGATGCGAATATTTGCAAATACTCAAGGCACAAGTTTAATCTAACCACCAAGCACAAGGCTTGCAAAAACCATTAGACCCAAAGACATTTTTAACCATCCTTTTACTTCTATAATAAACCTTTACTTCGAAAATCAACCAACCCAAAACATGCACTGTATGGGTGAGATTAATCTCATAAGAAAACTTAATTGATTTTGCTCTCCCAAAAAAATACCGATTCTACAGAAGAAATCGCTCTTTAGTGCATTTACTTGAAGATGTTCCAAAACCGTGGTGCTATAGGTAATGAAAATTCAACACACTGCTGTCATTTTTGAAAATTCATTGTGGTTCGCACAAAGCTCCAATTTGAGTGAAACTAGTGTCAAATGAAAGCTTTTAAAGTGTAAACTCTAGGAAAAAATACCAAGGATTCAAGAATGACAACCGCTTGATATAGTTTGAAGAAAATCGACAAGACCGTCACGGCTAACAAGAAAATTTCAGCAGCTTTGGATTAACTTCCAAAATTCACTAAAAAACATACACAAAACCATGTGTTTTGAAACCAATTGGAAATGAAAGCTTGATATGTCTAAATTGAGATGGAGGAAAGAAATCTTGAAAATAATCCATCAATTAGTATAGTTTGGCAAAAACGTGTAGAGCTGTCAGCATGACGGTGAAGATTTCAACAGCCGCCTTTGACTAATTTCAAAAATTCACAAAGAAATCACACGCAAGGCCATGTGTGTGAAACCAGTTGAAAATGAAAGCTTTATGAGTGTAGAACCTAATACAAAAACAACCAATCTAAAATCATTTGCCAAAAAGTTACAGTTTCACAAAAATCCCACTGGAGTCAAAATTTTCCATTGGTATTTCACTATCTCAATCCCTTCCTTCACAACCATTTAACAACACTATCCACAAACATTATGTTCACAACCCAATCAAGTCTTGCCAACATGAAAATACTCTAGCTACCACTTAAGAATAAAAGAGAAAATCAATAAAACTCACACTTACCATCAAGTAATTAACAAGCACAAATAACATCTCTAATAAAGTGGATGCATCATCTATCGACACTCCCTTTTAACACAAATCAAAATAAGCATTCAATATTATTTCAACCATAGCAACAAACAAGAGTCACACCCGAAGGAAAAAAAAAAACATGAGGTAGAAAACCCTTATCTTTAGGAAACCAAAAGCCCGTTCTTGGCACCACCCCACCCCCCCTTCACTTTCTCCATTGTAGTGGCTAAAATCCCTAGGCTCATAAAGCGATGGCCCGTTAACTCAGTTGATCCAATCCAAGCCTAGGAGTTCAAATTCTTATTTTGATTTATTCTCAATCAGAAAAAGAGATCTTCTGTAGTGAATGGACTTTAGTATTTCAAATTCATACGCACAAGTAATCTTATTTTGGGCAATAAATTAAGGGATAAATCCCTCAATTCTCGTCCCCTAGATTTTCTCCTAGGGTTTTTGTCATCATCCTCTATAAAAAGAGGATCATAGATGTTTGCGGGGGACAATCACGGTAGGATACACTAGCACACATACTCTCTCTTTAGCTCACTAGCCTCCTCTGTTTTCTATGATTGCAAACATAAGAAAATTTTTTTCCATGAAAAATATTTATTTTCATTATATATCTTTTAGGATTTA
Organism: Nephelium lappaceum; assembly: GCA_021234005.1. NCBI lineage: Eukaryota > Viridiplantae > Streptophyta > Magnoliopsida > Sapindales > Sapindaceae > Nephelium > Nephelium lappaceum. The sequence continues at coordinate 14,920,376 of CM038011.1, read as the reverse complement.
TTAAGATATATTTTTGAAATAAAATAATCTTTGCCTTTATCCTTTTTGGCAATAATCCTTTTTATTGAAGAAATTCTTTGCTTATTTTTGTGATTGGAAAAATGGTAGGCTAATATACAGGTTTAGCATGAAACAAGACACCTTTTGGACTGGATTCAGTTGAGCAAATATTTTAGAAAGGGCAAATTACTCACAACCTACCTGCAAATTTGATATTCATAATCGCGTATAACTTTTTGATTTTTTTATAACGTCCTCCCCTGACTAACGGATTGACTGAATTTGACCGTTAAATGATCCATTTGACCGTTTAAAATGTGTTAAAAGACGAAATTACCCTTGAAAAGATTGATTTCGCAACCAAATGAAATTACCAATATACCCTTGAAAAGATTGATTTCGCAACCAAATGAAATTATCAATATACCCTTGAAATCATCTTCAACCAAAATCATTTTAATCTTAGAAAATCTTTACTGAAAATCATCTTCAATCTCACCTCCCTCTCATCTTCAACCAAAATCATCATCAATCCAGCAAAATCATCAACATCAATCACCAACCCAAATTTATCATCATCAATTAATTAACGTTCGTTCTGGGTTTGAAGGATTCGATCCCAGTTTTGGTTGGGTTCGAATCCTTTGAACCCAGACTGGGTTCGAATGGCTCAAACCCAAGCTGGGTTCGAACGGTTCGAACCCAGATTGAACGATCTGGGATCTGGGTTCGAACGAACCAAGATCGAACGATCTAGGTTCGTTCGAACCCAGATCGTCGGGTTCGTTCCAACCCAAATCGAACGATCTGGGTTCGAACGAACCCGACGATCGAACCAGATGGAACGAACCTGACGATCTGGGTTCGAACGAACCCAGATCGTTCGAACGAACCAGACGAGTTCGAACCCAGATCGAACGTTCGAACTCAGATCGTTCGATCTGGGTTAGATTAGAAGAAGAAGAAGAAAAAGAGAGAAGAGAGAGACAGTGACCGGTTAGAAGAAGAAGATAATGAAGAAGAAGAGAGAGAGGAGAGAGACGAACCATAGTGACGAAGAAGATGAAGAATAGAGAGAGAAATGAGAGATGGATATGAATATTGATTTTTGTGTTTTTATTTTAAATCATTTTTTAAATTTATTTTTTTTCTCAAATTAATCTCCACCATCCATCTTTAGATGGATGGTGGAGATTTAATTAAAAAATATTTTAATTTTTTTAATTTTTACTTTTTTTTTTAAATTAATCTCTATCGTCCATTTTCAAATGGACGGTAGAGATCTGATTAAATTTATTTAAAATTTTAAATTATTTTAAAAGAAAATTAAAAAAATAAATTCATTAAGGGGTAATTTCGTCTTTTAATATTTATTACACAGTTAACCATATTCCGTAATGGTCAAACCAGTCAATCCGTTAGTCAGGGGAGGACATTGTAAAAAAATTAAAAAGTTATATACGCCTGTAAATATTAAATTTACAAGTAGGTTGTGGGTAATTTCCCCATTTTAGAAATAAAGAGGTATGGTCAAAGATGAAAAATATGATCTATCTCAATATTTTTTAGCTAATTGTATTTCTGATTTTTAGAAGATATTATCTTTTGATTATTATCTTCTCATTTTTATCTTTTTTATAGATGATTTTTTTTATATTTCCTTTCATAAGATAATTGTTGCACATTTCTTGAATAAATGCATATCAGTACGTTGAAAAAAAACAAGCAAGCAGAATGCAAAGTGTGATCTATAGAAAGAGTGCTCGTATAAACCTTAGAGAGTTTGTTCTCTAAGTTATATGTGAAACTTAAGAACTGTGAGCTTACTATACCTGGTTTTTATTAAAAGCTTGTTGGGAAAACAAGTTATTACGTCTTCGGAAGAAGACAAGTTTGCAATTCTTGAAGAGATTTCAAGAAGCGTGAGTTCTTTGGGAGAAAGAACGTATTCGTCTTTAGAATGAGGTGATTTATCAAGTCTTGAAGGAAGTTCGAGTAACGTGTATTCTTCAGAAGGAAGAACTAATTGGCTTTTAGGAGAAAACAAAATTGAAGCTATTGAAGAAAGTTCAAGTAGCTGAAGATCATTGAAGGCAAAAGGAGCATGATGAAGCTTGATTGATGAATGAAAACATGTCTTGCATTAACTTTAGGAGAGAGACTTAGGTTAAGTAAATTAAGAATAGGTTATACCTTGTTTAGATTCATTAATAAGTTGATCACTCTGGGCAAAGCCTCATGAATCTAGTGTAAAACCGAACCATGTTAAAAAAATCATTGTGTTCATTTTACTTTATTATTGCTCCTCTGTTTATACTGTTGTGACATGTGGTTTGCATATTATGGCATGTTCCACTCTGTTACAACATTCCGTCAAGTGTCATAACATTTGTTAGCTTGTTACAATAGTTGCAAAAATTAGGTATTGCACAGTAAACAAGTTATTTCAGTATATATATGTATATATATAAACCTGGTTTACAATTAGTTCAATGGCTCTTGTACTGATTCTATGCCAAACGAAGCCTTATTTACATTGTCACCCTACTTCCTTATCCTACGGATCCACGATCCTATGGACATTTTACGGATACTCGCTCTTATGGACATCCTATAGGTGCTTGATCTTATGACCACCACAGTCTATCAAGTGGCTCGACAGCCCTTTATCGATCGAATGACCGCTTCCATGCTCAAAAACCTTTCTTGAGAAACGCATTCCATTAACACAACTCTATCCTTGGATCACCATCAGTGCATCTAACGCCTTCATCAACCTACTCTTTATTGGCTTAAATTTTGACCGTAGATTAACATCTACTGTCTACGGTCGTTTAACGTTATTTACTTGTTTTTACCTATATTTGCGTAGTTTACTGACTTAAGAGTCGAAGTGTCTTCGTTCGATACCCCACCAATGTCAAGATTACCAACACTCTCTTTGTTTGATTTGTGTAAGACATAGATTGTTAGATTCTAAGAAAGTTGATCGACGAGCCTTGCTTGAAGTCAATATACTATAGTTTTGATCCCACTATAGTTTGGCATTGTCTATAAGGAATCTATCAATCTAATCCAATGCAAATCAAATCACTTAGCAATCTTGCTCTCAATGTCTATAATAATAAGGTTAAGCACCTCCTAACAATCATTCGTCTATGGAGTGAATTTACAGATCTACCTTCTTGTTACTTCAATACTTACAATTTTAATTTTAGATATACTTTCATTATTATCTTATTTAAGTCCTACCAATTTGAACTTAAGACTTGTGGTTCAAGGAGGTCACGACAATACGCCAACTCCATCGCATGTCAACACACTTTAACAAATGTGGTTTAAGGAGCACACGACAATACCCCACCTATGCCATATATACATACTTATGGTTCTCAAAGGGCATACCTTAACCATATCAGCATTCAAACGTGGTTTAAGGAAGACATGACAATACCTAGCTTCCGCATATAAACGAATTACGTGGCTCACGAGTGTCAACCTCTACCACTTATACAAGCTGAAGTGGTTTTGTGAAGTGTCATCCTCTGCCACACGTGGTTCTTAAAAGGCACACTTCAATTACACAATTACATAAACATAGTTTAAGAAATTTTCATTTCTACCATACGTATAATAGTGGTTCAAGGAAAATTCACTTTTGTCATAATATCAATCGACAACAACACTATCGACTCATAACATTCAACATAGATTGAATCCATGCGTCAGTAGATTGGTCAACATGAATAATGTCATATGATCTTATTGAACTTAAAAAGCCAACAAACAAAACATCACATTATAATAAGCTGACAAAACATCACATTATAATAAGTCAATAAACAAAACGTTGCATTTTCCATATAAATCACATTCGGCTAGATCTATATCAACCAAATAAAAGTCAAAGCAAAATTGTCCAACTAACTTAGACTATTGGCATCAGATTTTCTAGGTGCCCAACTTGAATCGTCGAACAAACATTCATTATAATACTGATCAACCACGTTATACATTCATTTCAAAGTATAGAAATTATATTCTCTACAACAATTTCTACTAATAATCAAGATAGAAAAGCATTGTAACACGAGACTTGAGTTGACATAGAAAATGTCAATTGATAAATTCTCAAGATTACAATATGTCGTTTGACTATAGTAAATGTCGAATGCACAACAATTCAAAAGACTAAAGACACATTGATAACTCTAGTTAAAATAGAGTTATCTTAGCATTTTCATGCATTACTTTATCTTTGTTCTTTAGATTTTTAATAAAATTCCATTCTATTTATTTGATTTTTGGGTTCATGTGTTTAGACATCAAAACGGGTCAAAAAAGAGCTGAAAAATGAAAAAAAAATCATAACGTGTGGTCAATTTTTAGCATTCTAATTTGGCAAAAGTTGTTAACATGAAAGTTGTAGCCCTCCATCTTACCTTTCCAGTGCATAAAAAATCGTGTAATTTCAATATCAAATGTGAACGTTATGGTCAAAATACCAAAATAGATTTTTGTCACCCGAAAATAGCATATCGAGTCGGGTTTGTGCATGGTTTTCTTTTTTTCTTTTTTTTTTTTTTTTATGTTCAATTTTCAAGGGTTTTCACTTGTTTTTGAAGCCCAAAACCTAGACACTATAAAAAGAATATTTAGGGTCTATTTGAGACAATTTTTGGCTGTTAGAGGCAAGGAAAAACATTGGAGAAATGAGAGCTCAAGATTCCATATCAAAATTCAGTATTCTTATCCTTTCGCTTGATGTTGAAAGTCATGGATTGTGTTTCTTTATTTTCTATAATGAACTAGTTTTCTTCTTTAGGACTATGACGTAGCCCTCATAAATATTCTATATCAAATTGGGATTTTTGATTATTCAATTTAATAATTTTTGTTTCATTCATTGTGTTTAATTCAATCTTTTGATTTATGTTATTGTTTGATTACCAATATTATAAATTGAATTAATTGTAGGTGACATGATTATGGTAGACGACATATACTAAACCATGAAATAGCTCTCTTGATTGAATGAATAGATGGTTATGGCAGATAACATATACTAAACTTTTTGTATTTGGTTCATTTTATGTTCTTCCAATCATATTGAAGTTTTAATCATTGGTTATGCTAGACACCATAGGTAATTAGTTAATTAAAGATACTTGGTTTAAACCTAGACGATAAACAATAATAACCATATAATAGTAAGAACGAACCCAAGATAATGAATTGATGTCAATATCCCAATGACATAGGATTGGAGTGAGCAATGAAATCGGATCCCTAGGCTTTATTTATTCAAAGAATCACTTTCTTGATTTTCTTGATTTGTTATTTCACTTTCTTGGTTTTCTTGCTGTGTATTATTTAGTTTGCATTTAATATTTCATTTAATTTCTTACAATTTATTTGTTGATTTGGTTAATTTAGTCTTTACATTATTAATTTAATTTGTTTGATTCATAGTAACTAGAATAATTAAGTTAGTTTAATCAATTCTCTATGGGATTCGACCCTTGTTTTTGTACACTAAACAATCGTGTAATTTCAATATCAAATGTGAACGTTATGGTCAAAATACCAAAATAGATTTTTGTCACCCGAAAGTAGCATATCGGTCGGGTTTGTACATGGTTTTCTTTCTTTCTTTTTTTTTTTTTTTTTTATGTTCAATTTTCAAGGGTTTTCACTTGTTTTTGAAGCCCAAAACCTAGACACTATAAAAAGAACATTTACGGTTTATTAGAGACAATTTTTGGCTGTTAGAGGCAAGGAAAATCATTGGAGAAATGACAGCTCAAGATTCCATATCAAAATTCAATATTCTTATCCTTTCGCTTGATGTTGAAAGCCATGGATTGTGTTTCTTTATTTTCTATAATGAACTAGTTTTCTTCTTTAGGACTATGATGTAGCCCTCATAAATATTCTCTATCAAATTGGAATTTTTGATTATTCAATTTAATAATTTTTGTTTCATTCATTGTGTTTAATTCAATCTTTTGATTTATGTTATTGTTTGATTACCAATATTATAAACTGAATTAATTGTAGGTGACATGATTATGGTAGACGACATATACTAAACCATGAAATAGCTCTCTTGAATGAATGAATAGATAGTTATGGCAGATAACATATACTAAACTTTTCGTATTTGGTTCATTTTATGTTCTTCCAATCATACTGAAGTTTTAATCATTGGTTATGCTAAACACCATAGGTAATTAGTTAATTAAAGATACTTGGTTTAAACCTAGACGATAAACAATAATAACCATATAATAGTAAGAACGAACCCAAGATAATGAATTGATGTCAATATCCCAATGTAGGATTGGAGTGAGCAATGAAATCGGATCCCTAGGCTTTATTTATTCAAAGAGTCACTTTCTTGATTTTCTTGATTTGTTATTTTACTTTCTTGGTTTTCTTGCTGTGTCTTATTTAGTTTGCATTTAATATTTCACTTAATTTCTTACAATTTATTTGTTGATTGGGTTAATTTAATCTTTGCATTATTAATTTAATTTGTTTGATTCATAGTAACTAGAATAATTAAGTTAGTTTAAGCAATTCTCTATGGGATTCGACCCTTGTTTTTGTACACTAAACTATAGTAGACTCATGCACTTGCAAGATATTAGAATTTGACCATCACACATTTCTCATTTATTTGATGCAGAACAATCTTAGTGCAATTTAAGTTCTTACAATCGACTTGATAAGACAATGTCAACCGACTACGAGTGAATACATCTTAATTATGCAAGTTTGTCAAACACTTGAACTACAACATTCATGCAACACATTTACTAAACGCCGAATTGTCAGCTTGAGTTTAAAACTTGTGGTTTAAGGAGGATATGATAGCACCTAACCTTTGCCACATGAACATATTTGTTGTTTCTAAAGAGGCACACCTTAACCACACATGCGTATGTACTAGTGGTTCAAGGAAGGCCTACTTTCGCCACAAATATTTTGAATAACCATACTATTGATTCAACAAATTTGACACTTAGCTATGATTCAAACATGAATTAACAGGTTGGTCAGTATTAATAGCGTCACACAACCCTATTCAAATCCTATTTTGATTTATTTACCTTTTTCATTGAAGATGATGCTAAGCTTTACATTCTCAAGCTAGACATTAAACAGAAAGTCGTTCAAATTAACACAAAATCAAATGCATAGATGTCACAACACTCTAACCATTTAGAAGTAGCATGTGAAAAGTTAGCATTCTAGCTAATTCAGGTAGTCAAAATAGTTGTTTAACTGTCATAGTTTCAATTTCCCGAACGAGTACTCGACTTATTGTATGACAAATCGAATTACATGTAAATGTCTGACAATTTTCACGTGCAAGTTTATGAGACATTGGATGCAAAGTAGTCTTATTATAATGATTGTGTCTATCATTAGTATTCGAAAGATCAACTTGATGAGGCAACATCAGTCGACTATGAATAAATACATATAAAGTTTGTATGATTAAAAATTTTCATGTGTCGACCACAGTGTTAGCTAGATTTGTCTCTTTTTCCTCTAATCTGACAACATTTTCACCATCTTGGCCTGCAAGTTTTTTACCAGCTATATTGTCACCATTTGTTTCATGACTAATCACGTTGGAGTACCAAGCCTGCCTTCTCTAACTTTGGTTGAACAGACTTCTAGTTGTTGATAAAATTTGGAGGCTCCTAGTTCAAGTGCTCACGAGAAATGTACTCTTTCATAAATCTAATAGTTATGTTGAGTACCTTGATGCCAACAACTTTGATCACTTACTGCAACTTGACATCCAACAACTGTTTAGACAATTGAAACTCTTTTGTGAGTGACTTCCTCTCAGCTACCCATCCTTTATCCTATTACTTCATGGGTGATCTAACTTAGCTCTATTTTAGTTGTCCTAGTTCCATAATAGCCATGTAGTTCAAGGAAGGCCTACCTCCGCTGCAAGTTCCTAAACATGCGATTCAAAAAGGGTCTACTTCCGTTGCATATTCTCAACTAATGTCACAAGCATACTAAAATGTACTATACATAATTGTGATTCTGGAGGACATGATAACACTTTGCCTCTGCCATATTTATTAATATTTGTAGTTCTCCGGGAGGACACCTCAACCACCCATATATATATACTAGTGGTTTAATAAATGTCTGGTTCCACCATGCATATTATTTAACAAGCATATTGTCGACACAGAATATTCGACATTCAGCTTGAACTTTATATATTGACAAGTCGGTTGGCATAAGCAATACTATTAGACCTCATTCAAGTTTTATATGATAATTTTCAATTTACTTACATCTCCCAATAGAGATAAGACTTAGTTTGAAATTCTCAACTAAGTATTAAACTAATCGATAACATACAGCCGTACGAACTGACACAAAATAGAATGTATAAAAATTTCAATGTTCGAACTGTTTCAATAATCAAGGTGTTACAAATGACACCATCTGACAGATTGAATGTCGAACGTGTGCATAACAACTTTCAGCATTCAAAGCACTTATCACCCATAGTCATTCGAATTAATGCAAAGTCAAATGCATTTTTGGTATACCTAACAAGCACTTTTATAACAATTTTGTTCTACTTTCTCAAACTACTAACACCAAAGTTTTTTCATCTCGAATGCCCCGAAAATTGAATAGTTAAACAAGCAATCAAAATTATGCTTGTCAATCAAATTATACTTACATCACATGAAGTATGGAACTTAGAGACAACTCCTACTTTTACAAGTAATTTCGACCAACAACAAACATCGAAAATAGTACAATTCAAGAAATCATTCAACCCAAGTAATGTTGAAGGATTAAATATTCTCTTTTCAAATTAGTTGTCAAAACGTTTAATTAATATAATGTTGAACATACAACAATTGTAATGTTCACGCTTAACCAAATCTCAATAAACTGTGTCCTTGACACAACTGACTTGGATTAAACTTGATGAAATTGCAAGTTTACATCATAGTCGAGCAACAAAACTTGGACTATGTGAATTGATCAAATTGAGTTCTAGAATTCAACAAACCATTTCAACGATTTACCATCACAACAAATAATTGTGATGTGACCAAATGAGACCCAAATATCAAAATGGATCAAATTTTATTGTCAAACATTCAAACTAAAGTTCGAGCAACGAACAAATACATGGTAAACTTTCAAAATAAAGTTAAAAAAAGTTGAGCGATTACAATTGGCAAAAGATCAAAAGATCAAACATCTATGTTGACCTCAATGTCAACAAGATTAACATTCTCTTGATTCACACCCTTAGCAGCTTCAACCGCTACGTCATTCGACCTCTTTGTCATGTCAATCACAATGGCTTAAGCTCTAGGGTCATCCTTTTCTAGCTCGACTCGAAATGTTGCTCAGTTGACGGTGAACTTTTGGACCTTTCAATCCTTGTGCTCTTCCATAAGGTATTGTCTTTCAAGTGCAACAGTTGTCTTGGGGATGGAAATGTTAGCAATACTAGTCATTGGCACTGCTTTAGCCTCAACCTGCTTCTTTGTTGCTCGAAGTTCACTTTTTAAGTGACAACTTCTCAGTTCACTACTCCTCAACTTGTTGGTTCATTATATATTCCAACTTAATAGTTCTATCACTAGTCGTAGAGACAGCTCTCTTTATAGTAGCTTTAGCTTTATAAATTTCTTCACCTTATCTTTTCAACATCCTCAAGCTTGCTTTTGAGAGCCTAAACATTTTGAATTTCTTCATCTCTTTCCTAGACTCTTCTACTTCATCCTTGAAGAGGAATCATGACTTGTTCAACAAACATATTATCAACTCAAAAGCATTATAAGACAATCGTAATGACAAACACAAATGTCAAATCTTAGCATTGCTATTTTTAGCAATGAAAATACTGGTCTCAGAAAGTTGTTCGAACTAACAGAAAGTTAAACATCATTTAAATTGTAGTGTTCAAACAATAAACAAATTTTTTAGCCAATTGAATGCATTAAAAAGTGTTTTACAAAAAAGGTTGTTCGACTACTTCTCAGGTTATAGGTATTTAAATTCAACATTTAAATAGCTCAGATTGCACTCAATAAAGTTGTCAGCTAATTTTTTGAAATTCAAATTGTCGAGCAAAATAGTCGACTTGATATTTGTAAACTAAAATCATGGTCAGAGCAACAATTCTCAATTCTACAAATTTTTTACAAATATTGATGTCAAAACATAGTGACAATCCATGAAATATCATTTGACACTAGCAATGTTGAAAGATTACGGATTCCAGTGTTTCAGGTTATTGCCAATCGTTTGACCAATGTAATGTCAAATGTGTGTCAAATTCAATAATTCAAATGGCTAAACATGTTTCTCAATCTTATTCAATATGCTATAAAGTTTCTTACAGCAAGATCTTTTTAAGCACTTCGAATTTTAGCATGAAAATCTCAGCAATATAATTCTTGGCATGTTGCATGAGAATTTTAAGTACTTTAAATAAACCATCTCGAAAAAGATATTCAACTAATGCAACAATAAACGCATACAACAACAATACAATCAATAGGTTCACACGTCAATTGAGATATTTAGTAAGTAATACTATGTAAAGTTCTCACTAATAAGCTTATTAGATTTACTTCTCAGAAAGTTGCATACAATTCGACACCTCAAATTTCTATTGTCATGCTATAGGCTTTGATTGATAATTTCAAGTTATTTGAAATCTAATTCATTGAATTCTCAGTGATCGTTAGACAAATATAATGTCGTTTAACCCCTCGATATAACAACATATTCTCAAATTCACATTGAAATTACTCAGAACTCTAAAAGATTAATGTTGACCACATGTAAATCTTAGATTTTAAATCCAGCTTTTAGTTGTATATCTTAAGTTTTGACATTTCATTTGATCGAAATAATGTCAAATGACATCATACTCATTGTGTTAACCATTTGACTAGTGGCTTTACTTATCTCATCATACAACATCATTTATTTCAATTCACCACGTGAGTCACTCGATTGATGTCTCAGCTTTGTTCAACAAAGTGTCGAACATATTAAATACATGAATCTCAATGTCCAACTATCATTGAACATCTTCCAAAATACTTGATTCCAGTAATATCATTCCACTTGATAAACTCAATGGTAGAGCATATTGACATTCAAAGTTCTCCAAAACAGATCAACATACAAATTTCTATCATCAATGTACTATTAGATCAATATTACCAAATCAATTGGCATAGTCCTAATCACTTATAATCCATTTCAATAAACTTGAAAACATCGTTCAACATATACAATGTTGAACGACATATAGATTTCAATCTATATCTCAACATTATAAAATGTAATTTTCAACATATACATAGCTTATACTTGGTTTACTCTTTAGTTTGATCTTAGCCCCTCTTAAACTTCTAGTTTGAGAAGAGCTTATCTCTACCACATTTCTCCAAGGGCAAGACCAAGAAGCTCTCTGAGGACAAATGACCCACATGTTGACCAAGGGTCATTATATAAAAGCTTGTATTTGCTATGTAATATTTCGCAGTTGTAACTTCTCAATTTATTTCAACAATTTATTTCAATGTAACCCAAACGATTTCTCAAGAAACATTATCTATTCTGGGACAATTCAGGCCGTTTGCTCGGTGCTGGATAGCAATCTCAAGATTACTTCTTTAGGAATTTTGTATAAAATTCTAATCCTACTAATGTAGCCCAAACGTGGTCTATTGGAAATGTTATCTCTGAGTATGCCATTAGGCTTACTTTTAAACATTTTCTAAGGACATGACAATCGATGCTTCGACTTCATCACCTATGTGAGCAATCAACCCTAACAACATATTTGAGGGAAAAGTTGACTGAGTGGCATGATCTCTAAGACAAAGCTACGAGAGTCACGTTCTCGCTGAAAGGCCCTCGCATATCATAGTGGAAAAAGCAGATGAATGATCCCGATGATCATTCTCTTAGTAGGATTATCTCATAATTCCACGATATCATTTTCGATCGACAATTTTCAAATGTTTGATCGAAAATGCAAAGTGAAAATGAACGTCGCTACTTATTAAAACAATAGATCGAGAGTTTCAAATTTCGAACAACACTGCTCATGAAATTGTAATGGGACACATGTCTATCATGCATCATAGAATGCAGCAAAAAAGACACCTATCATTATTAATAAATGCAACTGTCACCAACTACATTTAACACTTATCTATCGACGTTTCATATCCTAATGAGTCAATTAAGTCGTGAGATCGATCGACATGGTAGTACTTAGGGTCTAATGTCACTTTTAATAAATCCAACTAAGACGTTGGGTGATTAATCAAGCTATGAGTCAGTTATCAGAACTTTCACTCCTTCAATTGACAATGTTAACTGAAGCTATAGAGGATAAACTATAGTGACTAAAAACCTTAGGTCTATAAAGCGATGGCCCAAAACGTATTTTATTAAGTTGGCCCATTTAGTCTATTGATTCAATCTAAGCCTAGGAGTTCAAATTTCTATTTTGATTTGTTCTAAACTAGAAAAATCCCTTAATTTATGTAGTGAATAGACTTCGATATTTGAAATTCGTACACATAAGGAATCTTAGTTTGGGTAGTAAATTAAAGGATAAATGCTTTAATTTTCAACCTCTATATTTTCTCCTGAAGGTTTCCATCATCATCCTCTATAAAAAGAGAATAACATATGTTTGTAAGGGACAGTCACAATAGGAAACACGAGTATGCATACTCTCTCTGGCTCACTGGGCTCATTTGTTTTCTATGATTGCAAACATAAGAAAACAAGTGTTGTTAGTCTCCTCTCTTCCCTTCTTTCAATCTCGACCCATCACCGCTTTAATCCTGGTTCGTTGTTGTTACTGGTACTATTTTGATGCTGTCATTCGCCATCGCTTTCCTCGACTCTAACGCCACCAGCAAGCATAGCGACACTAGCCTAGTACGACTCTCGTTGCACCTATATCAGCCACTATATTGTCCCCTACCTATGATGCATGTGTTTCCACCATGCACAATTGTCACCTGTTAATTTATCCTATTGCTGGGTTTGCATCACTCTGTTTTGCACGTCACTTTGCTATTATCTTGTTTCCCATCCATTCGATGTTGTACATTATGATAGTCATCATCTCTCTACCCTCATCTTTCTCACTTTATCCTTCAGCCACCATCATCAAGCACAACCGCGACCGTCATTAACGTCATCCTCATCAGATTTTGGTTCACTCCCCCACAAACCAATTTCCACCATTGATAACCTTCACCTACAACATAATCAATCTCCCACCAAAGTGGCCGATTCAACAACAATCTACCCTTTGATAGTGTCAGCTGTTCTTTCTTAAGAGGTTCTATTATTATCCATGGATGATCGTGGATGTTTTGTAAAGGCAATCTAACAAAACATCAACAGTTATTGAAGCATCTTAGACTTCTTCTAAAAAAACAGTACAGTTCTAATGGTAGTCAGCACTTTTATGGACTAATTTGAGTGGCATAGGTACCCACTTACTTAGTTCTTTGCTTATTTATATAATATTCAATTTTATTGATCATATCATTATCGTTATAATACCTTTGGTCTATCTTTAAATGATTGTATCTATAATATAGATATAGCCATTTTTAAAGATATGTTTGTTACATAATTAGACCATTACTTTTATAAATTTATACATATAAACCTAGTTTACAATTAATTCAATGGCTCTCATATTAATCCTGTATCAAACGAAACCTTATTTACATTGTCACCTAGCTTCCCTATCCTATGGATCCACAATCCTACGAATACTCGATCCTATAGATATCCTACAGATGTTTGATCCTACGACCACTACGGTCTATCTAGTGGCTCGACATCCCTCTCTCAATCGAATGACTACCTCCATTCTCAAAGACCTTCCTTAATAGATACATTCCATCAACAGAACTCTGTCCCCGATGTCAGAACACCATTCACTGATCACCATCAACACATCTAACACCTTCGTCAATCTACTCTCCGTTGGCCTACATTTCGACCGTAGATCGACATCTTTTGTCTACTGCCATTTAATATTGATATTTACTTGCTTTTACCTATTTTTACACAGTTTACTGACTTAAGCGTTAGAGTGTCTTTGACTGGCACCTCATTGGTGGCAAGATTATTTGCGCTCTTTTTGTTTAATTTGTAAAAGACATGGGTTGCTAAATTCTAAGGATGTTAACTGGCAAGGTCTGCTTGAAGTCAACATACTATAATTTTGACCTCACTACATCTTCCTTCATCTTCTTCTTCTCATTTTCTCCCTTTTCTTTCCTTTTCTTTAGAGTAATTGTTGAGTTATATTTTCATCCAATCCAATATATAGTTGCTATAATATTACTTACCTTACTAACTCAACATTAAAATGTGATAATAGAAGAAGCAAAGGAGTAATAGTCAAATAATAATAAGGAAGTGCATTCTTTCTTAACACAAGGGTGATTATTCATATAGCTCCATCCACTTTAGTAACAGAGGTTTGAGTCTCACCAAGCGTGTTTTACAATATTTGTATGGATAGGTTTCTCATCTTCTAGTGGGAATAGATATCCAAGCTAAAAAAGTATTAATTAATCTCTAAATGTCCCGACAAGCTTATAGTCCGTTCGATATATTCTTTTAAAAAAATATTTATACAAGGGAAGAGATAAAAATCAATCTAATATATTATGCTTAATGAAGATATGATTATGTATTAATCATAAGGTGTATTAATCAATCTAATATAAAACACATGGAAAGTGTTTTTTTTAAATTTAATCCCTCCTCCCCACTATAATATATATATATATGTATATAATATATATATATGTATACGTATATGTGTGTGTATATATATATTAACTATTGGATGTGGGATTCTTGCATATTTTTTCCTAACAAGATCTCAATTTTTACGCTAGTGCAAATTACACTCATCCTAATTAGTACAAATCACACTTATCTTGATTTAATATATAAGGTAAGATACAATTTATAGTAATGTAAAATTAGAATTTCACATGAAAAAATATGCGGGGTTTTATACTTGAAATCTACTATATAATTATGTGATGACAAACATTTTTCTCTTGATCTATTGATGCAATAAATATAGGTAGGATCACAACGTTAAAGACAACGTACAAGAAGGAGAGAAGTTAGCTAGTGGAGCAATGACAACAGACCATGTGGGGATTTGGTTAAGTTAATAATTATGACATGTGCATGAATAACACTGTCATATAACCACGTGATGGCACGTGGTTTATAATAATGTGATTTACACCTATATTAAAAAAAAAAATGTAATTTACACCTTACCTCATCCGGTACTTGCTTTGTTGTAAAGAGTGTCTTTCCAATTTGTTCATGAAAAGCCCCAAGCTTGCCATGAAACAAACGTTGATGATGATAAGAACTACATTTTATTTTTATTTTTAATTTTAGGATCCTTGGATTATAAATTTATGTTTCTAGGTCGCGCCACCTGCTGCGTCCCATCCTGTTTGATCTTGGTAGTTTTCTAAATCAATCCCAATAACAAAAAAAAAAAAAAAAAAAACTACTTTTGTAATTATAAAAATTATGTAGAGGTGTATAGACTATTAGAGAAAGGCTTGCATGGTGCACCGAATATATAATCTGTGGCAGTAGTTGAGCATCTCTAATGTAAAAATGAATTTTCTTTTAATAAAAATTATCATGTCTTCAATGTCTAGGAAATTTGTATCCTATGTGTCATAAATATGATTTGATAGACAGTTAAGTTAAAAAGTGTTTTCCAATACTATCAAAATATTAAATGTCTATCAAGTTAAAAATGTTATCCAGTGCTATCAAAGTGTTAAAACTGTTCTGTGACTATGTACTTTGCAGCAATACTCGAAATTCTATCTTGTTGAAAAACAAACAAACCAACGATCAAACAAAACACAAACAAAGACATGACGTAGGTGCAAACACAGCAATTACTAGCCCAAAAAAACCAATTAACAACCTTCATTTGGGTCTTCTTGTTTTGAAACCAGAACTTGATCTGACGAAGATTCAACCCCAATTCTTTACTCAGTTGCAACCTCTGCTTCTCATCTGGGTGTGGACACGCCTTGAACATTCTTCATTGGACAAGCAAAACACCCAAAAGGAAAAATGTCAAAATTGAGTCTTTTGACTCAAAAGAAAAACACCTAATGGAAAAAAAAAAAGGACAAGAAAAGACCAAAATATGGAAGGAACAAACTTGTTGGTGTAATGCAAATGACCTTACGATTCAAGCCTCTGAATCTGGTAGGCAGTGTCGTTATGATAACACTTTTTTCTCTCTGAGAATCGGAACCACCATGGTCCCCACCATATATGAGAGAAATGAAAGCAAGAGGTAGCAGGATTTGACAGTTATGAGAGAGAGAGAGTCAACCCAGCAAGAGTTTTTGAGTAGAGTGAGTCAGATGCCTAGTTAACCCAGCATGAAATCCTCCTCATCGCTGCTGCCGTTCTTCGTCTTGGTCGGACGCACGACTGACTCAACGAGAAAGCTGAGAGCCGGGTCATACGAGTCAATCTCGTAAGGGAACTCCATGGGAAAGCTAACACTGACAGAACTGGCGCTTCAACGACTCAGTCATCACCACCGTCGTGGTCTCAAGAGCACCACTACAACCAGTGCTGTTGTAGTTGACAGGAGCGTTCTCTTTGTCAAAAAGCAAATCGTCGTCGGTCAGACACAAGTCAGGTGACCAGAGAACGGCGTCGTTAGAGATGGGCTGTATTGTGTGTTTTTCTTATTCCCCGCGTGAAGAAGATTTTATTATTAAATCACTAATCAAATGGCTGTCTAACGAAACATCTGAAAACATATGATCATGTTGATAGTTTTTTTTTTTTTTTTTTTTCTCTATTGAAGAAATTTATTATAATACTTTATCTATTTATTCTATATGTGATTTGATTCTTTCATAATTCGTATGAGCGATAGAGTTGCTTTTAATATAGTGTATCGTCACCTGTTGAATCTTGAGTGGAGAGTACAGCGGTAATGTAGCTATTGCATCTGGTAATGTAGCCGTGCAGTTGGTGCAGCTGGTGTACTGAATTAGAATCTAATTAGGGCCCATTCCTAATATCTTTCCAGGTAGCATCAAGCATGACCCTTCAATTTGAAAGCTCACAAAAATTAAAAAAAAAAATAGAAATTAAAAATTTTGAAAACTTTTGATACAGCAGAATAATGTTATATTTCCTAAACAGAACAATGTTATACTTTCTAAAAATTTATCCAAAAAATTTATTTATTTGATGTGATAAACTGATTTATAGTTATCATATTAATTTTAAAATAATGAGGTAATTACAAATAAGTTTATCACATTATTTAAACAGTAAATTTAAATAAATTTTTGGGTAGTGTAATGTTACTCTCTCAAATGATGTAGCAAGATAATTTGTTATATTATTTAGACAATAATTTTGGATAAAATTTTATGTAGTATAATATTACTTTTAACTATATTGTGGAAGGAGAATAAAAAAATTTAAAAAATAAAAAAATAAAACTAGTAAATACGAAAACTATAACTATACAAAATATAGGTTGTGGAAAGTGATTGGTTTTTTTTTTTTTTTTTTCGTTTTTCCCTTTTTAAGTCTAAATATTTATTTTTAATAACTTCAAATTGTTGCACATCCTCGTTTATTATAGCTAGTTATGCATCTCTTCATCTATTTTAGTGGTAGGCGTTTTAAGTCCCACCAAGGGTGTTTTATAAGCATTTGGGATTGTTTATCTCCTATTATGACAATATATTTGAATTGTGCAAAAAGTGAATGATCTCAATAGATATGAAAATCTGATAGAATTTTGACCATTGAATGCAAACTTAAAAAAAAAAAAAAAAGGATAATAATAAATAGATTATTTGAACTGAATTAAAGACAGTAATATTAAGTATATATATAATTTTACATCTTGCATATTAGAATGACGAACAAGCTTAGGATTAAAGTAATACTTCTGGGATTTAAAATCGATGACTCTAAACACTCAATTAGCTTCTTAATTATATTTCATGAGATTAGTGAAAGGTGAAATAATGATGATAACAATTGGATTTTGTTACGATTGTGTTGCTATCTAGTTTGCTATAATTGCTAATTATCTTATATAATTACTTATACATTGCATATTCAGTTTAAGTTTAAGCATGTGAAAATAGCGTACTCAATATTGTTTTAATCTTAAATAATAAGTTCATTTGTCATTGTATAAAAGAGTTTTGTGATTGAATTATATATATATATATATATCTCCATTTTCAAAACTCTATCGAGTGAGTAGAGTTTTAGGCAAGTACTCTCGGATTAGCACCCTGCCGATCCGAGAACCTCCAGATCGGGGGTCATACTTAGGTCAGGTGATTACTCAATCCACTTAGCCCAACTCATTTGCACCCCTTTATTATTATATTTTTTCCACATCTACAACACCAAAACGGAGTTATTTTGGTGTGCCCAAAATGACAATATTTTTTAAATTAACCAAAAACAGTGAAGAAGGCAAAAATATAAAAGAGTGTTGTGACAGCAACTCTCTTCATCGATTTCACTTTTCAATTTTCTCACTTCTTTGAAACCCTTCTTCTCAATCTTCTTATCAGTGCTTCTTTCGTATTCTTCGATCTGTCATGTTTTCATTATTGTACTGTCACTGTTGCCTCTAGTGAGGTTTTTTTTTTTTTTTTTTTTTATAAATTTAGAATTTGTTTTCTACTTTTAACATTTTTTTTAAATTTTTCAGGTAATTTTATTTAGGACACAAATTTATAGGCACTAAGAGCTTATATTTCATTGTGTTAGTTCTTTAGTCGTGGTGTAAAATTTTTTTAAGGTTTCTTTTTTTTTTTTTACATGTTTGACCAAGTTTGTTTGTCAGTTAACGGTTTAACTATTAACTAATGGTTAAATCGAGTACTCATCAAATAATTGAGAACTTACTATTCGTTGCCTCATTAGCCAAGTAACGAGTTTTAGAATCTTTATATATATATATATATATATAATTTAACACGACTTGATTTAAAAATCAGCTAAGACCTAACAAATCATTCACCACAAAGCATAATGTAGATAGCAACCACACACTATAGAGAAGGAAGAATCTTTCCACAATTTGTGATTTTATTATAAATCACTATTATATATGTGAAAATTAGAAGAAGTATATGATCACTGAATTAAACAAGACGGACTTTAAAAAGATTCGCTTTACATTTAATTGTTATAATAAAAATAATGTTTAATTCTGTTGTATTTTTGATATCTAAGTATGATTGTTTTGAATATGATCATTCGTATATATAAAATAATTTGATGTTGATTAATTGTGATTCTATATAATTTGGTGGATTTTTAATCTGTTAAATTAATTTTTACATAAAGATAATTACAAATATACATTCTGACAAGTAAATTATTTATATCTTGATTCAAAATTAATGATAACCAGATTGGAGTGTCAAATTATACAATTGAAATTTGTCAATGAACATCATTTAAATGAAGAAAATCGCATCGAAATCTCTTGTATTGAACTATGAAATTCAAAAAATTAACCAAAAAGACCTTGAATGTTAAACATTGTATTGCCCTATAAGGACTTAAAATATTGAATTTTGAAGCTGCATATACACAACGTGCTTCTCACTTCATTTAACCAGTTTTTAGGAAAAGTGGTCTGCATTAATAACACAATATACTTTTAAATTATGTGGATACAAAACAATGATTGTTTATACAACTATTATAAATTAAATAACTTATAATCATGTATAAAAACATAAGATGTTTGTGTTTGATCACATTTTTAGGTTTTTATTATAAGAAGGTATTGAAAAGGGTGTAATGGAGGGAATTAGTGGCTTCTTGGATGGAATGTCTGTCTGCTCTATATTGCTTCCAATTTAAGTTGATGTTCATGGCTTCCACTAACTATTTTTGCTTTTTATATATACGTGCTTATTTCAAAAGTACTTTCGGTAAATTTTATATTGGGTCCAACATTGCGGCTGTAAATCCAATGGTCAAGCCGCCCCCTAGTCAATCTGATTTTTGAGATGAGAATTAAGCTAGGTGTCACACCTGTTCACAACCCAAAATGCATGAACTTAACTTATTTTATTTTATCTTTTGTCTCCAGTAAGCACAAAGGGACTTGATGGATCTATATAGAATTTTAGAAGATTCTGTTACATATCAAAATTACTAGTAATATAATGTTTTCTTTTAAATTTTTTTTTTTAAAATATTAAACACAAACTTTACAATTTACATGTGCTTAAATAAAACACAGAATAAATCTATATTAAAATATTAGATCCAACTGCACAATTATATATACTCATCTGTAATAATAAACAAAAGTGATAGTTTACTGTGGAGGAGATACTTTGCAATCTTTGGCTTGGATCCACTCCAATATCAATGAGGATCAGGGTTTATTATTGCTCTTGACAAGATTCTATGTAAATACAATGATGTTAATTAAGGGATGACTGATTTATTAATTTTATAATTCAATTTATGATGTGTCAGTTTTACTAAACCAACATATAACCACAGAGATATACTACAATTAATTTAATTGTATCTACATATTAGTTATATACAAATTGATATTCATTTTGTTGAGTTGAGATAAAATGTTACAATAAGAGTAAAAAATAAAAAATTCTAACATTATCTATCTAAACGTGTTTTAATAAGAACTTATATTAGCCCAGAATCAATATTTTTGAGATTGCAGTGTAGCAATTTAAATGAAAAATTGTCAGACTTGAATTATTATCAGATTGAATGATTACCCTTTGTCATTAAGCCACATTGCATGGTGTTGATTATAGAATCAAAGTTAAAATTTGTAGCGATCGCTGCTAATGCGATCCATATGCATATTTGGGTCAAGATACTTAGACAACCCTGGCATTAGAAGCAAATCTGTGCTTTAAAGCTGATGGGCCGTCTAATTATTTGCACATGTATTAGGCTTTCTCGCCCAGCATTAATATTTTAGACAGGCCTATTGAGAAGCAGACTACTTAAACACCCTCAAACACCCTCTGATGTTTTGCATGGAGAAGTGATATTTGCACCCCTAGAAATATGTGTTCACCCCTTTTGTAGATGCATCCCATTAAAATATTTTAATAGATAATATCTAGTAAGCCCACCCCACAATTTACCAATTTTACCCTTTATTTTATCTATTTTTCATAATTATAAATAAACAAACTATAATTATAATCTGAATTCGTGGTACATTCCCACAAGCAAAAACAAGCATGTACCCAATTTCCCCAATCATCAACAATTTCTCTTCAGTTTCTAGCATGGCCAGAGTCTCGACTGCAGAAATCTTCTCAGCGATGAAAAGTAATTAATAAAAAATAATAATTATAATATCTTTTGATTAAATTTTTAAAAATTTAATTCAAGGGTAATGTTGGAATTTCGAAAATAAATAAATTAGGGGTGTAAATACAGTTTTAAAAGGGTGTAAATATCACCACTCTTTTGCATGAGAACCCCCGCTTCTCAAATTTATTTTTGTTTCATTCTTAGTTAGAAGTCCAATTATTCTTTTAGTTTTATTTCCTATGGAGTGATGCTATTGGCACCCCAGCATTGACCTCAAAATACCCTACTTCTTAACAGTCACCCACTAAAAATTATAACAACCAAATCTTTTTGCTAAGAAATAACAAACTTCCATTCAACTGTTAAAAATTTTTAATATTGTTAGTGGCAAAACTGTGCCCCAATGATTTTGTGTTAATACTATACTTAAATAATGTGTTGCTATTATTTCCATATTTTTGTTATAAGTTATTTTAATAAAAACTAATAGTTACCATCAGATTCAAAAATTTAAGTTAATAGGAAATGATATAATTATAGTATTTAAGATTTTAGGTTGATATGTGATACACTCCCTTACGTGTAATATGGATAGATAACTAACACATGCTAAATGTCTTCTATCATGTATCATGTGTAACGAAAAGATTTTCAGATAAAGGAGAGAGAGAAGATTTGAACCAGAGACCTCTAAGTTTTGATACCATATTAATTATCATCCGATTTAAAAGTTTAAACTGATAGGAAATATATCAATTATAGTATTTAAGATTTAAAGTTGACATGTAATAAATCTATAATCCTAATCTAAAAAAGAAAGAGAAATTTTGAGTAGTAGGGGCTGTGCCAATAGCGCTACTCTTTTTATGTCTTAATCCGTACATATTGGGCCATGTTTTGGGGCAATATCAGTAGTGAGAATCACAAAGGATCCATATCATAAAAGACCATGCACAAATGTCGAAGTACACCAACTTTTAGAATGTATAGCTGTGCACCTCTTTCTCTTCAAAACGAATTTTATAAGCTTCAATTTGATTATATGGATGGATATCAGGTCCCATATATAGTAATTAATCTTGATAAATCATAGTAAATCTTTAATTATTCGGTGCTAGCTTTTTTCTTAAAAGGAAATTAAAAAATGAAACATTGATGCATGTAGAGGGACAAGATAAAGTTTTTTTAAGTTGATGCCAAATGGATGAACAAACAACAAACGAATATAAAGTACTGTTCCAACTTGACAATAACGAAATGATTTTTATTTTATATTTATCTAGCAACTAGCAACTTTTGTGGCTATGGATCCTATGATACGGATACAAACACTACGAGATTGCTTCTTTTCTTTTTTTGGCAGCGGCTTCATTGTTTTCATCAGAAAGAAGTCAAGAACACAGAAAAAATGCTTCAACCCTAATAATCTTTGCACAAGAGTTGGTACATAGATTATGGACAATTAGATTACTTCGGTTTATTTTTTATTTTTTATTTTTTATCATTTTAATATTGTTTTTAAAGAAAACCCAACTTGAATGAACCGTTATTTATTTATTTCAATAATTGTTCATTATTTAATTATGAGATGAGTCTCGTTGTGAATTTAAAAAATTATGACAATTCTCTCTTCAAGATTCAATAAAAAAAAAGGGATATTTATTTTTATTTTTTTATTTTTTATATTGTCACTTATCATCGTTGAATATTATTGTGTTTTTTAAAATGCATCATTGAATTTTATTAAATTGGATAAATCTTATAAATGCTTATGTAAGCAAATAATTATCTTTGAAGAAATTCTTAGAATTAATTTTTAATTAAATTTTAAATTAGATTGCCACTCAAAAAAAGTTCTTCCCATACTCAATTACTCCCATGCCCATTTTACAAATTTATAAATTAGTCATTTATTACCCTTGTAGAATATCTAAACTTACCATAAGTGATAAGTTAATCACTTGAATATGGAAATAAGAGCAAAGCTTCTGTGTACGATCCCCACTATAACAAAATAAAATAATTTTTTCACGCTATCTTTTAGTAAACATAGTTGAGCATATTTTTTTTATCTTAAAAGGTTAAGAGTTCAAATTATACTATTATCGAAGTTGTGGATAATTTTTTTATGAATTTAGTCCCCGCTTTCCCACCATAAAAAAATAAAATAAAAAATAAAAAAGAGCAGCAAAGTTTGCTAGATGCAATTTTTATTTTCTTTATATGATAAAAGAAGAAAAACAAATGGAAATTAACTAATGATTCAAAAATAATTTTTAATGATTATAATATAATTTTGATTTATGAAAAATAATTTAAATATAATTTTATTAAAAAATATTTGAATAATTTTGATGAGATTTTTTTATGACATTCAATGAAAAATAGAAAAAATGTCGAAAAATAGTTCAAGAATCAAAATAATTTTTAATTCTTTTGCCAATGTTTTATCAACTTTCATATGATGCATATAAAGAGACTCATCAAAATTATTCAAATATGTTTTTAATAAAATTACATTAAAATAATTTCTCATAACTCAAAATTATTTTATAAGTATTAAAATTTATTATTAAACAATTAACTAATTTTCAACACTTTTTTGCTTGATTATTTGTCATATAAGAAAACTATAAATTGTATCTAACAAGATTTGTTCTTGCCATATTTAAGTGATAAATATCACTTATAGAAAGTTTTGATATTTTAAATATGCGAATGATTAATTTAAAAATTTATAAAATAGATGCATAGAAATTGAGTTGAGAACTTTGGGTGTGGCAATAGAGCCACCCTTTACTATTTCATGTGCATTTCTTTAAGATTGAGATAAGATTTGTAAATGTTTAGTGATGCATTTTCTAAATTCATTTAAATAATCAAATTTATTTGGTCAGAAAAAAAATTAATCTAGATACATTAATCTATATGAATGGATAAAATGCGGATTCATTTTTCTATAAGAATTAAATGAATGAATAATCTTTGTGTTAAGTGAACCGTCCAAGAACTAGCTAGCCTGTATTTAAATAATTATCGAACCTTCCTAAACCATAAATTATGGACCCTTGACATTTTCAATTCAACTAATGTTTCAGACTTATACAATACCGAATGACCAAAATTATATTTACGATGTTCATTGTTCTTACTGTGGATTTGATTTCATTATCAAACAAAGTAATTAGACGTTAAAAAAAAAAAAAATTATTGGAGTTTATGTGTCATAAGGATAATAGTAACATAAAATCACATATATATATGAAATTATCTTTATTTAACATAATTAGATGTGGTTACAACTCTTTTTTCTCTATTGAGAAAGAAGGTACCAACAGAGATTTATCTTCTTGGTTTGGAGAGCAAAAACACCTTGTGTTTATAAGGACTTTTGGATGGTTGGTCCCATGTTGGATTTCATAAGCGTGTGTAGCACAAGTACTGAACATTAACATATTAACAATATTATAATATTGTCTATGGTTGAAGAATATATTGACGAAGCACTACATCTCTTGAAGATCAAAAGAAAGAAAGAAGGTTGCTAATGAATCAATGAGAGAGGAAGAGAGAGATGGAAGGTGGGCAGGGCACATGGGAACAGTAGGGCATGTGGAGAAGATTCAGAGAGCTTTCTGAATAAATAAATATTTGAGGGGAGCAACAAGGAATAACATGGATCCACCCTATTCTAAAGGGGGTACCGTCTAAAACTTCCATTAGAGGGCATGTGAGGAGCTTCTTGTAGGCCAGACTAAAGCAATGCTTGTAGGACCCACATTCAAAAAAACCCTAAAAATATGAAAATAATTATAAGCCCCATCATTATCCCTAAAATCCACCCACGCCTCCACCACAAATACACACTTAAAACTAGAAAGTGAAAGCAACAAATCATATCTGTATCTATCTATATATGAATAATGTTGTGACATATTTTTACTTACATGTTCCTTTCAATAGTACCCCAATCAAAAGTTGATGAGAGATGCCTATAGGTATTGGATGCCAAAAAATGTTAAGTAGATGCCTCTATATTTATATATCTTGATTATTAAGGAATCTTCTCAACTTAATTAATTAATTAGACATTACACATAAGATGTTTAGATTAGCTATGTGCTTATAGCATGCATTAGGGTAGGAACAACTTTTACTTGATGTTTTTTGTCAATTGTGTGTCCCATTTTGATTGGTTAAGTGATCAATGCTAGCTCGCTCTCTAGTTAGATTTTTATCTTGTTTTTTGCTTATAGCAAAATGGGTTTCAAGTATTATATATAGCTAATAAAAACAACATTCTTAGTGAAAAAGTGGTTTGGCTCAATGGAAATGCCACTCCCACCGCCACACACCTCCGTGGTAGGTTTGACTCACATGTTCCACCATAATTTGGCAACTTTCTCTTATTTATGTGGGTAGCCCTCTCCTGCCTTTGGAGAGTGGAGATTCGAGCTGTGTTTTTGAGATATCTTCTCTTGCCTTCTACTGTTTTTTGGGAGTAAAGATCTTGACTGTATTTTAGAGTCTAATATGAGATGGTCCAACAGTATTTAGACCCAATGTCAGAAACTTAAAAAAAAAAAAAAAAAAGTAACATTCTTACCCTTTTCTTTTATTTATTTTTTTCTCTTTTTGAGGGTATTTAAAAGTAGTCCCTTCTCGGAGGATTGTTGAAGTGGAGGTGGATGCGGCAAATGCGGCGTCTCAGGTTCGCTCTTGTCGCAGTTTTCGTGGAGACGCCGATTTGTTAGTAGATGATATTAAGGCTTTATGTAGCGAGGTTAAAGTTGGTAGTTGTCTAGCCATTCCTAGATCGGGAAATCTCTTGGCACATGACTTAGCCTCGTTGGCCTTGTCCTCCTCGGAGGATTTCTATTGGCATCATGTGGATGCGGTTTGTATGTTCCCTGCTTCCTCCGGATCGCGGGGGTCTTTCCGTTAATTAACTCCTTTTCGTTTCAAAAAAAAAAAAAAAAAATAGTCCCTTCTGACTATTGCCTATATATGTTTGCAGTTGCGGAAAATATCAGAAACATTACCAAAATATTTACAAAGGTTTCAACAATTTAGTTTTTTGGCGGGCTCACTATTCTCAAATTCAGAAAGTGAATAAATTGATTCTTAAATGCAAAGTGATATCCATACCATAAAAATCTGTATACTAATTAAAACAAAATAACCCAAATTCTCCAGCTGATGCCAGCAGACTCCCATTAAATAAATAAACTAAGTAATTAATAGTGCAAAAGGTCCACTATATATGAATCTTTATAGAATGAGAGAAAAAGAAAGCGGTGTATAATGCAAAATTTTTAAATTATTTTCTTTTCCTTGGATTCTGGATTTTCATGTTGCCAGGTTTCCTCGTCACACATGGCCTCTGTGTGAAAGAAGGGATTTCCATGGGCAGCTAATAAGGATGAGTACGTTTTTAAATTATTCTCAAATTCTTTCTTCTATTGACACTTCACAATCCCAAAGTCATAACATGCATGATATTGGCCTCCAAAATAAGAAAGAAATGATAGTTATCCGTTGTAGGATTCAAGCAACAAATCAACATGTAAACATGAGCCGATCTTTAGAGAAATTACATTGATTAATTTAAGTGGTAAGATCTTTCGTTGTTTTTATAATTAATTAAGAGATATTAAATTCAAAAACCACCACATGGAAGTGGGACTAAAATTTTTACTTATTTAGATCCTCTTTTCAGTTTAGATATTTCTTCATTTCTTTTAAACATGGCATTGGTTGGTAACAGGATAAAAGTGAAAAACAATTACATCTTAATTACTCATTAATTGTAATACTTCTGTATCATAAGATTAAATGAAATAAGGAAGAGTGAAGGTGAGGAAGGAATTCAAATCCATTTTCTACTTATGAAGATGAGATTAAATAAACACCCGAAAGTTGTACTAAACTAGTATTGATTTGGTTTTGTTTTATTCAACAGATGAATTCATAATGTGAATTTGTTTTTATGTTTATAATAAAATAAAACAGATATGAATAATTTTAAAATTCCTATAATTGTTTTTTTATTTTTTATTTTTTTAAGTGTATTACACACCTCTCATACAATTCATGTATCCTGAGGTATGTTTTCTACTATTATCAGAATCTTCCATACTTCAGAAGCCTTTTTTGAAATTCAACATATTTCATCATGATTAACTTCTTTTTTAGGTTTTCTATTTTCAGGAAATTATAAAACTAGCTGTCATCAAATCGTAATTGAATCTAATATATATTATTTAGACTATATATAAAAGTAAAAATATAAAGTTGATCGGTTACATTATTTTCCTTTTTTAACTTTTCATTTTGAATTACAAGTGAAAATTTTAAATCATCAACCTATATATATATATATATATAATGCAAATTGTAAGCCAAACATGTGTTAATGAGAGAGAGAGAGAGAGAGACTCCATATATGAAACAGGATGGGTCCAAAGCCAGTCTCTGATATATTACACTATTTTCTCATCTCTTTCTCTCTTACTGTCTCTCTCTCTCTCTCTCTCTCTCTCTCTCTCTCTCTTTCAAACTAAATATCGCTGTCTTTAATTTGCTCAGTCCCTGCACCCATCATCACCCTTTATGTCTTCTTCCTCTATAAACCTGCAGTACTCACCATGAAAGTTTGATAATTCAGTCAGACCCCATTATACACATTAACCAACTCCTTACATTGTTTTTTCAAGGACCACCCCCACTAAGAGACTCCTCTTACAAAGGGCATGTCTCATAGTTTTCATTGACACATACAACACAAAAAGAAAAAGAAAAAAGAATGGCCTTTCAACCTCACAGTTTCATGTTTCAATCTCATGAAAACAATGACCACCTTCCTTCTCCAATATCTCTTAATTCTCTCTCCTCTTGTCCTCCACAATTCTTCCATGGTTAGTCATATCATCTCTCTCTCTCTCTCTCTTTACTCATATATTTATACATACTATTTAGTTGTGAGAGATTCTGTATGTATTCATGAGGGTATTGACTAGTTTAGCCGATAAGATATATATATATATATATATTTGTGTAAAAGATTTTTAGTTCAAATCTCATTTACTTAAAGGTGGGGATGTTTGATTTATTTTTAATGTAACAAAAAAGGTGTGGATATGTCTATTTAAAATGTGTGTGAAGGTTGATGAGTGGATTTTTTATATGTTTGTGGTGGTGCAGGAGCACCATTTATGATGAAGAGATCGATGTCGTTTTCAGGGCTTGACAAGTGTGAAGAAGTGCATGGAGATGAAGAATTGTCTGATGATGGATCACAGGTAGGGGAGAAGAAGAAGAGGCTCAACTTGGAGCAAGTGAGGGCACTTGAGAAGAGCTTTGAGTTGGGTAACAAGCTTGAGCCTGAGAGGAAAATGCAGCTGGCTAGGGCTTTAGGTTTGCAACCAAGGCAGATAGCTATTTGGTTCCAGAACAGGAGAGCAAGGTGGAAGACCAAGCAATTGGAAAAGGACTATGAGGTTTTGAAGAAACAGTTTGAAGCACTCAAGGCTGACAATGATGCCCTTCAAGCTCAGAACAAGAAACTTCATTCAGAGGTAATTAATTTGCCTTTTGTATGAATTTGATTTTTTCACTTACTAATTTCTATGAATTTTGATCTGGGTATGTTTAGTTTTTTTATAATGGAAATTGGGTTCTCAACTTTCACCTGATCTTGCATTGTATGAAGTAGAATCAAAATTTCCTCCAAATTCAGGTTTTGGGTTTCGAGCAAGGACAATCATGTAGATTTTGTATTCATTTAATTAACATTACTGTGCATCAATATGACTAATTAAAAAGTAGACACACCTTATAAATCTATTGGTTGAGCTCATGATCCAACATCGATAATGATTAATGACTTGAAAGCATTAATTATTTTGA
Organism: Nephelium lappaceum; assembly: GCA_021234005.1. NCBI lineage: Eukaryota > Viridiplantae > Streptophyta > Magnoliopsida > Sapindales > Sapindaceae > Nephelium > Nephelium lappaceum. The sequence goes on along the minus strand of CM038011.1, from coordinate 14,890,997 downwards.
TTAATTTACTATTGTTCCTCTTGATTAGTTGATGATAACTTTGAGGTGTCAGTTTTACTTGCAGAAACTGACTTTAAGGAATTATATAGGTTATTTTAATTAAGCAGCCATGGAACAGACATAGTTGCAACTTTATTTAATACAATTTGATTTGAACTTCTCGTATCTTTATTGGAAGATTTATCATAAAGTTGGGTCCGATTCTTCTTTTTCTTTTTTTTCATTATATTATTTCATGATCTTTATTGATTTGCTTGGTTGTGAATTGTGATTATGGTACAGTTACTAGCTCTAAAAAGTAAAGATTCCAATGAAGTTAATCATCATTTGAAGAAAGAGACTGATCAGGGTTCATGGAGCAATGGTAGTACAGAGAACAGCTCTGATGTCAACTTGGACATTTCAAGGACACCAGTAATAACCAGCCCTGTGTCTTCTCATTTGAGCAGTAAACAGCTCTTCCCCACCTCAATTAGGCCAACAAGCATGACTCAATTTCTCCAGACCTCATCAAGACCAGCAGACCTCCACTGCCTCAAACTTGATCAAATGGTCCAAGAGGAAAGCTTCTGCAACATGTTCAATGGCATGGAAGAACAGCAAACCGGCTTCTGGCAATGGCCTGATCAGCAGCAAAATTTCCATTGAAGGAAGTCCAAATTAAGTCCCCATGCATGATCATCAACTCCTCCCAAAAACATATTCAAACACAACCTGGTCATCACCATTCGGCTACATATCATTAAGAGGAAAATTAGGATTTTTCCTTGTCAGTTTCGTTTCATGTTTTCTGCAGTAGATTGGTGTATAGAATTGGACATGCATATTTGGTTGAATTAATATATAAGTTGGAGCTAAAATTTTTAAAAACTATCAGTATGGAAAATTTATTGGTTCTGATCAAATATTAATAATACACTTTCCTTCCCATACCATGGTAAATTGAGATACAATTTCTAGGTTGGATCATAGGGGTAGATGTTTTTTTTTTTATTTTATTTTTTTAATATATATATATATATATATATATGTTCCTTTTTTTCTTCTTCTGTTGAGATACATGTGCCAGTAAGTGGGTTTCCAGCTCTGGCATATAGCATGGGCCATGAAATAAAAAAGAGGGGATTTTCCCATAACAATATTTGTTTAATAAAATCTTTTAGTGGCTGTTGGTTGATTTGGAATCATGAAAATATCATATAAAATATATGCATGGAAGTGCTTTGGAGAAACTACTTCCTGTATTGAGAAGCAAATTTTGGATTGATGACTTCAGAACACAGAAGAGGCGATGAGGATGTGAACAAAATCTAGTAGGGAGAGTTAAATGGCTGAGAATTTTTTATTTTATTTTATATATATATATATTTTTTACGTTGATAACTTACAGGTCAAAGAATTACCATAACCTACTGAGATTGATTAGTGATAGTACCATTTGAATCACTATTACCACAACTAAGAAGAGCGTAACTCCTACTAGAAAAAAAATCATAATCTACACCTTGTATCTTAAAAGATGGGGATGAAACTTAAACTTTTGACCTTTTAAGATCAAGTAAATATTTAACCACTCATATCGAGGGTGGAAGTGGAAAAAAGGAGGGGAAAAAGGAGAGATTCTAAGCACATATTCCAAGAGGAAAGAAGCCAAGGAGATGGGAAGAAGAGAAGAGATATGAAGTTGAGAAATGTGTATGTATTAGGGTCAATTTTAGCTTTGGTATTGAAGGCGATGTTTGTAATATATAATTTTCATCTGACAAGAGAGAAAGTATCAAACTGTGGCAACCCTATCTGTGTGGGATATCCATGTGACCTTCTGCCACAACTTCCCCCCCAGTGCCCCCCATCATTCATCAAAGCAATTCTCTCTCTCTCTCTCTCTCTCTCTCATACACACGCAGTTATTGTTCAAAACGCCTGATCATCTTGCAGGTTCATTTGTGCTATGATTATAAGTGTCACGGTCCAGGGTCCAGGGTCCAAGGCACCACCCCCTTGCTGGGTAGGCCTCTAACTTCTGGCCCTCGACGCGTCAGTGTCCGGATTATACTTGTTGGTTTTGTAGGGACTTTATCCTCAGTTCAAACACAGGATAGATTTACTTTGATACTACTTGTCATAAGATCACTGGACCGTTATTATGTTACATATATATTTATTTATTTATTTGACGGTCCTAGTGCATTCATGTAATTACTTTCTGCACTAAAACAATAAATATGAAAATTTCATGAAATAACTTAAAACTATTATGAGTTTTAAAGCTAACGTTGAATAATGAAAACGAGTTTTTTATCGACACCATTTCTTTATTCACGAACTATAAATTACTTTGTGAATAAATGGCACTGTTAAAAAATAAAATTTGTTTTATAGTTTAGTATTAATTTAAAAATTCGTATTAATTTTTGTAATATAAGAAAAAAAAGACTTTTACGATATAATCTAATAAATTTATCTTGTTAACCTTTTTTCAATAACAACTTATATCATATGCCATTGGAGTGCTATATTGTAAAATCAACTTTTGCTTTAAATTGTAATAAACATTATTACAATTGGAATGCTTAACATAATTAGAGTCAATTTGACATTGTTGTGGTTTTTAATATAATTATTATCAGTTGTGTTGAAGAAATAGTCTATTATAAAAGTTAATCCGACTATTGTTTGGTTAAATTTTTATAAATTTCAAATGCGGCATGCATATATTTGATAAATTTTATGTTAATTGTTGTGAATTTTTAAAATATTTATAGAAAACATAAAAATAAAGTATTTTATTTTTTATTTGATATAAATATAATCTTATATAATTGTTGAATATAAGTATCTTTATTTTATAATTAATGAGAATGGTTTGACCATTTAATATTCATCAAATACCACAACAGGTTATTTCATAATTACTTTACAAAAGTAATTCTTAGAAGTGTTGTCAAATAGAATTAAATTATTGGAAAAAATCTAAAAACTCTTGAAATAGTAAATAATCTCAGTTTATCCTAACTTTTGAAAATATTAGCCAAAGACCCCTCTACTATCAGCCAAAAGTGGCTTTTATCTAAATTTGTAGCATTTTGGTGACAAAAACACTAAAAGAACAAAATATTCTCATCTTTTTATTTAATAAAACCAAAATAAAAAATTAATAAAAAAATGGAACCCAGATCTTTCCTTTATATTTTTATTTTTTTTAAATTTTGTGTTGTTTAAGATATTCATGAAAATAAAACAAAACAACCATCAAATTTCATCCAACAAAACCTAGATCAAAAGACAGAACCAAATTACATATATATGGAAAAACAAAACAACATTCAAAGTTCATCTAACAAACTCAGATCAAAAGACAACAACCAAAGTACATACGTATCCAACAAACCAAGATCAAAAGACAACAACTTACAAATTGAAAAAAAAAAACAAAAAAAGTTCGAATCAATGAACCATCTAGATGAACCTTCATCTGGGTTCATTAATTTAAACTCAGATGAAACTTGTCTTTCGTTGTGCTAGCCTTCATAAAGGAATCTTAGTGTAGATTGTTCGATCCAGAGCTTTAACACCATGGAAGGTTCATCAACTCTTTTTCCAGCTTAAAAGAGAGATTTAAACATAGAGAAGTAGACCTTAGGTCAATTTCATCTTGTTTGAATTGACGAACCTAGATGAACCTTTATCTTCATCTGGGTTCAAATTGATGAACCCAGATGAACCTTTATCTGGGTTCATTAGTTTGAAATTGGATCTTATTTAGATTGGAGGAGGAGAAGGATAAGAAAAAGGAAGGAGAGAGAGAAAGACGATGGCTAGTGGGAGAAGGAGAAGAAAATGACCCTTTTACCAAGGTTACCAAGCTTTGGGCCTTGCTTGAACTGGATTAGCCTAATTGTTAGGTTGTTCGTTTAAGATGTTCATTGGGCTATAAGCCTAGGTTGACTAGAACCCTAGGCCTATCCACTTTGACAAGCTTTTGGCTTACACTTTTGGGCTTTGATTTTTGGCCACTACAATCGTGAATTCCACTTTTATTGCTTTCACTTTGTCAATGTAATATATGCGTGTGTATAAGTTCTATTCACCTTGGTGCAGATTGATATAATAAGTTCTATTCCTCAATTACAAGTAGTTGAATTCACTTACTTTTATTTACTTAATTTTATAATTAATAACATTTTTAGTAGAAAATTAAAGGAAAGTGATAGTGAAATTCTTGATCACTCCTAAAATAATACCAATTAATTAAAGTTGACATTGAATTGGAGAGTTATCAAATTAGTTTAGTTAAATTTATGAGTAAAATTTATAATATTTAATAGCACTCAAGGATGATCCTAAATTACCCAAATTCGTAGCATGTTTGTGATTATGATTGCAAGGATATCAAGGAAAGGGATGTGGGTATCATGAATATTACAAATGTTTATAAATTATTAATTTGTGGAAGATTAGTGCATGTCACATGATTGAAAGAGAATAGTCAACTATCAAAACCTTTATAAAGATTAAAAAAATATCTAACTAGATCAATTTAACTTCCATTGCAAGGACTTGGAAACCAAGAAAACGCATTGTTCTTTGGGTTGTGTTTTGTTTTAAACAATATTTATTAATGAAAGTAGTAGAGAAACAAGAAAAAATAAAGAAACCATGTCTTGCCTTTGCTTCCAACATGTGAACTATTGACTCTAACAACCTATAAATATTCTAATCTTTCCCAGCTAAAGTTTAATATTTAACTTATTGAATTTGGAATCATTATTGGATTGTGGGTTTCAAAACGAGTGGAAAAAGGTATGAAACTATTGTCAAATGATGGTGAAATGGGCAATACATAAAACCAATTAAGCTTCTTTTAGTATCCAGGATGAAATAGAATTTGAGATTGAGATTAAATTACGAAATTATTGACATATTGTTTGGTTAGATATAAGTTTGGATTGAATAGAATTTTATATCAAATAAAAGAGAGATTTATGATTGGGTCCCATTTTCCATCACTTACCAAGTCATATCATTCCTTTCCTTGGCCCTCCTTTAGCTGATGCAAATAGCCGTGGCCATAGAGCTCACTGTATCATGCAATTTTAATATGCAAAAATTTTTCTAGGTATTTTTAGTTTTTGTTTTTGTGACTTCTAGAGTCTTTTAAAACAGTTTTAATGTGTAGAATTTTTTCTAGGCGTTTTTAAAGTGTTACTTTTGTAATATTGGATATTGTTTTACTGTTTGCAAAAAAAAGCTGGACGTTGTTTTCATTGACCACATGACTTTCAATAAGAGAATTTGGTTGCAGTGAAGGATGTAAGTGAAAGAATTTCAAACAAGAAGTTATTTATAATATTTTTAACATAATATGACTGTGCGTAGTGGTCAAAGTTGAGCCCATAATTGGAAGAAGGGCCAATGTTATATAAACAAACCCAATCTACATTTGAGGGCCTCTGTTTACAGCCCAAAATCAATAAGCCTATCACACAGTCAGCGGTTTGACTTGATCCAACTGATTGAGTCCAATCACTAGACTCAACTGGAGTCGGATACCAAAAAGAATTGGGGTCCTACCACCCACCTCTAACAGCTACATGTTTGAGTATAAATAGTTAAGGGAGCAAAAGAAGGCCTTTTAGCAATTCATATAATCACTCGAACCTTCTTATCTGTCAGATTTCATTTGTAATAGCGCATTCATTATTCTCCAATTAATAACACTAAATTATGGTTAGGGGTGGACAAAAGGGGGGCACTAACCTAGCCCGAATCGACTTGAAAATGTCAGTTTTCAATTTAATTTCGCGTCGGTTCGGTTTAAAAAGGTGAAAACCAACTTTTTTCAATTTTGGGTCGGTTTTAAAGTGAAAAAACAAACCGAATTCGAAAACCAAATTGAAAATAAAAAATTAAAGTGTGTGTGTGTGTATATATATATATATAAACCCTTTTAACTACACAACACACACAACCCTAGCCGTCATTGTTAAGATTCAAAACCAAAAATAACTCTGTCACCTCCAACCTTCTTCTCTTCATCATCGTTCTTCTTCTTCCATTTTCGCTTTCAATTTCTCTTATTCTTGTCGCCGTTGTCGTCTCCCTTCCACCTGTCATTGTTGTCGTTGCCATTTGTTGGTTTGTGGTGGTGGGTTTCTCCTTTATCGTTGTTTGCTCAAATGTCTCACCTCTGACTCCACCTTCTTCAAGTTCAAATGGTTTTTGATTTTGGGTTCACCTTTGAGTTTATCTTCTTGTCCTCTATCACTGTTCACTCAAGGCTTAAGGTGACAATTTTGGGTTTTTTTTTTAATTTATTTTTTTGTCTCATCTCATGTGTTTTGTAATTCATGGATTTGGTGAATAAAATAAAAACTTTGGTTTTATGAACTAGTTGGTAAGTAATCGATGGTGCTCATGTTGGTTTTTCAATTTTGGTTTGGATTTGGTGGTGAATGTTGAAACTAACCTAAATCAACCAGACCGAATCGACTCGACACTAGTTGGTTTAGGTCTATTTTCCTCTCTAAATTGGGTCGGGTTGGTTCCTGTTGTGAAAAATTTGAAAAAAGTCTATTTCGGTTCGGTTTTGTCCAATACCGAATTGACCCGGCCTATGTCCATTCCTACTTATTGCAAAAGATAGCTTAACTGCTCAAGTGCAATCTACTGATTGACTCACTCAATTTGGGTTTATTTTCCCTACAAGAAGTATTTTGATCCATTGCTTTTCTAATATATAAACTTATTTGATTGTCAAAGTGTTTTTAGCTGGTACTACCCCAATGTCAAAGCATCCTACGTTCATTCTTGTGTTCTCTTTGTAGGTTACTAATGGTCCAATAAACTGATAGTAAAACAAACAATCTACTTTAACAACTATAGAACATAGGATCTACAATATGTGGAATGTTTTTTTTTTTTTCCTCTTTATTGTGGAGTAATTGTTCCTACTTGTATTAATAAATATTTAGGCTGCGTAAGTAGTGTTTAATTTTGGTAGGTTTCGATAAATTTTTGACATATTCTATGTCATTTTAGAAAAAAAAAAAAAAGAAAAAATAAAAAATTCCGCTTTCTTAGGTAAGGCTCTTTTCCAAATCGATAGGTCTTTACCATTCTTTTTTAAAACTCAAATTAATCAAAAATAAAATAAAAAATTGATGAAATCATCTCTCTTATTATTCTTTCTTCAAAGTTAAAACCATCTCTTTTATTAAAATAACGGTTAAATTTTATTTTGGTCCCTATATTTCTTAGAAACTTCATTTTTGAAACATGAATTTGTTTATGATTCCCTTGGTCCTTTACGATTTGAAAATGCTTCAATTTAGTCACTCCAACATGATTTTTAACAATCAATACTAACCGAAATTGTAAAAGATTCATTTACTCTTAAGTTAGAAAATGAAATGTATCATTTTAGCCCTTCTAAAAATTAATTTAAAAAAAAAAAAAACAAACAAACATTGTATCTTCACCATCTATCAAGTTGAGATGGATGGTGAAGATTTAATTATAATAAAAATTTAAATTAAAAATTAAATTAAATTAAAATAAAACTATATTGATAATATCTTCTCTATCCATCTCATAATTGTATGACAAATTGCACAAACCCCCTTGAGGTTCGACATAATTGCATAAAAATGACGATATTTGATTAACTCGCACTAATCTCCTATGAAATTTCAAAAACTCAATATAAACATTCTCTACTATTAGTCAACCATTGGTCAACCACTATTAAATCAAAATTATCAAGAGTTAAATGGTCAATACATAATTAATAAATATTTTAATTAAAATGTATAATAATTTTAATAAATAAAATAATGATATATTATTTTTAAATTTCATTAAAATTTAAAAAATGTAAAAAATACAAAAAGCTGCAAATCTCCTTCAAGAGATTTGCTGCTATGCAAAGTGCCACGGTTTCCATGGAGACCACCAGGTTAAGGAGAAGAACTTGATAGAGGAGGACGAGGAAGAAGGAATAGGTAGAGGAGAAGAACGAGATGGGAGAGGAAGAGAAATAAGGAGTAGGTGGAGAACCGACCCTTCGAGCGACGATCTCTTCCAATCGGAGTGGACGATCTCTTCTAGCCAGAAAGATCATCGCATGATGATCTCCTCTAACTAGAGATCATCGTACAATGATAAGATCTTTAGTTGAAAGAGATCTACCATGATTTTTTATCAGATCAACCTTACCACGGAGGCAGTTGTGTTGTTGATGGAATTTGGGGTTTGTGGTTTAATATTTTAATGTTTTTATTTTTCAATTGTAGAGATAAATGGAGGTCGACCAAGTCTCCATCTCTAAAAGAGAGGAAGGTTTAAACCAACTTCCATCTCTAGCAAAAAAGGAGGTTGTCGAACTAGAGATGAGGGTTCAAATACATCCCTACCAAAGATAGGGTTTTTAATGAAAAAGACTGAATTACACAACATCCCCCCTAAGGTTTGCCTAAAAACACACGAAAACATATTTACCTTTTTATTACACCAAACCAACATACCATTAGTTGACTTTTGTCAACTTTAACTATTGATAAGAAATTTTGGTCAAATGACCATTTTGGCCATAAATAAGACAAAAAATAATTAAAAGTTAAAAATTAAATTAAATTAAATTAAATTAAAATAAATTAAAAATTAAAAATTATGGATCTCTTCAGATCCATCCATCTCTGGATTCCTTTATAGGTCTCCATTGTCGACAACGGTTGTCGGCAACGGAGACCTATCTTTGTTGTCTCCATTGTGCGATGGAGACGACAAAGGGTCTCCGTGCTCAATGGAGACCAATTCTAGTCTCCATCGGACACGGAGACCAGTTTGAGTCTTTATCTTAGTCATCGGAGAACCCCTCATCCATTGGTCTAGTCTGATCGCTTTCATCTGGTTTCAACGTCTATCTTTTTCGCTCTATCTCCCCTTTATCAATAGCGATTGGTTTCTTCATCTGGGTTTTTGTCAACACTCTTCTCTTTCTTTTTGTCTCCATGGGTGTCTCCATATTAGTTGTCGGAGAACCCCTGGTCCGCTGGTTTGGTCTGATCAAATTCATCTAGTTTCAACGCCTATCTCTTTGGCTCCCTCACCTCTCTGTCAATGGCAACTAGTTTCTTCGTCTAAGTTTCTGTCAACACCAATATCTTTTTCTCCCTCTCTTCGCTCTGTTGATGGCGATTCTTTTTTGTGTTTTTGATTTATGGATGTTGTGATCTTGATTATTGTGGTTTTAGTTTGTGGGTTCTTGTTCTTCCCTTATTTGAAATCGATTGAATTGTCTGGTGCGGTTTTGCAGTTGATGAAAAATGAGATGGTTTGAAACCCGATTGTATATGGATCCATAGCTGTGAGAGTGTGTTGCGCATGTATCCATAACGGTTTTGCAGTTGATTAAGAAGCAGTAGTGTTTTTGTGGTGTTGATTGCAGATGGTGTTGATAAAACTTCATGTTGAAGATCTAGCCAGAACTTCAATATACTTTTGTCTTTTTTCTTAATTTTTTATTATTTTTATTTTCTATAATTCAAATTGTAAAAGAAAATTATAAAATAGTAAAAGTCTGAAATGTCCTTAAGTTAGATTACTTTGACTAACTTTAACCATTTTTGACTAACAAAATATGGGTGTTGTATAATGAAAGGGTAAATATATTTTTAGGTGTTTTTAGGCAAACCTCTGGGGGGGAGGGGGGGTGTTGTGCAATTCCTTCAATAAAAAATTGATTGTGGGTTTTTTTATCGAAGTAGAAAGGTATAAGTTGAACAGCAATTCCTTTAATAAAAAATTGATTGCGGGTTTTTTCATCAAAGTAGAAAGGTATAAGTTGAACAGATTTGGGTTGATTTTTTATTGAGCAATCTGAAGATGAAGATCTCTGTTCATTTTCATTTGGAGAAAGAGATGAACAATCAATCTCTATCAATTTTTTCCATTTTTTTCTTTTTTAAAAAAAGATTTTGTTTCTATAGTTTTTAATTTTTGGTTTTTTCAAAACCCAAATCGTGGTAGATCTCTGGCTGGAGGATCTCTTCCATCATGGCAAGTGTAGAAATCTACTCAATGTGGTCAGAGGAAATCGATCTCGTCCCAGTTTAAGGAGAAATCTGCAGGTGTAGAATTTTTTTTTTTTTTTTCCATGTCTAAGCAATCTGCATAAGTGCAGAATACACACACACACACACACAAACACACACACATTTGTCTTAATGTTTGAGAAATCTATAGAAGTGCAGAAAGAAATATATATATATATATATATATATATTTGTTTTCATGTTTAAGAAATGTGTAAAAATTTGTGTGGTTATTTCATGTTTGAATGCTGAGATAATTGAAGGAAAAAAAGAGGAGGTTGGATGATTATATTTTTTATTTTGTTAAATTTTTTAAATACTTCAAATAATTAATGGAGATAATGAAGATGATAATGGATGAAGAAAGTAAGATGGTGGATAGAGTTATGATTTGGGATGAAACTTTGAATTTCAGAAAATGGTGATGATGAACCTGAAGTTGGTGATGAAGAAGATGATTATGAATTTTTAATTGAATTTTTATTATTTTAATATAATAATATATTTAAAATAGGGCTAAAGGGGATTTTTTATCTTTATACAAAAAATGATTTTTACCGTTTCTCTAAATTAATTGCTATTTGATGAGATTGGAGGTTTGTGTTGAGTTTTTAGAATTTCATGGGAGGTTAGTGAGTTTCCTAAACATCGTCGTTTTGTACAATTATACCAAACATAAAGGGAGGTTTGTGCAATTTGTCTTGGATTTTTTTTCTTGATTTAAAATGATCAAAGGGTTTCACTCTTCCCCCATGGAGACTCGAACCCAGGACCTTGGTTCCGAGCAACTGGTGCTTTTACCATTTGAGCTAACCCTCTTCCTCTCCATGGATACATACATATATATATATATATAAATTAAGATTAATAAAAATAAAAAAGACGTGGTAGAGATCTTACTGTCCATCATCATTCCACCTCTATGAATCCTTCCATCTTTATCAATGTCCATCAGCCCTCTATCACTAATGATGACCTTCATAATCTTTCCATCTTTATCAATGTCCGTCGACCCTCTATCATAGACGATGACCTCCATGGTTAACAATGGAGTTCCATTTCCATCGCAAGATGGAGCTCCATCATGTGATGGAGATGGAGTGACAAATTAGGAGTAGATCATCGAATATGTAAAATCAAGTTTGGTGGTTAGATCAAGTTTGGTGACTAGTCTTCATCATGAAAAAATCAACAACTCACACCAAATTCAACGACTTTGAAAATTTAAACCAGGAAAATCCTAATAAACAAATTCAAGAACCCTACATCAAACTCAAACATTACCATATTAAAATCAAACCAGAACTTACTTTCTACAAACAAAACCAAAAGAAAAAAAAAAAAAAGGAAATATCTCAAATATGGGTTTCTTCAAACCCATATTGCATCTGGGTTTGAACCAAATGTCAACAGCTAGGTTCAAGCCAAAACTTGACTATGTGGTTCATCACCAGTGATTGAACTTGGTGTAGGCAATAAAACGAAGGGAGTGAGAGAGGAGAAGTTTGATTGGGTTCTGTTGGCTTTTTTGGGTCATGGGTCAGATCGACTCAAGATGACCCAAACCCATATGCAATATCTAACATTGGTTTGGATAATGTTAATTAACTACCTTTGGCAGTTATGGAGGTTAACAAAAGAACTGGTTATGGTATTTGCCTCATATATAAATAACCAATTTGAGTTATTATGTCATGAGAAAGATATTAAAAAACAGTTGACCATTCCGAAGACTTCATAACAAAATGGTATAGCGGGAAAGAAACAAAATGTTATTAGAGATGATAAGATCTATGAAGATATATGCAAACCTCTCAGTATCTTACTAGGGAGATGCACTATTAACAACTGCTTACATTTTGAATAGGGTCCATATTAAGTTAGTGTCTTCCATACCCTATGAATTATGGACAGTTATGAAACTAACCTTACTTACATGCAACATTATGGGTGCGCATGATATGTATATGATCTTTCCAGTAAATATGAAAAATTGGATGCTAGAAGAAAGAAGTGTATCTTTATTAGATACTCCGGATACTTAAAAGAATATGTACTCAGAAAAGAAAATTCAAATGGAATTAAAAGAATATGTACTCAGAAAAGAAAATTCAAATGGAATCATCATTGAATTAGAGTCGAGGGATGTAAACTTATTAAAGAATGAATTTCTTAACAGATGTGAGGTTAAAAAGGAATTTCAATTTATGAGTTGAATGATTCGGATGATGTTCATCTTCAAACGCCCAACTAGATGAGGATAGAGAGTTGTTTGAACACTCTATCTCTAGTGGGAGTGACAGAATTATTAGAATAGCTCATTCATTTGTTTCTAGTGGAAGCCTAGAGACTGATGAGTTAGTGCCCTTAAATTTATCAACTCGCAGAAGAAACCACAAGGCTATTTCTCGTAGTCAATTTGAGACTGAAAATGAATCTTTTATGTTTGTTTCACATGACAATGATGAGTCAAAGAATGTGAATGAGACTTTCAACTCACTTGCTAGAGATGTTTTGTGTTAAAGCCATGTAAGAAAGGATTGAGTCAATAAAGAGTAACAATGTTTGGGACTTGATTGACTTATCACCTGCTTGGAAAACCATTGGAAACAAGTGGATTATCCCCATCTATCGTAAGGCAGACAACTCAATAAAGAGATAAAAGCCAATGTTAGTACCAAAAGGATATACTAAACAAAAGGGTACAGACTGTGAAGAAACCTTTTGCCCTGTAATAAGTTTTGCTTCTATCAGCCTTATGTTATCTATCGTTGCACAAATGGATTTGAAATTGTATTAGATGGATGTAAAGATAATATTTCTCAATGAAAAACTAAAGGCAGAAATTTACTTAGAACAACCAGTGAATTTCGTTTCAAAAGACCAAAAGTAGAAAGTTTATAAACTTACAAGATCGATTTATGGCCTGAAACGATCCTCCAAATGATGGTACCTACGTTTTCATGAGATAGTCATGTCCAATGAATTTTAGATGACCGAAGAGAATCATTGTGTATATTAAACGAATAAAAGATTAGTTCATAATACTATCTTTATATGTGGATGATAATCTATTGCTTAGAAATGATAGGGAGTTCATTATAACCATAAAGGAATGATTATCCTTAACTTTTGAGATGAAAGTCATTAGAGAAGCTGCCTATATTTTTGGAGTTAAAATTAATAAACATAGTTCAAGAAGAATTTTGACTTTATCATAAGAGCCATACATCAAAAAAATTCTCAAATGATTTCATATGACTGATTGTAAGCTAATGAATGCTTTTATCTCGAAGGTTGAACTTTTAGTCTTGAAATATGCCTTAGACTTTACAAGAGCGTATGATTTCTGCAAAGAGTTCCTTATTCCAATGCCATCTAAAGTCTTATGTACATTAAGATCTATACAAGACTTGATATCTGTTATACAATTGGATTTGTTAGTCGATATTTATCCAATCCTAGGTCAGAAACATTAGATTGTTATAGAAAGAATATTAGCATACCCGAAGGGGACTGTAGATTACTCACTAAATTACCAATGTGGCAATATGCGTCTGGTTGTATATACAAACAATGATTAGAGGGGTGATTTGGATGAACTAAATCGATATCAAGATATGTATTTTTGCTCAACAAAGGTGCTAACGAAAATTAATATCAAAATATGTATTTTTGCTCAACCAAGTTGATATCTTATAAAGTAGTAAGAGGTTATCATACGTTGCATTGTTCACCATGAAAGTTGAATTTATAGCATATTCAATGGCAGTCTAAGAAGTAGTATGGCTCAAAAGATTCTTAAAGGATCTTAATTTAGAAACTGATGCATAATAAGCCAATTACTGTATACTGTGATAGTCAGACATCAATTGTCTATAGTAAAAATGTAAAATATCACAGTAAATCAAAACATATAGAGATTAAGTATAATTTCATCAGAAACATAATGATGAATGAGAATGTAACAATTAAGTATGTATTTATACATAAGATGGTAGCAGATCCGCTTACCAAACCTTTGACAAGATTATGAGGTTGTAATTGTATCTAGATCTTTAGGTTTGTGTAGATTATGAGGTTGTAATTGTTACATTAAACTATATCTATTTTATAAATAAATACGTCATTTTGGTTATCCAACACTCACACATATTCATTTCATATATGTCTTATATGAAAGTATGTTATCAAGTTTAAGACTGGTATTCTTCTACATACAGTTACCTTTGTTGTTAAGATAGTAAGCCAAGATGATATACATATATTTTTTAGAGGATAAGTATGAGGTTACTCCTTTTAGGGCTTGAAATATATGAAATGTCATTTCGTCTGTAATCAATGAGGTTTTGCCTAAAATTATTAAACTACTCGTGCTACATCCCTACCATCATGAGAACCTCATTAAGCCATATATGAGTTCGTTGATAATAGGCATTTGGAAGGCGAGCTTTTAGGAACTTAGGTTAAGTGTTAGACAAGCACCTAAACTAAGATCTGTACTGTGAATAGTCTCATTATAAAAAACATATATGTTCTTATTGAAGAACAAGATTCATTATAACATGTATTTCATACTGCGTGTGCTTATTGTGACCGACATGAAAAATGAATGAATTGATCCCCGATTTCTTATTGTGTAAGTTTCATTGAAATTTCTGTAAAACTTTTATCCATGTTCTTAGTGACTGTTCATTTTGTCTCAAAGCAATGGGGTAATGTTTGTATCATTATTATGTCTTCTATGATCATGATAATACGACCTATGAGACATATTTATAGTGTTAGTCAATTTTATTGACAAGCGGATGAAAGTGAGATAGAAAGATTTAATGAATTTTATTTTATTCATATATTTACATATCAACGAAGTGCAATTTGGAATTGCAATTATAATTATATGAAATATTGGAGGATTGAACATATTATGATAAGGGATTAAATATGTTAATGCAAAAAAATTATGTTAAATCTAGGATATGATAATGAATAAATTTATAATCTCTAGTATAATACTACAATTGAGATTTGAAGAAACAAGTCGTGTTGCATACATTGTTATTTATTGGTCACATGGTGTATTTGCTTATATAAGTGCTCAACGCCTTATCATAAAGGAGTTACTAGTGTTCTCTCTATGAAGCCTGTTTGACTTATCTTATGTGAGTAAAAGATGTCGGGTTATTTGGGTCATAGGTCGAGTCCACCTAAGATGATCCAAACCGGAACCCAAATCTAATATCCAACATTGGTTTGGATAATGTTGATTAGCTGCCTTTGGCAATTATGGAAGTTAACAAAATAACTCCTTATGGCTGTTGTCTCACATATAAATATAAGTTTTTCAACAAAAGTGAAACACTTGATGGTAAATGGTTAAGTTTTACGTACAAACATTATACACTTTTGATAGTGAAAGAAAGAGAACCAAGGGCAAGACAAACTGCACCATGAATTGAGGTTCTTTCCCTTTTGTGATTGAAACCCGAGCACCAGTTGGACAACACAAGATTTTAGGACTTCCACATCATTTCGGGTTCGTTTTTAAGTTTTGTTTTTACTTCTTCACTGAAATATATATATATATATATATATTGCCATGACTAATATTAACAGGTTCAAAGTGGTGGGTGGTGAGACTAAAGAATGGATGCGAGAAAGAGTAGCATGATTATCTTAGTGAAGACTAGATCTTTGCCAATCTAGTGTCTAACTAGATTGATGATGATCCGATTATAGATGGTGGGGTAATTGTTTTTTAATTTTTATCTCTTAATTGTTTCCTTTTTCTAAAATTTTATTTATATAATTTTAATCACCACTATCCATCTTAAAGATGGACAGTGGAGATGCCTCTTATATTTTTATTTTATTATAATAAACTTTTAATGTGGAGATCTTTTAAGTATTTAGTAAGAATAATCATATTAGAATGACGAAAATACAATCTCTTTGTTAAGGTTCTAATGTTTGATTAATGGTAAGGACTAAATTGAAATGTTTTCGAAACACGAGGGATTAAGGAAGTCATAAATGAAATTGTATTTAAAAAAATAAAGTTTCTAAAAAATATGAGAACCAAAATGAAACTTAAAAAAAATAATAATAACAAAAGAAGAAGGAGGGGAAAAAAAAAATCAGAATTTTCTCTTTTGTGTCTCTTGCCCTAACTCTCTCACTTTACCTGTAAAAACTAACCAAAACCTGATATCTGTTATACAGTTGGATTGGTAAGTCGATATTTATCCAGTCCTGGGTCAAAAACATTAGATTGTTATAGAAAGAATATTAACATATCCAAATGGGAGTGCAGATTACTCACTAAATTACCAATGTGGTAATGTGCGTCTGGTTGGATATACAAACAATGATTAGGAAGGTGATTTGGATGAACTAAATCGATATCAAGATATGTATTTTTGCTCAACAAAGGTGCTAACGAAAATTAATATCAAAATATGTATTTTTGCTCAACTAATGTGATATCTTATGAAGTAGTAAGAGGCTATCATACGTGGTATTGTCCACCATAAAAGTTAAATTTATAGTATATTCAATGGCAGTCTAAGAAGTAGTATGACTCAAAAGATTCTTAAAGGATCTTAATTTAGAAACTGATGCATAATAAACCAATTACCGTATACTGTGATGGTCAGACATCAATTGTCTATACTAAAGATGTGAAATATCACAGTAAATCAAAACATATAGAGACTAAGTATAATTTCATCAAAAACATAATGATGAATAAGAATGTAACAATTAAGTACGTCTTTATACATAAGATGGTAGCGGATTCGCTTACCAAACCTTTGACAAGATTATGAGGTTGTAATTGTGTCTAGATCTTTAGGTTTGTGTAGATTATGAGGTTGTAATTGTTACATTAAGCTATATCTATTTTATAAATAACTATGTCATTTTGGTTATCCAACACTCACACATATTCATTTCACATATGTCTTATATGAAAGTATGTCATCAAGTTTAAGACTGGTATTCTTATACATACAATTACCTTTGTTGTTAGGACAGTAAGCTAAGATGAGATACATATATTTTTTTAGAGGACAAATATGAGGTTACTCCCTTTAGGGCTTGAAATATATGAAATGTCACATTGTCTGTAGTCAATGAGGTTTTGCCTAAAATTATTAAACTGCTCATAATACATCTCCACCATCATGAGAACCTCATTAAGCAATATGTGAGTTCGTTGATAATAGGCGCTAGGAAGGCGAGCTTTTAGGAACTTAGGTTAAATGTTAGGCAAGCACCTAAACTAAGATCTGTTAATGGAAACCAAGATAGCAATCACGGAAGACGATGAGACAATTGGACAACGAGATAATTAAAGGCAATTGGGCTTAATCTTGAAGCATTTGGACGCTAATTGAAGGCAATTGGAATCAAACTGAAGTTAATTAGATTTTAAATAATTTGAGCTAAGTTTATTTTAATTGTAATGAATTTTAAATTAAATTAGTTTGTTTTATTTTAACTAATGTTATTTGGGCTAAAACATTTATTTTAATTTAAGTCCATGAGTGTGTTTAGTTGAGCCCAGTTGTTAGGGGACTAGGGTTTCATGCTAGGTTTTATTTCTTTGCCTATAAAAAGACTTGTAAATCCTAAGCAAACATATGATGAATGAAGATGTAGCCAATTATGTTTAATTGAGAGATTTATTTCTATTTTGTTCATTGTTGAACATGTGATCTTATCAAGCTATGCTTATAGCGATCAAAATCATGTTTTTCTTCCACCTTTTCATCTATATCTCGGGAGTTGTGTCAATATCATTCTTGTGATAATTTAGGTTCTTGATTATCATATATTCAATGGGTCAAAATTTTTTATAACTTTGGTTCTTGAATGTCATAATCAATGGGTCAAAGTTTTCGTTGTAAATCTGTTTTAATTTTTCTTGAGGTTGTGTTTCAATTCGATCGTGGGTATCGTATCTTTATATACGGAGTTCGCATCAGTTGGTATCAGAACTTTAAGTATTAAATCAGGTTTGATCTATCTTAAAAAAAAAAAAAATTTGTTTTCAATTTTGTTTTGTTTTGTTTTGTTTTGTTTCAGTTTTGTTCTAGGTTTTTTCTTTTAGCCGCCGCATGTCATTAATTTTTTTTTAGGGTTTTTGCTTGCCTTGGTCGATTGAATCTTTGCTCGTTGGTCTGCGCAATCCACTGTCCTCTTACTCCACCATAATATTTTTACCTAAAAAAAAAAAGGGTCAATCTATTCCACTTTGTTTTACCATAATATTTTAACTTTTCTTTTGTCTTCTTTTGCTTCGTCTTGATCCACATTTTGTCTTGGTCTGCACCATTTATTCATTCTTTGTCTTGGTCTGTTTCCAAATAACATTATCAAATTGTTTGTCTTGCATTATCTTCAACTATTTATTCATACAATTTCCCCACCGTCTTATTGCATCTGGTCATCACATTCTGCTGTTCTGTATATTACTACATCTTTTCCGCACAAGTCTGTTTTCACATCAACTGGTCTAATTTTTAATTTTTAAATTTTTTTTTAAATTTTCTGGTTAGATTTTATTGAATTCAGTCCTCCATCCTTAATTCAATTTAGTCTTGAGTGCATTCTTGATTAATTTTTTTTTATTTTATTTTTTAAAAAAAAGGGAAGTGTGAGTGAACATATTCAAAGAGTGAAATCCTAGTGTTAAGTGAAACACATTAGGGAGTGTGTGAGATTCTTTTTCTAACATTCTTTTCAGGTTTCAATCACATCTTCGAACAACAATAACGATGGATCACGATTTGAGAACAAATCGTTTTGAGGAAAGAGGGAATAATGGAAACCAAGATAGCAATCACAGAAGACGATGAAACAATTGGACAACAAGATAATTGAAAGCAATTAGGCTTAATCTTGAAGGTTTTGGACACTAATTGAAGGCAATTGGAATCAAACTGAAGTTAATTGAGCTTTAAATAATTTGGGCTAAATTTATTTTAATTGTAATGAGTTTTAAATTAAATTAGTTTGTTTTATTTTAATTAATGTTATTTGGGCTGAAATATTTAATTTAATTTAAGCTCATGAGTGTGTTTAGTTGAGCCCAGTTGTTAGGGGGCTAGGGTTTCATGCTAGGTTTTATTTCTTTGCCTATAAAAAGGCTTGTAAATCCTAAGCAAACATATGATGAATGAAGATGCAGTCAATTATGTTTAATTGAGAGATTTGTTTCTCTTTTGTTCATTATTGAACATGTGATCTTATCAAGCTATGCTTGTGGCAATCAAAACCATGACTTATCTCCCACCTTCTCATCTATATCTTGGGAGTGACGTCAATATTATTCTTGTGATAATTTTGATTATTGATTATCATATATTCAATGGGTCAAAATTTTGTATAATTTTGGTTCTTGAATGTCATAATCAATGAGTCAAAGTTTTCGTTGTAAATTTGTTTTAATCTTTCTTAGAGTTGTATTTCAATTCGATCGTGGGTGTTAATATTTATATATGAGGTTCGCATCATCTGTACTGTGAATAAACTCAATATAAAAAACATATATACCCTTATTGAAGAACAAGATTCACTGTAACATGTATTTTATTCCGCATGTGTTTATTGTGACCGACATGAAAAATGAATGAATTTATCATTGATTCCTCATTGTGTAAGTTTCATTGAAGTTTCTGTAAAACTTCTATCCATGTTCTTAGTGATTGTTTATTTTGTCTCAAAGCAATGGGGTAATGTTTGTATTATTATTATGTTTTCTATGGTCATAATAATGCGGCCTATGAGATATATCTATGGTGTTAGTCATTTTATTGATTGAGGGATGAAAGTGAGATAGAAAGATTTAAGGAATTTTATTTTATTCATATATTTACATATCAACGAAGTGCAATTTGGAATTACAATTGTAATTATATGAAATATTGGAGGATTGAACATATTATGGTAAGGGATTAAATATGTTAATACAAATAAAATTCTGTTAAATCTAGGATATGATAATGGATAAATTTATAATCTCTTGTATAGTACTACAATTGAAATTTGAAGAAACAAGTCGTGTTACATACATTGTTATTTGTTGGTCACATGATTTATTTGCCTATATGAATGCTTAACGCCTTATCATAAAGGAGTTACTAGTGTTCTCTCTATGAAGTCTGTTTGACTTATCTTATATGAGTGAGAGATGTTAGGTTATTTGGGTCATGGGTCGGGTCCACCCAAGATGATCCAAACCCGAACCCAAATCCAATATCCAACATTGGTTTGGATAATGTTGATTAGCTGCATTTGGCAATTATGGAGGTTAACAAAATAACTCCTTATGGTTGTTGTCTCACATATAAATATAAGTTTTTCAACAAAAGTGAAACACTTGATGGTAAATGGTTGAGTTTTACGTACAAACACTATACACTTTTGATAGTGAAAGAAAGAGAACCTAGGGCAAGACAAACTACACCATAAATTGAGGTTCTTTCCCTTTTGTGATTGAAACCCGAGCACCAGTTGGACAATACAAGATTTTGGGACTTCCACATCATTTCGGGTTCGTTTTTAAGTTTTGTTTTTACTTCTTCACTGAAATATATATATATATATATATATATTGCCATGACTGATATTAATAGGTTCAAAGTGGTGGGTGGTGAGACTAAAGAATGGATGCGAGATAGAGTAGCGTGATTATCTTAGTGAAGACCAGATCTTTGCCAATCTAGTGTCTAACCAGATTGATGACGATCCGATTATGGATGGTGGGTAATTGTTTTTTAATTTTTATCTCTTAATTGTTTCCTTTTTCTAAAATTTTATTTATATAATTTTAATCTCCACTATCCATCTTAAAGATGGATGGTGGAGATGCCTCTTATATTTTTATTTTATTATAATAAACTTTTAATGTGGAGATCTTTTAAGTATTTAGTAAGAATAATCATATTAGAATGACGAAAATACAATCGCTTTGTTAAGGTTCTAATGTTTGATTAATTGTAATGACTAAATTGAAGTGTTTTCGAAACACGAGGGATTAATGAAGTCATAAATGAAATTGTATTTGAAAAAATGAAGTTTCTAAAAAATATGAGAACCAAAATGAAACTTAAAAAAAAATAAAAACAAAAGAAGAAGAAGAAACAAAAAAAAAAAAAAAAAAACGAGAATTCTCTCTTCTGTGTCTCTTGCCCTAACTCTCTCGCTTTACCTGTAAAAACTAACCAAAACCCCCCATTGATAAGCCTTAACAAAGCCGCCCACTTCCTTCAACTCTCTCAAAACCCCCCACCCCCCACCGCTCTCTCTCTCTCTTTTCCACATTTTCACACGAAGAGTCGAGGGAGAAATCCAATCCAAACCAAAGAAGCCGCCATGTCCGCTAAGTGGCGCGCATTGCAGCACCGCCACCGCTACACTTACAGCGCCGTCGTCTTCCCTTCTTCCTTCACTGACTCTCTCAGCCAATCCCCATCTCCTCAATTCTCCAACTTCTACACCCACTTGAACGAACTCGTCTCTCTCAGCTCCATTTACTCACAAGTCAACCATGCCAAGAAACTCGCTTCATCTTTCTCCCACTTGCTCTCCTCCTCTTCTGGGGATCACTCTTTGCTTCTTCAACCAATAAGGCTCTACTTGGAGGTCATGTTCTTGGAGAATTCACTGCCTCTGCACAGGACTCTCGTCTCTGCTCTCGTCAAAGCCACCAACTTTCACTCCCTTATCTGTTGCTGTTTTCGCGGGTTGTGTGATGAGTATGGTGGTGGTGGGGTGTCTTCTGATAAGAAGAAGAGGTTCTCTGTCTCTAGAGTGGCCTTGTCTGTAATGGGTATGCCCAAGTTAGGGTATTTGGTTGATGTGATTGAAGATTGTGCTGTTTTGGTTGCTTGGGATGTGGTTACAGGACTGGAGGGTGTTGTTTTGGAGATCAAAGAGTGGGCTAGACCATCTCCTATTGTAATGGAGCAGTGCCAAGAGGGTTTGTCTTGTTTGTACTATCTACTGCAGCGGTTTCCAACTAAATTCAAGGACTTAAATGATTGTGGTGATGGTGTGTTGGAGAGGGTGTTTGGGGTTCTGATAAGCATATTGAAATCAGTGGCGTTTTCAAGGGATTGTTTTGTGGCGGCTGGAGTGGCCTTTTGTGCTGCACTTCAAGTGTGTTTGAGTCCTGAAGAGCTCGGTTTGTTCATCATTGAAGGTATATTTTATCCAACAACTTGTGGTTTTGTTGTTGCTAATGATTGTAGTAAGAGTAAGTTTAGTGATGCTACTGGGAAGGTTCGTTATGTTGGAGATGTTTGTAGGGAAATTAGTGGTTTTTCGACATTAAGTAGACTTTGCTTGATTAGAGGGATTCTTACTGCTGTTTCGAGAAGTGTACTTAATACCTTATTTTTTGTATCTATGGATAATTTGAATGGCTATGAGGGTAATGGTAATAGTGTTAGTCCTGTTAAGACAATATTGTATGATGGGATTTTGCCAGAGCTTTGTGATTATTGTGAGAGCCCAACTGATAGTCATTTTAACTTTCATGCGTTGACTGTGATGCAAATATGTTTGCAGCAGATAAAAACGTCGGTTTTAGGTAATTTAACGGATAGGTCGAATAATTATGATCCAATTCCGGACAATATGGGGACACGGATATTGAGGATAATATGGAATAACTTGGAGGATCCTTTAAGTCAAACGGTCAAGCAAGTTCATCTTGTTTTTGATCTCTTCTTAGATATTGAATCCTCCCTACGTTGGGGTGAGGATGGTGGTGAGAGAATAAAATATTTCTTACAAAAGATTGCTTCTGATCTTCTTCGCCTAGGGCCACGGTGTAAGGGAAGATACATTCCTTTGGCTTCATTGACTAAGAGGTTGGGGGCACAGAGCATGTTGGATATGAGTCCTGATCTGCTGTTTGAGACAGTTCGGGCCTATATTGATGATGATGTGTGCACTGCAGCCACATCTTTCTTGAAATGTTTCCTTGAGTACTTGCGTGATGAGTGTTGGAGTTCCGATGGTGTTGAGAGAGGGTATGCTGTTTATAGAGGGCGCTGCTTGCCTCCACTTTTGTATGGACTTGCTTCTGGAGTTTCAAAGTTGCGCTCGAATTTGAACACTTATGCTTTGCCAGTTCTTTTAGATTTGGATGTGGATAGTGTATTTCCTATGCTTTATTTTATCTCAGTTGGGCCAACTAGGGAGGAGAATGGATTGTCATATCCTGAGCTTGATTGTACAAAAGTGAAACTCAGAGTTGAACAGCAAGTTTCTGTCTTAGTTTCATTGCTTAAGGTATCTCGTTCACTTGCTTTGATTGAAGGAGATGTTGATATTTGCAAAGATTCGACAGTACTTTGCACAGAGGGTGCATCGGAAACTGAATGTTATAATCGTCATGCGCTTTTTTGGATAAAGGGAATAAAGGTTAAGGTCCCTGTTGAGTGGCTAGTGTTAGCACTGACCCATGTTGACGAGTCACTCCGTGTAGATGCAGCAGAGTCTCTTTTCTTAAACCCCAAGACAGCTAGTCTGCCTTCCCACTTAGAACTCACTTTGATGAAAGAAGCTGTGCCATTGAACATGAGGTGTTGCTCAACAGCATTTCAAATGAAGTGGACTAGCTTGTTTAGGAAGTTCTTTTCTCGAGTTCGAACTGCCTTAGAGAGGCAACTTAAGCTGGGGAACTGGCAACCACTTGTATCAGGCAGAAATAGTGACGAAACGTTCTGCAATGGAATTGATGCAACTCCAATTAGTAGAGCTGAGGATCTATTTAATTTTATGAGGTGGTTGAGTTCTTTTCTCTTTTTCTCCTGCTATCCCTCTGCTCCGTATAAGAGAAAAATAATGGCCATGGACCTTATTCTGATTATGCTAAATGTTTGGTCTATCATACCTTCTCAAGAAAAGCCTGGTTCTGATTCTCCTGAAAGCTGTCTGTATCCTTACAATAAGGGAATTACTTCACCTGAATCAACTTTGTTGCTAGTTGGATCAATAATTGATAGTTGGGACAGGCTGAGAGAGAGTTCTTTTCGCATACTGCTGCATTTCCCTACCCCACTCCCAGGCATTTCAAGGGAAGACATGGTCCAGAAAGTAATAACATGGGCTAAGAAATTAGTTTGCAGTCCTCGTGTTAGAGAGAGTGATGCCGGAGCTCTGACTTTACGGCTTATGTTTAGGAAGTATGTCGTAGAGAATGGGTGGATGGTCAAAACTTCAGGTGATGTTGTTTGTTTCAATTCCCAGCCTGAACTGGCAAACAGAGATTATCAAGTTAGTAAATCTAGGCATCCTGTCATTGAATATATAAAATCACTAATTGACTGGTTGGATGTTGCGGTAGAGGAGGGCGAGAGAGATTTGCCTGAAGCATGTAAGAACAGTTTCGTTCATGGTATATTACTAGCTTTGCGGTATACTTTCGAAGAATTAGACTGGAATTCCGATGCTGTGTTGTCTGGTTCTTCAGAGATGAGACATGCATTAGAGAAGCTCTTGGATCTGGTTATGCGAATAACTTCACTGGCACTTTGGGTGGTTTCTGCAGATGCTTGGTGTCTGCCTGAGGACATGGATGAAATGATTAATGATGATGACTTCTTGGTGGGTGTTCCTGATGAGGTGGAAGAGCCTTCACGGTCTATAGAAAAGGAAGATAAAAATTCAAAATCTGTTCCAGATGTCAGACCGTCAGATCAGATTGTTATGGTCGGTTGCTGGTTGGCCATGAAAGAGGTACTTTCCTTATTTCTTGTCCGGTTATGGTTCTTCCATGGGTATCCTGTTGATTTACTGTTACAATTATTGTTCAATCTATTCACGATTTAAAACAGAAAAAAAAAAAAAAATTGCATATTGCTGAAGTTAAAGCTAATGGAAAATAAATTTACAGCTGCTGTTAGATATCATTGACAATGATATTAGTGACAGAATACGTTTGGTTTTCAGGTGAGTCTTCTTCTAGGAACCATCATAAGAAAAATTCCTTTACCAAGTAATGATTGTTTGGGGTCACTAGAATCTGGAAGCCCTTGTTCTGATGCTGCTGATGTTTCAGTAATGAGTATGTCTGACACTATGCTTGACCTGAAACAACTTGAGAAAATTGGGAATCATTTCTTGGAAGTCCTTTTGAAGATGAAGCATAATGGAGCAATTGATAAGACAAGGGCTGGATTTACAGCTCTTTGCAACCGCTTACTTTGTTCAAATGATCCCAGGTAAATTTCTATTTAATCTTTTTCTCTCAATTTTATGTCTCATATCTTGCCTTGAGTGGAACAAGTGCCTGAGGGCAGGATGATATTACTTGATCACTTTTGTTCTTAGTTTTATGTGAATGTCATTGATGACCAAATTGCTTCTAGTGAAGACAAAAGGTTCATCCAGAAATACAAAGCTCTAATGGCGTTGTATCTAGTAGTAACTTCCCCAGTGTAGCCAATGTGGCAGTTGCATTATTTAATTAAATGGAATTGTGATGGGAGTTTTCTTATGTACTAAGTAAGATTGTTAGAGAGCCTTATATCAATAGTTGGGCCTTCACTTGAAAGCTTAAACTTTTAGGTCTATTGATTATTGAAATGATATCAGAGTTTAGTTTGTCCTAGAATTCTTGGATTTGAATTCCCTCACATGCATTCTATTTCTATATTTGTTCAGTAATCTGAATCTTTCGTTGGGCTTGATCCACATGCCAAGCCAATTGTTATGGCACATGAGGGGGTGTCGTAGAGAGCCGTATATCATTTGTTGGACCCTTACATGATAATTTAAGCTTTTGGGTGTAGTGATTATTGATAAGATTGGCAATTATAGAACTAAGACTAGTAAGAGGAAGAAGCTTAACTATGGTGGATTTGTGGTAGCTGGTTATTAATTTTGTTGTGTTCTTCAACAGTTGATATTCCTGGCTTAAAATGAAATTTCTCTCCAATTTTATTGTGCAGCAAATGGTTGTGGCTTTCATTTTGGCAAAGTTCTTTTCCTTTTGAAGTAAATGCAGTTGTACTAAAATGCTGTGCTTCTTCAAATGTCTTTTTATTATACATGTTAAAACTGTTGTTTATGAGGAAATAAAAATCTTACGTGTGACTTCTTATTTGATCTACTCTCATCTGAGTCCATAATCTAGTCAGGCTCCTCACATCCACAAATTAGGTCAATGCAAAACTGTGGCTCTTTTGATATTTTTAATTTTCCTTATTGAAAATAGTCAAATGGTTCTTTCAGCAGAAGCTGTAAATGATTCAAAGGGCTTTTAGACAGACATGGCAATATGTTAATATTCTTACAACTTTGTGTTAATTTTGCAACTTCTTATTGGATCTACTGTGCTTCAACTCTTTGCAATTTAACAAGAAACATATGCATTTCTGAGATGCTCTCCCCTTTTAGACTTTGTAGGTTGACAGAATGTTGGATGGAGCAATTGATGGAAAGAACTGTGGTGAAGGGACAAATAGTTGATGATTTGTTAAGAAGAAGTGCTGGTATTCCTGCTGCTTTCATTGCTCTATTTCTTGCAGAACCAGAAGGTGCACCAAAGAAGCTCCTCCCTAGGGCACTTCGGTGGCTAATAGATGTAGCCAACAGGTCTTTGCTGGATCCAACTGAAACCAAAAGCACAAAAGTGGACTTGTGTCTGCTTTCATTGGCAAAATCAAACCAAGAGGGAGTTTCTGCACTGCCATCTGATATGGATGCTACCTGGAAATCTTCAAAGATCCGAGATGAGGGTGTCATTCCAACAGTGCATGCATTCAACATCCTTAGAGCTGCTTTTAATGACACCAACCTAGCCACAGATACTTCTGGTTTTTCTGCTGAGGCTTTGATTGTTTCAATCCGCTCGTTTTCTTCTCCGTACTGGGAGATTCGGAACAGTGCTTGTCTGGCATACACTGCCTTGGTTCGGCGCATGATCGGATTTCTTAATGTTCAGAAACGAGAATCAGCACGACGTGCATTAACTGGGCTTGAATTTTTTCATAGGTATGATTACTATGACTGTCACATTTGATACCGTAAACAAGCAAGTTTAATTTCATTTTTCTGTCTCTTGTATTTGTTTTATATATTGCATAGTTCTTGACTTGTGTTAACCCTTGGAAAATTGTTGTATATTAAAATTAACCAGAACCTTGAATTCTATTTCTCCCCAAGCTTTCATATAAGCCTCTTGGTTGACTAGCCGTTTCAAGTTAGTTTTATTTTCATTTACAATTTTCTGGATACAAAGGAAACTGCTTTTCATTGTGGAAAAGGGGAAACAAAATGGGTAGAAACAACCTAGTAATAGTTAACTTTACATGTCCTTTTGTCTTTTATTATAATTAGTTGGCTAATGTGGTAAAACTACTTTTCATGGGAGCGCTGATTTAACCAAAACTCACTTCTCAATTTTATAGGTGCATTTTTACACAGTAACATTAAGGTCAGTAGAAATTTGATATATTTTCTATTTATATTGTTCTTGTTCTTTTCATCAATGTTTGCTCTATTCATGCGTACTGTTTTTCGGCCTTGACAGTTGTATCCAACATATGTAGAAGTTCTGCTTTAAAACTCACATGGCCCATAATCTTAATTGTTGCAATTTTTTGTTAGTTACTTATTTATTTATTTTTGTAGAACAACTATTACAGTTTTTAATAATTAATTAAATCAACTCTCTTGAAGGTACCCTTTATTGCATCCATTTATGTACAATGAACTGAAAGTTATAACCGAGTCACTTAGTGATGAGTCATCTGGTCAATCGGATTCCAACTTGGCAAAAGTTGTGCACCCAAGCTTGTGCCCTATGCTGATTCTTTTATCTAGGCTTAAACCGTCAACACTGGCAAGTGAAAGTGGGGATGACCTGGACCCTTTCCTGTTCATGCCATTCATTAGAAGGTGTTCAACTCAAAGCAATTTAAAAGTTCGTGTTCTTGCATCTAGAGCTTTAACTGGTTTGGTATCTAATGAGAAACTGCAAGTTGTCCTTCTCAATATTGCCTCTCAATTACCCTATGTTGATAGCCAAAACGAAGCTACCATTTCCTCTTTGCAGCCAACCAACGGAGCCCGCCGAGCCTCCTTTAACTTGATTCATGGAATCCTATTACAATTAGGTTCCCTTCTGGATGCAAACTGCCGAAACCTTGGTGATTTCTCTAAGAAGGATCAGATTCTTGATAGCTTGATCGAAGTACTTCGGAGCTGCTCTTGGATTGCAAGCCCTAAAGCATGCCCTTGCCCTATCCTGAACACTGCTTTCCTAAAAGTGGTTGATCACATGCTGAGCATTGCGAGGATGCATATGAGCAAAAGCTTTTATGCCTTGAGGAACTTAGTTTTGGAGTTATCTACTGAGTGTTTAGATGTGTGTGCTTCTTATGGGTTGTCATATTATGATCCAACAATTGCTGAACTTCGGGAACAAGCAGCTATAGCCTATTTTAGTTGTGTGTTTCAAGCATCTAAAGATGCAGATGAAGACATTTTTAAGATGCCTCAGAGATGTTCCCCCCTTGATTCAAAGTTGCTGGTGATACCTGAGATGTGTACTTTTGGTGGACTCCAGGAAAGACTAGTCCGCTCCTTGTCAGATTCATCATATGAAGTTCGACGTGCAACATTAAAGTGGCTATTTAAGTTTTTGAAGTCAGCAGAATCAGGTAGCCAGTTGGTTGATCTCTCGTGCGGTGAAATAAGGACCATTCAGAACTGGACCAAAACTGACCTGCAAGCAACATTGATGAACCGTTTAGAGTTGGACAAACATCATAAATGTACATATTACATTCTAAGGATTCTTTTCACCTGGAACTTGCTGCAATTTCAGAAACCTGGCAATGAAATAAGCAGTGAAACAATTTATGTTGGTGGGATGGATTATGATTCTGTTTTTCGCTTTTGGGATAGGCTGACATCTTTGCATGAGCTGACGAGACATATGAAAACTCGAGAGATGCTCATCTGCTGCATGGCAGTATGCATAAGGCGTATTGCAGATTTATTAACTAGCTTAGTTCTTGTTGATGCAGAAAAGAAATCTATTGAATTTAGAGAATCCAATGCTGTGGGAAGATCGGCTCAGTTGTATGGATGCATTACTGCTTTTGTTGACATAATCAAACAACACAGTTCGTCATCTGAGCCAGTAAACATGCGCAAGGCAGCAACTGAATCCATAGTAGCTTCAGGTTTGTTGGATCAAGCTGATCTTATTGGTTCTCATGTGTTCAAACACCAAATCCCCTCAGAAAATTTGTGTTTGCAATTTGAACCACAAGAAGCTGTTAAGATGTATGCCCGTCTTGTATTGGATATATGGTTCACATGCATCAAACTACTCGAGGATGAAGATGATGGAGTTAGACAAAGGCTTGCTAAAGATGTTCAGAAGCATTTTTGTTCAAAAAAATTTGGAAGTAGCTCTCTTGCTGGAGAAGTTCCAACCCAAGTTGAAAAAGTGATTGAATTGAGTTTTGAGTATCTCTCTTCTATCTTCGGTTACTGGATCGAATATTTTGATTACCTTCTGCAGTGGGTACTTAATGCAGCTAGCCATGTCGTATCTGAAGGAGATTTAGTGAGACGGGTGTTTGACAAGGAAATCGATAATCATCACGAAGAGAAGCTGTTAATCAGTCAAATTTGTTGCTCCCAATTGGAGAAGATTCCTGTTGCTAAAACCTGGATGGACTTGTCAAATAAAGACTGTTTCAGAAATTATCTATTGGGTTGGAGGATGAGATTCTGCAACCAATTGATGTCATTTGCAAAGGACCAGATCGAAAGGCAAGGAGGAGTTCATTGGATTGGTGGCATTGGCAACCACAAGGATGCATTTTTACCGTTGTATGCAAATTTGCTCGGAATTTATGCTCTCTCAAACTGCATTTTCAATGGGGACAACACTGAGGGTAACATGCCTTTACTTTCTGATGTCACTGAACTTGGAGGGCCTATCAGTCCATTTCTTAGGAACCCTTTGATCAATAACTTGTATTTGTTAGTAGTTAGATTACATGAAGAAAAGGTTGGTGTTACTGTTGATCAAACAGCTAATAAATTCAAAGATGATAGCATTTGGGATGGTTTTGATCCTTATTTTCTTTTTAGATAAGACTGTACCTGTATAATAGCAGTGTAATTCATAACAGTGACACAGATTTTTGTAGAATTTTGAAGGCAATGTTGATTTTTCTTACATGAAGTGAGTGGAGTTCAATGTTTTATTAAACAATTATGCTAGTTTGTGAAAGCTTAAATTGAAGGCCTATTTGAGATTATTTGTCATTTTTAGTCTCCTTTTCATTTTGAAAGCATTACTTTGCCATTTCGAACTCTATATAGTTTCTGTTTCAAAAAAAAAAAACAAAATCTATTTAGTTTCATCTACAGGCTGGAGAGACAACCAAGAAAGTGCTTTTGTGGTAATTGAAAAGGTTTCTTTACTTAAAAATAGTTGAGGGAAATGATCAAAATCATTCTTGTTTAATTAATATATATACATACATATATATATATATATATATATAGATTACTAATTTTATCCAATAGTTTAGAGAATTTAGTAATTTAGTGCTGCATGTTTCACTGACTATCAAAATAATTCTTCATTATTTCAGTAGGCATTCTAGATTATTACCTTTTACATTTCAATTTTTAATTAAATTTTGTTTCATTTAATATAATTATAATATAATCGAAAATCTATTAACATAAATGATCAAAAATCTGTTAGACCTATCAAAATAAATTATGTACAGTACAAAATCTATTTCCATAATATAAGAAGAAATCTAATCTCATAATTAAAAAAAAAAAAGGGTGCACTAGTAAATTAAAAAAGATTATTATATCTTAAATATAAGGCTTAAAAAATAAATGGATCATATTAATATTATTATTGTTATTATTGAAAATTATAAAAACATATTTTGAAATATTACCAATAGCTCCTACAATTTTTTTTTTTTTCGAAATTGTAAATATACTACTTTAAAATTACTAAAACTTATTCCTATCCTTATTCACTAACACAAAACTTAACAAAGAAAGGCCTAAAGAGATTATTTTTATCCAATTTAAAACAATGGGTACTCAAGGCATGCTAGAGAGATCATACAAAACATGTCCTTGACAATATTTGAAACTTCAGCATATATAAGTTTGTAACCAACAACTTATGAAGTTTAACAAAGCATTGAGCATTTACATCATTCACTCCATACATTATACCCGCCATCCCTTGTACCTCTAACATTTTGGCTCCTCATCGCAATGGAAAACTCGAACAAGAAGCTGGAAAATCTAGCTGTGCCGCGCCTAATTGCCATCTTCACCATCCCCATCTTGCTTATCCTTGCCAGCATTTCCCTGATCAGAAAGTATATATTAATCAGAAAAAAATGTATGTGATGGATTGTAGTGCATATGTGCCAAAGGCCATGTCTAAAACATATAAAAGTTGTCTAGCTACATAAGTTTCATTTTGTCATACATGCATGTTGTTTTATGCCTATGCAAAGTGATTATAGCAAACTTTGTTCCCATTACCAGATTTTCGATGGGATCATCTTCTTCATCTGGCCCCTACAAAAATTGAAGTTCCATATGTACAAAATTAAATTCAGATTCAAAAGAAGCTTTTGTTCTTGAACATTGCATGTATAAGTCCATCATTGGAAATGGTAGTAAAATGTTATAAGAAAGAAAAGAAACATATTTAAAGACAAACAGCACTTACTATGTGAAAATATTTAAGAGGATTAGGCCATATATCCTCCTTAATTGTTTCTGCCACCTGCAATTGGAAGCTAAGCAACTAAAGGAGATTTTAGTCGAGATCAGAAGGGCCAACTTTTTTGATAATTCAGTAATTTTAATTATATCAGATTAAATATCACATTTACGTAAAAATAAATTTACGATAGAAATAACAAATATAATGCATCTAATCGTTATTCATGCCATTATTTATTACCGTTTTAATGCACCAAAATGAAAGAACTTGATTAAACATGATGATTGAGAAAACATATAAGGAATTCACCTCATCTTGAAGCTCGGCAATATCATGCGGTACAGTTTCATTGAACCAAGTAAAGAAGCTGCAATATTCACATAATTATTAATGAAGAGTTCAAATGGAAAATACATGGAAAGTTTTTGTATATGTTGAAGGCTCAGCAACTAAAAGTGGTCAAACAGGAGCAACAATTCTGATATTGCAAATAAAATGAGCCGAATTTCAGGCTTGGGATCAGAAATTCAATAGTTTACATCATGACTTAACGAAATGAAGTCCTGAAGTTGATTGAATCATATAGATCCATGACCAACAAATAATTAAACGACTTACAAGCTAGCAGGCATCACAGAATTTTGTACAGTCTTGCCCAAGCTACACATAATTGGTATAAAAATTTAATGTGTAAACTAGAAAGGAAACAGATTAGATGCAACTGGTGCTGTGATAGATGATGCAATTCAATATCTGAGAAGTAGATTTAGGGGAAAACGTTGGAAGAAAGAGTAGCACTTCCACACTTGATTATCAGTACACAGTTATGAATTATCAAACAAAGAAGGTGATTGATGAATTGCATGCAATAAATCAAGATGCATTAAAGTAATGCACAATAAAAATACAATGATCCAAATTCTTCATAAGGTAATATGAAGCATTTAATTGTTATCTGAAATTTCATAGAAATAAACGGGAGTTGCACAAATATATTTGACCTAATTACGAAAGAGTAATGAAACATTTAATTGTTATTTGAAATGTCGCAGAAAAAAACGGGAGTTGCGCAAATATATTTGACCTAATTACGAAAAAGTAATGCTAGGTTGCTTAAACATCTATCTATTTGAGGATGATTGGATTTTTTCATTATAAAATAAATATATATATATATATATATATATAATTTCCTTTGCAGTGGGAGAAAAATATTTAACTTAGCGAACCATTTTGCTACGACTTATACACATATTGCCTTTCATAAAATTCATACCAATTATGCTTTAATTGCCCTATTTTTGTCATTCTTGATTCCACTAATTTGAATTAATTTTTGTACAGAAACCAGTGGCCTTGCATAAGTCATATGTTTAGAGTGTGCAGCACAGATGTAAGAATCGAAAAATTTGCTATTCTCATTAAACAAATCGTAACGAAAGGGAAAATCACCTGTCTTCGACAAATGGTCGTTTATTTCCTTTTTTCTCCTGATTGATTCCATCAACAGCATCCTTTTCAAGTTTAAATATTCATTATGATTTGTTATTAAAAGAGTAGAAGTAAATTGAAAGATGCAAAAGTTGCAGTTTGAAATCATTACCATGCCTTCATTCCACTTAATGGCAGTACCAGTGACCTTAGTTGCTCCCTCATCATCAAAGGTAAATGTCTTGGTTAGCTTTGCGTTTTGAAAGTAAGGATTATTGTTGAAACCCTGAATGTTTCGAGATGACGAAAAGTATGATAGCATTCTCAAATAAGATATGCCATTGTAATATGTAGACATGAAGTGTATCAAGGTTGTAGAAATCTACTAAACAAGAATCCATATAGAAACTTACAAATGTGATGGAGTAGCCTGATTTCATATCTTTGAAGTCCTCAACATCAAGAGAGTCCATATGCTTGAAGATCTAAGTCAACATCAAAAGAAAACAAACCTATGCAATTACATGAGCATTCATTCCCAATGTAATTAGTTAGGAAAAAAATATGAAAAACCTCTTAAAACGGAAAATAAATCGTCACTGAATGGAAAGTTCTCTCTTTTTCTTATTCATTTTAGCAGCAAATCTTGGACAAAATTAACCCTTCAATGAACTCAAATTGGTAGGTCTCGAATAGTAGTTAAAAACTAATATAAAAATTATATTTACTTATTTTAAATCATAAGATTACAGACCTTTCGATCTTGCGCATTCATAAGATTATTAAGGTCAGGGTGACTCAGGAACTGCATCAAGAAGTAAAGCAAAGAAGTTAGGGTCTCTCATGCATTCTTAGATTCATCACAAAGATTGTAAAAGTTTAGTATACTACTTGAATGAAGAACTATAAGAGCTAAAAGTACTTGTGGAGCATAGATTAAGCACTAACAGCAGTTAACCAGAAGTCGGGGATAGACTTGATGATCTCAGTCCGCTTCTTGAAAACAGGCCTGGATATCTCATTATATTTCTGCTCAACTTCCAATACCTTTGCACTGGCTTCTTCATTAAGCTGTTGGAAGAAAAGGCAATTCCTTCATCAATTACATACCATGATGGAAAAATCAAAATCATATGCAGGGAAACTAATAGTCAAATTAGACAAAGGAGTCGACTTTGTAGTACATTGAAGAAATTAAATGATTAAACACATTAAGAGCAACACATAGGACACATTTGGACATCCTTGAATATTGAATTGCTTCACTTGCATTTCAATGACTCAAAGTTAGCTTAGATGAACACTAAAAAAAAAAACCCAAAATATTTCATAGGAATAAAAAGCAAGAAATTATACAACATTGTGCTGAAAACAGCCTTTTTGAGTTCAAAATGAGTAATAAATTTCCTTTTCAGTGTCCCAATGGCACAAACAAGACTCAAGTTTCAAATGCTAAGACCCAAACGTTAGCTATAGAATCTTGAGAATCACTTAACATATACAGGGATGAAAAGTTGGTGATTCGCATTAATATAAATAAGGGTTTTACTAACTTACTGATTGGATAAAGTTATCCAACAATAACAATTTTCGAATTG
Organism: Nephelium lappaceum; assembly: GCA_021234005.1. NCBI lineage: Eukaryota > Viridiplantae > Streptophyta > Magnoliopsida > Sapindales > Sapindaceae > Nephelium > Nephelium lappaceum. The sequence continues at coordinate 14,856,114 of CM038011.1, read as the reverse complement.
ATTATAAGGATGATTATTGAAAATTATCTAAAAATTATTATTGATAAGTAAACTTACCTAATCATTAAGGTAGTCAAATCTAACAAACAAACTAAACATATAATATTACAATATAGCTACACATATAATCAAGTAACCAAAAATTTTCAAGCACTGATAGTTTAAAAAGTTTAAAATTAAGACATAGTCAAGCACGGAATATGAAATCGTTATACAATGGCTTTGAAGGATTCAAATTGTAATGATTGTATAAAACAATACATTTTAAAATAATTGATTGCAGATAGTATTATCTTCAGAATTTCTTGTTTCTTGAATTATGGCCTAAACAGCTATATACTTGTGATTTAAAAACTTAGTTATAAGCGACTTAGATCTCCATCGAAACAACTTAACAAAATGATCAAAATAAAACCTAGGCCAAGAAAACTCAATTAAACAGGAGACAGACCAATACAGTAACACATGCAACCAAGAAAAACACACTAAAAAAAATTAAAATCATTTTTGTCTTACTGAAACTTTAGAATTATACCTACGATCTAGACCTAGACCTGGACGATCAAGATCGACCAAGACAACAACACATGCAACTTAGAAAATTACAAGATATAACTAAGACACATGATATCAAGACTTAGACCAAGACAAGTCAATCAAACAACCAAACTAGACTAAGACCAAGGCACATGCAACTTAAAATATTACAAGACATGGGTGCAATATATCACACGATATCCTAATTAGAGAAAGAACATATCTTGCATATATTTAAGAGAGATGGTCACACACACATTATTTACATAAAATTATGATATACTACTTTGCTTATCTCAACAGATTCTGTTCTCAAACAAACAAATTCTATAGTTTTTTTTTTTTTCACACAAAAATTTTTGATGTAGAGAGAAGATTGATTCGAAGCACCTTCTCTAGGTCATCTTGGACCTCCTGCAACTTCTCAATGGAGAGAAGGATCTCAGCGTCAATTTCATCTGAATTGTCATCCTGATTCTCAACTCTCTCCGCCACCTTCAATTTCTTCCCCTTGTCCGCCGCCATTTTTGCACAAACCCCGACAACCCTGATTTTCTTTTCTGAATTTTCTCGAGAAAGTGCAGGAAAAACGTGAAGACTAGAAAGCTAGACTCTCTGGAGAGAGAGAGAGAGAGAGACAGAGAGAGAGGTTTGGTTCCTGGTATCAGAACTGAAATCCGTTTCTCGGGTCTCAAAGTGAATCTATTTATGCAAAAATCAGTGCACTGAACTCTTTTTACGTTCTTGGTGCTGTGTTTGGCGGTGGGCCCCAGTAGAAGTAACTTACAAATTTATTATTTTATAAAAAATTCTGTGTAACGTCAGGAGAATAAATTGACACAGCGAATTTCCTACATATAACCAAAATTTCACGATAGAAATTCTCTTCACTCTACCGTCATTTTTGGCCGTAAGAGGGAATATGGTTTAATTCGGTTCGATTTTGGATAAAATCAAATCAGTGTATTTGAATTAAATATAAGAACAAAATTATTTTAAAAATATATATATAATAGATGAATATGATTGGTTCGTCCTAACTTTGTAAAATTAATAATTATTGATCGTAAAATTAATATATATATATATATTCTCCTCAATACGCATTGATATAATAAATTTAATACCTCAATTATTAATATTAAATTTATGCACTTCAATTTAGTTGACTTACTCAACAATTGTTCATGATTAATCAATAGTCCATATATAATTTACTTAATTAACATTAGTGGACACAGGGTAAAAAATCTCTCTCTCTCTACATATATATATATATATTCTCTACTGATATAATAAATTTAATGTCTCAATTATCAATCTTAAATTTACGCACTTCCATTCATTAGATGTAGTCAACAATCATTTGTACTTAATCAATAGTCTATATATAATGTACTAAATTAATTTTAGTATGCACTAAGTTAAAAATCTCTCTCTCCTATATATATAGAGTAATTATATTATTAGTGCTTTCAAATTTTAAAAAGTTAAGACGAATCAATCAAATTTATCAATTATATTCGTTTTCATAAAACAAATTTTCTCTTATATTTAATTCAAATATAATAGATAAATTTGATTGATTCATTCTAACTTTTTAAAATTAAGAGACACTGATAATAAAATTACTATATATATATATATATATATTCTCCTCAATGGGCAGTGATATAATAAATTTAATGCCTTGATTATTAATATTAAATTTGCGCACTTCAATTTATTACCATTTATGCTAAATCTATAGTTCATATATAATGTACTAAATTAATTTTAGTATGCATTGAGTTAAAAATCTCTCTCTTGATATATATATATATGTTCTCCTCAATACGTACTGATATAATAAATTTAGTACCTCAATTCTCAATTTTAAATTTACGCACTTCCATTTATTTGATTTAGTTAATAATCATTTATGCTTAATCAATAGTCTATATATAATATACTAAATTAATTTTTGTTCACACTGAGTTAAAAATCTCTCTCTCTCTCTATATATATATACCTCAAAAGTTAATTTTGGGATGATTTGTTGATGATATAATAATCATAAATAAACTTGTCATATCATTTCAACAATAAATTTGAGTAAATTTTTGGACAGTGTAATATTATATATATATATATATATATATGTGTGTGTGTGTGTGTGTGTGTGTATGTGTATGTGTGTGTATTACTGTAAGTAACGCATTATTACTCAAAAGTAAAGTAAGGTTTTCCAAATTTTTATCCAAATTCATATTCAGATAATATAACAGGTGAGTTATCAATATCATTTTATTATCACAAAATCTCATTATTTATAAAATATTAATAACTTACATGCTAAATCATTTTATCATGGATTTAAATAAAAAAATTTAGTAAACGTAGCATTACTCATTAGTCATTACTTAATTACATCTCATATATTAGTGATGCATTCTTAATTACTTAATAGTAATATTAGACTTTTCAAATCTTTTATCCAAATCCATGTTTAGATAATATGACATGTGAGTTATCAACATCATATTCATTATTATAAAATCTCATGATTTACAAAATATTGACAACACATATGATACATCATTTAATCATGGATTTAAATAAAAGATTTATGAAGTCTAGCATTACTCATTAGTTAACACTTAATTACATCTTATATAACATTGGCTAAATTCGTTTAATCAATTAATCAGTTCACTAGGTCAGGAAGGATATCTAATCTAAATCCATTAAACGAACTTAAATTAAATATAACTAAAATTATATCAATTTGTAGTTTAAGATATAGACATTGCAAAGGTAACGCTATGTCTAAAACTACACTTTTTGAATTTTTGATGTGACCTTCTTCGATAATATTATCGATATTTCAATCATCATTTTTTTTTTCATATGAAAAGAAAGGTTTGAACCTCCATTTTATAGGAAAATATGATTACAATCAAGTTATACCTGCGACCATATCATTTTTAATATTAATATCTAATTATCTATCTATTAACATATTTAAAGAATAAACAATACTTATTGACAAATAATAGCAAGAGCACCCTTAAAGACCAACAAATTTAGTGAGTCAGATCATGGTATGAAATTGTTAAGGGATAGGCCAAAAACCCTTTTCAGTTTATTATGATGATAAATATACATTTATATTTAATTTAAAGGAAAAGAAAAATAAATTAATTAATTTGAAGTCAACAAATGTAATTACCTTAACTTTATTTTAAGAATAAATGAATTATTTGAAGTTAAAGTTATAAGTTTAAATCGATGTGATCTGATTTAATGAACTGATAAATGATAGAAAATAATACATGAGAGAATTGCAGAATTTGGTCGAGATTTTATTTTATTTTATTTTTTCTAGAACAACATATTCACTAGTTTTAGATATAAATTCAAAAGTTGACGACAATATTAGGATCAATAAAGCCTAACTATAACTAATTATTTCTTAAGTGAGAATTATTTTACAAGAATTTAAAGAACTGATAACATTATTGAGGCTTTTAGCTGATGACGATGTAATTTGATTAGCTTTCACTAATTTTAACATTTACTTAATGTTCTAATAGGCAATCTCTTCCTTTGCAAAACCTACAAAAAATAATAACATGAATAAAAAATACAACATTTTTATCTATTAAATAAATTTGTAATCAATGTTTCAGAACTTACTAGTCGCTAGTCGGTTAGTAACTTAGCGAGTAACGACTATTTGGGCATTTGGCAAATCCTCAGTTTGACCGTCGATCAACGGTCAACTCGTTAACCGACAGTCAAACTTGATCAAACCTGTAAAAATAAATTTAAAAATTTTCATAAGATCAAAATATAATCATATAACCACAAAACATCATACAACATATCTCAAACAATTTGAAAAGCAACTTTAACACTATCACATGACCACAATATACCAGATGCCTCAAAAAATAAGATTTTAAATGTTTCATCTTATCCGAAAAAGTTATAAAAACATAGTCCAAATGACTCAAAAAAAGTTCAACTATTATCATTAATGGACCTGGCAAATAAATTGAGCCCACATGAATTCAATAAATGGGCCCAATTTAAGTACAAGTCCAAGTAGTAATTTTGTTAGATTTATTACACCCTTTGGATTGCTAATTGCACCCATATATATATCAGAAAAAAAATAGTATAAGTGGACATGTCCACCTATTTTTAGTGGACAAATTTTTTAAGAAGTGAGGTGTTTGCATGATGAATAAGCACTCGACGTACGAAATTAAAAAGAGACAAAAATTGGAATAGTATGAAATCAGGATAAAGATTGTAGGATAGAATAGCATTTAAAAATTAGAAAAGAAACAACAGGTGGACGATCTGCAATGCAAAGAAAGATGAGTTAGTGGATAATTATTTTATATATTTACCACAGAAAGATAGGCGGCGGAGGATTACATATATATATATATATATATATATATATAAACATATGACAGCAACTGTCTGTCTTCTTTTTCATTAAGAGATCGAAAGAGATATAAAGAGAGATCAAAGACGGGTGGAAGAAAAAACTAGAAACAAAGCAGCAAAGCAGAACTGAAATAATAGAAGAAGGGACACAGTGATAGGTTGGAAACGAGTGTTCTAGGCCAGCAACAGAATGAAAAAAGAAAAAGAAAAAAGATGTTACCAAAAGAAAAAGAGACAAGATTACTCATAAAACAACACAACCACTCTCCGGATAAAAAGAGAAAAACACACAGAGCTTCTAAAATAGACTTGCTAAGATTTGACCCCCCACTAAAATGCATGAAAGGTATACAATTGCCTATGCTAGAATGGAATGTGGCATAGATTATTTGAGTTGGACATTTTTTATTCAGTTTTGTTATTCCATTTGATGATATATAAACAATTCAATTGTATTTTGATACTCAATGATTTATATAGAAAAATTCGAGTTAGGATCGATTATCTATGTCTGTTTAATTAATTTACAACTTGTTTTATTAATCCTATCAGTAGGACAATTAGCTTTAAGACCTTTGTTAAAAGAAAAAAGACAAAAAAAAGTAGTCTCGTGAACTAAAACATTGATCCCCTCACATGCGCAACTAACTTTTAAGTTTGATGACCTTGATCAAAATAACTTACCATATAGAAGAGAAGACTGTCGGGAGCTAATTAGTTCAATCACTGCTAATTAAACAACTAATCACCTCACACGTCTAACCATAGAGCATGATGACCTTAATCAAAACAACTAATAGATCTTATGAATTAAACAAACTAGTTATTGTGTTCACATATACAAACAACTATAAAGGCTGTCCGAACTTACCAAATCAATATTTATGCATCCAAATATCTAATTCTTGAATAGTAGATATTCAGAGATATCTACCGATTCACACAATAAAACGAGAAAATTTTTCGTATATACTCATGATAACACACAGTAAAACTTCAACCCCATCATTAAAGTTAATGGCAAGATACATAACAACCTAGAGTTAGAAGGTGATGCGCAACTGCATGACTTAAGTTTATATAGAATTGGAATTAATGCATCCTAATTAGAACATGATTGTATTTATATCATATATTAAGCTTGTACATTTATATTAGTATATATTATCAACCTTTGTTTTTTTTTTTCTTTAAGAAAAGATAAAGAATACAACTAGTGAGGTTTCTTAGGGCTTTATAGTCGTATATGAATATTTAAGCTTATATCAGATCTTGCTATTGAATTCAAATCTTACTAACACTAGAAATTGAAAGGGTTTCGAGATCAGAACTAATGGCAAAAAACTGAAGGTAAAATTTATTCAAAATCAACGCAAAGCTTGTCATCATCTGACTGACGTACTTAAATTTGGATGAAAATTGCATCATACATACATGGACTATTCAACTAACATGGAAGTCAGAGTCAATGGTTGAGGACTTAACCAAAATTCTCAACCAAAATTCTCACAAAGTGGCATAGTCAATACTTCAGGTTGAAGTTTGAACAACTGGTTATTAAATTCCAACATTAATTAAAAGCAAACCAGAGAGTACATTAACCAAAATGGAAAGTCTAGGAACAAGTCACCAAGTTCGACCATCCATTTTTGTTCACTTTTTATAGAAACTTTTTCTTTAATTAATAGACTACTTCATACGAAAGTTGTCTTTAATAATAAACTTTTCTTACTTTGACTTATCTTTTTCTTATTAAAAATTAGGAAGTTGTAGTGAAATTGCTTGAATGTAAAAGATGATACGGAGTGTTAAACTTTGTGTTTCGAAGAATTTCACATGGTCTTCATTTTTTTTTTTTTTTTATAAATAATGTAATTTCATAGAAAGTTTTACATACAATTATAATAGAATATAATATGGGAACCCTTTTTTTTTTTCTGCAAGTTGTAGTCTATAGTGTTTGTTGCAATTTCAGAGTGTAAAATGTACGAATTAACACATTGATATTGAAGTTAACGTCAAGGGTGACCATATATTCTCCGAATTTCTATCCCCAAAAAGTTTAAAATTGAAAATTTTAAAGGACAAATATTAAGAAAGAAAGAAAGGAATTACATAATTGTACAAAATATTATCCTCACAAACAATTATCATGTAAATAAGTCCACTTTAGGACCTCTCCATCAAAACCTCATGAACTAAACTAGTCCTTGGCATACACACAACTAACTATATGAGTTAAAGTTTATATATAGAATTATAATTAATCAATGCATCCTACCTAGAGAAGGATTGTATATTTATATTGTGGATTAAGTAGTGTATATATATATATATATATATATATATATATATAAAGGATAAAGGTTATTAACCTTTCTTTTGTTTAAGTAAGGTTTTTTATACGCTTACTTGAGTTTATTTCCAGTCTTGGATTTAAATCTTACCAACATGAGAGATTGAGAATGTTTTCAAAGTTAGAAAGGGGTACAATGAAACAAGAAAAACATTGAACGTTTCAAACATTTTTAAATAAAATTTGAGGGAAAACTCCAAAATTATATGACTGATATATTGAAATTTGGATAAAAATTTCTCATCAGATTCATGGAGTGTGCAACTAACATGGAATTCATGGTAGAGGAACTCAAACCAATGGAAAAGTTGATGTAAAATTCCGTCAAAGGTCATTAGTGAATACTACCATGTAAACAAACAAGATTACGGATTATATTTAATTCAACAAGCAAACCAAAGATAAGTCAAGTCGGTAAATTAATGAAAAAGTCAAGTCCATAACTAATTCATCACATTCAACTTTCCAATTTTTAGCTTTTATAGTAAGTTCTTCTTTGATCAATAGACTACTTTACAATAAAGTTTTGGTTAATAATTGAATTTTCTTACTTTGACTCTTTTACGCAAATAGAATTTGGAAGTTGCCATGAAACTGCTTGATCAAAAACAAAAGCAAAAACTGCTTGATCTACATAAATAGAATTAGTAAGTTTTGGTTACATATCAATGTATAGCTTATGTTAGCATGATCTAACACGGAAGTGTTCAAATAAATGATTTTAGACCAAGGAATAAAGAGGTTCCAAATTTTCGCTATAGTTTGTTAAACTACAAATTTTGCAAGAGGGATGTTTTTGTAACTTCATATTTTTTTATTGTGAAGAATTACGAGAAGTGTCATAGGTCATTAGAAAGATCAGAGTGTTAATTTCATTCTCATATTTTGAAGCACGTCAAAATATGAATACTCTTGAAAAGCTTAAATAAAGTTTATATGACAAATAATCTAAATTTTGAAATCACGGGTAATGAATGCTCTTTAAAAACATGTGTCAAAGACAATTTCAACAGTTTAAATACTATGTGTTTATCGTTGGAAACTTACCTCATACTTGTAATTGCATCATACGCATCAAATAATGTACACTTAATGCATACTAAAAATAAGGAATCTACACATGCAATAATCTCAACATTATAGTTCCAATTATAAGGGCGGTCAATCCGAAAGTGAAAACAACGTATCTCACGTGCAATCTTCAATCGTTATAGATCCAATTAGAGGGACAATCAACCTAACCACAATGATAATGAAATGATGTGAAGAATGTTAGGCATCATTGAAAATGTCATGTAATTTACACACAAACTCATTGATCCAAAACTTCAAACACAACACCCGCATTCAAGCGGCTCCCTTGTCCCAATCCAAATTAATCCACATCACCGCCCGTAGCCCCCAAAAGAAGCACCACGTCAACAGCAAAACAGAAACACGCGCATCTCATTTTCTACATCCCACGTGTCAACACCCAATTGGTCAAGAGCCGTACCAAGCACCAAATGACAGGGACGACGCGGGAGAGTTCGCCACTTTGCAGAGACTCGCCGGTACAATTCCCACATTCCCGAAACTACCCCTATAAAATACCCTCGGAACCGCCCGCCATTGAGGGACATTTTAGTAAACGGGAAATATGGACAGGACCCGAAACCGGCTACAAATTCAAATTAATAATAAAATCAGATCCAAATCCGTCTCTATAAATGCCGCGACTCATTTTTTCGCTCTGTTGTTTTCAGCTTTCGAGCTCTCCACTGTAGAGTCCAGAGAGCCCTCAGCTAGGCTCTTCCTCGCTTTCGCTACAACCAAAACGGCAACACAGAAGCGAAAGCAGCTCGTCGTTTTGATAGCGATTTCGGAGACACGTCCAATCTAGGGTTTCTGTTTTCAGTGATGGATCTGGTGCGACACATGATAAAATATCCTCCTTCTTGCTTTCTTTTTTGCTTTCCGTTTCTAGTTCTTGTTTCTCTTTTTGTTGTTTTTTCCGAGAAGAATTAAAAAGAGAAAAAGATTTGCTTGTTTTCTATTTCGTGGAAAGTTTGTTTTCTTGCGTTTTCCAGGAAACCTTGGCATTTTCTCGAGAAAATGAGTGAAACTTGTTTTGTTTTCCTTTTTTGTGAAACATGCAGGAAAAGCGGATGTTGAGTTTCAGCGACATTTTGAAGTCGGTCTCGGAAAAACGCGTTTCTTTATTTTCTCCTTCTTCTTATTCTTCTTCTTTTACAAATCCGATAAGCGAGTACTTAGAATCAGATTCAGACCTTATAAATGCACTCATCCAAGACGACAAACACCACCTCCTCCACCTCATCACCGCCAACGCCGCCTCTTCTTCCGTCCACGGTGACGACGACGACGTCTTAACCAAGCTCCTCCACGTCTGCTGCTTGCTCGACTCCGTCAGCTGCGCAGCCGCGCTAGTCAGCTGCGAGCTAGGAGCCACCGCCGTCGTCGTCAACAGACTCGACGACTCCACCGGGATGTCGCCACTCCACGTGGCGGCCGAGTCACATGCGGCTCGTTGCGTTGAGCTTCTTCTGAAGCGACGCGCCCGTACGGACGTGAAGTGCAGAGACGGCCGCGGTCTGCTCCCTCTGGAGCTGTCTTTGTCCTCTACCAGGTGGGTTGCAAACGCTTTTTTGTCGTTTCTTTATATTGAAATCGAAAGCTTACTTTTTTGGTGGTTTTGTATAGGATGAATGTGGACTGGAATCCAGATAAGCACTCCATTGAAGACCTAGTTGTCATGCTCAGTGAAAAGGTATAAATTTGAATCAATTTTTATTTATTTATTTTCAATTTTTTATTTATATATTTGTTTTGGTTTGTTAAGGATTTGACGACTGTGAAACTGTTGAGCGAGAAAACGAAGGAGGTAGACGAGGTGGCGTACGCGAGTGCGATTGGGGGAAGACTAGTGGGGCTGGCAGCGCTGCTTTTAGTGGCGGCGGAGAAGGTGAATGAGTCCATTCTCGTGCTGCATGACGCGGAGCTGGGGTGGAAGGAGAAGAGGACGATTTATGAGTGTGTGATAAAGGAGGCGTTGTCGTTGGGTCGGGCGGCGACGCCGTTGAGAGCGGTGAAGCGGAGCTGTGCGCTGACGAATAGAGAGTCTAAAGAGAAGAGGAAGGTGTTGCTTCGTGAGATAGAGCTGCTTCAGCTGTTTGGTGCTGTTGCTTGTTCTTCTTCCGAGAAGAAGACCACGTCTCCTTTGATCCTTGCCACCCAAGTAAGCACATCAACATCTAATATTTTCAGGTGTTTTTGGTTAAAGTAACTGTTTAACTTCAGTTTCGATGATGATATTGTGGATGTTGTTATTTATTTTATGTAATGAGACTAGGGTGTTTGATTAGAGATATTCTAATTATGTTATTAGTGAAAAGTGGAGGGCATGCACTTTCGACGATTACTGTATAGTCCATTACTGACGTTACACTTTGATAGTATTATTAATATTTTATTAGCGTTTCAGTTTTCATTTGTTTTAGATAAAATATTAGAATAATATAATAACATTTTGGTTTTTAAAATTGGAAAGTCAGGCCGAAATACGTGATTACCAATAAAATTAGGAACAATTTGATTGATTTTGATAAAAACTACCATTTTACAAGGTCAATATGGCAATTTTCTTACTTTTATATCATGTTTTTATCTTTGAAATTGAAGTTTGGAGGTGCTACTACTCATTTTGTAGTAGTGGTTGAACACTACTGTCCTTTATTAGTAGTGATCGAATATTTTTTTGAATTTTAAAATATCAAAGGTTGAAGTCTCATCTTTATCGTAAAACACAAGTGTGAATAATTTTTTTTTTTTTTTTTAATTTAATTTCCTTTCCCATCATTTTTTTTTTAAAAAACCCCTACTCATTTTGTGGGGTGCTTTCCTTTCCTTTGTATATATGTTTTGACCTTCTCGTGGGAGTAAAACTTTTCCTAAATTGAGAGAAAATATTTTAATAATATAAATATTTTATTCATTGTGTGTCATTTTGTTATTTGAAAAATAGTTTATAAATTATAAGTTTCCATTTAAAGGAAACATAACAAAATGGTAAATTGAGAGTGAGTATTTTAAAAAAAAAAATGAATATTTTAGTCATTGTGTGACAATTTGCTTTGGAAAAATAAAATAGAAATTGTAAGTTTGCATTTAAAAGAAACATAACAAAGATGGTAGAATGACAAAAGTGTTGAGCACTTGCAGGCTGGGGATGAAGCTGTGGTGGAGATACTTCTGAAGTCAAATATAGATGTAAATGAAACTGATGCTGATGAAAACTCTGCTCTTCATTGCTCCCTCAAGTCATCAGTGGTACCATCTCAACAGCAGAATAGGTCTCTCTCATTCTCTTATCTCTCTCACTTGTAGACACATTCTATTGCCATTTTGATTAATTCATACATATAATTAACTTGTTTGCATTGCAGGATTGTATTTCTCCTCCTGAAGCATGGTGCTCGAGTTAGCCAAAGAAACAAGTTGGGGTTAACTGCACTTCACATTGCTGCTGCTAGTGGTAATGCAAATGCAATTCAGGTATATATTTCCCAACTAAAATCTGGAAAATCTTAACTTGTTCACCACCTGCATATATTAAATTAAGAAGATATATACATATATATAATCCATGTGTAAGTTTTGTACAAATGCATGTGGTGCATTGGTTTAGAGGACCCTTGAATTATCATTTTGCAGTTGTAATATTTTCATTTGACATTTTCTAATGATATATTGGGCTCACAGGTCCTTCTATTGGAAGATCCAGAGTGTATCAACGCAAAAACAGTAACAAAAGAAACCCCACTATTTTTTGCAGTGAAGAATGATCATATGGACTGTGCTGAGCTTCTTCTACACTGGGGAGCCATCGCAGAAGTCCTAAATTTGCGGTCAGAAACAACACAACCCTCTTTTACTCTTTCCTCTACCTCATCCTATTGTTATCATCTTTCTAATATGACTAGTAGATTATTTGTTCAAATTTGTTTTCAATTGCTAAGAGTTTTTGTATTCCTATGTGAATGTACAAACTATTATCATCCCCAGAAGAGAGAGGCCTGTTGACTTGGCAAAGTCACAAGACATGCGTTTCTTGCTAAGTAAATGTAGCATTAGTCACTGTAAGTTTAACCTGAACAAAACTTATAAATGCAACAAAGATATGAAATGGTTCTTCCTGTTAATGTAATTTCAAATGTGCAGTGAATCGTCCTCTCCCTGTTCAACGCAAGTGTACTGCTTTGGTGGAAAGTGATGAGGTTATTTCGGATGCTTGCGAGGCGCTTCTGTCCATGACAGACGAAGGCACCAATACTGAGAGGTGACCATCTTGTGGGAACGTCAAAATTTATATGAGCTCTTACTGTTTGCTTCTACATATGGTTTTAGTGATTTCAAATTGCATTTGAACTCCAGAAATTGTCCAATTCCAAAGACAGAGATCTGCAAGTATTTTGAATCTGCTACTGGATGCATGAGAGGTTCCAAGTGTTTTTATGCTCATAGTGAAGAGGAGCTTTGCAAGACAAAACAAGGAATGCACTTTCGTTCTTTTTCATCGGAGGATAACAGGCGAAAAGTTTTCGTCGGAGGCCTCCCTCTTGCACTGGATTCTGGTTAGAGCCTTGTTACATTCACAGAAATCAAATTAAGAGTTCAATTTTATGTTTCACTGGCATGATTGTCTCTCTTTCACTTGTATGAATCAGACTCACTTGGCAAGTATTTTGAAAAACACTTTGGGCCTGTTGAAGATGCCACAGTTGCTGAAATTCAAAAGGAAAAGGAGATACTGTCCAGAGGATTTGGCTTTGTAACCTTTAAGCATGAGAAATCAGTATCTGCAGCTGTTCAAGCACACTATCTAACTATTATGGGCAAGCAAGTTGAAATTAAAACTGTTGTCTCAAAAGACGTTTTACATGCAGAGCATCAGAAACAGTCACAGGAACATAATGACCCATCTCATTCAAAAGCAGTGACGCCTCGTGAGAAGATTGCAGACAATAGGAGGATCAAAGAGGAGATGCCCACTGGGAAAATCGCGCAAGAGATGCAGAGCAGCAAGACTGCAGGTGAGGCCAAAGAAGACAGAATGTCTTGGGCTGATAGATTGCGCAATGCGCAACCAAAGAGTCCTAGTGAATGCCAATCTCAAATAAGCGCCTCCTTTGCAGACCAAAAGATTCCTAAATGGCTCAAGACTTTCAAAAGGTGGTTGCCGCGCTTCTTAGAAGATGTATATAAGCATCCAATTGAGGGAGGATATGCTCTTTCATCTCTGAAAGCTGATTTCAGGTCTGCATTTAGTCTAGAACTTGATCACATTGCCCTTGGGTTCTCAAAGCTTAGTGACTTCTTGAGATTGTTTCCTGACCTTTGTCACATGAAGGCGGCGAGCTTAACCAAAAATGGATCTCCTAATCACATGTTGCTACTACCTAGTCTTCCAGACTCAACAAACAAAATGTTTGAGTCTCTGCAAACAGACTGCCCTGAACCAAATGATGACAATGGTGATGTAGATTCGAATGTTTCCAAGTGTTCTCAGGACCTTATATCAGTGTCTAATGGATATTCTGGCTTCGCCAGTAGCAGTACAGAGGAGAACCCATCCCTTGAGGTCCTCGAAGATAATTTAGCTCAGAAGAATGCATCACCTGTTGACAATTCAGAACAGAAGAATACATCACCGGCTGTAGATTCAACGCCTCTTCTGTTTTCAATGCCAGACCTGCTCTTTGATGCTCGAATGTGTATTTATAAAAGCAATGGAGGTTCAGGGGACACTAGGCAAGAAAACAGAAGATCTCTGGGGGGAGTGAATCTTGTGCATCAACAAAGGCATCTGGTTCTGGAGATGCTTGCCCGAAAAAGGAACAACACATCTATGTTCTTTCTTCGCGAATTTGATTTCTATGACGTGAGCAAGTATACTATAGTTTTATTTTTAGTTTATATTCAACATCTGCACAAGTATTCTCTAATTCAGGGTTGTTCGGTGTGTCTACAGAATTATAAGGGAAGCATCAAGCAAGGAAGATGCTTCGGGTGCAACCAACGTGAGATGCTCTGGGCCAACTTTCCATGCCAACATTTGCTATGGTGTGGTTCTTGTAGACTAGAAGTTACAAGAGCAGCTGGCAGTTATGAGCACAAATGTGTGGTGTGTGACATGAAAGTAGAGAATTTCACTTTCGTTCCACCGAAAAGATACTATCCATCTCCATATCAAGCCCTCCTCAATGCTGAGGAGTTCCCTCCTTTATATCCGTCCAACATAGAAATGTGAGCACCCTCAGACGCCGTATTCTCTTCATTTATTTATGGTTTGATTTTTTTTTTTTTTTGCTTTCTAACATTTTTTCTCCTACTCCTTCGTAGTCTGCAAAGAAGAGGGAATCTCCTCTGAAGAGAGGTGGTAGTAGTCTCTGTGTACATGAAAAGGGCATAGGTAGCAAGTGGGTGTTTCTGATGTGTGAGCTGCACCCAGTACTAGGAAAAAAAAAAGATGGGAAAAGTGAAACAAAGTCTCCTTCCCAGTAGAAATGTGGGAACTATATGCTCTCTGTCAGTGTAGAGTTTCACATCCAATACCGTTTTGTGGTGAAAATAGGCGCCTGACATTGTAAGTATGCCTGCCTCAGGACACCTTCTAACTCTTTTCAGCAACCCTTTTGTTTCTATTGCTGATTGTTGATTAAAACTCAAAAAGGAATAGAAAATATAGATGGAAAATATGTAGTCCTCTGATATTTCCCCTCATTTCGACATAATTTTTGTTCCTGCATGGTGCTATTAAGAAAGTTAATTGACCATAACGTAAAAAATGCTAGTTTCTGGTCATTAGAGCAGTAATGACACTGACCATATTCTGAAAAAAACTTTCATCGTGTGCAAATACATTCATTACTCAAGTTATTAATATATTTTTTCCTTTCACATTCATAATAGAAATTTAAAAATCAAGTCTCACCATGCAATATTTAATTATGTGTAGAAAATTTCCTTTTTTTTATTGTGAAGGTAAATATTTATTAGTATTATATGAGCAAATTTTTGAGCTTCACATTTTTTAGTCTCGATAAATCATGATAAATTCCTACTTGTTAGTGTCAAATTACCCCATAATTATGTAAAAAAAGAGGGAAGAAAAAAAAAAGATAGTTTCATAATAAGTACTGACATGTTATTATTAATATAGTACAGTAGCATTTCAACACAGTACACAGAATTTATACCATATTATTGGCACAGTATATATATCGAACAATGGATTGGTCTCTTCTATTAATATATTCGCTTCAGATTGCTACACCATGAGAACCATTAGCCCAAACCTCTTTATGTTCTTTTAAACAATATTCTTGGCTTGAAAAGCAAAATCACTATACAAGTTCAATCTATAGCCCATATATTCAAGTCTACCAGAAAACCATCGGCGAAAATCGTTTGCTGCAGCTCCGAAGGGCTGCCAGTCTCAGAATGTCAGTGTCAATAAACAATGACGTGACTAATCCCAGTCTCAGTTCGTGTGCGCTGATCATGCTGCGCGTACTTGATAAGCGAGGAATTCGCTTGAACTTCTGGATAGTCCCGCACAATTTTTTTAGTTTCATCCAGCATTATATCACCTCCAAACTTTCACCCGCAAGTTTCCATCGGATATCATACCTAAATTGATCTCACAGAATCAAGACAAAGCTTATTACAACATATATCAAAGCAGAAACCGTGATTGTCCAATGTCAGTTATGTTAAAATGATGCTGCCTTCTCCACTTGGGTGGAGGAGAAGACTAGGATACGCATAAAACCAAGTTTAACTACAGAATCAGCTCACTTGTGTGTCCATAAAATCATGCCAGAAGGTTGCAGAATTGATGGATTTTAGATTTACAAAATTTAAAAATGTAGTCTTCTAGGTCTGGCTATATATTTAGGTCCAAAAGAACCATTATGGCAATAAAAGGGAAAAAATAAAGTAAACAAGGGCAGACATCAGGGTAAGCATAGCATAGCAAACAAATCTGAAATGGGATGTAGTGGTCCAACTACCTGAACATAATATTTAAGCTGCAACCTTCTTGGAATGCTCCAGTGAGGGGGTTTTTTCTTGCTTTTTCCTACAACAAAGAGAGAAAAATAAAATAAAAAAATAAAATAAAATCGGCGGGACTTAGAATTGGCATACAACACCAAAGCACTACATTACATTCGAATTCAACAGAATATCTCCCTGTCTGACTTCACCAACACGAAAACAATAGTCCTCTGACCTCAGCTATCTAAAGGATAGGTTTTCTTAGATCAACTAGCAACAGTAGGGGAATTAAATGAATGGTAGAAGTTTCACTGAAAGAAACCATTATAGCTGCTAGTTCAGAAAAAAAGGCATGAATAAATTGAATTTACAGAAACTTACTTTTTGTATGCCTTGATGAGGGACCTTGGTCGTTCATTACCACCTTCCTTAAGCTGAGCCTTTGGTTTCCCTGCTTGCCTCGATTCTGGTTTCCAGCAGGCATTGGTGAGAGACTGACCCAATAAATCAGCAATGTCTGATGCCATTATCTCAGCCTTCTTTGCATATGGAAAAACGTCCTTCTCGAATTGGTTGGACAACCAAAGATACATGGACAACACTTGATGCTTAGTCTCAAGATCTAGGAGTTCTGCATCATTTCTAGCAGAACCCTTTGGCATGCCCATTGCTATGCTAACGGCAATATTCTGACTGTAGGACGAAGCGAATCTTAAGAGATGGTACATAGCTTTTGGGTCTCTAATATTGACAGGAGCAAAGCAAAAGTTGAACCGATCTTCCAAGGATAACCCCTTAACCTTCTCCAACATGTTTGCTACCTTTTTTATGTGATCATGTCGACATAGAAAGTACAAGCCATCCAGACGACAGTTTTCACCAAACTTTTCAAGCAGTTTGCAGAAAGTAATATTTGCAAGTTGCCCAGCAAATAGCTCAATCTGCTCGTAGAAAGGAAAGAGACCCACTTTTTTAACATCTTCAAAAGGTTCCTTCAAACACTCAATGAGGTAATCAAGATCATCTAAATGCAGTGTCGTTGTAAGCCCATCTGGGTATATGCTTCCCCTCCTACCAGCCCTCCCTGCAATTTGCTTCACTTGGGATGCTGGAACCGGAACAACCTTGTCACCATTGTACTTTGAAAGGCTATAAAAAACAACTCTTCTAATATTAAGATTCAAACCCATCCCCACTGCATCACTAGCAACCAGCACATCAAATTCATTATCTTGATCATTGAACAAGTTTGCTTGCTTTCTCCGTGTTTCTGGAGGCAAAGCACCGTATATAACACAACAGCGGTGGTTGGTGTGCTTCTCAATTGCCAATTTCACCTCAAATATCTCTCTCCTTGAAAATGCAACGACACAGTCCCCAGATCGAACATTCCGAAGATCTCCCAACAGGGTCTTGGCTTCAATAACTAATGGTTTGAACCTGTCATAATGCTGTTCATGCAACTCATCCCCGGTTTCCGAACAAATCTTTCGAACAATATTCAGAACACTTGGATCTCCACACAAATGTATTTCATCAGCCATCAATCCAAGCAATGCTCTTGTCCATGCATAACCTCTACATGGGTCTGACATCATCTGGATTTCATCAATAACAGCCACGTCATACATTTCATCAGTCGACACCATTTCCACAGTGCAAGCTATATGGTTTGAAAAGGGAACATGCTTCTTCTCTTGTCCTGTATGAAGACTACAATAAACCCCAAGAGCATTCACTTTGTCAAAAACTTCCATAGCCAAGAGCCTCAATGGACTACAATAAATACCCTTCTTTGCTTCCATAAATCTCTGCAAAGCGTTATATGTCTTACCACTGTTTGTTGGACCACAATGATAAATAATCTTCCGTTTCATGGCTCGTGCAAAAGGAAACCAAGTATGTGGCTTTGTGAGATCAGCTGACTTAATCATGCTTCGAAACCGCTTAATCTCATCAGGAAACTCTTCTAAACAGAACTCAACAAATATAGGGAAAAGAAACTTAACAGCCTCTTCAGATGGGCCAAGTGAAACCAAGAACTTGGCAACATCAGCAGGACATTTCTTGATGAAAAAACTTCGAAACTTGCTAGCAGCAGTGGGGAAAAAAGACTTGCCAATATAAATTGCAAGAGCCTGATTGGCCGCCCACCCAGAATTTGAAAATAAACGGAAAATTTCGATCAGTGTATCCCAACTGGGCCGTTTTACCCCAGGCACCTTTTCAGCATTTCGTAGCTCCCTATACAATTCTACAGGATCAGAAGCTGACAACTGCTGACACCTCCCAATATCATCGCTATCCACTTCATCATTATCACATTCTGATTCACTCGAAACAGGATCACAAATACCATCCTCATTAGACCCATCAATTCCATCTTCAATTCTCTCAACACCGACACTTTCCACAAAACTCACACCATTCTCGTGCTCTGCATCTACTGTTTTCAACTCAAAACCATTGCCATCATCAACAGAACCCCCATTTTCAACCAACGAACAAAATGTCCTCACCTTACCAACATCATACTCTCCAAACCTACCATTCCCCAATTGAAAACGAAAACGAACTAAGTCTACCAAGCCAGTTGAGAATTCACGCCTACACACATCAAAAGGGGTACTAAACTGACTCTCCCCCAACACACCCTCATCCAATTTCCTCACAGAATGAAAATACCTATCCAACAAAAGAACCCTAAACCTAGAAAGATTTTTCTTCAATGAACAGACACGAAACAGAGTCATTGCTTGGCCTCCCGCCGTTTAACAATAAACCCACATCAAAATCAACCAAACCCACCGAAAAGTTTTGATCTTTATGCTTTTTAAGCAATTATCAATAGCAGAACAAAAACAAATTTACATGTAAACAACAAATGACCCAACAAAATATAATGAGAAATTGAAGCAACAAAATATCAAATTGAGCGGATTTTGGAGCATTACCTGGAAGTGAAAACAGAGAGAGAAGGAGATGGAGAGGAAATGGTGGGAAACTGGTGGCGAGTGTTAACCCACCTAAAACCCTAAACCTTGAAGACGATTTCTGGTTTACCCTAAACCGGCACACACTGGATTTTTTTCAACTTGGGCCAGTGATCTGCGGCCCAGGTTTTGCAGGCCCAACTTTAAAAATGGGCCAACAACATGTGTGACTGTCCAATTCAGTTTGGGCTGACAGATTTTTTTTTTTTTTTTTTTAAACTTTCAGAATTGCGGTACTCTAATAATATGCTTGTGGTGTGTGACATATATATATATATATCGGAAATTACAAAAAATGATAATTCTAGAGAAGAAAAATTCGTTTTTATCCTTTTTTTTTTAAATGGATTTTAACCCCTCAAATAAATTAATTACAGCTTATATCCAAATTATCAAAATTACCCATGTATAACTTGTTCTTCTCCTCCAATGTTCATGGTATGAGATCTTTGACTTTTTTTGTTTGTTTGAGTTTTGTTGGGATTTTTTGCTTTTTTTTTTTTTTGTTTTTTTTTTACTTTTCGAGTGTTTTTGTGTTTTGAATGTTGGATATTGATGTTTAGAACTAGATTTTATAAGATTTTGTTGGATTTATCTTGAAAATGGAAGTGTTTGGTTAGATACAGCAATGAAAACGATAACTAGATTTACTAGATTTTGTGGAGTCACAAAACTTGATCAATATCAGGTTTTGTGAGGCCACAAAATCTGATTCAAGTTTTGTGACCCCATAAAACCGGATTTGTGGCTCCATTATACCTGATTTCGGGTTAGTCATCGGGTTTTGTGGCTATAAAACCATATTCGGATTTTGTAGCCTCATAAAACCCGATTAAAACCCGAATCGGGTTTTATGGTCCCATAAACCCTGATATCAAGTTTAAATTTTGTGTTTTTAAAATTTTAATTTGAGGGTAGTTTGATAAACTTGGGTATAGAATGAAAATAGTTTATTTGAAATATTAAAAACAATTTTTTATAGAAAGTGGGTAAAAACAAAATTTTCTTTTTGATTTGGGTTGCAAGTGAATATATATATATAGTGTTTTTATAATTAGATATTCCTAATTTTAAAATTTATTAGAAAATTAATCAAATTCATATATTGCATTCTCTCTCCATAAAACAAATTCTATTTTTTATTTAATTCAAATTCTCTTTGAAAAAGTATTGTATATGGGCTTTGGCCTTACCCCTAGAGGGGTATGGTAAAGGTTGAGTATTGTCATATCTTCCTTTAAACACAAGTCCAAGTGTGATAGAGGTAAGGTGTTATTATATCCTCTTTAAAAAATGGATAAGATAGCATTCTCAAGACTTAAACTAGTAACTTTATAAGTGTTTTGGTTACAACCTGGTACCATCTAGGTTTGCAACCAAAACACTTATAAGGTTACTAATACAAATCCTGGAAACAACACATAACCCATTTATGGTTCAAAGAGAATATTGCAACACCCGACCTTTGTTTTAGAGGCAAGACCAAAGCCCAAATGCTAAATGATCACTGTGGTGACCAACAATCATTTGTTTATAGCAAGTTTACAACCAAAACACTTATAAAGTTACTGGTTCAAAACTTGAAGATGCCACCTCGTTCACTTGTGATTCAAGGAGGACATAACAATATCTCGTCTCTATCACACTCAAATATATAATTCAAATAAGACACAACAACACCTAGTCTCTACCACACCACTTTGAGAGTAAAGTCAAAGTACACGTGTCAAATGGTCACTATGATGATTAACAGTCACTACTATATACATATATATATATATAATTTTTATTACCATTCGACCAAGAGTTGAAATATATGATATCTATAATTTTTTAGTTTTGGTTACTTATTTTATAAAGATAAAGAGTTCATCATTCAAGTAACCGTACTTGATTGTGCATATATTAAGCAAACCCTTTTTGGTAAAAGTTGTTAAGTACACACATAACATTAATAAAAAGAGTTGTTGCATGTAGATAGTTGTCGGGGTGGCCTCGTCAAAGAACTTGGTCAAAAGCATTGCTTTCAAATGTCATTTATCCATATAAAAAGTTACTTTACAAATCCATCCGAATATTCATGTCCAAAAATAAACAAATCATGCTGAAAACTGATTAAATTCAATGACTCAGATGAATCCAAGGTCACTACATTTCAAACGAATTTTAACACATCCAATATCTAGCACAACATTGCATCTTATGCCATTCAACATCCTTTGAAACCGCAGTGTTCGTACCCTTCGAGACAACTTGATTTCGATCCAATCACGAGCTCTTTTCCTCCAGGATTATGGGTAGCTCCAAGTCCTCATTGCCCCTCCAAATCTTCAACGTTACTTTGTCTCCCACGTTATAGTCATCTAACGTTTTGTTCAACTCTGCTTTGCTTTTAACCTGATAAAACATAATAATAACCAAATACACATTCATGCTCTTGACACATTAGTTCCATTAATGTTCTACACAAACTCCATCCTTTTATAAATTGAATATGGAGCGGATGAAGCGCAATAAACTCACAGGTTTCCCGTCAACTGCTACAATGATATCGCCAAGTATTATATTACCCGCAAAACCCCTTGTGGTGGGTTGTAGTCCGGCTTTGGCTGCAAGACTGTTTCCTGGAACCTACACAGCAATAAACATTGAAGAATCATAGCCGTCTGTGGAAAAAATGTCGAAACATAAGACGTTGGCATGTATAGAATTGAAGTGGTGTTGTTAACTGCATCAGGATACCTGTAAAATCAGAGCTCCATTTCGAACATTAAGTTGATTTGCAACAAGGTCAGGAGCAATGTCCAAATTCAAACCAGCTCGAACAACCTATAAAGGATGAACCGTGAGATGGGGCATAAAATTTTTGTAGTTTCTAAGAGAATCGATATTATGTTGATACTTAATTCACGAAGGAAAAGATTTATATTGAACAAACGAGGCTAGAAAGACATCGTGCAGAAATTTTTTGGGAAAATGTTACAAAGGAAATGGATGGTAAAAAGAGTTCTCATAACTAATTTATTGTAGAAAACAAGTATGTGATCGATATAAAGTAAAGGCAACAACTTGCTTTGCCATATTGGATCAATTGAGGTACAATCTTGAGCACGGTTGATGATGGGATGGCAAATCCTACACCTGCCGATGTCCCTGCAGTAACAAGATATAAGATGAACATACAGACTCAAGTTTGACACATTTAATTAGCTGCTTTGAATGTCGAAGGAATCGGCTAGCATAATGTACATAAAGAAATGTATTATGCAGTTTTAACCATGCACGCTTGTTTTCATTTTTCAAACGATGTTTCTAATAATCATTTTTAAAAATGGAAAACATGCTTTAAAATAATGTTTTTAGAAAATGTAATATGTTTGATAGGTTATATTAAAAATTATTTTCAAAAAGTGAAAATGATGTAAATGTATTTCATACTATTTTTTAAAATGAGTAAAAGAATTATTTGAAGGGAAAAATAGTAATTTGTTTTGAAAATCTACTATGGAAAATGATGAAAAACGTAAAAAAATCGTTTCTTACCGTTTAGTAATAATTGCAAAAAGGTTGTTTTTCATTTTCAGCAACATAGTTTACAAACCATTCAACTAAACACATCTACACCGATATTTTGTGTTTAAAAAATGAAAACTCATTTTTAAAAACTTATCCAAACACCATTTTTAATAGTTTACGGAACAAAAACTACCTGTTTGTGTAAATATAGCTGTATTAATCCCAACTAAGTTTCCTTTGGAATCCAGCAGAGGCCCTCCACTGCAACAATTGGAGCAGGAATTGCAATAGCAGACGATAGCTTTATTTAATCATTCTCATTAGAAAACTATCCAGGACTAACCTGTTCCCAGGATTGATTGCGGCATCTGTTTGAATTCCTCCGCCAATTGTGACACCGGTTTTACTAAAAATATCCCGATTCAGTCCGCTAACAACCCCAACCGTGAGAGTGTGATCGAAACCAAATGGATTGCCAATTGCTAGACATTGCTGCCCCACTTTTAGAGAAGATGACAGCCCCACCTTAATTGGCTTCAACAGATCTTCAGAGGCTTCAACCTAATACATGCCATTGACATCAACACTTAATACAATAATTAAACAGATATCTACAAGACTACTCACAACAATAAAATATTCACTAAGTCACATACATGGATTAAAACTTTACACCAGATTTACTATGAAAGAAAAACGTACCTTCAGGACAGCAAGGTCCTTAGTACGGTCAGCACCAACCAATTTACCCTCGAAATTCTTTTGAACCCTTTTTAGAAATATATAGGATATACAAAATGAGATAAAAGGGTGCTGCAGCTAAAGCTTTAACATCAATCAATGTTGTTAAATTACCAGAATAGGCTAAGGACACTATGAATCTCACCCTTCCGAAGCTAGAATATTAACTCGAGCAACAACTTGTCCTTGGCTTGGATTTCTTGAAAGAGCATTTCCTATCACTAGACAACACTTGTAATTTTAAAATTCAATCAGTATTCATAATTTAAGCAACTAAAATATCACTAATTTCAAAAATACATTATTGGACTCAATAGAGCGTATCAGTGCTCTAGAAATTATACCCTTTTAACAGTGTTGCGATTCCTAACAGATTAGAAATTATATCATCTTCTAATTCATAAAACGTTCATCAGCCCTACCATGATAGTTTGTCACAATGTGTCCCTGTTCATCCCAGACTACTCCAGAACCATTTCCTTCGGGAATCTGACAAAACATGTACTATATAAGCATGAGAAGATGCTGACATAATTAAAGCACAGAATGGGTAATTAGTACTAAGGTGTAAACAACTAACAATGAACATATTGAATTTTTAAGTGCTGGAGTACCTCAACGACACCAGTTACATTGAGTTGGGGGCGCAATGTTACATCAAAAATGTTGACAACAGCATAAGTATTCTTCTCAAATAGTTGAACAATTCTTTCCTGCCAAATAGATTAATAACGTGCCTTAAAACTTTCATAAAATGGTGTTTTCAATTTACAGAAAAACCAGTAAACTCCAGAAGTTGGAAGAGTTTCGCCGATATAGTTGATGACAAACCTCAGTTGGGAAGAGTGCCCCGGATGGAATTACTGGAGGAGTTACTTGTTCCACTGTTACAGATGGATCTCCTAAAGCTTGCGCTGTACATTTCAAAAGTTGCTCCACATGATTGGTGGCAAATCAAAAGTGAAAAAGATATACACTTTCAAGATAAACCTCAGAACTTCACCAGTACAAAGAACAATTAACCATAATCATAATGCAGAAAGAAAAGGCCTTTGACTGAATCAGAAAGATTTGATTATATACAATCACAATCAATACCCTACGAGGATCATTACTAATCATGTTAGCTTTACACAATTTTTTTCAATTAAATGAGTTTGGGTAATATATAAAATACAAATGGCCCATGATGTACCTATCTACCTATCTACAGAGTTCATGGTCCATGCTGACGACACACATTTAGTTGGGTAAATTTCTTAAATTGAAAGAACATGGTGTCACTAACTTAGTAATTGATCCCTACTACAACCGAACTGCCGTGATTCTCTGTCCAGCTGGTGATCAATAAACTTAACACAAATAAAATTGCACAGTAAAAGTTCTGATGAAATAACCAAGTGGACCTGGACCTCTACTTTTGCTCTATTCTGTTAATAATTCTGCAGATACTTTTACCATTTAGACGATTCCCCTTTTCTTAGGTCATATTCTAATTATATCAAGATATTATGAAATCACACAAATCTACGCATTACAGTTACTTTGATGAACTTCAACCAAAGTCAAATTAAATGATACACATGCGTCTATTTCAAGATTTCAGTCACCAATACAATATTGTTAATAAAATTATCAAAAGCCAAATTTCTTAGAAGACGTCATTAACAACCATAACCAGATCACACTATTAAATGCAGTCAAAAGATAGTCAAGATAAACAAAAAGCTGAACTGTGCGGACCTGATAAGTACCTTGAAGGATGATAACACAAATACAAGATGACACTTGTCAGAAACGTCCGCCTTGTTGTTAAAAGATTAACATTTTCCCGAATTACTTTGCCTAAGTCCTGAATACAGTTTCTATCCCTTCTATAATCATCAAAATGACAAGCATCAGAGCTCTTGAAACAAAATATCAAAGTTAGCATAAAAAACTTACTGCAGTATCAATCACGAATATACAAAATATTCATCTTGGCCATTACAGCCAGAAGACCTGAGCACAGGCATTATAATACTCGTTATGTTAGAGTGCTTAAGTATTATTATCAAGTCCTTTCTTATCAGCTTCAATGTTTGCGCCTATTGGTGTCTATCATTTATTAGAGCTTAGTTTGTCCCAAAATCCTATGTTTGAATCCCAGAATGATTCCACATGCTAAGCTCAATGGTCTTACACTCAACGTGAGGGGTGTAACAGTGTTTAAATACCATTACTAGACCTTTCGTATCAACTTAAGCTTTTCGTTTTGCTGTCTACTAACATATATATCAGAATCTGGCTTGTTCCAAGAGTACTGGGTTCGAATCCTAGCGTGATTTCACTTCCCAATGTGAGGGGTGTTACAATGCTTAAATACTATTATTGGAACTTATTTTATCAGTTTAAGCTTTCTTGTCTATTCGTTACAAATATTTTATATAAAGCAACTTCCTATTCTTGCAAATGTATAAACACATTACACATATATGCAACCATAAATTCATCTATCTATACACTAAATTTAAAGATATATGCATATGTACAGATATAAATACTAGCAAAACATGATTTATACATGCAATTCAGCATAATTTGAGTTAATAAAAATAAATAAATAAAGAGCAGGAACCAAAACAATAAATAAATCTTGAAAATTTTTTTTTTCTTCGCTTTAAGGAATATCTTGAATCTTTTTAATACAACAAGAAATGAAAATGTAACACAAGACTTGAACAGAAGAACCTTTGAGATGACAACATGGGCTGGGATGAGAAAACGACACCATTATCCTGGTCATGAGAACAATAATGTCTCCTACCCATGAAGCAGCGCTTTTGCAAGGTAGGGATTCCATGTACTTGCATTGACCAAGAGTTGCATGCTAAAATTTGCATTTCTTTAATTTTTTTATTATTATCAGATTTGAAGGGTGGATGAAGCAAATATAATATAAAGAAGACAAGGAGAAATGAAATAACTAATAGTAATAATAAAAATAATAATGATAGATGAATTTGGTTTTGCAGAAGCAGAAGTTGAAAGCAGAAGCAAAAGCAGAGCGGATAAGGCTATTATTGTGTTGGCAACACTTGCAGATGGCAGCCAGCGTCAACCTTGTTGTTGTCCACTTACAGAATTACCAAAATAACCTCCTGCTGGTGAATAAAAACGTAAAATTATTTTTGCTTGCTATAAACTTTTTTTTTTTGGTTAAAAATCATTTGCCCCTAAAGTTTAAAAAATTATCAAAGTTTTAACAATGTTTCGAAAAGAATAAAATCATCTCTAATATTTTGAAAAAATATCAAATTAATCATTTTCGTCAATTAACTAACAATTAAACCTAACAGAAAACGTGAAAAAATTAATTTATCTTGGGACTCTATTAAAATGGACAAAAAGCCTTTTTATGCCTTTATTCATAATTAAATATTATAATAATTAAATTTAAAATAAATTAATTTAAAAAATTAATTAAAATTTAAAATTTAAATTTAAAAAAAAATTAAAAATTTCAATAAAAATTTAAATTTTAAATAAAAAAATAACTCATCAAATCTCTTCCGTCCGTCTTAAGATGGACATAGGAGATTAATTTAAAATAAATTAAAAATTAAATTAAAACATTAAAAAATTAAATAAAAATTAAAAAGCAGTTCATCAGTTCATCTATTGATCAGTTTATGCACCCAAATCTGGGTTTCCAAACGATTAAAAAACCAATCTGGAAACCTTAAAAATACACCCAACAACATCAATCAATCTCCTAACATCATCAATCCAAAGCTAAACATCATAAATCAAACCCAACATCATCAATCTCCCATAAAACCATCAAACCCGGAAACCCAACAACATCAATCATGAAGCAAACCTAACAATCCGAAAAAAAAAAAAAAAAAAAAAGAAATCATCACCGAACGAACCTAAGCAGGTCCATCTGATGTGGTACGAAATGAACCCAGGTGGGTTCGCCATTGAACGAATCCAGGTGGGTTCATCATCAAGTGAACCCAGGTGGGTCAATAATCCACCTGGTTTTGATGATCTAGGTGCGACGATCCACCTGCTTTGCTGCGAAAGTGAAGACAGACAGATAATGCTGTTGCATTGGCGCCGACGAAGGATGATAAAGCATGGTGGTTGGCGGCGGTGGATGAGGTTGGTGAGGGATGACTGATGATGGGATTGATTTTTGGTGGTGAAGTATGGTGAAGATTTTTTTTTTTTTTTTTTTTATGGTGTTTATTTTTATTTTTTAAAATTTTCTTAATTGTATCCGTTGTTCTAAAGATCTAAATTACATATCTATATTTTTTTGTTTTTTTTTTTTTAGTTTTCTAATTAATCTGGACTCCAGATTTTTTTTTCAAGTTTTTTAACTATTTAATTTTTTAATTTAATTTCTTTTTTATTTAATTATGTTTAATTTTATTTACATTCAATTTCCTTTCCTTGTATTTTTTTCCCTCATTTTATCTAGTTCGTATACGTGTGACCATTCTAAAGTATGATTTGAAATGACAATTTTACCCCTGTCCACCATGCTGTCAATTTGGTTTGGCCAAAAGTTGAGAAACGGGAGAGACTGATTTGACATTTTTTGAAATGTTAAAGATGATTTGGTTATTTTTTGAAATATAGTTTAAAATTTGATCATTTATCAAAACTTAAGGACCAAAATGATTTTTATTTTTTTTTTCTAAAAGGAAAAAAAAAAAAGGTTATTTGAAGGACGTTTCATAACGAAGGAACAAATTTAGAATGTATTGTGTCCAAAAATAATACATGGGCCTATGAACTAATAATGCCTTGTTTGTTTTTCAGGATTTTACTGAGTTTGGATTAATTTTTAGAGTGGTGATATTTCCACCCCTTTAGAATCGTATCTACACCCCTTAATTTATACATTTTTAATATTCCAATATTACCCATAAATTAAATTATTTGTTATTATTATAATTAAATTTGAATACTGAAACTTCAATTCCCAATAAGAAACTTGATTTGTTTTGATAAATGGTAGTTAAAGATAAGAGCTTTTTGTTATACTTTTAGAGGTTTTATAAATTGTGAAAATAAAGATGTAGATTTGAAGGTTTTTTTTTTTTTTTTTAATGCGTAGGAGATTAGTTAAAGCTTAGCTTGAGTGAAGATTGAAGTTTTTTGTTTTGTTTGATAGTTTTACATATAAGGTTTTCATAAAATACAAAAATTTTGAGTGAAAATAAGAAAAAACATAAGATGAAGAAGTTATAAACACGAAACAAAGCATAAAACAAGCTTAAAAAAAAAAAAGTTTGACTTTTTTATTTTTTAATTTAATTATCTTTATAATTATTTATCCATAATATTTAAAATGTACATAAATAAATGGGCATAATTGGTACTATATAGGGTTACTTATAAAATATGAATTTTTAAAAATCTTAATGGGATATAATGCAAAAGGGGGTGTATATACAATTTTAAGGGGTGGAAATATTGTCACTCTAATTTTTATCCAAACTCATGTTTGGTTCAACCAAATGAGCCTTCACTAAGTTATCCATTCACTATCCCGTTTGGTTTAGAGAACTTAAACTTGTTGAACACACCAGTTTTTTTTTTTTAAAAAAAAAAACTCTCTTCATCCAAACCTATCATTGTCACACACACAGAGACCTATTGCCATCACGCATATACATACATAGAGACTAGTCGCCATCATATACACAAACTCATCAACGTTTCAATCGTGTCACGGTTGTGCAGACGTTTCTGTCCCAGCACTGTTGTGAATCTAGGCGTCAGTAAGCTCTCTCTTTCCTTTGACCTTTTCTCCTTGGCATCAGTGAGATAATCTTGGCGATAGTTATGGTGAATAGCAACCTCTTTTTGGGGGACGAAGACAAGGAAGCTGAGGTTGATAAGAGAATGAAGAGAATGGTAGTTGTAAAGAAGGTAAGATGTTCATAGAAATATGTTAGTACAGTCTAACGAGCTAGAAAATAATATAACATCTGGAAAATTATTGTAAAATCCCTAAAAAATTTCTTTAAAAATCAAGTTTATACACACTGGTTTTAATCTTATCTTATATTTCATCAAACATGGGATAACATTTAAATTAATCCAATTCAATCAATCTCATATAAATAATTCAATCTTATCTCATGCACCAAACAGGTCCTAAAGCCCCAAGAAATTAGCAAACTCAAAAGCTTGGATAAGGGAAAAGGCAATATAAAGTTAAGGCCTGGATAAGGGAAAAGGCAATATAAAGCTCATGAGACATTGACATGTGCCATGTCATCAAAGACATCTAAAGATTTAATCCCATTAAGGCAATAAGAATAACTCGCATCAACCAACTCGTGCAGGGAGTAGCTCGAGATCGTAGAGATACAACAGCTCGAAACACATCATCAGCTCATTTTTCCTTAATAGAGCGAAGTTCTAAAAACAGGAAATTTCCTATATTAAGGTGAAGATCACTCTAAAAGGAAAATGCCCAGATTTATACTTTGATCTGAATATGGATATATTAATTACAGTTTCATATAAACTGGGAAAGAGAATCTTAGTCTTTCCTACATTATAGTAACCAAATCAAATGTAAATAAGCAACCCTAACACTATATAAAAGGGTCTTCATGTATGTACAAGACATGATCAAGCAATAATACAAAAAATCCTTGCGAAAACTTTGCTAAAACACAGTCTTTCCCCTTAAAAATAATATAATCGTAGACGTAGGCATTATTTTAAAAGCCGAACTATGTTAAAAATCCCCTCTCGTCTTCTATTTATTTTTCTTGCATCATTATCATCGTTTTCACTCCCCATACTTGCAGTTATTTAGTCATAATTTGTATTCGATTTACATCAAATTGGACATTGATTGATTTTTGACACCAACGGAATAATCGACAATAAAAATATAAATCTAGTTTTAGTAAATGAAAAAATATTTCCTTTTAGTTTCAAACGAAAATTTTATCCTTTTTAACCTGTATAAAATATTTCATGCAGAATATTTAATGTAAAATGTTCACTTATATAAAATATTCACATGAAAACAATTCACGTAGATGCAAATTTCACATGAAATATTGAATGTAAAGTATTCCAAAAGTTAAAAACAATTAAACGTAAGTAAAGTTATATATAAGGGGAAAAAAAAGAAATAATTTTATTTTTTTAGCCATTTGTAGTAAATTTCACTATGTAATCTTCTTTTGAAAGTAATTTCAGAGCTTCTTTATTTTAGAAAATTAAAACTATATCTATTAGATACTAATTTAAGGTAAAAAATCACCCAAAAGAATTTTATTCCATAATTAAAAATTACAGGATATGTCTCTAATCAAAATATCTTGAGGAAAAAGAAAAAAAAAATATCGTAGGTAAAATGGTTCTCAAATAGTGCAAAATTGAGTGGTACAGAATCAATTATCTTAATTTTTTCTCAAGGATGTTCTCGACCAAAAAAATATTCATTAATTATAGGAATTTTTATTCTTGATGCACCCATCTATTGATGTTAAACATGAAATGATAAGTTCCCTATTTTTCTTATTTTATAGATATGGAAACAAAATCTTACAGCAATTCTTGAACATTTTATGCACAGAAGAATTGTAAAACAATGAGAGGCACACCCTATTTGGCAGCTTCGAAATATGTGGATTCACAGTAAATAATAAATACCGAGTAACTCGAACTTTCATAGATAATGGGAACATTGTTGCTGATTTCCTGGCTAATGGTATCAGTTTGTTTGGTCATTTCTTTCTAATTCTTAAACATTTTTTCATATGATTTTTATTATTTAGATTAGCCTTTTTTTTTTTTGTCTTAACCTGTAAAATTCATTACCAAGCTTGAAAAATTAGTCTTACCTTTAAAACTTGAATTTACATATGGGAGTAAGATTTAGGCAAAAGAGAAGGTGAAGGTGATGAAGAATTAAATGTAGAAGATGAGTATGACTTGAAAAGCAGAGATTGGGGTTGAAAAAACAATTTTTTTTAAAAAAAAGAAAAAGCAAAATAAGAAGGTGCATTGGAGGAATTTTTGAAGAAGTAGTTGAGAGTGAATATAATTTGAAGAAGCTTAGTTGGGATTGAATATTCAAAAGAGCGTTCAGTGTCTAAATAAGTGATCTTTTAGAACTTATTGTGTGATCCTATGTTCATTTGAAAACTACTACTTTTCCTTCGTTTCTTTGAACCATTCACCCTTTGACCCCGTTAAAACCTATGAAAAAGACCTAATAGATGTCTAGAGAAGTTGAATTGTTTCATTGAAGTAAAAGGTGCTTGATATGTTATCGAATTTTGATTCCTTCCATGAGGTCCTTTGAGTTTATTAAGCGGTCTTTCTATTATTTGAAAAGCATGCGTTGTATAATATTTTGATGATTTCTTGTGTGCATAACTTCTACCTTGCATGCATTGAGAGAGTGTTGAGCCTAGATTCTGAACAATAAAATGAGAAAGATCATGTGAGCGTTAAAGTCAAGGCAAAATATGGCCATGATATGTGTATTTGATATTTTCAAAGCTTGAATATTGAGTGATGAGTTGGAGAGAGCTGATGATTGTATGAGAATTATTAGTGACTGAATTTTAATCCAAATACTAGATTGTGAGTGTGTTGATTTTTCTTAAAATTCTTATGAAGCAATTTATTGATTGATTTGAACAAAACTGTTATGTTTGTGGGTAGCATAGCTGGTAAATTTCAGAAGAATATAACTCTTCCACTAGGGACACCTAGGGGTTTAAAGGCTTATGACATGTGTTAAATATCATCATGAAGGCCTACAGAAGTGGCTTAATAAAATGTAGAAGTAGTTTTTAAAAGTCCAGGTTAGTTTAGTTGATTCTTATTTCGAGTTTTCTCGAAAACGAGCAAATGTTAGGTTTAGGGGTATTTGATCGTATCGATTTTAGATATGATTTTATATTTTTAATCCTGACTTTTGTGAGAAATACGTAGATTATGTTATTCTAATGTTTTTTTCTAGTATTTTCATTTGTAGGGTTATTAGTAGAAAATGGAAGAAAATGGTGGAAGAATGAATTTTAAAAGGGAGTTGGAGTTTATCGCAAAGGGCGTTCGCTAATCACAATTCGTGGTCTCGGGTCACAAAATACTATTCAAATGATCTCATTGAATGTAGTTCGCCAAATGCCAATTGCCATTGTTTTTCAAGGATTTTTGCTAAACGCGATCGCGAAATGTGACTGGCGATCATAAGTCGCAAATTGGCCTCAAACTTGCGTGGGAGGAACTCTCGAACCCTAAGTTGATTTCACCTATAAATTGATAATTTTCTCATTTCAACAGTGGGCAATAGAGACACCGGAACATCTTCAAAGTCATTTTTCTTAATTTTTATAGAGATTTTGTGTAGATTCAAGTCATGTCCCATTAGTGTTTTATTCAGCACTTCATTGGAATCATTCAAGAGCAACATAGAAGTGATTTGGGTGGATTCTAGAGCAAGAGCAGTGGTGAACTCGTGATATTATCTTTCGTTCTTGTTTCATTCATTATGTTGTTCAATTGTTATTTCATTTTTGGCTTGATGTTATATAGATATGTGGGCAACTAAATTATTTCTAGGGATTTCAATGTAGCCTAACATAGATCTATTCTCCTAGATGATTTTTGATGTTTTACTTAATGGTTTCTTTAATAAGTATTCTATTTTACTAATGCTTAATGCTATTGATTGATTTTAGACCTAGTCAATTGATAAATCCTGTGGTGTTAGTAGCTTGAAAGAGATGTTAATGCTTCAGACTTGGTGAAATGACATTTGTTAATTAGAATATATCTAATTGTCAAGTGTGATCGTATGTAGATATTTGATCATAATGGGTTTGTATTAACCATTCAATATAGAAATATAGTTGAGTGTTTAATGCGAGCATACTTGTGAGACCATCGAAAGAGGCTCATGGATACAATAATATATCCGATCAAGTACAACATGCAATCAATATATTTTGTTTAAGGAAAATGACATGAGAGTAGTGATATGTTAGGTGAAGTTGAATTTCTTTAGATCTTTTATTCAAGTGGTTGTTGTTATATAATTAAGTTTTCTTGCTTATTAGATTTTTGCAATTTTACTTTTTAATTCAAATTTTATTAATTGATTTCTAAATAAAGTTATGTAATCGGTTTCGATAATTAGTTCTAGTTTGAACCGTCTTTGTGGGATTGACATTGATTCATCACTATATCGCATAGAGACTATGTATACTTGTACGAATTTTAATGTAGTAAAGTATATTATCGAGAAAGCACATCAATTCTTTTAAAAAAAATTAGGTGCCCTACCTAGGCCTATGCTAGATCTGCCACATGTGCCACTAATTTCATGCTATCTTTCTTATAGTGGTTTGGTAAAATTTGATGCAAGGAAGATTCACTCTCAATTTAGAGAGTAACTTCAAAAAACGAGTACCTAATCTTTCCCTTTCTTTTTTTTTTTTTTTTTTGTTTTGCCATATATTGTTGCATTATTAGTGAATCACAAACTTTAAAATCAAACTTTAATCTCTCAACATTATTAATTAGAGGCTTTTAACACTCAATTTTGGAGATTCATATTGACAGATTCCAACAGTTATCTGACAGCATAAAATAAAATAAAAACCACTCCACTCTGGACATTCAACTACCCAATTCTATAATAAACAAAAAAGACGTTCTTTCCACAATTGACAACCTGAAGCACATTAATTGTTTTTTTAAATCTTTTATTATGTATAATAATGAATATATTTGACAAAAATTAAATAAGCATTTAACCACTAAAGCATATTACAAAATCCTTATTCAGGGAAGGTAATAAATAGAAGCTTCTAATCAGCAACTCAAATAAAGTCAGTTAGCTTCATGAATGAAATGATCAAACTGTAATTTGCTAACCCTAAAAGGATATTTTAGTATGAATAGGTATGAACATGCAAGAAAACTAGATAGCTAGCTTGATTCTATAATGACATTTACATTAATGTTTAAACAAAGTCATTCTCTTTGTAGTGGTCAATAATTTTTCAGTCCAAAATGAAAACACAAATCTTGTTATGACAAATTGGCCCAGTATGCCGATCAATCTAGACTAATAATCCAATGCATGTTATAAGACGTTAGCTCAGCAACTTAATTGATCTAGACTAAAGGTCTAGGATTGATTGCTTTTAATGAATAAGGTTTAAATAAATTTTAATGGAAGTTATATTAATTCTATAACCGATATATCATTAACTATAGTATTTATTCTATAACGTACATATCATTAACTATTATATTTATTCTGTAACTGAAATATCATTTATTATGGTATTTATTCTATAACTGACATATCATTAACTATGGTATTTATTCCGTAACCGACATATCATTAACCATAATATTTATTTTGTAACAGACATTGCATTCATTCCATAATAAATGTCCATGACACATTTTCCACCATAAATAGAGGCTTTATTTGAAGCCAAAACCCATCCCACCTCACTTGCTCACTTCTTGCAAGTTACTTGAGGTTTCTCACTTTCCTCTCTTGTGTCTTTATTCTTCCACTCTAGATTTAGAGTTCCTGTGTGATAGATTTAGTGTAGTGGCGTGGAGGTGCATGTCTAGGAAAAGTTCTTGCTAGGAAAGACTTGGTATTTAACTATGTTCATTGTGACTGATCTCTTTTTCCTAGGAACTTACTTGGTATACTATTCACAGTATTCCTACTTTGTCTAGTCTTCAGAACAAGACTTTGATAGTTTTCCGTCCTATCCTTTTTCGACATACTCCTTCTAGTTTGACGACGTTTTACAATTACTGCATTCTCATATATTACGATCAATTTACTGATTTAAGCATCAAAGTGTCTTCGGCCTGTACTCCACCGGTGTCAAGATTACCCGCGTTCTTTTTGTTTGATTTGTGCAGGACACAGGTTACTAAGTTCTGAGAAAATTGACTAACGAGACTTATTCAAAGTCAATATACTGTAGAATTCACTCACTACAGGTTGGCCCCGTCTATGGGGACTTAGCAATTTGGTCTAGTACAAATCGAACCAATTGACAACTACACATATTGCAATGTCAGGAGACCAATCCACTAAGGCTCAACTTACCGCTTTAATGGAGCAAATGACAGCTTATGGTGAACAACTGAAGCAACTTCAAGTGGAGAATCAAGCAATTCATGTTGAGAATATAAGGTTGCAGTTTAAGGTCGAACAGTTGACCAGTGATTCCCAAAGACAAGGTCAACCAAATGAGACCAGTCTATCAAGTGATATAAGAGGGACGCCATAAATTGCAGATAGATCAACACTTGGATTCCAAGAAGGATTGTTATCATGATCAAATCTTCTAGCGATGAATCTTAATGACGCTATAACTGAAGAAGATATAGATGATGGAGCTAACCGATGGTGTCTTGAAGGATTTTTTGAAGTCAGAAAAAGAGTGTCAGTCGACCGACAGCATATTGTTGAACCAATCCTTAGAGAGCCAATTTGCGGCGTAGAAAGCCAAACGGGTGCTAGGGCCATAGAGTTAATATCGGACGAAATTTCAAGAAAACTTACGGAGCTCGAGGCATTAATCAATCGCATACTTGGAGTTCCAGTGCCATTGAAGAAAAGCACCTCGACTACTTTTGCTGACTCGCCGTTCACAAATTCAATTGCAATGGTAGAAATATCAAAGAAATTCACCTTGCCAAAGATAAAGATGTTTGATGTGACGACGGATCCTGATAACCACATAGCCCAGTACAAGCAATGAATGTTAACGGTTGTTATCCCAAATGAGCTCAGAGAGGTTATCATGTGCAAAGGCTTTGGCTCGAGTTTGGTAGGGCCGGCTCTTCAGTGGTTCGTTAACTTATCTAACGGTAGCATTGATTCATTTGCAAGGCTATCAGATGCATTTATTGAGCAATTTGCCAGCAACAGGAAGTTGAAAAAACACTCAGATGACCTTTATGCAGTTATTCAAAGGCCAGAAGAGCAATTAAGAGACTATGTTGGTCGTTTCAATAGGGAGAATGTGTCCATTACTAATTGTAATATTGCAACCGTAGTTTCAGCCATCAGTAGAGGTCTATTACTTGATTCAGATCTTTATAAAGCGTTGACGAAGCACCCTCCCAAAACAATGGAAGATGTGCTCGTCAAGACGTGGGCACAAATCAAGTGGGAGGAAGATATGGTGAACTATCAACCAATTGCATCCGATTCTAAGAAGGGTAGCGAAGTCAGTCGACAAGATAGTCGTCGAGAGAGTAATGATTCTAAAAACGTAGACACAAATAATATCAAGCATGATGATTGAGGTAGCAAAAACCGACGTAATGATCGACCAAGCCTACATGTTAGACCGAATTACCGTCTCGAGCCATCTCAAGGTTACCAAAAGCCACTTCCAGAATGCAACCTTACAATTAGCCAGACAGAGGTGGTTTCAATTATGAAGTGAATGGGAAGCGTGGTGAAATGGCCGAGGAAGTCTAATAAGCCGGAAAGTTTTAAGGACCATAATAAGTGGTGTGAGTTTCACACCGATCATAAACATCGAACCAAGGACTGTATTACCCTGTGTATCGAAGTAATGAAGCTACTTAAAGAAGGTCATCTGAGGAAATTTTTAATTGAAAAAACTAAGGATAAAGTACGGACAGATAACGAGCGACAACAGGAGAAAAAGATAACTCCTCTCAATCCTCCAGTCCATCAACGGACAATCAATGTAATTACGGAAGGATCAGATGTTAACGAAACCATACATTCTGCAGCAAAATGGCACACAAGAGAAGCAGTGTAGGCAATTAGTCGTCCACAATATGAAAGGTAGTCAAAAGACCATCCTTTAACTCTTACAAGAAACGAGGCTACTGATATACTTAGCCCGCACCATGATGCTTTGGTTATAAGTCCTTATAAAGCAAACTGTCTAACGAAATGTATACTAATCGACAATGGAAGTTCAACCAATGTTTCGTTTTTGACAACTCTTAAGGAGATACAGATTAATGAATTGAGTATCAGTCGTCTGTCGACAGTCTTGGTCGAGTTCAGTGGTGAGCAAAAGAACACCATAGGAGAGATCATTTTGCTAGTTTACTTAGAATGAGTGAATCTTTATACTAAGTTTCTAGTACTTGACACTAGCGCTGCTTACAACATGATCTTGGGTCAGCCATGGATTCACGAGATGAAAGCGGTACCGTCTATATACCACTAGTATATCAAGTTTCCAATAAAGTGGGGGGATGAAGGAGATAAAGGGAGAATAGCGGATCTCACGAAAATGTTATCAGAACATCTTAAAAGGCAAAACTGGAGTCTTATAGCAAGTACAACAAGGCTTTGGGGGAGCTGCGATCACCCTCAGATAGAGACAATTGATGAGATATCGATCCATCTTGTTTATGTTGACTACAAGGTACAAATAGAGTCAACATTGAGAGCTAAATTAAGGGTAAAGCTTGTCGACTTTTTTACTCGTCACCATAATTGTTTCGCATGGTTGCACGCAGATATGACTAAAATTGACCCTTAAATCATCACGCATAGATTGAATGTTGATCCAACCTATATGCCCGTAAAACAAAAGCAACGAAAGTTTGCAACAAAAAGGAATCAGGTAATCAATGAAGAAGTCCAGAAGCTTTTGAAGATAGGGTCGATCAGAGAGGTGTAATATCCGAATTAACTAGCCAATGTGGTGGTCTTCTGAAAGAAGAATGGCAAATGGAAAGTTTGCATAGATTTCACATATCTAAACAAAGCCTGCCTTAGGGATTCTTTTCCATTGCCTCATTTGACACGATGGTTGATGTCATAGCAGGAGATGAACTTTTGAGCTTTATGGATGCCTTTTCAGGTTACAATCAGATTTTAATGCATTCAGACGATCAAGAGAAGACTTCATTCATAATCGAACGAGTCATTTATTGCTATAAGGTAATTTCATTCGGTCTAAAAAATGCAAGAGCTACTTATCAACAGCTGGTCAACAGGATGTTCAAGGAGCAATTAGGGAAAATAATAGAGGTTTATATAGATGACATGTTGGTAAAATCATTAGTCGCGGAGGATCATTTAGAACATCTTCGGCAAGCGTTCGACATCTTTAAAAAGTATAATATAAAATTGAATCCAACCAAATGCTTTTTTGGGGTGTCATGGGGGAAGTTTCTAGGTTATTTAGTCACTTAATGTGGAATTGAAGGTAACCCCGACTAGATCAAGGCGATAAAAGTAATACAATCTCCGACTTGTAGAAAGATGTTTAAAAGTTGACCGGAAGGTTGGCGACCCTAAGCAGATTTATTCCTAAAGTCTTGGAACACTATCGTTCGTTCTTTGGTATCTTAAAGAAAAGTAAGGGTTTTGAATAGACCCTAGAGTGCGAGAAAACCTTGCAGCAGCTGAAAGTGTATATATCCAATTCACCACTATTAGCGAAGCCTAAGGATGGAGAGGTCTCGTATGTTTATCTGGTTGTGGCACCTAATGCTATTAGTGTTGTGCTGGTTAGAGAAGACAATGGAGTTCAGAGCCCGATTTACTATGTTAGTCGAACTCTTTTAGACGCAGAAGCACAATACAGTCAGTTGGAAAAGTTAGCCTTAACTTTGATGGTTGCTGCGTGAAAGCTTTGTCCGTATTTCCAATGTCACCCTATAGTGGTGAACATAACGTTTCCCTTAAGAAATGTACTTCATAAGCTGAAATTATTTGGTCAGTTGGCAAAGTGGGCTGTAGAGTTAAGTGAGCATGACATCTCCTTCCAACCCCGAACTGCGATCAAATCTCAAGCCCTTGCTGATTTTATTACAAATTTCACTCCATATGAACATGTCAAACTGAGAAGGAAGTTTCACCCATAATAAAAGGAACAGAGATGACAAAAGGGATATTGAAAATAGATTGAGCTAGCAATTAGAAGGAGAGTGGATTAGGAATCGTATTAATGTCGCCCGAGGATGATACATTTCAATAAGTTATACGACGTCATTTTAAGACAACCAATAACGAGGTGGAATATGAAGCACTTATTGCAGGGTTAAAGATTGCACTTGGAATGAATGTGTCTAAGATCGTTGTAAAAAGTGATTCACAGTTGGTGAACCAGATGAGAGGAGAATATCAAGCGAAGGATTTGAAGATGTGTGCACACCTGTTTAGAGCAAAAGAGTTAGGCACAAAGTTTGAGTCGTTCAATATAGTGTAAATCTCACGAGCAGAGAATGTCCAAACGGATGCACTAGCGAGTCTTAGGTCGACAGTTGAAGGAAAGAAGATTTATGTATACCACTGGTACACGTGCATTAGCCAATAATTTGGCCACAACAAAAGGAGACTTTCCCAATCGACCAAGAGGTGAGTTGGATGACTCCTATCATTGAATATTTGGTTGGAAATATTCTCCCTACAGATTCGAACGAAGCACGAAAAGTCAAGATTAAAGTTGCACGACACTGCATGATTGGAGACAAGTTATACAAGAGGTCTATATCAAGACCATATCAATGCTATGTTGGACCATCCGAAGTAAGCTACTTGTTAATGGAGCTTCATGAAGGATGTGGTGGAAATCATTCTAGGGCGAGAAGTTTAGCTTTAAGAGCTTTTAGAGCCGGATACTATTGGCCAACAATAAAAGAAGATGCGGTCGATCTGGTCAAGAAATATGATACATGTCAAAAGTTTGCTCAAGGAACGAATATGCCGCCCGAGCCACTAACTGCTATCCTAGCTCCATGGCCATTTATAAAATAAGAGATGGATATTGTTGGCCCACTTCCCAAATCTCAAAGAGGTAAGAAGCGGTATTTATTAGTACTAACAGATTATTTTATAAAATGGGTGGAGGCAAAAGCTTATAAAAATGTTAGGGATCGAGAAGTGAAGAATTTTGTTTGGAAGCATATTATTTGTAGGTTTAGAGTTTCTAGAGAGATAGTGACAGACAATGGGTCTCAATTTATTTCAAGGAAATTTCAAACCTAATGTCAAGAATGGAAGATCAAGCTAAGTTTCTCAACTCCAAGGTATTCTCAGACTAATGGTCAAGCTGAATCAACTAATAAGACTCTTCTGTAGACACGTAAGAAAAAATTGGAAAAGGCGAAAAGAAACTGGGTCGAGAGTTGTCAGGGGTTCTTTGGTCATATCGAACAACGCCTGGGGTTTCAACTGGTTAGACACCTTTTTCCCTTGTGTATGGCACCGAATCAATACTTCCCGCTGACATGACACTCCATAAAGATAGAAAAAGGATAGATGAGACGGAAAACTCTCAAGCTCTAGAGTTTGAACTGGGCATGATCGACGGACTTAGAGATTAAGCATAACTCTGTTTAACGTCTTACAGGCAAGCAATTGCAAGGAGCTACAATAAGCATGTAAGGTTTCGAATATTTACCGTAGGAGATTGGGTTCTCCGTAGGGTTTTTCAAAATACCAAGATACCGAACGAATGGAAGTTAGGAGCAACATGGGAAGGTTCATACTGTATCATAAAGGTAATCAGTTGAGGAGCATATAAACGAGAAGATATAAATGGTCAGAGTTGATAAACAGTTAGAATGCAGTTCACTTGAAGAGGTAGCATTTTTAAGAAATAAAAGTAAACACTCTTTTTTTCTTGTTAGTTTTTGTCCCATTGGGTTTTGCTAACAAGGTTTTTAACGAGGTTTACTAGTAGTCTTACTTTGATTTTTTGAACTATATAATTGTTTTTCAATAAAATTACGTTTTTACTTCGATCGCGCCCTGATAACTAGACTTATATTCAAATCAAAGTGGTTCCAGAGGGATAAAACAATACCCAGCCTCCGCCACTTTTATTCTATTCAAAGCGGTTCAATGGGGACAAGGCAACACCAAACCTCCGCTGCTTCTATTCAAATCAAAGTGGTTCAAGGGGGACAAGGCAACACCCAGCCTTCGCCACTTTAGTCAAATCAAAGTAACTCAGACATCTTAGCATACAGAATTCAAATCAACAAAGCTCCCGTCGAATGCACTTTAATCAAATATAGCGAGGTTTATCACAATGATTGGTGTAATTGTTGTTGTCCATATTAAATGCTTATATATCAACATTTCATATCCTAATGAGCCAGTCGAGTCGTGAGATCGATTGATATGACAACACTTAGGGTTAAATGTCACATTTAACCGCTCAACTATGGTATTGAATAACTCAGTTATTAGAACTTCCACTCCTTCGATCGACTATATCGACCAAAGCAGTAAGGGACAAACTGTAGTGGTCAATAATTTTTCGGTCCAAAATGAAAGCTCAAATCTTGTTATGATAGATTGACCTAGTATGTCGATCGATCCATACTAATGCCCAATGCATGTTATAAGAGGTTAGCTCAGCAACTTAGTTGATCTAAACCGAAGGTCTGAGATTGATTGCTCTTAATGAATGATATTTAAATCAATTGTAACGGAAGTTAAATTAACTCTATAACCAACATATCATCAACTATGGTATTTATTATGTAATAGACATATCATTAACTATGGTATTTATTCTGTAACAAACATATCATTAACTATGATATTTATTCTGTAACCGACATATCATTAACCATAGCATTTATTTTGTAACGGATATTGCATTCATTCCATAATAAATGTCCATGACACTTTTCCCACTTATAAATAGAGGCTACATTTGAAGCCAAAATCCATCCCACCTCACTTGCTCACTTCTTGAAAGCTACTTGAGGTTTCTCACTTTCCTCTCTTATGTCTTCATTCTTTCACTTTAGATTTAGAGTTCCTGTGTGATAGATTTAGTGTAATGGTGTGAAGGTGCATGTCTAGGAAAGGTTTTGGTTAGGAAAAACTTGGTATTTAACTGTGTCCATTGTGACCGATTTCTCTTTCTTGGGAACTTACCTGGTGTATTGTACTGTCATACGGGGTTTGCCCACTGATACTCAGTATTTTAGTGTTCCTACTTTGTCTAGTCTTCAGGTCAAGACGGTCAAGACTTTGATAGTCTTCCATCCTATCCTTTTTCAACACACTCCCTCTAGTCTGGTGACGCTTTACAATTACTGCATTCTCATATATTACGATTAATTTACTAACTTGAGCGTCGGTGTGTCTTCAGCCCGGCACCCCACCGGTGTCAAGATTACCTGTGTTCTTTTTGTTTGATTTGTGTAGGATACAAGTTGTTAGATTCCGAGAAAGTTGACTGACGAAACCTATTCAAAGTTAATATACTGTAAAATTCACCCACTACACTCTTCTCTATCCACCACATGATTTTATTTTGTATATTTATGTAGAGATTATTTGTGTCTAACTGCCAATATAAACAATAATTGATTAGTTTTAAATATTAATTAATCTAGCCAACATTTTTTATGCCAGTGATACCTTGATATCATACATGTCTCCAAGATCACATCAATATCTGATTGTCGAATTTTATTGGAAAATTTTTCCAATCAACTTCCACCAAATAGCCAATATCGATCTTCTGCATGGTTCTAGTAATTAACTAATATCTTATAAATAATTAAATTTAATTTGCTATCACTTATCTTAAGACTGAAGAAAGGTAATTAAAATATGTGATGATTTTTTTAGACAAATTTATCTGACATTCATTATTGTGTGTCAAAATATAAACGAACGACTCGAGTTATTTGAAAATTTATAAAAATCTCTTTTATTAAATAATTAAAATTTGGAATGATGTCACGTATTTTAAAATATAATATTATTAATTAAATGATGTATAAATGGTGATTTGTAACTATTCGTTAATTATGACGATTTAACAATTATCATTCTAAAGTAAGTTCTCTAGCTAAAATTAATCAAAATCATCATCTGAAGTAAGTTTATCAAAAACCTTTTGTTTTTAATAAAATTGTTTAACTCTATGCTTGCAGCATTAAACATATATGATTGGAATCTTAAACTTCACAATCAAAGTGACATTAAAAATCCAATTGCAGTAATCATGTAGGTGAACACA
Source organism: Nephelium lappaceum (assembly GCA_021234005.1). Lineage (NCBI taxonomy): Eukaryota > Viridiplantae > Streptophyta > Magnoliopsida > Sapindales > Sapindaceae > Nephelium > Nephelium lappaceum. The sequence goes on along the minus strand of CM038011.1, from coordinate 14,812,444 downwards.
ACATCACATCTGTTTCATAGATTGGCACCCTTTCCTCATCATGATCAGAAAACCCATAATTTTTGTAGGTGCAGTCAAGAAAAAAACAAAATTAGTAGTTTTTTGTTGAAATTTTTCTAATTACAATAAGCCACAGTATTGGATTTTAGGATGAACGGCCCCAACTATGATAGATGTATAAGGATTATTATTTTATTTGATAAAGATGGCTACTCAGAATTCTCTAGTGGCTTTACATGACTCCACTATAAGATGAGGTCTGAATAGTAATTTATCACTTAGCAGAGAAAATTGAAATAAATTAATCTAGGATAGTTATAAAATCATTTTAGTAGCTTTCAAAGAGATTACCTTGAAGTTTCATTAACATATATATATATATAATGATTATAATATATTTGATAGCATGATGTTTATAAAACTATAATGTATTGATTAAATTCCCTTAAACTATGGTTAAATATCAATTAAAGCAAGTTGATTTATGGGATTAAATTATTATTGATGGGGATGCTACAATTGACCTCTAGCTTGAGTACAACATGAAATTATTTTTTTACTTGTCAAGCTAGGTTTAGTTGGAATTATATGAGCAGTACAGTTTGAACATGATTTGTTTGAGTTGATGTGTGAATTAATTGAGCAGTGCTTAACAAGTTATTAATAGTTGCTTATAAATTACTTATCTAACACTGTTTGTGTTCATGAATTAATTAGTTGGAACATGGGTGACTTTGATTAGAGAACAGCCGTATGTTGAATGTACATATACATCTATTAATAGAATCATATCGTATAAATTAAAATATACATATGACATAATTCTAGTGAAGGAATATACTGAAAAAATGAATTTCAGATATAATCTAAGCATATAAGCTGGATTAGCTAATGCATGAATGAGGTTAAACTAGTGGCTTAACCAAGTTCATTATACAAATGGTCCAGTACGTATTCATCAGTTATAGTTACTAAAAGTTTAATTGAATACAATTTAAAGATCATTGCTATTTACTGTTATATAATTTTTGACAAAATTGTTATACAAATAGTATGATCAGAACCGAAATTTAGTGGAGGTTTAATTAATTAATTCCGTAGTAACTCTCTCTCTCTATATATATATATATACATATATACATCAGTGTCTTCTAACTTTAAAAAGTTAAGACGAATCAATCAAATTCATCTATTACATTTGAATTAAATAAGAGAAAGAATACACTAGATGAATTTGATTGATTCGTCGTACTTTTTTAAAATTAGGACATCTTGATTATAAAAGCATTATATATATATAAATATTCTACTATGAGTACCTCCTAATTTTAAAAAGTTAAAACAAATCAGTCAAATTCATTCATTATATTCTCTATCTTAAAACAAATTCTCTCACCTATTTAATTCAAATGGCCGGAATTGATGAATTTGATTAGTTCATCCTAACTTTTTAAAATTAAGATATACTGATGGTAAACTCACTCACTCTATATATACATATATATATATATATATATATTACATAATCAAACTTTTAAAGAGGGTCAATGTAGAATTTATTAATGGCAATTAATTTAAGTAATCCCTAAGTGAACCAGTTCACTAGCTGGCCAAAATGTTGGTTTAAATATTTCATGTGAGAGGGTAAATGGGATGAAGCAGCACCTAAGAATTGAACAATCTCATTTGACTAGCACCAAAGAATTAATTTGAATTTTGCTAACACATTCTCAAATAAAAAGACAATAATACCCTTCATTAAAAGAAATTAATAAAAACTCACTTGATGATTTACCAACATCTTCCAGGGTCAATGTAAAATAATGAATGATGAGTTGTCGACGACATCTCTATTTTTCTGTGGTGCTATGGAGTTTTGCCAATGAGTATAATGTGAATTCGGTTGATGATAATCTCACAAGAAGCAAAAGCAAAGAATAGATATGGTTGTTGATATTTTGGTTGATGATATTCTCATAACAATTCTGATTGATAATATTTTTGTGAGAATATGTTGCGAGAATATGTTACAGAACAAGAAGCAAAGAAAACAAACCTAGTTGATGATGTTAAAACAAAACCAGAACAAAAATAAAAAATGATGAAGAAGAAACTAAATGGTGTAGAATTGAACACCTACATGAACTACTAGTTCGTGAAGACATGGCATTTGTTGCCTTTGCGAACTAATAGATTCCTCTTCCTCTACTATTTCTTGTTCCTCTATTGTCGCAAACTGAGTCCTTATTGGTTTGTGATTAGTTCGATGCCGATTAGTTCACAAACTCTGTGTTTTGAACAAAAATAGAGCCTGTCATAACTTCTTTAAGTCACAAAAATAGAGACTATGAGACATGCTCAGATGAAACAAAACTATAAAACACTCATTCTTAAACAAAAACAGAGACTATAGAGCCCCAACATATTGTGTGACATGCATCATTATCAAAATCACTTTTCAATCTACACAAGTTGAGGTAATTTGTTTGCATAGGTTTGTTGAAAATAAGGGTAGTTTTACCATTAAAATTTATGAATAGTGAAATGATGTTATTAAAACTCATTTAAGCCTTTTTAGTATTAGTAAAATAAGTCCCAGATTTTCAGTGCTACATAAACAAAACAAAAACAAAAAAAAAAAAAAAAAATCCTTTCATAAGATAAACTACTTGTCAATGTTCCCGCAGGGCTCCTGATAATGTTAAAAATGTGCAAAAAATTCACTGCAAGACGCAACTATAAATTATCATATTAATGAGACAAAGACTAATGTTTCTTTCAAAATAATTAATATATATATGTATATATAAGTAAATAAAATAACTGTATTTCTCGTCACTATAAATATAAATATATTAATCTAATAGGAAATGTGGACAGTTTGCATGGCATTCACACACTACATGTACAGTTATTAATAAGTTATGTAAACAAGCATACAAGTCAAATAATTACATTATTGAACAATAAATTTAACAGTATAAAGAAGAAGGAAATATTAAAAAATTATTCTAGATCGTCTGTGCATGGTATGCAGAACCGATTATATAAATAAGCGATAGTGTGAAACTTAAACTATAGTTTAATGATTTATATTATACAACATCGAACTAGTCACTTGATGAGTTTAGATTGTGCTAGTTTTCAATAACTTTGATGTAGATTTTCTACATGGGGAACATGTTTATTTGCTTAAGATGCTAATTTGTTCACACATAAAGAGATTATTTGTATAGAAAGCCTAAATTAGAAGAGTTTGACTCATTTTTCCCACTTGTTGGTTTAACACATGGGTGCAGACCCAAGGTCAAAGAACAGACCAGAAGGGTTTCAAACGAGGGCCATATTTTTGGGAAATTCACTATATTTGGACTACCCATTTGGCAGTAGTTTGACCAAAACATCTTCATGTATATATTTGTCAATGTTTTTATGCATTTGTTAATGCTTCATTACTTGTTGTCCATATATAGCGGACATTGTTTGCAAACTCTAAGCAATGAACACCTTGGTTCAAATTAAGTGAATTTGCTATTGGAAATACTGCCATAACACGCAAGATTTAACATTTCTAACGAAGAAGTATAATGCTTTATTTATATTTTTTTTTTTAAAAAAAAGCCTTAATTGTGTTCTATTTAATTTAATTTACATATAAATACTTCAGTATTTGAAAAATGTTTTTGAATTGTGATAATGTCAGTTAGAGACATCAAAATACTTTGGCTACCCTGAATATGCTTCTTTATATAGACTTTGATCCGTTGGATATGATATTTAAATATTATGTGAACATATTTAGATTATGTAACGTGTCATTGGACTTTTAAAAGTTTAATTTAGTAAAAATTCAAGTCAGATTGGAATCTCATTCTTTTAGTACACTTGGTTTCATTACTTGTATTCTCAACTATATTTCTGACTATTTTTTCCCACCTATCAGCTAATATTGCACAGAAGACAATTAGTACTACAGGATGTTAGAATCTTAGATGATATCAAGAAGATTATACAACATGATGTTAGATTATATCACTAGTCAATCTAGTGACCCTGGTAGTTGAGCTGCTCATTTCTTACAGTTTGGTGACCTGTCCAATTATACACTCTCTGAATTTCTAATTTTATTTATATTTTAGAGCACATTTAGTCCACAGCTACACTGTTTGCCTAACATGGCCTTAATCATATCAACTTCGACAACTATTGCAAATTATCATCTCATTAGACTCGAGTACTTTCTAGATGCATGGGACAATGTGTCACGGCAAAATTATTACACCATTCACGTGGATATTTACGTTTATGTTAAAAAAAATAAATAAATACCTTTCAATGTATTAAGTGCAATCTTGAATGGTGTTCCTCACCATTGGGGATTCAATATAGGGTTGAATCCTTAGATACACCCAATACACTAAAGATTTTCTCCATTTATACATGAAATTAATTATTATCAGACCTAAAAATGTCCAATTATTTAGTTATTATTAAACCTAAAAATGTTCAACTATAATATATAAAATTTGATATTACGATGCGTTACGTTAGGCCCAATTATAGTATTTAAATAGTATTTGAGGCTTATGTTAACACGTACTCTCACGTATAACGTGGACAAATAACAAATAATGAACTCATATTATATGTCTTCTACCGTATAACATGTACAACAAGATGATAAATAAAGTCATCATAAAATAAGTGATATTCTAAGACAAAACTAATAAGTCTTCAAATCATTTGCTTTCAACTCGAAAAATATTTCGCTACCATATTATTATGTTGGTCGCACATTGGTAGCTAGTCCGTCTCAGAATAGCTACTGGGACCATATAATTGTCGTCTCTAAATATTAACAATATGATATTTATAAAGACCTCCAAACTCTAGTAATATGTTAGTTACTATCAGACCTAAAAGTTTAAATTAATAAGAAATGATATAATTATAATATTTAAAACTTAATGTTGTGATGCATTAACACTAAGACGCTATTTATATTCTCACATAATAACAACAACTTCTTGACAAATATTTTTATACACAACCTTTTATATAGATATATATGATATATCCCTTACTCGTCATTTAAAAGGGTCGAATGTTTATTTTCTGTGTTTTCTGGAAGGTTTAGGAGGGCCCTCTTCTTTGATATATCATATGTATTATCAAAATCAATTGCTCATTTTATTTAAAAAAAAAAAAATCAATTGGTCATTTGAGGAATGAAGAATCTCTATAAGATCCAAAATCATCCAACATAGAGGTCACGTGTACAGATGTGGCAACAAAGAGAATGAGAATGAGAATAGAAGTTGTGAAAAGAAGGGGAATAGAAATGGCATTTTTCGATCCAAGGATATACCAAAATTGATGTTTATCTCAATAGAGGATAGTTTGTTGAGAATCTAGTAGTTTTGAATATAAATTTGAGCCCTTTTGTATTGGAAATTGGTCCACCGATTTTTGTAATCTATATGAGTCAATAAAAAACAATTCAATGAACCAAGTTTTTTTACATGACCGATAAAGCATTTTGACATACACATCACGCATTAATATATGCTCAAAAGATGACGAGTTCATCTTCCCCAAAACGCATATTAAAACTTGTATGGTAATTATTTTTTATTTATAAAAATGAATCATATAAATAATGTTTAATATAACAAATTTTAAAAATTCTCTGACCCGTGGGGTGTACTATTCAAAATAAGTAAATAGTAAAATAAAATATTTTGACATGGAAGCTTGATTTGTCATCTTGTCTTTGGCATCTTTGTAGACAAATGGGGAGAGAGTGTGTGAAACCAAAATTTGGTTTTCCAGCTGATATTTTGTAGTCTTATGGAGATCCTTAAATTGGATTCAAACAGCTCTCATTTGAGGTTCAAGTTCAACCATGGAAGTGATCCTGATCTCCATTAAAAGCTAGTAGAACTACTCTCTTTGAGAGAGAGAGAGAGTGCATAGAGAGCTCGAAGTTTTCGCTTGGCTTGTCATCTTGATTTTCTCAGAAGCACAAGCACTTTTCTCAATAGACCCTGAAAGGGCGGCCTAAGCTTCGGTGGCAAAACCCTTCTCAGGAAGCAGATATTGGCTTTGAATTAAGTGAAAATTGCACTTGACTACTGTTCCAAGTTCAGGAAAATATATATATATATATATACACACACATTCACACCTTGCTTCACAGCTTCTACTTTTCTGTTCTCCTCCTCTTCACTTATTGTAACTATCATTTAATGAGTCTGCTATAGTTTCTCCAAGAAGCACTTTTTCTAGAAGCAAAAAACCTGCTTCCATATTCACTTATTCCTTACAATACAAGCTAGTACTCCCTCCTCTTCAACTCTCTCTCCAGGGTAGTTTCAGGTTTCCAGTAAAGTTGACAAATGGATGATCAGAAAAGTGATCTTGACAAGAACATTGATGAAGTGATGTTACCCGGTTTCAGATTCCATCCAACGGATGAAGAGCTTGTTGGTTTTTATCTTAAAAGAAAGATTCAACAGAGATCTCTTGCCATTGAACTTATCAGACAAGTTGACATATATAAATTTGATCCCTGGGACCTCCCAAGTAAGATATTATATATTTTTTTATCCTGAAAGTACTACTTTTCATTGTTTATTTTTGCAACAATATTTGTGATGTGCACCGTTTTGGTACATGTAGAGCTGGCAACTACAGGAGAGAAAGAGTGGTATTTCTACTGTCCAAGGGACAGGAAATACAGGAACAGTGCCAGGCCGAACCGGGTCACAGGAGCTGGATTTTGGAAGGCTACCGGAACTGATAGGCCTATTTACTCCTCTGATGGCACCAAGTGTATTGGGTTGAAAAAGTCCTTGGTTTTCTACAGAGGTAGAGCTGCTAAAGGGATCAAAACTGACTGGATGATGCATGAATTTCGGCTACCTTCTCTTTCGGATTCTTCACAACCTAAGAAGTTCCTGGACAAAAACATTCCGGCAAATGTAAGTCCTGAGTTTCTATTTGAACACATTTAAACGACTGAAGTGTTACAGGATTTTTAAAAATTTACTTCACAGTATTATTATTGTTATTTACGTTCTTGATTGGTATCTTCTAATATTAGAGGCTTGTTGTTTCGCCTTGGAAAACAGGATGCTTGGGCAATTTGTAGGATATTCAAGAAAACAAACTCTATGGCTCAGAGAGCTTTGTCTCACTCTTGGGTTTCTCCAATACCTGAAACTTCAGGATCTGACATACTCAACCAAGGAGGTCCACACTGCACTCGGTTCAGTTCAGGGAACGTTTCTTGCACAACCGAAATGGGTTCTGTCATACAATTATGTGGAAATCATGACTTACAACACTCCTCTACTTCTGGTTTTTTGCCTTTCGACATTCCTTCCTACAAGCCCCTCAATTCTGGCTTCTACAAACCATCGTTATTCCCTGCTTCCAGTGCAGAAATCCCCAGCAACTTCATGTTTTCTCCGCCCCCTGAAATCTCAGAACACAACAAATGTACAATTGATGCCTCTTCTTCCATGCTACTCAACCCTGCCTTAACCGGGGATGTCAATAAAGGCTCTGAGAATATAGACTTTGAAGGGTCACAGCAATTAAGAGGATTCTCCATCAGCTTGCCTCAGGAAATGCAAGGACATACAATTGTTGAGGACGATGAATCAGGCTCCAGGAAAAATCCAGGTTCCACACAGGATAATGACCAGTGGGGGACTGCTCGATCGATAGGATTCCCCTTCAGTTTGCCAGTGAACCTGCCGGAAGCTTGGAAGCCTAATCTACCATGGGACTCACCCCCCTGTCCAAGTGAGATGTCAACTACATATTCCCCTAACAATTGCTATACTTGATGTAATTAGTATGAGAGGTATGCTGCCTCTAGGTTGGGAGACTGAATTGGAGCTAAGCATCAGAATTCAGAAGTATAATTTCTTTTCAATGTTATTGTATAGTTCTTCATATATTTCAAACAGTACCTGTACTAATTTTGCTCTCATTTTCACATGTTTATTTTAGGCATTCCTTGCTTCTTCCCATGTACTTACTTTACGTGAGCACTGAGCAGTGTTATTATCAGATTCTTAACAACTTCAGAATATTACTTCATGAAATTTCAGCCTTTATCCCTGCTATGTGTGTCTTAATCAATGAAGTGAAGAACTTTCATGATCTTTAAAGTCTGCTCAAAAACTCATCAAGGCTATGAAAATTTTGACTAGGATGATACCAACTTTGCTAAAACCAGTAAATGGCTCATTTTAACTTGACATTAAACATCAACGAGTACCCTGTAAACATAAAAAGGTCAAGTGTGCTCATGGCTTAAAACAATACATGGAGGCCTCACATTCATCTGTTAGGTCATCTCTGCAACTTCCAGTTTTGCTTAGTTTAGTCCGAAGCACGCAGCTTGAATATCATGAGAAAAGACAAGTTTCCGCACACCATCATTGACTAAGTAATGATAGAAATACCATATATTACTAGAAATGATTGAATACCTCCTTTGATCCTAAGAGATCAAAATTTGAATTCACCTTTATTTTATTAAAACACAAGTTATGAATATATATTCTTTTGTAAAGATAGTCATCTTCTGATTGTAGATTTAATCATTCAGATCATATTATTTGTGATCAATCTTAACAGATTCTGACAGTCCTTTATTTAAAAAATATATATATAGAAATATCATAAACAATAATCTGATAATTGATTCCTCTTTCAAGCGTGTATCCAAGTACACTGGTGATCAATTCTCTGTATTGAAAAAAAAGAAAAAGATAGGAATATCTTAAACAATAATCTGACAATTGATTCCTCTTTCAAGCGTATCCAAGTACACAGGTGATCAAACATAAACAGAACAAAATATTAAAAACATCAGTAACACATTGTCAACATCATAATCACACCAAAATTTCTCTCAAGCACTGGCTTATCACTAAAAAGGCTTTGCTATCATCACTCTTCCCAGTTTCTAGCTCTTTGCAGCCTGCTTTTCTTTTGTTTTCTGGATCTTCAAAACCTTCTTCACAATCTTTTGCTCTTCAACCAAGAATGCTCGAATAATCCTGAAAAGGGTTTAACAAAATTAACAATCCATCAAAATCTCACCTAAATCACTTTGAACCAAGAAAGGGAAACAAAAACATCAATACCTCTCTCTAACAGCCCCGCCAGACAATACACCACCATATGCACGGTTGACAGTTCTGCGGTTCCTAGCCAATCTGGACCTCTTGTACTCGGCAGGTCTCAAGTGAGGGATCTGCAAAGTGCATCATGCCAAAAATTTAATAATCACGCTCAGTCAAAAGGACATGAATACTAGCAAAATTGTGCTCCTAACATACTGATGCCACTCTGTAAGCAGTGGATGCAGTATAGAACTCTTCACGAGTAGGAACGGAAAACGAAATATGCAGAAGAGAAACAAACAAACCACCCGAGCAAAGAGGGCTAAATGCAACTTTAACATTAAAGAAACCTTTATACAAACAAAGGAAAGTCTCTCCACAACTCAACATTTCCACAAAATATAAATTACGATATTAACAGTCAAACAGGTTATCTTGGGAATAACAAAAATAAATGTCAATATTGAAACCAATACCTACGAGAAACATGGCTACAAGAATATGAATCCAGACCATGTATTTGCATATCCACCCAATTTGGTAATCAATTTGCAATCGGTCTCATGAGATGGATTATTACATTATCTCTTCAATCCTTGGTCTAACTATCATAATCATCTGTTGATGTCTGAAAGACTTTTGGAGTATCAAGCTAATATGGCCATTTAATGCTAGATATTCTACAAGAAGGAATTTAAAAATCATAACTATCATTCATACACAGTTTGAAATATATTACTTAAAAACTTCAGAGTAGCAAATTTTGATGGGTTATTTGTGATAGTATGATAGGTCACCCTAGTCAGGTTTGAAAGGGTACCATGCTCCTTGGAGGAAGAACCAAAAAATAAATAAAATAACTATCAAACTAGCAAGAGAGTAAACTGTAAAAGTTGCCAAACAGAATTTATATACTACTCTAAAAAATGTGATACATCGTAGGTAAATAAAGGTGCATATTCCAACAAAAGCTTGTACAAACATCAAAAACAAGTGTTGTCTCCTGGCGTCTTTGACATAGTGACATACTATGCATTCATTGCGAGATGCATCCCAGAAATCATAGGCCTAACTGTAGAATGCCCCAACAATAATTGAGACACAATTTCATTCTAACTAGAGAAGGAACCAAACAAAAAGGTGCATAACATCGCAACTATAACACTTAGAAACAAACAAACCATACCATTCAAAAACAAAAATTACAACATAACATCTTAACACTCATCACCAATTAACATAAAACACGTTCTCATACATTACAAATAGACAACTCTTCCCCCGTAACATCAAGATCAACATCATCATGTCCAATCTAAGCTCAGTCCAAAACTTGGCTGCTCAATGATATACAAGACAGTAGCATTCAAATCATCCACAAAGCTAACCTAAGATCATAATGATCTTACAAAAATACGTTCAGCCTTAAGCACCCGAATTACGTGAATCAAATTACGAAAACTAACAAAAGCTCAAAATGCCCATCACTACTACTAATACTATCATCCAAACTAAATTAAACCACCATTCCATAATCACAAATATCACACATTGATCCAAAAATGTAAATACCAAAACACCAACATACATCAATAAATCAGATAATAACAACAACAACAACATACCCCTTGAATTCTCTTGCCTGTAACAGGGCACTTGGGTCCACTAGCTCTCTTCTTGGTGGTCTGATACACCAATTTCCCACCTGCAATCAACATCAAGTATTAACATTTTTCAACACAAGCTACCCAGAATAGAAAACAGTACAAAGACACGATTTTTAGGGTTTGAAAAGAGTATATATGCATATATGTACCTGGGGTTTTGACGACCCGGTGCTGGTTGGACTTGGTGGCATAGCTGTGGCGTTTGCGATATGTCAATCGCTGAACCATTTTTTCTCCTCCTGTGTCCAGTGAAGAAAGCTAAGCGAAAACCCAAAAACGTTTATATAGGTATACGGTTTCGTAGAAACCCTAAATCTTATGGTTGAGAATTGAAGATGTAATCTAACGGTTGGGATTGGACTACAAATCCACGACTCTTTGTAGAGCTTTTTTTTTTTTTGGACATTTGTGTAGACTGGATATTATTTTGAAAATAAATGACACATCACTATTCGACCAAAGATTTTCTGCATTTAAAAAAAAAAATTGATAATTTAGTGATATAAAAGTATTAAAAAAAAGGTAGATAATTAAGATTGTTGAATTTTTTCTCTTTTATACATCATTCAAACTTAAACTACTATAATAAAAAATTTCACATAAACAAAAAATTCCAAATATTTTCTAGTTTGATAGTATTTCATTTAATGTAATAATATATTACAATATATTAAGGGGTTGTTTGTTTTTAGTACTATTCACTTAATGGATCTGAATTAAATCTATTAAATTATTTTTATTTTTTTTAAGACGTCAAACCAATTAAAATTATCCAAAAATTATTGAAAAAAAAAAGTAACAATTTCTGACTTTTATCTGAATATCAAATAACTTAATGATTTTTTAAATATTTTATTTCAAGTTTATTATTTTCAAAATAACATATTTCCAATAATATGTATAATTTTATATTATAAATATTTCCAATTTATTTAAGTATTTGATTACTCTTGTTTAATTTTAGTAGAAAATATATATTACTTTATAATGTAAACTTTTGTTGCAATAGTAATTCAATTGAAGACTATTTTATTTATTTTTATTTAAATATATAAATTTAATATATTTTATTATAATAATTAATCATATTTTAAATATGAATAAAAATATTATTAATATATACATAAAAATGGTCTTTTCGAAGATATCCGATATACATAAAAGTGTTTTAGTATTTGTTAAATAATTTAATTGTAATTGTTTGTATTATATTAAATAACATCACATATCAACTAATAGGAAAAAAAAAGATATAAATACTAGTTTTCAAATAATTTTAACTTTAAAAAATAAACAAGATTACTATAATTTTAAAAATTAAAATATATATATGTCATTCAGATTTCAGACTTCAGTTATTATTCAGTCTTCAATAATTTTCAGCACTATTAATTTTTTTAAAAAAAAAAAACAAATAACCCTTAAGTACGTTAAGTTATTTGAAATTATGTAATTAAGTTAAAAATATATAAATTATGATTGATGTTACACTAATAAAAAATTTATTCAAATTTATTGTTAAAATAATATAACAAACTTCCAACCATACTCTCTAAATTTTAACTAAGTTTGAGTGAAAATAACCAAAAAAAAAAAAAAATCTTATTTTAACTAACAACTTTTGATTGAGTTACTCCAACCATCCACTTTATTTTAGTTAAGTATTAATATTAAAATAATAGAAATGAGAGTTTGTCTCTATGTTAGCTAACTATTAATATTAAAATAATAAAAATAGTTTGGCTAGAAATTTCAAATTACTTTATTTAAATTAAATATTAAAAAAATAAGAGAGAATTTAGTTAGAATTTTCTTGCTTTCCATAGTTAGCTAGTATGATTAAACTTTTACAAAATAACCAACAATATAAAGAATAGTTAAAGTTTATGAAAAGTCACATTACTATCTATCTTAGTTAAGACAATGGATAGCCAGCATGGTTAAAGATGCTCTAACTACCATATCATCAATATACTATTTATAATTAAAATAATTATTACAAATATGATTATCACATCATTTGAGCAAAAACTTTGAAAAACTTTTGAAAAAAAAAAATACTAAAATTTCATTAATCTTTCCCAAATTTGGAAACAATAAAATTACAATCGCTAAGAGCCTAGTCAAATTTGGGACAACATAATTTAAGCCCACATACAGTCAGATCAATCCTCAAAGAGGATGAAGCACAGATGACCAGATAAAATGTCAAGCGATTCTCAAAACATAGAAAATGGCATGACACCTCTAAATCTAGCTCATTCACATAAAAGCTAAGACACAATTTACAACCCAAAGTGTTAAAGCAAAGAGAAAATCAACATCAACATAAAAGGACACTTAAACAACTATCTTACACCGGAGCCCACATCTTCATAAGATTTACAACCTAGAAACCTTCATAGGATTGGATATAGCCACCATAATAATATTCATGAAGAACCATGTTTGATCCACCATATTCGGAAGAAGAGTTTAGGATTTGCTGGAATCTATGGTCATCAAGGAGGCTTTAGATGACTATTGATCTTATCCCAAAACTCGACTCACTGGCCTCCAAACCTACAAAACGAAAAAGCTTTTAAAGGCTTGGATCAAGATAATATCTAGATCCAACCTTTAAAAACCCCAAAATCTCCCCAAGAGCCAAAAAGGAGGAAGTAAAAAAGAAAAAAAACCGGTTAACACTCTGAGAAAGACCCAAACTATACATCATTTTAGGTTTTAAAGGATGGATCCAAAAAACCTCTGGATCCAACCCTTAAAAGTTCAGATCTAGAGAAGATGCTGAGAAAAAGAAGAAAACAAGAATAAAATGGTGAATAAATTAGTTCAAAGGCCGGGTCTTACCAAAGACAAAGACTTCCAAGGGTTTTCTCTCTCTGGAGCGTTCTAGAGAGAGAAGACTATAGAAGAAATTACGTCTTTTAATGGAATGAGTCTGCTTTTGTTTTAACTTTGACAAAACTTTTTATAAGTGTAGCATTATCTATAAATTATTTAAAAATATTAAATAGATAAATTGACACAATTAACATATTGATACACAAATCAAGTCGTAACATATAATTAATAAAATAAATGGATGTTGTTTAGGGATGACTATTTCACTTGCGAACCTACAAATTTTAATCTGTAATTAACGGATGTGAATTTAATTAAATGAGTTCATAGGTGGGTGTGGATGCTATATTTCGAACCTGAAGCGGGTTCGAGTTTAGGCGCGGGTTCGCAAGTATTAAATTTTTTAATACAATATTAATCAAAATGTATATATGTTAATTTTATGAAAGCTTTTGTATTTACAAGTTATGTTGTTTGAAGTTCAAATTTATTATGTATTTGGCCCTTGTTTGGGCATATATTATATTGTATTTGGATTTATGTAATTATGTCATTTATTTTGAATTTAGAGTTAAATTACTAATTAGCTACCTGGTTGAAACGGTTTTTCAAGTGGAGTAAATTTTATTTGTTTATTACGAAAGGCACACCTGCCGTCACCCACTAATAGTTAAAATTAACAGTTTTACTAGTAAAATTATAAAAAAGACTATGAGTGTAAAAGAGTTGACATTGTTTGGCAAAACTTAAGTTACTATTTTTCTTTTTTCTTTTTTTTTTTTTGAGGATAAAGGTAATATATTAAAAATCCGAAAATATACAGATGGTGCTGGTATTATACCAGACTCTCTCCTGTGGAGAGCGATAAGCTAATGTGGCTAATTTGTGTGCCACCTCATTGTTTTTCCTAGGAATAGCACTACATTGACTATTACCAAGACTAGAACATAGTTCTAAGATGTCATTGACAATACAACTAGCATCACCGAAATTATTGTCTTTAGAGGTGATCAAGGATGCGACGTTGCAGGCATCAACTTCAGCTAACCAGATTCTTAGGTTCAAGGATTTGGCAAAGAGAAGTCCTTCGCGGAGAGCTAATAGTTTGCCGATTTCTGCCGTAAAGTTTCCAATCATTTGTTTTGCCAGAGCTCCTACTACCCAGCCCTCATTATTTCTGATGACGGCCCCCAAGCCTATAGTTGAAGAACCAGGGCGAAGTGCTACATCAGTATTCAGTTTTAGGCAATGGGCAGGAGGGGGAGTCTAAGAATGGGTAGATTATGGGATAGATGGAGAGCTAGTTGTTGATAGTGCACGGCTGGAGGTCCGAAAGTTAACAAGGTAATCAATGGCCCAGACGACCAATTCAGGGGCAATTTTTCTTTTGCCTTCATGTATCCTGGCGTTTCGATTCCCCCATATACACCACAGGAGGATACAAAAACTACCAAGACCCTCTTTACTAGCATGCTGATAGACCTTCCTTAGGATATCAGGGATGGAGGAGTTTGGCATGTCCCTGATCAGAGAAGCAAAGGGTGTTTGGGACAAGTTACTATTTTTCAAGTGTCTAGTGTTACAATAGAAACTCGCATCAGTGTGACAAAAGAAGTAGAGAGTGAACAGTGCACAAAAGAAAGTTTTTCTTTTTTGATCTGTTTTTAGTGTCTTCGCTAATTTGTTTTATTGATTTATCTTTGAGTTTAATAAAGATATTTTCTTGAGAGAAAATCTTGGGATTTAATTTGAAAATATCTTTTCTTAAATTTGGAATTTTTATTTTAGATAAAGATATTATTTTGAGATAACCTTTTTAGGAAGATCTTTTGAATTATCTTTATTTTTTCACGGCAAAGTTTTACATGAAAATCAAACTCTTAATTACGTATCTGCTTTGACTAAATTGGTCATTGGTTTCATGAATGAATTTAGTCCTTTTCAATGACAAATTCGGTCCTTGCTACAAAATAGGAAAACAATACTATTACAAGCTGCTTTGCTTATTTTTTTTGGAATAAATATTTTAGGAATTTTCTTTGAAACATTCATAATCTTTATCTGCTATTAATTGAGCATATATCATATTCTTTAATGTAAATTTGTGGTTGACCAAATTAGAATTTGGTCAAATTAATGAATCTGGACGTGTGTGTGTGTCTAGATTCTGAAATCTGTACTGAACTGTTATAATAGATTCAATTTATCTTCTTTTATCTCATATTAGCTTTTATTATGCAGATTTTTGGACAGGTTGAAGGAAACTTGTTTCATCTGTAAAAGCTCCAGCTTGTTCATAAGTTCAGTGTATAGACAATGAGCATCTAAATATAATTTAAGAGCATCAAACATATAGTAGATAATTTTATGTATTTTGTGACCTGAACGAAATCATCTTACTATTATTGAGAGCTTTATGTATTTGTGACTTATAGTATTTATATCTAGGTAGTTTTAAATCTTAGGAATAGAGTGGTTTTTTAAGCAATCACAACAACAAAGGTTCTTCGGGATATACTATTTGATACTTTATTGAGTGAAAGGGGTTCTGAAGAAGATTGATCTCAAGTTTTTGAAAGGGGTTCAAGAACCAAGAGGTTGTTGAAGTCGATGGGAGCTCGCTATACTAGATTAGTGGAGTGAGTATAACACTCTGCATCAACTATAAAAAGGAAAACTTCAGTTGAGTGAATCAAGTATACTATTTGATACTTCATTAATGAGTATAAATATCTAGGCATGACCTAGTAAACATAGGTAAAAGCTGAACCATGTTAAAAATATTGTTGTATTCTTTTAATTTCTATTACAACATCTGATAATTGCTTATTATAACATTTCTTACATTTGTGTTGCAACAATTCAATATTGGCTGTTGCAACGTATCTCATAAATCTATTTTTGTTTCTGTTACAACATCTGACATTGTTTATTGCAACATAATTGGATAATCTGAGTTAATTTAAAATTTTTGATAATCTCAAAGAAAATTGATCTTTTAAAGACTATAATACCATTTAGGCTTGAAATGAATTTTAAAATAAATCAAATAAAAAAAATAACAACAAAAATTCATTAGATCTCTACTATCAACCTTAAAATGGATGGTGAAGAATAATTTTAAAAAAATAAAAAATTAAGTAAAAATTTTAAAAATTAAATATAAAATTTAATTCATCGTATCTCTACCGTCTATCTTAAGATGGACAATTGAGACTAATTTAAAAATTAATAAATAAATAAAATAAAATTTTCATTAGATCTCATCACTCTTCTCTCTCTACTATCGCTCCCTCTCTCCGTTCTTTTTATCTTACTTGTATCAATCCACCTCACTCTCCTCTCTCCGCTGTCGCTCCCTATCTTGCTTCTCTCTCTGCTTCACTCGCATCAATCAACCTTATGCTCCTCTCTCAGCTGTCATTCCATCTCTCGCTACTGACACAACATCAACAATTCCAAAACCAACAAAAGGTTGTTTGTGGGGACTAAGAGACCGATGAGAAGAAAATACAACACTAGCGGTGCTCCCTCTTGCTTTCCTCTTCCTTTTCTCTCTTACCCTAAACAAACTTTAATTTTGGAACCGAACGATGAAAAGGGTTTGACTAGAAACCAAGAAATGGATTTCCAAACCGAGTGATGTAAAGGTTTTCATATTTGAGTTTGAGTTTGATTTTGATTTTGTTCATCTTCAAAACTCATTTCTTTATATTCTACATCTTTGAGTTTGAGTTTGATGGAAAAGGTGTCATATTTGAGTTCATCTTTAAGTTTGATTTTGTTCATATTTGAGTTTGAGTTTGATGGCATTGAGTTTGGTTATGTTTCATGGCTTTGAGTTTGATTTTAGGTTTGTGTTGATGGCATGAAAAAAACAAAAATCAACAATTTGTTTTTCATAAAATTAAAAATTTTACGGAATATTGAGTTTCAAAAACTTTTTAGAAAACTCAAGAACCCAAGATTCATAAAACAATGAAACAAAATAATATAAAGAAATAAAAATCAGATTTTTACCTTCTGTATTGATCTCTGTGGATTGCTCACCACCTTACCTTCCTTGATATATCTCGAAACCAAGAAACAAGTGAGTGGACACAATTATATAGAATTGTGTTCACTTACTTTTTTATTTCTCTTTAAAAATAAATCAAATTAAATCAATGATTATAAGAGGTGAGTGTTTGATTTTTTTTGTTATACAAATAACAAAGACACAAAGTCTTGTTCTTTGTATTTATTGAAAAAAACTTTTTCTTTTCTCTTATTGTTTCTCAAAAACATAAACAACAACAAAAAAAACCATGATGTAGAAAAGAAACTTTTTCTTTTTATAGGCAAACAATTAGGGTTTTAATTAATCTATATTAATATTGATCCTAATTTTATTATAATTAAACTTTTACCCCATATAATATAATTAATTCAAAATTAATTCATGTTATATTTTGAAATATAACTTGTAACCTCTTATAAAATTAATTAGATAATTATTAATTCATAATTAATAATTAAATAATTTGAATAATCAATATTATTCAAATACTAAGTGAACACAAATTTTTATTACTTATGTAACACCTGTAATTTGACGGTCCAATTACAATATTCTATATACACGTTTCTTATAATAAAATGAGCTATCAAGAGGACCCGATGAACCTACAGTTTTAAGCTCCAATAATATTGGAATTATTAATTAAACTCTTTAATTAAATAATTCACTATTATTAATCTTAAAGTTACTCCACTAAAAACTTAAGATTGCACTCTTAAAATTGTAGATGTTTTTTTATACAATCTGAAATTTTTCAGTGTCCATTGATTTAATCATTACATATGATTTGACCTTCCACAAATAGTTCATAATTAGAGCAAGGTCAAATTTCCGTTTTACCTCTCTAATTATTTCTTGATCCTTAAGTACCATTGATTCTCTAATGAACAATATATTCATAACAACTTATGAATTTATCTTTCTGTTTACATATAAACAGAAAGTTGAACGCTCTTATTGTTCAAGACCTAAATCAACCCTTAAGGGAACTACTTTTCTACTTCTCGCAAGAAGAAGTGGATTCCATTATTATATAGAATGTGATGTGAACCCCGTATATCGATACGACACCCACAAGCAAATTGAAACACAACTCCAAGAAAGATCATTTAGATTTCAAGAAAAATCTTTGACCCGTTGATTAGCGAATCAAGAACCAAAGATATAACGACGCCACTCCCAAGAAAGAGATAAGAATGTGAGAGATAAGTTAAGGTTGATAAATCAAGAACAAATCTTGATACAATTCTCAAAGTTCACAAGAGAACAATGGAGAAAAGTTAATTCTTTTATTCAATTGACAACTTCCTTCAAATTTAGGTTTAATAAGTCTTATATAGGCATATAACCCTAATCATTGTTGGAAACTAAATAAAACCCTATTTTTTAACTGACTTTGACTCTTTGACTTTGACTCTTTCCTAAATACACCCATATTGAGCTTTTTTTAATGACTCAGCCTCCTAATTAAAGCTTAATAAATTAAACTAAATTAAAACAATTCTATAATACAAATTAGGCCTAATGTAAATCAATTAAATAAATAACAGCCCAATTGCATTATAATCGACACCCAAGCCTCAACATTTCTCCAAGATTGATGTTCTTGGACTTGTTCTTGGACTTGTTCTTGGACTTGTTCTTGAACTTGAATAATATTTTGAAGTCTTGATGTTCCCTCCAAGCTGTCTAAGTCATGTTGTGCAAGACTCTTGGCCCAAATATCTTGAACGAGCCCATTTAAAGCTTCCTTCATCCTTTTAGCTCGAGTCCCCGTCATAGGTCCTCCATTAATGCTTAAAGGACCATAGGCTTGCTTCCTTGGTTTCCATCATTTCCCCTCTCCTCAAAAGGATTTGTCATCAAATCGGAACCTACATCAAAATCAAAAGGAGAAAGATCAGAAACATTAAAAGTAGCACTAACATTATACTCACCTGGCAAGTCTATCTTGTATGCATTGTCATTGATACATTCAAGCACTTGGAATGGACCATATCCACATGGCTGCAACTTCGATTTCCGTTGAACAGGAAACCTCTCCTTGCGCATATGCATCCAAACCCAATCTACTGGTTTGAACACAATTCTCTTTCGCCTCTTGTTAGCTTGAGTAGCATATTGCTCGGTTCGCCTCTCAATTTGTTGCCTAACTTTTTCATGCAATTGCTTAACAACTTCAGCTTTCTTCTTACCATCCAGGTTAGCTCTTTCCTTCATAGGTAAATGTATCAAATCCAAAGGAGTAAGTGGATTGAACTCATACACAACTTCGAATGGTGAACAACCAGTAGTTGAATGCACACTTTTATTATAAGCAAACTCGACATATGGTAAGCAATCTTCCCAATTCTTCAAATTCTTTTCGATTATGGAACGCAAAAAAGTACCTAAAGTCCTGTTAACCACTTCCGTTTGTCCATCAGTTTACGGATGATAAGCAGTAGAAAACAATAACTTTGTTCCTAGCTTCCCCCACAAAGTCCTTAAAAAATGGCTTAAGAACTTTGCATCTCGATTTGAAACAATGCTTTTCGGCACTCCATGAAGTCAAACAATCTCCTTGAAGAATAAGTCAGCAACATCTGTAACATCATCGGTCTTGTGACATGGTATG
The DNA here is from genome assembly GCA_021234005.1 of Nephelium lappaceum. Taxonomy (NCBI): domain Eukaryota; kingdom Viridiplantae; phylum Streptophyta; class Magnoliopsida; order Sapindales; family Sapindaceae; genus Nephelium; species Nephelium lappaceum. The sequence continues at coordinate 14,792,110 of CM038011.1, read as the reverse complement.
AAGTGAGCCATGTTCGAAAACCTGTCAACCACAACAAACACCGAATCTCGACCCTTTTTGGACCTAGGTAAACCCAATACAAAATTCATTGAAATATCAATCCAAGGTTCACTACGTATGGGCAAAGGTGTATACAAACCATGTGGTAAAACCCAAGACTTCGACCATTTACATGTTATGCACTTATCACAAACTCTCTCAATATCTCTCTTCATGTGTGGCCAAAAGAATTGCTTATTTAGCACATCTAAAGTTTCCTAACACCAAAATGACCCATTAGTCCACCCCATGTGCTTCTCTAACAAGCAACTCTCTCATAGACCCTTGAGAAATACATAGTCTATTCTCCCTAAACAAAAAACCCTCATGTCTATAGAATTTGCCAAATGCAACATTCTCATAAGCAACATACACAGAAGCAAAATCAGAATCATTCATATACAATTCCTTAATATGCTCAAAACCCAATAATTTTGCATCCAAAATCGAAATCAAAGCATACCTGCGAGATAATGCATCAGCTACAACGTTTTCCTTCCCTTGCTTATACTTGATCACATAAGGAAACGTTTCTATGAACTCTACCCATTTGGCATGTCTCCTACTTAACTTACTTTGTCCTTTCAAGTACTTAAAGGACTCATGATCAGTATGGATTACAAATTCTTTAGGCTACAAATAATGTTGCCAAGTCTCTAAGGCTCTAACCAAAGCATACAACTTCTTATCATAAGTAAAATAAGCTATAGGTCGCCTATCTTGTATAAGAACAGCCCCTATACCTATCTCTGATGCATCACACTCTATCTCAAGTGTTTTAGAGAAATCAGGCAATGCAAGCAATGGTGCAGAACACAATGTATCCTTAATCAAATCAAATGCATGTTGTTGCTCACTACCCCATTTGAAACCCACACTCTTTTTCACAACTTCAGTTAGTGGTGCAACTATAGTACTAAAATCCTTAACAAATCTCCTATAAAAACTAGTCAACCCATGAAAGCTACGCACTTCACTAACATTTCTAGGTCCAAGTCACTCCTTAATAGCTTTAACCTTCTCCTCATCTACTTCTATCCCTTCTGTCGTAATAACATAGCCCAAAAATACAATCTTATCAGTGCAAAAGGAACATTTTTTCAAATTAGTATACAACTTTTCTTTTCTTAACACATCAAGCACACAATGCAAATGCCTAACATGTTCATCTATGCTCTTGTTGTACACTAATATATCATCAAAGTAGACCACAACAAATTTTCCAATGAAAGAACGCAAAACATGATTCATTAATCTCATGAAAGTACTAGGTGCATTAGTTAAACCAAAAGGTATGACTAACCACTCGTACAAACCATGTTTCGTTTTAAATGCAACTTTTCATTCATCTTCTTCTTTCATTCTAATTTGATGATATCCACTTTTAAGATCAATCTTAGAAAACACACAAGATCCATGCAATTCATCCAACTTGTCATCTAATCTAGGTATGGGATGTCGATACTTACTTGTAATTTTGTTGACAGCTCTGCAATCGATGCACATACGTCAAGTCTCATCCTTCTTAGGCACAAGTAGTACTGGTACGACACATGGACTCATGGTCTCCCTTACATGCCCCTTTTTCATCAACTCTTCAACCTGTCTTTGAAGCTCCTTTGTCTCCTCAGGATTACTTCTATATGCGGGCCGGTTTGGAATTGTAGCTCTAGGTATGAAATCAATTTGATGTTCTATTCCCCTCTTTAGTGGCAATCCATCTGGTATCTCCTCAGGGAATACATCCTTGAAATCCTACAAAAGAGTAGTAACAACACTAGGCAAAGACAAATCAAAATCAGAGTTAGAAAAATAAGCATCTTTGTACAAAAGTACAAACATTTGCTGCTTGGCTAGAAAAGCAGCCCTTACATCGCTCCATTTTGCATAGACACTCATTTTCTTTTTCTCACTTTTCTTCCTCTCATTCTCTTGTTTACACTCGACCTTCCCATTTTTCATTTACACACACTCAAGTGTTTTGTCACTCTTTCTCTCACATTCACTAGTGTTTGAACTCTCAGCCTCTCTTGTTCTCTCGCTCTCTTTCTTTTGCTCGCTCTCTTTTATCCTCACTTGATCTTCATACACATGTCTAGGTGTTAATAGTACAAGAGTGATTGTTCACCCATTCATGGTAAAAGAATATTTATTCTTAAACCCATCATGTATGACTCTCCTGTCATATTGTTGAGGACGACCCAAAAGCAAGTGTCCCACGTGCATAGGTACAACATCACATAACACTTTATCCTTATACCTACCAATAGTAAAGGATATTAGCACTTGTTTTGTCACCTTAACTTCTCCATAATCATTCAACCACTATTTATATGGTTTAGAATGTTTTGAAGTAGGTAAACTAAATTTCTCCACTAATTCGATACTAGCAACGTTGGTGTAGCTACCCCCATCAATGATCATACTATAAACCCTTTCCTTGATATGACATCTAGTATGGAAAATATTATCACATTGCACCTCATCATCTTCCTTCACTTGCACACTTAGAGCACGTCTTGCCACTAGCAACTTTCCATCTGCGGGATACTCAATTTCAATATCACTAGCATCTTCCAACGGTGACATCTCATCATCATCACTCTTCTCGTCAATCTCTATATCTTCATCCTCTCTTAGGATCATAGTTCGCCTATTAGGACATTCCGAAGCTATGTGACCTCTTCCCAAATACCTGAAACATTAGATATCCCTATTCCTGTCTTGTGTTACAACTGTCTTGCCCTTATCATGACTACTATCTCTACCCTCCTTAGGCTTAGCACTCTTGGCCTTAGGCTTTTGTGATGACCTATCTTCTTTTCTACTCCAATTCGACTTCCAAGTGGATGTGGAACCCGAATTTCTGTCATATCGTGACATTGAACCCTTCCTTTTGAGTTGTTTCTCTACCTTCATAACCATATGGACCAAGTCTTCAAGCTCCACATAATGTTGTAACTCAACAATGTTGGCAATGTCCTCATTCAATCCTTGTAGAAATCGTGTCATAGTAGCCTTTCTATCTTCCACAATATTGGCTCTAACCATGGCTATCTCTATCTCCTTGTAGTAGTCCTCCATACTTTTGGAGCCTTGGGTAAGGCTTTGCAATCGCCGATATAGCTCCCTATAGTATGACCTAAGAACAAACCGCTTCCTCATAACAGTCTTCATCTCACCCCAAGTGTTTATAGGACGTTCCTCGTTTCTCCTCCTATCTTGCACTAATTGTCCCCACCAAACCACGACATAATCTACAAACTCGGATGCAGCTAACTTCACCTTTTTCTCCTCAGAAAAGTTATGACAATCAAAGACTAACTCTTCTCGCTTCTCCCACTCTAGATATACATCAAAATCAGCCTTCCCTTAGAAAGAGGGTATCTTCATCTTAATGCTACTAAGATCCTTATCTAATCTGTCAGGCCTATCATCATATCTTCCTCTTTCATTCACATCCCCATAGTACCTATTATCTCCGTTACCTTTACGACCACCTCTACCACCTCTAATTCTGCCCCTAGTTGCATTAGTGGAAATGTCATCTCCTTCCAACTCTTCCCCATGTGAATCAGCCTCTAATTCATCATTACCACCACGTAATTCCGAAGTTCTCTTTTGCAGATCTCTATGCAATCTAGCTATGGCAGCATCTTGTCTATGCATTCGATCTCAAAAATCCATAAAAACCATGTTCAGCTTCTCAAATTGTTGTTGCATTACCTTAAGCATGAACGATACATCTGTATTTTCTCCTCCTTCAACTTCTTTACTTTTGTCTAAAGACATGTTTGATACCTGAAAAAAAAATGTTAGTAAAGAAAATAACTCACACACTTTCTCACGTGTTCCACTCTAGTCCTTACGTGTTTATCACTCGGCACTCTTGATTTAATTCAACACTCTTTGTCCACACTCAAACTTTTCTCACCAAGTTCTTTATAGAACTAATCAATCACAACAAGGTCACCCTTGAAATAATCACCCCTGACAAATCTCAACAAAAAAAAGAATGTGCACAAGAAACACGAATGAAATAAAGACCAACAATAACATAAGAATGATGAATAACTGCAATTGAGGAGAATCAATATCAACTCACTTCAATCCAAGCAATTTATGACGTTCAAACTTTTTTTTTTTGACAATTTTTTTATACTGTTTTTTTTTCTTTTTTTTGACTCAACTAGAACACACACAAACTAAATTGAATGTAAATTGCATATTTGAACCACAAACAGAATTATTGATAAGAATCTTGAAATTTAAGAAATCAAGACTCTCTAGAATGCAACTTCAAGATTGTGCAGATTGCTCACAATGTATATGTGATGAATGTTTGTGATGCCAAAAGCAATAGACAAAACACAAATAATTAATTGATGGCGATACTATGCGGCACAAGCACACACGAAGACAATAAAAGAAACAAATATATATTATAATGAATCTAAAAGCCCAGTTGTGATGAGCAGATTGCAACCACAAGTGACAAGATTATTGATGGCTTTTTTTTAATTTTCTTTTTTTGTGTCATGTGCAGTGCAAGACAAAGAAAAAAATATAATTAAAGAATGTTTGTTTATGATGCGTAGAATGGCAAGAAAGTGATGCGTGCAGACTCAAAGAATGACAAAGTCAAAGAAAGAATTATATGCGCGCACTTTCAAGACCAAAAAAATAACAATCGAGATTTATGTAGTGCACGACTTTAAAGACCAGAAAAGATATACCGATGTGCTGCTAATCAAGAACGCGACAAAGATATTAATTTTGCGGCACACACAAGAGAATCAGAAAATAATAAAATAAATTGGTAGATCAAACCTGAATTAATTAACCAAAGCTCAGATACCAACTGATGTGAACCATGTATATATCGATACGACACCCACAAGCAAATTGAAACACAACCCTAAGAAAGATGATTCAGATTTCAAGAAAAATCTTTGACCCGTTGATTAGCGAATCAAGAACCAAACATATAACGACGTCACTCCCAAGAAAGAGATGAGAATGTGGGAGATAAGTTAAGGTTAATGAATCAAGAACAAATCTTGATGCAATTCTCAAAGTTCACAAGAGAATAATGTAGAAAGGTTAATTCTTTTATTCAATTGACAACTTCCTTCAAATTTAGGTTTAATAAGCCTTATCTAGGCATATAACCCTAATCCTTGTTGGAAACTAAATAAAACCCTATTTTTTAATTGACTTTAACTCTTTGACTTTTTCACTTTGACTCTTTCCTAAACACACCCATATTGAGCTTTTTTTAATGACTCAGCCTCTTAATTAAAGCTTAATAAATTAAACTAAATTAAAACAATCTCATAATACAAATTAGGCTCAATGTAAATCAATTAAATAAATAACAGCCCAATTGCATTATAATCGACACCCAAGCCTCAAGATTTCTTCAAGATTGATGTTCTTGAACTTGAATAATATTTTGAAGTCTTGATGTTCCCTCCAAGCTATCCAAGTCATGTTGTGCAAGACTCTTGGCCTAAATATCTTGAACGAGCCCATTTAAAGCTTCCTTCATCCTTTTAGCTCGAGCCTTCGTCATAAGTCCTCCATTGATGCTCAAAGGATCCATAAGCATGCTTTCTTGGTTTCCATCAGAATGTTTCCAGCTACTTACTAAATCATATCCCCAAAGTACGAAATTATTGATCAGGTATCTACACCGATCTCACCCATGTAAATCAAAAGAAATAACTTAACAAGCAGGAGTTCATAATACACTCAGAATTAAGATCAATTCATATATAATTATCTGCTTGATAAATATAAATCTCTAAGTTTAACAGATATTATTTAGAGATTTATGTTTATCGTGGTCCAGTCCTATATAATCTTTATTATATAAGGTGCCTCCATTTCCATGTCACCACATGAACAGTCTCGGATAAGACTGTCGTATCAAATACGAAAGGGACCGCAACTGTAGATTTATCACAAATAAAGTACCCAGCTTCGTTTGTTTTCTACGGACTCTTTAGATTACTTATCTCAAACTAAATTTGTAAGCCCTCGAATTTGATTTTATGGATTTCCCGGAATTAGTCCCTAAATAATTATTGGAGACCCTAATTGGTTTATGGAAACGTTTAAGGGTATAGGGAACCCATAGGGATTGATTTAAATTCGATTGGAGATTTAACGAAAAGATAAAATGATGAAGGAAATTGAGTAAATTTTTAAGGTGAAAAAGGGACTAAATCGAATATAAGATTTAATAATTGTGGTTAAAGTGGAATTAAGCTAAAAGTCAAGGGAGGAGACTGAAATTTTTAAAGGACGTGACCGTCATTTTTAGAGTTGTTTGGGGAGGAAAGTATAAAACCAAAAGTTTGTCTTAAAAATCAAAAAAGAGAGAGAGAAAGTTATCGTGAAACCAGAAGAAGAAAAGAAAAGAAGAGAAGAGAAGAGAAGAGAAAGAAAAGAAAGAAGAAGACTGCCGCCGATGTCTGACCAGTCATCGCTGTCCGACCAAGCTCACCGACCAGACGCGATCGACGACAGAAGCATAACCTGAAACCGCCGAGCAGATCGTTGTGGAGTAGCATCGCGATGGCAGAAGCAGACCCGAAGTTGACCGAGCTCACCGACCTGTAGACCAGACCCGATCACGCAAGATCGACGATTGATGACGACGAGGAGGAGCTGTCGATGTGCACCAGACCAAGACCGAACCAGAACCCGAGCTCGTCGCTGCGAAATCAGACCAGATTGAAGCGAAACCGACGACGATGAGCTGCTGTCTTGATCATCCTACAGAACCTGACGTCGAGTACGGCTGACCGACGCCATCTCAGCTGTAACCGACACCATTCTCCAGCTCAAAACCAGTGTAGCACGCGATCGAGCAGAACCAGAATAGATAAGGTAGATCGGGGAAGAAGAATGAGAGATTAGTTGAGAGAGAGAGATCGCGCGAGGGAGAGGAAGATCCAACCTAACCCAGCCCCAAAATAGCTCGAAATTAGTCCCAAAGCGAAGTTAACGCGAGAAGAAAAAAGGTTAAGTTATTCGATTCGAAATTGATTTGCGTTGATGAGTTTTATTGGTGATTTAAGTTGAGTTTGAAAGGGATTTTATTATGATTTGGATATTGGTTGATTTTGAGTAAAAATAAGTTGAAAAACGAGTGGATTTAAGTATATTGGGAGGTTAGAGAACTAAGAAAATATCAAAGATTTAAAGAGAATCCAAATCGCGCAATAAACTAGTTGAAGGGCAATTTCGTAAATTGACCCATATGATGTCCGTTGAGTGTTCGGACGACTCTATTGAGTTTAATTAGGAGTATTGAAGCTATTAAAAGCGAAAGGTTAAGATTAGAACCCAAAATGGAGAGTTGCGCGTAAAAAGGGTTATATAGGGGCGATTGTGTAATTTCGAGTTTCCAGAAGTGACGTGAACGACAATTTACGTTTCCACATGTTGTGTAGGTGATGAGGGTGCTCGAGGATCGAGATGAGAGGAGTAGGGCCTCCGCACGTGCCATTTTCAGTCATCAGTTTTGTGAGTGAGTTTTATTTAAAGATTTTAAAAGTATTTCAAATTATTAAATTTGATTTGATAAGTGATTGCTTGAGTTTATTTTAAATGTATTGATATATGCATAAGCATTAGCTTGAAATGAGAATGTGATTTTATATGTATATATATAGAGTTCTTGAAATGAAATTTCAGAAACTAAGTTTTCAAGTTTGAACTGAAAAAATAAGTTTTAGTGCTTAATGCACTCAGAAAACGAGTTTTAGTGCTTATTGCACTCAGAAATCAGATTTTGGTATTTTATGAAATCAGAAAAAAGATTTGTGCTTTTGCACCAGAAAATTAAAGTAGAAAAAGAAAGGTGTTTTCAAACTCATAAGTATGCCCTCAGAGATTACAGATCAGTTTAGACCTAACCGGTCTATCCTACATCAGTTGGCACAGTCCTGAGTAGGGGTAAGTCACTAACCTGGGGGGACAAGTGTCAGAGTTTGTCAGTCGAGTCGCCATTACTGATGTGGGGTAGTGTTTCGTGTGCTATGGTTAGCGTTGGAAAATTCCGCACATAGCCGCAAGAGTACAGATTTAGGGATACTATGGTAATTTTGAAAGATATCAGAAAACAGTTTTAAAAAGAAAAGCATAATTGAGAGAAAAGAAGCTTTAAAATTATTATTCAAGTTATTTATGATTTACAGTTATAAGTTTTGAGTTTAAAAGCAAGCCTATGTTTATATATAAATTCTCTTATTTAAGTTGATGTTTAAGAGATTTAAACTTCAAATGCTTTCAAAACAAAGAATAGTTTTCAAATGTTTTCAGATGAGGAAATTTAGAAAATCATATTTTCAAAGAAAAGAAATATTATCACTCACTGAGCTTCTAGCTCATTATATTTTCTGTTTTATATAAAAACCTTCTCAGGTACTCTCAGCAGTTAGCCGAGAAACAGCATCACCTCCAGCGGGCGAGTCAGCGCGACACGACATCATTTGAGCAACCAATTTTGTTTCATCAATTATATTTTCATGTAAATATCTTTTAAAAGTGTATAAATGATTTGTAATTATTCGCTCGTAAATGTTTTTAAATTGTTTTTTATTTAAATGTGGTTTATTAAATTGTCTTTTAAATGTTATTAAATGGATTTCAAAATTAAATGCATGATTGAGGCCCACGGGTAATCAGAAGTTGGGTTGGTGATAAATTTTAGTCGAAGTGTTGTTTTTCTGTAAATAGGTTTTTCGGGAACGTTAAAAATACAGTTGTTATATTGTCGAAATTTTGTTAGAAAAATGAGTTTCGAAAATGAATTTAAAAATAAAAATAAAAATTTTCCTACGCGTTTTCAGTTTTTAAAGAAAACCAACCCAACGATATTTTAGAAAGTATCAGAGAGTTTAGGGTTCGCTCCACGAGTTTCACTTAGCCCGACGAGTCGAGTCTGAGAGGAATCCATTGGGGTGCCCGGCGTGATCTACCGGATTAGAGTTAGAGGTATTCAGGTCGGGTCGCGTCAAAATCCGCCAATGTATAACATTTATACACTTAGTTTGAAATTACATTAATAATCAAGGATGTTTCTCATGATATATACAATTTTTGCAAAATATATAAATTGAATTAAATGAATATTTTATTAAAAATTTATAAAACCGTTTACAATATTACAAGCTCTTAGGGCAGAAAACCCAACATGTGTTTGATTTTGTTTGAATTTGAATGGGTTTGAGATTGTGTTTCGTTTCTTTTTTTGCTGATAAAAAATGATGATAGGGGTTTCTATTTGCATCCATTGAAATCTCTAGCTCCATAAGATCCGTGGAGATCCAATTTGAAGATTGGATCCAACCTTTTCTCAATTCTTTTTAGCTTTTTTTTTTTTCAATTTTTTCTTAAATTAAAATAATTGAGGTCAAAAGACAATAATACCCTTTAGATGTGTTAAAGTTGATTAATTGTTGACTAACCTAGACTACTAGTGGGTAGGCATTTTGTAATAAATCAATGAAGTTTACTTCGCTTGAGAAAGTGTTTCAACTAAATAGCTAATTTATAATTTACATTTAAATTTATTATATTAGATGTTAGAGCATCTTTAAGGGAACTCCTTAAATATTAGCTAAATTTTAGCTAAAATAATTAGAAAATCACTTTAGTTAGCACTTCTTTTTTTTTTTTTTTTGAGTCATTCTAACTATTCTCTCTATTTTAACTAAACAAGTGTGAAAATTCATGGAATTTTATTTTTTTAGAAAGAAAATTATTTGTTTTATCATAAATTAAAATTAAAATAATAAGAGAGAGAATTTTGTTAGGATTTTCTTGCTCTCTATATTTGGCTAAATGGTTCAACTTATTTAAAATTGCTAAAAATGCCATATCATTAACCTTTTTGGCTAAAAATAATGGATAATTAGTACGATTGGAGTCAATAAAATATCACATCATTAGCTAAGCGGTTTGATCAACAGTCAATGCACTGCTAGTCAAATCTAGCCAAACTTTAAAAGAAGAAGAACTAGAGATGAATAATCAAACCTAGTGCTCTGTTTTGGCCTTTGGGACTATTGGGTGTGAAGAAAAAGAACTGGAGAGTGAAGGTGAAGGTTGAAGATAGTCTTAAAAATGCCCAAAATAGTGCCATTTTGGATTCCCCAAAATGGCATTGTTTTTGTTAATCTTAAAACATAGATAGGAAGGAAAAAAATAAATAAATAAATAAGGAATCATTCTGGAGAACCCAAAACGACGCAATTTTAGAGTTTATTATTGAAAAAAAAAAAAGGTTAAAAACAATGCCTTTGAAATCAAACTTTAAGCTTCATTAGTCCATCTTTTGATTTTCATTCTATAATCTTCACAATCACTCTAATGGGCCAATCATACCAATTTCCAGCACTGATCAAACCTCATTTACCACTCATCACTTTAGTTACTAGTTACTAATACTCAACTCCAACCAACTTCATCCGTTCAATCATTGCACTGTTTTGGTGGCAACAACAATGGTGACCAACGACTACAATGTGCAATAACAAGGACTCAGCGGTAGGTAGCGACAGTGAAGGGTAAGGGTTAATGTTTGCAAAAGAGAAAGGTGAGTGGTGCGAGATGCGATCTAGTCTAGAGAAAAAAGGGTTGAACTTCAACTTTTTTTTTTTTTGTTTTACTATCTGAACACCAAAATGATGTCGTTTTGGTGAAGCGAAATTTTTTTTTCTTTTTTTTTTTTTTTAAAGAAGGCTCCGTGGCAACTAGTCATGAAGCTCGAGTTAAGGCTGACTAATTGGCCGGCTGCCTAGAACCCCTAATTAAGGGGTTTTCGGTGTGCCCACTTGCTAACGATGATTTTTGTCAATTTCTTAAACATTGATTATATGTTGTGGTTGATGTTGTTATTAAGATTTAGAAATTATATCATTTGTATTTATTAGGTGATATTTTAGGTAAAAGCTTGTTTGTGTGTGTGTGTATTGAAATATTGGGCGTGGGATTCGGGTCTACAGGCACTCAAACTTGCGAAGTTTTGTGGGTGCTAGTGTAATATTTTTTTTATGGGTTAAGGTACTGGACTGCGGTTTTAGACGAATCCGTCGGAACCCAATCCCCTACCATTCCTAATCTTGTTCAAATTAGTTAAAGTGATATAATGTTCTCATAGCAAACTTCAGATACTTCTTATTTTGCCATTAAAGTTACTGAAAAATTATTGTTTCAGTCCAATTTTTTTTTTATTAATTAATATCATGTAAATATAATGTGTTAATTTAGCACCTAACATGCAATTCTTTACATCATCGAACACATGATTTCACAAATTCATGAGAAATAAAAAGGGAGATTTATCATCTTCAGCCAAACAAAAAGGAAATTTTTGTTTTTACCCAATATTTTATACAAATTTGTTTTTAGCCTCTCAAACAAATTATTTCCATTCTATACCCAAGATTACTAAATTACCCTTCAAATTAAAATCACCTAATTGCCCTAAGCGAAATTACCAAAATAGCCTTCTTCTTCCTCCTACTTCCTCCTAGCATCCAAACCTCTCTCTTCTCTTTCTCTTTACTCTATTCATGGTTTTTGTTCTCTTCCATTCACCATTATAGCCGAAAGTCAAACCTCCTAGTAAGGGATTCTTCATTTGAGCTTCTTTGTCCATTGAAGGTTTTTGATCCATTCAAGTGTGATCCGTTTTGAAGCTTCTTCTTTCATTTCAAGTGATTTGAGTTTCGAAGGTAATGTATGTGTTTTTGTTGGTTGGTTTTTAGGTTATTTTGTTCAAATTGTAAGGTAAAGGCTTTAAGAGTGATTTGGTTGTGATAAATATCATCCGAAAGATAGATTTGTAGATTTGCAGTTTCTGCAAAATCTACGACGAAATTGGTTTTTTAGGTAATTTAAAAACCGATTTCGGTTTTTACAGAGGTGTAAAACCGATTCTCTATTTTGATCGGTTTTTCATGTCTCGCAAAAACCGAAATCGGTTTTTCATATATATGAAAAACCGATTTGAGCAATTTTTGATGTTTTCGATATTTGTTGTGTTTTGGATGCCGTGTATTAAATTTTAGTGTTATATGTGGTTAGATATGATCGTAGGCAGTGTTAGCATAATTGTGATATATCTTTTGTTTTTAATGATGGACATTGATTTATTGTGTTAGATTTTGTTATATATAGTGAGACTAATTAAACATTCTTTGAATGTTATAGGAATGACTCACGAAACGATCGTCATCAACTTTGATGGAGAGTGGAATGGATCTAACTACGTTGGGGGTGAGTCGATCATGTGTGGGGTCTCCAAAGATAGTAGTTTTTCATCGTTGGTGGATGTTGTGTATAGAGAGACTAGCATTGATAAAAGAAGGTGGGATATTCGTATATATTATTTACTACAAAGCATGACAAATGGTCAAGTGAAAAAAATACGTATCATGTCCGATCTTGGTGTGGTTGGTTTGATGGCGGTAAGAAATGTTGATGTTAGAGAGATTTACATTGATAAGGTTGTAAGAGATTTTGGAGCTGGAGTTAGTAGGCATATCGTTCGTCCAAATGTCACCGACTCAATACCAAACACAAGACATGAGATGCCAAATAGTAATAGACCTGTAGATCCGTATATTGTTCAAAGTCAATTTTATCTGACTTCAGGTGCTGGTAGCAATCAGGTTGATGCTTCGGTCACCCCATTTACATCTATGGAAGGTCCCATTCATGACATTAATAATGATGATATGAATGATGTTAGTGATGATGGAGAGCAAGACACAAATGATAATGGTGATGGGACAGAGGATAGTGATGAAGAGGAAATTGGAGATAGTGATGAAGAGGAAGCTGGAATTAATGATGTCGACGAGGATGAAGGGTTTCCAGAAATAAGATTTTCGGGTTTACAATTTCAGAACAATCCTTCACAACCATACTGGATTGTTCCCGGTGTAGAACTGGGCGACATTGAGGCTACTTCAAGCGCTATGTCAACTGTCTATCAACGTGGCACTTTGTATAAAGGTGCATTCTTTGATAGTAAACAAGAAATGTGTACAGCTATTGGAGAATATGCTCTGAAATCCAAGTTTGAATATCGTGTTAGACGTTCAGACGCGGAACGATTTGAAGCTAGTTGCAAGGATAAGAGTTGTAGCTTTATAGTTCGTGCAAGATGCAGAACAGGTTGTTCAATGTGGTTTGTACTGAAGTATGTGACGGAACACACATGTCATCAGGTAGCCATGGAATCACATATGAAAAGTGTGAAGGCTTTTGTTATCGGAAAATTATATGCAGGAAAGGTGGGGAGGGATATTTATACACCTAATCGTTTGATCGGAGAAATGCTAAAGCAGTATGGTGTGCAGATCTTGTACAGTAAAGATTGGAAGGCTTTACAATATGCAAAGAAACTAGCATATGGACAAGCGGATGAGTCATATCAACAGCTTCCGTCCTACTTTGAAATGTTAAAAGTATCAAACCCCGGCACCATTATGGCAATTGAGAGGGATGAAAACAATCGGTTCTTGTATTCGTTCTTTGCAATTGGAGCTTGTATTGAGGGTTTTCGATCTTACATGAGACCGGTTGTTGCTATTGATGCCACCCACTTGAAAGGTGAATACAAAGGGGTGATTTTTTTTGCTGCCTGCAAAGATGGGTCGGAGATGATTTATCCCATCGCTTTTGGATTTGCTGATGGAGAGTCAGACCGTTCATGGACTTGGTTTTTAAGCAGATTACGAGAGGCGATCGGTGTGTCAAACGATTTGCTTATCGTATCCGATCGTCACAAAAGCATATCAAATGGGATGAGTGTAGCTTTTCCCGAAGTCCCTCACATATTGTGTTTTTTCCACCTGTGGCAAAACCTGAAGCAACACTGTAAAAAGTATTCGAATGTAGTGGAAAAAGCATTTTACAGTGTAGCATACAGTCATGTGTCATATGACTGCGATAGAATGTTAGAAGAAATTCGAGCGTTGCATCCGAAATCATATGACACTTTGGTTCAGGTTGGGGTAAGCAAGTGGTCACAGGCATATTGTCCAAACAGAAGATATGACATGATGACCACTAACATTGCAGAATCACTCAACAATTGCATGATGCAAGCACGTCGTTTGCCAATAACTACCGCACATGAATATGTGAGAAATGTGTTACAAAGATGGTTTAATAATAGACGTGGTGTTGCTGAAAAACTGACGACTTTTGTTACCCCTGCTGCGTACGATCGAATCATGTTGGCCAAAAATTTATCAACGGAAGGTACTGTATATCCTATTACAGAACCGATCACATACAGTGTTCTACATCCTAGCAAATGCGATGCGGTGGTTAATATTGAAACGTGCACATGCACTTGCTTGAAGTGGAACTTAGATCAGTTGCCATGTATTCATGCATGTGCTGTAGCCAGGTATCATAATTGTATGTTGTTAATTTCTATATTTAATGTCATATAATATTTTTACATTTAAATAAATATTTATGATACATATCAGGTTTAAGGGCGTCAGTTGTGATACACTTTGCAGTCATTATTATAGCACAAAGTGGCTGAAAGCTGCATATGCACGTCCGATCAATCCCGTTCCTAAATTGTTTGATTGGAATGTTTCCGCGGAAGTTAGAAGCATGATTGTACTACCACCCATAGGAAAAAGGCAAGCAGGTAGACCGAAAGAGGTTCGGATTCCTTCCGTTGGGGAAGCTCGTCGAACTAAGAAGTGTGGAAGATGTGGTCAGAGGGGACATAACCGTCTTTGTTGCCCTAACCCTCCAACATCCTTCAGTGGAGGGACGAGCGGAGCCGCAAGTGCAGAAGCCCAAACTAGCGAAGCCGCTACTACAGAAGTTGGAGCAAGTGCAAATGCTCATCCAAATACTGCGCCCTCACGAAGATGCCGCCTCTGTCATGAGACTGGACATAACCAACGTCGATGCCCACAACGGTTTCCTCCTCCCAATCAAATGATGGGTAATGATCCAAACATTGATGATTAGACACATTAATTAATTGAAGCTTTTATTTTAATAATATGTATTATGTTATTTCACGCTTGTTTATGTTGATTTAATCTTTATCAGAGTACAATGAAACTTATATTATTTTTTGTTCAATGATGTCTTGCAAGTATTTTATTAATTAGAACACATGTAGCATGTAAATGTTCATTTATTTATTTAGCATATGTTTAAATTTTGGGAACTCAAACTTTTATAATGACACAAGTTTCCTCAGTTATATGACACATTATTTAGCATATTCAGGCAATAATATACACCAGGTCTAAATGGGAAAAAGAAACTGATTTCGTGATTCAGGTTCATCGGTTTTTCAGGTTGATCGGTTTTTCATTATTGATAAAAAACCGAAATCGGTTTTTAATAGCTCATAAAACCGACATTGCTTCATCTGCCATATGCACGTCTGATCGGTTTTTCAGTTAAAGGAGAAACCGATTTCGGTTTTTAAGCCCACTTAAAAAACCGATCTTTGTATTGGTAGGACTTGACTTGGAGATTCTCTATTTTAAACAGCAAGATTAAAAATCTGTACATATCAACTAATGGTGTTTGAGACATTAAATCTTTACATAGAATGAATTAAAGATATGTCAGAGACTATCAGAATCAAATACTATTTTGTTTTATAAAAAATCTATTTTTATAAACTAAGGGATCGATTGTTTTTTTGTCTGAAGATTGAATAGTATTGAAAGTCATTGAAGGCTGAATAATGATAAAAGTCTGAAATTTAAATGACATTAATTTGTTTTTTTTTTCCCCTTGTTTACCTCTCAATATATAGTAATCTTATTTGTTTTTAAAAGTTAAAAATATTTGAAAACTAGCAATTTGATATTTATAATCTTTTACTATTAGTTGTTATCTAATTTCATTTAATATGATACAAACAATTACAAATAAACTATTTAACAAAAACTAAAACACTTTTATGTATATATTAATAATATTTTTATTTATAATTAAGATATGATTAATTATTATAGTTATTTAAATTAAATTTATATATTTAAATAAAAATAAACAAAATGGTTTTAAGTTAAATTACTATTACAATAAAAGATTAAATTTTAAAGAAACTTTGAGGATTAGATGTTTAGGGCTTTTATTTGTTAACAATGTTTGTTATACTGTTAAAAGGAATTTATATGATGTAAAATTATGATAAATTTAGAAATATATTATTTTAAGGAGAATAGATTTAAAATAATATATTTAAAGAATTATTAAGTGATTTGACATTTATATAGAAATATGAAAAAAAAAAATTTCGATGATTTTTCAATAGTTTTAAATAGTTTGATCACTTTAAAAAACAAACAAAAATAATTTAATAGATCTAATTCAAATCCATTAAGTGATAAGTGCTAAAACAAAGAACCATTGACTTAAATAGCTATTGTCATAAATGGCGGACAACCATTGCTGTAATAAGGAAGGAAAATTATCTACACAAACTTTTAAAATATGTTTGGTGAGAATTGAACTTAAAACATCTAAATAAATAGAGAGGTGTCCAAACACGAGGTGACATGCGGATATTGGTATTATTTTAATTTATAATTCAAGCATTTTAACTATTATTTTAAAATTTTCATCTTAACTAATATGAACACTAAATTAAGTATCCAAATATCACTTTTTTATTCATTTCACTCTCTTATTTAATAATAATAATAATAATAATAATTTATATTATTACTGGGATATTATAAAAGAAATAGATATTATAGATACAAAGTTTACTCCTTAAAAACATTTTTATTGTGAATTTATAGTAACAATATTATTTTATGAAGGTTGTTTTATGTTACCTTTAATTTCAATGTTATCTAAATGTTTTGTCTATCTGATTTTTTTTGTTAAAAAAAAAATTTAACTTTTCAGTTAATAGCACTTAGTATGTCTTTTTAAATTATTTGGTTTGATTTTTAAGCAATAAAATCACTTAAATTACTTCTAAAATAGTGTAACTAAAAAGTGAAAATTTTAGAATTTCAAAAAAAAAAAAGGTTTAAATTTTCAAATTTAACTTAACTGTATTATTTTTAAATATTTTATTTTCTAGTCTATATAATTCAATTTTCAATTTAAAAAAAAATATATATATATATATATATATTATTCAAATTTTAGTTGATAGTCACTATTTCGTGTTTAATAAAATTTAGCACTTTAGTCATCAGACACCAAAAAAAAAAAATAATGCAACCCAAGTCTAATATATTTCTTGTTCACAACAAATTTTCATTTTAAAAATACTGTTTTTATTTATTTATTTATTTATTTATTTGAAGTTCAGGTAATGGGATATGATTTAAATTCACGACTTTAAAATTGTGTTTGATGTACATGATTGAATTGAACTATTTTTAAGATGTGAAATTGGATATAGTTAAATTAAACTAAATTAATACTTAGTTGTGTTTCATACAGTTGGACTAGATTAAAAATAAGATCATCTCTTGTTTGGTATAGGTTAAGATTGGGTAAAAAAATAAATAATTATATTAAGGTGTTTTTTTTTGTATTTTTTGGTGAACACCTATTTTTTTAAGTTTTTGATTAAAATTTTGCATTTGTGTGTTGCAATTTAGTGGAACATTAGGAATTTGCAAAAATATTAGAAAATGCTCCCATTTAATTACTAAAAATAAATACAATTACTTATATAAATGAATGAATAATTCAAAAAAATAAATACAATTACTTATATACAACCTCTCTATCAGAGTCAACTATCCATTTTCCAAATTTATTTACTTTATACAATGGTGTCGAAAAGGTATACAGATCCCTTGCAATCTCTGCCCTCAGTGCAATGACATCTGCAACCTGATCCGGTCGTCTTGATTTCCATGTAGTCTCGTTTGATTGTAACAAATCACGTATGTACATGACCACATATGCTCCACAGCTCGTCCTGTATTAATAACAAATTAATTAAATGATGTTATCATACCATTAAATATAATATAAAATAAAAAATATATATATTATATATATAAATATTGAATTTTCATTAAGTTACAAATTTACTCACCCATCGGGTTGCTGGGGCACAACCGATCTATCAAGACGTTCAACTGTCCATCGCTCATCCACAGGTGGCATCTCTATCTGGGTCCTCTCATAAAATCCCACAAACCGCAATAAAATGGGCATCAAACACACCAGCGGCTCAAGTGGCTCAATGCGTAAAGCTAAGTCAGTATGTGCAAGAGAATCATATATTAATATCTTCTTCTGTCTCAGGCACACCTGAAAAAGGACCCAGTGATTTTGATCTAGGCTACATGGCAGCAACACCTGCAATTTGAAGACGTCAGTGATATAAGACTAATTTAAATATTTAAATGATCAAATAATAACTTATAATTTTTCATACAACACTCACATTTTCAACTTCCCACCACGGTACTAATGAGTCTAACTTGCCAGAGCCGAATGCTAGCCACTCTGAGGGTACATCAGCTGTAACCGGATCAAATGTTTTTCCTTTGAGGACGTATTGCTCTCTATAGTATGATGTCATCAATGCCTGCAAGAAAAAAAATTAAACATGTTATCACACTTAAGGGACATATGACGATAAATTGTAACGACATAACTTATTAAAATGTAAACACTCACAAATAAAGAGCTCCCATGAACTGCATATCTAGTGTCCTCAACCTCATTCTACTTCTTTCATAAACACATCAAATAAGAATCGATGTGCTCAGAAGTGAACCATCTGTTCTCATCCTCAATGGTTCGCAATGTCTCTGGTATCACGCACCACTGACAACGCTCAACTGCACGCCTAAAATAAAAGAAAAAAAAAAGGTTAAATTTTTTTAATAGTAACCAACATAAAGGTATAAAACTACTTATTATCAAAACCTGAGATCCATTGACGTGGAAGAAGTTTTGTATTCATTATAGACAACTTCTACGGGGTATACAGACTTTGCCACCTCCTCAACCTGTTTTTGGGGCACCTTCTTTTTCTTTTTTGGCGGTCTAGGATCAGTGTATGGTGTCCGCAGAGATGCCGCTGGCTTCGTCTTTCGTTTGCCTCGCTCCTGGATGACCTCATCATGCAACTGTAAAGAAATCAAAACTATCAATTAAAACAAACATTTAGAAATATAAATCAAAATGTAACACAATTGAAATACTATACGTACCTGGTCATCACCACGTTCATCCTCCTGATGGACCTCCTGCTCCTCCTGATGGATGGCTGTCTCGTCTCTATGGATAGGCGACTGATGGACTACCTCATCATGATGGCCAGGTGACTGATGGACCCCCTCATCCTCATGTGGTGGTGGTGGTGGTGATGGTGGGCTATAGATATGGTCAGGTGACTGATGGACCCCCTCGTCCTCATGTGGTGCTGGTGGTGGTGATGGTGGGGGGGATGGGGGTGGGGGGGGTGGTGGTGGTGGGTTATAGATATGGTCATCAGGGACAATGCTCCCATCATCATCATCATCATCATCATCGTCGTCGTCGTCGTCATCCATAGGCATCTTTAAATATTCTTCCACCCGTCTCAGCCTTCTATCCATCTTACTTACTTTCTTATAGGTTGCCTTCTGTAAACCCACAAGGTACTCAAACAACTGCATCACCTGCATAAATAAGTCATTTTACACAATGTACACAATTGAAAAAAAAAATTTGGACAGAGTCTCCCCTGTTTTTTAAGTATCCAGGGAAATATAACCTGCATATTTCAAATTACACTTCAAATATCATGTTTAGAGACTCCGTCTCTCTATCCCACTTCATATGATTATACAACATATCCACAACTTTTCCATTTACTCAAATGCACATTCACTTAACAATGAAATTAAAAAAAAAAAAACGATTAAGATTCGTACCTCAGAATGTACTGTAGGTACATCGTGCGCCTTTTTTGTTCGTAACTCCGTAAAGCTATCCTCTGATTCAGGCTGTGCACTTGGGATGTCTTCATGCTGCTCTTCATCATCCCTTGCATCATCATCATCATCACGTGCATCATCATCATCACCACGTGCATCATCATCATCATCATCATCACGTGCATCATTATCATTATCATCATCCTCCTCACTCCCTCCGCCACCTACTTTATGTACCTCTTCGCCAACCAAATGCTTCAGATTGAATGATCTCCAATAATCCGTCTCCTTTTCGGCATCAGTAGGCTCAAGGGTTTGTACAATACCAACTATCTGCAATATACATATATAAATGGTTAGTTATATTATTATTAAAGATGGTTAAAACGAAAAAAATAAAGGAAACCATTTTCAATTACTTTCACCACTTACAGGGGGAAAGTCATTCAGGCTGGTTATGCCTTTCGGGGTCCTCTTCAGTGTCCGTCTCCTACACCTTGGCAGTTCATTTTGCAACGATTGATTATTTTTCGCTATCTTCTCTCGTAAGACCGGGAATATTTCCACCAACCACCACTATAATTTGATTAAACAAATAACAAACATATAGTTAGTGTATATAGATATAAAATAAAATTCTATATATCAATCAATTAAAAGGAAACTATTATTAATTATTTACCATATTAAGTATACCTGAAATGCCGGAATATAACCATAAAGATTAATGGTCTTCGGTGGGTTTTTCACCCGCTCTTCAGTAATCGCCATATGGAGACAATGGATCAGCGTACTATAGCTCAATGTACCCCAAGGGAACGAGTTCCATAACTCCGCATTCTTTATCATCACCCACATAAAATGACCAATGCTAGCTCTATCATCCTGCCTCATGAAGAGATGGAAAGCGATCCCTACATTTGCTAACTTCAAAAGATCCTCATCATTTAAAACATTTTCACCCGTACGGCCCTGACGTCCTGTATGGCTCCTTGCCTCAACAAAGGTGGCTAGACTGGGGATACTCGGCGACACTCCATCAAACAATCGCCATAGGATGCTCTTTACATCATTTTGCACCGTATTGAAGATTTCTCGATCTACACCCCCAAAAGGAAGTCCTGTCACCAATAAAAACTCCTGTTTCCCAAACCTATATGTTCTTCCCCCGACTTCAAACCACATTTCATCACAGCGCCCACCGGGGACCTCCACCTCTCTCACAAGAAACCATAATATCACTGAAGCAGCTGTTGTATTGTTGCTGCTTATCTCTAAAATATGTCCGAATGGGCACTCTCTTATGAACCGGTCGTATAAGCCTCGTCTAGTAATCACCGCAATGATTTTACCAAGCCATTTTTGCCCAATATGTGTATTCCCGCTCGAATTCTTGCTAATTGTTTGTGAACTATATTTGTACTTGAAATTCATCTGTAGAAAACAACCAAAAACAGCAAATGATTAGTATAGTATTCAAAACTGAACAAAGAAAATCGGTTTTTAACTATGGCTGGAAAACCGATCAATGATATTGATCGGTTTTTCAACAAGGTTGGAAAACCGATCAATGATCATTGATCGGTTTTCCAACCTAGTGTGAAACACCAATCAATATCATTGATCGGTTTTTCACCAAAACCGATCAATGATAGAAAACAACCAGAAACTGCAACTGATTAGCATAGTATTCAATGTGAACAACTAAAATCGGTTTTTAACTATGGCTGGAAAACCGATCAATGACATTGATCGGTTTTTCACCAGGGATGGAAAACCGATCAATCATAGAAAACAACCAGAAACAGCAAATGATGTATAGTATTCAAATGACAATTGTGCACAATATAATCGGTTTTTAACTTTGGCTGGAAAACCGATCAATATCATTGATCGGTTTTTCTTCAGGGCTGGAAAACCGATCAACATCGTGATCGGTTTTCCAGCCCTGTTGAAAAACCGATCAATGATATTGATCGGTTATTCACTTCGGTTTTTCACAGTACAGAATAGAAAAACCAATTAACCCTTTTGAAACCGAAGTGAAAAACCGAAGTGCAAAACCCCGAAGTCGAAAACCGAAGTTAACAACCGATTGTGAAAAACCGATTGTCAACAAGTGATTTCAACAACCGATTGTGAAAAACCGATTTCAAACAATACAAAGGCCGCAGCGTCAACAACACAAATCTAACCTATTTCAACACAAAAATAATACAAATCTAACCTATTCTAATCTAATCATCATAACCTAACACAAATCCAACACAATTTAATCATCATTGATGATAAAACATCTCAAATTTGCAAAACGAAATTAAAAAGTCCCTAACATGGTAGATTCGAGTACCTTGCCAAACTTGAGAAGGTCGCCGGCGGTCGGAGATGGTCTGCCAATGTCGAAAACGGCGAGAGAATGGCCGGAAACTGTCGAACGGCTGGTCGGGTCGTGGTCGGGTCGTGAAAGAAGGCGATCGGGTACGGATCGCACAGTGTGGGTCGAGTTTTTGAATCAGAAATCGGTGATGAAAATGACTTTTCACCGATTTCTTACAAATATATATAGGAGGGGCTGTTTTGTAATTACATATTTTTGTTTTTTTAATTTTTTTGAAAATTAAGGGCTTATAGGTAAATATATGTAAGGGCATTATGGGTATTTTGGGTATATAATGAAATTAATTTGTTTGAGGGGTTAAATTCAATTTGTTTAAAAATATTGGGTAAAAACAAAAATTGTCATTTTGAAATGGCTATTTTTCGTAATTTTCGCAAATAAAAATCATATAACCTAATCACAAAAGTTTAAAAATTTGATTATATAAACTAGGACAGATATAAATATTTATTATTTAGTATAATGTCCCTTTTCCTTTAATTTAGTATTTATAATTTACTGTTCCTATTATATATATATAGATGGAGAAAGAGTTTTTAAGCAGTTGGAAATGTACTGTCATAAAAACACTATATGAGATACTGGAGAAAACTACAAAGAAATAGTTATTTTTTTAATCAGCTTGAAGATATTGATGGGCAATCTGGGTAGTCAGTATTTTGCTTGCTTGACTAGTGAAGGAATTGAAAGACTATCCTCACTCTAGTATTTGATAAACAATCCGTATGGACTGTTAAAGATGAAAATGAAGAACAGAACTAAAGATAAATTTTACTTCTACCCAAGTTTAGAAAGATTGTCCTCAATTATGACATTTCCATAATTATTTTATTCAAAGGTGAGTCGCATCTCAAAATCAAATTACAGTTGGTATCGATTACATGCTGGGATAGTAACAATACTAAAAAAAAAAACTTAAATTTAAGGGGGGTGTATCTAATCCAAACTTTTAATAATTTTTATAAAATTTAAAAGTTTAAGTGTATTTAATATAGACTTTTAAAAACTCTATAAAAATTATGTGGTATTTAATATAGACTTTTAATGATTTTTAAAAAATCTATAAAAGTTATAAAGTATTTAATTAAAACTTTTGAAGAATTTATAAAAGTTATAGGATATCGAAAATGCTAATGACTTTTATGAAATTTTAAATTTTAATAACTTTTGGAGACTTTTATCAACTTTTATGTTGAATTTATAATAATCAAACTTCATAAATTCTCTCTCATTCCCCTCAAAAACATTTATAGACTTTTGTTATTGATTATAAAAAGTAAATCTCTTCTCATTAAAAAAAAAAAAAAAAACAAACAAACAAACAAATAAATAAACAAACCTTACAATCTCTTTTACATTTACATCTCCTCAAACTCAGTGATAGTCATAAAAATATTTCACTTATTATTATTTTTTTTAAACACACAAATATATATATTATATATGTATATTTCACTCATATTTTATTATGAATTATAATGGTCAATATTTTTTTCCTATGTTTAAATTGTTAGCTTTTTAGTTTTTGAATCTTATTAAGCCCCATTTTTTCCAAATGACATCAATTTATTATTTTGTAGAAAATTTCAAGTTTGAATCAAAGTTGAGAAGTTAGATGTCAACAAAATAGATTTAAGAAATGAAACACTTTATAATTTATATTTATATATATAATACCCCCAAAAAAATTTCTAGATAAATATTGATTCAAATCATCTTATTATTCTTATCATAAATAGTACAGCTGTTATTATTATTATTTTTAAAGTAGTACAACTGTTATTAACGATTGTGTTGTAAGCTAATAGATTAACATTTCTTATTTACAAATAATGAAAATAGAACACAAAAATGTCTAAATGAAAATTTTTATTACTTTAAAATCGATGAAATTAATAAATGAAATCTTTACTTTTTATATAAAAAAATAATAATAATAAGAGGAAAAACCTCAATTTCAAATAAAAAAGAAAAAAAATAATATTTGGAGATTTTTCAGCCAGTGGTTTATTTAAAAAAAAATTAAAAATTTAAATTTGATTGTTTAATTGTATCTATACATGTGAAATTTTTTTCAACTTTTATTCTTATTACATGTTGGGAAATTTCTTGAATTTTTACTTTTGGTTAGTTAATTTGATTAGCATAGTAATCAATTTTGATATTTGTAACATATTATAAAATTAATCAGCTTGAATTTTGTAAATATTAATTTTCATAGTTGTCTTTTACAAGTTTGTTTACACTATGTCAAAAGGAAAATTTTTTATTGAAATAAGAAATATAACTTACAAAAAATATAATTTGCAGCACGAGCTTGTTAAAGAAATATATTGTTATTTCAGAAGTAAATGAAAATTTATAAAAATTTATCAATATCTACAAATCTTCATCATCTTCATCATTATTAGTTAATGAAATGACGATTTTAACTCATTTCTTAAAACTCAAGAGCAACAAAGAGATAATGTTAATAAATGGAAGACTGTTATAATTGCTGATATATAGAGCAATGTTGAGATTATTGATAAGATATTAGATATTTCATTTTTTATAGAAGACATAAAATAAATAATAAAACACATAAAATACTTGGTAGTTTGTTTATCAATTTCTATAATTAAAGTGATTTTCCTTTTATTTTATGTATCATACTTTTTCATTATTATTGACACGATAAATATAAGTTTTTTTAACTTAGAAAGTGTATATTGTATTATAAGTTAGTGAAAGATTGGTCTATGAAAATATGTAGAAGTCTATAAAAACCTATGAAAATTTATAAAAGTCTTCCATAATTTCTTTTAAAAATATATCAAAGTTAATGAAAGTCTTTTAAAAAAGAGTTTATAAAAGTCTGTGAGAGTTTTTCATGAATCTGTAAAGTCATTAGAAGTCTATAAAATTCTACAAAAGTCATTCACTGAAAAAAATTTATGAAAGTTTTTCGAAATCATTATTGAATACACCCCTCTAAGTTTGTTTTGTCATGGAATTTTTTTTTTTTTTTTTTTTTTTTTTTTTTTTTTTTTTTTTTTTAAAGGAGGTAAAAGAGGACCGTAGAGATTGTCACATTCCAAAATTTCATTGTCCCAATTGGCCCGGTGCCTTAGTTTCTATTGATGGGACCTAATACGACTGACTTAAATGGGCCCCATCCCCAAGCCCATTTGGAAAACTTGGGCTTGCTGCTGCGTACAACCCATCTCGTTCCCGATCGACTATAACGGGTTGAATCCGTCACCTCTTCATGACTGAATCCCTTGGCCTTTAATTCAGTATACACCATTTTGTCTACTAACTACACGTCTGCACGGCGGTTCATTTTTCATCTCAAAAACATATTTATTATTGTATCTAATCACCTCGATTTTTTTTTTTTAAATATAATTAAAAATAATCTAACATCAATTGTTAAAAATTTATCAGAAGCTGACAAGATTTAACATTGTATGCATAATCCATAAATTTATTTATTCTTATAGCATGATGAGAAAACTCCTCACACATGATAGGAATTAAATATCTGTTATGAATATAAATAAAAAATACACTAATTATAAATGAAGTTATTTTCACTTTTTAACACAAATAGATATTTCTATTTTAAAAAGAACTAGAAATATAGTCCTACATGGTGGTTTTAAGCTTATAAATTGCGGTGTTTGTAAATTTTGATTTTTGAATTATAATTTTGGTTGTGTATTGCTTTGTGGGTTGCATGCACCACGACTGCTCACAAAAATCATAACATTGTCATTGTTTAGAGCGGATATACCTAACTTTTATCATCTCCTTTAAATTCTTTTGACACGACCTTTACATTTTTCTTTCTTCAAGTTATTTTGCCTCAAACACTTTCAATGCATAATTCATTTTCACAAATTAGACAATCTTGCTTTGCCAAAAAAAAAAAAAAGACAACTTTAAACATGTGTATAACCACTATTTTTCTTCAATTTTTTCTTTTACTTATGCCAAAAATGTGTTTTTCAATGCTTACTAATCCTGAAAACACTTTTTTTATAAAAAGTTTATAAAAATTCTTGATACAGAATAAATTGTAAAACGTTTAAATATATAAAAATAACTCAAATGAATGAACCAAAATATTTAGTGAGCCGCAACAATATTTACAAATGGAAGTCAAACAAGAGAAAAATCGAGCCCCTTCCAAACAGGAACATTACTACCTTCTTTGTATATATTGAAGTTTGCTTTTATTAAACACAAATTAAAGCCAACTCTTTTTTCAATACTAGCTAGCTTTTACAGTTTTCACTAGTTTGTTTATTTGTTTATATTTTTTATTTTAATAAGTTCTCAAATCTACCAAAGTTTCAAAACTATAGTCAAAGAATGTAGTTGGCATTATGGGGCGTTGTTCAAAAAACACACTTTTTATTTATAATTTCTTTTCTTTTTTTTGACCCCTTTTCAAAACTTGCACAATCCAAATTCATGTGAAAAGTCACATATCATTATAGCTCTTTTTGAACCTATTTTTGTTATATGTTTCTACCAAATCCATTACCTGCTGTGCATTTTCTTCTTAATCTTACTTTTATAGAAAGTTTATGACAGATTTATTGAATTATATATATATATATATTAATTTTTAAGAACATAAATCACATCTATAACGATTTGACATTTGTTTTTTTTTTAACAATTATCTGTCTATTTGGATATTTATATGCACATATCCATATATTCAAAAATTTTACGAGTTATATTAATTAAATGAAGAATTAAAAAACGATCCTAGCTATTGTGCAAAAATTATATAAAAGAATCCTTTTGTTAGGATGTTTTAATTAGCTATATAGCATCCTTCATTATAATTTGCAGTTCGACCAGATAAAATTTTAAAAGTTTCAATCGTTGCATCGTGATATTTAATAAAAAAAAAAACTAAAAACTAATTGTGGAGCATTGTTAGCTAGTCATATTAAAGGATTTATGATCAATTTTAAAAATTATATGATTATTTTGCAATTTCAGTATTTAAGTATATGATTTTCAATTGCCTCTCCATCAAATCCCAAAGGTCTCAATTAAATTTACATATTGTTATGTGTTAACCATTGACTAGTAGTTCATTTTTATTTTCATATTTATAAAGAATATTGAAGAGAAAGGAAGGTATTAAAAGGGAAACTAATGCAATAATATTGTTCAAACAAACAAGTAGGAACCCACAAAAATGTGGCTGCAGCCCAAAATACACAAAATGATCGAAGCAAGATATAAGTGGAAAAATATTGTTGTATGAAAAAGGTGTTAAAAAGGGCACCAAGTATGATACGAACACTAAAGGTGTTAAAAAGTGTCCGTATCATACGTACAATGATAAAAAATGATGCTTAGCCGTTGGATGAGCCAAAATTTCATCCAAACGGTTAGGGTGATTTGCAAACACAAAGAACGAGGGAAAATTAAAAAAAGATAATGGACGGAAATGAGTGACTGGTCAAGTAAGTCGAAGAGAGAGAGATTGAAATTTAAAAAAAAAAAAAAAAAAAGTTACGTTTGGATGTTTTTTTAAATTTGTGTTTTTGAAAAGTATTTTTAAAAATAAAAAACATATTTTGAAAATAACTTTTTTAAAATCAATAATGTGTTTGGTAGCATTTTGGAAAATACAATTCGAAATGAAAAATGATAAAAACTGTTTGGTATTATTTTTAAAAATAGATAAAATCCGAAAATGTGTTTGGATAAAAATTGTCTTTAAAAATAGTTTTTTTTTTTTTTTTTTTTTTTTGAGAGGGAAGTTTTCAAAATAGTTGAAAGAAACAAGCATTAACATCTCCATGAATATATACAACTTTTCTAATAATGTGAACTGATTAAGGTAATAATAACTAAATTTAATTATTAATAAAGTAATGCATTTCATAATTCTTTATTTTTTTTTTTGTTAAGAAGTCATAAGACTTTTTTCTTTTCTTTTTTTAAGAAAAATGATGACGTCCTTAATATCTCCTACGTAAATATTTTCTAAGGTAGATTATATACATAAATATTATATTTTCCTGTTATTATAAAAGTAATAAAATAGTAAGAAAAAAAATATAGTTTCCTTCATGTAATTAAATTAAATCAACATAATTATAAAATTTCATATAAAATACATAAATCATTGATACTGAAAGCACAATGCACTCTATAATAGTGGAAAATAATTCATTACATATGTTGGATATAATTATTCCATAATTTTGTTGCAATCGCATCCCGTATAACATTCATTTGTGCAATGTGTCCAAGAAAAAGATCGACATCAACCGCTATCCTTCCTTCATTTTCTCCTTCTATTATCATGTCTTTGAATTGAAACTCTTCAAATATCCTATTAGAATGAGTTGCTTATCGAATATAATTACTCAATAAACAACATGCAATTGGAATCAATCATTGCTTACTTATTTGATAATTCGACTCATTTTTAAGAATTGCAAATCTAGCTTTCAAAACACCAAAACATCACTCTATCATGTTATGTAATGATGAATGCCTATAGTTAAACAATTTAGTAGCCCCTTTGGTGCTCGATAAGGTCCACGATAGTCACGTAAATGATAACTTTCACCTCTATAAGGAGCCAAAAATCCTAGCATATTTGTATATCCAGAATCAACAATATAATAAAATCATGCTAGCAAATATATGGGTTAATTTCATTTTAATTACAATAATTGAGAAAATTGTCGTAAAGTGCATTTTGGTTATACCTTCATTTGGAAAATGAAACTTATTTTCTTCTCTCATTGTAGCATCTAAGAAGACTGTTGAATCATTTGTTGTTCTTTCCTAACTTGTGTACACAAATGTAAACATCTTAGCACACATGACATTTTGAGTCACTTGAACCTTCCTACCACGAAATGATGTTTGTTTTGAAGTTGGAGACCATGCAATAACATGAGTGCCACACATGTTTATGTAATGGTTACTTACCTTAAAATATGGATAGTATTTTGAGTTTTCTATGATCTCAGGTGGTGTCACTCCTTGAGTCCATGAACGAATAATCTAATATGCCAATCCATATATTGCTTTTAAAACACACTTAAAGTGTTTGTAAACTATTTCTGTACTATGTTGAAAATGAGCTGCAACAATACGTGAGGTGACACTATGTGCCACTATAAATAAAAGCATTGCCACTACTTTTTGTACACATATGTGTCCATGATTCTTTATTAACTAGAGATTTTCTAAAGTTGAACACAAAGAAATAAACACATGTTTGTCCATGCAATGAATTGTAAATCCTACTAGTATGTCCGTTTAATAATTTTTGTAAATATCCACATAATCTAGAGTTATGGCATGGAGCACATATATAGAAATTGCTGATTTTAGATGATTTTTCGACGATATTCATATATGTTTAGTAGGTTAAACATGTGCACCATAAGCAGTGTTATAAAAATTACTGATTTCAGATGATTTTTCGACGATAAAAAACTGACTGGCACCTTGTCGACCTGATAAGGACAAGATCGATGGCTAAAATCGATGAACCGAATAATCGTCCGAGTCACCTGAGTACTCGATCGAATCGGCCAAAATCGATCGAATCGATTACAACCAGATCTGGAAAATCAACCCAAAAATATTAATAACAATAATAACAAATCTGAATCTCCCAACATCATGATTTGAAGTCATCAATCATACCTATAAAGATTTTTAAAAAAAATTAAAAAATCAACAAAACAAAATCAACATAAAAAAAAAATTAAAAATCACAAGGGCACTGTTGAAGGTGAAAGAGGAAGAAGAAGTGGATGAGGTGGTGATAGCGGAGGAGGCCGACGAGAAAAGAGAGAGAGAGGAGAAAGAGGGAGAGTGGAGGATGGTGGTCGACAGTCGATTGAGTGAGAAAATAGAAAAGAATGAGGTGGCTGCACCGTAGCAGAGGAGGCTGGCAAGGGAGGAGGAACAAAGGATAAAGAAAAAGAGTGGATGAGGGCGTTGTGTGGTTGGCTGTTGTGTGGTCGGCTATAAGAGAGAGAGATGAGATGATGGTCGTGAAAGAGAGAGAGAGGAGGTTGATATGTGAGAGAGAGAGAGAGAGAGAAAAGATGAGGCTGATATGTGGTCAAGTTAGTGTAAATTCATATATACATATATAATGGATAATTACACAAATCCCCTCAAATTTGATAAAATTATAATATTATTTAAGTTTTGACCCTAGATGTTTAAAATAATATCAATTTACATCATCATATTTCAAAAAATAATAATTTTCTCCTAAAACAATACTCACCAATTAATCACTGAATAACCAATAAATCACTAACCGCTATCTCGCCGATCGATTTGCAATTAATGATTTTTAGAACCTTGATCATAAGCTCTTCAGCTCAATTATTTGAATCATTATCAAAATTTGTAGTCATTTGCTAGTACCTACATAAATATAATACATTAAAAAAATAATGAAAGCAGAATTACTACTAAAGTATAAAAATATGAAGAATAATTTCATGTTCATGAAAAATTAAAAAAAAAAATCAAGATTTAATAATAAATATAAAAACATCATGATGAATAAATATAAAAATATCAACACTGTCCAAATCGGAGGTTTTAGGTTGTGGGCCAACTCTAAAGCTGCCTCAACGGCCTTGTTTTCTGGTTTTTTTTTTTTTAACCTTTTGTCGAAACGGCATCATTTTGGAAACCAAAACGGCCACATTTTGTAGTGCATCAGGTTTAAATTATAGGTGCTAGTTTTCTCTCCTCTTTTGTCATTGAAGCCTCTATGTATCTCTCTCTCTCTCTGTCCCTCTCTCTCCAACAGCAGTGCATGGCAGCTCTTTCTCTCCCATTCGCCAATTGCCACTGCTTCATCTCTATGCCACTCTCCTCCTTGTTTCTTTTAGTTGCTGCTGTCTTTGATTTGCTCCACCAAAATGTTGCCGCTTCTCTTCTTTTTCTCCTCTTCACAACCGCCACGTCTTCTCTTCTCTTTCTTTCAACTGCCGCTTTCATCTCTGTTTTGTTTTGCTTCAAAAACTGCTGCTATTGCTGTTAAAGACTCAAAACCGCTCACCTCATTCTCTGTTTTTTTTTTTTTTTACATTTGACCATGTTTACCGACGGTCAATGAGATAACCGTTGACCACCGTTGATCAGCCTAGGCGCTAGGCTGCCGACCACTCAGGTAAGTTCCGTCAAACATAATTTACAAGCGTTGTTTAGATAGTTTTCTTCATTTATTATTAAAATATTTATTTGTACACTTTCATCCCTTATTATTAGAGTAGATATTTAAAATTTTGGATCGTATAAATAATAATTGATCCCATATATTTGGATAGATCTCTAACCCGTTCAATTTTAGCTTTAGAAAAATTTCATCTACCATTAAAACATTTTGCCATAACTAACGTTTTTATTGGGCTATACTATTAAAGAAATGAAAAGGAACCACAGCCATATCATGAATTTATTAAGTGATTTCAAGATCACTGATCATTGTAATATGACATATTTAGTTAAATTAACTTAAATTTTCAAATAAAAGAAAGGCCAACGGCAAACATCTCATTGATATGTCAATAATTCTGAAATGATAACATACGGGTGTGTAATATAATAAATTGAAATTTCAAAAACAATATTATAATATTTGCATTAATACATTTTAGGTAATTTTATTGTCATCCAAAAACAATTTTCTACACACATCTACTCATTATACCCAATAATAATATAATTCATCTCAACTTTTACTTTCTGTACCCTTTAAAATCTCATAAATAATCTTAAACAAACACTTAAATACGATATAACTCTTTTGACACCCACTCTTTAGTCTTTACTCACATCATCAACAATAGAGAACTTGTTCTCCATCTTCTGCATCATTGTTGTTTTTTTTATTTAATTTTTTTCAATAATCCCTATAAGTAACAAAGTTTCTCTTACCTCGTGAATTATTACGTGTTCTTTTTAATATTTCTATATGTATAATTATTATCTATGTTTATTGTTAACTAAATTTGTGTTTACACTTTTTCTTTGTAATTGATCTTGGGTACATCAAATTTTGGATATTCTATTGATTAATTAGTTTTTTTAAAAAAAAAAAAATTTAAACAATAATTCATTATTACACAGTAGATTTGAGGATTAGAGTTAATTATAATTAATTTTATATTGAATTGAATGAGCTATGGGAATTAGACTTTATGATAAATAATTGTATATCGATTAGAATGAGTGATAAACTCGAGATTTATGATTTATGATAATTTATTATATCTTGAGTAATTTTATTCTTATTGCGAAACAATAGGATTTCTACAATTATTTTATGAGGAAATTACCCACAGCTTACCTGTAAATTTCATATTTACAGGCATATATAACTTTTTAATTTTTTTACAATGACCTCCCCTGACTAACGGATTGACTGGATTTGACCGTTAAATAATCTCTTTGACCGTTTAAAAGGTGTTAAAAGACGAAATTACCCCTCAACAAATTTATTTTTTTAATTTTCTTTTAAAATAAATTTTAAAAACTTTAAATAAATTTAAAATAAATTTAATTAGATCTCTTCCGTCCATTTGAAAATAGACGATAGAGATTAATTTTTAAAAAAATTAAAAATTTAATTAAAATATTTTTTAATTAGATCTCCACCATCCATCTAAAGATGGATGGTGGAGATTAGTTTGAGAAAAAAAAATAAATTTAAAAAATGATTTAAAATAAAAACACATCTCTGTCATTTCTCTCTCTATTCTTCATCATCTCTCTCATTTCTCTCTTCTTCTTCATCTTCTTCTTCTTCTAACTGGTCACTGTCTCTCTCTTCTCTCTTCTTCTTCTTCTTCTTCTTCTGCTTCTTCTTCTTCTAATCGAACCCAGTTCTGGGTTCGAATCCTTGGAACCCTGAACTGGGTTCGAAGCCTTCGAACCCAGATCTGGGTTCGAATCCTTGGAACCCATAACTGGGTTCGAACAGGATTCGAACCCTTTGAACCCAGAACTGGGTTTTGGTTGGGTTCAAATCCTCTTCGAATCAGTTTGAAGGTCCTGAGTTGGGTTTGAATCAGTTGGGTTGTTTTTTTTATTGTTTTGGGGTTGATTATTGGTTGTTTTAGGGAATTTTTTGTGATTGAACACTGATTTTTGTTGATTGATTGATAATGATAAATTTGGGTTGATGATTGATGTTGATGATTTTGCTGGATTGATGATAATTTTGGTTGAAGATGAGAGGGAGGAGAAATTGAAGATAATTTTCAGTAGAGGTTTTCTGGGATTAAAGATGATTTTGGTTGAATATGATTTCAAGGGTATATTGGTAATTTCATTTGGCTACGAAATCAATCCATGACAATTTGATAGTTCTCAAGGGTAATTTCGTCTTTTAACACCTTTTAAACGGTCAAAAAGATTATTTAACGGTCAAATCCAGTCAATCCGTTAGTCAGGGGAGGTCATTGTAAAAAAATTAAAAAGTTATATACGCCTGTAAATATGAAATTTACAGGTAGGCTGTGGGTAATTTCTCCATTATTTTATTTAGAAATAATTATATAATTGGATTTTCATCATCATTTTATTTTTAAATAAGAATATAATTGGTCCATATGGAGGTAATTCCTATTGTTAAAGCATTGGCTGAGCTATGATTAAAAATTGGTTTAGCCGACCTTTGTCCTAGTCAACTTGTTTCACTATATATATGAGCAATGTTGTAAAACTAGGAGAGTAAAACCAACTATACACCGACAAATCAATCAATGAGATTCCATCAACTCTAGAATCCCCAAATCAATCGAGGGTTCTAGTCGGCCCAACCAACTAGTCGGTGACTCAACCCAACTCGACTAACTCAAGATACCGTTGCTAGGTGAGCGAAGCCTTTTTTTTTTAAAAAAAAAATAGACATTAAAACGACGTTATTTTATTTTATTTTATTTTATTTAATAAATTATTAAATTGGTTTTGATTTTTCACCGTCCATTTTAGATATGAACAGTGAAGATCTTCTTTTATTAATTTTATTTTTTTATAATTTTGATTTGTCAATTTTATTTTTATTTTTCAATTTTATTTAAGTTTAAACTTCTCCATCTGTCAGAATAATTTTTTTTAAGGGCAACACCAATGGACTCTAATGGGTAGATGAAAAATTGCTAATTATGACACTGTGGAGAGTATTTTCTTATTATAGACAAAATTTGGGTTTTCGGAAATAGCCTGAAAAAAGAAATACTTTAACTTTAATAGGTAATGTCTAGCACCCTCCGGCCGTCCGTCAAGATGGCCGAGTTGGTCCGAGGCGACAGTTTCGGGTACGGGTCTGAAAGGGCACGGGTTCGAATCTCATTCTTGACAATCAATATATATATATATATATATATATTTTAAAATTAATCAAAGAAACCAAACCATACCCAAAATTTGTCTAAACCATATCTTGTTAAAAGGTAACACTAGCTCAAACAATATATAATAAAGAGCTATATAGATAGATATAGATATATATATATACATACATATATACATAAAATCAATTAACAAGGAAACAGCAAGAATGATGGTTCTACATGTATCTTCCTGCTAACAAAATTAATCTTGCTTAATTTATTACGACACCAAAGCAGCTGATCGGTTGTGATTTTGGACATGTTCAGGACCCTTGTAACCAATTTCATGTCAACTTGAGAGAAGAAGTAGAGGACTTGATCAGAAGTGTCTTCATGATGCTTTTGAAACTTTCTCAGTATGCAGTTTCCACTCCTCAATATGTCTTTGAGCTTCTTCTCCTTCTGCATTTGGAATTGAATTAGACCCCACAAGATCATGCAACAACTTTTATGTATATGTTGTTGAATATGTGTAAAATGTGGAGAGACTTTTTGTACCTTTTGAAGACACGTTCGAACCTCTGATAAAAGTTCTAAATCCA
Organism: Nephelium lappaceum; assembly: GCA_021234005.1. NCBI lineage: Eukaryota > Viridiplantae > Streptophyta > Magnoliopsida > Sapindales > Sapindaceae > Nephelium > Nephelium lappaceum. The sequence goes on along the minus strand of CM038011.1, from coordinate 14,756,787 downwards.
GTGTGTCTTGTGGTTCGATCTGAGTTCCCTTACGGCTCTTTTGGACTGCTACGTTTGTATCCTTATCAGCTCGAACAAATCGCCAAAATATTCTTATTGATTCTTCCATGATCTCTACTAGCATGTCACTTGTGATTGCATATTCGTCTCTCCCTTTCATTCCAGCCTTCTTCCTGTCCTTCGATTTGTCCTCTGCATAGTCAATGTTAGTTTCTCACAATTTTTTGCTAATAAATCAGGAAAGGTGCACTCATTTGGTCACTTATGTCCAATTAGTTATTTATCGTACCTCTTATGACGGGAACTTGAAGAAGATTACGCAAAACACATCGATTCTTGATGTAATTCTGGACCCTTGGTCCTTCAAAAGCTTCATTCTCTATGAATCTTTGCATAAGAACTTGAAACTGTTGAAATTCACCTGCAACTTCATTGTACTTGCGGATACCGTAAGGGTCGGAGTCCCATAGCTCCAAGGATTTCTCATATTGCCAGTGAAGAATTTCCCATGAAAGGCACAATTGTCCAACGTACACGACTTCCAAATCACTATGCAATTCGTTAACGAACTTTTCCATCGGGTCAAATTTGGATTTTTTCCGCTTGCTTAGCAGCAAATTCTGCGGAAAAAGGGATGTCATCCCTGGAGTTGGAGGTTTCAGACTTGAAATTGATTGAAGCGGGTCCTTTGACTGCAGAAAACCTGTGGATTTCCATGAACCGAATGAAAAAGTACCATAAAAGCATAAAGTATACATATAACTAGTCTCACCATATGCATCATCACAACCCCAAGAGTCAGTCAAATCATGCATATTACCTTTTTCAACTTGTTTTGCACCATTAAAGAAAATTTGTCACAATAGATACACAAATCATAGAAAATTGTTCCACACAGCACTATAGTAAGGTGCAACATTATTTTAGATCCCAGAAAGAATCAAAATTTAGGTGGTAAAGCCATTCCCTAATAAGATAATGTGTTAAATGATCTGATGGGTCGCCAAGTTTGAAAGTTAAAGTTGGTTGGATGACATTGAAAAGCATGGAAATGAACCTTCAACTAACCAAACAAATAGCCACAACCTTTAAAATATTTTTCAAGTGGGAGATAAATAAATGTAAACAACTTTTACAGGAAAAAGCAAAAAAACTATATAACATTGCCAAAAAGGTGTATAATGTTTCTGTGTCTGCATTTGATGATTGTAGAAAAGTGATTTTAATCCTCTCACCTTCCCCAACAAAAAAAATCCCAAATCTTTTAAACAAATGTTGTAATGTGAAATAACTATTCTACTTCGTAGTTATGTAATTATTATTCTAAATCTTGTACTTTTTATGTACCTAACTAATTGAATTCACGAGAGGGGCCTATTGCATGATCATCAACGGAACATGTTTCTTCAAAACAAATTGCTGAAAATGAGAACTAACAGAGATTATAATCAAGATTAGATATGGAAACAAGAAAAACTGACCTATTGCATACATCTTCTGGTAGTTGAAGATGTCGAATTTCCTCATACGTTCGCGGTAACTCTTGTAGAATTTGTGAAGCTCACCCATTGTGTCTTCATGATGGAACTTGTTGTCATCAATCTTCCAAGGCTTTAAATCTTCCATTATCTTTGGAGACTCAGACTCTTCTAGGATTGTCGGCAGACCTATAGCCCTCACCTTTTTGAGTTCCATTTTCAGCTGCTCAATCAAATCCTGATGCTCCCACAAGGTCTCCAGTCCATTTGCATCCTCAGAATCCACAGCACCAGATGAGTTCTCCATGTTCGACTTGTCAGGAACTTTGCCACCAGAATTTTCACTCATGGATTCATTTTTGGTGTCATGGAAATCAATCTCAGACAACATTTCTTTCTCTTGAGTGCTCGAATTATTCAAGTTGGACTCTTCCACTTCTTCTTCATTTCCATTCTCACAATCCAAATCTCTCAAAGCATCAAGCTCGAATGTCTCCTCGAAATCTGTATCCGACAAGAAACCATCGTTGGTTGATCCCAAAAAAGTACTTACAACCGAGAACTCATTGCTTGAAGTAATCGAATCCGAGTCAGAATCCAAAACTTCAAAGTCCTTTTCTGATACAAACTGATCATCCTGATCACACCCCTCGTTTTTCTCCTCCTCCTCCTCCTCCTGCTGCTCCTCCTCACCAACTGCTTCTTCACTGGAACCTGAAAACAACTCTCTCACTGTAAAGCTCACATCTTCAGGTTCTTCAATGAAACCACTCAAACATTTCTCTGGCTTGAACTCATACTTGTTATTACTTGTTGATGAGACTGAATCCAAATTCTCCTTGTAAGTCTGAAACTCGAATTTGAATACAAACTTTGGAGTCTCATCTTCATCAATATGTGTCTTTTCAGGTTTTGGTAGCTCAAATTCAGCTTCAGGATTCATTGGAGTAGAATCAAGTTGATTGTTTTCCTGGAGAGGAACCGTCAAGCCATTTGAATTGCTCTCACAACAACTACTCTCATGTGTCTCAACTCTGACAAAATTTATAAACAAAAATTCAGCAAATGAAAAAAGTGGAAAATAACATATATAATTAAAAAAAGAAAAAGAAAAAAAGTACGAGTTATTGATTTTACCTGTAAAAGAACTTGCAAATGAGAGAAAACAGGGCAAGAAACAGAGTGGAGACAGAGACAGAGAAAGCTCCACCGAAAAGAACCATCTTTTGATAGAGAAAACCAAACCCAGATAGCATATTCGAACAAAAGGTCCTTCAGAGGAACCATCAATATAAAAAACCTATCAATCATCAACCAACTAGGTGATTCATTTATTCATTTTGAAGCAAAAAAAGAAGAGAAAACAGAGGAAGCTAGTTACAGTTCATGGAGAGTTCTGATTTCAAAGTTGAAAAACCCATGCAAGAATGGACAATTCACCAGTTGAAAACATCGAGTGGCATTGAATATGATCCGAGAGAAGTTGAAATGGGACCTAATTAGGGGGAGGAGAGAAAAGAACATATGAGCGAACTGGGCTGGTGTGGATTAGAGCTAATCCTCGGGTTGCTTAGAGCCATGGAATTCTCAGCACCGTTACTCGATACATCTTACAATTACAAATCAAGATTTAGTTGGATTTTCTTCGGTTGGACTGTCTCTTCTCTCTTCTATTTGATATTCTAAGTTTTTCACACAGAACATATAGATATATCAAATAAAATATATTTTCGGTTAAATTGAAGTTTACCCTTTTTTTTTGTTTTTGTTTTTTTATAACACCAACACTTTCAGCATTAAATGACTATCCAAAGCTAATATAAGTGAATCAAATGACTACCGATATCTATAAAGATCATTTATTAATATTGTGATTCGGATGATTATTCTCATAACTAGGAAATGTCACCTATCTTTCTTTTTCTTTGTTTTTTTTTTTTTTTTTTTGAACACTGACACTTTAAAATCAAAAGATTATCGGGACCTAATCGATACAGATCAGATGACTATCGGGACTCAACGCGGCCTAGATCACTACTCCCACAATCGGGAGATGGTAACTCCTAGAACTTGTATAAATCGATTGTTGATAGCATAACCTAAATGACTATTCTCATAATCAGAAGATGATAACTCTAGAGATCTGTCAAGATCGATAGAGCGTGACACAAATGACAACTTCTACAATCAAGAGATGACAACTCCTAAGACCTGTAGAGATCAATCACTAATAGTGTGGCTCGAATGACTACCCCCACAACCAAGAGATGATAACTTCTATCAATAGAAGACTTACACCCATATTTTATGTTTTAATAAACAATTATTGAATTTAAACTCTTCATCTTTTAAGATTAAAAAAGATACTCAACTAATACTATTGAAGGGTGGTATATAATTTGCTTTTTCAATTATATATATATATATATGTATATTATTTTTTACTTGAAAATATTGAAATACTGATTTGTTTGATATGTTAAAATCAGTTAAGAGTGCGCGAGGTCTCCGGTGTTTATAAATATTTAAATTGGCGATTAATTTAGGTCAGCTTGACATAATTAGTGGGAAGAAAATTTTGACTGGTTTTGGTCACACCAAAAAACCGGTACTTATTTTCTTGAGTGATTTAGGGGTCGGTGGAGATGACTTATCAAAGGAAGAGACTTGCTGATCAAATTAAAAGTGTTGCTAATTGAAAATGAAAAGATTTAAATATGTAAAGAATATAAAAACAAAATTAATGTGAACATGTGATTAAATGGAAAAAACGATGAATATATAACAATTTAATAAAGAATTAATTCAGACACCTTAATATTTGCAAGGTTCATATAGAGTAAAGAAATATCCTTTTATGTATCATAAAAGAAACATCTTGAATTTGCATGGCTAATATATCTAAATTTTACCAAAAATGTGATCAAGGGGTATGTTTTTTTTTTTTACAAAAATAAAAGTAAAATCAGTGATTTTTTATAAAATTTGACTTTGAATAAATGATAACATGAGCGATTTTAGATCCGTCAAAACCTCTTTGATTTTTTCAAAATAATCTTATTTTAAAATTCACAAAAGAAAAATAATTCTAGAACTTTTCAAAAATCTTATTAGATTTTGTCAAAGACTATCGACCATAAAAATAGGTTTTTAACTATTTTTTAAGTAATGGATATTTGTTTATGCTTGAACCTAAAAATTAAAAAAAAAATGCCAATGACACTTTATTTTTCTTTAAAAAAAGAAGAAAAAGAGAGAGGAGATAAACATCAACTAAACAGACAATACTTAATGTGAATTCATTATATAAAAAGGCTAGTGCTTCATGTTTATGGAAATATTTATTGTTTCGGCTTGGAAAACGCGTGACTTAGAACGCTTTTTACGTGATACAAGTGGGTTTTGATGGGCACACTACAACGCAATACCTAATTAGTGCATCCTTCTAAAAGAATCACTATCATTAAATAGGCTATTACATTAAAAAGGGGTAATAGTTAATAATTGGACCCCTACACACTATCGCTTAATATAAGTGGTTGAATATCTCTATCGATCTTAAGAGGTCGAGAGTTCAAACTCTACATTTATTCTATTAAAACATAAAATATGGGTGAAAATTTCCTATTGATAGAAGTAGTCATCTCTCGATTATAAAAATATTCATCCAAGTCAAGCTATCACTGGCCGATCCCAGCAGGTCCAATAATCCTACTATGTGTATGGTGTTAATGCTTAAAAAAAATTAAAAACCCCATTAATCTTAATATTGTAGACTTCTTGCATTATCGAAGGCATTTGAGGGCATTAATTATTTGCCCTTACTTTGTGGCAGTGAGGCTTTCCAGTCTAGGAAAACAAACACAATAAATTTATGGGGTAGGGGTTGAATTTTGGGGTTCAAAGCCCCAAACTAATTGGTTCTAAAAGTCCCTAGAAATTTAGGGGTATGGAGAAGCTCTTAGAGATATACCATAAAATGATAAAATGCAGATGGAGTTTATCATTTGCAGTACAAGTTTATTCTAAACAAAATATGTGAAAAAGAGACATGATTTTAACTAATAAAATATGTATTAAAAAAAAAATTGATACCATATCACAAAATTACCGAAATCTACTAAAATCAATTATTCTCTTATAAATGAGAGACAACTATTCTTATAATTATGAATAAAAAATAATTATTTTCATAATAAAATAAAAAAATTATTCATACAAACTGAAATATATGATTAATGAGAATTGAATCCTCACCTTTTAAAAATTTGAGAGGTATAAATCCACTTATATTAATTCAATGCAAACGAGCTTATTACAAGCAATATTCTCCAGTCAAATGTGATTTCATTGCTTTGCTTTGTTGTTAGTAAAAGTAAATTTTGCTTGCCCATTCAATTTCACCTGTCTCTCCAAACTAATCCCTAAACCAAGAGATGTCAAAGGTGATGAAGTTTCCAACCACCACCCTAACAATAGCTTTGTACCATGTCTACCTCTCTCTCTCTCTCTCTCTCTCTCTCTCTCTCTCTCTCTCTCTCTCTATCCATAAATCTCTCTGACATACACATTTAATCCACACACCAGCATACATTGTGCATGGTTATGAAGATAATATTTCACATTTGTCTTTCCTCAGCAACAAAAATAAATAAATAAATATATAAAACCAAGATCTAAAATGATTCTAAACCCTACCTAATTCTTCCCACTCTTTAAATCATCTAAGCTAAAAGAGACAACATACAATGGCCACATTTCTAAGCATTCATATTTCCTTTACAGTTTCTAGACTCAGAAAAACAAAAACCCAAATTTTGTTCTATTTATTGAACCAGTCAAAAGACTCCAAACACACCTAGCTGACCTTTTATTCTTTTGCATGCGAAACTGCATGACTTACAGATCTTGAGAAGTGAATTTTTTAACGCTAAAGAAAAGATATTTTGAACTTCTTTAGAAACTTTCATATATTTGTATATCTTTATGCAAGATGTTCATAAATAAAACTAAACTTGTTAACTATATAGTATGTAACAACTTTATCGAGGTAGAATAATAAGCATTTTTGTTTTTATAAATGAAAGAATTTGTAGCATTATAAATTCTATAAAATAGTAAAACGGAAACCAAAAGTGTACCGGTTTCTACGCAACGGAAATTGCGCTCTGGATCTTGGATTGTTCAATTAGTCGGATTCCAATCACAAAGGCGGAAAGGAACCTCAAATCATAATGTAATTTGTCTTGTCATTTGTTTTCTCTTTTTCTCTCATGATTCTGTGTTTGTATTTGGTTTCTAGAATTGATTTTCCATCATTTTTCAACAAATGAAATACTTCAAGTATTTATAGAGGTAGTGGTTATTTCCTAATAACCGCTAGTAACCGCCAAACGGTTATTTGATCTTATCCAATTCAAATAGATTTGGATCGGGTCATGGGTTTGAGTCATCTTGGGTGGACCCGACCCAATAACCCAATAACCCAATATCTTCCACTCACACAAGATGAGCCAAATAGAACTCATAGAGAAAACACTGGTGACCCCTTTATGATAAGGAGTACAGACATTCATACCGGCAAATACACCTTGTGACCTATGAACAATAATATATGCAATGTGACTTGTCTCTCAAATCTCAATTGTACTGTTATACAAGAGATTGTAAATTTGTTCATTATTATATCCTAGATTTAATATAATTTTCTTTGCTCAAGCATATTTAATCCCTTAACATGTTCGATCCTCTAATATTCCATATAATCACAAATGCAATTCTAAATTGCAAATTGTCGCAACAAGTAGTTTATAGGAACAAAATAAAATTCATTAAATCTTCTTGTCTCACTTTCGTCTCTCGGTCAACAAAATGATTGACATCATAGTAATGTCTCATAGGCCACATTATCATAGCCATAGAAGACACACTAATGATACAAACATCACCTCATTACTTTGAGACAAAGTGAACAATCATTGAAGACATAGGTAGAAGTTTTATATAAACTTCAATGGAACTTACACAATGAGAAATCAGGGATAAATTCACTCATTTTCCATGTCGGTCACGATAAGCACACGCGGTATGAAACGCATGTTACAGTGAATCATATCATTTAATAAAGACGCGTATGTCTTTTATATTGAGATTATTCACTGTACAGATTTTAGTTTAGACGTTTTCGTAGCACCTAACCTGAGTTCTAAAGTTTGCCCTTTCGACACCTATTATCGAGAAACTCACATCTGGCTTAGTCAGGTTCTCATGATAGTAGGGATATATCATGAGCGGTTCAATAATTAATTTTAGGTAGAACCTCATCTTGACTACAGTTCAATAATTAATTTTAGGTAGAACCTCATCTTGACTACAATCAAGGCGACATTTCATATATTTCAAGCCCTTAAGAGAATAACCCTATTTTTATCCTCTAAAAATATATGTGTCTCATCTTAACTTGCTCTCCTAACAACCAAGGCGACTGTACGTGTAAGAATACTAATCTCAAAACCTGAAGACATACTTTCATATATAATCTATGTGAAATGAATATGTGCTAGTTTTATATAACCAAAATGACGTATCTAATTATAAAACAGATATAACTTAATGTAACAATTATAACATTACAATCTACACAAATTCAAAGACCTAGTATGTGACATAAATATTATTTTTTTTGTCACAACTTTTGTGAGTGGATCCAATACCATCTCATGTGTAGATGCATACTAAATTGTTACGTTCTTTTCGTCATTATATCCCTAACGAAATTGTTCTTAGTCTCTATCTGCTTCAATTTTCTGTGACATTTCGTATTTTTAGTATAGACAATTACTGCCTAACTATCACAGTATACAGTAATTGACCTTTTTTTTACATTAATTTTGAATTTAGATTCTTCATGAATCTTTTGAGCCAAATTGCTTCCTAGACTACAGCTGAATATACTATAAATACAGCTTTCATAGTGGACAATGTAATGCATGATAGCTTCTTGTTACTCCAAGAAATAACACCTTGGTTGAGCAAAAAATGCATAACCAAATGAAAATTTTTCGCTTATCCAAATTACCTCCTCTATCAGCGTTTAGATACCCAATTAAACGTATATTACCATCTTGATAATACAGGGAGTAATTAGTAGTCCATTTCTAAAATTCTTTTAACAGCAATCTAATATTTCTGTCCATGATTAGATTGATATTTATTAATCAGTCCAACTACATAGCAAATATCAAGTCTCGTACATATCATAGCATACATGAGACTTCCGATAGTACTAGAATAAGGATTCTTTGCATTCTTTCATGCTTTAGTGGAAGTCTTGGGGCATATTTCATGACAAAGAGTTTAATCCTTTGGAGATAAGAGTACTCATAGGTTTACAATCGGCCATATAGAATCGTTCGAGAATCTTTTGATGTATAGCTCTTGTGACGAAGTCAGAATTCTCCTTAAACGATCTCTACTGATTTTTAACTCTTAAAAGATAGGTAACATCTCTCATATCTTTTATCTCAAAAGTTGAGAACAATCATCACTTTATGGTTACCTTAAACTCGTTATCATTTTCAGCTAATAGAATATCATTCACGTGTAAAGATAATATTATTAACTTATCTTTTACCAGCTTAACATACATACAACGGTTCTCTTTAGTCATCTAAAATCCATAGGACATGATCGCCTCATGAAAATGGAGGTACTATTGTTTGGAGAATTGTTTCAAACCATAGATCAATCTCATGAGCTTACATACTTTCAGCTTTTGGCATTTTTTTTTTTTGAAACAAAATTCACTAGCTGCTCTATGTAAATTTCTTGCTTCAGTTCTCCATTGAGAAATGTTATATTTACATCTATTTGATTCTATTTAAGGTTCATGTGTGTAACGATAACTAATATAAGGCGGATGGAAGCAAACCTTACCATAAGGGAGAAGGTTTCTTCACAGTCTATACTCTTCAATTGAGTATATCATTGCTCTACTAAATTCGCCTTATATCTCTCTATTGAGCTGTTTTCCTTATACTTGATGCAGAGAACCCATTTGTTTCCAATAGATTTCCGATCGGATGATAATTTAACCAAGTCTCAAACATGGTTGTACTTCATTGACTCCATCTCTTGTTGTATGACTTTAATCTAAAAATCTCTAGCAGGTGAATTGAGAGCCTCATTCACATTCTTTAGCTCATCATTATTATATGAAACAAGCATAAATGCTTCCCCTTAATCTCAAATCGACGATGAGGAATAACCTTACAGTAACTTCTACGAGTTGATTTATTTGAGGGCACTAACTTGTTAGTCTCTTCGCTCCCACTGGAAACAGATGAATAAGCTATTCCAATAGCTCTGTCACTCCCACTAGGAATAATGTATGTAAACAATTCTCTATCTTCCTCTAGTTGAGTGTTTAGATATGGATCATCATCCGAATTGTTCAACTCGTAATATTGAGATTCCTTTTCAATCTCACCTTTACTAGAAAATTCATTCTTTAAAAAGTTCACATCTAGTGACTCTAATTCAATAACGCTTCCATTTGAGTTTTCTCCTATGAGTACATATCCCTTTAAGTGCTCGGAGTATCTTATAAAGATACACTTATTTCCTCTAGCACCCAACTTTCCATTTTTATTGAAAAAATCATATACATATCCTGCGCACTCTTAAGGTCGCATATAAGTAAGTTTAGGTTTCCTACCTGTCTATAATTCATAGGATATGGAAGTTACTGATTTGGTAGGGACCTTATTCAGAATATAAGCAACCATTAATAACGTATCTCCCCAGTAAGATACTAGAAGGTTTTGCTTGTGTCATCATAGGTCTTATAATCTCTAATAATGTTTTATTCCTTCTTTTCGCTACACCATTTTGTTGCGAAATACTAGGAATTGTCAACTGTATATCAATACATTTCTTATGATTTAATTTCTCAAATTATTCAGAAAGATATCTTATCCTCAGTCAGTCTGCAAGACCTTAACAGTTTTATCTAACTAATTCTCCATCAAGTTTAGATACATTCTAAAGTAATCTAGTATTGTAGGAGATCAGATAAATATTACCAAAACATGTAATCATCTATGATAGCTATAATTTCTAGCTCTCACATTTATTGGTTCATAGATATCAAAATGAATTAACTATAATTGATTCTCAGCCTCAATTTCTTTTCCAAATGGTTTTCTAGTTGTTTTTCTACTAGACAACTTTCACATAAAGACAAATCTATCTTATTGAGAGAATCTTAAAATCCCTCTTTAGACAATCTATTCATTCAATTCTGGCCAATATATCTTAGTCTAGCGTGCCAAGTATAAATATCAATATTGGCAAGATCAGTGAAAATGATTAATGAAAGACAATCATCATATTAATAGTACCGTCAAATTCTGTATTTAATACGATAAAATCATCCATCAGATATTCGGTACCTAATCTCACTGAATTTAGATAAATCCTCAAACAGTTGCTATGAAAAATTAAACTATATCCTCAACCTAGAAGGACAATTACAGAGACAAGATTCAGTCGAATCTTCGTAACATACAGGATATCATAGAGATACAACACTTAGCTACCTCGCAAAATCACTTTGCAGGTGCGAATCTCTTTTAAGTTGTTTCCCATATAGATTCGTTTTGTTCCTCGGCTGATCCGATAGTACTCTACAAATGCTCATCTGTCTCTAGCTACGTAGTTCATGGCTCTTAAGTCTCTTTCTTATGCTCAGTGCATTTACGAGTGAAATGACTCATCTTGCCATAATTGAAATATTTTAACTAACTCTTGTCCTTCCTTACATTACCATATTTAACCTTCTTGTGTTTTCCGATCTCATCCATGTTGGATTTGGGATTCTCTTTCCATTTCTTCCAACTTATATTCTTTCCTCCCTTCTTGCGCTTAGAGCCTAAACCTTTACGCATATTAGACTTAACCAAATAAAGCTAACTTGAAGTATTAGCCGCCTCTAGACACTCATCTTCGAGTTTAATATGACGTGAGATATCATCAAACGACATGATGCTATCATTGTTGGTCATGTTGATTTATTATCTTTTTCCAATTATTTAGGAGGGATCAGATTACCACTTCTACTTACTGCTCACTAGTTAAAGCATGGCCTACGGATTTTAACTCATGTATCATGTTTGACTTCTCTCACAGATGCTGCATTAGGTTATAATCCTAACGCTTCTAATAAGTATCAAACTTGATTATGAATCTCCTTAGTTTAGTGGTTGATGTCCCACCACATTTGTCTTTCAAAGTCAGTCAAATGTCTAGTGTCGTCTATATTCTTTGTTCGCGCACATGTGGTCATCAGCCATACAAGACAACATCGTTATATGAGCAATGTTGTTCTTTATCTTAGAAGACCTGATAAGCCTCAACATCTTTTCTATGTTGAGCAAAAGTTCCATGTTTGGGTTTTACCATGGTATTGGTTAGGGTTTCGAGAGCTTCTTACTCCTTTAAGATATACTGAATTTTACAGTGTCAAATATCATAGTTATCACTATTTAATTTGTCACCTTTATTCAGTTCAGCAACTATTATTACCGAAGCACATATCATTTTCTCAAATGACATTAATTCTACTTAGAGACCTTTGATCTAAATCTGTCTACGTCTATACTAGCACATCCACTATCATTTCACTAAAAATACTACAACAACTATACACTTATAAATATGATGAAAGAATCTTTGGATAGGAATCGAAAAAAAGAGTCAAACTACCCATCATCATCCAACTTCCAAATATTCACTAAATCATATATGTAAGTGTTTTGCGCAAAGCAGTCCTAATATCATTCTCTAAAGATTTTAGGACACCCACAATTTAAATAACATCATTTGAGATCTCTTTGATCTCAAAATCTTATTATTAAAGATCTTTATGATCTCTGACATTTTATTGTCTGAGACTTCTAAGATCTCAAGATTATACTAATCATCTGAGATTTGTATAATCTTAAGGTACTGGTCAATATTTGAGATATCAATAATCTCATCGTCATTTGATATGACAATAATCATAATCACGTCATCAGATGACTTATCGTCAGAATAAGTTGACCCAATCCCATAAAATTGTATGGTATAACCTAAAACATAAACATCTATACATACATGACAATTTTAAGTCAAACAAAATTTAATATAAAAATTAAAACATTTTAATTTAGATCTCAATAGAGCGAAATAAATAAAAAAAATGTAATTCAATTCATAATTAGAGCGAATAAATAATTGGGATAAAAAGAGAAGAACAATTAAAGAAAAAAAATTTTCTCGCCAGAATATCGCCGCAACAACCGTCGGAGGCGGCGCGTGGCTGTCACGCGCCGGGGGAGCCACACACGCTCGGCTACGCCAACCACGCATCGAACTCCGCCTGACTCTCCTGCAAGCATCGCGCTGACATCATTGGACGTGTGGCGTCCTCTGGAGCTGCAACGTCGTCATCAATTACACACGTCACATGTACATACAGCCAAGCGTCATGTCCTGATTGGACCACGTGTTGATACATATGCCAATCATACGCCACGTGTTGCTCAAGTCGTTGTCCACATGTCATCCTGCATTCAGCCATCCAAGTTTCGCCACGTAGCGTTACCGCTGCCGTTGCGCACGCGTGTCACCCGTGTGGCACTTGCGTGGGCTGGGTCCTTACCGCCCAGCGTGTCACCCCCTGGCATGGCCCGTGTATTACACGCGCCCATTTGGCTTCCCTTCGGCGACTGTTCTCCCTCTAGATTTTCCAGATTTCTTTCAACGAAACCAGAATTCAACCCCAAACTTGTTTTGATTCGTTCTCCTTCGTTTTACAACGAAATTTTGTGATTCAAATTGCTAATGATTCGTCTTAAAGTCTAGTTTCTTATAAAATTTGAATCACAAAAAACAGAAGTCTAACGAGGGAGATATCATGTATGTAATTTTCGGGGTTCATATTTCTATATCTTAGTTTCAACACAAAAATCAAGTTTCATGGCAATTTTAATTTTATAACCAAGATTAATGACCAGCAAACAACTCTAAGGGGGCTCTGATACCAATGAAAGAATTCATAGTATTATAAATTCTATAAAACAGTAAAACAGAAAAGTGTACTCGTTTCTACGCAGCGAAAATTGCTCTGGATCTTGGATTGTTCAACTGATCGAATTTCAATCACAAAGGCGGAAAGGAACCTCAAATCATAGTGTAATTTGCCTTGTCATTTGTTTTGTCTTTTCTCTCATGATTCTATGTTTGTATTTGGTTTCTGGAATTGATTTTCCATCATTCTTCAACAAATGAAATACCTCAAGTATTTATAGAGGTGGCGGTTATTTTCTGATAACCACTAGTAACCGCCAAGCGATTATTTGATCTTATCCAATTCAAATAGATTTGGATCGGGTCATGAGTTTGGGTCATCTTGGGTGGACCCGACCCAACAATAAATAATAACTTGTAGTCTATATATATATAAAATATTTTGATCCTAACCTAGTTGAGTTATCTGTGAGGGTTGCATCCACCATATATATAATTCATATTGTTTGTGTCAATAATTATTAAACTCAAAAGTTTAAAATTGATAAGGTTTAAATACTAGGTAAATATTCAAATATTGTCTGTAAAACTATATATTGAAGAAATTTATAATATGTTAATGATTCCTTAATATTTTTTTAAGATCTCTTACTATTGTAGAGGCATCCATTTTCTTATGATTATTAAAAGAGTGTGGGAATGTGATTTCACGCACGACCACAAGGCTGAGATCCTTAAAGGGTATTCTTAATTTTTAATCAAATTGCACGTAATCTCACTAATATCAAATGGCTTTTAAAATAAGCTAAAGTATTATAGGATAAAACGTGGTTATTATTATATTAACCCTAATAGATTATTTTATTGCAACTAGTCATTTTCAGGTAGATTGATTAAGGAGGACAACCGTGTACCATATCTATTTTGTATTGAACTAGAATATGATATTGATTTTGCCCGTAACATATGAATAAGAAGAATGTTCTTCTAACATAGAAAAACAAACATGATCAATGTTTTCAAACAAAAATTGTGGGAAAAGCATGCTTCACAACAACCCCAATTCACCAAAAGTCAGAAAAAATTTTGAACCGAAGTGCAATGAAATATTTATCTAATGTTTTTTCGAAGTTTTGCTATGTAAAGTGCTGACAACTCCCTACATATATCAGTCTCCAACTGCTCTTAATCAAGAGAGTCGTTGTAAAAGTTGAAAGTATGTGCATCCATGGGATAGAAACATTATAAAATTATATATAGCACATTCTAACATATATTTAGGTATATACACTTGATAAAAAAAAAAAAAAAACTATGTGATTGCATTCTAAAATGTATTATTGTAATTTATTATATATGATTATAACTAAATATGTGAGATTATAATCAGTATATATGATCACATTTACTGATTTACTGATTGTGATCATATTTACTAATTGTAATCAAACATGTTTAGTTATAATCACATATAATAAACTACAATCACATATTTTAGGATGCAATCACGTAGTTTTTTGATCAAGTGTATGCATACCTAAATATATCTAAGAGGAGCTCTATATCTAAATGTATCACTTTTGCTAGAAATGACTTGGACTTGAAGCACTGTTAAGTAAATGAATGCTCTTATTAAGAATGAGATTCCAAACATTTTTTTTATAGGGATTTCAATTCTATAACGTTATAGAGTAATTTTGTAACGTGATAGACTTGAATCCTACATGGAAACAGTGAGTGCACTCCCACACTAAATAAGTATTTTACATTCTAGAATGTGTGAATAGTAATAATATAAGCTCAATATCTTTAAGACTTAACCATTATTATATAATGTAAAACTCAATTAGGAACCAAATCTCACAACTGCCATGACTCTAGTGTGAGTAAGATCTGATCCAAATATTTCTATATAATAACATTAAGCTAACTGCTAACTAATACTCATAGTAAGTCAAATGTAATAACATCAATTAGAGGTGGAAGAAACAGTTGGTTAAAATTAATACTAATTACGTCATGTCATGACTCATTATTCATGCGCAACTGGAAAACAATTGACACTCATTTGGGAATTAGTTCAAATATCAGCAAGAAGAAAACTTGAGAAAATTCCCAAGACTTTAATACATGAAGTGATTACACACTTCTATTTTCTCACTTTCTCGAACCAATATGTGTTCTTCTAGAATTAGATGTTTAATTAATATCGATGTCAAAACCCAAAAGGAGATTGAAAAAATCCCATTGACCTTATCTTCAAATTAATTATCTTCAAACCTACTTAATTAATGTCAAAAATAGATAAAGAATCTACAATCATTTACATTTTCTAAAAGAATGTAATATGAATGTTAGTATCAGTACCATTTCCAAAATCAAGAATCATTGAGAGAGAAACGAACTTAATTCCTAATGTTTTATTATCATGTGTACAAAACTAATTGGAAATAATTCGTCCCTAATCATCTTTTCTATAAAACTTAGGTAGTGCCTCAATGGTTAAAGACATCATTCGTGACCTTGACAATATCACGGGTTCCACACCCGCCCCTATAGGTGGGGAAGCAATCCACAATTTTTGTGAGGGGCAGGTGTAGAACTCGTGACCTTACCAAGGTCACAAGTGGGTGTCTTTAACCATTGAGGCACTGCACAAGTCTTATTGAAAAGATGATAAAAAATGAATTAATTGTTAAATGGGAGAACTAACCTTTATGTGTAGGGTTTATGGAGTTTGATTCTCAATAGTCATTCATCGCAAATCAAGAATTAAAACTTTTTACCGTTATCAAGAGATCTTTGTTTTTATCACTTTTTACTTAATTATCTGAATCACACCTAGTAAGTGATTTTTATTTATTTTTTTAAGTGGTCAAACCACTTGAAGCCACCTAAAAATCATTGAAAGCAAAAAAGCTATAATTTGTGACTTTTAATTTAATGTCAAATCACTTAATAATTTTTTAAATATATTATTCTAAATCTATCATTCCAAAAATAACATATTTTTAAATTTATTTCAATTTTATATTATACAGATTTCTTTTAAATGTAATTGATGAAATATTGCAATGACTAAACTATATAGTACTTTACCATTTCAACTTTTATCGTAATAATAATTCAACTTAAGAATATTTTATTTATTTTTATTTAAATATATAAATTTAATTTCCATTACTATAATAATTTATTTATGTATCTATAATTTTCAAAAAAAAAATTACTTTACCATAATAACTAACATATTTTATGTACGAGTAAAAATATTATTAATATATAAATAAAAATATTTCAGCATTTGTGAAATAATTTATTAAAATTGTTTGTATTATATTAATGAAGTTACATAATAGCTAATAATAAAATTATATAAACATCAAATTACTAGTTTTCAGATAATTTTAATTTTAAAAAATAAATAAAAATATATATCATCAGATTTCAGATTTCAGTCACAATTTAATTTTCAATAATACTGTTCAATCTTCAGATAAAAAAAAACAAACGATCCCTAAAATTTCTAAAATGTACTCTAATAAAATATATAATATTTGTCACAACTTTATTCCCACGTTACCAATCCGTTGCAAACATTTAAAATAGTAGAAACAATTGAAAGTACATGCAACAGAAACAAACGCGCAAACAATGTGGACACACAACACCGCCGCACCACTCATACGACTAAAACCGCGTCGGCTCACACACGTTATGTTAAAAAAAAAAACAAAAGAAGAAGCCAAATGATACATATGCATGCTATGACTATGCGACTACAAATCAATTAAGAAGAAAAATTAAATTAAATCGGAGATTTCTTGAGGGTCTATGTTCTCACCTTCCCACTTCAATGAATTCTCTAAATTTGATGCTTCTGTTGCTGTCGCCATGAGGATGAGACAGGCAACACTTTGTCTACGATTTTATTTCTTAGAAGCAGCATTCGAAGATGCTGACCCACCAATTTTGACCTTTGTTTGTTGATACACAAAAATACAAGCCAACCCTGGTCAAAATCAAACCATGCATGTTCATCAACATCGATAGATGAGCAAGATCTTTTAGAATGACTAATTATATACTCTAGAATAATGGAGTCTTTAAGATAGCAACATATATTCTGGATAATCCATTTTGATATTGACGTAAGATAAATTAAGAAATAATATAAAATTTTTCTATTTCAATTAATTTTAAATTAAAAAATCAAATATTTATTAGCCGAGAATAATTATTTTTTATTTAACTTAAGAACCTATTAATTAAGCTTTTATTAGTTTAGAAATCGTGTTAAGATTAGGGTTAGAATAATAATAAATAAGTTTAAATTGGATGTATTTACTATGTTACCCGTGAATTTTCTTTAACAATAAAATTTTGAGTTTAGTTTTAATTATTTTGAGATTATTCGTTTCGATATTCGAAATAATCTTCCGTCACATCAAATTTGTATGAAAAGAATGTCTGAATTTAGTTCCCAAGATCTAAAAAATAAATAATTTTTTATTAATATGAGAGAAAACTTGAATTCAATTTTGAAAAATTGATTTAGATGATAAAAAAAAAAGAAAAAAAAAAATAGAGAATTACACTATAGTGCAATATTAGAAGAAAGAAATACAAATTGTAGAGAAATTAAAGGAAAAATTTTAAGAGAAAAATATAAAAAGGATGTGAAATAAGTTATAGATTAAAATGCTTTGGATTTGGTTTTCATTCAAGTGAAAAGATACAAACTCAAGTATGGACAACATTGTGTGACCAAAAAACAACAAAATCTGAGCTGGAAATTCCTTCTTAAAGAAGAGAATAAAAGAGGAAACAATATAATTTCAAAAAAAAAAAAAAAAAGAGGAAACAATATATCCCTATTCTCTTTAAAATTGGCTTGATATTTAGGCTAAGAAAATTGAACTCGAATAATTTGTCAACGGGGAATATTAACTCGACTTCGATTTTTTGAGAGAGGCCATCAAAGCTGTGGTATCTAGTGATTGTACAATCATGACTTTTTTCAACCAAAAGCTGAACCTTAATTTAGTAGCAATTAATGAAAGTTGTAAAAATATGACCATCTATTATGAGAATGCAAGAAAGCTAAGATTTCAGAATCTTCTTGTTTAAATGACAATTACTTGTGGGAGTGATTTGATGCTCCAAGATGCACCACATAATCTTTACTGCAATTATCATAAATAAATGTCTTTGTCTGGTGGGGTTGGGCTGTCAAAAGTGAGGGTCTACTTGATAGAGATGGTTTACCATTATTGATTAAACAATTCAGGACACCTGTCAGAAACTATACCATTATTGAATAAACAATTCAGGACACCTGTCAGAAACTATGTAATGGTAACTTGTTAGGTTTAAATAGTTTGGTAACTTAGCTGTTTTTTTACTAACGTTTTGAATAGTGTATGATAGCTTCTTATACGACTATTTACCATATCTCATTCATTTTAGAATTTTTCATTTAAAGATGGAACTGAACATTTAATTCACGGTCTAAAATCAATACTTAAAATAAAATTTTAATACTTGGATCATATTTGGTTTCGATTTCAATTGATTAATAAAGTTTTCGGATCCTTAAAAGAACCAAATCTTTAAAACCCGCATTAATGGTGGGTAGGATACGAGTCTATACTCGGGTTTCCATAAGTGCCTAAAAGACCGATTTTTTAAAACCTCTCATACCCGTTTTCCATCAGACTTGTTGCTTGCTTCATCGATCGACCGCTTCATCTTCGATAACCACCAGAACATCTCCAACGACCACCAGAACATCTCCATCACCGCTATGTCCAAAGCTTTGAAACTAGTAAGTCTCTATTACATGTCCAAAGCTCCATTCTCTCACTCACTCTCTTCAATACAACAGAAACCAGTTGGTATCTGTTTCTTTATATAAGTTAGGTACCACTACCTTATGTTGAATTTGGACAAGTACTCAATTTAAAGTGAATAGTATGTCTTTATAGACTTGGAATTGTTTATTATAATGTACAAGCAGTAATGTTACTGCTTGATTTAAGACTAATTTAGAAGGCTGATTCCATGTGTTGGAGTAGTTGTTTTCGAGAATGGTTTGATTTTAGAGTCAAGCACAATTAACATGTATGATTTTGGTCAGCTTGTGGGATTTGGGAGGTAAAATGGACCCTTCAATCTTCACAAGCTTAGCGACTGTAATGTTGTGATTTCATTAGGTTCGGTGGCAGACGTTGGGCCTATAATGAAAAAACATGGGCACATTAGGGCCATCCGAATGAGCCCTGGTTTTTTAGGGGCTTTCCTGACGTTACTTGAATTGGGCCATCGCAAGTATGACCACAAAATTGGTGGGCTTGAGAGATGCTCCTTCGGCCCATATCTCCCACTGTGTTACATTATTTACATGGAAGATGATTGATTTTTGTAATCTAAAATCCTTATATTTGGTAAACGAAATCATTTGAATCAGCAAAATTGAATAACTAAATAAAAACAACAAAGAAAGAAACAAAAAAATTAGTGATAATACAACTATTAAATTGTTGGCACTTGATTTGGAATTGAAGGACCACTGAAAATGCAGTTGGCATGGCACATTACTTGTGATGTTAACACAAAATGGTCCTCAAAATCCCCATTACAAGACAAAATTTATGCTAACTTTCCATGAAAATTTAGATTCTTATTATTATAACAAAACCAGTGAAATTCGAAAATAGTAGGGAAAAAAAAAAAAAAAAAGAAGCAGCATCCATCCATCTTGCACTGCTAGAGTACTTTGGACATCAAAGAGGACATGCTAGAAGTACATGCTCTTATGGGTGACCACACAGAACTTATGTATGATTAATTTGGAGGGCTAGGGTCCAAAAAATTAAGGGTCACCTTTTAAAGGAGATTGAGGGGACAAAATGGGCTTGAATTCTTTGTGGAGCCAGATTTGAGGACCCTGAGCACTTTGTTAATGTGAGGTTGGGCAAGGACCTTTTCGGTTTTCAGACTACTAAAATTAGTAGTTTTAGAAGTTGGGGGCTCAGAAACATTATGCAACAAAGAGAGTATGGAGAGGAATATTTTTTTAGAAAATTATTATAAATGAATATAAAACATTTAATTGCTATATTGTCTACTATGTATTTAGAGTTGAAAATAAAGGTCAAATTATATTAATTTGAAAACTTGGCTGAAATTTATAACTTCAACATTCATCCATTTATTTCCTTATTCAACCAGGAAGGAAGGTAAATAATTTCAAAGATATACGATAATCATTCAAATTGTGAACTGGATGGATCAATGTTGAACTTACAAATTTAAATTAAATGTTTAAGATGATATAATCTGACGTAAGAAATCTATGAAAAAGATAATGAGAAGAGTATAGTTTAGGCCATTGTGTTTAATTTATGTATTATCCCAATAAACCTTATATATTCAAACATGACATGTAGTGTTTAATCCTCCTAGCTTCTCATTAAAAAAAAAAATTGCACATCATGCTCTTGATTCACTTTTGCATTCTTTTTATAATTTATTTAATTATCAACTCATTGGTCTAGTCTACAAGAATAAAAACAATCATGTCTTTTCATTTAACTATTAATTACTGCAAAAATAAATGAAGCAATTATCACAATGGTCGTACAAGCAACTGTCTTATATATATATATATATATATATATATATATTTTTTTTTCAACATTTAATCTAATTCATTTTTAACTAAATTTAATCCAATCCAATTTACTTTCAAAAATATAATTTGAATTATGTTTTATCATTGGTTTTCGGAAAGACAAAATAACAGTTTAACTCCCTCAGTAAATCAGTCATGTTGCTATTTTAATGTCAAAATCCAATCCTTTGTACATTGCAAAGAAATCAGATTTGATTTATTTAAATAGAACTTATCATTATAAACAGATTAAATTACAGTGTGAACATTCCTTCAATTTCTGTATGAACATGAAAGAAATTATAATATAAGATTGTTAATAATTTATTACAAAAATTAGATATGATAAATTGATAATGATTTTTTTATTTAATAAAACCTATGAGGTGTTAATCTACATGTTGTTTCCGTGTATTGATTCTATTGAGCAATCTTTTTTTTTATACATGACAGAAGACCGAACACATCAAATGTTCATAAAAAAAAAAAAAAAAAACCTGTTTTAAATACTTTGTGTTTTCATAATGTCTTTTTTTTTTTCCCTGGCTTTTTGCCCCTTGAAGACAATAAGGGAAAAAAGAAATTGAGATGTCTAGTCATTTTCAAATTCAGCAATGAATTTAATGCGTGAACATTTCATGAAATTAGATTATTTTTTTAACAGAAATTAGATTAACTTTTAAATATATTAGAAATTAGTAAACTGGTTATGTTGGTTGGATGATTGAATCAATACATTTTTTTTTTTTTCACTTTATCAATGTATTCCTGATCCCCAATATATAATGATAAATATATATGATGAATCTCGAACATTTTCACAAATATAAAGGAGAACTATACTAAAGTGGTAGTGTTTTTTTATCTTAAATCTTAAGATCTTATTTTATGTAAGTTTCTAATGAGACTTTACATTTAAGATATTATATATATATATATATATATATGCTTTTAAGATTCCTAAACATAAATATTAAGTGATTGGTTATTATCATTATACCCTTCTTCTTAAATATTTTTTATTTTTAAATGGATTTTTATTATTACTTTAAGATATATTATTTTTATTTAAAATATTCGATATTTCAATTATTTTATTTTATATAAAGAAAATAATATTTTTATTTAAAAAAATTAAAAAAAAAAAAAAAAAGAAAAAAGACTAGATAAAGCCAATACCATTGGTTGCATGAAAAGGCCGACAGCCTCCTTTTACACTGACGATAGAGGCCCGCAGCCTCAACTATAGAGGCTATCAACCTCTAACACATGGATTTGAGGAGGGAGGAGGCTACACATGGATTTGGAGAGGCTATCAGCCTCTAACACATGGATTTGAGGAGGGAGGAGGCTACAACTTCCTCCTTTATTCAAGTGGAGGTTGGGACCTCCTCCATGCAACACATGGAGATGAGGCTGACCAACATCCTTTCGTTATTATTTGATGATCGGCGATAACCACTATTAATTCTAGGGTTAGATTTAGGGTTTGATAAAAATTAGAATTTTTTTATTTGTTAGTAATAATTTAATAATTTAATATATAAATCAATGTAAATTTAATACTAAAAGACCTTGTCATTAAGATATAAGTAAAAAACTAAAACTATTTAAATTAAAATTTAAATGACAAATAGTCATTTAAGTAAGGATAATAGTTATAAACGATCATTTAAATTAAGATTCATTAAACAAACAAACAAACAATCACTAACTTTTGGGTAGTGAGTGTATGTGTTTAAAAAAAGAAGGGCAAATTATACAAACTACCCCTGAGGTTTGATGAAATTACACAAATATGACGATGTTTGAGTAACTCGCATGAACACTACCCGAGATTTCAAAAACCCTGCATCAACCTCCCTTGTCGTTGGTCAACGATAGTTAAATCCTCATAGTCAATGGTTAAAAGTATAAAAAGACTAAAATACCATTCAATAAATTTAAAATAATATATTATATATTTTTAATTTAATTTGAAAATAAAACATAAAAAATAATTTTTTTTTCTTAAATACTGGCCATCTGGTCTCCCATGGGGACCGACAGTCTCCATCGCTGGAGACGCCGCCATCTCCAAAGATGGAGACCGATGGTCTCCATGGGAGACCAGATCTAGAGAATTTTTTTTTTTAATTATTTTTGTTTAATATTTTTAATTTTCATTATTTGATATATTTTTATTTGATTTGGGTGTTTGATGATGATAATTGATTTGGTTGGTTTGATGATGATAAATGATTTGATGATTTTTATAGATGTAGAAGATGGAGATGAGGGGGATGATGATGATTGAGGTAGAAGAAGATGGTGGTAGAAGAAGATGATGATTTTTTTTTTTTAATATTAAATATTAGTTTAATAATTAAAAATATTATTTTTAATTAAAATATTTATTAGCTGTGAAATGACCATTTTACTCTTTAAAATTTTGATTTAGCCGTGGTTGACTAACGGTTGACTAACGACAGGGGAGATTTGTGTAGAGTTTTTGAAATCTCAGGTAGTGTCCGTGCGAGTTACCCAAATATCGTAATATTTGTGCAATTTCATTAAACCTCAGGGGAGGTTTATGCAATTTGTCCTAAAAAAAAATAATAGTTACATCTAACATTTTTGACTAATGATGTCATCCAACCATATGTGACAATTGAAAATTAAATAATCATAAATAATGTTATACTTTCCAAAATTTTATCAAAATAATATGACAAATTAATTTGTAATTATTACGTTAATTTTGAGATGATATATTGATGATATGGTAATTACACATAAACTTATCATATCCTTTGAGTAATAATTTTTGACAAATTTTTGGATGGTATAACATTATTCAATAATCATTTCTATTTTTGTCATTCGATAAAAGTTTATGCAAAATTTTTAAATACTAATATTAAATATATTTTTATAAAATTCTTCAAAGTCAAAAATAAAGTTTTATTTTTTTTTTGACAAAGTACAAATACTGATTTTAAACACATTTACTAGTGTCGGACTCTTTTGATCAAGAAACATTAAAGAATGGCCCAGAACTAAATCTCCCGGAAGCACCAGAAGGGTGCTCAGAAACGAGGAGGAAAGTTAACCCATAATATAGTGGAAAAATCATGGTTTCAAAAATCAATAATTGCTAATCGATCGGTGAGGCCGCGGTTAACGATTTATCGGTTATTCGGTGATTAATCGAGAATTAATCGACAGATACTGTTTTAGGAAAAAATTATTATTTTTTTAAAATGTAAGGGCATAAACTGATATTATTTTAAATATTAGCGGCCAAAAATAAGAAATTAGTGTAATTTTATCAAATCTTAAGAGTTGTTTGTGTAAATTTAGTCTAATATATAAGCAAACATAAAGTTAAACACAAAACCCTCGCCGTCTAATCCATCATTCACCTTTCTCTCCCTGTCTCTCTCTCTAACCATTGGACCGCCCTCCACCCCAACCGCCACTTCTCCTTCTTCTTTCTCTTCTTCACATTTTCTACCGCCGCTGTTCGTTCTACTTCTTTGCTGGATCTACCATCATACGTTCTTCTTCTTCACCAAATCTACCGCCGCCATGCATTCTTCTTCTTCTTCTTTCCTTCTTCTTCGTTCCTCCTCCTTCTCATTTCTTCCTTTCAGATACGCCACTTGCCAGATTGGTTGAAGTTGCTATGCGGTCCGTACCTCAAGCGACCAAAACCCTCGATATAGGGGTTATCAAACCGGTATAGCACCGGTTACCGATTTTTCAGCAAAAAATCGATTGATTTGATCAATTTTTGGAACATTGGTAAAAATTACCACTACATTTTGGTGGCCATTGAGCATCGAACTTGGCATACACACAAAGGGATGCATGCCAAGCGGGGTTGACATCATTGAGATAACTCATCTTACTCAATAAAGTTCTTACTTTAGTATCAGACAAATTTATAAAAAGTAAATATATTAAGGAGAAATATCTTTTGTACATTATCTTCATTCCTACTCAGTTTTTTACATTATAAAATTAGTTATTCAAATTTTAATATCTATTAAAAATATATATAAAATAATATTAAAATTTTTAAATATTTTATCTAAATTCATGCTCTAATTATATGATATGTGAGTTATTAAAATTTTATAAATCATGATATGTATGATAATTAATAAGATCTTCATAACTCATATGTTAGATCTTTATAATTCATATGTTACAATATTATCTGATTATGAATTTAAGTAAAATATTTGATATAAACTGAGAAAAAAAAAAAGGCCTGTCCCTACATAAGTCATTTTCAAAATGTCCTGACAAAAAATTTAAAAAGAAAATGAAAAATCATTTGTCAGAGACAAGAAGCTAAATATTAATTTGGGTGATTTAGCACGTGTATTGTCTTTTAAAATTGAAACAGTTTTATCAACCTAAACTTGGAGCGATGTGATCCCCCTATCTTTTCATTAGTGAACTGTCTTCACCAATGTCTTCACCTAACACGTTCCAGATTCAATCATTTCTTTTAAATATATCAATTAATTTATTAGGAAACTTGAATGTTATATCAACAACGAGGAAGAACCACATCCACAAATCTTTGTATAAAAAAAATTTAAATTAAATGAAGAGGATGACCACCTGGACAGGTTATTGAATAGAGTTTTCTTTTTCTTTTTTTTTCCTTAAATAAAACGGAATGGTTAAAGCAATATTAAATGACATGAGGTTCATGAACTATTTATTCAAAAAAAAAAAATGACATGAACTTATTTATTTTTATTATATGACTCAAATGGTACTATCCGAAAACAGCTCGCAAAAATAAAAATAAGCAACTTGTATCGAATAAAGGGTGAACTCATAACGTGTGGAGAAGAGAACCTATAAATTATGAGGGGTGGGTGTGAAACCCACTAGCTTAAGGTGAAGGTAGTGGAAGGCAACGTTTTTATCATTACCCCGTTGCCCTAGTCACTATATATAAGCCTTATTGGTTCTTAATTTATTCGTAAACTGTATAATTTGTTTATATATTATAACTGGCATTGATTAATGATGAAAAAAACAAAAAAAACATCAATTTAATACCTTTGTACCATTTTTTAAATTTGGACTGATTTTATTTTTTGTAGGAAAAAAAAAAATCCCAATTTAAAGATGCTTAAACTTAACCTATGTATTTCTGATTTCTGAGTAGTTACACAGTGAAATTAATATATATATATATTTTTTTGAATTCCAGTAAAATTAATAATTTACTAGTAATATGTTATAGTAAAGTCAAATATGTTATTATGATATTAACTAAATGTGATGTTTTCTGTGTATGGATGCAAATGTGATTCATTTATAGAGTCTAATTGGTCATTTCTAAGCTTGATTTTTTCATAATAATATTTGACAATTCACAAAAAGCGTTCCCAATGTTATTATGTAATTTTGAGTTTCTAGTAACTACACATCAATAATTTTTTTAATATAAATCCATTTTAGCAATATATATATATATATATATTACTTTTAAAATGAGGACTCTCTAACTTTAAAAAGTTAAGGAAAATCAATCAAATTCATCCATTATATTCTCTCTTTTAAAACAAATTCTATTTGCTATTTAATTCAAATACAATGGATAAATTTGATTGATTTTTCCTTATTTTTTAAAGTTAAGAATTTATCATTTTAAAAGCACTATATATATGTATTCTCATCTCCAATGCATTTATCTAAAATAAAATGGACAAATTTTATTTCATCCTTATATTTTGGGAAAATGACAATTTTTTTAACTATGTATTTAAAGTGCATCAAATATTCTCTAAAGTTTCAAAAATGCATCAAACTAGACCCATTCATCAGTCAAAAAATGGTCAAACCAAATGGACAACATAGTGAGTGTAGTGGTAAAATTCAACTTGAAAGCCTAAGTCCCAGCAAAAAGGCCTATTTGTATTTAATTTAGCAGAGCCCAGCCCAACCCCTACCAACGCATGATCCAGCCCAAGAGCAGCAACAGCTACCTAACTTACCTCTATTTAACTTGGTCCACTTAACCAGATCAAACTCACTTGATTCATAGGAGTCAAGTGCGAAGGATCCTTAAGTCGTAGGATCCCTAGGTCATGAGATCCTCTCTCCAATCAACTCCAACGATTACTTGTTCCACTATAAAGACCCAAGTTTAACCATTGGAACAGTTCTCCTAGACTTTCAGCACCCTGACACTCTATATATATATATATATATATATGTATGTATGTATTGAAAAGCGACACTCGATATTTAATAATACTCAACTTTCCTCAATACCAATCTACTTTGAGCTCTTTCATACTTGAACCAATTTTAGCACATTCCGTTCGACATCGAGCCATTTATCGTTATATTATCATGTCGAACCCTTATTGTAGCTTTTCAATCACCTTTAATTCACTAAACTCATCATCTATTCCAATCTTACGACATTACAAGGAGTACTCTTAATCTAATTTCTATTTTGTTTATCTTATTTCATTATATAACTTAAACATTAGAGTGTCTTTAGTCGATACTACCCTAACATCAAGTGCTCTACCTCATTTATTTGGTTTTTTTTTTTTTTTTTTTTTTTGCAAGTCGTTAGTGACCCAACAAAAAGTTGTCGTAGCATCTAGTAGTCGACTTTAACAACCATGAACTCATTTCTTTATAGTAGTAAAGTTAATTTTGTAATTTCGAATCACAACCCAAGATCTTGACATGTGTATGAATATAAAAATTTGAAAAAACAAAAGAAAAATAAAAATCATAAATCAAAACTAAAAAAAAAAAGTTGTTATAAAAAAGAGAAAAATTAAAAATTAAAAATTAAAAATCTTCAATTTGAACCTATATCTTGAAGACATAGGTTTCTAATTGACAAAAAAAATCATAATACAAATAATAATAATAATAATAATGAAAAGAAAAAGAAAAATTGACGATGATATGATCTTTAACATAAACTTAGACAAACCAAAATCTTTGACCCAAAACTGAGTTCGATCCAAACCCATGTTTGAACATGACCTAGACATTTTCACTTATCTCAATTCAACCATCCCATTTCAAAATCTCAAACTCAAAACCCCTATGGAGAGAAATCCAAAGACTGACATAAAACCTCTTTAAGTTTTACCTACCCTCTTCACACACTCATATACATAGAGAGCTCCATCCCTCTTTCTTTCTCAGCTACACAAAAGAAGAAGAGACAATAACTTAGTACAGAAACCAAACATTAAATAGCAAACAAATAAAAAAAAAATTAAAGAGAGAGAGAGAAGAAACAACCACTCTACCACAACCGCAACCACTCCACCACAATGCAAATGTGATAGATGGAGACCTACTAGGTATCTATCTCAATCGCAACTGTGACATAGAGTTAGAAATCCATTAAGTCTCCATCTGGACTATAACCGTAAGACGGAGATGGTGGGTCTCCATCTTTGTCAAACCCCAAGTAGAGGTGGGTCATCTGTCACTCTCGCAAGATAAATATAGACCCATCTGTCACAACCCCACTCTACCAGATCATTCAAACAAATTGAAATCACTCGTTTGAACGATTTGACCAGATCATTTAGAATGATTTGAAATCAGCTTGATCATTCTATAAGGTGACTCTTTTACCCCCAAAAAATTTTCTTACTACACTCAATTATTTTATAAACTCATATTAAAAAGTTAAAAGCAAGTTTTTACTTCCTAAACCCTTTAAAATACCAAAATGATTATTCAACATTAAGAATAATTTTAATTATGTATTTTTTTCTCATTACACTCATTTAAAACACAATTCTAGTTTTTCTTATTTTAATTTAGATTTGATGGAGACTTTTATCTGTGTTATTGTTCTTACTTCTTTCATTGTTCTTTGTTCTTCCTTTTCTCTTGTTCAATCTTTTTTTTTTTTTTTTTTCATGTTCATTTGGTTTTTCTTTTTTACAATTTATTTATGATAATGATTATAGTAATGTGACTAACTTTATTTTAAAAAAGAAATAGAGTGATAAAACTACATCTGTGATTTTTAGATATTTTAATTGTAGGTTCTCTTGATTTCATCTTAATTTATATAACAACTACATATGTGCTTGATGAAATACCCATTGAAAAAGTGAAGCCACAAAATTATTTAAAAATAGTAAGGTTCCTAGTTTTAGTGTCCACTACATATGTGTTTAATGAAATACCCCAATGAAAAACATATGTCAACATTTTTTTTTCTTTTATAATTTATACAAGTTTTTTATTTTTGTTGTTTTTGTGAACATTACATGTATGGAAACTTAGGAAACAAGTCATTTTCTTTACAAAAAAAAAAAATTTTCTTTAATAAGAAACTAGTTCCTTTTGTTTAAACAAAACTATATATTTTCATTTGCCATAAAAAATAATAAAAAAAAGTTATCAACATCAAACATATTAGAAGTTAAAATAAACATACCTGTATCTATTATGAAATCATCAAATCAATTATTTGTTCATCCATTCTTTGTTTACTGTGAAGTTGTGAAAATTATATTTCTTTATGTCATATTGCTTTTGATTTTTTATATCTTATTAGGGTTTAAGCAAAGTGGAAATTTCAATTATATAATTATGTATTTTACGCAATTGCATGTAAGTATATACTAGTAATAAAATACTTTATTAAGAAATGGGTGTAACAAGGAATATTTTGGGTGGCTCCTAAATAATCCGCTTCCTTTTTTCTTTTTCTTTTTTTTTTTTCTTTTTTTCTAATTTCTTTTTTTATTGATTTGTTTTTATTTTTATCTTTATTTTATCTTCATTTATTTTTCATTTATTTTTTATGTTTAAAATCTCCACCATCCACCTCAACTTGATAGATGGTGGAAATCTAAAGTTGTCTATTCTTTTATTAATTTTTTAAAAAGGCTAAAATTGTAATGTTCTAGTTTCATTGCGGTTAATTGGTAATTTTACACAATGTAACTGAAGCGAAGGGCAAATTGATTTTTGTTTTTTTTTTTTTTTTTATCATATTTCTATTTGGTTTGACCATTAGTTAACTAACATAGTTAATAAAATCACTATTTTGTTGTGTTTTGAAAACTTTAAGGAAAATTTGATGTGTTTTCAATATATAGGTAAAAAATTGTCATTTTCGCAAAACATAGAAACGAAAATGAAATTATCATAAGACTAAATAGTGCTGCTGAATACTGAATATTAAATAGTGATTGAAATCTGAAATATGAATAATATGTTTGGTTTTTTCTTTTCTTTTTTTTCTTTACCTCTGAATGTATAGTAATGTTATTTGTTTTTTGAAGTTAAAATTGTCTGAAAACTAATAATTTGATATTTATATCATTTTACTATTAATTGTTATGTAACTTTATTAATTTAATATAATACAAATAATTATAATAAATTATTTAGCAAATACTAAAACACTTTTCTGTATATATTTATAATATTTTTATTTATAATTAAAATATGATTAATTATTATAGTAACATATTTTTTTAAAAATTATATATGCATAAATAAATTATTATAGAACAGTAAATTAAATTTATATATTTAAATAAAATAAAACAAAATGGTCTTAAGTTGAATTATTATTATTATATATTTAAAATAAAAATAACATTAAAAGGAATAATATTAAAAGGAATATGTATAATATAAAATTAGAAAAAATTTAGAAATATGATATTTTGGGAACAATAAATTTGAAATAATATATTTAAAAAATTATTAAGTGATTTGACATTCAATTAAAAGTAAGAAATTATATATATATATATATATATATTTAAGTGATTTTTGGGTGGTTTAAAGTGGTTTGATCCACTTAAGAAAATGAACAAAAATAAATTAATAGGTGTAATTCAAACCACTAAATGAAAGTAAATTTAGAAATATATTATTTTGAGAATGATATATTTGAAATAATATCTCTAAAAAACCATTAAGTGATTTAATATTTAATTAAAAGTTAAAAATTATAGTTTTTTTTTTCCTTTCAGTGATTTTTGGTTGGTTTTAAGTGATTTGATCACTCAAAAAAATAAACAAAAATCACGCAATAGATATAATTTAAATCTATTAAATTAAAAGTTATAAAAACAAACGATCGCTTAAAAGCTGTTTGTTTGTTTTATTTATTTACTTATTTATTTATAACTTAATAGTAATGAATTACATCTATTAAGTAGTTTTTGTTTTTATTATATATATTTTTTTAAAATGGTCAAACCATTTAAAACTACCAAAAACAATTAGACAAAAAATGTTAGAATTCTTGACTTTTAATTTAATTATAAATCACTTAATAATATTTAAAATATTCTATTATAAGTCTATCCTCTTAAAATAATATATTTTCAATTTTATCCTAATTTTATATTATAAATATTTTTTCCCTAATACTTATATGACATAATTTTTTTTTTTAAAAGCCTCTCATCCCAAAATTTTTTATAATTGTACTAATGTATTTTAATTTACAATTTAAATATTTACTTTTTTTAGTTTCCTTTTAAATATAATTCAACTCATGGATAATTTCATTATTTTTATTTAAATATATAAATATAATTCTATTATACTTTTTAATCATATTTTATTTATAAATAGATATTACAAATAATTATTTTTTTTGTATTATATTAAATAATATTTTATAACAATTAATATTGAAAATGATATAAATATTAAATAATTAATTTTCAGATAATTATAATTTTAAATAATAAATAATTTTATGATACATTTAGAGGAGAGGAAAAAAACAAACATGTTATTAAGATTTCATACTCTAACCACTATTCAACTTTTTCAATAAGTATCAATACTATTCAGTCTTCAATAAATTTCAGTACTATTTAGTATTATTCAGTCATTCGTAAGTTTTAGTAATTTTCCAATTTTAATTTAATAAATTAAGTTTCATTTCCTAATTTGTTTTTGAATAAGACTTTATTTCTTTTTATTTTCAATCCCAAACAATAAACGTGCTCTAAGGTTTTGATTTCGATATCTTCTCACATCAAAGAAGAGAGATTTAATTTGTCAGAAAAGAAAATGAAAAGAGAAGAGATTGGAAAGAGAATGCAGAGAGTTATCCAGTCTCCTTCTTCTTCCTATTTTTATTTTTGTTTTGTTTTTGTTTTTAATGTATTAAATGCCATGTGAAAATGTTTTGAGGTGACATGATGGGTGACGTTAAAAGGTTTTGGAAACTTTAAAATATTATACACCATTAAAAAGGAAAATGAAATTTATTATTGTGGAAAGATGGGTCCGTTTCTCGGTCCAATTTTTTTGCGGAGATAATCCCTGTGATAAATTGGCAATAATAAATCACCCAGAAGAATTTTAGAATATATATTAAAATAATAATAATAATAAATTACAATGGTAGAAATCGACAGTCAAATGTATGTGTATAAATAAATAGTCATGTGCAAAGGTCAAAAAAGTCAGATACACCGAATGGTTATCTGACAACTCTGAACAAATTCACTTCCATCTTCTTCTAGAAATTTATTGACCTCCAAATTGTAATTTAAAAAAAAAATTAATATAAATTTCGTATTTTTAATATATATATATAACAAAATTATCCATAAATAGAATTATAAAGAAACACAAGTTGTAAAAGTTTTCTTTTTCTTTTTTAGCTAAAAATAAAACAAACAAAAATTCTTGAATATTCCTAATGAAAATCTACAAAAATTTTATGGATATTAGATATATTAAACAATTCCTTAGTTTTTTTTTTTTTGTTAACTGTAAAACATTGTTCCTTAGTTTTTGCAGAATAATACTAAATAAAACACTTACTAACACATTCTAAGTGGCTTGGATCCAGGTTCTCTTCACTCAACAGAAATTATATTGGATTCATCTTAGTTTCAATGTTTTACATCAAGGCTGCCTTTGAGTAGCACTATCAAATTAGACTGAATTGGATGAATCTAATTAAAGTGGATTACATTCCTAATCCAATTCATTCATATGGTGGATTGGATATAATTATATTAAATATATATTTAATAAATAAAGATATCAATATCTAAAAGTCAATCAAGTTGATCATAACTTTAAAAGAGTATAACTTCAGAAGAGAAAAAAAATTAAAAAAGAAGAAAAACAGAACAAAAAAAAAAAAAAAAACTTGAAACCCATTAGCACACAATTCAACAAAACCAGGCTGGGGTTTCCATGAGTCCAACTTTGTAGGATTTTTTATTTTTTTTTCAAACTCCATGTTGCAGTGTTGGTGTTTTGTCAGGATACTCTTATCGGATTAAATTGTATTGAATTAGATTGAATATAATATAATCTCTTATTAGATGTATTATAGAATTAAATTGAATAAAATTAAATGTCAGTACGTCAAAATAACGTTTTATTTATTTAAAAAAATAACGCTTTATTAATAAAATATTTTTAATAATTTCTAAATAAAATTTATTTAAAATTATATAATATAGTAATTTACAATAAACTTTAAAATAATATATATATCATTTTGATAAAAATAATTGCTTCTAATTAATAAAATAAAAATCTTTAAAGTCAGCAGTCATTATTACACAAAATTAAAAATTCAATTCACAAATAAAAAACAAACAAACATGGACTTGTGGAAACCCACACTTGGAAACGGCATTTGTTGTACAAGATCCAGTGTACTGGATGCGTGAGTCCAATGGAAAGCATCATCAGCCAATTATCACACTGGTTTCAAAATTTTGTTCTCCTTCAAATCCAATGCGTCGCTAAATTTTGACAACCAAACAGAGCAAAAGGGTTTAGAACATTAGAGCTTGAAACGTTAAATTATGCAAAATAATTCATCATTGAAGACAAGAAATGCTAATCTTTGGAGGATCTAATGACCTTCAAGGGAAACTATTTCGTTGAATAAATGGCAAATGTCTAACATACAGCAAACATTTATCAGCACAAAGTTGATTCAAATGACAAGTGGTAAACACCTTTGCATATATCATGATTCTTGAAAGGTAAGTTTTGTTCCCTTATAACTTGTGATTTTGTAGTTCATTATTCATTTATAGTGATTTACAAGCTACTTTTAGTGAAATAAACCAATTTTTGAGAGATAAACACTAACTTAAATATCAGAGAGTATTTTCGGAGATAACCTCCAAACCACATTAACGGAAGTCTTTACTTGTTTTGCAAGTGGAGTTGTGATAGGATATCAAGGACTTTTATACGGAGGAGAGGTTTGTCCGAAGTCACTAGAAGCTTTTGTACAACAGTTCAAGTGGCACCAAATATGATTATATCACATGAAATATAATGATTATCAATAATGTTAATAATAAAGTTTTAAGTTTGAATTTGAATGCCCTACCACTTATGGTTATGGGTTCTACTTATAAAAGTCTCATTTATGTGGACATTATCTCCACGCATGAGAGTTGCTTTCTCCTATCCTTTAGAAGTTGATCCTTAAACCGTATTTCAAAATTATATTGCGGTTATTCTCGACAGTATCCTGAACTAATCTCAACAACAACAATAATAATAACAAAAGGGTTTGAATTTGAATGTCCTTACATTTGTTGCACTGTAAAATGTCTATCATAAATTGAAGGTCGACATGATAAGTGTAGCTATCATCAACTCTTAAACCACTGGCTAGTAAATATCCCACCAGTTGATTGCAACTAGAAACAAAAAATAATAATAATAATAATAAATAAATAAATAAAAGGACACAGTAAGAGTTAAGAGACTGAGACACTGAGTCAACGTTGAAGTTTTTGTTTTTGAAATAATGTCGACGTTTTATTTATAACACCGTTGTCAGTTTGAAAGTTTCCACATCTCTGTCTTCTTGACAAAGTCTTCCATATGCCCCGTCGTATACGCCTCCCGCAGACCATTAGAATCACATCACGGGATGTGAGGCTTTTACATGAATCCGGCGGCCTTAACGTATTGAACTAAAAGTCTTCTCGCTTTCCATAGTTACAAGTGCAAACAGATTTTCAACCATTATTTCGTTATTTTTATTTTAATTGCCACGACTTTTACACATCAATACTATGGATAACGATTAGTTAGACACAAGTTTATCTAACAAAAGCCTACTAAATTACTCCTGCTAATCTAATGATACTATAACTGTCAATTTATCTGCCATTTATTACATTATTCCTCTTAAAAATATTTCACTTTAATACTTAATTCAAATGTAATGAATATCATAGAAGATATATATATATATATATTCTTTTACATGAATCCGGTGACCTTAACGTGTTGAACTAAAATTTTTCTCATTTTCCGTATCTAAAAGTATAAACAGATTTTTATTCAAAAAAAAAGAAAAAACCATAAAAAGATTTTCAACTTTTAATTCGCTATTTTCATTTTAATTCATATGAGATGTATACATCAGTCCTATGGACTAGGATTTAGTAAGACAAAAGTTTATCTAACAAAAGTCTACTAAATTACTCGTGATAATTTAATGATACTCTAGTTGTCAACTTGTCATCTACTATATGTTCATCCAGAAATCTTTATTTCAATGCAATAGTTGTATTTTAAAGCTATATATTATTTTTCAATTTAATTGATTTACAAAACTAATAATAATACGATAATTGATGTGACCATATGTTTCCAAATACAAAGTAAAATAAAAGTAATGAGATAGTAACGAAAAGCATGAAAATAAACATTCGTAATTGATAAAACTAAGAAAAACGATCTTCACAAAAGTTGATGTTGATAGAAAGGCCGTATTTTGCCATTCTATGAATCAAGATACTCTAAAGTCAAAGATCATCAGAAACCTAGATAGATTTTTTCATATCATTCACGACGTAAATGCAATGTGATAGTTATCATTGATCTTTATCAAGATTTTATGTGGCCCACATACACATACATACATATATATATATATATATTTTAAATTATCTAAGTTCGTCCATGCTTTTTTGGTTAATGTAGCTTGTTAATTTTAGAGTAGTTGTGTCTCTCATATATTACAGATTATGTGAAAAGTTTTTTCCCATTCATAGAAGCAGATGTTCATACTGTAATATTTTATCTATCAGACTTAGGTGTCAACTTTTGAAATAATAATAATAATAATAATAACAATAAATTGCACATTTCCTTTGGTTCATGTGGTTGTACATCTTTCTATCTAATCTAATGGTGAGATTCAAGTCCCATCACCCTAGTGTGTGCATTTTATAAGTATTTTGAGAATTTTTTTTTTTTTTTTTTTATAGGAGTAGATATCACCTAATTATAAGATAAATATCTAGACCACATAAACAATTATTGATTTTTATTAATGTCAGTAGATTTTTAACCCATTTATTGTTAGCTTTAAAAAATAAAAAAATAAATATTACTAACTTAATTCGATCAACTTTAAACAATTATAAAAACTGCATAGCTCTTTAACTAGAAGCTTTATTTTAAGAATATAATTGAAGCAGGGCTATATATATATACATACATACATATATATATATCAAGGACTGCAAACCCTATATATATATGTATGTATGTATATATATACACAAACACATCAAAGACTGCAAACCCTATAATGGGATGGTCTCTTCTCTATAAAAAGAAGATAAAAAATTGCAATTGTCTTCTTAAAATAGTTGCTTCCAGTTCAAGCCCTTGTATAAAGTTTACTAAATTAATGACTTTTGTTGACTTTTGTTTTCGGTTTATCCCTAGGATTGAAAATTCAATTAAAAAATTCTCTGAAAAAAAAAATGATTAAAAAATAAAAATCTACAGAGGGGACCATGACCCATTAATAAGCCGGTTCAATTAGTGGCAAAAGCCAAGTTTAACCCATTAACATTTCATTTTCACAATTGATTGAAGACGAGATGTGTCCGCCATCATGATGCTCTCGTCAAGTGTTCCAACAATTATTACTACTCTATCCTTACTAGAAATTTCTTAAACAATCTCACACTTTATTTCAATAAAAAAAAAATTCTCACACTTACAACTCCAAGAGTGAATTTACTAATTAATATGAATAAAAAGGATAACTTCTCATAATCACATAAAACGTAATAAGTAAGGATGGCATGTGAATTGAGATCGGGTGGGTTTGGCGCAATACAGACTCGAATCAACGAAATTTTTTTTATCCACACTGGCATCTAAATTTGTAATCAAATGATTATATGCTAAAAATAAATAAAAATGATAATAATTTAAATAATTTTCAAGTCCTAATGACAATAGCAAAATAAAATACAATTAAATTTTATATTCCAACATTTATGTTTCAATATAATAAATTTTGATAAAGTTTAAACTCCAACATCATGAATTTCAAAGTAAATAAAATTAGACCCACTACAAATTTTAGGATCTAATTTATAATAACTCTCAAACTAAATGTTTTAAGCATGCATTAAAAAAAAGGGAGGCTCTATTGCCACTAAAATTTCTACATGATACACTTATTTTCTAAACCCATCCATCATTAAAAATTCACAATTAAAAATTTTACTCTATACACTCATGTTAATTACAGAAGTAACCTTCTTTCT
Organism: Nephelium lappaceum; assembly: GCA_021234005.1. Classification (NCBI taxonomy): domain Eukaryota; kingdom Viridiplantae; phylum Streptophyta; class Magnoliopsida; order Sapindales; family Sapindaceae; genus Nephelium; species Nephelium lappaceum. The sequence continues at coordinate 14,718,994 of CM038011.1, read as the reverse complement.
CTCTTCAAGTTTATATTTCAATTGCACCAGTATCACTAATTATTAAAAAGAAAAAAAGCTGCATCTGTATCAATATGATTTGTTTGCAAATTCGTATGAACATATAAAGATACTATTTAACATAAGAAAACTCACTACCATGGAGTTTAGATAGGAGAATTCTTATGAAAACAATCTAGTTTTGAAAGATCCAAGAGTAAGGGTACACTAAAAATCAAAATCAAAACAAAAGGTCATTATTATTAATATTTTTATTTTGTATCTTCATTTTCTCACCTTGAATTTATTGCGTGGAGTTCTTTGAACTAGCATCCTTTGCAAATAAATTTATTCTATTTTTTACTTTATCATTAATGGTTTTAGAGAGGGGAAATGGAGTTGGAGATAAAAAAAAAAAAAAAAAAAAACTATATTAGGGAAATAATTATTAGATTTAATTTTACCAACATAACGAGAATTTATAGATCATAGAAAGTTTGATCATTTCTTTTTTAAAGAAGAGATTTGATTTAAAAAAATTTTGAATTACATGAGAGAGATAAATTAGTGTTTTTGATCAATTAGGTTTTTTCCCCCTTAAAAGTAATCTATTAGGTTGAGTGTAACGAATATGAATAATATTACACTTCTCAACAATTTTTTTAGACGTTTTACCCAAATGATGTAGTAAGATGATTTGTAACAATCACTTTAATTATAAGATAGTGTGTTGATGACATGATCATTAAAAATAAGGTTCCCATGTTATTTAGACAATAAATTTGAATAAAATTTTGGGTAATGTAACACTACTCAAAAGAATGAATGTAATTTATTTCTATTTTTTTGTCAATAATAAAATATTCAGTAAAATTATGGATGTAGTGAAAAAAATTTTGGATGGCAATAGACGGCCCCCCCAAAAAAATCTCAAACCACCAAATACATAAAATAAAAGGATAATTCCAAAAAAACCCATTGTAGTTTACAAAAATATATATTTTACAACTTATAGTTTTATTTTTATCCAACATTCTCCTTGATGTTAATAAAAACACTCAAAATATCTCCTGAAGACGTGTGAAATAACGACAATACCCTTGATGGTCACAAATTGATGATGAAGTCATAGAGGATCAAATGATCATTTTCTGTTAACTTTTTAATATCAAAGGAGAATTTGGGTGAAAATGAAGTTATAGTAGTAAAATAGATATTTTTACAAACTACAATGAGTTTTTTGGGATTATCCTTAAAATAAAATACAAATGGTTTTATAATGATTCCTTAATAAATAAAGCACAATTAAATGATCATCCCTAGTTCCATAATAACTTAGATAAGTTGTAATACAGTAATGATTTTTTACAATTAGATAAATCACAAATTTGACTATATATATGTGTGTGTGAGAGAGTGAGGGAGGGGGGCTCACATTGGGTTGGAAAATTCACATTGATGCATGCTTATTCAAGAACCCATTTAATCAAATTCACACATGCCCATCATAAGTGGGCATCTGTGATTCACGAATGGAATGACCATCCTTAATAATAAGTATGAAAATTTAACTTTCAATAAAAGTTATAAATGAGTAAAAAAATTTAAGATATATTGTGTGTGCGTGTGTTGTATAACTACATCGAATTGAAAATTTTACATTTACACCTACTCGCGAACCTATTTAATCAAATTCACACATGCTCATCATGGGTAGGCATCCGCATATTTGCAAATGGAGTGATCATCCCTAGCATTAAGTATGAAAATTTAACCTTAAACAAAAGTCATAAAAAATATGAAAATTTAAGATATAGTACACATTGTAATCATTGAAATAATTTTAAGATGATCTTATTGGAGAATATATATATATATATATATTAGGGTTTGTGTCCTAAGAGTTGTAATTTGTAAACATTTAAATAAATAGTAAATAAAATATGTTTATTTTATTCAATTTATGTACATTTGTAAAATATTTGTTTCATACGAATATCATGTGACATCCATGATTACTTATATAGTTTCAAACTAAGTATATAAGTGTTATATACAAGAGAATTTAATTTAAAACTAGTAATTTAAAGAGTTTGTAGAAAGCAAATAAAACTATGTACTTTATTTGTGGTAAATCTATAATTGCGATCCATTTCATATTTGATACGATAATCTTATCTAAGATCATTCATGTGACGATATGAAAATGGAGGCATCTTATATATTTATATAGCACTGGATCACAATAAAAATGAATTTTTTATCAACATTCGTTAAACAAAAAAATTCATATTTATCGACTAAATGATCATATATGGATCGATCTTGATCTTGAGTGTTTTATGGACTTCTATTTGTTAAATCATATCCTTTGATTTACATGAATGAGATTGTTACGTGTTTACGGTCAATAAGATTCATACTCTGGAGATGTGATTTAATAAGTGGCTGGAAATATTTTACATAATAATGGAATCCACTTCTTATGAGATGTAGATAAGTAGTTTTTTAAAGTATTGATTCAGGCCTTGAATAACAAAAGTGCTCAACTTTTGATCTATAAATAAACGGAAGATAAATTCATAAGTTGTTATGAATATATTGTTTATTAAAGAATCAATGGTACTTAATGGAACTAGATATAGTTAGAGAGATATAATGAACTTTAATGACCTAACTCTAATTATGAACTACTGGTAGATGATCGAACCATATAAAAAGATTAAATCGATAGACATTGAAAACTCATATTATGTAAAACATCTACAATTCTAAAAGTGCAACTTTAAGTTTTTAGTAAAGTAACTCTAAGGTTAATAATGGTGAATTATTAATTAAAGAGTTTAATTAATAATTTTGATATTATTGAAACTCAAATTGTAGGCCCATTGGTCTCCTTGCTAGCTTACAACCACATAAAAAAACAAATATAAGAATATAATTGGATTGTCCAATTATTAGCGATATAAATTTTATGGACATGTTTACGAATTATTTAAATAATTTGATTATTTGAATATATGTAATTATTTAATGGATTATTAATTATTTAATTATCTGTAGAAGTTATGGATGCAATTCTAAATGGTGTCATTAAATTATTTATGATTTAGAATCATTTAATTTAATGAAAAATCATTCATTAATTAATGAAAATAGTAATTTAATTTAATTGAAATTAGATTCCATAATAAATTAAATTAAAGGAGTTTTAATTTAATAGGAATTAGATTCTATATTAAATTACAAGTAAAGTAATAATTTAATGTAATTGGAATTAGATTCCATATTAAAATTAAATTAAATTAAAGGAGTTTTAATTTAATAAAAATTGGATTCCATATTAAATTAAAAGTAAAGAGTTCTAAGCCAATAAGAAATTTGATTTCATATTGGATAAGAAATAAATCCTTCAATTTTAAAAGGAAATTAGATTATTTGTTAAATTGAAAAATCTCAGTTTACCATTATAAAAAGGTGTTTTATGTTGGTAACAAGAGAGAATTTTTAACTACTTGAACAAAAAACTTTCATTGATTAAAAACACAATATTGCCACCCACCTCATAAAAAATCAAGAAAATTGTTTATTGATTTCTAAAGATTTTTTTAAAAAAAAAAATTTCTTTATTTGATTCTCCAAAATTGTGCTTACACACAATTTTTTTTGTAAAGAGTTATAGCTAGGAAGATCGAGTGATGAAAAATCTACAAATAAAAATGAATCAATTCAATCTTCACATAACATAAGATTTGCTCTTATTAATTTAATTATTGAATTATTATTATTAGCATCGATCAGACACGTTCTTATTTGAAAAAATTTTTAAAATCTACATTTACGCATTAATCAAAATCGATTTTTGCCTTCAATATATACATATATATATATATATATATAAATTCTCCAATATATAAGTTCATCCTGAAATTTTTATTTCAAGATCATAAATCACAAGTACTTATTTTCAATAGACTTCACTATAATGTTGGATCTTGCTGAAAATATGTGATTTCTAAAACAAAAATTTTAGGATGTCCTTATTATGGAAGGATCATCTATGTATATGAAGGATAAAAGTGAAATAAAATAAAATAAAATAGATATTTTTGCATATTAAGAGATATTTATTCTCATGATAGAAAAAACATAAAGAAAAGCTCCTTACAGACATTGGTAAATGTGTTTAGTGGGCCTAGAACCTTTTTTTTATTTTTTTATTTTTTTTTATGTACAAAATAAGGACAGAAGCCCAAAAGAAAAAAGAGAAAACACTAATGGAGAGCTTAAGCTCTTTGAAGATCAGAGTTAAGAAGAAACACCAACTCAGGAGGGGTAGTAGACAGGACCGTATGCTCCATCGTCATCCCAAGAAATGTTTTTGCCATCTAATCACCAGCCTGATTGGGATGCCGAGGCTTGCAAAGTAATTATAAGTGAATGTGTCAAAATATGTATATTAATTACTACTATGTAGTTACAACAAGAAAATTATACAATTAATATCGACAATAATGTGTTTAGTCAATTAAAGAGTGTGACACAACAATAATCACCGATAAAATTTATGTGGAGCTATCATCTCACTCATTATGTCATTAAGAATGGAGTGACATAGACATGCTTTTAGTCAGAGGTCGCAAAATATTTGAAGTGAAATGCTTTATAATTAGAGAAAATCTATGGAGCCAATTGGTAGCCTTTAACAAAATATTCTATTGTTAGAATATTTTCAAAACTAGTGGTTCGTAATGTGGAGTGAATGTATATTGAGTGGTCAATTCACATTATATTTTTCAAATAATTTTACTAATTAATCCATTATTGTTCCATATCCATTGAAAGTGATATTTACAATTGTTTTTAATGCTATTAATCCATTCCTCACCTATTTAGAGAAAGTACATTCAAGAAAAATAATATAACATTTATGATCAAAGAATCAAGTTAAAGAACTAAAATAAACACTTATTTTTGTACATATTGACAATAATTCATCGCTTGCAATATTTTATTTTACGTTGGCGAACCAATTAACCGATTAAGGTAAATGATGACAACCCTAATTAATTGGAATAGTTATAACAAAAACCAATTTAAATTATAGTTCGTCAGATTCCAAAAAAGAAATACCCCACAAATTAAAAAGAATTTTGAGTAACATAAGGATAGGGACTCTCTATCTATTTTTTCAAACCGTGGATTTGTGTTTCAAATTAAATTAAATCTCAAAACAATTTTGGAATTCCCCCTTAACATTTTACAGATCTCTTATATACCATTGCAGGAAAACTTTAACATGTACTATGTACCCTAGGGAGAAATCTCTCTGGGATGGTCTCATGGACCGTCCAATTTTGTTTAAATTGACTGTCACGTGAGAGTTTTTTAAACTTCACTTTTCTTCATCAAATCATATTTAATCCTTTTATTATATAACATGTTTTGATTAAATAAACATATATATGATAACTAATATAGTAAAAATCGTTTCATTGAAGATTTTTTCGTACCCTTACAACATGTGATGATTAAGAAAACAAACACAAAAATTACATTTATTTTTAAAAAGAAAAGTTGTTATATAATATTGATAAATTAATTACTTGAATAAACTTGAATTTCTTATTTTAATTTGAAGTCCTCATACCCTTAAGACATTATTAACAGGACCCTGTGTGTACAGCTTAATGGAATGGGGTTATTTTATCATCATATTAATTGCATTAACCCTCCATAACCACTGCCCAAAGACGTGTGTGTATATATGTGCAAGGTGGTGGGCCATTGTGGTTAGTGCCTTCTGGGTCAAATAACAATATACAGGGGCTGCTGTGCTTTGGCGGAAATGATATCCTTTCGAAATCCATTGTCCCTACATGCCAAGTAGCATCCATGCAGCTACACATGCATCTATAATAACAATACACAGGATGATGTGAATCTTTAAACGTATTGTCAGTCTCTTGATCATTAATATTACTATAACAAAGTTGTTCATATATTTTTTAGCATAAATTTTCTGATCCATTGTTCATTTTCATCTGCTTTATTACAGTCACTTTATTTTAAACTTGTAGTAAGTTGACTTCTCATTGGTATATAAATAAGAAGTTGATATTTTCTTATGTTCACAAAATTTTTCAATAGCCGCATGCTATGTTGCTTATACATTCATCTAATAAATGTTTATAATTTATACACTATGTATAGATTTAACAAAGCAACCATAATGATGATGGATCAAACTTATGCTATTGAAGTTTTACTCCTTTTCTATGTAGAATATTCTTATATATAAGGTTATTTAACATCAACGGTCAGAAAAATATTGAATCCCGCTGAAATTGAACACTACATGTATGATTTCAAAATTTACTCGCATAATACTGAGAGATACCTATTTGTACAAGTAAAACTTTCCATATATTATGAAAAATATATATGATGAAATTTTAATCTCATTCCCGATATAAATACAAAGTGCACTAATCACTTATAAATGGATGTGTTCTCTATGTAGTCTGAGTACTATTAAGTATGTAAAGTGCACCATATGAGATTTATACCAGCACAATTTTTAAAAAAGAAAAAATAGAAAACAAAACTTCTATTTATTCAAAACATAAAAGTAGATATACGTGCATTTTAACTGTTCAAGCGGCGCACATAGTTTTTTGTTGCATGCCCATGCGAGAGAATGAAATTTGAAAACCAGATGGGAAAATCTCAGAGCTGACCTGATCTCCATAACCATCAACCATGCATGATGATCAATTGATTCAATTCCATGCATGATGATCATCTTCAACCTCTCACACGAATCACGAAGGTCATAAGGTAAAAAAATAAAAATAAAAATAAAAAAGACAAATTCTCTCAAACAAGGACCCCCTTTTCATTCTCTTAAATATATATATTTTTTCCCATTAAGAAAAGCAATTAATAAATTGGTATAGCTCTCTAAAAAAAAGTCATTTTCGTGACATATTGGGTTTGGAGAATTAAAAGCAGACTTTAGGTTTTCCCTAAGAGAGCAAACCCTCATTGAATGCCACGCGGTTTTGAGAGGCAGAAGAGAGCGTTTGCACCACAACCAGCTGCTGCTGCTGCTGACTTTGGTTTTATAGCCGTATAGCTCTCTCTTCAGTTAATGCATTTGCTGTCATCGTTTGACTCTTTGGGTTAATTACCACCTCCCTCTCTTAGGTCAGCGTCTCTCGGGGGGTCTCTCTTTTTTCTATATATTCTCTCACCCCAGTGACCTTTGTCCTTGGACTCTCTCTTGTCTTTGCTTTGTTAACTTTTGTTTTATTTTTGTTTTTCTCAACCAAACAATTTTTTTTTTTTTAAGTGAGGAAGTTGAAGAAGAATAAGAAGAAGACATATTTTTTAGTTGAGTATTTGAAGTGACTTTGTACACTTGATTTGTCCTGATGGGTCGACCACCATGTTGCGACAAAGTGGGTGTGAAGAAGGGACCATGGACACCAGAAGAAGACATCATTTTGGTGTCTTATATTCAAGAACATGGCCCTGGAAATTGGAGAGCTGTTCCCACCAATACAGGTTAGTTGATTTTTTTTAATATTTTTTTCTTCTTCTTTTTATTTTATTTTATTTTATTTTTTTATTTGTGAGTGTTGTGATGTGCTGTATTTTTCTTGATCATCTTTGGATTTCATTCATTGGGATGATTCAATTGTATTGGTCAAATGGGGATGCTTTTGGAGTTAAAAAAGCATTAGAATAATTTTATCATGATCTGATTTTGACCAACTTGTCCTTTTTTTGTGCATTTTAGGATTGCTTAGATGCAGCAAGAGTTGCAGGCTTAGATGGACAAACTACCTCAGGCCAGGCATCAAACGTGGTAACTTCACAGACCATGAAGAGAAGATGATAATCCACCTCCAAGCACTTTTAGGCAACAGGTGATTATCATAATTGTAAATTTATTTAATTACTTTTGTTTTCAATGATTTTTAAAGCATGAAGTGTTTTTATTTTTTTATTATTTTTTTTATTTTTAAAGTAATTAATAGGGGAATTGATGATTTATTGTGGTGGCAGATGGGCTGCAATAGCATCATACCTGCCACAAAGAACAGATAATGACATCAAAAACTATTGGAACACACACTTGAAGAAGAAGCTCGAGAAGCTTCAAACAGGCAGCAGGGAAGGTCAGTTGAGAGATGGGTTGTCTTCTTCAGCTACACAGTCTATTTCAAGAGGTCAATGGGAGAGGAGGCTACAGACTGATATTCACATGGCAAAACAAGCTCTATGTGAGGCCTTGTCCCCAGAGAAACCAAGCTTTTTACCTGCAGATCAATTGAACCCCTCTAATGGGTTCAGTTTCTATGCAAAATCATCATCATCATCATCATCAACCTATGCATCAAGTGCAGAGAACATTGCCAGATTGCTCAAAGGGTGGGTGAGAAATTCACCAAAATCAGCCTCTTCAAACTCAGCTGCCACTAGCAAGAATTTTGCCGGTGGATGGGCTGCTGAATCCACTTCTAGTGAAGAGACTCCAAGTATCAAAGCAAACAACAACAACAATAATAACAACGACAACCACGACAGTGGCATGGAACTACCTGAGACCTTTGAGTCACTCTTTGTTCTTGAGTCTTTGGATTCTTCAAATTCAGAATTATCTCAATCCATGTCACCTGATGAGTCCTGCAGCTTCTTCCAAGATCACCACCATGACAGCAAACAAGATGATCCCACTGCTGCCCAAATGTCATTGCTTGAGAAATGGCTTTGTGATGATCAACAAGGAAAAGATCATTATAACCTGATTAGTGACCTTAAATTAGATGAGCATACTGATATTTTCTAAAAGGGATCTTCTTCAATGTTTGATCTAAAATTTTATAATGATTATTTTATCTACGTTTTTATAATGATTATTTTAGTTTGCTCTTAGGGCTTTTATTATCAGCTGATCATGATAGAGCTTCTTCATATTTGGTTTTGAATCATATACAGAGCTTAATTGTGACCTCTTTTCTTGAGCACTAGGAAAAAAGTGTACATTTTCACAACCTAATTATTATTATGTCAGATGTTTTTGAATATTGAGAAATAAATTCTACTTTGAATTGCTTAGGAATTAAACATTCTATGTAGGGTTCTAAAAAATTAACATTGATCTAGAATGTATTTTGTGCTTTTTTTTTTTTTTTTTTTTTTTTTTTTTTTTTTTTTTCAGTTGGTTTGGAATTTGTTGATGAATCACTCTGCATGTATATTTCTATCCTTCCTAGCCATTTTTGGATAAAAGACTTCTGAACCAAACTGCTCCCATGTGAAATTGCTCAGTCACAATTTCATCATAATTTCTTAATGTGATAATTTTGAAAACTCTTATAGGGTTAGATTAAAATGGAAAAACCATTCTGTGATATTTGCAATAAATTTAATAATGAAAAATAATGACATATGTGTCTTTAAAACTCTATGTTGATAACTGAAATTTTAATATATATATATGTTATATTTTTTAATACAGAGTGTTATATATTTATCATTCGAATAAATAAGTTTAAATTGTTATTATTTATTTAAATTGAATTTTAAAGACACATGTTTAACAAAACAGTAAAATAAAATATTTTGTAATTAATTAATCAAAGCTAGGAATGCTAGTCATTTCAACTTCGTATATCCCAACTTACATCCAAACTTATAATGAGTATTTAACATTATTCACTCAAAAATTCCTTGGTGTGGATGGAAATTTTGAAACCATGAAATTGTTTTTCGATTTGATGAAAGGCGAAGTTTCTTTTTTTTTTTTTTCGAGATTCCTTCCAAACTTTATCCAGAGTTAAATAAAGAGTAAAAAGAAAAAAAGTGCAAAATAATTGAGTTCAATCCCAGTAAAAGAGGGACACTTGCTTTTATTTATTAGATGTATTGTGAAGAATTAAAGTTTGACTAGCTTTCTTATGAACTTGTGCATGCCTAGGAACGGAAGGAAGTCAACTACCATGTAGCTGTGGTAATTAAAAAGTTAATTGAAGTAGAGCTGTAGCATTTGTTACACTCACCAGGGTCATGTACGTACAAACTAAATATGCGAAATAAATTCTCAGCTAAAAATGGGGAAATCTTGATTGCTTTTCCATTGTTTTTTTTTGTCACAGTTCAGGGAAAAAAAAATGAAAGCCCCCCACTTGAGTCCATTAATTTCATGTCATGTGTTAGATCTCTAACAGGTTAAACAATGAATGGAGCATGATCAGTTAACAGTATGCTTCTTGTACTAGCTTTACAGAAAAATCTCTTCAACAATATTCTTAAACTTTATTTTTTTCCTTTCAAAAAAAAAAAAAAGGACAATTCTAAGTTGTTAAAAAACACTAATAAATTGATTATAATTGTTTTTTATAATTTAAAAATGCTTTTGATAATAGCTAGGAAAAGCAGCAAACTGACTGTATTTAGTGAAGATCACAGGATGCTCTTGTAGCTAGTCCTTTTTACTTTCAGTCTCTCTCACTCTGTGTGTGTGAATTGTTTACCCGCAGCGAGAATTTGTGGATACAAATTAATTTGCTTTGGAAATATGCAGATTGCCTTAAATGCAACATGTGAAGCGTTTAATTTTTCTTTCTTTCCTTTCTTTTCGTTTTTGATTTTTTCTTCACTGTTACAAGTTGGAACAATTCCATTCTGGAAAGTTCATGAAAGCATAAGCCCCTCATGACTCATGAGCACCATTACCCATTACCCAAATGCCAACTGGAATGAGGATTGATGAAAAAATATTATCATAAAAGAGAAGCAGCAAAAGAATTGCACTACCCTATATTGTTGAGACAATTTGACATATCTAGGACAATTTAGATTATTGTAATTTTATAAAGATATGGAATTTAGGAAATTTTGTTATTTTAATATGATGTGTAATTATTTTTTTTGAGATTGTTTTGTTTTGTTTTTTTTTTTAAGAATTATTTAGGTTGTTTTTATTTTTTCTAAAAAATCTTTTGAAATTTTTTTCTATAAGTACTCAAATTCAACGTTTTGAAAATTTCTTGTTTTAGTCAATTCAAGAAATCCTAATCCTAGTAGAATGGTAATATTTAAGGAAAAGATGTGAATTAAGTTGTAGTAGTTTTTTATTATTAATAAACATTATTCTTTTGAAACAAGCTGTTTTAGCTGTGAAGTCTCGTGTTTATCGTTTTTGCTTTGATATATACAGTTGATAGCTATTGAATTATACATTTATATAATAAAAAATAATAGTTACTGTTGCGATCAAAACAATTATAATTGTAGCTTTTGATGGGTATTTAGTATTTATTTAGTTACAAAACCATCGCGTGCTTACTTTACAACACATAACATATTATCAAATAAATTACAAGTAAAATATGATAGATAATATTATCACAACAACTTTACCTAACATTGCTCTAAAATTATCAATTTGATCAATAATAACGTTTACGGTCGACTATTCTCATAGAATTTCTATACCATTTAACGGTGATGTGGTCCATGACCCCTAGTGCCATTTCCATCTTTTGATTACTGAGGGAAAGGTCCTATTCAGTGCATGCCTTCTCTTCCTCTATCCAGTGGTGGTGGCATATGGAGAGTTGGACTAATATAACCTAACCGGCCAGAGAGAAGAAAGTCAAAATCTCACCCTTGAAAGATGAAATTTTCTTTGAGACATCAATTGGTGCGTTTACGTGCGTGAAGTGAAGTGATGATATGGATGTGATCAGGCTGGAGTGCATTGTGTACATCTTAGAGCAACCGTGTCTTCATTTTTCCATATCAGACTGATCATGCATGCATGCTTTTCATGTGTATATAGATATATATATATAGATTATTTTTGTATGTTTTTTTTTTTTGTAGTGTACATCTAACTAAAATCAGCATTTGTTTTTAAAAGAAAAAAAAAACCTAAGATCAGCGTTGTAATTTGTGCCAAATTGGTTTGAACTTTAATAGATTCAGGGGTTGAATTTAACCATATATGCATGTTGAGATCAAATTCGAGTCAAACCCAATTTAACCTAACAACTAACAAGTAAATAAATCGTGTTCCGGTCGGTTTGAACCATTGAACATGCATGATTGATTAAACCTAAATTTTTTATATATGTCAATGGTGCCATGTGACGGTGCAGCTTTTACAATTTCTGTAAATAAATTAAGTGGATTGTTTCGGCTCTTGTGATCAACCTGATAAATTCACTAATTGACACACCCTTGAAAATTGAAAAGTTTTTCAGAAGGTAGAATTTGATTATCCAAAGCAAAAAAAAGAAATATAAATTAAAAACTGTGGTGTTTTTATTTTTATTTTTATTTTTATTTTTGAATTAATCAACTTTGAAAGGAAAGTGACTTCGTTTTTCAAAAACTTTGGTTTAAATATTGATTATATTTATAATCGGCAGGGTACCACATGTTATTGTAACACCTTAATGATTTCTAAAATGTATTCAAAAACACTTCCTAATGATATTTAAGCAACTCACAGCAATAATAGAACCTTACATGCCCTTCATAATAGTTAATGCAATATATGCTTCAAAATATACATACATATATATATATATATATATATGCTTTGACGTGCATCGTATAATTGTTTTCTATTAATTAAATGAATTATATTAATAATGTCATCATTTAAAAAATATAAAAAAACTTGTTCAATCGTTCATCATGCATGTATGTTTTAACATTTGTTATGATATAGTAAACAAATATTCTTCACTTATCTAAATTCTTGAACCCTCTTCTAACACACAATACACAAAACCTCAACTGAAGAATAAAACTCACCAAACTAATAAATATGATAGTATCATCACCAAATTGTTAACCGGTACAAGAACAATCCCAGTTACAAATTAATGTACAGTTACAATATTGACCAGAACCCTAATAGATTTTGCTATATATCATTGTCATTGGGTTGTAACTTTGTAGATTAATATATATCAGGTCATCAGTCTCGATCATATAGCTGGCCACTTATACTTCCACAAGTTTATCGTACTAGTTTTGGCCCCATGCAGGTTTTGGATATATGTATGTTTGCCAACTACATAAAAATGGCTTACAGGGACACAGACATGTGTGTGTGGCCCTCAGGCATGACATTTTTGTAAGCCACCGCAGCTTGTTGCATTAAAGTGCACCATGTGGATATATGCAACCTAGAGAGTATGAGTTCGCATAGAAGATTGAATCGATCGAATCAACCGACCGGAATAATATTATAACGTGTCATATCTATATATGTGTATGTGTTGTATGTATAAAGATCAAAATTGGTGAGGAATCATAAAGAAAAACTAATATTTCATCCGATTCTGATCAAGAGTGAAGCATATAAATCTAAATTCTAAAAAAATATGATTATAAAAAAAATAAAACTAAAATTTTGTTGATCATATGTGAATATATATATGTAAGAACACTAGTAATTGAAGAAATGATTTTAAATAACGAGCTCTAATTAATTAGAATATGAGCATGCAATTTTGAACTACCAGAAAGGAGTCCCAAATGTTGTGTTAGATAAGTTGTAATTGTTATTATCATTAAACGTTATATGTTGTAATTAATCCAAATTGTAATTATAGCTTAATTGTCATATCATTAGTAATGTACTTTTTAGGATTTTTTTTTTCGAGATATACTCTTCTTTTTAATTTTTCAATTACCATAATTTTGGGATTTAACCATTTAGGCGATAAAAATATAACTTGAACCTTAAACCCTTATTGTTGTTGGAGTGAGGAACTTACCGCTAGACTAACCTCATTTATTAATGAGAAAAACTTTGATGCATATGATATGGTGCAATACTCCTCTTCGACAACATCACGCATGTCATGCTCAATGTTTCATAAAGTGCTCGACCGCCTGATGCATGGCACCCGGGCTCCTAGATGGTTTGATTACTGGTCAACGGTCAATCCATTGACAGATGATCAATTCTATAAAAAAAAAAAATTAAAAGAAAATTTCATAGAACTAAAATACAATCACATAACTACGAAATATCATAAAACTTATTCTCATGTAATCTTAAAAGTCATTTTAACACAATCACATAATCATAATATACTAGATGTTTTAAAAAATAAGAATTAAAATATCTCATGTAATCTCAAAAGTTATAAAAGCACAATCCAGAAGTCTTATTCAATCTAAAAAAAAAAAAAATCATAAAAACACAAGAAAATGTATACACAATCACATAGCAAGTGCCGAGTTGCAACTAAAAGGAAAAATCCAAAGTCCAAACAATTGAAAGAAAATAAATAAGCAACACCAAATGCAATGTCCATAGCCAAAAGGAAAACAATGAAAACTAAAGATCCTAAACATTCGAAGGATTCAACCACTCTTCTTCTCCATAAAAGTCTTCCACAACTTATTCATATTCCTCTTCAAACTCAAAATCAGTGTTCTCCTCCTCCTTCTCCTCATCTTCAGATGCAAAATCATCTTTATTAAGTTGTCTCATTTGCCCAATAGTAGACTCTATTTCATCATCATCATCACCACCCGCGACAAGTCATCCTTACTCGACTTTTATGGGTATTCTTACGACTTTTCTCGGTATTTTTGGTCAAGATTACTTGGGCTAGGGCTAGGTTATTCTATAAGTTGATTCTGGAGAATCAATCTATCCATTCTATAGGAAGGTTGGTTCGTTATTTACCCTATCGTATGGCATGAGTTAGGGTGGCTAAGATTTATTGTTGGATTGATAGTTAGGTCTTCAATAGATTTGAACTAAAAAAAAAAACTATTTGCTGTAGACTACCTAATTTTTGTAAATATTAGGATTAATCTATACTATAACTTAATGTGTTGTGTTGTAACTCCAGTAAAATATCACAACATGTAAAATATTTATTGTAATAATTTTAACACATATGCAGTGAATGCAGAAAAGTAAATCAATATAAAAATATTTTTAACGTAGTTTGGTGTTAGCCTATATCCACGAGGTCTTACCGAAAGATCAACTTATTAATGAACTTAACAACGTATAACTTATTTGTCTTATTCAACTTAAGACTCCTTTTTACAATCAACGTAAGTCTTGTACACATTCATCAACCTCATTGCAGCAAGCTCCCCTTGCCTGCAATGGTAATAGTAGCTTGAACTTCCTTCAAACTATGTACCTCTATCCTATCTCTATGGCCTAATGTCTTGTTATCCTGACAAGTACTAAGTCTAGACTAATCAGCTTCACCTAGCCTAAGTCTAGCGCACAAACATAGAGAACAAATTTCTCTAAGTATTACAAGCAATCTATCTTTTTCTCTCAATTAATACATATTGCCTTCACCCTTGAAAAATCCACACAAATCTTCATTCTCTATCTCCATTTTATTCACGAGTGCATACCTACTTTACTGCCAAGGAAAACACCTAAAAATCAGTTTTAAAATCAATTAACATAGAATAAAATATACATTAATGGTCAACTAAAAAATAGAAGGAAACTTCCCTATTTTTAAGAGATTTGACCAAGCATCTTATCTCTCATTCTTCTTGCTAGTCCACACATGGAAACTAGGAAATAGATAAATTTTCCTACAAATTAGAATACTAGTTGACAAATAAAAACTTTCCAAACTCAACCAAAAATATTTTCCAAGCTTCTTGCCTAAGAATATTTTAACCATTAAAAAGTTTTCTTATACAAAGATATCTTCATTAACCTCGACCTATAAGGAAAATAAATACTTTATTCATGGTAAGAAGTTTATTGAATAATCATAAAAATATTCAACAAGCCAGACAATAATCAATAAAACAAATTGAGTCACTTCTGAAAATATTCAAAAACCTGCACTATGAACTATCAGAAAAATTTGTTGTAACATCATAACCAATGTTGTAATATTGACCTATATGTTATAACGTAAACAATAATCAACATAGTACTTAAACATACTGTAGACCATGTAAACACTTGCCATCCATAAGTTCTACTACACACAATTGCTACTTCACCAATGTCATAAGATGCCAACATCAGTACACTAGCATAAAGATATTTAGAAAAAAATCTGATCTAGGTATCAACACTCGTAAAAAAAAAAAAAAAAAAAAAATGTTAATATTTCCACCCCTCTTAAACTATTTATACACCCCTTTAGTAAGTACGACCATTCCATTAAATAAGTCATAATTTAAGGATAAATTGCACAAGCATCCTCGAGTTTAGGCATAAATCCAGTTCGATGAGAATTTTGATTATAATTATACACACATCCCTTACAATCTGTTGACTTTCATAAACTCAAACTGTTAACCATCATTTTAACATAAAATGATTACAATACCCTTATTAGGGTAAAAATGTCTTTTAGAGTGAAAAAAGTAGTTAATCAATTAATATAAAATAATTTTTCAATAAATTAAAAACTTTCTTTAAAAAAAAAAAAAAAAGAGTGAATAATATCAAATAGCATTAAAAAACTAGTGTCATGTTTAATAAACACCAAAGAATTAGCATGAGTTTTTTTAGCTCCTCCCTAAATGAAAAGACCTTAATGCCTTTCTTTGAAAAACAAAAAAATACTTTTATAATTTAGGGTTTCTCTCTCTAGATCTCTCTCGACTAGTTCTCTCTCTCTCTCTCTCTCTCTCTCTCTCTCTCTCTCTCTCTTTTTATTAGTTGACTCTCTCGCTTTCTCCTCATCGTTTCCTCCTCCATCGTTATCAACCGGAAGAAACAAAGTCTCCTCCTCCATCCCTTGCGACCAACCAACACCTTTATCTCTCTTTTTTTAAAAATAAAAAATAAAAAAATGAGTTCTAGGTTTCGAACCTAAAACCATCTAGTTCTAGGTTCGACACTTAGAACCAGCTCCTCTTTTCATTTTTTTTTTCTTTTGATGTTGTTGATGGAAGAACCATCTGGTTCTGGATTCGAAAGAACCAAATGATATTGATTTTTTTTATTTGATTGATTTTTTTTTATTTTATTTCATCCCTCTCTTCTAATTTTATTTATTTTATTATGAATCTTGTTGATGGATGTTATTGTTGTTGTTGTTGATGATGATAATATTTTTGTGCGAGAATGGATGAAATGGATGAGTGATGATGTTGTTGAAGACAGAACATGGATGAATTGTGACAAACACAAAACATGATTTTTTTTTTAGAGAAACGCAGAATATGTTGAACACAGAACATGAATGAAAATTTACCCAAAATAAAAAGGATGAAAGATGATGTGAATCCTATATTAGGATGCAAACTGCTTTCGCATCCTAATTCTTTTTTTTTTTTTTGAAATAAAAAATATATATACATATATATTAGGACGCGGACGTAGTCCACGCCTTATAGGACGTGGATATAGTCCGCGCCCTATAGGATGCCGGCCTTTGACCCGCACCCTTGTTGGCACGACTTGCGCTTTATAGGTGGGTGTGACTCGCACCCTATTAAGAGAGTCAGGGCGCAACCCACACTTTACGACATGACCCACACCTTATTTTGGGTGTTAAGAATTCAAAATTTGCACGGATTTTTCAAAATTTTAAAACAATGATAGTTTTGTCATTGAAAAAATAAAACAGTAAAAAGGTGGTAGAAAATATTAGTTGAGTTCTTTGATGATAGTTAAAAAAGCTCTCAGTTATTTTGTGCTAAAACAAAGAAAGTAACCCAAAAAAAAAGGAAAAAACGTTGCCGATGGGGATATCAAATTTATTAATATTATAATATTATTAATTTAATGATAAAAATATTATTTTTTTTTTCAAATACACACACAGAGGAGATATGGTAAATACATTATTAATGTTTTTAAACATATACATTTCTCATGATATGCATTAGAGATTTTATTCATACAAGATTTCCATTACAGATCTGATAATTTTTTTTTTATTATTAATTTCATAAAAAATAAAAATCACAACTCCAACAAATCCTCCCATCACCCCATTGCCTCTAAAACCCCAACACTTTACTGCATTTATCACTTCATTACCTCTAAAACCCTCACCATCACCAACATCTACACTCACCTTAAAGCTCCATTAAGCAACATCGTTGCCTTTGAAGCTCCAATCAACACCGCGTTGTCTCAGGCTAAATGGGCATCACTTCGTTTGCAAGTCTAACCATCACTGACCTGTTTGACGATCTAACAGTCGCCATCATTTAGAATCTCTAACTATCATTGCATCCCACACCATATCTAATGTGATCTTTATGCAAGAGATCTAGGCAATATCTTCGCCCAAATCTTCTCGTTTTTGTTTTTTATCTTTATTTTTTAAATTGATTTTTTTTTTTTTTTTTTTGACTTCATTGTAGTTTGTTTGGATATTGTTGATGAAGAAGAAAATTATGGTTTTGCTGGAGTTTAATTGATAGAGGTTTTGGTTGTTGTAATGTTGTAAAAGGTTGTGGCTTTGATTGTGGTTGAAGACTAATTGTTGTGTTTGAATCAATTTAGTCAAAGATGGATGAACAATTTTTGTTAACCTATTTTAATTTTCTGTGTTTGGATTTGAACCAATAAAAATATGAGTATTAAAAATATTGGATTTGTGTTGATGAAGATTTTTGAATATTGAAGAAAACGAAAGTTTTGTTTGTTTTGAATATGAATTTTCTTAAAAAAATTTATTAAACTAAATTGCTTTTTTTTTTTTCAGAGATTAAAAAAACTACTTTATATAATTATTTAAATTGTTTATAAAATTAAGTGTGATGTGGCTATTTATGATTGGACAAAATAATTTATTATATAAAAAACTATTTTACCCTTAAAGGGTTAACATTTCAATCAAGTTTTCATTAGTCAAACTTAGTCGAGGATATTCACATGTAATAAGTGATAAACTAGCATTATATATGAATTTATGATAAATGTCATAGTACTTTTGTGTAATTAACCCTTTTTTAATAGGATAAAAATTATTTTCATTCCTAAGTTTTGGGAAAGGGTATATTTTTAACTAAGTTTCAAAAATAGATTAAACTAACCCTAACGTTTTGAAAAAGTGTTAATTAGTTACTTTCGTCAGTCAATTGATAGTTAAATCTAATAGATAAAAAAATAATAATAAATAATTTTTTTTTTAAAAAAAAAAAAAACCACACCCATGAGCAAATAACAGATGGAATAGATGTACCTAAAAGCTTTATATGAAATTTTCAGAAATAATGAGCCTAAAAAACGGCCAAAAAAAAAATAATAATAATAAATAAAAAATAAACCTTTAAAAGACAACACCCATAAACAAATAATAGATGCAGCCCAAAACTACCCCTTTATAACTTTCTCTTTTTGAACTGTTGATCAACGATCATATGTTGATCAATGGTCACATTCCCATAAAACTACTAAAAAAATCTGCACTCACAAAAAAAATTGAGCCCAAGGGTAAAACTGTAATTTCACCATACTTATATATAAAACTAGCAAAGGTTATTTTCTTATTAACTATTAATCCAAATGGCAAGTTAGGTTATTTTCATAATTAACTGTTAATGCAAATGGCAAGGGTGTTTCCATAATTAAATGTTATTATCATATTTAACTATGGACGAAAGTATAATGATCTTTTGGTCCGTCTTAATTAAGCCCAACAATAAATGAGTATTTTCACATTTCTCTTTAGGTTTGACCATCAGTTGATTGACGAGGATAACTAATTTGACAATTTTTCAAAACGTTAGGGTTGATTTGATGCATTTTTTAAACATGATTAAAAATATGATCATTTCCCAAAATCTAAATTTGAAAATGATTTTTATCCTTTTTAATATAAATTATTATTTTCATGTAAAATAATATAGAACGGTATTGTAGTCATTTTACATTAAAATAATCATCAACCGTTTGAGTTTACGGAAGTCAACTAACGTTAAGGAGTGTTTGAACAATTACAATTAAAATTCCCATCTAGCTGCAATTACACCTAAACTCAAGCATATCTATACAATATGCCCTTATAATTATGACTCATTTAATGGAATGGGGCGAACTTAGTAAAGGGGTGTATAAACACTTTTAGAGGGGTGTATAAACACTTTTAGAGGGGTGGAAATATTGACACTCAAAAATAAATTGGAGAAAGTTATAAAAAAACCCATCTATGAATATAATGGTGGGCTTCACAGCCGTTAAGCCCAATTAGTCTATTGGGCTTTTGGGCCCATGTTGTTACCACCAACATCATCATCTTCAAAGCTGAAATTTGCTTCAAGTGAACCAGGCCTTGCTTTCAACACAACCAACTACTCTTCGCATCACACAGGTACTTACTTCTTCAACTCCTCGCTCAGTAGTTTCAATCATTGACTCTCATTGACATTCTTCAAAGCCAACCACTGATAATGGTCCACGTTTACGCGTGGACACAAGACACTTGAAGACTGCACACAACCTGCTTTATAAAATGTCTCACAGAGAAAATGTTTTTCCTTTTTTGAGTTTTCGATGCTTTAATGAAAGTTCTCGATGACCCCAGATGGGAATTCTCGTGTTTTGATTTAGACATTGATGTTTTATACAACTTCGAAAATGACTTCATGATGTTTCCGTAGGTGTTTGATCAAATGGTTGCTTGTATTCTGTTGTTGAATTCATTGATCAAAATCGGGTTGTGTTTATATCTTATCGTCTAATATATGCGTATAACTGACTTCTACGAATAAATTTATAGTTGTATTGATTAGATGCAAATATGTTCACGTCAATAATAATATCTATAAGCAATCCCTCGGAATTTGTTAGTAGGATGATGTCGTTTTTTTAGTGTATAGTTTACGTTTTGGTTTTCCTTTTTTTGGTGTACGAAAGTAATGCGGTCTTTTGTAGGCTGTCTTTGTTGGTTTAAGGAATTTGTTTGGAAGCGGGGAGAGACAGAATGCCTTTGGGACTTATATTAGGGATTGGAAGAGCAATGCGCAGAAAGCGTACGTCTTCGCTCGACATTCTGTCATCAAAACGTGCACCACGAGATTATTACAAAGGAAAGAATTGCAAGCCCACTGGTTTCCACACTCGGAAAGGTTTGTTAATTCTCCACTTTGATTTTGCATGTTGAGTGTTTTGCTTCTAAATGCATATGTGTACTGGAGTGTCTGAGGATATTAATTACAAGTTAATAAGTTTTGTGAAAGTACTGATCGTTGATTTCCCCATACAAATGTTTTTGGCTATGATTATTATGTGTAAATAATTTAGTGGGAAGTCATAGCGATACATGCATATTTAAAATTAGATTTTATTCTCTTAGTTTAATGTATCTGAATTTCATGATTGTAGTGTAGCACACGTTGATTCTTGTCACTTATTTGTATGCTGTCACTTAAGATTTATAATAGAGGATGGACTGTGTAGTTTCTAAAGGTGCGTTGTAAGTGTAAATATAACAGCATTCTCATACTCATCAAGCTTTTGCTGAAACATGTTTGATACACTTTGTAGTTTGTTTTTATCCTAATTGTACAAATATCTATAGTAGTTGATCTTACAGCTAGTAATCGTGTTCTTCAACCATCTCTGGGGTAATGTTCTTAAAAACACTTGCTCTGAAACCAACTTAGAGTTGTTTTCTGTAAATATAGCGTGATTTTGTGAGGGTGTTGGATGCCAGTTAGTTAACTTGTAATAATTATCAAACTGCTGTCGAATATCAAATTTTGCGAACTGTAAGCTAGCACCTTTCTCCAACTTGTCTGCAACTCAACTTGTCTTGTGCAAATGGACCTTTTTTTTCTTTTCACAGTGTGATGGAAACAAAGTTTAAGAATTCTTGTTGAGGATCTGCCTAACCTTGGTTAAGGTTTTTGTTTTTAAATTCAAAATGAAAAATGGTCATCTTGTGATCTTAAAGATTCAGGCAGATTAAGTTTGCATGTTCAAAGAACCTAAACATGAGTTAACAAATAAGGTATTTCATTTTGATTGCCTGAGATTTGAAACCCCATCATGTAAACTAAACTATCCCATGAAGGACTGTAATTTACATGCTTACAGCATATATAATTTTATTGTTTCTAATGTAATTAAACAATTAATGCAGGTGGGTATGTTGTGGTGCAAGAGAAACTGCCAAACTATGTGGTCCTTGATTTGACCGACTTCAAGGTTCTCATATTCTAACTATATATATATATATATATATATATTTCATCTTTCATGTTAATTGATGATGTCTCCTGTTGCATTGGAATTTGTGATGTGTGGGGGACCTATTTGCTTAGGAGAATTGAATGACCTAGTTCTGTTACAAGATAGAAATGAATTGCTCCTCGCAAAAAAGTAGAGAGCAATGAATTTGAACTTAATAAATCTTTCACTGTCATTCTAGTGGTTAGATTTATATCTTTTCCATGGTAGCCTTGTTTTTGACTTCTGCCATAATTTATGCATTCGTAGGTCTTGCAGGAAGAAAATTAGTAGAACACTGTGAGAGATGGTCCTAGATATTCAAATTTGTCAAGGTTTTTCTGGCAAGTAAGAAGCTACCAAGAGAAAGTCTGAGGTTGGCCTCACATCCAAGTTAGATATGTACCCTATGAACTCCAAAATTGGAGGGTTTTGACTTCTGACCACTTAGTAAAGCTAAATTTTTCCTGACATAAAATCCCTTCAATATTTTTTTTGCTAATTATTAATTCTACCTTAGTAGTTGGTAGATTATATATTTGCCCATTTTAGTTCCACTTCTAGAATTCACTCACGTAATCACCATAAACACATTCTTGCATATGTTGCATTTTGTGAATTGGAAGTCATATTTAGTCTGGAGCTCCAACCTGCATACTCCTAACATGAATTAGAATTGTGCTGACCTGATGCAGCTTGCAATGCCACTCTATGATGAGGGAAACTGGCTAATCTGATAAAATGCTGGGATTGCCTAACCTCCATTCTCCCAAGGGGCATTCCTGTTTAAGTTGTTTGTCAAACGTTAGATTTGGTTTACTACACAATATTTGATCATGTACTAATGAAAAGCTTCATAGTTCATCTATACTTCGCCAAATCACAAATAATGATAATGCACTGCTATTAGATACTACTTATGCCAATGCTTGTTTCCCAGATTATAGTTGTATCATAAGTTAGTTAGTGATCATTTACTTATACTGGAGAATTGTTTAGTTTAATGTTGATTCAGATTGACTCTACTTGCTTGCAGCTGAAACCATATGTATCTCAGTGCGCAAGAGAAGTCCAGACGACTGAGGCTGCTGAATCCGCAAAATAATAGAGCAAAGAGAAGGGCACCAAATCTATGCACTTGCTGTCAAACTCTTCTGCCTTGTGCAATGTGTTCAAGTTGAACATGATGTTGTGACTTGAAACTAGATGAGAGCCTCGGTAGTTTCTTGATTTCTCAGACCATTTTGCAAATCCGAACTATTAGCATTATATGAAGAATTTGCATCTCTAGTCTCAAGTATTATCTTACACGTTATGTAGGGAACTTGTAACAAAATTTAACTTTACATGGACGGGGAATCGAGTTTCGAAAAACGGTATTTTCGTCATATAATCTAAAAAATTCATAAAAAATTTGGATACAGATATTACCACCCATAAAAATGATTTGCACACCTATTATCTATTTAAATTTTGTAATACAAAACTGTCCCTTAACAAAATCACCGATATGGACAAATTTGCCAAATTGGGCCTTGGCTCTGTGGATGGCTTGTTTTGGATTAATGAGGTTCCATCTTGTGATTTGAGTTTGATATTTGATGATTGTATGACTCTGTTTCATCAACTTTCTGACTAATATCTTCGCCTTTTTGTGTTATCAAAAGGCTAGTTCTCTACCTTTTGTTTTCTCCACTTTTTTTTTTCCTTTTTATCTTTATTTTTTTGACAACCTAATAAACTAATCATAAATAAATACAACTTTTATATCGAATAACAGTATAGAACTGACAGCAAAATTATATATTTAGAGGAATATATTTAACAAACATTTTATCAAACACTTGGTCAGCAAATCAAATTCATATAATGTCTCTCTACACAATACTCTAATAAGCTTATTTTTGGAATTTATTGGCTGCTTATAGTAAATTTAATATATGTAAAATATATTAATGGGTTTACGAATCAGATTGGGTGTACAAATCATTTTTATGGGTGGCAATATCCGTACCTGAAAAATTGGAGTAATGTTATTGACGATTTACAAAATCTCCATTCGCACTCTAGTTAGTAGTTTTATATTTCTTCATTAATGACAAATTTATCCTTAATTAAAATTATTAAATAAAATAAAATTTTCTAAAGACATTTATTACACATAAATTTTTAGAATACATAACAACTTATGGTTTTTTCATCTTTCAATATTTTGTAAATCCAAAACCCTAAAATTTTATATATATATATTTTTTAAACATCTTTTACGCTCTATTTATCAAGAAGGAGGGTAATTATTTTTTTTTCTGATGCAGTAAAAATTATTATACCACTCAAAATAACACAATAATAAAAAATAAACTTTTAATTAGTTCTAAACTTGCAATGTTTAAGTTCTACATTTTAGGATAAAATAAAATGTCATTAAAATGAGTTTATATATTTATTATTATTTTTTAAGAAAGTATAGTGTCTTAGGAAAGAGTTTTCCAAACAAATCTGTTCCAGTTTATTCATTTATAATGTAATGATTGTAGAAAAAGAGCGTGAAAAAATAAAAGGGTATTTTAAAATAAAATAAATATCTTTATAAATTTTATTAGTTAATATGAAGTGGCTCTAGAGAATAAGTTTGAAAAGAAAAGTAATTGGATTGTAATATGAAAATATCAAAATTTTGTTGAGAACTCATGGCATCATAACTTAAACTTGATCTTTATATTTACTTAAAATTCTTATTATGATATTGAAACACACCTAAATTAGCTCTTCAAGTCAAAAGTTTGACCAGCAAGTTTATTGTTCTTCTAATCCAGGACCACAAAATTAGGATTATAAGAAATTTGTACTCACAATCTTCTTGCATGTCCATTGTTTAATAGTAATACTATAATAATAACTATTTACAGGAACTCTCTCTCTCTAGGATTCTTTTTCTAAAAAAATTATACTATTAATTTAAACCAAATTTTGTAAATGTCTTATTATCTTTTATACATTAATAAGTATTTTTTTAACTCAACTAAAGTCAAACGTCAAGAGTTAAAAAGGTAAGAACTGCAGTGAATGCATAATCTAAGAGTAATGTTACACTACTCAAAATATAATTACTACATCATTAATACCTCATTTTGTAATTAAAGTGGTTGTTATAAATTCATCGTATCACATTATTTAGATAAAAAAATTGTAAGAGTTTTTAGAAAGTGTAAAATTATTCATAATTCTATTATTAATGTGGATGTAAGATATTTATCATTGGTCAATCTCTACTTTTCAAGATTGAAAATCATCAAAAAAATCTATATATATATATTATAATTTTCCTATCATATAATCTCAAGTGAACCAAAACAAAAATTCAAACTCTCTAATACATTTCTCATATATTCTATTGTAAACTAAAATTTAAATATATAATAATGTTGTTTTACCCAATTTGTTATCTAAATTTGGTGTGCAAATGATGTGATAATATCCTTAAAAAAAGAAAGACTAATAAATTGAAATCGATTAACTAAAATTTGATTGATTAATTCTTTTATTTTTCATGATACTACATCATTTGAGTAAAGTAATTACTCTTAAATAGATTTATTCTAATTTATAATAAATTTAAAAGTAAAGTGTCATATTACAGTCACTTCAAAAGTGGAAACCATATAAATGAACACAATTCATGTGATGCAACACTTATCACCAAAATGGAAAGCAGAATCTTAAGAAATATGCCAGCAAAATCCTTCTTCACAGTCCATTCACTTAGAATTATTTGTGGTTAATGTGTCGAGTAATAAAATCTTGCTCTGATCAAATGAAGATTTTCTTGTGCATGATTACAGTTTGAAGGATAAGAGTGTTCAAGGACAGGTTTCAATCAATCAACACCAACTTTCCTTATTTATGTTAAAAACTTTCCCATCTAATCAGAAATTATTGATGATTTTTACTGATGGCTTTTGTTTTTAATGATTTTGAATGTCAATCAAGGTTTTTTGAGGAAAAAAGAGGATTAAAGGAAATTAATAGTAATGGATGGATTTTGAAGCTTAAGATTCTTTTTTCAGTGACCCCAAAAAGCCAAAATCATAAGGCTTTACACTGTTGACATCACAATTGGGGTTGGGTTGTTGAGAAGCAACTGGCCTCATCTTTCATTATTATCCTCTCAAAAACACAATCACACTAAGTCTCCATCAGCCCTCTTGCTCTAACCAAACCTAACCTCATTGTTAGTTACAACTTTTTTCTTTTCTTTTTCTTTCTTTCCTTATTTTTTTTAATTTCTTTTTAACGTCGTATTTTTCTGGTACGCACACGTGTATACATATAATATGTTTATGCAAGTGTGTTATGATATGCATGTATGTGTCGGTACAAGTATAAGTTTACAAGTATATGTGTCCCCACAAAACATTTTATTTATATTTAATTTTAACGTGGAATCAACGTACTAAATCATTTACATGTTTACTAATAAAATCTTATCTTTAGTTTTTTTTTTTTCAATTATTTTAAAATTTTACAATATTGATAATGACTCATTGCAATAGTTTATTACACAAACATACCATTGATGTAGTTCATTCATTTGCATTCAATTAGTTGTCCTTAACTATAATCTTTGAGAACGTAAAATATAAATATACCTATAAATATATAATTTTACTATAATTTAATACCAATGAAGATTACACCAATTAATGGTTAGAGATTTATCGAGAATATCTATCAAGATTTAAAACTAAGTGGGTGGTCTAGAAATTTACTCTTATAATATTGATAATATAATCCTAAAATCTACTCTTATTATACCAAGAGACATTCATTCTTATAGTTAGACTCAAGCTCCTATTATAAATATGAAAAGAAAATTACACTAAATATTTAAGCTATAAGTGAATGTAAAAATAAATCGGAAAAGAACAAAAATAAAAGAAAAAGAAAAGTGAACGTAAGAATATAAGGAATACCCTTCTTGCTATAAAGTTCAATTTTAGCTTATAAAAAACACCCTTTGAGATTAGTCAAGAGCAGAATTAAACATGGGTCACAAGGTGGCCAAAAATGGAAAAAAGAAGGGACAAACTCATGAAATATATGTAGTGTGGCGAGCCCCTCCAATCAACATCAAATGCCAGCATTGCCTAACCAAAAGTCCATGTGGGTGGAAGTATTTTTAAGGATTGTTGGCCATATATTGCTTTTTCCCTTTCAAAATTATTTCATAGAGAATATTAATTCAAGCCTGCAGAAACTTCTAGCTAGCTAGGACTTGGAGGTGGGAGCACACGGTTATACTTTGTGGGGCTGTAAAACTATTGACTACAAGTGACACAAAATTATCAAGAAAAAAAATTCGATTGGAAAAAGGTAAATAAAAAGTAACCTAAACAATTCACATGTTTCATTAAACTTCGCTAGTTAACTTTTACAAATGCAAGTTTAATTATATAGTTAATAAATAATTTAAGTGACGAGAAGTGTGGCCCATCGCACAGTTTGGCCGAGTGGTCCAAGTTGTCAGATTTAGGCTCTGGTCCGAAAGGGCGTGCGTTCAAATCCCACAGCTGCCAGTTCATTTTCTTTTTTCGCTTTTTTTTTAATAATTTAAAAACAAAAATTTAATAAAAATATATAGATTAAAAAAAAAAAAAAAAAAAAAAAAAAACCAAAATCATAGGTGGGTTCAAATCCAACAACCGTAAGTTGTTTTTTTAAAAAAAAAATGAGAAAAAAACAAAACAAAAAACTAGAAATAAATAATTAAATAAAAATAAAAACCAAAATCAGAGGTTGGAAGTAGACTTTAACCAAAAATAACAGTACAAAACCAAAAAAGAAAAAGAAAAAGAAAATATACTAAAACCAAAATGGTAGGTTGAAGGTTGAATATGACAAAAAGAAAAAACGAAAAGGAAAACCAAAATGATAGGTTGAAAGTAGAAATCAAGAGATTCCTCCTTTTTTTCCGCCCTTGTTATTTTCTTCTTGCACTTTAAAAATCAAGAAAAACAACCAAAATGCATAGTTAATTTAAAAATCATGAGACCCCCCTCTTAATTTCTTTTCTTTTAATTTTCTTTTTATACCTTTAGAAGGGATGAAAAACAATCAAAATGCATATTTAACTTTGTTTTGTTTGGTGAGGGAGACAAATTAAATTTAGTGAAAAATACTCACATCTTATATTTTAGAGTAAGACTGAAACTTAAACCGTTAACCTTTAAGATTAAATAAAGTGTTTAACCACTCATATCTAGAGTAGTGTGGGAAATACATATTTAACTTACAATTAAAAAGATTCCTCTTTTTTTTCACAATTATAAAAAACAAAAAAAACAATTGAAATGCAGTTTTGAATTATAAAGGCATGGTTTAGTTCATACCAAAATTAATATACGCAATTATATAGCATTCTAATCAAATGAAGGAAGGAATATTACAATTACATATATAATGTATATGACATTTAACTTCAATTAAAGTATGATTGGTTTTTCAATTATTGAATAACTATTTTTTTTTTTTTTTACGAAATCAGATTAAAACAACAGATAATTTTATTGTTCTCTAAAACTTTTAACGTTTTCTTTTTTCAGAATGTTGCCGAATACAAAAATTATTGTAGAAGGTATTACTTACTAGTATTTGAAAGAATCATAAATGAACATGCACAACTTCTTCTCTAGAACTAAAATTAAGACACATGGGCACCACTGCAAAGATATGCCGGCTTGCTCTTGTGAAAATGCATCTAGGCAACCTAACCCAGTTGAGATATGTCTTGTGCTCACATGCATTAAAGCTTACATAAAATCCATTACCAGACATATATCTGCGCCAAGTCTGTTGAAGAGCATAACTCACATGATCAACATGTGTGCTTTCCAGCTTGAAATTGTGCCAGATTTTCTTTTGTCATAATGACCTTTATCCTTATTGAACACATATGCACAAATTTCATTTATCATAACACCCTCACTAAATTAACGAGTTTTTCCTCTTAAGTCAAGGATGGTAAACAAATGCCAATGTTGCTTCTCGACACCATATATTGAAAGGACAATTTTTTTTTTTTTTTGTTAAGTTTTGTTCTGTCGAGGAATCCAACTAGTGGAAGACAACTTTGTTAATTAAAGGTGTATTTAAGTGATAGACATCTAAGAAAAACAAGAATAAAAGCAATTAACATCCTAAACAGAAACAATATGGCTCTTAATCACTATCGTCACATCATTTACCCACATCATTCTAGGATTGACGACAACAATTACAAGTATGATACCATATCATTTAAATCAACATTTTCCTAAAAAAAAAAAAAATCATTGATGGATACATACACTTTTTATAAGGTTTGTTCCACTTAAATTCAGTTCATTATTTTCAATTAGAGAATAATATAAGTAATAAAAGAAAAAAATATTTTGTCCAATATAATTTGATAATAAAGAACACTCATTTAATTTGTTAATATTTCAAATTTGAATCATTATATCATAGTTATATCTAAAAAAGTACATGTATATTTATGTATATGTTGTTATATTCACCTGCATGAAGGTCATAAAGAGCTAGTTACTCACACTAATATTGGAGCGGATTGATTCTAGTATGATCACAATGATTAAAAAATTGAGAGACAAGGTATATATATATATATATATATATTCCTCAAGTAAACATGAACAAAATGCATAACTTTGAAACAATTAATTAGAGGCCTCAAAAGGATATGAAACATTACAGTCACTAAAATTATGCACTCTATGATTAGAAAACTCCAAATAAATTACATTTAAGAGTTATGACAGAAAATGGCCATGAAACTACAAAAGGACAATTTTCTTTCTTGAACCATAAATTCGCCAAACAGAAAGAAAAGAACATATCCCATACATTTTTGCCATATATATCAAAGGATACATAGGAGAAAATTTAGTGCTTCTGATTCCAATACCGTACAAGTTTGGCTAGCCTAGTTATCAAACCCTCACGTTATTAGGTCGAGTTAGACAAGTGTTGTAGGCAGCAAATCAAAGCACCCCACAACCCGCCTTTTAGGATCAAGTTTAGAGGCCACTCGTATATATGAGAAATTAAAAGGCCAGCTTAGCTGGTCATTCCCATTTTAAACCAATCACTTTGTTGGGTGAAAAGAAAAGCTTCTTCATCATTTTAGGGTTTTTGCCCTCTTATAATATTTTTTATTTTTATTATTATATACTAATATGGGTTGTTAAGGCAGTTGGACCATCAATTCACAATGACCATTCTAGGGTTACTGTCAAAAAGCAATTAGAAATTATTTAAAAAAAAAAAAAAAGGTAATACAGTAGAAAAAACAGGCCAGTGATGAAAAGAAAATTTTCACTACTCAAAAAAAAAAAAGAAAAAAAGAACGTATTAGTCTTTGTTTGCTCTATAAATATGCACTAGGGTTAGGGCTTGAGAGTCTGCTACTTCAAAAATTGTAGAGAAAATTTGAAAAGGGTTTGGAGAAAAAGGTAGTAGAGACAGATCGAATTTGGAGTCTAGAAAGAATGAGGAAGCGCCAAGTTGTTGTGAGAAGAGAGGAGCCTTCAAGAAGCACAACCAATTCATCTTACACAATTAGAAGTGTGAGGTATGTAGAGTGCCAGAAGAACCACGCAGCAGGGGTCGGTGGCTACGCCGTGGACGGTTGCCGAGAGTTCATGGCCAGCGGGGAGGAAGGCACCCCAGCTGCACTCACTTGTGCTGCCTGTGGCTGCCACCGGAGCTTCCACAGAAGGGAAGTAGAGACTGAGGTTGTTTGCGAGTGTTCTTCGCCGCCTTCCAACGAGACCTAGCTAGCTGGAACACTTACACATAAAAATATATTTATACAGTTCTGTCGTTGTGGCTTATCAATGGAGGTTGATGTGATGTATTTTTGACTACTTGCTTGTGATTTTCTCTATCTGGGGCTTTTGTTATTTGATCTTGGAGTTTGATTTTTCCTGTTGGGATTTGAGATTGTTGTTTAGGGTTTCATGGGGCATCACATGAGTAAAAACCTAGCGCTCCTTTTATGATATTATTGATATCTATGTACAAAGAAAAGAAAAAGAGTGTTGTGTTTTCTTTCATCATGAATAAACAATTCACCTTTCTTTTTGTTTTAAATTCATAGTTTGATTATATATATTGAACTATTAAGTTCTTCCTTTTAAGTTTTTAATTCTTTATCAACCTCGACGGAACAGGAAGTTTCTACGGAAAAGTGGTTGAAATAAAAAGTTTTGATAAGAGAAATGAATGAAAAACTCGGATGATGAAAGAAGGAAGTGCAAATTCTTTCCCCAAATCATGTGATTACTACATCACTGCAGAGCATTCTACTTTACTTTCTTTATGATAGTTAATATGGATTCTTTGCCATTTCAAAACAAGCTCAATTCTATGTACAACAAATTCATTTGTTCATGTCTTGCAAATTAAAGCTGCAAATTGATTATAACTATATTGATTTCGTCCAGAGAATCCCAACTACTAGAAGGGCATCATTTCAATCAAATTCATTGATGTAATTGGTTTTTTGCACCTATGCCAGATTTTGCAGATGTTACAGATAGATGGATATAGAATATATCCTGATAAATTCAAGAAGAAATCCAAGGAATATTATCAATTAATTCTCAAAGTGCAGAGTAGTCTTATCTGTGTAGGTAAGATCACTTTGTATTTGAGGTTTCAGGCCCACACATATCTAATCATGTTGGTTGTTATGATAGAAATTTTGCTTAGTGATGTACTTAAAAGGCAATTAAAGCTTAAACTATAATATATCGTCGCTTTTTTATAGTTGGTCAATGCAACTCATTAGTTCAAAACCAAAGCAAGAAAAAAATGTGAAATTAATAAAGTCCACAATCCAACCAATGTAGGCTCTATCAACTTCCCTTTGGTCAGTACAAGTTTTATTTTATTTTATATATTTTTTTGAAAAAAAAAATGCCAAATAGAAAAACCTATATTTTGGTTTGAATTTTGTATTATTTAAAAAATCTCAATTCTATTAAATACGTCTTGTATCTATTTTTGATATTTTTAAAACAAAAATTATTTTCGAACACAAAGGAGTCCAAAAATTAAAAATACCAAACACCCTCTAGTCTAGTATAGTCCTGGCCAAACTTATTTTATCTACAAACCAAAATTAAGATTCAAATAACGTTAGCTGTATCTTCCATGTGAGTTGTGGAAGCAAAAACGTTCAAGTTAGGTAGTGAGTGTGGAGGGAACAAACTTCCGGTAGAGATTTGTATCGATTTGGGCAGATGTCAATTCAAAAATAAAACAAGTTGATTCATTGATGATTTTGAGGCATTTAATGGTTACAGAATCAGAGAGAAAAATCTGTTTGTCAGGCTTTAATTAGACAATACTCCACATATTTGATAAGTGTACTTAATTTGCTTTTTATGTGCATCTTAGTATATTAAAATTTTTTTACTTAAGGGTAGGGCTCATTTAACATTAATAATTTCATTAAAATGATTTGGAAAAAGCAAGGTTTTTTAATTTGTTACTCATTATTAGTTCGATAAGTTTTCGGTTTTCCACGTATTGGCATCAATATGATTTACTAAAAGTAGTTTCTTTCATTTTCAATTATGTGAAAACAGAAATTAGTTTGCTGTCTGAAACAAATTTCAAAAAGTGAAATACATTTTGAAGCTTTTGAATCTTTTGATGTAGAATTTGCATACTATTTCACCAAAAAAATAATAATAATAATGGACCTAATTTTTTTGTTTAATCTGAATACTAGTTTATAGGATAAATAATTTTGTTATAGCCTTTAGATGCATATTACAACACCTCTAGTTAGACACCACAACTTCCATTAACATTTAACTTCAAAATTAAGTTTGAATTACTATATTTGATTGAATTGGATTGGATTATAAAAAATATTGGATAAAATAAAATCCTTGGTGTAACATTACGTTGGATTAGATGTAATAATATTAAAATATATTTTAATCAATTAAAATTATTTTTGATAATTTTAAAGTAAAATAACAATATTTTTGATTATATATTTACAAAATATAAATAATTAATGATAAAACTTAAAATCATATATATAATATTTTAATAAACGATAATTATTTTAAATATTAATAAATAAATACGTCAATAACAGTTGGTCATACAACAAAAAATATAAATCTGCTATAAAAAGAAAAATAAAAAATCATAACTCATGATCACGGGTGTCTACAAAACCCACATGCTTGTTAGGTTTTAAAGTCTCCAGTTTCTATATAGTATTGAGTGCAATGTATAGTAAACCTTACATCCAGTGTAATCAGTAGTCACACAAAAAACTGCTTCAACTTCTACCCACCTTTTAATCGAAAGTAAGGGTTTTCTATCAATTTTTTATTTGTATTAATCTTTTCATGATAAAAAATTAAGTTTAAGTAATATATAAGAAAAAAAAAATGAAACAATATTGATCATCCACTATTTTTTAGGTTGATGTTTCACTAATATATCAAAAGATTTACAAAAAAAGAAAAAAAAAACCACTATAATGATAGAATATCATTGCTCTTTAATCCAATCCAACCTAAAATACTACCAATCAAACACAACCCAAATATTAATATACATCATTTAAATTAATAGGGAAAGTATTTAACTATCTTACTAATTTGATAAAGTTACCAATCAATAACGGTAAATAATATTTAATATCTGCATCTAATTATAAAATTCTTTTAACATTGTTTATGATCTTATAACCAAAGCCAAACATATTTTCTTAAAATTCTCCACGTTTTTCCTTAAATTACAAATTAAAACCGATCCTAAGTTATATGAATATGTATGAGAAACAAACTCATAAGATTCCACATTTTGAAGAAAGACAAATTTATCAATAACGAAAACGATTTGAGCTATGTAACTTTACAACCTAACACAGCAGTCCTGCCAGTCCTGGCCACTTCATGAGAAAGTACATTGCATAGAGCACTTTCTTAATAACTTGAGCAAAATTAATTAACAATCCTGGTTAGATATTTCAATTCAACTTGTGTCAACATTAAAGTAATCTTATTTACATGTAGTTTCTGGATCTTTCTAACAACTAGTTCATGTAAACATTGAAGTACTAAATTATCGACTTCTCACATTACATACATAGAAATTACGGGTCACTAAATTAAACATATAGATCATGATTATGACTAACCGTATATATATGTTATAATATTGAGTTCGAAGAAACAGAGTCCTACAATATTTTTATCGATTATGATGAAATAATACATGTTAACTCACCATATGTGACGTAAAACTTGTTAATTAGAAGCGTCATATAGGTCATAAAAATTAATTAATTTTAATTCTAGCTCAGGACAACATAAAAAGTCTACCATTTTTGTAAGTTTGCAAATTAATTTTATTGTACTTTCTATTAATCAATTGTGCTTGTATTACTTAAAAATAAGTTAATCACGTTGTTAATTTGTAAACAAATAGTTATTTTATCTTTGGCATCATGGGAAATAAATTACATTTTATATAGTGGAAATTTCAAAAAGTAACCACATTTCAAGAGTAATATTTGTTTTTATCCTAGTAAAAAATAATAATAATAATCTCTCAAACAAACTATTTACATCCTATATCACTCTTTTACCTAAATACCCTTAAGTAACATGATGTGGAAATAACTCTTTTATACTTAGCCTCAATGACTCTCATGCCCTTAGTTAGCATCAATTACCAAAATAACCCTATTGTGCAATGAGTACCTTTTGCCTTTAGGGTTTTGTTTCTTCTTTTTTCCCTCCCAACTACCTTTCTTCTTTTTTCATCCTCTTCATTCAAGCTTCTTCATCCATCCTAGCAAAATCTTGAAGCTTAGTCGTATTCTTGGTCTCTAACAAACACACATTCTCTTTAATTTAATCAAAATCTTCAAAGGAAAAACTTTGAGTTTTAAAGGTATGTTGTTGTTTTTTTATTTTTTTTTCTATATGAAATCATCTAGTATAATTAGACTCATAACTGCAATCAATCCACATAAACTTTAATTAAGTAATGTGAACACAAGAGAAATTAAAAATCAACATACCTTCAAAACTCAAAGTTTTTCCTTCAAAGATTTTGATTAAATTCAAATTCAAATTTTTTCTCGTAATAGGGTGCGACGACCAAGATAAATTGCAATTTATAACGGATGCATCTATGATAATTTTGCATATTTGATGAATTGCCTATTTATTAATGTTGAAATGTTATAACTAATTTCTTTCATTGTATTTTATAGCAATGGATTCAATCAAGGTAGTTGTCTATAGCAACTAGGAGTGCAAAGGTAATGTCTATGTTAGGGGTGTTTTGTACCTTTCTTTGGTCCGACATTGACAGAACAAAGTTGGTGGATATGGTTTACGCAGTGATGAACATTGATAGAAAAAATTTCAACATCATGATTCATGTTTTTCTCCAAGTTCCAACAAAACATCCAGTAATGAAATACCATATCAAGGACGATTACTCTAAAATCATAGTCAAAATATTTGTAAAATCGTAGTTAAAATTTTTGCAAAATCATAGTTAAATGCATGTTCATTTAAATGGTTTTTTTTTTTCACCTTTTTATCTATTGTTGGAGAATTTTAGCATCAATTCTTAACCATGATAAATTGCCAATTTATTACAATTGCACTGTTTTGTCACGGGTAATGACCCTAAAAAAATGACTATAAATCCATCTCAATCCATAGGCTATCTAACTCTTTCTCAAATAAGACTTGTTTAGCCACACAATTTGATCATCTTTCTCCTTGTCCTCATCATCCTTACTACTTGGGTTAAGGCAAGGTGAAGATGATCAAATTGTGTGGTAAAATCTTATTCTTCAAATAGTGGAGTTGGAAGATGATAAAATAGTGGTAAGTGGAGGGAAAGCCAAAAAAAATGAGAGAAAATCCTCTCAAAAACTCAACAACCAGTGATAGAGATCCATTTATAATGGAGGGTTGAGAATTTTAAGCGGATTATCTTTTTCTTTTTCTTTTCTTTTCTTTTTTTTTTTGGCTTTTCATGACCTAAAAGCCCCAAAATCATAAAATAAAGGCCTTGTTCATTGATTGATAAGCATTATAAGTATACTATACCCAATTTTCATAAGTGAGAACATATCATTGAGTAGTATATAGTCACATAATAACATTCTATACATCAAAGTGACGATTTAGTTGTATTTTGTAACTTATTGGATCAAATCAACTAAAGATGATTATTTTCAAGCATTGAGGATTATTTTTGGATCATTAAAAGCTAAAAAAAAAAAAAAAATCCTCCAAACTTCTTGTCCACCCATGATAAACTAGCATTTATCACAGTTGCATCTGAGATAAATGCTTATTTATCATGGATGGGGTGAGAAATTGGAGGAATTTCCATCTTTTTTGGCTTTTAATGATCCAAAAAACCCTAAAATCATAAAATAATGCTTTTAGTCATTTATTGATAAATATTATAAGCAGACTTGATCAAATTTTCATAAGTGTTATCTAGTCTAGTACAAACTATGATATATATCAAACTTCCAATGGTTGAGGTATAAGAAACCTTCTTCATGTGATCATTTTCTTCCTCAGTCTTCGGTAAATTCTCTTTGAAAAGTTTAAAATGTGCACCTAAAGAAGTGCTCACTAGTTTAGCATTCTGCATGTTGAATCTGGAAAGTAACTTGTTGACATACTATGCCTATGACAACATCAATGCTCCTACTACTCTGTCTCTTGTAATCCTCATTTTAAGAATCTGCTTTACGACGCTAAAATCTTTCATTGCAATCTACTTTGACAATGCTCACCTTAAGTTATTTATCTCTTGCATATCAGAATCTACAATGAGCATATCATCTACATAGAAAAGCAAAACGATAAAATTATTGTCAAACAAATTAATATAATAACAATGATCTACTTATGAAACAACTAGTACTCATGAAGCTATCGAACGTCTTGTACCACTGTCTTGAAGCTTATTTTAGACCATACAGACTTTTCTTCAGCTTGCACACCATACTTTTTTTGCCTACTACCATAAAGTTTTATGGTTGCTTCATATAAATGTTTTTTTCCAATTCATCGTTAAGGAACATCATCTTACATCTAATTGCTCAAAATATAAATTCTCTACAACTACCATTTTCAACATCAACTTGATTTTCGTCAGTTTTACTACTAGAGAGAAAATCTCAGTGCAGTCGATGTTTGTTATTTGGCCGAAATCCTTTAACCATTAACTTGGCTTTGCAATGCTTACTTCCATCATGCTCTTCTTTGATCCTGAAATTCCACTTGTTATGTAAAGCTTTCTTCCCTTATGGTAGTTCAATCAGTTCCAATGTTTGATTTGACATTAGCGACTCTACCTTATCTTTCATGGTAGACTCCCACTTGGCTGAATCTTTAACCTATACTGCTTCATCAAAACTCTTTGGTTGTCTATTGTCAATCAATAGTAAACAATGCAAAGAAGTTGAATAATGTTGTATCGTTTTACTTCTACTCTAAGAGTTTGTGGTTCTCCTTGAGAGACTTCATTTCTAGGACTTTACTGGTTCCTTGATTGCCCTTCATTCTCAAAGTTTTCCTCAAACTCAACAAACTCCTTTTCATCTTCAACTTTTGTGTTGATAGATTTTGTAGATGATCTATACTCATACATTGCTTTCTCATTGAAAATGACATCTCTACTTATGATAACTTTTCGATTTTCAAAATTTCAAAATCGATCGCCAAACTCATTAATACCATAAGCAACGAAAGCATGTTTCTTGGAATTTGGGTCAAGCTTACTCCTTCCAAATGAGTCAATATGAACATAAGAAATAGAATTGAATAACTTTACCGGTCCATACTTTCTCAGGTAACTTTTCTTCGAGATAGACTAAGGGCCACAGTAATAAGGTAGGCCCCTGTGTTGGCAACTTCAACCCAAAACATATTAGGTAAACCTACATGTATTCTCATATTTTTTGTACATTCATTCCAAACTCTGTTCATGCACTTTGCTACACCATTCTGCTACGGTGTCTTAGGAGCAGTCATTTCCAGCTTAATTCCATTGGCCAAGCAAAACCCTTTAAGTTTCTCGTCTATGTACTCTCCATTGTCAAACTTTAATGGCTTTACTTTCAAGTCTGTTTCGTTTTCTCTTTCCATTTTCTAAAAACATCACAAACCTCAAATTTGTTTTTCAAATTATAAACTTATACCATCCTTGTAGAGTCATCAATGAATGTGATATAGTACAATGAGCCTCCAATGGATGAAACTGGTGGTGGTCCTCACACGTCTATGTGAATCAGCTCTAATTTCCTTACTTTGGGTGGCCTTGCGATCTTTGAGAAATTCGCATTTTTCTGTTTGTCGAAAATGTTGTCCTCACATAGCCAACATCTATAGACTTCAAATTAGACAACTTCCTCTTCGAGCTAGAATCGTTAATCCTTTCTTGCTCATATGACCGAGTCTCTAGTGCCAGATTTTTTCCTTATTAATCTAGTTTCGCAACTGCTACAGTGTTCTCCACGTTA
This sequence comes from Nephelium lappaceum, assembly GCA_021234005.1. NCBI lineage: Eukaryota > Viridiplantae > Streptophyta > Magnoliopsida > Sapindales > Sapindaceae > Nephelium > Nephelium lappaceum. The sequence goes on along the minus strand of CM038011.1, from coordinate 14,680,235 downwards.
AAAGCAACAAAGAAAGTATCATTCTTCTTTCCACAAACTAGGACCATAGCTCCCTTAGTGATCTACCATTCACTATAGAATAGAATTCAGTACCTTTAAAGGCAAGAATAAAGAGAAGTAGATGAGGGAAAAAAGAAATAAAGAAGTCAATACCTTTGAAAGCAAGGATAAACAAGCAGTACAATCCTTGTAAAATTACTAATCTATATACTAGTTTGATATAAGTAGTGATTAATCAAGAACAATTGGCACCAAAGAATTTGAATTTCCTTCCTGCCATAACAATGCCACCTCCCATGTCAACTAAACAATAGAAAACATGGCATCATATTCTCACGCACATGGGGCCATGTTTCCCTTCCACCGTAACATTGACATGATTTCTTTGTTAACTAAACAATAATAAACATGGCACCAACTCCTTTCTTTTTTTTTTTTTTTGGACTTGGCAACTTCCCATGTTTTTTTTTTTTCACAAAATTAATAATAAATAATAATACGTCCTATAATCAGTATACTATTAAAAAAAAAAAAAAAAAAAAGAAGCAAATTTCATAAGACATACTATAAAGTGGAGGTATCTTAATTATTAATAGTATTATAATTTTTTTTCAAAAACAATAGAACTATAAATTTAACATTAATGCCATTTTTATAAACAAAATTATTTCCTAAAATAAATTAGAAAAATCTTTAAAAAATTATTAAAAAGTTTTAAAAATTTTGAAATTGTGTATAATTTAAGTTAACTTCACCACTTTCAATTCTAACTTTTAAATTTTTAATACTTATTAAAATTTAATTGTGTCAAATGTAATCTTCAAGCTAGGCATGTGGTGTTGTTGGTAAACATGCTACCCTTTGTGCATCATTTCACAAATTCTACACTCCACACCGTCCTTCTCCCTAATAATTATGTGGGTTATCATTCCTCCTTGTGTGGGCTCCTTCCATCTATATATGGGTTGCTCCCTCCATATAAGAACTACTCCCCAGTCGTGTTTTAAATCCAAATCCCGCCTGGTCTAGATAGAGCCTTGGGCTTGTACCAGCCATAAAAAAATAAAATTTTAACTACAAAAAAATAAATAAATATTTTTTTTTCTCATAAAGACAAATTACAAATTATTAAAATATTAAATTTATTTATTAATCAAAAATACTTTTATTTTTACCTAAAATTATCTAAATGCAATTACATATATAATTTTTATATTAATAGACCTGTTAGTGAAATCGGTGTTACACACATTAATATGTCTCACTAATAATAGACCTGTTAGTGCATATGCGTGTGATGCACTGTAGTTGGTATTTTATGGCGTTGAAGTTAATCTTATGACATTGTTGTCTTATGGTATTGGCATCTTATGGTGTTGAGGTTCAATGTATGACAGTAGTAATTGACTGTATGTGTGCAACAAAACTTATGGATTGCATGAATTGTCTAAGTTATAATATACAGGTTAATGTTGCGACATCAGTTTAGATATTATAACGAGTTTTTTTCCGACAGATCATAGTGTAAGTTCCAGTACAAATTTTCTCAATATTTTCAAAAAATGATTTATTCACGTGTTAATGATTCTTGTCTAACTTATTGAGTGATTGCATAATTATTCAATATTGTTATTGCCATGAATAAAGTGCATAATTTCCTTATAGCTCTGAATTAAATGAAATATCTTTATTTAAGAAAAAATTTTTATTGTTGACTTGTGAAACTTGAAAAATATTTTTCCATGATTATGAAGAGTATTTTATCTGCCAACTAATTTTTTACCTTACATGAAACTCTATATTTTTCCTATATTTCCAAGAATGGACGTGTAAGAACAATGGAATCAAAGTATTCGGTCAATGGAGACAAAATATGGAAGTTTCCTTCTCAGCTTTGATTCTCATTAATGTAAATTTATACTTTGTTGATTATTTTTTAGAATTAACCTTTAGGTTATTTCATTGATAGAAAAGGTGCGATGCATTCAAGAATATAAGAGACAGAGAATGAAAGGCTGTTGTGTGAATTTTTGTATTATATTAAATAAAGTTATATAACAACTAATGGTAAAATGATATAAATGTCAAATTATTAGTTTTAAGATAATTTTAACTTTAAAAAATAAATAAAATTACTATAAATTAAGAGGTAAAGGGACAAAATATATATATATCATTTAGATTTCGGATTTCGGTTATTATTCGGTCTTCAGTCTTAAACAATACTGTTCAATATTCAGACAAAAAATCAAAAAACAAATGACCCCTAAGTAGTAGGAGTCAATATGAGCCCAATAGTCAATTACTTCAAGTAGGCAGCAGCCCAAGAACTCTAGAATCCACTATCAAGCCCTATTAAAAACTAATGATGATCAACCACATGTTCAAGACTTGAGGGAAAACTAAACGCACTAAAGTAACAATGGTTAGTCAAATATTGATAAGATATAAGACAAATTAAAGTAACTTATAGACTGATAAATTAAAGCAATGGCCTTAAATGTTTCCATAATCTATGATGAAGTTTGAATACTCACACTAATTTTTTTCATTTCTATGTATCGTACAAATAATGAATAAAGTAACCTAGCCAAAAAAAGTCACCCGAAGGATAGCCAAGTCAAAGACGTAGCTAGAAACTTTTAATCTAAATTTTTTATCTCTAGTTAAAAGTTCTCTTTTGATGTGGACAACCATACAATTGGTAAAAAAAAAAATCATCATCCATCTAGTTGTGAAATGACGTTTTTAACAAGTTCATAATTGAAAATGCATATTTTACACCTGTTGTATATACACAAAAGTGTCAACGACAAACTAATAAATCTATCAAAAAAATCAAAAAAATAGACGGCACTTTTATATTTCAATAAACCCTCGACACAATTTTGAAAGTAAAGACATTTAAATTTTCATACAATTATGAATTATCACATGTTGCAATTGTCTCATCAAAACTAAATTTTTAGTAAAAACATGGGGATAAGACTAATTAGTAAAACTATATATATCATCAATGTTAAATAACTCAAACTGACTAGTAAAACCCAAAACAGAACTCAGAGCAAGAAGCTCAACTAGTTAATCTATAAGTCTAGTACCTAGCTTTGTCCACTAAAATCACAATATTTGTATTATACGGTAATAATATTGCTCAACTATAATATTAAAGTTTTTGGTTTTCGTTTCATTAACTATTTCATTTTATATGCGTTTGGATTGGGTTTATTTCGTTGGCTTAAGTTCAGATTTTGTTCATTTTATTCAATTGATTCTTATGAGCTGAGATGAATGAGATAAATTTCATTATTGGGCTCACTAAAATTATTTTCTTCTGAGTGGCGATATTTTCACCCCTAAAAAATTGTATATACACTCCAAATTGATTTTTTTTTTTTTTTTTTAAATATCCAATATTAGCATCGAGTAAAATTACTAAAGGGTAAATATTTTGTAAGTACACCCATAAATTATTAATTAAAATATCTTGTTATCATAACATCATTTACTTTTTCAAACTCCAACTTTTCATTTAAATATTAATCTTAAACACCAAATATATAGTTTGATTGTAAAGTATGGAGGGAAAAAAAAAAAAAAAAAAGCTTCAAGTAAAATCATTTGTGAAAGGGTAAGTTTTAAATTAATTTTTGTTGTTTTTATTAGATCATATAAAATGAGTTGAAAGAATCCAAGTCAAAAAGCAAAGAAGAGCAGAGGATCACTAGGGTCCTCAGAGTATGGCAAAGGAACTGACTTGATACAAGCTTTTCAAGTAGTGATGTCTGTAAATGATCGATCTACAACTATTGATGTAGAACAGGCCTCGTTGATCAGCTTTCTGAGAATCTAGCAACATGTTTCCTACACAAGTTAAACAAATAAAGCAACGGGTGACCTTAACACCAAGATGGTGTCTGTAAAAACACTTTGACATTTAAGTTAGAATTGAAAACGAGAAAGATAAAACGAATTAAACAAAATAAATGAATTAGCATAGATATTGTCGTTCGATGTGTGGGATTGAATGTTTACTAACATAAGTGATACGAACACCATATATATTGATATGGTACTCATAATCAATTGAATCAACAACCCCAAGAAAGCTTAATTCAGGTTAAAATAAGAAGAAATATATCTTGACCCAATGATTATGTAACCGTGAACCAAAAAAATAATGATGTCACTCCCAAGAACAAGGAAGAACGGGAGAGATAAGTCAAGAACATTAAATCAAATATTCAACTTGATAAATCTCAAAGTTCATAAAGAACACAGAGAGAAAATTGATATTCAATCATGAAAATTCGGCCAAGTCCCTTAACCTAATGTTTACAAGCCTTTTTAGAGGCCAAAATAAGAAACCGTAACTCAAACCCACGCCCCACATACTTATCACACCCATGTGGGCTTAATTTAATAAAACATGGGCTTAAATAAATTAAATGTTTAGCCCAATAATTCTAATTAAAACTAATTTGACATTTAAATGAACTAAGGCCTAATAATATCAAAGTCCAATATTAATCAACTAATTAAATAAATAACTTAATTAAAATCTAGCCCAAAACATAAATTAAAATCTAACCCAAAACATAAATTAGGCCCAAATTAATACAAACAAATAAAAGCAACCCATTTTGTCTTCAAATAGTTGTCCAAGCCTCCAATATTGATAATCTTGAACTTGATTTTCAATTTGGATAATGTTTTGAAGCCTTGGTAACCTCTTCATGCCATCCAAATCATGTTATGCTATATTCTTGACCCAAATCTCTTGAACCAACCCATTTAAAGTCTCATTCACTACAAGAAAAAATATGTTTTACAAGCTTTAAAAAATGTCGTAAAAACCCTTTCATGAGATTTATGAAAATGTCCTAACGAAGCATGCAGTAAAAGATTGATATTTATTAATGCATTCCACTAAATGTCGTAAAATATCGTACTTACAAGAGCTAAAAAATGTCGTATGAAATAAGTTTTAAAACCAAACCAATGCTCCAAATCAAACTTTTCAATTTTGAAAAACTATTCAAATTGAAGCAAAACAAAATGTACTTGAGCCAAATCCAATATGACATTGCAATAATATCAATCGAAATATCCCAAAACTTCACAACATAACGTCACTTGTCATTAGATAATAAAGAGTACAAAATCAAGAAAGCCCACTTAATTGATGAAAAGACTCAGTACATCAAAATTGCAAACAGTTTCAACTTGGGAATTGGCTACACCAATCCAGAATAGGGTGTTTTTCTTCCAGGAATCATATGAGTGATTTTATGTACCAAAACAACGGTCTCCTACATCTCCAAGTCCGAGAACTATAAACTTGAAATAGAGCATTCAATGAGATGCAAAACAAGATGATGATAACAACAATTTGCCATTTTGGTTTCAGAAGCCACAACTCTCTGCATGTGAATGAGAAGAACACTAACCCTTTGTCATTTGACTATGGGATTGATTCTAGTGTACACATGATGCTTGCAAAATGTAAAAGCAATCAGAATTTGGAAAAGCTTAATGACTGCTTGGTTCCTGAATTTTTAAATTTAATTATAGAATATCATGTCACCCTAGGAACTTCTTACTGAGCTTCTGAAGGCTGGTGGAGCAGTAATAGCAGATATCTGCAACAGAACAATTTTTTAAATAGTGCACTAAAATAGAAAAATGTAACAAAAATGGACTATTTTTATGCTGAAGACTGAAAGAGGTCGACATTTTATATGTAAGAGCATCAACAGTCTTTCTACAAATTATGAGATAATCAAAACATTTGCCATTTTCTTCTTACTAGGAAAAACAATAAATATCAATGAAAAGGAAGGGAAACCAGCTTGCCACTCAAAATAAGATTATCAACTTTGTTAAAACACATTTCTTTTGCAGCTCAGACAAACTAAAAATTTCATGCTTAGTAAATTAATTTCAGCACAAACTATGTATCCTCTTGGTTCCCAAAATCTATCAAGATTCTCATAATTATTGCTAAAATTCAAAACAGAGAACAGTTTACTCACCTTGGTAGCAGCGTTTATGATGTTATAGATAGATTGTATCAGGATTTGCCTTCAAAATACCTCCTTCAGAAAGAGAAATGACACAACAGTCTAAATCATTAAAGTCAGTAGTTTACTTACTAAATCATTAAAGCCTCACTGACCAAAACCAGGGAGTATAGACCTAGTGAAACATAATAGAAAAACACACCCAAATCATATGGCAAATCATCTCATTATAAAAGTAAAAAGGAGGCTTACCATGGTCCAATGCTTATATGTGTCATACATGCCAAACTGCAGGCCAGCATAAGGAACAATCTCAACCAATATTGGTGATAATCTGGCATATAATCCTCTGAAACCACTAGTCACACAACCAGTTATCCACATAACGAAGACAAAAGCAATGACAAAAGTACATTTGATTAACAACTTCATTGAGAGCAATACCAGCACTATAAAACTTATAGAGTCAGCTTCATAAATTGCAAGTACTATTTATGGAAACCAAACGCAAAGGAGAAACCTAACGTTAACGCAAAAACCACATCCAATGCGCAACTCCTCGGAGATGAAGAACATTTATATTCAAATTAGAATCCCTACCATGAAATGAAGGCATTACCAACCCTCTCACAAACTGTCAATACCGCAACCAAAATCCTATAACCCAAAGCAAAACAGGTGACTTACAAAATCAATTTATCATCAAAAGCTAATTAATTACTCAAACATTAAACCAACATAATAAACAGTAATTCTACAAAATTATATACCAATACTGGCAACAAAAATATATACCAATACAACCAATATAAAAGATGAACAAAACAAATACCAATAATTTTCATCACTTTGATTCTTCTAAAAGCGAAAAACTTAGAAGCCTTACTACAAAAACATAGAGTGCGAAAAGCCTTGTATTGCTCTGCTTCCTCAATTATCTCCTGCAACATCTCCTTCTCCTTCTTCTCACTCCTTCCAATCTCATTGCGTTCTGTCTGCACATCAACACACAAACAATAACACTCACCAAATTAACTTCAAACATCAACGCATGCGCGTGCAAACATATAATAAATAAACTAAAACCAGTAGATTATGTTTTTAACAGCCAATCAAACCAAATTTTGAACTTCGAAGATCAATTCAAACTTTGAAGATCGTCTCAAGCATCAATCAACAACCAAATTGAGTTCCATTTCATTGAATAAGTAAATGATCATTTTAAAACAACCACTGCAAAATCGAGCTCACTCACCTGCGCCATTCCCTTAGAGCGAAGCCTTACTCAGGCGACATGTCGGCAGGCGATGGTAAGAGGAAGCCTTCCATCGCGCCAAAACCTCAGTCGAAACCCTTGCCATTCTGTTCAGGCGAGAAGGAAGAGAATCTGCCGCCGGTGTCAACGGAGTAGATCGAAGTGGCGATGGAGTGTCCGGAACCGGTTGCGATGAGAACACTTCCTCTCCTCTGTCGCCGTAGGACTGGCTAATGTAGAATAGAGATCGACTCGGCGTCGAAGTTGGAGAAAGACGAGGAGTTGAATGGCTGCGAAGAAATACGAGAATCCAAACAGAGAAAGACAATATTTTTTATTTCAAAGAAAGATAATATTATTATTTTTATAATAATATTATTATTATTCAACAATATTTAGTTTAGAAATTCATCCTATGATATTTTAAAATGCTGGAACCATTAATGACTTTTTTTAAATCCTTCAAAAAGGATATCTCCACCGATCTTTTGCAGCATTTTCAGAAATTAATCATGTAATTAAAAGCAATTACAATTTTTATTCATAAATATCGCAAAGTTAAAGTTGTAAAAACTACTTTTTCTTGTAGTGATTCATCATCTTAACTCTAGCCCTTGTCATAAATCAACCATTGATGCATAAATAATCCATAAGTTTGCTTTCTTGGTTTCCATCAATAAGTCAATCAACTACGTGACTAGTGAACAATGATGAATGAGCTATTTGCTTATATGTAGACTAGTGCCTTATTTAATATGGAATAGCAACTAGGATGCCTTAGGATTATAAGAATGTGTATGCTTATTAGCGTAAACACTCGAGAGATTTTGGCAGAATAACAATGCTGTAAAAAATAGTCCCCTTCCTTTTAGTGGCTCTCTCCTTTTATAAGCAAGCAAAGGGATGTTGGGAGCTTATCAAAGCCGTGTACATTTGAGGAGTTATGATTCCCTGATCCTCACTCGACTGGTTAGGCATTGAAGACGTGCGTTACAATTGGTTTGAAATCCTATAAATTAACTATAGTCAACTCTCATTTAATGAGATGAGTTGGTGATTCCAAGCTCTAAGCTTGGCATAGATTGGATTGGCTAATGGGCTTTTGGCTTGGGCTTAAATGTTACCTATGCCAACCAAGTGAATTATGATTTCGGGCTATGTACAATTTTTGCCATTACAATGTCAGAGGCCTCTTAAAGAAAGATGAGCAACTTTATTATTAAGGCAGCCCACCCTTTTTTAGATTTCAAAAGGAAAGATTCAGCGAATAATACTTGTTGTAGGCCAATTGTTAGCAATTTTAGTCAGCCATAATTTTTGGCTATTGGTGCTGCTTGCAAGCAGAGGAGGTCATGATGATATTTAGAAGAGAAGATAAAGTTTTTTTTATCTATATTCGTAGAATGGTGAGTACAATCTAAAACAATATTTGATATTATAAAATTAAATAAATAATAAAATACGTATAGATGGGGTATACTTATAAAAATACAATATAATAAAATTAGAAGAAAAAATGTACTCTCAGTATCAAGAGGAGTTTAAAAACAAATTAGAAAAATTTTAAATATTTTATGAATGTGCAAACAAAACGGATGTACATATAATTTTTTTATGGGTGAAAATATTGCCACTGTTTTCTTTTCTAATGTTTTTTTTTTTCACAAAAGTGTGCCCAAGCCCAACCCAGCCCTTAAACACCTCCAATACTCTGCCCCTAAGTGAAGTCCATATCTAAGGTGAACCTAATCACACCAATCTCAGAAAACGAACTAATTTAATATGTATTTGTACATTGATGCATAGCCTTTATTTTTCACAATTTGATTATGTACATTGTAAAGCCACAAGAAAAGGAATAGGTCTCTAAAAGATCAACCCAGCTTGCCTAAATTCTATTACTAAACATATTTCACTAGAAAATTTAGGAATGAGATTGGTCTGCTAGCCACACGAAATTCCAATTTGACAAATTAAGTATACAAAGGCAGAATCAATAGACTCTCTTTATTCATATAAATAATATGAATTTATATTTTAAAGATAATCCTAAAAAACCTCCTGTGCTTTACCTCAATCTCTTTTTTGTCACCTCTAACTTGATTTTTATCCAAAATTCCACTTGATATTAATAAAAACACTTAAAACACCCCCTAAAGGTCTGTGAAATTACTACAATACCCCTAACCGTCACATATTCCGTTATGTTGAAAATGTTGCCCATTTGACTTCAACAGCAAAAAGATAAATATGGTTAAAATTCATTTGCCTGCATGGGCAATAAGGGAAATGGGGATGGAAGATAAGAAAAAATTGAAACTAAGGAAAGGTTTTAATGATGACTTGTCATCATGCACGTGGACCACGTCTTAAAAAATGAAAATGACTAATTATGTGTTTATTTGAGGGATTATAGAATGAGATTGAGAATGAGAAATGAGTATGGCTGTTAGTATTTACTTGCTTTAAATTAATCTATATTAGGATTTTAAATATATGTCCCACACAAATTTGAGGTTATCGAAAATGGGACGGTCATTCCCCCCACTCTACTTAAGATTCTCATTATCTCTCAAATATTAAAAAATTTTTATACCCCTATTTAAAAACAAAAAAATAATAATAAAATTTAAAAAAAAAATGAGAAAAACATATTTTATGTTTATCAATGGTGTAATAGATAATATTAACTTTTTAGTAAAAAAACCATTATTATCATTATTAAAAAATAGTTTAGTAACAATAATATTATATAAAAATACATATTTCTTGATGAAAAAAAAAAACATAATTTTCTTTCAAAAATGCTAAAGGAATACATAGTTTAATCAAATGAATTTTTGTGACTTTTACATAATTCATTCCAATTCCAATTTAAAGCAAACATCTCAAAAAAAAAAAAAATCGTTTATTCCAATTACGATTTTTACAATTGAAGTAAACAACTTATTCTGATTTGGAATATATCAATCCAATTTCAAACTAGTCTGATTTCAAATCGTTCCAATTTCAAATTGTTCCAATCATGTACAAGTAAATGCACTATAAGTGGGTTGCCTTTTGAACTAACTAGACCATCCATTTGCTTCCATCTTCAACTATTCTTCTCCATTTCGCGCCATAACAAACCCTAACAACTGATCATGCACCATCTTCTTCTTCATTGAAACTTCTTGTTTGCATGATCCCTCAACCCTCTTTATTGTGTTCATAGCTTTATTTGCAGTTATCAAAGGAGGGTTTGAAGAAGTGTTGGTAAAAAGAAGTGAACCGTCGTTGTTAATGGAGGAAAGGTAAGTTTCTTAACAACTTTTTTATGTTTTAAAGGTTGTTTTACTAAGATTTATTGAAAGGGATGAAGTTGATGTTATTTTGTTGGATGGTTTCTAATCTGTTAGGGTTTTGAGAATAAAAAAATGGGGCTTTTTCGTTTTAAAACTAAAAAAGTCAAATAGTTATGTGAAATTGCATATTATGCGTGGAAATAGGTTTACATTACGTGTATAATTACTCCTCCATCGATGTTGCATTGTGAACTTCTTGTTGAGTCTATGTTTTTATTTTATCTTATGATGAGAGAGTTTTGTTGTGGTAAGAATGCTGTTATGTGAGAGATTATTTGAAAAATATGAGAGAAGAGAAGAGAGTATGGCATCCAGGTATGTTTTGAGAGAAAATTTGGTAAGAGAGTTTGGCATGCATGTCTGTTTTGAGAGAAAGTTTGGTGTTTTTTATGCAAATCTGGGAATAAGGGGGTTTTTATATGTAGACAAAGTAGTCGTTGTGCATGCAAAGATCATCTTAGGGGGTTGGATTGTCATTGCAATTAAAATATCATAACCAAGGGTAAATACATCTTTTCCAATCTGCACTTGTCAAATCTCACATTTCTATTAATTTGGTCACGTCCGCGCAGAGAGGGAAAAAGTTAGATTTAGGTGAACTACAAGTGTTTCTTTGGGATTATCCCTCGATTTTATTCTTGACATGGAAAAGTTGGTATGGGTTTAAATAAAATCATAAGGTTTTCGGACCTTTACATTAATGCACTTCAAATTATAAATCTTACATTTGACTTTTGTTATTTTCTGTGTACAGGTACTGCAATAACTCTTAAGCAGTCAGAAGTAGTTAATGATCCTGCCCCAATATAATTAAATATAACATTTCTTTTCGTACTCACGCCAAATAGTTCCAGGGTTAAATCTATTAGTATGTAAAATGGTGAAACTTAAATCCCACCACTAAAATGGACCAAAAGATACACAACCATCTAAACAAAGAGGGGACGTGCATGTCATTAAATATACCCAAAAAATCTTTAATTATTCTCATCTCTAAATGTCTTGCAAATCCTAATAAATAAGCCCCAGCGAACCAAGCTTAATAAAGTCCCTAAAGAGACAACCTAGCTGGTAAAAAGTTCCTATGGTGAAGTAAGCTATGCGGACAGCTATCTCCTAGGTTAAGCAAAAGAACTTGCAATAGTTTTTCTCTTTGAGATCAACCCAACTTGCTCAATCGGGTGCCTAAAAGACATTCACTAAGATATTCTGAAATGAGATTGATCAGCTGCTAGAACAAAACCCGACTCATAGGGGCTCATGGGTGCCTATTAATGCCTCCAAGGTTGTGGCCTGTGAATCACAAATCAATTCAAAAATGGGCAGCATGTGAATGAGACTAGTAGGCCACACACATTATGTTTTCCAAATTTGGGTCAGACACATAATATGGGTTCTTTTTCCTTTCTTGTTTTAACATGTCACAAGTCCATTACTTGATTGGACCTCTTTTTTTAAAAAAAATATAATTACTTGATTGGACTTGACCTAGCTTCATATGCATATCTTGCTTTTTAGACCTTTTGATCAATCGAAACAAATTTAAATAATAATGAAGCCAAAATCATTTTGGACCCTTAGTGATTTGAATTTTTTTATCAACTTTTACATGTTTGACGTACATTACTCTTAAATTTTTGAAAGTATATCAGTTTCGTTCATTTTACCAAAATTCTATATTCAAACATGATATAAAATATAAATTAATTATTTTATCCTTAAGCATATTTAATTACCTAGGGACCAAAATATTTTTCACTGTATTTGCCTAATAGAAAAATTGCATTTCTTTCTAAACAAATCTAACTATTAAGAAACATGCATCTTGTCTTTGAAGCATTTTAAGAGTTGTTGTAAAAAGAGACCAACTAGTTAGAAATGGCAGCTATTATATTATATAGTGTTTGATTGAAGTACATAAAAGCATCTTTCAAGGATTGAAAAAATTATATTCGAAGATTTTTATTTGCAAAAGAAAAAGTCTGTCGACTAGTTTAGAATTTTGCACCAAAAAAAATGGTACTTTCACACAACAATACTTTCTGAACATTTAATGTTGAAAACCAGTTTTCAAATGATATATATATATATATATAGACACACACCAGTTTAATAATGATTGATTAGGTAAATTTTTAAATAATCATTGATAAACACATCATCTTGAGTACTTTTCTTGATCCTAAAAGATCAAAAGTTCAAGTTTCACATTTATCCTAAAACACAATATATGTATAATTTTTTTTCTTTTTTTTAATTTAATTCTCTATCTCCAACCATAAAAAGTATATAAATAAAAGGTCGGCTATCTTGTAAGAAAAGATAAACACGTAATGTATTTTGAATGCAAATGAAATACATGTAAATCAAATTCATAACATTCCTTATCAACTGTACAGATTACAGAAGGATATGAATCAAGAATATTTTGGACCACGTTAGAAAGTGCTCTAATTAGATGCTGTAAAAATAATTGCGTGGTCCTCTGTTGACTTGCAATAAGTGCTCCTTTCCATAGTGTTGTTTTGTTGACATGCTTTTTTTTTTCTCTTTTTTGAAAGAATGTGGTCAAGCACGGTTGAGGTCTTGAGGATTTAAAGTGTTAATTTAAAACTTGGTTATTTTCAACCAGCTTTGACATAGACATGGAAAAGTATCTTACAAATTGCATGCTTTATATCTCTTTTTTTGGAATATTGAAAAGAGAGCAATGCCAAGTTAACAAGTCAGTAATTATAGGCCAAGTGATTAATGTATATATGAATTATGGGATCTCATACATTTTATTTTTTCACCAGAATTTTTATTTACATAAAATCAATTTCGATATTCCTATATAAAATTTATTATTTCTCGATAAATGTTAAAAACTATCAGACCTCTAGCAAATATTCATCAATTAGGATAAATATAATATTCATAACAATTACTGTCATGAATTAATCCATTATCTAAATTTTGTTATGATCGATTTCATTAATAAAAATAAATAAAATAAAATGAGATCTTATATTGACCCGACTCAAATGAAAACGATTGAAACTTTTGTAGTTATCATGCAATATATTCCACAACTTGTGTATAATCTTTTAGCGAATTAGTGCTGCGCCCATTAAAATATTGTAAGACTATTCTTAGTCGGGCACTGATTAGTGGGCTAAAATTAAAATCATGTTCAAATTGTGTTAGAATTCAATCCAAAAAAGCAAAGCGTACGAGATGTAAACAATTGAAAATGAGCAAAGCAACACATGAGAAGAGAAAAAGTATGAGAAAGAGGCTATCAAAAATAATTAATTACCACATGTTTGACACATGATTCATATGTTGATATCATATAAATCTCACTCAACTTTGCTTTATAATGTTTTTTTTTCCTTGGTTAATTATTGGGCAGACAAGACAATCTTTTTTTTTTTCTTTTATAATTGGGTTATTTATTGCAGATTTTGTGTCTCTTATTGAATCAGTTTACTTTTTAATTTTTAAGCTTTTTGATTTCATTCATCAATTGAGTTCGTGGAATATTACATGACTCAATAATGCTATTAGAACCGTATGATACTATAATCCAAAGTGCCCTGGTTATTAATTTTTTTTTTTTATCATTTACTAGGTTTGTTTTTTTTTTCGAATTTTATTTTTATTGTACGATAAAATTTTTAAAAATAAAAAAGAATTTGAAAAACAGTACTGGATAATGAATGCCGAACACAAACTAAGGTGGTGTTTGGATGCACCTTTTAAAATGGATTTTCATCTTTAAAAATAAAAAAATGAGAGAAAGATATTTGGTGACATATTTTTAAATAAATGTTTTTGGAAAACAAAAATATATTTTTCATTATTTTCAAAATAAATCACTATTTTTTTATCCAAAGAACTATTTTACTCATTTTCAAAATAATATCAAACATACTTATATTATTTTCAAATTTTAAAAATAGTTTTTTGAAAAATCTTACAAGAAATATTATATTTTTAAAAGTATCATTGTAACAACAATTCCAAACACGCCTTGTTTGGTAGACAAGCTTTCTAAAATGGTGAATTATGTAGAGGCTTTGAATTGCATCAACTAAGTGGACTGCCTCAATGTTCTTGAATCTAACCTGAAAAAGTTAAGAGATAAGCTCAAAAGTTGCTTTTGAAGAAAGCCCCATTAACCATGAAAAAGTTTATTTTTTATTATTATTTTTTTTTTCTAACATACAAACCTCGATACTAGAAAAAGAAAGGGTTAAATTAGTTATGCTCATGCACATACTTGCTATTGACTTATGGTTAAAGACTCATTGGTAGACACATATATTCCTATTTTATTTTCACATGGATTGAAGTCATTAAAATGATATCAGAATTATTTGTATTTGATTACCTTATTAATTGGATAATCTTATTATTTTACTGATTGAATAATCTTACTCATCAATTATATCCATTGGATTGATTGTAAAGATAGTTATAGAAATCAATTCAATAGTTATAATTGTGGGATAAAATTACTTAACTAGTAAGATTGTTAAATCTAAATTATTAAAAGTAAACTTTCTAAATTAGTTCAATTTTGTTTTTAAATACAAACAAAATCTTTAACCGTTCTTAATCATATTATAAATCTTCTTCTTTCTGCTCCATAAATAAAATTACAAAAACACTCTCAACTGGTGAGGAAATGTAAGAAATTGGTGTTTTGGTAACTTTCGGTTATCGATGAAAAGAAAATTTATAACGTGATTGAAATTGCGTTTGAAATTTTATTTGTGATTAAAAATAAAGTGTTCGTATATTACAAGGTTAATTTTAAATTTCTCCTATATCATTATCTAGGCCACAAAATCAATTGTTCTAAGTCTCGGAACTATGATCTAAGTTATGAAACCAGTTATCCGGATCACAAAACCAAACAAAAACCATATGGACTAATCCACATTTGATAAATAACAAGGTTATGAAGGTTCATGCAAGTTGGCATAACTATGTGGATAGATTATTAAACACCAAAGTTCTGTTGTATCACCAGATCCTAGATACATGTATATATAATAAAGTATTTGCTTCTGAGTATGCAATAAATAGTAGTTGTCATGGACAAGAGGGCTGCAGCATCATGAACCATTTTAGGGAACACGGAGATACATGTCCAAGTACTGTCATCTCAAAACGGTGTCTTGTTTGTATGTCTCATGTCTCGATGTTATACATAGAGGTTTCTGAAATGTCTTTCAGCTTTGGCCTGATAAGTCGAAGCACTCATATCACTAGCCTTTACAAACATTCGTATTCATTCAAAAGAGAAAGAATTAAAGAGCTTATTTGCATGATATTTTTGCACCAAAACAACAAAATTATCTAAAACAGCTTCCTATTTAACGTTAGCAGCACACCAAAATTAATTTAGGTGGAGATTGATAGGCGATTAACTTGTTAGATTATAGATCCTTCCATTGGGTTATAATATGATAGTGTAAACTTTTTGAATTTAATGGTTGCTAATACCATATCAAAGTGTAATGACCTATCGGTCTCAAGTTTTATTTGGGCTAATTAATTATGTATTATTATGATATGTAGCATAAACAAACTTAAAGTTCAGGTACACAAGTGAAAGGATGTATTGAAGCATAGATCCTATTATTGTTGAGACCTTACCCAATAGTTTAATTTTTGGGTCTACTAACCTATTTCCACAACAAAATTTACAATTAACCAATCAGATCGTATATCATGAAAGGTGAAAATATTTAAAAATAATTTTTAAATATTTATAATTACCTAATAAATTTTTTTCTCTAATTTTACACTCAAATTTATCAAGTGCTTCTTTGAACTAGAAATCATGCCAAAAAAATTTTTTATTAATTCAAATTAAACATATTATATTTATATCCTTTAAACAAAACTATAAGATAGACCAAAAATAAGGTTGTTATCTATCTAAAAATACCTCTAACTTGTACAAAAAGAATAAAAAATAAAAAATAAAACACTCTAAATGTCTTTTAATCCCCAAATTATGCAAATGGTGGTGCTATTTTGTTGATTTTGACCCAAAATCAGAAGATATTTTCGCATTAAAAAATTAAGTGTGTTAGCCCATACTTCTCCACAGACACACACATACAGGTCTTAAAAATGACCCCATATGGGGGTGGGGGGAGGGGGGGCCCTGATTTACTTCTCTGTGAAGAGGTAACGTGCACCATAAAAACTACCAACCAAGTTTATGCAAAGAGTTTCAGGTTTTTAATCATGAAATTTTATTTTGAGGTCAGACTCAACCATGCACAGCAAATTTAGTTGTCACAGTAATTTTAGTTCCAGATTCCCGAAAATGGATTGAAACTTGCAGGCTGGTTCTTTGCTTCAAGTTAACTCAATCTGTAAATAAATTCTTGTTTGTTAAGATTATTTAGGATTAAAATATTTGGTGCATTAGCTCAGAGCCACACAATTAAAAAAATTAGCACCAAGATTATAGCTTAAGCAAGTATTATAGCATCATTAGGGCTTTTAATATTGATATTAACTTGTTTCTTACATTAATCCATGTCACCATCGTTTGATACCTAATGTTTCTTGTGAAAGAACCCTCGGATTTTAAGTGTCGTTTCGATTATGAAAACATCGAAATCGGATAATTTTATTAATTTGCTGAGAGTCTTTTCTGTGAGACAAGTTCTTGACTAGTTAGAGAGATTAGCTCTAATAAATTTCAAAATTAAAATGATTAAATTTGTCATAAAAGTCATTAAATTACTCACTTAAGTTTTGTTTTTTTCTTTTTAAGAAGGGGATAGCAAGCATACTATTTTAAAAAATTGAACATAAGATTCCGATCAAGACTCATATGACATGACACCTACCACTGGTTTAAGACATCATTTTCTGCTATCAAAGTGAAGGATATATGAGAATATATGGCAACTTAATGTTCTCATGTATCTTTCACTTTTTTTTTTCTTTTTCCCCTTTGGGTACACAGTTTCTCTTTTTTGTTTTCCAGTTTCTAACTTTCGGGTCAATTTCATTCATTTGCCTTTCTAGTTTGGCCTAATTACATACAAACCCATCTAATTTGTAAAATAAACCATGACCCTTCCAAAAAAATATTTTGATCAATTTTATAAAACAACTTCTAGAGTGGTGATGAAACTCATTAACCTAGACGAAAAAATAAAATCCCCAACTGCCCGTTTGGTTAGCTAGAAACCCTCTAATATGAGATTTTTCACCTGATTTTGAAATCGTTGGTTTGTTTTTCCATCTTGGTTAAACCAGGATGGATTGAAACCGACCCTCAATCTAATTTTTTCCGATTTCATTTGGTGCTTGGTGGTGTTAAATATGGACTAATGAGGACACTATTAAAGGCAGAGCCCCCCCCCCATGCTTTGGCAGTCGCTGAGCCATAAAACACATTGCCTCCTCCCCCAAAAAAACAAGATTACTGACTTCATCAATGACCCAAAATCAAAACAAACCCACAAGAGGCTGGTGCCACAACAACACACTCTACATTTAATTCAAAGGATCCTCCTCGTGTCATCATTATCACCAACACTACCACCCATCTACCTATTTTGATTAATTCAAATTATTCAATATATTTTACCCATCACTAATTCTCTCAACTCAAACTCTCCTTCCCTTAAAAGGAAAGTTAAATAAAATATTATTCTAATCACGATTCTATAATCAACCAACTTTAATATAACAAGATCATCTTAGATCATCCCTTAATCATAAAGTTTTAACCTTAAATTTATATTATCCAAAACACCCACCAAAAGAGAATGCAAATGCCTACCTTTTTTGCACTTTTTAGAAGAAGAATAAACAAAGGATTAACTTAGTACTAAAATAATCTTTAAAAAAATCCAATTAAAAAGGGTCACATAGCATTAGTATAGGGAACAAAACAATGATCATAAAATGATGCATTTCACAATTAAAATATTTAACAACAAATAATCAAATCAAATCTCTCATGTCAAGTTATCAACTCCTACTAAACTATTAGCTTCTTCACCAAATCAAACATTAAAGTATTTGAGTAAAGCTAACATAAGACAATAGAATATTAAGATTGTAACCTCTTATCTAATCTACTATGCAAGAGAAGAAGCACTTTTTGCTTCTTTCTCTCGGACACAAGACAATGAACAAGCACTTCTTTTTTTCTCTCCCACTTCTTCCTATTTGACGAGACATTAGATTCATCAGAAGAAGAAGAATTGATATGATTTCACTTTTATCCAAAGAAAAATTAAAATTAAGAAAATAAATACTCGAAAATGAACAATTACGCAATTAATTAACAAAATAAATTCCCTTTTTTTAGATCAAATATTTCTCTCCCCACGTTATCCTCTCGACAGAGTGATGATCATCATCCTTAATTAAACTAAAAAAAATAATAATAATAATTAAAGAAGAAAATTAAAACCCAAAAAAAACAACTAAAATTAATTAAAAAAAAAAAAAAACAAAGTACTGAGTAATAGTAGTAGTAGTAGTAGTAGTAGTTCCTTACTCTCTCTCAGCTCTCTCTCTATCTGCTAAACAACCTTATTATCTCATCAAAACGACAACGTTTAAGACGAGGAAGACGACGCACCTCCACCATTCACGGCCACCACACCCCCACTCTCGAAATGATGATTATGGTTGTTGTTGGTGGTGGTGGTGGTGGTGGCGGCGGCGGCATTATCTTCCTCTTCTTCTTCTTCTTCACCACTACCAGTCTCGTTTTTGGCTTCATTGTTGTTGTTGTTGTTGTGGTCGAGATCGGGGATTGTGGGGGACCCATTTGCGGTCAGTTGTTGTTGCTGTTGCTGTTGTTGGTGTTTGCCCAAAGTGTTTTTGTTGTTGTGCATCCACACTTTCAAGACGGTCCTGTCGACGCCGACGTCGCTGCAGAATTCGTTGACCAGGTCGTCGTCTCGCTTCTGCATCTTCCAGCCGACTCGCTCCGCGAACTCGAACATCTTCTCCTTCTGGGTTTGACTGAACTTGGTCCGGAACCGCTTCCTCGACGACCCGGACCCGACCACCATGTTGTTGTCCAGGTTCTGTTGAAGGTGGTTCCCCGAGAGAGCCAGCAGCATGTGAGGCGCGGATGGGTAGTAGGAGGAGGAGATCGGAGGCGGGGAGCACGAGTTGGGGCTCCGGTGAGGAGGGGGAGGTGGTGGCGGAGGTGGGTGGTGCCGGTGGTGGGGTTGGTATTCTATGGTGGCGGTTGCGGTCGTCGTTAAAAAGTTGCTGTTGTGGTTGTTGTGGTTGTGGTTGTGGTTGTTGTTGGTGGCGGTTATGATGGTGTTGTTGGTGGCGGTTATGATGGTGTTGTCTTCCGGGTCCCGACGGTGGAAGTTACGGTGGCAGCCACAGGCGGCGCATTTTAACGAGGTGGGGTCAGCGGGGGTGGCGGTGGGAGACGGCATGAACTCCCCGCAGCCATCGAGAGCGTGCCTACCCAAGCTGGCTGCATGGTTCTTCAAACACTCTTTGTAGGTGATCACAACCGGGTGGTGATGGTGGTGGTGGGGCTGGTGGCGTTTAAGAACCCCATTAGTAAAACTCAAATGCTTGGCGGCGGTTGCGGCGGCGGTTTGGATCCTTGGAGGAGGATGAGGATGAGGAGCAGTCTCAGTGCTTTCAGCTTCTGGCGATTTGGTGATGGGAGTGCTTGGAGTCAAGTCCATGGCGGCAGCAGCAGCAGCAGCAGCAAAATCACTTCTTTAAGCTGCTTAACCATTTAATAGTAAAAAAAGAAAGCAAGATTTGGGAAAATGAAAATGAAAAAAAAAAAAAGTGATTGTGTTGAAAAGTGCTTAAAAAAAAAGCAGTTGTTGAATATTTTGCAATGGAAAAAATTGGTGAGAAGAAGAGGAAATGGAATTAGAGAAAGATGATGATGATGAAGATGAGCAGTGATGACTGTTGATAATAAAATCTGGGTTTTTGTGGTTGTCCCTTCTTAACCCACTTGTCTTTTTTAACTCTAGTTCTAATCCATGGTTAAGTTCTCCCTTCACTTCTTGACCCCACCTTTGGGTTAACATCTTCTACTCTATTTAATGTACCTCTTTACTCTTTTCTATTTTTATACAATTTTTTTTTTTGGAGAATTTTTATACATTATTTTATTATAATAGTTTTATTACTATTAACCTTTTTTATTTATCTTAATGTAATGATTTTGAAAGAAAAAAAGGTACTTTGTAATAGATTGTGATGTGTATATAAAAACACATCCCTGATCGTAAATGGTTGAATATTTTTTTTAATTAAATAAGAATTCAATTCTTATTTTTATTTTAAATTAAATTATATTAAATCAATATAACAATCATTTTTAAAGTCTTCTTTCTAAAAAAATTACAACAAAATTTAAAAACTAAGGTAAAAACAATTTATCAAAGTTGGTGTATATACGATGAAAACTAAGGAGCATGTATTATCTATCACTTCTATTTTTCGTTAAATTTTTGATAACCTAGTAATACATCAACTTAAAAAATAACAGATCATTAAAATTGTTATATTTTTCTCTTTCAAACATCACTTCAACTTCAACTTCTCTCATAAAAAATTTAATAAAAACAATAAATTAACAAATAATCCTTACTCAAAACTAAGATGAGGTATCATCTAACATTATATGTAAAGTTTAAATAGTTTAAATATTTATTCAATTATATATATATAGTAAACATTTACAATTGGATTTAAACCTTTCCTAGATGCACACCACTTGAACTAAAATAAAATATAAAATTATATGTGTAGTTTTATTCATGCGAATGTGAAGGGGTGTCACTCAATCAAGTTTTCTTCTTGATTGTTCTTTTGGATATGACCAAGCTGTTTTCAAATTGACGGTCCGAGTCATAACCCACAATTACGATTTAGTAAACACCGAGTTGACTCACTACAAGCGTACATTTCTAAATTTCAACTGCAACTCATTAATATCATGCTCATCCACAAAAAGAACCATTCAAGTTGATTTTGCCGACCCTATCAAAAGACCAAACTGCCCTTCACTTGCGATGTGACATCCACGAAAAGTACGCAGAAAACAGCGGTTAGGCTTGTGGTAAAATCGTCTCATCAAATCAAAAGTGAATTCGATCCATCAAATCCAGGGTGCTTTATTATTATTATTATTATTATAATTAATTAATTTTTTCCCAAAAAATTAAAGGTATATTTGTCGGCTTGAGAGAATTTTCGGACGTTGAACGGACTAGTCCCTAAAACGATACCGTTTTAAGCACCCCCGCTCCCCCCCAACAACCTGACAGACGCACGTTTTGTTAAACAGGATTAAATGACAAAACATTAATGATGCGCTAATCATGATTAAAACACAAAAGACACCTCCTCGATTACGCATGACACGTGTAAATAAATATCCACGTGGCATCTCTCGAAGCCCACACTGCACTATACCTTTTACATGTTTTAGTCGCCACGTACCACCACTTTTTTTTTAATTTTTTTTTTGAAGTCAAATTTTCTAGAATTAAAAAAATTGTCAGCTTTTAAGAGTCATGGTTTTAGTGATCAATTCACTCCCCCTTCAAGTCCATAAGAGATTCAAATCTCGAACATATATATAGTACATATAGTTTTAATTTTGACAATCTTAATAGATCTCTAACAACTGCTATTAACAGATCGATTAATATATTTTTACTATAATTTATGATGAGGTTTCAGATTTCATAACGTATGATGTTAATATGTGTAATGAATATTTTTATCACACGACAGCAAAGGTTCAAACAAATTTTTTATTTCATTGACGTTAGATAGTCTTATAATTATAAAAGTAAAAGTAAATTAAATTAAAAGAGAAAGCGAGGTGATGGAATACTTCCGTTAGTACAATAATAAAATAGTTTGGCAGGAGATCAGGACCGTTGAGGGCACTGACTTTCGTGGGGATTGTGGGATGGATGATGAAAACAAGGAGGGTTGATAAATAAACCGAATGTGATAAACGAAGGAGATTTGTTTGATTAAAAGAAACAGAGGATTTGATGACGTGAGCAAGCCAATCATGGAGCAGCTAAGGTTTAATCATCGAACAGCGTGTAAACGGAACCGTTGCATTGAAACTCACAACTTCAGGAGAATTTATTAGTTTATTGGACGCTGTTGTACTTTACAGGTTTTTTTGTTGAGAAAAATAATTTTTTATTGTCTTTCTTTTTTTTTTTTTTAACATAAAGTGAAACTGTGAGAGTGCTTTTGCAATGATTTTGGCTTCCGTAACTTTCCAAACTTTTATTACTGTGGTGAAGTGAAAATAAAGATTTTTTAGAATTTTAATTTAAAAATGTCTCTGATAGTATATTAGTTTATAAATTTTGTAACTATTAAAATTATATTTTTTAATAGTTACAAAGCGATCAAATATCTATTAGACATCTAAGGGTGGATATGATTCAGTTTAGTTTTAGACAAAACCATACTGAACTCCAAAAAAATACAGTTTTCAAAATTGTAAACCGAACCGAACATAATGTATAAACTGAACTGATCTAATTCGGTTTGATTCAGTTTAATTCTAGTCATTCGATTTTTGACTTGGAACTTTATAAAACCCTAAATTATCACCAACCCACAACTTAAATCTCCCAAAAAAACAGCCAAATATTTACAATACCCACCATAGATTGGACCTTAATAAGGTTGATATCAATCTATCCATTATCTAAATCTGCTAAACAAATCCAATTTATATCATCAACCTCACATGAATGCTCATAAAAAGCTCACATTTATCCTCCAAATCCAATCAGAACCCATAAGAAGAAAAAAAAAAAAGAAAAAAAAAACTAATTGTCATCTACTCACCATCAAATCCTTCAAAACCAGTACAAAATCCCAACACACCCACAAATTATACCTTCACCAAATAAGAATGAAAAAAACACAAAAAACAAAAACAAAAACCCTAGATAAAAAAACCAAAAATATAAAAATTGAAAAACAAAACAAAATTTCTTCATTTTCTTGGGTTTTTTTTGGGGGTCAAATGAAGCAGTAGAAGAATAATGAAGGAAGCAAAGGAGATTACCTGGTTCAGGGGAAAAAGTAGAGAAGAGTTGGTTTTGATTGTGATGATAGGTAGCAAAAAGTAAAAATGGGAAAAGAAAGAGAGGAGAAGAAGAGAAACAAGAGGAGGAAAAGAAAAGAGAAGTCACGGAGTGACGAATAGTGGTGGCAAATGAAGGAGCGATGAACGATAGAGCAAGCAAGGGCTAAGAGAGAATGAGCAACAAGGTCTAGTCCGATCCACATCAATTGGTGTTGCGAAGTGAGTTACAATTCTCGTAAGAGAGTGAGATGAAAGTTGAGATGAGATGAGAGTGAGGTGAGGGCGATGGTCAAATGAGAGATGAGAGTGAACTGAGGTAGTGAGACTTTTATATTTTTAGAGTTTTTTTTTTTTTTTAATAAAATTCGATTTTCGGTTTGGTTCAAATTTTGGTCAGAACTAGATGGTAGGATTCGAACACTCATTATAAATGTGCATTAACCACTCACTTAAGATATAAGTAAATGTACTTAAAATATGTTTAATGTTACATTTTGAAATAATAATCCAAACATAATTCAAAAAGTTAAAAGTAGAAATTAACTCCAATGATGTGATTAATAATTTCTATTTACTATATTATTTATATGATAAGAAGCAATCTCTTGAATTTTTATATTTTAATTTCCTTCTTTTTCTTTTTTGTATAATAGAAACGAGTTTAGAATAGGTCACAAATATTTTCTACTTTTTGGATTTTTCTAATATAAACATAAACTTCATAGATTCATGCTTTATAAAAATCAATAAATTTGAAGAGAGATTTATTATTCAAATTATAATTAAAATCATCATAACCAAGCCTCCACTGCTTTATCTAAGAAACAAGAACTACCTGAAAGATAAACGCCTAATCAATATTAACGATTCTACTACATTCCATTGAAATATTCGACCAAATTAAGTTTTTATAGCTAAACATTAGATTCGTAATATCATATGTAAAAATCATGTACGTTAAATTAACGTTATTTACGTATAAGATTAAACGTTATATACTTACAATTTAACATGAAATGAGAGATTAAGTAACTGAGCCAATACGCGGTGGTAAGCCACAGCCTACTCATGATGCATTGAGAAGTCATGAGTTTTATTTTCATCAAGACCTACTTATATGAGTATTTTCTCTCCATACATGTGGGTTATTCTCTCCAATCTCCTGAAAGCTGATCTTCGAACCACACCTCAGAATCATATCGCAGTCGGTCCAGCTGTATCCTAGACTGACCTCAATAATTAAAAAAATAAATAAATAAAATAAAAATAAAAATAATAAGTAACCGAGCCAATTGCAAGTCAATGTGTTGATTATCATCAATAGTATAGCTAGGGTGAGGTGGCGATTATATAGTTCGATTGGGACCCCAAGAAAGAAGCAAGTAGAGATATGTGAGCCCCTGCTGCTGCTAAACTGCATTATAAGGTGCCGATAAAAGGACATGCCACCATACACCCAAGACTTGCTCATGCTTAGGGACACAAGTCACGTTGTGTGACAATTACCTCCAACATCTTCACTTTTTATTATTATTATTATTATTTTTCGATTACTTCTTCACTTTTTATTATATATGTGAATTTAAATAATTTAAAAAACTCGTTAAAAATCTATTTTATTAGGGAAATTTTCGTTGAAATTTGAGAAAAAAAAAAGAATTTATGAAAGCTTTGTGATAATTTTTAAGATCGATTTTGTACCTACTTGGATTTATTTATATTTTAATCAAAATTAAAAGAAAAAATTTTGATCATGTTATATATTTTCTTTGACTGCTTTTTGTAGAGTCAAAGATATTAATTAAATCCTTCTGTAATACATCAAGATATAGACACATTAATTTTATAATCTTTGTCTTTGATTGAATTTATGTTTTTTTTTTTTTTTTTCATCCAATGAATTCGTAATTGCGCAAATTCATCTGCTTTAACTCAAAAGTAAAAAGGACTACGCTAATGTGGTTCACTCTTACATTATTTTATTTTATTTTATTTTTTTATTACTATTATTTGTCCAAGATGTTGTCAAAATCAGTTAAGATATAATTCTAAGGCGCAGCGCGGGAGTCACCTTCCAGAGAGGAGAGAGAGCAATCCATATTAAATGGAAAAGTTGTAAAAAAATAGTGGGACTTTATGAAATTGAACCCACAACCTTTAAGACTTGGCGTGAGTGGGCTTTGGTCTTACTGCCAAACCATACAACTTTTTTCTTACACTATTTTATTTTTATTAATATCATCAATTCAACTTTCATTTTATTTTTATTTTGTTACCTTTTTTTCTATATAAAAGAAATTTATAACAGTGTAAGGAATTTAAATTAGATCTCTGAGAAACTTTAAAATTGCTCTAATTACTTCAAATAATCTTCAATATTCGATCACAAGATGTTCATTGTAACCTAAAGCTATGTTAATTTTTTATATTATTTTTATTTTCTCCAACAGTAACATTCATAATAATATGTCATGATATCAAAGCATATTTAATTAATTATAATATTTTATTTTGTTAGGTTGCTACTGTAGTTAGAGTCAAAACATATCACTATATTAGTGTATTACATCCATCCATATTATTATAAATTCCAAGCTGCCTCATAAATGCATAGTGTTAGCAATTAGTTTAGCCTAATGTATTTGACAAAATTTACAGACTACAACTTTCACTCAATTAAGACATTTAACGAAAAGTAGTTAACCCATATATTTGACCATGAAAATCCCCTATATCCATCACTCAACATCCTAATTAACTAGGGCTTATTATTTTTTTATAAAATATAATTTTAAGAATCATATTACATAATCTAATACCAAAATGAGTTTTAATATTTTTTTTTAAAGCTTTTTGAAAGCTTGGTTTTACAAAACCATCCAATATAACTTGCTTCCAATATAATTTGATATGCTAGAAAATGGTGTAAAAAATAATGTTTTTGGGGTTAAGAATCAAAGAAGCCCTGAAAATCAAGATTTGTGTTTTCAAAGGACTTCCATGGGAGAAAGTCAAATGTCATCTCATCAAAAGAAAAGAAAGAACAAAAAATTTGGAAGGCAATGAAATGACTAGACTCTCCATAATTAGGCAATTTTCACCGCAGTTTTGGAATAAAAAAAGAATGTTATGTTTCTTCCAAAAAAAAAAAAAAAAAAAGAATGTTATGTCATTTCATATCTACTCACATTTCACTCAATCCCCTCACATCATTCAAGTTTGGGTGTCTAAAAAGAAAATACCAAAGAGCAATAAGCCTAATGTTGTTTAAATAAAACTAAACAATAAAATATCAATTATTATTTATGTAATCCTAATATTTATTTATAAAATTAGAAGATATCTATGTCTATAAGAAAAAACATCATCATATATTCTTTTAAATTTATATATTATAGGACTTAAATCTCCATTACTAAATAAGATTAAAAAAAAAATGTAACCACTTTAATTATAAATAATTATTAAAATTGATAATTAAACTAAAATAAAATTATATAAACCTTTTTGTAGATATTATTTAGAGTGGAGACGACTCAGACATAGATAATTTTTAGATTGAATGAATGTTTTTTGCTATTAAGTCATAAACTTTAAACTTGTCTTATACTAGTCACCTGTACACATAGAAAATTAAACTTAATTTGTTTCTTTACAACGATGTACATATAATTCTTCAAAGATTTAACTTCTTTTCTATTTTTTTTAATTTATTTTTATGTGAATTTTTTTTTTAAAAAAAAAACCCTACAGAGTACTATAAATCTATTGATGTGAAGTTACATGACCGAGGAAGGTTTCCCCCAACCAGGTTTGTTCAATGATATCATTTTATTGTTGTCATGCTCTTGTGGGAAGAATTTGAATTCAAAGTTCAAATCTATATTCAGCTTTGGCTAAAAAAAAATTAATTATTATTATTTGATTATTGAAGAAGAATTTATTTAGAAGAGTTCTAATTAATTTTTAGAACAAATTTTAACCTATTTTATAATTTTAAGAAAATCTAATCATTTTTTCATTAAGTCATATTTTAAATCAGGTTTATTTAAATACAAAAAAAAATGTTTGGGTTTTAAAAAGGTTTATTATTATTATTATTTTGAGCAAAATCTTTCAATACTTTAAAGTGTCTGTGTATTTTTATTCTCCCAAAAAATAAAAAACTAAGCTATGATGAATCTTATTGGGGATTTTAGACGTTGAATTGAGGGTGTCATGTTAGATGTATAGATAAAGTGCAAAGGTACTAAGAGGTCACACCAGATGCTTCAACAATTTGGGTTCATTTGTATTCCCATATCACTTCAAGATTCCAATTTTAAATGAACCCTACCCAATTGACTTTTCTTTTAAAGTATTCTTCTTTTTTAATTTCAATTAACATCAAACAAACCTAATAAATTTTTACTTTTTTAACATAAGCACATAAGTTAAACTTGAATTTAGTTATAATTATGTGATTAAAATAACAGAATTTTGAGCCTCAAACCATCCTATATTATCTTTTGTGCATTTTTTTTCTTTTAGTACCATATTATCTTTTGTGCATTGAACTTCGCATTTTGATTCCTTTTTGTACCAACCTTTATTATTCCTCTGCGTGCAATCAAATCAAAACCATCTATTATTCGACTTTATACTAATCAATCTTTTTCCCAAACTTATCTCGGATAAGATCGATGTAATGTCCAAAGGACTACAATTACAACAAATGGCATATAACAATCAAATCTGAGTATACAATTACGTTTTGTGAAAATAAATTTTTTAGAATTAAATATCCCATCTTATCCCATATTTATCTTTTTTATTTTTCAAATTGTTTTTATATCGCTATTGCACATGATTAATGAATGCGACTTTGAATTTTGTTACAAGTGTCGAGTCACTTCCAAATCATCGATATAGATAAGGGCTGGATGAAGGATTGACTGATAGACCCTAATGACGGTTTTCTGTCATATATTTACTACTAAGATTATTGGATGGCGAGGTAAATGTTACTGAAATAGTCACAAATCGTTTAACATATTTAAATTAAGTTGTTACGTCTAACTTAAAAATACTTTCTGACACTGGTAAATAATCATAAATCGGCGAAGATAAACATCAATAAATAGAGTAGTTGACTCTGTAATAGCAGTTAATTATGTTATGTCCGTGATAAAGATTGATCATGATCATAAGGTTACGTATGACTTGCCTGCCTAGCTAGCTGTGTAGGGTTTCTAGTAATCTCTGACCCTACTTATGACATATTTATTAACATCTTAATTACAATTTCTGACTAAGGTCCCCTACCTCCCTACAATACCAATAACAATAATAGAAATGGCAATTAGAACCAGTATTCAAAAGTTCTTATCTTATTATTTTGTATTTACTTCCTTATGTTGTGGTCAAAGGACAATAGTCCATAACTCATACAAATTGCACCAATAATTCATACATCTTTTACTCTGTGTGTGTGTGTATATATATATATATATAAAAGATTGACAATAATAATAATAATATAATAGTATAATTATTATTATTATGTGTTGTATATATGGTGAAAAATATGTGGGGGAGTTAAATTATATCAACTTATAATATTCTTTTAAATTTATGGCTTTAATATTCATCCATTTTTGTTGCAATTCGAAAATTTTCATCTACTTTAAATTCACTTACGAGGCAATTATTAATGGATAATAAAAAATAAGAATAAAAAGAAATCAAGTTTTATTATGAAAGAAGATGGACTCTTTGGATGGAAGAAGATATTTATTATTATTATTATTATTATTATTATTATTATTATTTTGATAGAGGAAGAAGAAAATTAAGCTCCTTTTTTAAGAGGATCTTAATTCTTAATTAATACATAAGATCCATGTAATTTCATTCACAATAAGTTTTATACATAAGGTGCACGTAATTTCATTCATAATAAGTTTTAGTAAACAATATACCTATAAATTAGAAATTAAGTTCCTTTTCCTTTATAAGGATTTTTTTTTTTTTTTTTTTTGTTATTAATTAAACACATCAACTTTCTTTACCACTAAATTTTAAATAAATCAATGATTAGATATTGAGGTTATAGATTTAAATTAAACTTGCAAGTTAATATTGTTTGACCTTATATATGACCAAAAACTTAGATGACAACGTTGTTTAGTCAAATCAAGATAATTAAGGGGCTTAAAAATGCGTTTACCCTTTTTTTTTTTTTCTTTTTTTGTGAAAGTTGATATTAAAAGAGTTAGCGATTTATCGGAATTTGCTGAGACTAATTACTATTATTTTATAATGTGAAACAATTATTTTTACAATAAACAGAAAAAGTACCCATACAAAACTTATAAAATACGTTTGGTAGGACTTAAACCGCTACCACTAAAGTGGATGGAGAAATCTACAATCAACTATACAATGAGAGGATGTGAAAGGATGTATTTGCTTAAATCTATATTGTGGATAAATAGAATTTATTTATAAGATATTAAATAAGAGAATATTTATAGTATACTTCTCATTTTCCATTAAATTATTTGAAATGGTATATTTCTGTGTGTCTAAATACAATTCATAAAGTGGGGCTTATGAAAATGAGATATTTAATAGAAAGCACATTTTCTTTAAATTGGTACATCTTTGATGTGTATATATACAATTTAATAAGTGGGGACTAGTAGAATGAGATAATTAATAATAAATATTTGTTTCCCAATATTGAAATTATAAGAGTGATGGTCAAGGCAACAACCAGCACAGCTTTTGTGCAATAATGGCATGTTCTTTCATTTTTTCGCTCTCTAAGGTGATGGTGTGTGGGTCTGTGGCCTACAAACCCTAATTGAGATACCAAACACACCCATTTTGGATGGTTAATGACTTCTACTTTATTCTATTTTATTTTATTTTATGCTAACTCATTTTGGTGGAAAAGAATTGCTTTATTTTGGAACCAAAAGGGAGAAAGAGGAGAAATATGTGAGGAAAAACAAAGCTTTATTAATGAAATTTTGTTTTTATCATATCTTCTTTTTAATTATTCTAAATTCCTAATTGAGATTGATTTCGTTAGGTCTGGATAGAATCTTAATCCGATTGCCCGCTTGGTATCAAACTTCAAAAAAAAATTATTTGATAGTTAAAAACTATTTAATTTTATATCTTATGCAAAATACTTTATTATTTTTATATTCATTGTATTATAAGTTTTGTATGAGTTATTTTCTCCTATTAATAAAGGAGTATATGTTAAGTTTTACAAATAGATCTCGCATCTTGGTAGGTTGAAAAGAAAAAAAAAAAATTGCTTTTACTTACCATAGGGTTAATATTATTGAAGATATTTGAAATCTATTTAAATAAAAAAAATTTAAGTTCTAATAATTTGAAAACTTGAAATTTATTAAAAACTTCGTTAAATATGAAATTTAACATAAAACTTTGGAAAATTGATGATGATTATTATTATTATTTTACTTAAAATTAAAACATGTAAATGGTTTGTTTTTAATCGAGAGAAATCAAATTATAATTTTAACTTGAAAAAAAAAATGTTCAACTAATATGTATAGTTGCAATCAACGAAACTCAATAATGTGGGACTTCTTTAACAATAATAATTCATCAAAAAGCATCATTTTAAGGCCCAAAGAAAAACCAACAATCATCATTTTATGTCATGCTTTTTTCTGCAAGGATAAACTTGGAGGAAAACGAACGAAAAAAAAAAAAAAGCATTGTCTTACTGCTTGTACAAAAAAAAAAAAACGAGAGAGAGAGAAAACTCATGTCACTTTTTCTGTAGATATTAAAACTTGATGTTAATGTCTTCAAAAGAAAATAAGACGTATTTTTATAAAATGTTTAATTATCTTACGCAACCACTAATATTATTTATTAATTATAATCATTGGATTTGTTGTAATAATAGTTATTGAAGTTAATCCAACGGCTACAATTAATGAGTAATGTTAGTGGTTAGGTAAGATAGTTAAATTTTTTTATAAATGGAGAATAAATATAAAAAGAGATTGAATTTCATTGGAAAGTAATATTTACTAATATAATTTTTATTAAAGATGTCTTGTAAGGTAAGAAACAAAATAACAGTGTCTTGGTGGGCTATGGTCTTGCTGTTTATCTGAAAATTGGACAAACAATAGTAGGGGAAAGTTACAAGTATGTAATTATTGGGAAAATAATTCCAAAGTTACAGGACAAATAAACAAGAGGAGGAGCGTATTTGGGGGACAATTATTTGCTTAGATAGTCATGCCTTTTTTTTAAAGCACAATTTTCCACCATGGAAGCAATAACCTTTTACATGGTGCTCTGGTCATCTATATTATTGCTTTACATCTCTTCCAACCATAACTTTTCATTTTAAATTAAGTAAATAAAACAGTACGTTGAACCGAGATATAATTTAAAAAGAATTTAACTATCTTATTACTGGATAAGATTACTCATCAATAACAATCCTTACAGTTATTGATGAATTTATCAATAATTTTTACTTAAATGTAATGTAAATAGATAAGTTTAATATATCATATTAATCATGAGATGCAGTGGATAATATATTACTTATGAGTCATATTTTTTATCAGTTTAATAGAAATTTCAGATATTTTTTTTTATTTTTTGAGTCACTCTAGCATTAATTAATTTCTTAAAAACTATAATGAAATCTGATCAAAATCGAAAATAATTTTGCAGTTAGTCGTAGAAATGATAGTGATAGCACCCTCCTCATCCTTTATTGCATAACTACCATCTTGCTAATAAATTTAAACTCTGTAGAACTAAAAATTATAAAGTATTAGAACTATCTTTCATGACTTAAAAACAGGTCGTCTATTTTTATTTTTATTTTGGTTTTTCTTTTAGTCTTTTCACTCTTGTCAGATTTGCTTCTCCACGTTTATTCTTATAAATAATAATAATAATAATAATGAAGAGAACATCCAGATTATTTGAACAACATACAAATATGATAGATCTTCATTTAATTATCATTGTTACAATTTTTTGGCTAAATATTCAAACTTCAACCCATTTTACTTTTCCAACTTTAGATTTTCACCTTTTCTTTTATTTTCTTCATTAATTTTATTTTATTTTTTCAAAATACAATTAATCAAAGTTCATATCATTAACATTAAGTATTAAAATATCATAGGTCTTCATTTAAGGATCAATGTTATACTTGTTGGCCTAAATAATCAAAACTCAAGCCCAACCGACTTAATCGACTTCCAATATTTCACTACTTTTTTTTTTTTTTTTTTTAATTTCAAACTATATACTTGTTGGCCTAACTAATCAAAACTCAATCCAACGGACTATCGACTTTCCATATTTCACTTTTTTTTTTTTTCAAAAAAAAATTCTTCTTTTACTTTCAGTTTTTTTTTTTTTTTTTTTTTTTTTTTTTTTTTTTTTTTTTTTCTCGGTTTCAAATAGTAGTTAATTTAAGTTCACTTCATCAATTTTAAATATTAGAATATCATAGAAATTTATTCAAGTATCAATATTATAGATGTTTTGGCTAAATATATTCAAAACTCGACCTAACCAACTCAAGTGATTTGAGCTGTTCACCTATATTTTTAATTTCTTCATTTACTTCGGATTTTTTTTTTTCTCAAATCAGAGTTAATCAAAGTTCATATCATCAACATTAAGTATTAAAATAATATATATATACATTAGCTAAATATTCATGTTAAATATCTATATTTATTATTTTTTATGTGTTTTTGAAAAAAAAAAGGTACATATATTGATGGATAACCTCTCAACTCAAAACACTAGTTAATTAGGTGATAACATCCATTCATACATATACCATTCTAATGGTTTTTATGTTTTAAATGTGCAATTAATTCATTCCATCTTTTTTGCTTCACATATGAAACTCTCGGATATTCCCCCTCACATGTAAGCTTGGGTTGGCTTTAAACTTTACCACTCATTTTCTTTTTCCTTCTTTATAGTGGCCTTTTTTTTTTTTTTTTTCGTTTCAGACAGAGCTCACTCAAGCCCATTAACATTTGTCGAAGTTCTGATACTATGTTAAATTCTTACATTTGTTGCTATTTATGAGTTTTTGAGAAGAGGTACATATATTAATAGATAATCTATTAACCCAAAAAAGCTAGTTAAGTGGGTGGTGACATACATTTTATATATATACCCTTCTTCGCTTTTATGTCTTTAATGTGAGATTCATCTCATCTTCTTTGCTTCACATGTAGAACTCTTTAATAATTCAAAACTTGACCTAACCAACTTTCAGATTCTTACCTTTTTTCTTAGAAAAGAAAAAAAATCTTCTTTACTTTGGGATTTTTTGCCTCAAATTACTTCTAATCTAAGTTCATATCATCAACATCAGTAGTAAAATATTATTTATTTATTTGAGTTTCAATGTTATGCATTTTTAGGTTCAATATTCAAAAACCGAGTCAACCGAGTTAACCAACTTTGTGCTTTCTATCTATTATTTTTAAAAAGAAATATTAGTTTGACATAAATTTGAGAAAAAGAATTGGGGCAGTTAAGCATTACTCTTTTAAAATCTATCATAAGATTTGATCAACATCAAAAATAATTTTGGCAGTTTATATATTAGATAAGATTTTTTGTGGCAGTGAGTTTCCCACATAATTCTAAATTTATGGAATTATTTCTCGATTTTGATCAAATTAGGGGAAATTTTTGGAATTCCCTTATAGTTTTATTGCATGGTTAAAATCCATTTAAGGATTCTGGGTTGTTTGTTATCATTTTGTATAATTGTTTCTAGAAAATGGATGTGTAAAACAACAATAACAAAGTGAATCTGATCATAGGAGATCCAGAAAAAGTGTAAGTTGCTGTGTACTTTAGAAACAGTTTCTACTGTTTCTGCTTAAAAAAATAATTATAATGAAATATGTTTATTACTGATATTATGCTGAAGCAAAAGATAAGTTTTCTGTTTTCAAAACCCTATTTTTGCAGTTACTTTAAAGAATAGTTATTTCTTCCAAAAAAAAAAAAAATCCTTTTTTTCAAATCTCAAATATATCCTCTGTAACATTTTTTGTCTGTTCAGTTTAAATTCTTATCTCAAATTTTTATGTCACATAATTTGTAAGGATGATATTCTACACTAACAAACAAATCACCCTGCACATTATGTATAATGACTTTTTTTTTTTGTTTTTTTTGAAAATGTATAATGACAATTTGAGTGGACTAGTATGTAGTCAAATTCAGACTTATAAATTGGTGTTGAAAAAAAAAAAAAAGTGATTAATTTTTTTTTTTAAAAAAAAATCATTGTCAAGTCAATAATCATTCACTGTTACAACACTGTTATAATATAGTACTACAACCTTTTTTTTTTCTCAACTTCAATTTTTTTCTCGTTTCATTTTCATTATGTTCCAACGTACAACATCAAAAGAACTTGACAATTACATATTTATTTTCAAGAGAAATACAGAAATAGGTCTCCCATGTCTACTTCAACAAGTTACCTTACAATGGCTTCAAAATTTTGTCATGAAAATAAGGAGAGTGGGGTCCCTGTCAAGCCAGGCTGGGCCAATAGAAAATTTGTTTTGGAAATTGGGCCCCTGGAAGACCTCCTCTTTCCTTTGAAAATGGGACCATTTAGGCCACAGCTATTCCCGTGGACCCCCATTACAGCGTCTGTGACTAGTACTGTGCCTCACAGCAAGTCTTTTTCTTTTTTTGAAGAATCAAAATTCTAAACCAAAAAGGAAGTGAGACCCAGAAAGCAAAAAGAGGGACAAATATAATAACAGGGAAGATTGAAACAAGTATTGTTGGAGGAGCTAGGTTTCCAACACCCATGTTGCTTGTTTTTAAGGCAAAAGAAGATCGGTCTTGTTCGGACCGACGCATTACATTATCAGAACACTCATAAAATGAAATCATATCATGTATTTATTACAAGAATATGTTAACCATAAATGTGCTTTGCATGTTTATTAAATTATTGTTTACAAAACCGTAGATGGTCCTTAATTTCTTTAGAGCGAAATTATACAAAGTACAATCAGGTTCTGAAAATAGTTTTGGATTTTCGAGACCCCATGTAACTTAATTTTGGGGCTGATGAAGCGGTGTCATAAAATTTGGTTTAATGCTTGACTGAAAACCAACCAAGAAAAGGGAAATTAAAATAATATTTTCAAGGAAATTAAATTAAATTAAAAAGGAGAAATGAGAAGTGGTAGAAGTAGACTTATAATAATAATGGCTTCTGACAAATCTACCTAATGGTCCTTTGCAATTGTACAGTTCAATAAATTTCTGCAAGTGAAACCAAATTATGAGGTTTGAGTGAGAGAATTGCTATTACATCTGATATTGGACCTACATGCTCCTTTGGGGTAGTGCAAACATTAGTGTCCACTTTAATTTCCACAATTTAAACTTTAAATTGATTTTAAATCCCAAAAAGAACAATAAGCATCACTAATTTGTTTTCCTCTTATTCTTTTGGACCAAAAGATGAGTAATTTCTGAAGT
The DNA here is from genome assembly GCA_021234005.1 of Nephelium lappaceum. Classification (NCBI taxonomy): domain Eukaryota; kingdom Viridiplantae; phylum Streptophyta; class Magnoliopsida; order Sapindales; family Sapindaceae; genus Nephelium; species Nephelium lappaceum. Next base: position 14,643,944 of record CM038011.1, on the reverse strand, counting down.
TCAAAAACTTTTTTTTGTTTTTTGGGTAAAATTTGATAATGTTTCGTGTAAATTTTAAATCATATATAATTACTAGTTAATTCAACTAATAAACTGTTTTGTTATTGTAAAAAAAAAAAAAGAAGAGGTTTTCGAATCCAATCACACTCACCGATAAGGGTTGGTTGTAGAGAATTAAAAAGGGGAAGAAATCATTGACATGATTAATAACTGAAAATCAAAGAAAATGAAATGTCATAAGGACAGCTAGCAAGGGTGCACAAATGATATCTTTCTATGGGGAGCAGGGTTTGCTTGGAAGAAGGTATCAAACTGATTGTGTGTGTAATGGCTTAACCACCAAAATTATTGACTGTTTGTAGGGCAACCCTCCCATGTGGTGGGTAATCAGGCCATTCTTTCAACATATGTTCTGCAAAGGAATGATCATGATCAACCAAGATAAAGGATATTCACTCTAAAACACCAACAAAATCTGATACAAAAGATTGCTACTTCTTTGGCTGACATTTGCCTTTTATATTTTCTTTTCTTTTTTTTTTTTTTCCCTTTCAAGTGTGGTTAACTTGAAACAATTGCAAGTACTAGTTAAGGAACATAACAATTGCAACAGTGCTACACACTTCTAGTCCAAAAAAGAAAAAAAAAAAAGCAGTGCTTTCACATTAAAAAAAAATGGTAGGACATCCCCTTTAACTTGAGTAATGTATATCTCTTTCCATGTTTGTTAATAAGGAGTTTAATTTTTAATATACGCATAAACGAATATTTGTAGATCTACTCTTAATTTCATTGTTGTTGTTATTGTTGTTGTTGTGAGAGTAAATATTTTTCGATTGTGAGATAGATATTTGAATCATAAATATAGTGTTTAATCTCGATTAATTTTAAGAAACTTTTAACCATTCAATGCAGATTTCAAATGAATGATCAATAAATGCTTTTCCCTTTAATGAATAAAGAACCCAAAAAATTATTAAGCCTAAGTTTATGATATTGGAATCTAATTCTTCCTAGTAAATAAATAGAAGGATTAAAGCTCATAAACCCTCCCCGCCTGTTAGTTTCGAATTTCATTAGGATCCTCTTTAGAAATCTTTCAAAACGTGTGAAATTTACTCTAATTTGAATCTAACCTCAACAAAGGGTCTGAAATTTACCCAAAATGAATCAACAATCCATCCAAAAGAGATGTGAGAAAGTTGCAAAAGCATTAGTGCTCAACAGTTGCATGTCAGCACAGGGTGCAACCTTGTTTCCCTGGTGAGATTATCTTTAAGACCTATTAAAAATCTCAGTTTATTATGCTCATTGAAGTCTATGCTTTGTTTTGCATAAACTTCTGCACAAATCTCATGTACTTTCATTGCAGAAGAACCAGCAAACTCTCACATCTTCTTCAATGGCTAAATTTTTGCGCACACACACACTTGGTGTATAAACCATTTATCTTCTCACTCCTTTAATTTCTTATAATTCAGTGATTGTGTTATTACTTGCCCAGCCAAGGACTAGCACCTGACTATTTGTCCTTCTAAGTCCACCCATACTTAAAATGGGTACGAGATTCAGTCTCAGAAATTTAATACCATGTTTGACTACGCCAACTCTATTCAATTTTGTCACTGACCCCAAACTCTTAATCATTTCAAACCCCGATGCACACAAGAAGTTTTCCATAAAATAGGTGCATCGAATTATCCGTACGTATATTTAATCACACTGAGTTCTCGACGGATAGATGATGGGCAAAAGAAGTTTTCAATAAAGCATATGTATTATATCATCCGTATATACATTGCTTTTCACCTATAATCTAATAATTAAGTGTGATGTCCAAGTTTTAACAAAATTCAAAGGCTGAATTCTCAGTTATCGTATAAATCTAATGAATGATATTTGAGTGCCTTTTTGTGTTGTTGTGCATTAAACAACTTGTTCGGTATTAAACGGCAGAAAAATAAAGTATATTTCATCTATCAGATGCATTCAACGGTTGAGATTTAATATTATGATTTCTGTTGAATTTTGAACGGACGTGGTAGATAAAAAGAATGTGAAATGCACATTTATTTCCAAAATCTTTGCTCTTAGTCATTCCAACTACCAAATATACTTGTTGGCCTGTATTGAATAAACGTATTACCTGAAGACAATGTTAGGTCCTCAAGGCTAGTCCCGCACCAGTGCATGAACATTCTGTTTGGACTGTTCACGGAAGCATTTCTGGGGCCGAATTTAGCTATCGTGAACCCACCAATTTTGAGTAATTCTACAAGATCTTCCGCATGATTTCACCATTGAATGTAACATTTACAGAGTGTGCATTTTGAGGCAGTACATTCGCATAAGAACGTATGATAAGACAGTATGTTCGTCTCATTAAAAACTTTATAATAAATAAGAACAAAGTGAAAGAAAATTATTTGACAAAAGCTAGGTATTGAATTCTATGGGCCATATATACATCCACCCCTCTGAAATTGTATTTACACTCTAATTATATAATATTTTTAAAATCCTGACACTACCCTTAAAGTGGCTTATTAATGGTTTTCAGTATATATTATAATTTTTAACAATTTATTTTTCGAGTTTTTATAAAGTATCAAATTCAAAAATATAAAACAAAACAAAATAAAAATAAAAAATAAAAACCTAGATCCAACTATGGGAGGACGAGGGGACTTTTCAAAACAAAAGAATTTATGGAAGAGCCATTTTGCATAGGGAAGATGAAGGAGGTAGGCAGTTGCTTCTAGGTTATAATTTATAATTTGTTTTTATGGTTAAGATTAATTATTTTATAATTTGTTTCTAGGTTTCTTAAAGTTAGAAGAAAGGATATATTTGGTAATGTGTAGGGTATAATTATAAAGTATTAGCTATTAAAACATTTTAATGGCGTGTACATACGAAAAGGGGTTTATATACAGACTTTAAGGCATGTGTGTACATATATATATATATATATATATATATATTGAAACTCATATGTTTAATGGAACAATTCACATTTCACAATCCACTGAGCTCTGTCCAAATTAAAGTTCTTGGTTCTAGAGTTGGGCCTATTTGCTATATTTGTCCAACTTCTTGGTTGGGTTGGGCTGATGCCAAGAAAAGAGCCAGTTCTGCCTAGCAATCTATATGATTTTTCACAGAGAAAGAAAATATAACATCAAGCAAAGTTCTCAAATCTATACCAATTTAAGTTCGAATTTAAGTTGATGTTATTGAAGTTGATGCTGTTAATATAGCTTCTGCCTTCTGCTGTAAATTCTTGTAATAGCTCTAGTGGGGAAGCTGGTTTGCTTGTAGATGATGTTAAAGCCCTTTGTGGGGAGGTTGATGTTTGTAAGTGTTAGGCTATTTCTTGAAATGAGAATCGTTTGACACATAAATTAGTCTCCTTGGCTTTGTCCTCTCAGAGGAATTGCATTGACAATCTATCAATGTTTCTTATATCTTTTCTGGTGCCCCTGATTTGTGAGGACCTTTGTTAATATATGATGTTTGGTTACAAAAAAAAAAAAAAGAGAAGTTATAAAATCTATACAGAAGATATTATTTTTAGTGAAAATATATATTTTTAGTTATTTATGTGATGAATATGATGATGATTAATATTAGAGTTACACATACAAAAAGACCTGAATTTGTTACACTGATACGAGCTTTTACAATTTACTAATACATTTGAAGAGTGATTAGTAGCCTGTAGCTGATAAAAAGGATCAGTAAAGGGCCATGTTAACCGTGTTCAAGTGAATAAAAAATTTATGTTTATTCATACAAAGAATTGATTTTTTTTTTTTTTGAAACTTAAAGAATTGAAAATTATATCGATAACTTAAATGAACATGTATAAGTTATTTTATTCTTTTTCTATATCAGTAAGTATGATTAACATTCATTAAAAAAGACTTATATATCCATTCATAATTTAGATAGTCAGTACATTCTCTCTTCATATTTATAATAAGTCTTAAGTCCTACCATAAGTATTTACCAGTATGTATGAAAAATTTCTTTTTATTGAGGGAGTAGATATTTTCTAATGTTATGAGAGTAAATTTTGACTTACATACATTAGAAAAACACTGAAAGAATTCATAAAAAATTGAAAGGAAATATACCTTGACCAGTCTTGATTGATAATGTAGATATTTCATATTATCTATAAACGCTTATAGTAGATTATATTAGCAGAGGATCTATGCACACTAAATAAAGGTCCCCTGTTTATTTTATTTTAAAATATTACAGTAAATTCGGGTTTTTAAAGAGGAAGACTACTCAAATTCACAATCTTTATATTGTAAGTATAAGAAGTGTACCATTGAACCAATCTCAACTTTTTCCAAAGTTTTACTTTATAAAATCGGTTTTTGAGCTAATTTAATAGTCTATTTCTATGTAACTTTAGACTTAAGTCTTGACATTAAATACTAACGTAGAGTAAATTAATAAAAATTTCTTTAATTAGGTCAAATTTACTAACTTAGGTCAAATTTGTCATTCTCAACTGAGCATAATCACTCAAATTCATGGTGTAATAGTTTGGACTCATGTCTTAACAGCAGTGACTTCATGATGACAAAAATGTTTAAACTTACTACTGATTCTTTATTCTCTCTCTCTCTCTCTCTCTCAAGACTATTATAATTAAAAATGTAATAATTACCTTCTTTTGTTTTTCACTCTTCTTTTTCATCAACTCTTGACTTAGTATAATACTTAATTTAATTTTTTTTTGCATATATTGCTAATTGGTTTAACATGCATTCTTAATTGGCAACTTGGTTTCTGTTGTAATAAACTAAGCTTTAATTTTTAGCTTCTAATGTTATAATACAATATTCCATTGCATACATCTTGTTTCCATAAAAAAATTATGGAATCAGTTTTATAGTTTCCAATATATTTTATTAGATTCCACCAAAGTGTCATTAAAATGTATAACATTGTATGTTTTTCCTTGTCCCAACATTCCCTATTTCATGCCAACACACAATTCTCTTCTCCTATAAACTTTACATAAACATAAATCAAATAACTTAAATATAATTTAATAAATAAATAAATTACTCACACCATCCTTTAAATCTAATTAATTAATCCTATATATAAACAATTTAAGAAAAGATTGAAAAGAGAAGTGATTGAATAAAAACAAGTGGGTATATTATTATTATTATTATTGTTATTGTTATTATTATTATTATTATTGTGAGTTATCAATATATTATTATGGTGTTCAAGAACGAAGAATCTTGTTACATGAACATGCCCCCATGTGCCCCCCACATGGTCAAGAACATGAAAGTATCAAGCAGTGCCACCCATTTGTCATTTTTTCCACCTCTTAATTTCTGTCTTCCGTGATGTACCTTCCAACTGAAGAATCATCACTTTCTTTCCTCAACTCTTCTTTTTCCAATTTTCAAATCCAACATCACTCTTCATGTATCTACTACTATAATATACAAACGCAATGATTGTATTGTCTACTTGGGAACTTCATGGTCCAACAACGTATAATTATATATAAATATATAATCTAATGACTACTAACCACCCAACTCACGCTATCAAGTTGGTAAATTAACTGTAATGTATATTTCATGCATGATGAAATTAATGGGTTTGGTAGAGAATGGAGATGGTAAAATTTATTAGTCGGTGGTTGGTCTTGCTTACCAGAGTTGTGGTGTAGATAAGTGTGTCAGCAAGTTTGTTCGAGCGGCATGTGATGTGGTTAATGATGTGCTGCCATGCACATGCAATTGCCCCCAAATCTCTGTGTCTCTTTTTATCCTATTATTGTGCAAGTACAAAAGGGAAGTTCGTTCACACCATACGTGCAGGCCTTAACCGGTCTATATCCAGTTGTTTACATATACATCACAAAGAAGAAGTAAATGTACTTTGATTTTAATACTATCTAATATGATTTGATGATAAAAAATATTCATTCAATTTGACAATGACTTCGATTCAAGTCGTCTTTATCAAACTACCGCAAGTAATATATGAAAAGAAGAAAGTCATTGGGCTTTGAAATTACTCAATTTTATCTAGTAAGCAGTAGAAAAACAAATGAAAGAACAGTTCCTCTAATGTATTATGTTTTTATAGAGTTAATCCTTTAAAAGAGGAATGCTTCGTACAACGCAACATTACATTAACAAACTATTTTTTAGGGGATAAACAATTATCACAAGGGCCAAAAACTTGCTAGGGCAGTGTGACCAATAGCACCCTGCTCAACCCAGAGAGAAGAGTTCAAGGCCCACTCTCCAAAAAAAAAAATGAGGGCATTTTTTCACTAAATGTCAATAGACCTTTTTTGACTTTCAAGACAGCATTTTAGATCGTATTATAGTATACTATCTTATATAAGGTTTCGAAAGTTATCTGATTTAACCTTAGGAGGTTAAAAAAATAAATTTCATCACGAGGACAATTTTTTATAATTGAACATGTCAAACTTAGTGTATAAATGAACTTAAAGGTTTTCCTCTAAAAGTAAATACATCGGGAATTGATCTCTACATTATTATTATTATTATTTTAACTGGCTGACTATCTAGAGACTTGACTATTGACCGAGGATAAAAATGTTGTTATGGTGATGGTAGAAAGAGAAATCCACATGAAAAAAAAAAAAAAGACAACAAATTGGCTAATCACACCTCAATAAAAGAGCACTAATCATTAGAATCATTAACTATTGTGACCCATGTGTTGCATCTAGTCTACAACACATGAAAAGGTTAACGTTGAGAATGATAAAAAAAGATTGAAAAAATGAAAAAAGTTCAATCATGATTAAAGGGGAATTCTAATGATGGCTATAATTCTGTAGATCTTGTGTGTGAAGAAATATTTACGGATGAAGGGAAAATGTCATTTAAAATTCAATTCACGCATCAAAATGTATTTTAGAGATTTCTCTTTTAAAAGCATTTTGAAGAATTTTATTTTAATATTTAAAACAGTGATACCGTAAGTAATGCTATAATCTGTCTAAATTAAGTGAAAATTACCAAAATTAATCGTTTAAAATAAATAAAAAATTATTTAACTAAATTGAAAAATTAAATTTTGGTTCACAATTAAAAATTATAATATTACCTACAATACCAAAATAATAATAATAATAATAATATTTGGGTCTTCTTCCTCCTATTTTTCCTTTCTTTTTTCATTCTTCATCTTTTCAAATTCCTTTTTCTTTCTTTTCTTCCATCTTAAATATGATTAGATATTAACATTATACTAATAACATATTGACATTACAAAATTCAAGAAGGTTGTTGGCAACAAATTGAGTTGTGTTAGAAATAAGTTTTTTCTTTTTGAACATAATAAATAAGTTTTAGAAGAAAATCTTGATTTACAACGATATGTTATTTTCTTACTCAAATATATTCATTGGAGTTGTAACATCATAAGTACATGGTTTTTTTTTTTTCGGTTCACATTTTTCATGAGTTTGAGTTGGTTGAATTAATGATTTGGAAATTTCATTTTTTGAATTTTTTCAAACATTTCACGTTGAAAAAAAAAAATGTAACATTGAAGAATAGCGGTAAACATTTGTAATTAACAAGCCTAGATGTACATAATATATATATATATATATATATATATATTGAGAAACATCTTGAAAAATATCATATAAACCTAAACATGTACAAAAATATCATGTAACATCTTGAAAAATGTTGTGCAACATCTTAAATATCCTAAAACATCTTAGATATCTTGAAACATCATGAAGCATTTCAAATATAGTGAAATAATATGAAAAATGATAATTTTTAGAAATCATTCTAAGAATTTGACGTTTGATATCTCGGTTACCTCCAACACTAAAAATCTCGATCTCCAAAGTTGTTTATGCTGCAATAGACGTTGTTGCTCTCTAATTTGGCGATTGGTTTGTTTTTTCTCTCTTTATGTTTTTCACTTTTTCCCCTTATTGATTCTAAAAGTTAAAAATTCTTGAAAAAGTTGCGATCAAAGGAAGAGAGGGATATTAGGATAATTGCAAATGCTATGTCTAATGATTGCAATTTCGTTTATGACTAAAAACAAATTATTAATATTTTGGGTGGTTAAATGATTTTATCTGCCAATGAATTATCAAAATGATAAAATAAATTATTTTGTAATTATCGTTACATTCATAGAGTATATATAGTACTATTTAATAAATTTTGTGCAAGATGTTGTCACAAATGATGTGTTTTAAGCTCTACCAAATCATTCAACAATTTTCTCTTAAAAAAAAGGGGGAATATTATAAACCAATTTAATTAATAATCTATTTTATAATTTGAAATATGTGTTGGACAAATTTTTAGAACATAAAGTAACGTTATTCTATCTAAAAATATATAGTTATTTGTGGAGTATCAAATGGATAAACAAAATAGATGTTAAAGCACTTGACTGAGTAGGTTGAGTATTGGACTGATTCGACCCAACTCGCTCGTGCACCCTCCGACCCCTGCCTCGCCACCCCCCTTACCCCCCCCCCCCCCCCCCCCCCGATCTAATAACCCAAGATCGGGGGTATTACTTAGGCCAGGAGGGTATTGGACTGATTCGACCCAACTCGCTCGTGCACCCTCCGACCCCTGCCTCGCCACCCCCCTTACCCACCCCCTCCCCTCCCCCCCCCCCCCCCCCCCCCCCCCCCTCTTTTTGTTTTTTTTTTTTTTTTCTTTTCCAAGTCTACGACACCAAGACGATGTTGTTTTGATGTGCCCAAAGTGACGCCGTTTTTTAAATTAACCCAAAATGGTGCAGGAGACTAAAATATTCACAACCCTGTTTATCAATTTCACTTCTTCAGTTCTTCTCATTTTTTCGAAAACCTTATTCTCAATCTTCTTATCGGTGCTTCTCTCTTGTCCAAAGGTCTTCCGTGTCTTTGTAGTCGTGTCGTCACTATGGTTGCTTTAATGAGTTTTTTTTTTTTTTTTTTTTGGTTGCTTTCAACATTTTTTTTTGATAAATTTGTTTTGGATACAAATTTATAGGCATAAGGAGCTTATATTTCATTGTATTAGTTGATTGAAATTTTTTTAAGTTTTTGTTTTTCCACAGGTTTATCAAGTTTGACCGTCAATCAACGGTTATCGTTGACTGAGAGTCAAATTGAGTATTTACTGAATAACCAATAACTAGCTACTTACTCGTTCTCTCATCAGTTGAGTAGCAAATAACAAGTTTTGGAACCTTGACAAAATACACTATCACTTAGTCGTTATATATTAATGTAAAGACTATCAAATATTCTAATCCTGAGAAATTAACACGTGAATAACTCATTCTTGAAAATCTAAAACAAACTAATAGCTTCACTCATCAATTTATTGGTTCACAAAATTTTACGATTTGTAAACTGAAATTATTATTTACATTCTCTCCTAATGATTATGACTCTCCTAATAGATATAATTGTTCACATTTCTATTTACCTTAACAACCAAGGTTTAAATCCCACCAAAGCATTTTACGAGATTTATACATTTTTCAATATGGTATAGATATTCATAATGCATAAATGATAATTTATCTTAATAAATCTTGACAAAACTTTACCAACTGAGGAGTAGTTATCTCGTTTAGGAGATGGATTTTCAGGTTGTCCAACTAATCCATAGGTTTCTGTAAAATTTCGAAGGTTTGGTGTCCCTTCATTTTTTAAAGAAAACTAAAATTATTATATGCTTGATAGGTTTTTTTCCTTTTTCTTTTTTCTTTTTTTTTTTTTTTTTTAGTATTAGTGTGTTGAGTTAAAAGTAGAAAAAGATTTGGTAATTACAAAAAATCTAAAAAGAAAGAGATTAATAATTAAACGGTTGAGATTTAAGAATGAAGAGAGAGAGAGAGAGAGAGAGAGAGGGAGCATGGATTACAGCGCACAGGTGCGCAGTGCGCACTTTTGTCAAAGCGGCGCAGCTTTGGGTCACGTGCAATGGTCAGTGAAAGCAGATGTCGAGGGACAAAAAGGTTTCAATCTTCTAATCAAACCCCGCTGATTTCGCTTTTTTTATTTTATTTTTTTAATCTACAGTTTGGTTTGACTTTTCTGCCCCTGTGGACCACTCCTTATCCACAGCCCACTTTTAACTGCCCCTATTAACTTCCCTTCTCCACTCTTTTCAATGCACCGCTCTTTTGCTATATTACTCTTTTTAATGTACAACACCTATCTATCACTCCCTTTTGTACCCTTGTAGATAAAATTTTCATCATGCCCCAGCCACTATGCCTCTTACCATCGAATTATATTGGACAATCGAACATCGTTTTGATAAATTTTGAATCCATTTTTTAATTTAAATATTAAAACCAAATATACATAAAATTGTTTGTTTACCTACTTTTACTAAAGCTTGACTGCCTATGTTGATCTATTGAAACCTTGATGTGAGTGTTAGGGATGACGAAAATCCTCGATCCGATGTGAACCGACGAGAATCCGTTTTGAAAAGAGTTTGGAGTGTTGTACGTGGGTTTCTTTTGGGTTTACTTAAAAGATTGATCTAGATTTGTAATAATAATAATAATAATAATAATAATAATGGAGATTTAAAAGACCCTAAAATTTGACCCATGAATTTGAGCAATTAAAAGAAAAAGAAAAACGCATTTAAAATTGAAAGGGAGACTCCCAGACACCATGAGGTTTGACCCAACACTAAAAACACATTGAAGGGATGAATAATTTAGGCAAAAATCATCTAATCATTGTTTGATTTTGATTTTATTTTTATTTTTATTTACTTATACAATAAGGTAAAAAGTCAGTTTACTTGTTTTACCATCAAATCAATATTTTTTGACAAAAAACTAAAAATATACCAATGTTTATTGAAATTCAAAATTAATGATTACTTTTAAAGAAAATTAAAATTTGAGAGAATTTTAAAAATTTTCTAACAAAATATAGATGGTATTCAATGATACATGTTAAATCCTATAAATAAATAAATACTTATCGACAAAATAGCTATTTTAAATATTAAATAAATACTAATCAACAAAATAGCCATTTTATAATCCGTGATGATATTTTACTTTCCAATAAAACTAAACCTATACGAACCAAATCATAAGAGTGCAAATTCTCATTTCCTATTATTCATAATTAACATTTGGTTCTTCTTGACATTACTTGAGCATACTTGGGTTATTCATCATTATTATTTTGGTTCAACTTACATCTTCCCTAGAGTTCTTTTCATGGTGAATTGCATGTTATGGTCAGTTGGTCATGGCAATAATTGAGCTCTTAGATTATAGTTCATGTGGTAGTCGTTTGCTCAATGCACATGATGAATGTGAAGTGATCGAAGATTTATGATGAATGCGAAGTTCATCAATTTGTTTGTATTTCATTCATCAAATATTTTTACTAAAAATTAATTTAAATTTATTAGAATAGATATAATTATGTATATAAAGAATTGAAGGATAGACCATGTCATTAATTAGCCTCTATCCACAATTCCACATGCATTTTGGCACCAATGTAGTTTAAAGTGTCCAAGTAAAAAGTAAAGCATTTTTTAATCCATCACATGAACCAAGAAGTGAACTTTCTTTTCTGAGGAAAGAAACACGAAAACAATGACAACAGTTATAATTTGAGGAAATCCATTTTATTTTTATATCTTTTAAAATTAATTTTAGAATGGATAATTCTTTTGGGATTAATTACTACATGTATTGATGTTATATTTACTCTTATAAATAGGGGATATATGTGCTTCACAATATTGAAAAACTTGCATGCATATTAATAAACATGCTTAGTTTGACACTAACTCTAATTATGTATAGTAGTTGTTTAATATTTTTTTTGATGCAAGTTGTAACTTATTAGATTTTTGTTAATAAATTTGAAATTATGATATATATATTTTCCTGTTTAAAAAAAAAAAAAATATTATTTTAATTTTGATTGTTTGTGATAATTTAGTTAAATCCTTATATATACATTTAAAATATGTTGCTAGATCGAGATCTAACACTAATGTAGATCCTTTATATAAACAAAGATTCCAAACGATCTACCATAATAGTCATTGTCATGATGTCTTTTCTTTAATTTTCAACAATGTAATTGATGTAAAGTTAAGATATCTATTTAATAATAAAGTATCCAATTTCGAAGTGTAAATAAAATGAAGAATATTTTTATAGAGGAATTGATTCCATCATCAAATTATAGATTATAAGTTCAAAACTCTAACTCTTTTTGGAAAGGATCAAAGGACTATATTGTCATTTGCAATTATAGATTATCACACCGACTACTTATTCAAGTTAAAGAAATGGTTTGATTTGATAGTAATAGAGAACTTTTATAATTTCACTTGGGAGGGATTATTTATTAACAACATCTAGTCATTTATAAATTTGTTAGTTTTTAGATATTAATAGATAAAAGGGAATTTGACTAATAGTGATTGCATCACCTAACAGTTCAACTCTCAAACGAAAACTATCCCTAAATTGACATCCTTTATCAATGGATGAATGCACAATTATCTAACGTGATTGATCGTAAATTATTTATTTAACTTAGTAATATTTAAATTTTGAATCGCTATGTAAAAGAAAAAAACAATAAATGAATAGTTACATATTTAAGTTTAACCGATCCTTAATTTCACACACCATCCTTTAATAGTATTGATTGAAGACCTCGATTCTTTAATTTTAAAAACTTAAAATTTTAAATCTCATATTTATTATTTAAAATACAGGATGACAATTCATTTCGGTAGCAATTATCATATTTTGATTGTGAAAATAATCATTCAGAACTATATCGATAGGGGATGTTAGTCTTCTCTCTATAAAAAAGTGTCGACTCTGGTAATGAAAATAGTGATCCAAGTAGGTCCTCAGGGCCCGTGTCGGCGTGAAAAAAAAGAAAAATCCTCATTTGCTTTTGTTTTTTAAGAAAAAAAATCCTCAATTTCACTAAAGAGAAAAAGAAGATTTTTTTTTTTTTTGGACAAATTTTTTGTTTGCTTTTGCTTTCACACTCTTCTATAAAAACAGAAACACCCTACAAGAGAACATATAGCCTTTTAAATCTCAAGCAAAGCCCATCAACCCATCATCAAATTTCCGGGTCCACGTGTCGACACATGATAAACAATTAACAGTACAATATATGCACGAGTGAGTACACCGAATAATTTCTCGATTTGTATTCTATTTATACCCACATCAGGAGCCAATTTTTTCAACCAAACCCCTCTCTCTGTTTTTTTTCTCTGTCTTTCTCTCCTCTGCATTCACTTGCTCTCATTTTCTAGCATTTTCCCACTTGAGAGGGGTTCGGTTTCTCGGCAGCCAAACACGCCAATGGCCAAGTCTGTAGCCATCTTCCTCCTGGCTCTTCTCGCCATCTCCATGCTCCAAACCACGGTAACATTTTCACTCCCCACAAAGCACTTTTTCAAGCAGTGCTTGTCACAAATGTGAGACGGCAAATAACAAGCTTCTATGTTCTTTTTTCTGTTTCTTTTAATGTAGGTCATGGCTTCTCATGGTCAAGGAGGCCACCACTACGATCAGGTGCTTATCATTTGACTCTTTGTATTTTTGTTTACGTGTTGAAAATGTGGCTAAACGTGTCATTAATGTGGGTCGTTGAAGCTGTTGGATCTTGATGAATTATTTATAACAATGTTGATGGATTTTGTGATTTCAGCGACGCTATGGACCTGGGAGTCTCAAAAGCTATCGTAAGTACTTCAACTCTCAACTCTGTTTACCATCACCATTAATTTTTGTCTCTTCTTCATCATATAATTGTTTTAAAAAATTGATTTTTGATATAAATTCCATTTCTCAAAACACATTTAAGTGACTGCATTTTTGTAGTTTATGAGAGAGAATCTCTCTCTTTAGTTATGTATAATTACATGTTTATTGAAATATTTTATTTGTTTTATGCATATTTATGCTTAATAAAAAAATGTGTTTCTAATTTGCTTTTGCAAATGACCATTCGGCCCCTGCAAGAGCATGTTTTTAAAAGGAAATTTGAAAGATGGAAGTGATTTGTTTATTTCAATTGGGGAATGGAGATCTGAATTAAAATGGACAAGTGTTGTTGTTACAATCATACTATGTTGGTATCTATAGATCTAGATGATTTTGGTTAGAGACTTTTATATAAATTTTTAAAAGGGTCAAATATGTGGGCTTAGTTTGTAAATATCCTTTGAAAGAGACCAAATTTACAAAAGTTTTGACTGCGGTCAAAACTCATTAAAAGCAACGCTGGATTTAGCGTTGACCAATAATAATAAAAACACACTTGGAATACTTTTTTATTTTTTATTTTTTATTTTTTATTTCATTTATTGAGTGATTTTCATTTTTATCTTACTTGGTGGGTGTTGAATGGTGAAATGATAAATGAGCAGAATGTGGAGGAGAGTGCAACAGAAGATGTGGAAAAACTCAGTACCACAAGGCCTGCATTACATTCTGTAACAAATGCTGCAAAAAGTGTCTATGTGTGCCTCCAGGGTATTATGGGAATAAGCAAGTTTGCCCTTGCTACAACAACTGGAAGACCAAGGAAGGAGGCCCCAAGTGCCCTTAATTTCCTCAGCTTTTTTCCTGAATTGCCCCCCTTCCATTATATTTTATCTATCTTTTTACTGACTAGAATGTCTACTACTGCTGCCCTTAAAATCAATCATGTTGATGGGGTTGTTTTTGTTGGGTTTATTATTGTTTTTGATGTATGAGTCACTCCATGAGGACTCTGGTTTCCTCTAAATGAGAGTGGCTAGTTTTCTTATATTATCATCAATGAAATTCGTTTTCTATTAAAGCATTGTTATGACACTTGCAGATCTTTTTCTATTTAGTGTTTTGAGTTCCCATTGGCGCGTTAATTATCTCCAAAAATGAAAATTGGGTAGGGATAAAATTAACAAGTGAAATCAAAATTTACATTATGATATAGCTATGATAAAGTTACTAAAACAAAATTCATCTCTTTAATGTACGTTTAGGAGAATATTTCAAGAGAAAAGCTTAGTGCCTGCCTGATATATATGTTATGCCTTTTAATAATATCATGTAATTTGCAATGAACTTAATTTGATTAGTTATTCATATTATATAAAGTAATATGAGAGGAAGACACAACCTGAGTTGGGAACATTAAAGGTTTTTCTCTCTCTCTTCTTTTTTTTTTTTTAAAGTTTTCATGTAATATATTGCCTTTGTTTTTTAAAGAAAAAAAAAATCAAACATTGATTCTAAATATAAAAGATGCTCCCAAATTTATCACAAGACCAACATAAATTTGCAACTTCAATTTGAGTAGACAAAAGCGTGAGCTTTTGCTATACCCTACCTACATGCGCCCGGAAGTTAAGGATGAAAAGCAAAATTCATGGTAAGTGACACATGGAGCCAAACAATTATCATGATTCATGAGCATAGAAGCATGGGCTACTCTTATTCTGCTTTTTATTAATTTTTGGGTGCCAATAGGGAGGCATTGTGGGGGCAAACGAGCAAGAAAATTTATTAATTTTTGTGTGCCAACAGGAAGGTATTGTGGGGGCAAATCAAGGAGGAAATATTTGATGGGAGTTAGAGTGGGATGCTGACATTGATGTGATCTATTAATAATAATATAATACGTATTGTAATTTTTTAAATAATAATTAATGTTAATTTAGTTTTTTTTTTTTTTTAATTTTCATTTAAAAAGATCTATTAATAATAATATAATACGTATTATAATTTTTTAAATAATAATTAATGTTAATTTAGTTTTTTTTTTTTTAAATTTTCATTTAAAAAATTATAGTATATGTCTCGTTACTATTGTAAGATTATATCAACATTTATCTTTATTTAAAAAATTATATCATATATCATATTGGTATTGAAAGATTACACCAATATTAAAATACCGTACCAAATTACCAATTCAATACCCCATAAAAGATTTTCGTCATATGAGCAGCAGAACTTTTATTACTACTTGTGCTTTCAATAAAATCTGAGCATGTCCTACTAATTAGCATTGAATTTCACCTTGAACCTGCACCACTCTCTTTTGTTGGGATCTTCATATCTTCTTATCATTACAAAAGCACATGATTCCACAAATAAAAATCTGGGTTTTTCAGACTTTTGATTCTTTTTAAGCAAGATTTGCATAGTATTCCATCTGTAAGAGTACATAGATATTTTATGATTTTGTTAATTATTTTATCTAATCTAAAACATTTTCATATTTTCAGATATTTGAATCTCAATTCGTATCCTAACTTACGATTTGGTACTTTCATTATGCTGATATGTAGTTACATATTAATTTCACATGTCATGCGTAATTAATTCAATGAAATTGAAATTCTCACAAACAAGTTGGATTCCTAACATTATTGTTACTCTAGTCCATTCGATCTAATACGATATTGACACATGCATCAAATGAGGGAAAAACAAAAGTTATATAAAAGCCAACTTATTAACTTTGTCTGCAAATTCAGATCATATATATATATATATAACATATTATGAATATTTCAAAACACAAGACCTTAATTTTGTTGTTCTCTCACATCATATTCGTGCATCGAAATGTGATTAGATTATATAAATCCCATCAGAAAACAAATATAGTGCATGTAATGCACCCTAAAATTTCTTTACCTTCTGACACCTTACCTCAAGAAACCTTGAAATTTGGATCTTGTTTCCCATGCTTATATACAATAAGTTCAGTCACACAAGTGGACGGGTCCAATATGAACAATCCTGCAGAACAATTAAGTTGGCCCTCTTTTGGATCCTGGCCCATAATTGTTCAACCATGCCTAAGCCACATGAGCCTGTCACTTACAGTCATTTCCAGGTAACAGCCACTGCTTTGATCATCTTCATCATCTCACGTTGCTGCACATTCTTGCTAAATGGGTTGTACATTCTTGGCATTATATCTCCTTCATGTGATGGAAGTAAATTCATGCTGCAGGTTCAACTAACAAACACATCAATCAACGACTTCTTCCAAGCTGTGCGTGACCACTTTTGTGTTTATGAGAATATGGTTGCTTCTTGTCTTCATACGAAGTTGTCTATGGCTTATTGCATGAGATTGCTTGGGTACGTGGCTACTTATTGCATGTTCTTCGTGACTATCTTCGCGGACTAAATACTTGGCTGCATATGTTTGCAAATTGGATGCATGGATTGGGCCTTGAGATTAAGCTTCATGGGCTGCACAAATTGATCTAAATGAGCTGAAAATGAAAATAATAACAATGAAAATATATCAGCCCATATAATTATTTCTTGCACGGATTCGCCCAGAAATAACTCGAATATTACCATTTATTTTTCTATGACTCACCTAAAAATAATAAATAAAAACACATAAAAATAACTAGGATCTATTTAAGTTCTCATCACAAAAGTAAGATTTAGAAGTATAAAATCATAATATATTTTATCGTGATCAATTTTTATTGGGAATGTGGACCTAAAAGGGCAACCTAGGAATTTAATGAATTGCCACTGAGTTCTATTTTTCTTCTGGTTTGGTCCCTACGGGAGTGTTGATTTTTTTTTTTCTTGACTTTAATGGAAATATGAGTTGTATTGATTTTTAACTGTGTTGATTTTGAATTGTATTGATTTTTGTTTTTGAACTGTGTTGCCTCTACAAGTTGTACTGATTTTTTTTTTTTCTTGGCTTTATTGAAAATTTGAGTTGTATTGATTTTGAACTGTATTAATTCTGGTTTTCGAACCGTGTTGCCTCTGCAAGTTGTATTGATTTATTGATTTATTTATTTTTTTGTTCTTGGCTTTAATGGAAATCTGAGTTGTATTGATTTTGGTTTTTAAACCATGTTGTTTTAATTTTTTTTTTTGGTTTTATTTTTTTTAATTTTAATTATTAAATATTAAATAATTATATTTAATTATAACTATAATTATAATTTATTTATTAATTTTCAATATAGTAAGGCCAATTTCTTCTTTTCATGAATTTATCACAAAACCATCCAACTTTTGGATGAAACCGTTTTTGGACCGATGCCAGGGGTTTTGTTAACTAATATTTTTAAAAGTTATGGGGAATTGACAATATTTTTCATTTCAAGGGGTTTTTTTAGATTTTTCCCTATAAAATAACGTACAATGAGCTAAGGTAAGGGTGGTCTAACCTTAATAATGATCTCAATATGTAGACTAATTAAGCATTGGTTTAATTATCTCAATTGGTAGGTAATTTAATTCTATGCATATAGGTGTATGAGGCATGCATGTTTCCACACTATCACACGTATAGACAAAAACAACAAACACTCATACATACATATATTTACATCTTTGTGCTTGTTTGTGTAGGGATATATGTACAACGCAGTTATAGATTTGGCAAACTTTTAATGCTTGCTTAGCATCAATTGCCCTATGGTTGGAGGACATACTTATTGCTAGGAAATAAACATTCCAAAACACCAAATTAATGAAGCAATAAAATAATACAAAAATAATAACGGAATAAAACAAACAAAAAACAATACATAAAATTTATGTGGTTTACTCAAAGTAGGCTATGTCCATTGAGCTGCTGCAGATTTTCACTATAGAGAGAAAAATAACGAGTGTTTATAAACACTCAAATCATCATAACCTAGATCTCAATTACACCCAAAAAAAATAACAATCATCTAACACTCAAGAGAACCTTATTTTTCACTCAAAAAGTTACGCTGCTCATTTTCTCTCAATTTTGGGATGATTGAAGCAATAAGAGGAGAGACCTTTATATAAACATCTCTAGGCTCTCCCTCGTTAATTATCATTAATGCACTTTCTTTTTGATCATGTACCAATTTACCTATATACGCTCTCAAAATTTTCAACTGTCAAGATTAAGTTTCCTTATTCCTCAATTTCCAAAATGATGAATTATTGATTTTTTTTTTTTTTTTTATTTCTCTATTGCCAAAACAAAAATGAGTCAATTTCCTTGTTTTAGGGATCAATTCCTTCTAGGAATCTAACACTTACTTTTGATCTCTAGGATGTGGCGGCATGGCAGGCCGAGGTTAATTATCTTAGTGAGCTTCTTTACCCGAACCTGGTTAAGTTGATCGGTTATTGCATTCAGGATGATTAGAGGCTACTTGTACATGAGTAGATCCCTCATGGAAACTTAGAGAGTTATCTTTATAAGAGTATGAAATTGATTTCATTATTTTGACAAATTTGATTACCTTTCTTCTATGGATTGTATTATTATTAAATGTTCGCTTCCAACAGTATATAGAGTTTGACTTTTTTGGGGGTGGGAGGGGGGTGGGGGGTGTTGGTAATTAGCATATGATTTGAATTCACTATATATTTCACTCAATATATAGAGTTGACTTTATTTTATTTTGATAAAGAAATATGATATGCATTAATTTAAAGTATAGAAAATCCTCAATACATCTGTGTGAAGTAAATAAATCAACCAATTTGGATAACGATCATCCTAAATCATACAAGTAAAATGATTGATTGCCCACTTAGCCATATCATGTGCAGCAGAATTTGTAAGCCTTGGAGCATACTGCAATTTTCGAATAGATTTTATATCATGAATGATATTGTCAACATCCCTTCTTACATCCAGCATTCCATTATGCATATTAACAACATTGAGAGCATCCAATTCCATAATAACATTCAGTAGCCCTTTACTTTTAACAAAGTGAATCCCTTCTAGAAGAGTAATAGTTTCAATAATTTCTGGATTTGGCCTGCAACTTACACTAAATGCTGTTGTTGATGCATACTCTCCTTTGTCGTTTTTGACCACAATCCCCACACTTATCCTCTTTCTGCCAATATCAACAGTTGCATCTATATTAATGCTCAAAAAAAAAAAAAAAAAAAAAAAAAATTTACTGGACGACTCCATCTACTTGAACTCTGAATTTGAATGGAAGCTGATGGTGATATATTGGAACCACATTCAGTGTCCTCCATTCTATATAAGATTGCTTTAAATTTCTCCCAAATATCATGAATGGTACCACCATTCTTTCCTCTAACCAATAGATTTCTTCTCCACCAGATAAACTATGATACAACTATGAAGATCCTTACATCATGTTTATTCGTAGAAATTAACAAACAGTGTATCCTGTCAAAATAATCAGTTGGGTTAACAGATGGAAGATGGATAAAGTTAGAAACCTACCTCCAAACTTTCACAGCTTCTAAATAGGTAACCAAAGCATGATTCACTGTCTCAGGACCTTTATTGAATAAAGAACATTCGCTAGTAGCCAAAATACCCTTTTTGGCCAATACTTTCCTAATGGGAAGGATCTCTTCACATGCCTTCCAACTGAAAATCCTAATCTTGCTTGGTAAGTGCAAATTCCACAAAGATTTCCAAAGAAGAGGGGGATCTTATGAACTAGTTGTTGTTTTACAACTGGCCCATTGCAAAGCTATATCATAAATAGGTTACCCACTTTTGTGCTTCTTTGGAAAACCCCATATGAGATTCTTTATGGAAAACCACCTGATTATCAATTCCTAAAAGTCTTTTATTGTTTTTGTTATGTCATAAATACTCAGCTGTACAATGATAAATTTAATCAAAAAACCTTTACATGTGTGTTTATTGGATATGGGACTAGTCAAAAGGCTTACAAAGTATATGATGTTCTTTCACATAAAATTTACTTTTCAAGAGATGTTATTTTCCATGAAACCGAATTTCCTTAGAAAACCACTACTTCCTCATCTCTCTCTGTTCCATTACCTATTATTTCTATCACTGAGGATTTTCATTCTATCCCTTTACTTTCTGATGAACTTGAATTGTTTAATACTTCTGCACCTCTTATGCTAGATACAACTTCTTCTTCTTTTACCTTGTCCACAGTTCCTTCACCACTTAAACCTATTAGACAAAGCACCAGGGTTAGGCATAAACCAGGCTAGTTAAATGATTTTGTTTCAAATATCATAAAACCTACATCTACACCTACTATCAATGAATCTTTAGTCAAGTTTGCTCTATAGTCTTCCCAACACACTCCCATTACTTTTCCATATTTTACTTCTTCTGATTTTTCACTAGCATATATAAAATTCTTAGCTAACGTGTCATGCATGCAAGAACGTAGTTCTTATAATCAAGCTAGCTGTAACACTCCCTGCTCGTCCTTTCTCCAGATGAACCCAAAGGGGCGCTACCTTTAACTTGCTTATTACAAAATCTTTATTCGGAAAATCGTATATTCAATTATTTTTATCAAAATACGAAATTTCAAAAACTTTACAAAACATTTAAATCATTTTACTTTACGCGGAAAAACTGTCAAAGTTTGCTCTAAAATTCAGACTTTCTCAACTTGTTACAAATTCAATATTTTCATTTCCAACACAAAATTTTCAACAACCATATTCAACCACTGGAACCAAACTCCGTTTGGTTCATCATTTTTCATATACATAACATTTACCAAAATATTTACATAAATTGATTTTCTTTACAAAAATCACCATTTTTAAATCCAAATAGATACATACATGCACATGAATACAAATTAAATACTTTTATATATAAAACCGAATATGATATATATATACCCAAAGTATGATAGATGGATGACTGTGACAATATTGACTCACTGCAAATGTGCTTTCTCTTCAATCTTCGCCCTCCCGTCACAATTTACTACCCATGCGTGGTAATTCCAACGCGCTAAGCATTTTGCTTGGTGGGTGTATACAAAATTTGAATTTACAATTTTTGAATATAAAAATATCATACACTAAAAATAACAAACATTTCCATTCGAATAAATTTAACAACTCATTTTACATTTAAAAAAAAAAATCAATTCTAACATACACTTTCACAACTTGTCTAAAATAATTTCCATTGCCCTTTGTAAACACTAGTATGATATCTTGGACTGGAAAATGAGATTTCTGGCATTGCTCACTTGGTGCCTACTCGTCGAATATTCAATTCACATATATAAAACAATCATTTGAAACCAGAGACTCGGTGCCTCTAATGGTCCCTAAATTAATGATGCGCATTTCATTTTAAAATGTATCGACATAGTATTGCTATAATAACCCTATTGGCATGCCAAGTTTCAATCTTCGTCTACCAATACTCAGGTTTACTAGGTCTTATTTCATAATTCGGTTGCATACATATAAAAATCACCGCTTTCATTTAATTAAAAGATTTCAAAAATCATTCCACACCGTACATTTATTATCACTTTCTCACTTTAATCAACATTTCCATTCAAGATATACATTTCAAACATGGTTAATAAATCGATTTAATTAGACAATTCAAATACTAACATTTTAGTAAGCTATATTCATATAATCAAAAACAAACATTTAAATTAAATGTACACCAACCTTTGGCATCTTTTCTTGATTTATTTCAAATTCCAATGGAAACTCATGCATTTTCCTTTCATTTTCCTTGGCTTCCCGGAGCTATCTCCTCTCCTGGAATTTCCAAGAACACATAGAAAATGAATAAGAAATTCATTCCATAAATCAAAATGCATGATCTACTAATCTTAAATTATCCAATTACTTTCAAATCTCACCATACTCCATTAAAACCCACTTGACCTTCAAACTTCTCTTCTAGGTTTTTACTTAACCAAAGCTTTAAAATTCCGATTTCTTTCCATGAATCTCACTTATTCTCACCTATGAACACACCCATATGCACGAAATAATTTTCTGAAGCTCGAAAAGAAAGACGACATTTTTTCACGCCTTTTGGCCAAATGGTATGCAGCCCCAACCATTTGACTTTCTTTCCTCAATTCTTGCACAATTCATCTCCCTAACTCGCATTTAGGTCACTCGTAAAGCGGTTTTGAAAAATTACAACTATCGGATGGCGAAACCTAGAAAAAACCCAATTTTTTTGACACTAATCTAGGTGCAACTTTCACATATTCTATTCCTAATCTCAATTTTATTTTCCTAGGTGTTGTTCATGCTTAAACATACTCATTCAATGCATTAAAACACATACATAAAATGGTATTACATAATAGCCAACATTGCCTTTCATATAGACTTTACAATGGAAATGGTCTAAATTGATTTCCAACTTGCTTATAGGTTTCTCCAACATATTTTCAACATGGAATTATGCTTAAAAGACTCAAATTACATTGGTATCATAAACCTCTAACTATGGTATTTCATGGTTCAATCCACGCTAAGTCTACTTCTCTCAAATTTTTGATGTTATCTCATTCAAGCATTTCATCAAACACCTAACAAACAACCTTATTTTATTCAAACACAAGCTAAAATCAATCTTAGAATTTCCAACACAACCGTAGCTCATTCCAACATTCATGGCTCTACATGGTATGCTCTTAATTTTGGTCTCCAAATACTTAACTCATGTCATGAATAAAAACCCCAACCAAATCTAAACCAAAAACATCAACAACAACACCAATACAACATCATCTAAACAAGTTCAAAATAATGAAAAATAACCTCTTTTCACTTAGTTCTTTCTCTAGACTCGATTACCTAGCTTGGATTTGCTTGGAGACTTGATTTGGATGTTAAAACTTGCTTGGAACACACTTGATCATTCTTGTTTTCTCTATGGCCGAATTCTCTCTTTTTTTCTTCACTCTCGATTTTTGCCTTTGGTTTTGTGTTTTGCTTCTTTGTTTTGGCGAGAAACACCCATACAAGTCAACATATATATATATATATATATTTATTTATCTTTTTCAAAAATAACCATTACGCCTCCAAAAATTTGGTTTTCGTCTTTAACTTTGCTTATTTCTAGTTTGACCTCAAAAATGATTTATTTGTTTCATTTTAGTCCATTTTTACTTTAATGATCTCTTAAGGTCATTTACAATTTTACCTCTTATTTATTCTCCAATTGGATTCAATCAATTCCTAAAAACTCACTACATTCTTTAGGCACTTTTAGTAATAATTTAGGGTCTCAAAATGTCACTTAGGGACTATTACTATGGAATCCATAAATAGAATTCGAAGACTTACTATATACATATTCATGCTTAATCTACTTTTTCATGTCACATTTAAATTTAAAATGATATGCATGCTTAAAATATTTAGGGTGTTACACTAGCAATACTAGAGAATAGGTAGAGGTCATGAATAAAGCTTAGTGCACTAAAAGCAAACAACACTTGGGAACTAACAGTTTTGCCTACATGAAAAAAGGTCATAGGATCGAAATGGGTTTATGAAGTTAAACTTAACCTGATGGTAATGTTGACAGGTTTAAAGCTAGACTTATAGCAAAAGGTTACAATCAAATAGAAAACATGGATTATTTTGATAGTTTTTCACCATTAACAAAGCTGGTTACTGTGAGAATGTTCTTGGCCATTGCAGTAGCTAAATCTTGGCCCATTCACCAATTAGACATTAACAATGCTTTTTGGCTTGGGTTTTTAGATAAGGAGGTCTACATGTTGCCTTCAAAAGGGTATCCTAAAGCTAAGACTAGAGAGATTTGTAAACTTCAGCGATCCATTTATGGCCTCAAATAAGCCACTAGACATTGGAACCATGTGTTCACATCACAATTGCATAAATATAGGTTTCATTAGTCTGCACATGATAGTTGCTTGTTTATTAAACATTCAACCTCCTCTTTTATGGCCTTGATAGTCTATGTGTATGGTGTTTTATTGATAGGAACTCATGAAGCCAATATAGATGTTATCAAGAAGTTTCTTCATTCATAGTTTACTATTAAAGACATTGGTTATGTTAAATATTTCTTTGGTCTTGAAATTGTAAGATCTTCTATTGGTACATATAGTAATCAAAGAAAGTATGTTTAGACATCCTTAAGGATGTGGAATTATTAAGTGCCAAACCAGTATCTATTCCACTTCCAAAAGGATGCAAATTCACTAACAATGTATGTTCTTTGCTGTTTAATCCAGATAGATACAAAAGGCTAGTTAGCGGATTGCTTTATTTGGGATTCACAAAAACTGATATCACTTATGTTGTGTAGCATCTTAGTCAATTTGTGAATTAGTCCATATCAAGCTCACTGACGATGCTACACATGTTTTTAGATACCTCAAAAGTTGTCCTTCTAAAGGCTTTTTCTATCCTTCGAATAATACTTTTAAAGTACAAGCCTACTTTGATGTGGATTGGACATCTTGTCTAGATACCAGGAGGTTACTCACTAGTTATTGTTTTTCTTGGGATTAGCCTTGATCTCTTGGAAGAAGAAGAAACATACCACTATTTCTAGATCTTCAGTTGAATGAAAAAAATTAGGAGTATGGCTTCTACCATTTGCGAATTGTAGTGGATATCATTTATTCTGCAAGATTTTTCTATTTCGTTCCCACTTCCTATTTCTCTTTGGTGTGACAATCAAGTAGCCTTGCATATTGTTGCCAATGCTGTAATGGAAAGTTTATAAAAGTTTTCAAGAAGTAATTAATTAAATTTGGGCTGTAAATTAGGGAGAAATCGATGGAAAATATACTTTTGTTCCTATCAATTGAGGAATGATTGAAGGGAAAAAATGGAAAAAATACATATTTATATTTTTTTCCTAATCATTACAATTAGGTTTGAGGTAATCTATATATATATATATATCTAGGGGTGGGCAACACCGTGTTCGGATCAGTTTCTACTGGAACCAACTCGAACATGATAAGTGTGCGGGTCGCCGCTTTTGGATCCGAACATGATCCACTAAAGGGGAGGAACCGAACATAACTGAACACCTAATGTTTGCTTTGGATCGGTTCGGTTTCCATGTTTTGAACTCAATTTTGGGCATTTCTTTGGGCCAAAAATTTATACTCTTACCCTGGATACAATAATGTCAGAAACAACAAACAGACATATATATTACCAAAACACTAACACCCAATGGCCAATCATGTAAATATCAAGCTAAAGCTTAGCTACAAATATCAAGCTAAAGAGAGTACCGTGCCGATCGGAGGTGGGTGACGGTGTTGCGGCTGCTAAAGGCGATGAGTAGAGATTACAACGACAGCGTCGGGGACGAGGGCAGATCACGATGATGGCGACGACGACGAGGTGAGAGGTGAGAGATGAGAATAGAGTCGGTGGTTCATGGCTGCACGATAAAAAGGAGACAATGCGCTGTGAGCGATGAGCAGAGATGACCACGACGGCGACGGGGACGAGGGCAAATCACGGCGACAGCGACGACGAGGTGAGAGGTGAGAGATGAGAGGAGAGTCAGTGGCTTATGGCTACACGATGAAAATGAGACAAGGCGCTGCGGGCGACGAGGATGAGGGTAGATTGCGGCGACGACGAGCAGAGGTGAGAAGTGAGAGATGAGAGGAGAAAAGGAGCTGGGGGTGGGGGCTGCGGCTGCTGAGTGAGGAGTGAGAAACTGAGAATGGTAGATTGTTAGGGTTGGTTAAGTGAAGGTTTTTATATGATAATATAAAATTACGTATTTACCCTTGTTCACGGATTGGGTCGGTTCTGGATACCAAGACTTAATCGGATCCGTGAAACATAGTGTTTTAAAAAATGAAGATATGAACATGCGATATTTGAACATGTGAACCGGATCGAACACCCATGAATCGGTTCCGGTCGGGTCGTTTGGTCCATGTTTTTATGCCCACCCCTATATATATCCACTCCACTTCTCTCCCTAGAAAACCTATATATATATATATCTGTGTATATATATATATATATATATCATTGAAAAATTTTCTTCTTCATTCATAGAGTTGAACCCTCAATCATTGTAAGATTAGAGATCAAGGTTGATTATCAATCAAGCAAGTTTTCTTCTCTTTCTTTCATTTTTTTTTTATTAATATTAAAAGTCTACGGTACGATAGGCTCATGGTATTATGTTAATTAGGTTTTGAGGTATTTCAATGCTAGATTAAAATTGTATGAAACATTTTAGAAGAATCAAGGGCTATTGAAATGTTTTGTTTTGAAACAAATCAGTCGAATTTGCAAAACTATTTAGGTTCATTATGTTGCTCAAAAAATTACGAAATTTGATAATTAGATAGACTAATATGTCTTCTATTAGCATATAAAATTTCGTGATTTTTAGGTGAAGATGGAATTTATTAAAATTCCTAGAGCATACTGTGATCAGAATTAATTTTTCAAGATAGCATTGAAGTAGGTTGGAACTTAAATTTTTTGGACATGCGATTGGTGTTATTTTGGTGTCATTAAATTTCTATATGGACCAATATAAGTCCAATCTATAAGTCTTTAAATTTTCGAAGGGTTTTTATGAGCAGTTTATGTTTAAAATTTTGGATATTTAGAGTTGTATAGTTTTAAAACCAGTGCTAGTTATGGTTTAAAAACTCGGTGAGTTTCGCCGAGTTCTCATCAAGTTCTAGCGAGTCGGCACTCCGTCGATCCAAGAACCCCCAAATTGGAGGTGTTACTCGCTGAAGGTGAGTATTCGACCCAACTCGATCAAACTTGGCCTAACTCGGCTCAATTGGGCCCAACTCGACCGGATTCGGCTAGTCCTCTCTCACAAAATTATGGCAAAAATCATCCCAAAAACCACCAAAAATGGGCCAAAATTCACTCATAACAAATATACAACAAATCAACAATCATAAACAAAACACATAGTCTCACAAATAAAAGTCTAATCAAACAAGTGAAACCTTCACAGCCTCACTTATAGACAGTTGGCGATGGCAACGACTTTAAGGAATGAGATAGCAACGATGACAACAGTTTTAAGGAAATAGCGTCGACAACATGGAGGGGAAGAGAAGGAGACTTGAACCTGTAAAGAAGGAGATTTGAATGTCTGTGCAGAGGAGAGAGAAAGAGGGTCGACGATGATGAAGAGAGCTTCGGCTTTGGTTCTGACGATGATGACAGCTTATTGGAAAGATGACGTTGACGATGACGGCGATGTTGAACTGGAACGACAACGGTGAGTCGGCGACAGTGATGTTAGGAGAGAGGAGTGATAAGAGAGGAGAAAGGGGAGAGAGAGAATATGAGGGTTTGACTTTTGAGTGGGTGTGATTTATATATAGTGAGGATAATTTCTCTATGGCCTCTGACAATTAAATAAATTTCACTTTATGTTTTTAAATTTTAAAGATTATAATTTTTCTCCTAAACAGTACTTTTTGAGTACTCGTCGATTACTCGCTATTCGTTGGATCGCCGGTCGAGTAGCGAGTGGCGAGTTTTGGAACAGTGATGCTAGTACAACCTTGACTTAGATTCAGAGGTTTCAGTTGTTAGGTTAACGGAGGCATTTAAAAATGGAAATTTTTATGATATTAATTTTGGTTATTAAGAACATATATATGCATTTTTAGGACAATTGGTTTAATATATAATTTATTAAAAATGAAGAAAGTGAACTGCCTCTGTAGAGGCAGTGTTGACAGTAATGAATTTTACTGATATTTAGAGTTGGATTAATTTAGTAAAGTGTGGTTTATGTTAAGCTAATGTTAGTATAACATACATTTATAAGGTAGTATGTTGAGATTTCATGTACCTTTGATTAGTTTAGAATAATTTACGAAGTTATGAATTTCTATAAATTTATATAAATGAATTTCATTATGTGATTTAAGTTGTTAAGTGGGATTATTTCATAAAATTATTCTCTTTATTGGGATAAACTGAAGAGATAAAAGGTTTATACATTACCTTAATATATTATGTATTCAATTTTAAAAATACTTTGATTGGTCTTTTAAACAATAAAAAAAAAACTTAGGTTTTTTAATGTTATTTTTCATTATATTCTATTGAAATGACTTTGCATTCTCAAATATATGTTTTCTGTACATTGTTCAATTGTATTCAAAGTATTGTCTTCCTATTTGAAAAGTATAAAATTTTCTATCCAATTTTGTCGTTTAATCATATGATGATGACCAATTAGTTACTAATGAGCATTTCTTTCCTTCGGTTTAGTCATGAAAAATATGGTAAAAGTGTTCGTATGTCTAGCTTCGGATACTCAAGCCAAAGTTTGAAGCACAATTCCTTATATAATAATAATATTAACTTATGCTTATTTCGTAATTTGACTTACCGTTGTTAGACATTTTCGGTTCGTATATTACTGAAAATTTGTAAAATTGTGTTAGTTTAGTAAGAAAAAAAGGGCATATTTAACTAACTAGTGTTAAATTTAATTTGCATGGATGAGATTAATGCAACTATATAGGGTATTTTGACTGAAAAAGACTAGATTGAATACAAAGCAGAAAACAACTCTGCCATCCACTGTTTTGAGAAGACAAATTTTGCACGATTTGGCTTGAAAATAAAGCTTTTGTGCGCCATTTTGAGTGCTTAAACAAACATGCAACAGTTTGAAATGAGAGAGTTTACCAAGTAACGAAATTGAATATATGTAGCTTACCAGACAGTCCTGAAAGTACTACTTTCTGCGGAACTGTAAAATGCATGCTTTGTGCTTCACTTTCACTTTCCTCAACCGTACTTAAAAGATGGGGTGGGAGAGAGGTACTGGCAAACAATTGGTCAGTGGCTGAAGAGGCAGTGACGGCAGCAGAAGTATCTCTGAAGGCCCCACCACCACCAGACAATGCTTGCGTTTTTTGAGATAAAGACGGTATTTCTGCAAATGACTGTCAAAGTGTTCTACAGGGAGACCATCAACACTCATAAGATGCAGTATAGCCTTGGGGACAGCATTCTTGATGCCTAAGTGAGCAACAGCGTCAACAAATTTCTTATGTAGATGTGGAGTGCTAATGAGCCTTGGTCTCCAAGACTTCTTTCAGGTTCATCACAGGCAGCGCCAGACTCAACTGCGTTTGTCGGACAGTACATATCTATGGACCAGCTGTTGAAGTGCCTTGTCTCCTTCAGGGCTCCATGAGCCTTTGTTTAGCTCCACTACTTTTCTTATAAGAGCTGCACAAACACAATCTTTAGTTATGATCATTGAGTTAAGAACCTCTTCTCCACTAATGATCTCTGTGTTGAGCAACAGATCCAGTGACATGTATTATTACCGTTAAGAATTCTGATCCCTTTAATACATGAGTTTTTTGGGATATTATTTGAAATGACGGAATTATATGCATCAATACTGAATACTTGACTTACCTGACGGTTCTGAAGGCACATCTACTTCCTGTGAACTTGGAATTTCCATGCTATGTTCTTCACTTTCACTTTTACATTTCTCATCCTGGTTGAAAAGACATGGTGGAAGATTAAGCTGAAGCTTGGGGCAATCAGCTATGGTGGTTTTTTTGAGCTCTGGAAAGGGCAAGACGCTCCGATATATGCCCCTCAAATTTGGTAGTTTGGACAGCCAAAGAATTTCCAGTTTTGAGAATGGGGTTGAATTTCTTATCAATTCTGGACATTCACTCAATTCCCCAACTTTGATTATCTCTTCCAACTCAGAGCATCCTGATATCTGAAGACGCTTGAGATTTGGAGCGAGTATGAGGCATGTCAAGTCTGGCAAATCTGGGCAATTCTCTGAGTTCGTGATGAAGTTAAAACTATGGGGGAATTCTTGTATGGCTTGTGATTCCCCAGCAAGATCAAACTCCAGCTCCTCCAGACATTCACATTCTAAAATCTGCAATATGTTGAGATGACACTGTTTGATACACCGTTAACACCACTCACAGGCTAGAACGGAAACCTGATGGTGGTATTAAACGCTTCTCCTCAACCTACATCTTCACCTCCACTACCCTCCATCGACAACACTGGAATTTAAATTCAACGATAAGGAACTGATTATCCGAGTTGCCCCTCCGCTAGACGACTCCACAGTACTACTTCGGCCGCAAGCTCTGACTACCCTTAAGGTTGTCGGTACTACCCTTAAGGTTGTCGGTGACACCCGCACCTGCATTAGGTTTAACAATGAATCGAAATGCAGAGTAGGCACCCTACTCAATGACTCGACGGTACTACCCTTAAGGTTGTCGGTGAAACCCGCACCTGCATTTAGGTTTAAAAACGAATCGAAATGCAGAGTAGGCACCCTACTCAATGACTCGACGGTACTACTCTGGCTACAGATTTGATTGCTGTTAACTTTCTTGGGGTCATTCTCCCGAGGAAAGGGGAAGTTAATCTTCGCCTTTGGGCCACGTAACTCCAAGGCGGCAACGTCGTAGGCTCGTGCCGCCTCTTCTGCTGTATCGAAAGTCCCGAGCCAGATCCTGCACTTCTTAATGGGGTCCCGTATCTCTGCCGCATAACGGCCCCAGGGGCGCTTCCTCACTCCCCTAAAAGAGACCTTCTCTACCATTTTGCTGCCGTAATTTTTTGCGTCAACTTTAGATTTTGAACTGTGTTTGTCAAGTGCCTTGTCTTCTTTGGCTCTCAGTGTGCCCTTGATCAGATCCATTGCCTTTTTATCTGGAGGCACATCTGCTTCCTGCGCACTTGTAATTTCCATGCTATGTTCTTCACTTTCACTTTCACATTCCTCATCCTGGTTGACAAGACGGGGGTGGAAGACTGATATGAAGCTTTGGGCAATCAGTTATGGTGGCTTTCTTGACATTTGGAAAGGGCAAGACACTCCAATAGATGCTCCTCAAATTTGGTAGCTCTGAAAGCTTGAGAATTTCCAGTTTTGAGAACGGGGTTGAATTTCCTAACAATTCTGGACATTCACTCAATTTGCCAACTTTGATTATTTCTTCCAATTCAGAGCATTGTGATATCCCTTGAAGACCGCTTCACGATTTGGAGCCCAAATAAGGCATGTCAGGTCTCGCAAATTCGGGCAGTTATCTATGAGTACTTGATAAAGGAAGTTAAAACTATGGGGGGATTCTCGTATGGCTTGTGATTCCCCAACAAAATCAACCTCCAGCTCCTCCAGACGTTCACATTCTGAAATCTGCAATGTGTTGAGGTGCTTCAAATGTGTTAGTGAAACTATGATGGACTTCGGATGGCGTAGCAGTTGAAGCCAAAGAGATTGAGTACAACTCTGTAATTCATAGGAGCTCAGTAACTTTTGTAGAGCATGCGAATTTCTCAAGGTAATGCTCAACATGCTTAAATTTTTCAAGCAAAGCAATTCCTCTATCAAAAGTTGAGCATCATTACAGGCAACACTATCTTCAGCTGATCGATTGTTCAGTACACCGCACTCCCACAATCTCAATACATGTAATCAAAAACTTAGACATCAACCCTCTTGGAATTGTATGGAGTCTAATGTATACTCTAAGTTCAAACATTTAAGCTTTCTCAAGACCCCTAATTGATGGTAAACTTTTAATACAGTATGTGACAAATCAAGATGTTGCAATGAAATCAATTTTGAAATTTCTGGAGGCAATTCTTGTAGAAAAATATTATTTGACAAATTTAAAACTTTAAGACAACGCATAAATTGGAAGAAGTCATCACCGATAGTTTTGAAAAGATTTAGATTAAGAAACAAAGTTTGGAGATGAGGAGCTGTAGGAGCATTTTAGATCAGTAATACTATTATCAACCACTGACATTCTTGTCACGTTTTTCCAATTTTCAATCTCTGGTAATTCAGTCAAACTAGCCTTAGTACAAACAAAGAAATTTCTCCTCCCCTTCTCAATTTCACTTATTATCCACATACCATATCATGAATCCATGTGCATTTTCACATAATTGTCATCCTCCTCTTCTTCTAATAAACACACACTAAGAAGAATATTAATTATGCAGTATCCTTGACTTTGTGCTCCAAGCCTATCATCTAAAAACCCCTCCCCTATCCAACAATCTATCAAATCCCTTTTACAAATCTTATGATTTCTTGGAATTAAACAACAATACAAGAAACATGTTTTAAACAGATCATTTTGTAAGTCATCGTAACTCAATTTCAAAGGATAATAAATCCTTTTTAAGTTGATCATCCGAACCTGAAATGAAGACCTCAATTTCTTAAGGCTTCAAGAACATCTCTCCATTCTTGAGGTGTGTTTGCCGTCCATGGCTCGAGCAATACGGACAAGTGCAAGTGGCAGACCGTAACACTCTTTGGAGATATCCATAGCAAGGCCAAGAACTTCAGGATGACTATCATGAAAAGTCTCATCTCCAATCAACGTTTTAAACAATATCCATGCTTCTTCTGCTGTTAAACACTTCACTTTAAACTGTCTGTCTCTTCCATGAGGCTACAAATTTCAAGAGAACGAGTCGTGAAAACAATTTTCGATAAATTTTTCAAGTCCGAAGAGGGACACCCACTTAGTTAGATCAACTCGCTCCCATAGGCCATCCATTAGCAACACAAACTTCTTATCCTTCAAAATCTTGAAAATATCTGAAGCTTTATCTTTTAAACTCTTTTTTCTCCATGCCTTATCAAACAAGCCTATCTTTATCCCGATCTGTTCTTGAATTTTCTCAAGTCGCAGGCCTTTAGAAACTGACACCCAAATCACAACACCAAATTTGTTCTGCAAATCAAGAAGAATTGTTGTAGATTTGCTTTAATAGGGTAGTTTTGCCTACACCCCCATCCCATATATCCCAACGATCCCCACCTCCCTCTTCCTCCTCTTCTTCATATTCACCTTCATCATCATATCATCGTTATCATCATCACCTTCTCCATCATCATCAGCATCATATCATCATCATCATCATCATCTCTTCTTCTTCTTCTTGAAGTTGAAGACATTTGCATACTTCATCAAATAATGATTCCAAGCCAACAATTGTCACTCATCTCCTACATCTTCTGGTAACATCTCAGCATTAGCCATTTCGTGATCTCCTCCATCTTTTGGAGTAGTTACAGTGGCACCTCATCAGCCACCAAGAAAGCAGCTCCTTCTTAATCAAATTCATCACAGCTTGCAGCTTATCAGCCACCAGATCTTCCAACTCATCATAGCTTGATGACTTCTTGTTGAAAGACCTGAACAAAAGCCTCCAGGATGCAACTTGTCAATTTCTTCAGAGGCTTGTTGTATCAGCTCACCAACTTCAGTTTCCAGAGCTTGCACCCTTGCAAGCCACAGTTGCACTTCATTTATTGGCAGCATCTGTTGTTGCTCTTGTTCAGCAATATTAATCCTCATCACATGGTTTTTGCTTCAACCAAACTCTCCAATTCACTCTTCAAAGCATCCACATCATGGCACATGAGTCCCAACTAGCCATAGTTTGCGCAAGAGGAAGATCCAAAGTTTATGAAAGAGTAGGATTCTGATACAGAAGACAAGAAAGAAAAAAGAGTATGGAAACTACAGCCTAGAAAGAATTGACAGGTTTACAGCGTCAACATTTTCTAATGTAAATTAAACTAAAAGTGGTTAAATTCACCAATCTTGCCATAAGAATTTGATATTTACATCTATATTTTATTAAAATTTTAAATTATAAAAATATTTTAAGATGGAGTGATTGATAAAATAATATAAATACTAGACTGTTGACCAAATTTAAGTTAGATTGTTAATAAGTTTTTGTTGTTTGATTAACAATGCAACTAGACATCAAATATGCATTTCGGATCGATCTCCCACCGTAGGTGGTGTCATAAAAAAGTATTGCACTGCTATGTAATATCCAGTTTGAAAAAGGATGTCAAAGTTTTGTTGAAATGAATTGGTGAAATCTCCCAAATTGATGTTAATGAAACATGAAAAATGAAACCATCTTTTGTGTGGTTCAGAGATAGAAAGTCCTTGTTCAGCTTGAAGCCTAGAGTAACCTAGATTGAACTAGTTATATGGTAAGCAGTATCTACAAAATTTTTATAGACTCAAGTGAGACATAAAATTTATGATATGAAATCAGGATATGTATACTGCAATTATTTGCATACATATTTGAATTTAATATATAATATATTATTTTTAAAATGCTATTCAAAAGAAGTTAAAAAGATTAACAAATAAATGCTCAAGTGCCTAACATGAGATCCAAATTCTGCATTGAAAAACATCACAACACTATCTTCTTGTCGATGCTCTCCTGTCCAAAGGTCTTCCATGTCTTTGCAGTCGTGTCGTCGTTGTCGTCGCTTTAATGAGTTTTTTTTTTTTTTAAAATTTAGATTTCTTTTTTTTTTGGCTTTCAACATTTTTTTTTTGATAAATTTGTTTAGGATACAAATTTATAAGCACTAGGACTTATATTTCATTGTGTTAGTTTTAAGTGGTGATTGAAATTTTTTTAGGTTTTTTTTTTTTCACAGGTGTATCAAGTTTGACCGTCAATCAACGGTTATCGTTGATTGAAAGTTAAATTGAGTATTCACTGAGTAATCGATAATTAGCTACTTACTCGCTGCCTCACCGGTTGAGTAGCAAATAGCAAGTTTTGGATCCTTGACAAAATTCACTATCACTTAGTCATTATATTAGTAAAGACTATCAAATATTCTAATCCTGAGAAATTATCATGTGAATATCTCATTCTTGAAAATCTAAAACAAACTAATGGCTTCACTCATCAATTTATTGGTTCACAAAATTTTACGATTTGTAAACTGAAATTATTATTACATTCTCTTCAAATGTTTATGACCCTCCTAATACATAATTGTTCACATTTCTATTTATCTTAACAACCAAGGCTTAAATCCCACCAAAGCATTTTATGAGATCTATGCATTTTTCAGTATGGTATAGATATTCGTAAATCTTGACAAAACTTTACCAATGAGGAGTAGTTTCCCCTTTTAGGAGATGGATTTTCAGATTGTCCAACTAATCCATAGGTTTCTGTAAAATTTTGAAGGTTTGGTGTCCCTTCATTTTTTAAAGAAAACTAAAATTATTATATGCTCGATAGGTTTTTGTCCTTTTTTTTTTTTTTAGTATTAGTGTGTTGAGTTAAAAGTAAAAAAGATTTGGTAATTACAAAAAAACCAAAAGGAAAGAGATTAATAATTAAACGGTTGAGATTTAAGAATGAAGAGAGAGAGAGAGAGAGAGAGAGGGAGCATGGATTAGGATTACAGCGCACCGGTGCGCACTTTTGGCAAAGCGGTGCAGCTTTGGGTCAGTGAAAGATGTCGAGGGACAAAAAGGTTTCAATCTTCTAATCAAACCCCGCTGATTTCGCTTTTTTTATTTTATTTTTTAATCAACAGTTTGGTTTGACTTTTCTGCCCCTGTGGACCACTCCTTATCCACAGCCCACTTTTAACTGCCTCTATTAACTTCCCTTCTCCACTCTTTGCAATGCACCGCTCTTTTGCTATATTACTTTTTTTAATGAACAACACCTATCTGTCACTGCCTTTTGTGCCCTAGTAGATAAAATTTTCATCATGCCCCAACTACTGTACCTCTTATCATCGAATCATATTGGACAACCGAACAAACAACGTTCTGATAAATTTTGAATCCATTTTTTACTTTAAATATTAAAACCAAATATGCATAAACTTGTTTGTTTACCTACTTTTACTAAGCTTGACTACCTATGTTGATCTATTGAAACCTTGATGTGAGTCTTAGGGATGATGAAAATCCTCGATCCAACATGAACCGACGAGATTCCATTTTGAAAAGAGTTTGGAGTGTTGTACGCGGGTTTCTTTTGGTTTTACATTAAAGATTGATCTAGATTTGTAATAATAATATAATAATAATAATAATAATAATGGAGATTTAAAAGACCCCGGAGTTTGACTCATGATTTGAGCAATTAAAAGATGAATTAAATTAAAAGAAAAAGAAAAACTCACTTAAAATTGAAAGGGTGACTCCCAGGACACCATAAGGTTTGACCCAACACTAAAAACACATTGAAGGGGTGAATAATTTAGGCAAAAATCATCTAATCATTGTTTGATTTTGATTTGATTTTTATTTTATTTACTTATACAATAAGGTAAAAAGTCGTTTACTTGGTTTACCATCAAATCAATATTTTTGACAACAAACTAAAAATATCCAATGTTTATTGAAATTCAAAGTTAATGATTACTTTTAAAGAAAATTCAAATTTGAGAGAATTTTAAAAATTGTTCTAACAAAATATAGATGGTATTCAATTATACATGTGAAATCCTATAAATAAATATAATACTTATCAACACAAATAGCCATTCTAAATATTAAATAATTATTTATCAACAAAATAGTCATTTTATAACTCGTGATTATATTGTATGTTTCTAATAAAACTAAACCTATACGAACCAAATCCTAGGAGTGCAAAATATCATTTCCTATTATTCATAACTATCTTGTATTTCATTCCTTGCCAAGTGACCCTTAAAATGGATTAACATTTGATCTTCTTTACATTACTTGAGCATACTTGGGTTATTCATCATTATTATTTTGGTTCAACTTTACATCTTCCCTAGAGTTCTTTTCATAGTGAATTGCATGTTATGGTCAATTGGTCATGACAATAATTGATCTCTTAGATTATAGCTCATGTAGTTGTCGTTTGCTCAATGCACATGATGAATGTGAAGTGATCGAAGATTTTTGATGAATGCGAAGTTCATCAATTTGTTTGTATTTTATTCATCAAATATTTTTATTAAAAATTAATTTAAATTTATTAGAATAGACATAATTATGTATATAAAGAATTGAAGGATAGACCATGTCATTAATTGGCCTCTATCCACAATTCCACATGCATTTTGGCACCAATGTAGTTTAAAGTGTCCAAGTAAAAAGGAAAGCATTTTTTAATCCATCACATGAACCAAGAAATGAACTTTCTTTTCTGAGGAAAGAAACACGAAAACAATGACAACAATTATAATATGAGGAAATCCATTTATTTGTATATCTTTTAAAATTAATTTTAGAATGGATAATTCTTTTGGGATTAATTACTACATGTATTGATGTTGTATTTACTCTTATAAATAGGGGATATATGTGCTTCACAATATTGAAAAACTTGCATGCATATTAATAAACATGCTTAGTTTGACACTAACTCTAATTATGTATAGTAATTGTTTAATATTTTTTTTTATGCAAGTTGTAATTAGTTGTTGAATATATATTTTGATTCAAGGAGGCCACCACTACGATCAGGTCCTTATCATTTGACTCTTTGTATTTTTGTTTACGTGTTGAAAATGTGGCTAAATGTGTCATTAATGTGGGTCGTTGAAGCTGTTGGATCTTGATGAATTATTTATAACAATGTTCATGGATTTTGTGATTTCAGAGACGCTATGGACCTGGAAGTCTCAAAAGCTATCGTAAGTACTTCAACTCTCAACTTTGTTTACCATCACCATTAATTTTTGTCTCTTCTTCATCATATAATTGTTTTAAAAAATTGATTTTTAATATAAATTCCATTTCTCAAAACACATTTAAATGACTGCATTTTTGTAGTTTATGAGAGAGAATCTCTCTCTTTAGTTATATATAATTACATGTTTGTTGAAATATTTTATTTGTTTTATGCATATTTATGCTTAATAAAAAAATGTGTTTCTAATTTGCTTTTGCAAATGACCATTCGGCCCCTGCAAGAGCATGTTTTTAAAAGGAAATTTGAAAGAAGGAAGTGATTTGTTTATTTCAATTGGGGAATCGAGATCTGCATTGAAATGGACAAGTGTTGTTGTTACAATCATACTATGTTGGTATCTATAGATCTAGATGATTTGGGTTAGAGACTTTTATATAAATTTTAAAAGGTAAAATATGTGGGCTTAGTTTGTAAATATCCTTTGAAAGAGACCAAATTTACAAAAGTTTTGACTGCGGTCAAAACTCATTCAAAGCAACGCTGGATTTAGCATTGACCAATAATAATAAAAACACACTTGGAATACTTTTTTTTATTTTTTATTTTTATTTTTAATTTCATTTATTGAGTGATTGTCATTTTTATCTTACTTGGTGGGTGTTGAATGGTGAAATGATAAATGAGCAGAATGTGGAGGAGAGTGCAACAGAAGATGTGGAAAAACTCAGTACCACAAGGCCTGCATTACGTTCTGTAACAAATGCTGCAAAAAGTGTCTATGTGTGCCTCCAGGGTATTATGGGAATAAGTAAGTTTGCCCTTGCTACACAGCTGGAAGACCAAGGAAGGAGGCCCCAAGTGCCCTTAATTTCCTCATCTTTTTTCCTGAATTGCCCCCCTTCCATTATATTTTATCTATCTTTTTACTGACTAGTATGTCTCCTACTGCTGCCCTTAAAATCAATCATGTTGATGGGGTTGTTTTTGTTGGGTTTATTATTGTTTTTGATGTATGAGTCACTCCATGAGGACTCTGGTTTCCTCTAAATGAGAGTGGCTAGTTTCTTATATTATCATCAATGAAATTCGTTTTCTATTAAAGCATTGTTATAATCCTCGTAGATCTTTTTCTATTTAGTGTTTTGAGTTCCCATTGGCGCATTAATTATCTCCAAAAATGAAAATTGGGTAGGATAAAATTAACAAGATTTGTTCATATAGGCCTTAAATGCCATATCTAGGAATGAGAACACTTTCAAAGCAGTGACAATTGATGTAAATTAAGGTGTATTCACTAATGTTTTTGTTGATAATATTTGAAGAGATCGAAATTTGCGTTATCAATCAAGTCTAATAACGTTCTAGATGAAATTGTTGAATTTTATTTCCTATCAAAGCATACTCTATTACATTTGTCGTTGTTTTTCTTCTTTTTGCAAAGTTTTGGTGTAACTTTTGTCCATCGATGACTACCGAAGCCATGGAGATCACATGAACAAGATTTATTCATACAAGCCTTTAAAGTCATACATTGAAAACAGAGAAGTTAAAGAAAGAAAGAAAAAGCAATGCCAATTGATGTAAATGTATGTATTGGAGAATGTTTTTGTTGAAGATATTTCAAGTGAAATCAAAATTTACATTATGATATAGCTATGATAAAGTTACTAAAACAAAATTCATCTCTTTAATGTACGTTTAGGAGAATATTTCAAGAGAAAAGCTTAGTGCCTGCCTGATATATGTTATGCCTTTTAATAATATCATGTAATTTGTAATGATCTTAATTTAATTAGTTATTCATATTATATAAAGTAATATGAGAGGAAGACACAACATGCGTTGGGAACATTAAAGGTTTTTCTTTTTTTTTAAAAAAAAGTTTTCATGTAATGTATTGCCTTTGTTTTTTAAAGAAAAAAATCAAACATTGATATTAAATATAAAAGATGCTCCCAAATTTATCACAAGACCAACATAAATTTGCAACTTCAATTTGAGTAGACAAAAGCGTGAGCTTTTGCTATACCCTACCAACATGTGCCCGGAAGTTAAGGATGAAAAGCAAAATTCATGGTAAGTGACGCATGGAGCCAAACAATTATCATGAGCATAGAAGCATGGGCTACTCTTATTCTGCTTTTTATTAATTTTTGGGCGCCAATGGGGAGGCATTGTGGGGGCAAATGAGCAAGAAATATTATTAATTTTTGTGTGCCAACAGGAAGGTATCGTGGGGGCAAATCAAGGAGGAAATATTTGATGGGAGTTAGAGTGGTATGCTGACATTGATGATCTATTAATAATAATATAACACGTATCATAATTTTTTAAATAATAATTAATATTAATTTAGTTTTTTTTTTTTTTTTTTTTATAAAAAAATCTCCATTTAAAAAGCTATAACATGTGTCATGTTATTATTGTAAGGTCATATCAACATTTATCTTCATTTAAAAAATTATCTCATATGTCATACTGGTATTGAAAGATTACACCAATATGAAA
Source organism: Nephelium lappaceum (assembly GCA_021234005.1). Lineage (NCBI taxonomy): Eukaryota > Viridiplantae > Streptophyta > Magnoliopsida > Sapindales > Sapindaceae > Nephelium > Nephelium lappaceum. Next base: position 14,603,126 of record CM038011.1, on the reverse strand, counting down.
ATACCATACCAATTCAAATATCCCATAAAAGATTTTCGTCATATGAGCAGCAAAACTTTTATTACTACTTGTGCTTTCAATAAAATCTGAGCATGTCCTACTAATTAGCATTGAATTTCACCTTGCACCTGCACCACTCTCTTTGTTGGGATCTTCATATCTTCTTATCATTACAAAAGCACATGATTCCACAAATAAAAATTTGGGTTTTTCAGACTTTTGATTCTTTTAAGCATGATTTGCATAGTATTCCATCTGTAAGGCCTCGTTTGTTACGCGGGATAGGATTGAATTATTTATATGAGATTAGATTGAATTAGATTGGATTGGATGAGATTGGATTAATTTAATTGTTATCTCATGTTTGGTGACACTAGGATAGGATAGGATTGAAATGAAATTTGTCAAGGACTGAAATGAAAATTTTCAGATATTTGGAAAAGTTTTTTTATTTCCTATGCCGTCTCAGCCACACACCATCGCGTCCCTCCCTCTCTCATCACCCATCCCACACTAAACCCATCCAAAACCCACGCCGCTTCCAGCGGCGCGACGAATGATGCAGACGGCGGAAGCGTCGATGCCCTGGAACGACGACGAAAAAGACGCAAAGCTCAGCTGAGCGACGCGACGAACGGAGCAGACGACGGAGGCGTCGAGGCCCTGGAACGGTGACGAAAAAGACGCAAAACTCAGTTGGTAATCGATCGGATCTCGATCTCATCGGCGGCGGAAGAGAGGGAAAAGAAAGAGAAGACCAGAGAAGAAAAAGACGATCAAAGAAGAAAGCGACGACCGGAGAAGAACGACGATTCGATCGGAGAAGAAAGAGAACGATCGGTAAAAGCAAACGGCAGCGGCGACGACGATGGCGACGGCGGAGCTAGAGGAGAGAAAGCAGACGGCGGTGGGATAAAATTAACCCATCTATTTGGGTGGGATTGATTTAACTCATTGGAGTGAGATAAAAATACTGTTGGAAAAAGTTAGGATAATTTAGTGAAAGGTTTTTGGTTGGGCCAAACATGGGATTGGACAAAAAATTTATTCAATCCCAGTCCTATCCTAGGTAACAAACATGGCCTAAGAGTACATAGATATTTTATGATTTTGTTAATTATTTTATCTAATCTAAAGCATTTTCGTATTTTCAGGCATTTGAATCTCAAATTCGTATCCTAACTGATGATTTGGTACTTTCATTGTGCTGATATGTAGTTACATATTAATTTCACATGTCATGCGTAATTAATTCAATGAAATTGAAATTCTCACAAACAAGTTGGATTCCTAACATTATTGTTACTCTAGTCCATTCGATCTAATACGTTATTGACACATGCATCAAGTGAGGGAAAAACAAAGCTATATAAAAACCAACTTATTAACTTTGTTTGCAAATTCAGATCATATATATATATGTAACATATTATGAATATTTCAAAACACAAGACCTTAATTTTGTTTTTCTCTCACATCATATTCGTGCATCGAAATGTGATTAGATTATATAAATCCCATCAGAAAACAAACATAGTGCATGTAATGCACCCTAAAATTTCTTTACCTTCTGACACCTTACCTCAAGAAACCTTGAAATTTGGATCTTGTTTCCCGTGCTTATATACAATAAGTTCAGTCACACAAGTTGACGGGTCCAATATGAACAATCCTGCAGAACAATTGAGTTGGCCCTCTTTTGGATCCTGGCCCATAATTGTTCAACCATGCCTAAGCCACATGAGCCTATCACTTACAGTCATTTCCAAGTAACAGCCACTGCTTTGATCATCTTCATCATCTCACGTTGCTGCACATTCTTGCTAAATGGGTTGTACATTCTTGGCATTATATCACCTTCACGTGACGGAAGTAAATTCATGCTGCAGGTACAAATAACAAACACATCAAGCAACGACTTCTTCCAAGCTGTTCGTGACCACTTTTGTGTTTATGAGAATATGGTTGCTTCTTGTCTTCAGAAGTTTTCTATGGCTTATTGCATGAGACTACTTGGGTACGTGGCTACTTGTTGCATGTTCTTCGTGACTATCTTCATGGGCTAAATACTTGGCCGCATATGTTTGCAAATTGGATGCATGAATTGGGCCTTGAGATTAAGCTTCATGGGCTGCATATATTGATCTAAATGAGCTGAAAATGAAACTAATAACAATGAAAATATATCAGCCCATATAATTATTTCTTGCACAGATTCGCCCAGAAATAACTCGAATACTACCATTTACTTTTCTATGACTCACCTAAAATTACTAAATAAAAACACATAAAAATAACTAGGATTTATTTAAGTTCTCATCACAAAAATGAGATTTAAAAGTATAAAATCACAATATATTTTATCATGATCAATTTTTATTGGGAATGTGAACCTAAAAGGGCAACCCAGGAATTTAATGAATTGCCACTGAGTTCTATTTTTCTTCTGGTCTGGTCCCTACGGAAGTGTTGATTTATTTTTTTTCTTGACTTTAATGGAAATATGAGTTGTATTGCTTTTTAACTGTGTTGATTTGAATTGTATTGATTTTTATTTTTGAACTGTGTTGACTCTACAAGTTGTACTGATTTCTTTTTTTTTTTTTTGGCTTTAATGAAAATTTGAGTTGTATTGATTTTGAACTGTATTAATTCTGGTTTTCGAACCCTGTGTTGCCTCTGCAAGTTGTGTTGATTTATTGATTTATTTATCTTTTTGTTCTTGGCTTTAATGGATATTTGAGTTGTATTGATTTTGGTTTTTAAACTGTGTTGTTTTATTTTTTTAATTTTAATTATTAAATATTAAATAATTATATTTAATTATAACTATAATTATAATTTATTTTTTAATTTTCAATATAGTAAGGCCAATTTCTTTTTTTCATGAATTTATCACAAAACCACCCAACTTTTGGATGAAACCGTTTTTGGACCGATGCCAAGGGTTTTTTTAACCAATATTTTTAAAAGTTATGGGGAATTGACAATATTTTTCATTTCAAGGGGTTTTTTAGATTTTCCCCTATAAAATAACGTACAATGAGCTAGGGTAAGGGTGGTCTAACCTTAATAATTATCTCAATATGTAGACTAATTAAGCAATGGTTTAATTATCTCAATTGGTAGGTAATTTATTCTATGCATATATGTGTATGAGGCATGCATGTTTCCACGATCACACGTATAGACAAAGACAACAAACACTCATACATACATATATTTACATCTTTGTGCTTGTTTGTGTAGGGATATATGTACAACGCCGTTATAGATTTGGCAAACTTTTAATGCTTGCTTAGCATCCATTGCCCTATGGTTGGAAGACATACTTATTGCTAGGAAATAAACATTCCAAAACACCAAATTAATGAAGCAATAAAATAATACAGAAATAATAACGGAATAAAACAAACAAAAAACAACACATAAAATTTATATGGTTTACTCAAAGTAAGCTATGTCTACTGAGCTGCTGTAGATCTTCACTATAGAGAGAAAAATAATGAGTGTTTATAAACACTCAAATCCTCATAACCCAGATCCTAATTACACCTAAAAAATAACAATCATCTAACACTCAAGAGAATCTCATTTTTTACTCAAAAAGTTATGCTGCTCTTTTTCTCTCAATTTTGGGATGATTGAAGCAATAAGAGGAGAGACCTTTATATAAACATCTCTAGGCTCCCCTCATTAATTATCATTAATGCACTTTCTTTTTAATCATGTACCAATTTACCTTATATAAGCTCTCAAACTTTTCAACTGTGAAGATTAAGTTTCCTTATTCCTTAATTTCCAAAATGATGAATTATTGAATTTTTTTTATTTCTCAATTGCCAAAACAAAAATGAGTTAATTTCCTTATTTTAGGGATCCATTCATTCTAGGAATCTAACACTTACTTTCAATCTCTAGGATGTGGCGGCATGGCAGGCCGAGGTTAATTATCTTAGTGAGCTTTTTTACCCGAACCTGGTTAAGTTGATTGGTTATTGCATTCAAGATGATTAAAGGCTACTTGTACATGAGTAGATCCCTCGTGGAAACTTAGAGAATTATCTTTATAAGAGTATGAAATTGATTTCATTATTTTGACGAATTTGATTACCTTTCTTCTATTGGATTGTATCATTATTAAATGTTCGCTTCCAACAATATATAGAGTTTGGTAATTATCATATGATCTGGATTCACTATATATTTCACTCAATATATAGAGTTGACTTTATTTTATTTTATTTTATTTTGATAAAGAAATATGATATGCATTAATTAAAGTATAGAAAATCCTCAATACATTTGTGTGAAGTAAATAAATCAACCAATTTGGATAACGATCATCCCAAATCATACAAGTAAAATGATTGACTGCCCATTTAGCCATATAATGTGCAGCAGAATTTGCAAGCCTTGGAGCATATTGCAATTTCGAATAGAGGATCTGTTGAGAGTAGATTTTATATCATCAATGATATTATCAACATCCCTTCTTACATCCAGCATTTCATTATGCATATTAACAACATTGAGAGCATCCAATTCCATAATAACATTCAGTAGCCCTTTACTTTTAACAAAGTGAATCTCTTCTAGAAGAGCAATAGTTTCAATAATTTCTGGATTTGGCCTGCAACTTACACTCAATGCTGCTGTTGATGCATACTCTCCTCCGTCGTTTTTGACCACAATCCCCACACCTATCCTCTTTCTGCCAATATCAACAGTTGCATCTATATTAATGTTCAGAGAAAAAAAAAAAAGTTACCGGAGGACTCCATTTACTTGAACTCTGAATTTGAATGGAAGCTGATGGTGATATATTGGAACCACATTCAATGTCCTCCATTCTAGATAAGATTGCTTTAAATTTCTCCCAAATATCATGAATGGTACCACCATTCTTTCCTCTAACCAATAGATTTCTTCTCCACTAGATAAACCATGACACAACTATGAACATCCTTACATCATGTTCATTCATAGAAATTAACAAATAGTATATCCTGTAAAAATAATCAATTGGGTTAATAGATAGAAGATTGATAATGTCAGAAACCTACCTCCAAACTTTCACAGCTTCTAAACTAGTAACCAAAGCATGTTTCACCGTCTCAGGACCTTTATTGAATAAAGAACATTCGCTAGTAGCCAAAATACCCTTTTTTGCCGATACCTTCCTAGTGGGAAAGATCTCTTCACATGCCTTCCAACTGAAAATCATAATCTTGCTTGGTAAGTGCAAATTCCACAAAGATTTCTAAAGAAGAGGGGGATCTTATGAACTAGTTGTTGTTTTACAACTAGCCCATTGCAAAGCTATATCATAAATAGGTTACCCACTTTTGTGCTTCATTGGAAACCCCATATGAGATTCTTTATGGAAAACCACCTAATTATCAATTCCTAAAAGTCTTTTATTGTTTTTGTTATGTCACAAATACTCAGCTACACAATGATAAATTTAATCAAAAAGCCTTTACATGTGTGTTTATTGGATATGGGACTAGTCAAAAGACTTACAAAGTATATGATGTTCTTTCACATAAAATTTACTTTTCAAGAGATGTTATTTTCCATGAAACAGAATTTCCTTAGAAAACCACTACTTCCTCATCTCTCTTTGTTCCATTACCTATTATTTCTATCACTGAGGATCTTCATTCTATCCCTTTACTTTCTGATGAACCTGAATTGTCTAATACTTCTGCACCTCTTATGCTAGATACAACTTCTTCTTCCTTTACTCCATTGTCCATAGTTCCTTCACCACTTAAACCTACTGGACAAAGCACCAGGGTTAGGCATAAACCAGGATGGTTAAATGATTTTGTTTCAAATATCATAAAACCTATATCTACACCTACTGTCAATGAATCTTCAGTCAAGTCTGCTCTATAGTCTTCCCAACATACTCCCATTACTTTTCCATATTTTACTTCTTCTGATTTTTCACTAGCATATATAAAATTCTTAGCTAATGTGTCATGCATGCAAAACCTAGTTTTTATAATCAAGCTAGCTGTAACACCCCCTGCTCGTCATTTCTCCAGATGAACCCAATGGGCCTTACCTTTAACTTGCTTATTACAAAATCTTTATTTGAAAAATCTTATATTCAATTATTCTTATCAAAATACGAAATTTCAAAAACTTTACAAAACATTTAAATCATTTTACTTTATGCGGAAAAACTGTCAAAGTTTTCTCTAAAATTCGAACTTTCCCAACCTATTACAAATTCAATATTTTCATTTCCAACACAGAATTTTCAACAACCATATTCAACCACTGGAACCAAATTCCGTCTGGTTCATCATTTTCCATATACATAACATTTACCAAAATATTTACACAAATTGATTTTCTTTACAAAAATCACAATTTTTAAATCCAAATAGATACATACATGCACATGAATACAAATTAAATACTTTTATATACAAAACCGAATATGATATATATATACCCAAAATATGATAGATGGATGAATGTGACAATATCGACTCGCTGCAGATATGCTTTCTCTTCAATCTTCGCCCTCCTGTCACAATCTACTACCTACGCGTGGTAATTCCAACACGCTAAGCATTTTTGCTTGGTAAATGTACACAAAATTTGAATTAACAATTTTTTAATATAAAAATATCATACACTAAAAATAATAAACATTTCCATTCGAATAAATTTAACAACTCATTTTACATTTTTTAAAAAAATCAATTCTAACATACACTTTCACAACTTGTGTAAAATAATTTCCATTGTCCTTTGTAAACACTAGTATAATACCTTGGACTGGAAAATGAGATTTCTGGCATTGCTCACTCGGTGCCTACTCACCGAATATTCAATTCACAACTATAAAACAATCATTTGGAACCGGACACTCGGTGCCTTTAATGGTCTCTAAATTAATGATGTGCATTTCATTTTAAAATGTATCGACACAGTATTGTTATAATAACCCTATTGGCATGCCAAGTTTCAATCTTTACCTACTAATACTCAGGTTTACTAGGGCTCATTTCATAATTCAATTGCATACATATAAAAATCACCACTTTCATTTAATTAAAAGATTTCAAAAATCATTCCACACCGTAGGGGTGTATTCAATCATGATTTAAAATAACTTTCATAGACTTTTATAGACTTAAAAAGTTTAGGTGTATTTAATCATGACTTTTAAAAACTTTATAAAAGTCATGAGGTATTCAATATAGACTTTTGTAGACTTTAAAAATGTATATAAAAGTC